>JARFIW010001660.1:0-1497500 GCA_036346225.1 Platerodrilus igneus
TTTTGGGTGGGAAATGAGGATGCTGGTGCAAATGAGGTAGTGGATGCCCCAATTATACTCTACTTTGTTCGTCAGCTTAATTCTTTAACCTTTGCTATCGTGTTACCCTGTCTTATTTATTCTGTACTGCCAGTCCATTAAGTTCTTCGATGGATTCCAAACATTCGTATTTTTGATATTCTTAGTGTTGTCTGACTACCAGCAAACATGAAGATTTGTTATTTTTATGGGCTTTTTTAAGGCTTCGATGTATCACTGCAGTATGGGGTGTTCTTCTACTTGGAATACAGCAGCGAGTGAGGTCAATGGAAAGCAAAATCCTTTATTGGATTTTCACCAGACTCGTGAGGAGCCGGTGTCAATTTCAGTTTTGAACTGCCGGTGTACCTGATGCGTTGCCCGTGATGATATTTTGTTTGCGTCACTGGTAATGTTCTTGGTTTGGTACTTCCACCCCATAGAACCTAACTACTACAGATTTTGTTGGCATATGATAGGTTTATTTCAGTAAGGATTCCTTTATATTATTGATGGGGTTTATGTGTTTTTTATAATAAAAACGGAGACGGAACAAACAACAAAATTTTGAAATACTGAATATATCAGAAAGTATCTTATATAATGGTTATTTTGTAACATGGATGTAATTAGTATCATTGGGCATTAGAAGTAGCTGTATTACTCGTAAGTATTTTGGATAAATTTTAGTTGAGCGTGTAACTTTACACCTGTTGAAGAAATAATCACATCCTGATAATGAATCACTTTAGGAAGGTAAGAAAAAGGAGGTTTTCATCCAATTTCATGCTGACTACGTTCCAATTCAATAGACGAAACGTCAATCCTAGTCAGTGGCGAATTGTGAAAGGATACGAGTGATGCATCTTATCCCTTACCAAACTTAGTCGTTTACATTTCTTTCATATTAAGTAGTATTATATAATATAAGCAATAAAAAAAATTGTGTCATATCACATAGTAGGGGTACTACTGACATTTAGGGTTCGTAATTCATATAAAATATTTAACTTTTATATAGATTATAATAAACTCTAGTAACCGCCCGTGTATGCGATGCGATTATGTGAATGCATTTCGCATATACATCACACTACTTGCAGTGCAATTTAAGGGCGCCATCGGATGTATGGTTGGCTGCCTAAAATCCATCAAAAACAGGTTATTCTGTTTGGTAAATAACTTTTGTTGGATTGAAAATATGCAAAATGTAACTTCACAATTAGAATCACAAAACTTTGTACTTTCTAACGAAGGTTTGCCTTTTTTTCTAAAGTGGAGTAATAAGCAAGAAATAGCTGTTAAAAGTAATGTTAAAATTCACTTACTTTATTTTAGTTACTACATCTAACAGAATCAATTTGTATATAAAAAAAGCATTCGTTGGATAGCAGAATACATATATAATCGTTCTGTTAAAAAAATTTTAAAAATATTGATCATGATAGTCGTAGTGTACTGAATGGATTTTATTGAATTATTACATTAATTGTACGCCATTTTAATAGAAATTGTTTACGACTTTCTCCGAAGATGGCACTGTTAATGATGTGTGGAATAAGGTTTAAAACCAGAATATTTCAAATTGAATTATTCTGGACTTTGTTTTTGTCGCATTGAAATGAAGTAAACTAATAATATATGGTGAATTACCTTTTGATAAGTATAATATAATAATGATTGGATTAATTGCGAATATTTATGAAGCCAAAAATGACATAACTTCAACATCCATGGTTGTTTGTAAACTTCCATGTTTATATTTACAAGCGATAAGTAAATTATTACAGCAGTGTTGCTTTGTGAAGCTTATACTATGTTATAATAGTTTTTAAAAAAAGGGTAGTGTGCCGTATCCCAAAACGTAACTAGATACTCTACAATATTCAATATAAGCAAAATATTGCATCATGTTAGCAAGAGTAATGTTTATTAAAATATCTTAGTGGAACCATCGCAGGGAAATAGGATACATTTTGTTACAAATTAGGTTGCGAGTTTGGTACTCAGCAAAATGATTTACAAATTTGAACGATCTGGGGGAGGACGTTCTCAAAAAACTATAATTTTTTCTGCATAATTTTACACTTTACTTTGGGGACGTTCATTGTCTTGTGTATCTTCACCAGATGTCTGTAATGGTAATTATATTTTCAATTTGAAAAGTGTCAAAATCAGCTTTAAAAATATAGGCAACTTATTAGTGTTCCCATTCTTTACCTCCACGTAGCAGACTTTCGTCATTTTTTGGTCATACAAAGTTCACATGTAACGTCAAATAGATGTGATAATGACATTTTCTCAAATTGTGCTGCCGGCAAAAAATGATTATAATAAACAATAAACTTCAAAACTCTCACTAATTATGAAATATATTTTAGGCTAAATTAAAAATAAAAGTGTAAAAGTTTATTTAGCATTAAACAATTTACAAAACTAGACCTAACTTTAGGCATTAGAAATAAACCATAAAAGAATTCCTTTTTGGTTTATTTTGTCAAAAAATAGCTATTTTGTTACGTTAAATTGACTCTGTCAAAAACAACTAAACGTTTATTTCAATAAATACTTCAAACTAATAGAATATTTGGGGTCTTCGGTTTAATATTTTTCATCAAAGCTAATATCGAAAAAGGTATATCCAATACAAAAAAAACTTTGAGTTGTTACAAATGTTTTATTTTTAATGAATAACTAAGAAAATAAAAATAGGTTCAATTGTTGTAACATTTACAATAATGTGTATATAGGTATTTTTGAACAGTAAGTCGTTACCAACCAAAAACTTAAAAGGTACACTGTTTTACACAATACGTAGCAATGTAAATGATATAAAACTATTGGTGAAAAAAAGGGAATAACAGGCATTTGTAAATAATATTTTTTAAACCCCACATTTTAAGGTCAATAGATAAATGTTTAGTAATAAATATACGAACAGCTTTCGAATTAAAATTGACTTTATTGTTGTTAATATTACATTAAATATTAGTATATAAGGCATATTTGTAGGTCCATACAGGCAAAGTTTAGTCATAGACTACTCTTACACTTAACCTGCATAAACCACTACATATCTCTACAAGGAAAATTAGTGAAGCAAATGAATAATTACACAATAATTGAAGAATATACAATTAGGCTATGTTACTACTTATCCAAAATATGCGCCCTGATTTGAACCTTGAATGCAGTAAAAGTAAAAAGGATTTTTATATTCATCTGGAATTGCATTATAAGTAGAAACAGCATTATAGATGAATCTTCTCTGAAACATAGCAGTCAGTTGCTTGGAAATTGTTAAAGTTTTAGTGTGTCTAATATTGATGCAATGCACTTTGGAGCGTGTCATTAATATTTTAGCAATATCCTCTGAAGTCATTTATAATTATTTTATGAACAAAACATAACAAATGATGTTTCCTGCAGTTATCCATATTTAACCAGTGCAACTCTTTTATCTTATGCGATACATGATCAAATTTTTTTTTGTCCAAAAACTAAACGACAACAAGTATTTTGAATCCTTTGTATTTGTGTCATAGAAGTGCTATCAAGGTTTGGACCATATACAATAGTTAAATAATGACAAAACTAGCTTCCAACAATAGCTTTTTCAATTGTAAGGTTAGTATAGACCGACAAGCATATAGTTGTTTAAGTGCTATATACGACCTTTTTATTAACCTTGCAACATGTGACTTAAAGCGTAGATCATCGTCAAGTATTAAATAGAAATTTCTTGAAGAACTAACTAATGGAATAGAGGTATTGTTAATTATGACTTTTATCTTATCCTTAACACAATCTCTAATTTTCTCTGTGATCCGAAACAATATCAGCATCAATAGTACCTGCACGAACAAATAATTCATCACTTGATAAATATATGGGATCAATAAAGAGTACTGCTGTTATTTGCTATGCACATAGGTTCGTTTATTACTTAGATGAATCCATAAGAATCAATGCAGCGTGTGATAATATTACTTAAATTGAAATGATTCACATTGACATCACCTAAACATATTATATTATGCATCATTGGTGCTAAATAAGATAATATTTTATCTAGTTCATCAACACAACTAAGCAGATTTAGAGTTTGGGGATCTGTATACTGTGCCTACAGTAAAAGTTTTGCAATTTAATTTAACCATTATCCAAAATATGTTCAAGTATACGAGTCAATTGCAAACCAAACAAAATAACCTGACATTTAAGTTCCTGCTTTACGTACACACCAACCCCACCCCCTGGACCCACTCTATCATTATGAAAAAAATTATACCCATTTATATTGACAGAGGTATTGGGGACGTATGAAGTAAGCCATGTTTCAGAGACACCAACCAAATCAAAACGGTTTTCATCTATTAAAATGATGAAATCATTGAAACTAGGCAAGAAAGAATGCACATTTAAATGAGTAATTTTCATTTATAAACAAATATATTAGTCTAATAGAACTATTTAATTTACTTTAATTTATTTTAAACAAAACAAATACAAAAAATTAAAGCACTCGTAGCTAAATAAAAATGGAGTAAAAAGAAAAAAATGCAAAGGAGACTATCTCCAACGTAACAAATTATCGTATTCTAACAATCAGCAACTTAAGTATAATGTGCTACATGCTTAGTAAACTATAACTACTATATACCTGTTACTTATTACCAACTATGCTACAGGAATTTAAATTACTAGAGGTTATAATGCTGTACGAATGTAAATTTAAAAATTTTCAGTAAATAAAGACAGTGTGGCATTTACATTTGCACTAACTGTATGGTATCGTTGTTGATGATGTTCTACAAGTTGTATTAATATTCAGCATCTGTCTCGTATATACATCGTTTCACAGGATATAGTATCCAAGTGGATTCATTATATTCCTTATCGTCTTTCAACGTTTGATCACTTTTTTGTGCTCCTTGTAAAGGGGCCAATATACCTTCTTTTTCATAGGCGTGATCCAATTTCGAAGTACAATAGACACCCCACCTGATCGCTACTCCACAAGTACCAATTTTCCCAATCTAGAAATATATCATGAAAAAATTATGTTCAGATAGAAAATTGTACCAAACCTACTTTGTGAATGAAGTTTCTCTGTATTTAGCACTCTGTATTTAGCACTAAGTAACCCAGGAACTTTCTCATCAACAAAAGTCGCCAACCGCAATGAATAATTAAAGTCATATGTCCGTTTAACATCCATCTATCTATCGCTTACAGGATTTGATAGGATTTCCATTTGCATCGACATCAAGGTTTTGTCTAAACTCTAACTGTACTTTTCCATTTTCTTCCAAATCTTTCATAAGATTGTCCTTCCATACCTAAACAAACTGTCAAGTAAGATATTAAACAATTAGATTTTCTTACAGCGCCTAATTCAGCTTCAATTTTTTTAAATTGGTAGAGTGTCATGGGAGGTATATCCATAACTGAAAATAGTTCCTAAGAATGGCCATGTGTACTGGCAGTTGCCAGAGTACCCCAAACAAATCCATAATTAATTTTTGATTTTTGCGAAATATCTTCAGTGTAATGCTTGTCTATCTTATCACACATTGTACATGCAAACATAAGGCAGCTTACTAGACCTAATCCTCTGTTACATTCCTCTTTTAGATATAGTTTTCCACCAATACAAATTTGGGAATGTCGGTATTGCAGATTTATGGACCAACTTAATACATATTGCAAATTCACGATGCGGTTTCCACTAACAGTTGGTTCTTTATAAGAGTGATTTTTCTCGAAATATAATTCACGAGCCTCTATTCTGCAAAACAAAACAAAATATTAGATTTTTTAGGAACCCAAAATTTAGCATCTATACAGGACAACACATTAGTGTGACAAAGTTTAATATATCGATTATTTATTGTAGAAATTATAAAAAAAAAAGCAATTTACACAAATTTTAGGCTATATTATTTTAAAAATTGTTTTATATCTACAGGGTACTCACAATAATATATATATATATATATATATATATATATATATATATATATAGCTAATTTTGACATACTAAATGTATCACCCTGTAGATAAATTTCCAACCTATACATAGTTTCCGACATGGATATGAAATACAAATAACAATTTGTATTACCTATTATAGTCTGTTTCTGGTATAAATGACCAATTATCTGGAAGTGTATGTGACGTTTCCTCGGTTGATTTTTCACAGTTCTCTAAATATGAAATACAATGTTATAATAATTTAGATTATTTATACAAATTAGCATACTCTGTCTCAGTCTGTGACTTCATTGTTTCTGGCTCGGAAGTTTCTTCAGATAAAGTATTTGGATTACTAACTACCTCAGGTAATCTTTGCAAACCTGATGGGCCAGGCTTGTCTAAATTATCTGATGTGGATTTCAAACTGAAAAAGTGTGGGTTTTATTATGACATCTAATTAATATGTGTATTTGTGAAATTATAATGTAACAGGGGCATAACCAGTGTAGTTAGAAGGCTTGAACCATTGTTTGCAGGTGAGGCAAAATTACTCATTTTTAGTGTCAGTACTTAATAATTATATAAAAATTATATGACACATCCGAGAGCTTACTTTGTTCAAAATAGCACAAAAATTCTTCGCATTGTTGTCAAAAACAATCTAAAGCTTATGAAATCCTATAGAATTTTACAAAAAAATTAATAATATTTTGTAAAACACAGCTATCAAAATTCAACGAGGTAAAAACGTAAATGTTATTGTTATGTATGTACCCTACAGATTTGATGAGTATTTCTAATACAGTACAGATGTGCTATTCTGACGTACATTTAAAACTATTCATTGAGAAAATACTAAGTGATTTTTTTCTACGTCATAATTTCAGGGTAATCACACTAACTTAGTCCTATGAAGAATCCGGAAACACATATTTTTAGTTTGCATTATCATATTTATAAATGCCAAATAGTCATAAGTGGAGAGTCGCGTAATTTGTGGTTTTCCATTCTCAAGGCATCTGAAGAATGTATAATTCTTGTGGGTGGATATACGACATTTAAATAGGTATACTTTCATTGTTTTTGGATTTTATATTCCAAAATAAACAGCCACATAAAGATATCCTAGCTACACTACTGAATGTATTATAACTTACAGCGGTAATTGTTGCATTTTCAGCCATCTTAAGCGGGCTACTTTACACTTGGACGATCGCTTTCTGGTACCACCTGGATTTTGGTTATACACCTTCTTATATTTACCCATCTGAAAAATGTAAAAACGTAAATAAAAGAAACTTTACACCAGGCGACAACAGGAAGTAAGTATACTGTAACTTTTTTCGTATTTCAGATAAATATTTGAAATTTGAAAGGCTTGTACAAGACAAAGCAGGAGTACAAATTTTCTGAAATAATTGTGAATTTCAAATTATTTACGGTCTGACTAGAAGTGAAAAATACTGTATAAACTACACACCCTTTAGTTTTGTACATTTTTAGAATCAGTTGATCATTTTTAGTCCTACGACATTATTTCAAATTTTTTATAAATAGGTGTTTTCTTATTTAAGTTTTGAAAAGAAAAGTAAGCGACTGTAATTCTCCTAAATTGGTGAATAATTGTGAGAAAAATTTGAAATCTAACGACTTTTCATGTTATTAGTAATAGTTATATTTTTGCCAGAAATTTCAAAACATTGTTTTTTCTTCATCATCATCATCATCATTAGGTCTTCAGTCCTAAAACTGGTTAGACGCGTACCATCATTGTTTCCTATTCTGTACTAACCTACATTTCCTGAAATTTGCACAGTCTGCATCTATAACTATCTCATCAAGGTCTACATCTACCTCTTTTTTCCTATATCTGCTTGTAATATATCCCATACTATTCCTCAAAAATGCCTTAGAACGTATTCTGCCCTTTTATTTCTCTTATCTTTTTCCCCAGATATCCTTGTTCCCCTACTATTTCTATAACCTATTTGTTATTATATTTGTCTGTTCATGCTATCTGAAGCACAGCATTTCAAAAGGCTGCTATCGTTTTTCTGTCTGCGTTTCAAACTGCCCGTATTTCATAGGCATACTGTGCTGTGCTCCACATATATGCTTTCAACAATTTTTTTCTTGTTCTATGTTTGTTGTCTTTCCTCATAGGTGCTGTTCTTTCTTGTTAGATGCAGTTCGGTCACTTTCTATTGTTTTACAATTATATACCCTATTTCTCCGATCTTCAGTGGTTGTGAAGGGAGGTAAGCAGCCTGTGGCTGCCAAGTTCACCCAACACTTAACCGTATACCGATTTAATATATTTTCCAGTATATCTTTTCCCACAGTCATCATTAGTTGTAGATATTTCGCAACCAACAATTAGTTGTTTATACAAATCATCACATTTATCTGCGCTTATTTTTTCGTCATTAGGTTTTCCATCTCAAAACTGGTTGGACACGTATCTGCACTTATTTATATTCTGAGCTAGCCTACATAGTTCCTAAAATTCTCACCATCTTGGGATTGGTTGGATGCGTACCTCCATTGATTTCTATTCTGGGCTAGCCTACACATCTCCCTGAAACTCCTACAGCCTACATCTTTTACTATCTGTGTGCAGTAGTCTATCCTAGGTCTGCCTCTTCTTCTCTTTTTTCCTATCTCTGCTTCTAATATATTCCGCACTATTCCCTCATGCCGTAGTATGTGGCCTATCATCCTATCTCTCCTATTTTTTAAAGTTTTCCACATATTTCTTTCTTCCCCTACCACTTTTAGTACCTCTTCGTTCTTAACTTTGTCTGTCCATGATATCTTCATCATACGTCTGTAGTACCACATTTCAAAGGCTTCTACCTTTTTCTTGTCTGCCTCTCCTACTGTCTAGGCTTCACAGCCGTACAGTGCTGTGCTCCACACATATGTTTTAAGCAATCTTTTCCTTGTTTCTATGTTTGTGGTCTTTGAGCACAGTAGTTGCTTTTTCTTGTCAGATGTAGCACAACCTTGTGCTAATCTTTGTTTTATATCTTTTGTGCTTTTTCCATCTTGCGTTATTTGGCTTCCTAGGTAGCAGAAATCCTTAACCTCTTGCAAGTTCGTGTTACATACTTGTATTCTTGTTTTTGATTTATTTTCGCCACCTTTGCATACTAGAACTTTAGTTTTAGTTTTGTTAATTTTCATAGCGTATCTCTCTGTTAGAACCGTTTCCATTTCATTAAGAGCAGCTTCTAACTCTTTCTTGCTAGACGCTAATACCGCTATATCATCTGCAAATCTAAGCATATCAATTTTCTGTCTTTGCATAGTAACTCCAAATGTCTTCTTGCATTTGACAGTATTCATTGCCTCTTCTATGTACAAGTTAAAAATCAATGGGGATAGGGCACATCCCTGTCTCACCCCTTTCCTAATGTTTATTCCTCTACGTCCCGGTCTAATTCTATTACTGCTGTTTGCTCTTTGTATAAGCTATGTACTATTCGTCTATCCCTATAACTCATTCCAATCTTTTGAGTATTTCAAACATTTTTTCCATTTTACATTGTCGAATGCTTTTCCAGATCTACAAACCCTATATACACGCTTTCCCCTTTTTCTATTGTTTTTTCCATTATCACTCTCAGAGCTAAAATAGCCTCCCGTGTTCCCCTGTTTCGCCTAAACCCAAATTGGTCTTCTCCTAGTATTTCTACCGCCCGTTCTTCCATTCGTCTTTGCACAATTCTAGTTAATATTTTGACACGTGTGCTGTCAAACTTATTGTTCGAAAATTTTCACATCTAACCGCGCCTTTCTTCTTTGGTATAGTTACTATGATGCTACGTTTAAAATCTTTGGGTATCTCGCCTGTCTCATACAAATAGCTTACAAGTTGGAAGAGACGTTCTGTTACTGCTTGTCCAGCGGCTTTTAGAGTTTCTGCTTGCACCTTATCTGTACCCGGCACCTTACCATTTTTCAGACTCTTTAATGCTAATTCAAACTCATCTCTAAGTATAGGATATCCCAAGTCATCATTTTCAATGTCTGATTCCTGTTCTAATGCCGTTAGTTTCTCTCCTGCATATAAATTCCCTATATATTCTTGCCATCTACCCACTTTCTCTACGTTTTCTATGGTGACGTTTCCTTGTGCGTCCCTTATATTTTTGCTATGACGGTTTTATATCCCTAAAATTCATTCTAATTAATTTGTATGCTTTGTCTGTCTTTCCTATTTCCATCTTCGTTTGTATCTCTTTGCACTTTTTGTCAATCCATTGTTCTTTAGCTTTCCTGCATTTGCGAATAATTTCCCATTTATGGCTTTGTATCTCTGTTTTCCCTGTTTCGTCTGATTTATTTTGTATTTTCGTCTTTCTTCTATTAAATTCACGATATCCTTTGTTATCCATGGTTTCTTATTTTCTTTTGTGTATACCCCAGAATATCTCTGGCCGCCATGTCTAGGCTGGATTTAATGTTATTCCATTCTGTTTCTACTTCCTTAGTATCAGATATTTTCCCGATATCTTTGAGCAATTCATTTGACTTTTTCGAATCTTTCTTGAATATCTTTGTTTTTAGTTTCTCTAAGTCCAAGTGCCTTTTCCGTTTCTCTTTTCAAATTTTTAAATTTAAGTGCGGCCTTCATAATTACGATGTTGTGGATCAGTGTCTATATCTGCATCTGGGTAGCTTCTACAGTCTTTTACTTGATTCCTAAATCGTTGTCTAACAAGAATGTAGTCTATTTGATATCTTCCTATATCTCCTGGCATCTTCCACGTATATCGTCTTCTAGCTTGATGTTGAAATAATGTGTTTGTGATGATTAAATTGTTCTTGTCGTAAAATTCTACCAGCCTATTTCCCCTGTCGTTTCTCGTGCCTAAACCAAATAAACCTACTACCGCTCCTTCCCTACCCTCAGCTACCACGGCATTAAAATCCCCCGTAATTATTAAATTTTCATGTCCTTTTACGTATCTTAATATGTCTTCGATATCTTTGTAGATGGCTTCTACCTCTTCGTCACTGTAGCTAGAGGTGGGCATGTATACTTGTATTATTACTGTGTTTACCGGTTTAGATTCTAATCTAACCATGAGTACTTTTTCGTTCTTTTGTAAGTAATTTTCTACACAGTATCCTATCTTTTTCCGCATAACTATCCCCACACCCAAATTTCCTTCCTCTGCTCCTGTATGAATTACCCTGAAGTCTCCACTCCAAAAATCCCCCGCCTGTGGCCACCGAACTTCGCTGATCCCTACTAAGTCTAGTAATAACCTATTCATTTCGATATTTAGGTTCTCTAGCTTACCTACTTGCTTCATACTTCTAACATTCCACGCTCCGACTCGCAGAATGTTCCCGACTCTTATTTTTAACTTTCCGATCGCATCCTCCGAAGTAGTCTCCTCCCGGAGATCCGAATGGGGGACTATTTTAACTCCAGAATATTTTACCCCAGAGAATGCCATCATGTTTGTTACAATTTAAGTACGCTGTGTACTTGGGAGATAATGTGGTGGTTTCCCGTTGCCGTCCACATCGCGGTAGTGGGTCTTAGCCTGCCATCCCGACCCCTATGGTCTCTGCCAATCTAAGTACCGAACGAGCCGCTGCCCTCTTTCGGGGACCTGTCTTAGTCTGGTTCCTCACTAACGACCCTACTACTTTGGTTGGACCTGTAGTTTGGCTCTTTAGCTCATTAGAACACGCAAGCCATTTCACCTTTTCTAGTAATTTAGAACTTCGACAAGGTGCAGGTCCATTCTAAATGGTGTTTTTTCTTAAAAGTAAGATTTTGCAAAATCTATTAGACTGGATCTTAATAAATTTTAAAAAAATTTTTCAAAGTTTTGGTACCTAAATAATCACAACATGATAGCACATTTTAGGGACTGCTTAAATTATAAATAGGGTTTATGTCGTTTTTAAACTGATTTATATAGAACAAAAAAGTTAGTGTATTCAGTTTCTGTCATTTTCACCATTCGGTGTCATAAATTAAATATAGTATTTTTGATGAAATAATGTATGCAAAACAAATAATTTATTTATTCAAGAAGGCAGTAGTTGCTCGACTAAATCAATTCTACAAAAATTAATGTCAATATTTGAACACGCATTTTCACAATCGAATGAAATATATAATTTTGTCCATTACTTATCTGTCTATCCACAAAGTATAAGAATTTTAGAATATACTTACCCTCAAGCGCAAATACACCCACACTAAATAAAGCATTAAATGTTTGTTTATAATAATAACGAAATGTCACTCTATGAACAATAAACTACACATTCAAAAATAAAAATTAGCGAATACCATATGCACATAAATGAAATAATACAATACAATACAAATTTGTTTCGGCAAACGACCTTGGCTATTATTAGAATGCACTATGTACCTAACGCTTTGCTTGCTGTTCAACAACTTCGAATTCGCTGAAGGTCATTTACGATCAATAGTTACAGGAATGGAGAAAATAAACCACCAGCATCGTGCCGTATCCTAGCAACCGTAATTTGCCTAAATTGGAAACGAACCACTAAACTACTAAAGTTAAAATAAAGTAGTTCCCTCTATTATGCGAAAGCTATACCACAAAAGCGGCTATTTTAAAATTAGTTCGTGTTATGAAATAGAGGGATGCTATCGCGCCCTTAACGGCTTTTAAATAGCCCCATCCTTACTAGGAACCTTTCAAAATTTGGATGTGGTGATGCGATTTGTAAAACGCATACAATTTACTGTGTTCGTTCATATTACTTACTATCTACCTATAAACGAAACGCTTAAATATTAATGTTAATGTTAGTTTATTTAAATTTTTTCTAATTTAGTGGTATTTAAATTATTAGTGCAAGTAAAAAGTTCAAAGTTGTATAATTCGGCAGACAGTAATAAGCATTTTGTAGATATACAATACAATTGTCTCTTGTTAAGAATTGGAGATCGAAACTGTTGGGTGATGTGATTTTGCAATCGCATATATGACTACAACCAGCAACGCACAGATTGAAAAAGATATTTCGACCGTTGATACTGATGTATGTAGTTGCGTTATTGAACACCTGAAGGCTAAAGCTTTAATACATATTCATTTGCTGAAAAATTATAAAATAGAAAGTGGTCAGCGTTAAATAAATTTAACAATTGTAACAAAATTGAAATCATGTGCTAGACATTTTAATGATAAGATTTATGAATCGGAAACATGGCTTTGTGGTTGCAAGTTTTTGAATAGACTTTTTTGCAGACCATGTCTACTGTTTTCTCGTGAAAGGTTCGTGTGGAATACGGTAGGATGTGATGATCTAAATAATATTTATAGGTCAGAGAAGAGACACAGAGACTAATCAAAAAGAGCTGCATTTATTCAGGAAAAATCAGAGAATCAAATTTTCATTGAGTAATCAAATCAAGCCGAAAGTGGAAAAACACAGTGAACTGGTTAGGCAAAACAGACAATTAATTAATAATTTAACTAAAGTTACTTGTCTTTTGGGACAATTAGGTCTGGCATTTAGGGGTCACGACGAAAGCGATTCGTCATCCAATAGAGGAAATTTTATAGACTTTCTTGTTACGGTATTCCGTGCAGACAAGAAAGAAAGCAGTAAAGTAAGTATAGAAAATCGCCCACACTGATTACCGCAACACAACATAGAAGGGTAGAATAGGAATCCAAAAGAATTGGATGCTGTGCTAGCTCAAAACGTCGTAGAGTCAGGTGGGTCATACAGGAAGGAAATTTGGAAACTCTAGTAAGGAATTTATTTATAAACAGTTAGTTAAACGTAGTATAACAAGAAATATTTACAGAGACCAAATCGAACATTTACGTAATCGTCCAGTAAATAAAAATGTCACTTTGCTTATAACACAATAAAAAAATATACATGTAAGCAAATATAAATTATAAAATTTTAAAATTTAACAACTTGTTCATATATACTTGTTTAATGTTTCAAACCCTAAATATATACAAGAAATAAATTAGCCATAATACATATAAAAATAACTTTACCCTAACTGTGATGAATCCAGTGTTAATTCATAATTTGGTAAACAAGCTGTTGACGTTAGCATTAATTTACAAAAAAAACAGTTAAAAGTGCTCTAACGCGAATTTCTGTTTATGCTACTTGTGACTTATAGAATAATTACTTATTCACTTGAACCAATTTAAATAGATTGTACCGCTAAGTACAACAAAGCATCTTAGCACCGCGACTTACAGCATTTTCTTTCGATAAAAAGACATTCTATAGAATAGATCTCTTTCAAAAGCTTAGTCTGTATTTATAAGGAACGTGTTTTCGTTTTCAAAACAATTCCTAGCGATAAAATGTGAAGTATTTTGCGAACACCGCCTGCTAGATATTTTACAACCCTGCCGCTGCAAAATATTCCGAGAATGCGGCTTGCAAACAACATTCAATTAACTTAGAGCAATAGGTCTCGATATACTAATATGACTTCCACTGAATTTTGTTGTTAACATGAGAAACTACGTTTGTTTTAAATGATCGGGTAAGTTTGCAACCCGCCTTATGGCATTATGAATTGAAATGTATAATAAGTTGCTTAACTGTTATAGAAACGACAGCGATTTGTTATATCAGTTGAGAATGACTTGATAAAGGGGTGATTTTATTGCCCATAAACTTGAGCGAGTTTAAACACCTACATTGACAAAGAAATTCCGCGTTGATTATTTCCTAGTAAAAAGTAGAAACCAACCCATTAAAGGTAGTTTAACGATGCCGAGATGTTTTAATCTTTTAAAGAGAACCATAAAGTATATGCTGCAGGTGTTTTAGAACGTGTTTTAAAAAATAGACTATTGGAAATGACAAGCAACTGTTTTTGCTTACTTCAACAAATTTGTAATGCGACTAAGAAAGCAAAATATTATAGAATAAATACTTAAGGAAATTCTTATAAGGCGGTTTAAATAGCACTCATTTCAGTTGGAAGGAAAACATAATTGTTAAATGGTAGGTCGTATAATTTGAAAATAGCATAAAAGGTGGTAGGTCGTTTAGATTAGAAACTTTAGGAGGCGTTTTTTAAAAAGAAGTAAAACAAAGTAATTAGGAAATTACAATTTATTTGCAGCATGCAGACGTCAATCGATTTCGGAAATTTAACGTAACATTCTATATAAAATTGCAAAATAAGACAACATGCTAAAATAGCACTTAGCAGATTCAACTGTATCTTATGGCATTTCTTCATCCATTCAAAACGAATTAATTTCATCAGATGTAGTTGTTTTGTTGCGAACAATAGAGAAAGAAATTTCAAGTGCTAATTTTGTTGTATTCATTTTGGATTAATCTTCTGACATAAGTATAGGATCGCAGCTAGCAGCAATACTACGTTATGTGACTCTAGATGGAAGAGTTGAAGAAGGATTTTGGCATTTCACTGATGTCAGTGTGAATATGACAACGAATGGACAGCTTACATGTGTTAAAAATCTTAAATGAGTTTGGTTGGGATAAAAATTAATTGCACGAACATATGATGGTGCGGCGGTTATGGCTGGAGAACGTACTGGATTACAATCAAGATTACGGGAACATTGTAAACCTGCAACTTTTTCATTACTATGCTCATAAGTTAAATTTAGTTCTGTCTTAATCTGCTAGTTTTATAAGGTATGAAAGAATATTCTTAACAAGTCTCGTGTGATTTTCAAAACGAAATTTCTAAATGGGATCACGAATCTGTTATTCAACTTCATTCTATTGATTTTTTACAATTTTTCCCACTCCGATATATTATTTCAAACTTTACCAAAAAACATAGTAGATGTTGAGAAGTGTAGCAAGAAAATTCAAAACTTTTAAGCAGTACGTCCAGAATCTAAGAAACGATTTTCAAACCGTTTGGAATCAAATGACAGAATTTACAGCTGAAGATAATATATCACAGTCATCTAAGCGGTTACGCTTGGGCATAATTTCTGGAGAGGCTGAAACTTGTTACGTTAATTCGAGGCAGCCACGTTGAGCGCCAAATTTATGCTACGTTGGCTCGTAGTCGTGCGTAACCCAAAGAAAATCAAAGAAAGGACCAGGCTCAATCGGAGATTGGGGTTGTGAAAGCAGACCAACATATATGTACGCTGTTGTAAGGACAATACCTGCAACAAAAAAAAATCAGAATAGCAAACCTGCAATAAAAAAAAATTAGTATTGTTGATTTTTCTTTTTAATAATAGCATGCAATTCTATTGTAAAAAAGTATCAAAACGACGAAGGTATGGCAAAACAACGGATAGATAATTAAAGCAATAACAAGTAGGAAATAGTTCAATTTACACAAGGTCCTTCAGTAACGCTTCCTTGCAATTGAAGTGTGGGATTCACGATGTCCGGCACTAACGCAGCACTTCACCCTTGACTGTGAGGGTGTTGATAGCACTTATCCCACGTTACCCTAATCATACCTACGTATTTCACTGGTGTTAGCAGCAGACATTATCACGCGACGGAACTATGTAGCATTGATAAATTTCTTGTTAATTCTATTTCCTGAGACAATAATTTCGAAATATTTTGTAGCACTAGTTTAATTTCAACTGGGACCAAATGTATATTATTTTCATAAACATCCAAAAAGCAGTGAGAAACTTCAACCAATACCTTTGTAAACCGGTAATCGGTTATATTTCGCAAATAACAAAATTTGCGCAAGCAATGATCTATTTTAGATACTTTGGGGTTGGAAAATTCAGAAACTACAGTATCAACTGTATTTGGATAATCCAAAGTATGCACTACTCTGATAAACAAAAGGACCGCGAAACTAGATCGCACACACAGTTTAAATATCAAAGACAAAGCACCAACAAAAAAACCACAATGAGTAAAGCACGTGTATCACTAAAGTAAGTCCGTCAAAATGTTCCGTAGAACACGCGTGCAGGTGGAGTTTAACTTTTATTTCACAAGAAAAACAACTAAAATCGTGTCGTGCTTGTTCATGAACAATTCGAAAATTCATACCGCATTAATGCTCACTATTTTCAAAGCAAAAAGGAAACAGTATTTTAACGTAATTAATATATAGGAACGAAGAACAAACTACAACTGACCATCTGTTTATATCAACTCGTTGCTATTACAACCTCTTATCGTCTCTTATCTAGACTTGTAAATCCACATAAGGAACAAAATTTATATGAACGGCAAGACAAGAACGATGCAATCCACTCATTATAATACGACGCATTCGCCCAAGGAGTTAATAAATATAATATATAAAAATAGTAGTTACTGAAATGTATTTGCGAATTGGGTAGCGTTAAATGTTAAGCCATTAAAAATGCACGTTACAAACTAGCGTCTTATAGACGATTGTTTTATGAAATTCTGGACGCCGTTACTTTAAATGCAGAGCAGCGTTTTAAGGAAACGTCGGTTTTAAAGTTTTTATGTCTCTTTGACCATAGTCAGTATGACCTCCTCAGCAATCAATTTTCTGAAAAAGCCTTTTTGTCGTTACAAAAAAAATATGGTCAATTTAGTTTTCGCGTTTACGAAGCAAACTAATCGTCGTATTCAAATATGCCGATAAGAGAAAAAGTAATGTAATATAGCAAAACGAATATATATATATATATATATATATATATATATATATATATTCATTAAAATTGTGTGCAATTTTCCAGAAGTGTCCAAGCTTGTTGAGTTGTTTTTAACCTTCCCAGCTACCAGTTACTCTGCTGAAAGATCCGTCTCTAGTTTAAAACGAATAAAAAATTATCTGAGAAATGCCCAACAGCAAGATATGCTTTCAGCGTTGGCGTTAATGAACATAGAAAGTGCCCTTTTAGATCATTTAAGGTCCTCCCCGCTCTTTGAAGAAGGCGTTATTGACGATTTCTGTGAAAAAACAGACGAATTCAGTTGACTTTAAAAAAATAATTGCCAAGTTGCTTGTGTATATAACTTTTTATTTTGGGTGGTCAGTAGATTACTATTATTTTTATCCTTTTTTTAGATTGCTAGATTTGTTTAATCGATCTATGCAAAATAACTTTAAATTCAACGCTTATACGTTTTTCTTGGAAATCGCATCCCTTAATGAAAAAGTCACACGATGCCACTGATCCTAATGTAAACCTTCTTGGTATCAAGCGATTTAAGCGTAGGAAACTTTTTAACTCAACAATAAACCACTTTTAATTGTAGTGTCACGTACAAACTTTTTGCTTGCCAAATAAATTTTTGTATGAAGATTATAGTCGATTAGCTTCAAATCTCAACATGTAAATAGTATACAAATGACTGATTTTTCTTATATACTTACAGAAACCAGACGGCACGGATACTTCAAATGGCGATGTCACTTCATTCAGGAAAAGCAGTGCAGTAAGCGATATTGGTATAAATGGACCCGGTTTTGCAACTCCCAGTGGTCCGGTAATGCGAAATAGACATTCTTCTAAAATGACCAAATACGTTGAGTGTTGGGGCGCTGATAAACCATTTGCAAATATAGCGGAAACTACAATTGCCAAAAACATCGAACATATGGTAATAGAGTTGCATTTTACAATTAATTTGTAATAGAAACTTTATATTGCAGAGTGTTGCAATGATAGAATCGAATTTAGTTTCTGATCGGATTACATGTCTGGAATGTCAGTAAGTTTGCATTTTCAATTGAATTTATTTGTACGTGCAGCTTGAATGTACATTGAATGTTCAATTTATTTTTCGAGGTAATAGTTTAACGCGAGTTAAGGTTCGGGCCTTGGGAGCTGCCTTTTTAAAAACCAGTTCCAAAACTTCTTAACAAATTTATTTTAAAACAGACATTAATTATGGCATTTTATAAAACTTGATTTAATTTACCCTAAGTTCGAAAATAACTAATGAATGTACCATTGTGAGTAGCCTAAGCAACTGCAATGTTAAAGCTGAATACTTTGACTGACTGCTGGGTGCTTGAGCTCCCGGGCTTTTTATAATGTTCCTACCTCTCTCACATGACTGTGGGAACTTGCAGATCTCATGTCTGCTTATTCTTAATACTATTCATAAATACATTATTCTAATCTTAATTTCGAGGTAATCACGGTACCTGACCGTCTGTGACCTGACATCTACAGTGTCACTATCGTCTCGAATACAAAGTAGCGCATCCGTTCTCATGAACTGTTAATAAACTTTATAAATTGTTCTTGTGTTACAATGTTGCACTTCACTGGGCGTATTCTTAACACTTTCTAATAATTCCTAATTATTCTATTTCTTTATACATATATCAATTGGGAGACACATAACTTGCGTTATATGCTTTAATGAAAGCCTTTATACAACCCCGCACTACCCAAAATCACATTTGATTTAACATTAGTGAGTTAGAGACGAAATCATTGTTTAACCTAAAAGCTTTTTTAAAACTTTATATGCTCGCACAGGAACATATCGGCAAGTAATTTTTAAAAAGGTTTGTCAGGTGTTTTAGTTATTATTAAGAGTATTTTTGGGGGTTTTCTGTCGTATTTCGCTTTGTCGCATAGTTCACATTGATTAATAAAGTCTGTAGTTAGTTCTTTCATGTCCTTGAAAAAATATCGTCTCATGATTTGCTATAGGGTTTGATTAATCCCACGATGGTTGGTTTTCCTTCGTGTTGATTCCTAATTACATCATTTATTTCGTCAGGGTCGTCTAACGTTATTAATTTTCTTGTGCATTTTATAAGAGTTATTAAATAATTTAACATATAGTTCTGAAAATCGTTTATACAAGTTTTCGGTGTTAAAGTAAAAGTAAAATCGTTTTTTCTCGGGGCTGTTTTAGAATTGTAATTATTTGTTCTTCATTGTCGTCTTTGAGTATCTGAATTTGGTATATCTTCTTGTTATCTACTTTTGTATATTTTACAGGGTTGGGGTTCGTTAAAACTTCGGTAATTATAAACTGATTGTGTTTCATAGCGATGGCTTCATTTAAAATTTTAATCGCGGTTTTTGGCTCTCCATTTTGTGTTGAATGTATGGTGCAAATTTTCGTCCGTATAGGTATGGTCTAAAATACTTTGTTGCCCAAATTATGCCTAACAATCTTTCTCTCTGATGCTATATTTCTGTTCGGTTTCATTTACAGTTCTGGATGCGTAGCTGATGGGTTTATCGCTGCCTACTTTTCCTTGGCTCAATACTGCGCCTAATGCTACATTTGATGCGTCTGTTGTTAATATGAATGGTTTCGAAAAGTGCGGGTATTCTAATTCGCAGTGATGTGTTAATATACTTTTAATTTTATGTACGGCTTTAATAAATTCTGGGGTGTGTTTAATTTTATTTTCAATGTGTCAGGGGCTTGGTTATTTGAGCATAACCTTTAATAAATTTGCGGTAGTAACCACTAAGTCTTAAATATCCTTTTATTTCTTTGTTCGTTTTTGGTAAGGGGTAATTTAGTACTGCATTTGTTTTACCGGGGTTCAGCATAACTCCTTGGGGTGTTATTATGTGTCCTAAAAATGCTACTTCTTTCTGTAAAAATTCGCTCTTGTCTAATTGTACTTTAAAATGTGCTTTCTTAGTCTTTCAAATACTTCTCTTAATCTTTCTATGTGTTTCACTGTTTCACAATGTTGAATAAACTATGATGTCGTCTAGGTACACAAGACATTTTTCGTTATGTATCCCACGTAGTATATTGTCCAAAACTCATTGAAAAGCTGTGGGTGGGTACTTTAATCCAAACGGCATTCGTTTGTATTCGTAATGTCCTCTAGGTGTGCTGAAGGCTGTTTTCGATATATCTTTTTCATCCATTTCTACTTAATAGTATCCTGAAGCGAGGTCTAATGTTTAAAAATATTGGCACTTGCCTAATTTATCTAAAAAAATTTCATTTAGTTATCTATAGTCTATTATCATTCGATATTTTCTCTTTCCTGATGCGTCTAATTTCTTGGGTACAATTAATACGGGGCTGCTCCATGGTGAGTTTGAGTGTTGTATGATATCCTGGTCTAATAAGTCTGCTACTTGTCTATCGGCTTCTTCTTGGCTTGCCTGGGGTAATCTGTATGCTTTTGTGAATATTGGCTTGTCATCCGTTAGTTCGATATTATGTCTGACTGTATTGGTATATGTTAGAGGTATTCCTTCGCGGTATTCAAAACATAAATTTTTAATTGCTCTTTTTGGTTAATGTCGGTAATAAAGCGAATGATACTTAAATTTTCTCTTAACATTTCGTCGTTTTCTACGGGGTTGTAATTGTCTTCTAAATTTTCATCTATCTCCATTTCGTTAAAATTTAATTCTTCTACATTAATTGGGTTGGTTAATGATAGCTCTACGGGGTAGTCATTTGAATTTAAAATCGTCGTTGTGGCATAATTATCTTTTATTTGTACTACTCCTTGTTGAAATGTTATATGATTTATTATTCCTAACTTGTTATTTGAATTTACTGGGATTTGTATTTTTTCTCTGTTTGGGGTTCTATTGTGTATTTTTGTTCGATTTAGGTATTTTGAAATTGAATGGGGATTTGTCCATATTTTGTTCTTAATAAACGGTTCTTTATGTCAATGTTGGCTCCTAATTTTCTTAGAAGGTCCATTGCTATTAGTCCGTCATATTTGTCATTGAATTCAAAAATACAAAATTTCTGTTTCATTTTTACGTTGAATGTTTTCGGTAAGGGTATGTTAGCTACGAATTGGTGTAGGGTTGTTTGATGGGCTGTTTTAATTTTAAATGGTTTTCTTTCTACATAATCTAAATAGTGTTTCTTCACGGTTCGGGGACTAATTAATGTTTTCGAGGATCCGGTATCGATTAATAGTTTAAATTCGGCATGGGGTATTTCTATATAGGGTAATACTAGGTGATTTATATTATTTAAGTTCATTAAGTTTGGTCGTATATAAAGCGGTCTACCTGAAAATTTGAGCACGCGTTTTCTTCGTCGTCCTCGTCGTAAGTTTCGCATTTTTCTTTGCGTTCATAATTGTTCGAATGATTTGGTTCATTGTTTGTACTTGGGTGAATGTAATTATTCTGGTCATTGTCGAAATCCTCTACTTCTTGATGAAATAGTTCTTCCGATGTAAAAGTTCGTTTTTGATGAGGGTTTGGTTAAATGTGTGTTATTTTTGTATTTTGTCTGGTGTTACCAGATGAGGTGGTATCCATAGGAGTGGGTTTATAATAGTTATTAGGGGTGTTGTTATTGTTTGTCATTGGGGTATTTCTAATAGGGTTCGCGATGAATGCTGGTCTTTGTTGGTTTACGTTCTTTTTGAATCTTGGTATAAATGCGGGTTTTGGGTTATTCGGGTTAAACGTTGGTTTTGGAAATTGTTTATATTGATTATTAAAATTGGCGTTATTAAAGTTTGAGTTATTAATTCGCGGTTGGTTTGTTTGTGCATTGAATGGTGTGAATTTTTGTTGGGGAATTGTTTGTCTCTCGGCTTGTATAGCTTTTATTGGTGAAGAATTTTTATTCTCGTTGGGATTGTATAATTTGTTTCTGTAATACATTACGTTTTCTTTTTCTATTATCATATTCATGGCTTGCTTTAAGTTTTGGGGACGTTGGAATCTGATTTTGTCTGACAGTCGTTCTGGTAGTGCATTTAGATATGTGTTTAGTGCAATTTCGTCATACATCCTTGTTTTTAAAAGTCTGATATTTTGGTCGGGTTCTTCAATTTTTAATTTCGTCAAGATTAAACTTCTTACATCTTGGCATTTTATTTCGAATTGGTACGGGGATTGGTTATGTTCCACTCTAAGGTTTATTAAGTTGCGTACTAGGCATTTTAGGTTGCGTTGATCGCAAAAATATGCAATCAATATTCGTTTGAAGTCTTCCCACTGTTCTAAGTCATCTCGGCTGGCAATTAATATTAGTGCCAGTCCGGTTAGTTGACTAATAACCAGGCGTATGAATAATACGTTGCTTTCGTTGTCTCCGGGTTTGTAGAAGGTTTTCAAAAATATTTTGCAAGCTGTTACAAAATTAACTAATAGAACTTGGTCTCCATTATACATGGTAATTGCTTTCAAATAAATCTTCATATCTAAACTCATTATGGCTGAGAGTTGTTCTAATAATTAGTATTTAGTTTTGATTTCAATTACTTTCAAATTTTGTAAAAATTGGGAATTATTTTGTGGTTTGTATTTTTATTCTTTGCTTGGGCTTATTAATTTTCAGTTTAGATTGCGTCGGGTTACTTATTATTTTTAGCTTTAGTCGTTTTAGATTATTTAAAAAATTGAGTTACTTGTATTATACTTAGTTGTCCGGCTTGTAATTATTTTATGGGGTTTACGTTTGGTAATGTTTGGTTGCTTGCTGTAGCCTTGAATACGTTTATCTTTACTTCGTGGATGTTAATTTTATTGTAGGTTTGATTCCTGAAAGTTTTGATGCGACTGATTAATTTCTCGTGATAATTTAATTTAATTTTGTTCGCGCCAGTTAAGACTTTCTATTTTACTTCTGCTGATTTTATTCTGTCTGTTGTAACTATCTCTTATCCGTAGGTATGGTGATTGATAGCTGTGTCTACAATGCTTCATGTTTCGTAAATTTAGGTGTTAAATAGAGAATTGCAAGATTCCGTCTATTGCTTTGTTCAATGTTGCATAAAAATCTCCTTTTATAATTAATACAATGAATTGTTTTAATTACAATGTTTTTACTCTACTGAAAGATTGTTGCTTTGCGGTTAATTGTGCTGCATTAACGTCTTGTTTCTACTTTAAATACAAGGTTTTTAAACCTACTATAGATGTAATTTTCAGTCTCTTGGTAATTTTAATGTGCAAATGCTTTGGTTTTAATTAAATATGCAACTATACTTTTCTGAAAGGTATTGTTTTTAGTTTGTGATACTTTAAAAGCGTCCTTTCTATAATTAATTATCTCGTTTTGAAGTATTTAATCCTACAATGTTGCGTTTAATAATTACCTTTTATACAGTTGCAATATGAGTTTTTAGTAGCGTGAATATTTAGAAAGTTTCTTAAAGTTATATTTGGATACCTCCGTATTAATAAATATTTGCCAAGTTTGGTTTTAAATAGCTTTTATGCAGTTTAGTATTAACGTTTTCTTAAGTTGTTTTATAATTAGACGTATATTTATATTAAGTAGCTTTGTATTCGTTGCGTTCAAAGTTGAGTTTTAAATCATTCACTTTTGATGATGGGACTTTGCGTTTGTTTTAACTCGTAATAATAATTTATGTTAATAATAGATTGCAAGGTGTTTCTATTATTTATAGGAATGCAATAATGTTACGCTTAAATAATTCGTTTTTTTATATTTAGTTGCGTTATATACAAAGATCTCCGTATTAAATTGTAATTTAATTTTGTTCTATTTTTGGTATTTCGTGCAGTTAACTTTCGTATTGGTAATTAAAATTCGTTTTTTGTTTTATTTCTATAATTCTTGCGCCAGTTAATTTGTAATAATTGTCTAATTTTTGCGCATGTAATGCGTCTTTTTGGTTATCTAGTTTAAAAATCTCTTAAAATTCAATTTTCTCAAAAATAAACTTGAAAATAATTTCTTGCAATAGCTAGATAAATTATTTTCATTAAGTAGCATAAAATAATATTAGTAATAGTCAAAATTTGTACATACATAAATGGTAAAATTATAAAAAAATTCTCTTATACTAGCAAATATCAAATATTTGTAAAAAATTCAATTAGTTTAAGGAAATGAACTTACATTAATTGCTTCATTGGTTTCATGGACTTCGTCGATGTGTGTACCTTGTCCACGTTGGTTTTGGAATTGATCTATTTTCGTGTCTCCTTCAAGTCTTCTGTTTGTTTATTGGGTTTGAACGATTCTTGTTTCGCCTCCAACTTCTGTTTGGATTCTGTTAAATTCGGAATTGAAATTCTATACCACCAGTTCTTCAAAATTGGGTTTCCTAGTGACCTTTTGACATTCGTACGACAGCGCCAGTTAAGGTTCGGGCCTTGGGAACTGCCTTTTTATAAACCAGTTCCAAAACTTCTTAACAAATTTATTTTAAAACAGACATTAATTATGGAATTTTACAAAACTTGATTTAAATTCGAAGTTCGAAGAGTTCGAAAAGAACTATTAAATGTACTATTGTGAGTAACTTAAGCAACTGCAATGTTAAAGCTGAATAATTTGACCGACTGCCGGGTCCTTGAGCTCCCGGGCTTTTTATAATGTTCTTACCCCCTCACATGGCTGTGGGAACTTGAAGATCTCATGTCTGCTTATTCTTAAATCTATTCATAATTACAATGTTGTAATCTTAATTTCTAAGTAATCACGGTACCTGACCGTCTGTGACCTGACATCTGCAGTGTCACTATCGTGTGCGATACAAAGTAGCGCATCCCTTCTCATGAACTGTTAATAATCTTTACAAATTGTCTTTGTGTTACAATGTTGCACTTCACTTGATGTATTCTTAACACTTTCTAATAATTTCTAATTATTCCATTTCTTTCATATATCAATTACGGGATACATAACTTGCGTTATATGCGTTAATGAAAGCCTTTATACAACCCCGCACTACCCAAAATCACATTTGATTTAACATTAGTGAGTTAGAGACAAAATCATTGTTTAACCTAAAAGCTTTTTCCAAACTTTATATGCTCGCACAGGAACATATCATTTTCCAGTTTCTGTATTCTGTTCACAGTATTTTCATACTGTAAACCAGTGGTTCCAAAACCTATCACGGCCATTAATCCGTTCTCATAGCAGAAACCTGACTATAAACCCCCAAGTGAATTAAGTGCACGATAATGAAATTAAAAATTTAACTTTGATATCTTGAATGTTAATTGGTGACGTAAAAATTAAATATACATAAAACACATTCTTTTAACGAGAAGGGCCAACCTGATGTGATGTGATGACTGCACGTTTGTGAATAAAACAACATTCAAAAGCTTCCACTAATACTAATTTCTAGTCGGCTTATTTTTTCGTGAGGAGACTCATAATTACTCTAAATTCATTTCTACCAATTATGAGAACTGGAAAACAATGAATAGTGTAACAAAAACTATTTGCACAAACAACAGCTATTCTTTATTATCAACTGATTACACAAGCATTTTCAAAAACCTTTAGCCACAATGGAATTATTTAAGCATTCACAACAATTTATTTCTAGCTAATAACTAACGGTACAAATATTAATTTCTAAAAACTACAATGCTATATTCTTAATTGCTTGCTATCGAAACAGTATAACTAAATATCCAAGCACTAATTATTAATTTATATTCCTTATTGTCCCAAAAGCATAAATATTTTCCTTGTACAGATCGCGTAGCAGTCAATATTTTGATTTTCGCTTGGTTTGTAACAGCTGCCAAAGGTTTCTGATAATGCATCAGTAAGTGGCCAAAGTTTGTATAACTTGTTAAAACTTGCTACGCATTTTTTTTTTTGTTTGAACAGAACTGTTATTGAGGTGCGTATAGACGAGAGCCAACGTATCCGGTCTCGCGACATAGGGGATGATAAAAGGATCTCTCATTTGTGGGTTGGCCTGGTAACTTGGCTTTTTGTAAGTCCTATCATAAGATTTATAACAAAGAAACATTTAATTTATTCAGAATTAGTTGGCAAAGATCATTCTCCAAATTGCTGTGTTGCATATAAATTTGTTTCATATGCTATTTTGTTGATGAGCTCCTTTATAAATAAACAATAAACTGTTTCTGTAGGCGGTTCAATATTTTCAGATAAATTAGGGCCAGAATTATTAGCGAATGAAACAGGCTTATTTACAAAATTTGGTTCTTTTCTCCATTCACACGGCATCGACTTCGGTTTTGTAACAAAACCAGAAAGCGGAAGATCATCTTCACTTTCGAATTTTAAACCAATGTTACTGATAGTATCAACAATGCTAGAATCAATAACCAGAAATTTTGCAAAATCGCTATCGTCAAGAGCGTCATCAAGATATGCAATGCCATTAGTCGATGGTGCACTTGAAGTAATTGAGTCCGTATCAGATAGAATCGAATCAATAAGGGCGTTGGTGTCATCGGAAATAAAATTACTGAAATCCATGACGGTATGACTGTAAATAATTTTTCGGTCAAAATCACGTTTCAGACCTAGTGGTTTCATTTGGAAACACACACCCTTCAAACAAATGTACTATTTATTTTCTTTTATATTAGTAAAGAAAATCAATAGAAATAACAGAATATATCTTTCACGGGGGAGTACGAAAGAAATTTACCAAGAATATAAATAATTTTTCACAAAAAACGGCACTTATTAGATTAGGTCAGACGTACGCAACAAACAGCCGAAACAACACCATTCATATGCGAATAACGCGCACTATTAAATGCGTAAAATATTTCGAGCTCATAGAACATAACTGGAGGGGGTCATCTTAGAGTGCTAGCAAGTGGCTCAATAAAACGCGGACTAGGCACATTTGGGAAGCAATTGAATTTGTGATACCTCTGCGGGACCACATGGCAACAAAGGGTTAATATTATATTTTACGTGTAGTATGGTAATCTTCTGCTAATATTAGTTTACGCAAAATATGTTTATGGTAAATTCAATACTAGTTTGGCTATTATTCATATCTTGGAGATGCTAGATAGCAGTGTGCAAATTTTAGTTCTATGCATTTCAAAATTTTCATTCTCTGCAGTCACGCTTAATTTATGTTTAACGCCAGTTACGTTTCGGGCTTTGGAGCGGTATGTTTAAAAAACTTCTTCCAAAACTTGTATCAAAATTTATTTACATAAACAGAAATTAATATGAAATTTTGACAACTTGGTATTAATTATTCTAAGTCGAAAATAAAATATTAATCGAACTAATATTAGGGCGAGTAGTCTAGGTAAACAACAATGCTAAAGCTGAAATACACTAACTGCTCTGGTCTGGAGCTCCCGGGCTATTTATGTTGTCCCCACTCCTCACAATTTTGTGGAAACTTGCAGTTCTCATGTCTGCTTATTCTTAATTCTATTCATTATACAATGTAACAATCTTAGTTTCTAAGTAATCGCAGTTTCTTAACCCCCTGTGACCTGTCACCTGCAGTATCACTATCGTCTGGAATACAATGTATTGCATCCGTTCTCACAGCTGTTAATAACCTTTATTTAATTATCCTTGAATTTACATTGTTGCATATACTTAGTTTCTTTAACAATTTCTAATAATTCCTAATAAATTCTATTTTATTATACATATATAGATTGGGGGATACATATCTCGTCTAGAAGTTTAATAGTTTGTGCCCTGGGTTTTCAGATATTGTTTGTACTGCTAATTCTAGATGATTCATTTTCACTTCCATTACCAATTGTTGAAAAAGAAAGACTCGCCCGCGAAGATACGGTTAAGCGCATCTATGAAAGATAGAAGAAACGCCTCTAATTACACTCCAGATTGCTCACTATCTTATTCTTTTTGATCCAGAAATTAATTCCTCTAAAAAATTTTACTTTGGTTCTGCAAATAAAATGAAGAAAATAATATACCACCTTTAGCTATGTGTTAAGTATGAAAGTTTGATATCGGAAACCCTAAAAATGTGCGTTTTAAATCTTTGTATTTTTATTTACAACATATTGTTGTATAGAGGTTCGATTCCTGCGATTGTTAATAATAACAAACTATTAACATAGACTTGTATGTTTAAACGCTATTGTTTTTAAACAAACACCAATTTAGAAATTTCAAGCTTTAACATCCTTCTCAACTACCTTTCCACAGAAAGTGGTGGAGTTCTGAAGATCTACATCCTGCTTTTCTATGGTTTCGCAATGGAGCACAAGAAAAAGACTTTCAAAATAATGCAGATGCAGAATATCGGTACTACATTACGTGTGCAGCCTTGGTTTTCCTAGCAATGTTTGTTATGCAAATATCTACGATCTACTTACCCAGGTAATTATCTTTTTTTTTATATTGTAATTTATAGGTTTGTAATTTAAGATTTACTTAATGAAACAGAAGAATACTTATAATAATTTTCAGTTATATGTGTGTATATTACCACCCAAAGAGAAGAAAAACAAGAAAAATTAAAATTTCTCAATATTTAATTTTTCTACAATGTATAAATGTAAGCGTATTTCATTAGCACATAAAAGAAAGAAGCTATTATTAGTTACGTAATTAAATCCGTATATTGCATTTATTGTAGAGTGTGTGAAAGGATCGTGAAACGAATATAAACCAAGATTCCCAATTTTTAAATTAATTCGTTTCACCGGGGTGCGTAAATAATTATTCTTGAGAGATACCTTAAAACGAGTTTTCATTTTCAGATATAAATACAAAAGTCATTCATTTTCCGTGTATAAAAAAGTATTCTGTAAATACTAAAAATAACTTCAGATTTTAAACTATCTTCTTTAAGATGTGCGAAACTAAAATCCGTACCCTGTTAGAATGCAAATCATTCATTGAGAATGCAATTGAGAGCTTTAATTAATTATGTAATAAATTTCCGTGTGTAGATATATTATTTAAAACAAAATATAATATTCATTTTGTTAAAAATAACATTCTATGAGTTTTAATCCTTATTCCAAAGAAATTAATTCTAGAATTTTCGATTATTTAATAAAAAGATACGTCATTTAATTAGAAATGTTTTAAAAGCCATTAAATAAACTAATATTTTTATCAATAAATAAACGTTCCGATTCAAAGAACGCGCACCTATCAAAAGCTATAAAAGATAAGATAAGCATGTTTAATAGCTTGACGTATTTCAGTAAGAGAGAAAGGGATGGTAGCGGACCGGTTCTTTTATTTAAAAGAATAGACGACGCTTAACGAGAAGCATAAATCCTACTAACCGTACTTCATTATCTGATTTAAACGCACCATCGTGCGTAATTATAATTACATTAATTATTATACATTATAATTATTACATCATCCAGAATGTCATGCTTCGAAATAACCCTAGAATCGAATGAAAATATCACGTAGTTATAATTTTGTATAATAACGGTAGTAGTTAAGAAGGAAGGTTTATTGGCGGTCACACATCATAACGTAGAGCAATATGTAAGATTCAATCAAAGTTTCATTCTTTAAATTATTTTACTCCATGCAACTTATACGTTTTTAGTAATTAGTAATCTATTTTCTTGACATTCTACAAATAACATTGAACCTTGCATAATTATGAAGTATAATTATTTTTAAAATACTACAAAATTATACGATCTTCGGCATAAATAGTTCTGATACAGGATCACAACTGATGATTTTAATCTATTAAAAATAAATGCACTCTGTAAACTGATATTTTAACGTCAAATCGAGGTTTAAAATGGAACCAGGGAGTATTTAATGGTTAATTACGATGGAAATGAGAATTGGATAAGCGCTATTTGACAATAACAACAGAAAGTATAGTTTGCTTTGTTTTTTATAACCTAAAATAAATTAAGTTACAATAAGTCTTCAATTTTATAAAATTATATGTTAAGGGGATACTTATCATCAAATTTTGAGCCGGGGAAATGAAAAGGATACGAAATTATCTCGAGAATATTAAAGAGTTTTTGTACCTCACATAGAAGGAATTTGGGTTTTCTGTAATTGTTAACAAGGATTAGGTGAAGATTATTTTAAAAATTAAGCAATTATTAAGAATAATTTTTTGTATAAGCTTACGCTGTAAACTGTTTTATAAACATCATTTAGATTTGTTGAATGTAAAAGATTCTTTGGATAATGTGTATATAAAAGAAATGTTTTGAATGCATATGTTTTTCTTGAGATTTCTAAAATCCCGTGTATGTTAGAAACTACTCTACATAGGTGAGGCTCAAAAAGCCAAAACCGGTTAATCGATGTTTCTTTCTCTTATGAAACAATAAAGTTATTGTTTTGCTAAATTTTATGAAAATATTAGATCTGTATAGGTAAATTTGCTTTTATTTTCATAAAAGTTTATTTACAGATACTTGTTATGTCATTATATATATATATATATATATATATATATATATAAATATTTTAGGTGGTTAATCACATAAGGTAAGTTGATCAAAATAATTCCATACCCTTTCTCGACACTAGAGTTATTAGGAAAGGTACACACATCATGTTAGATTGGTACCAAAAACCAACATCATCGGGTAGGTACATAAACTACAAATCAGACCATCCACTATCAATTAAAATAAATTTCATAAAACAAATGATATACAGGATAAAGAAAATTTGCCATCCCTCTTTTATTAACAACAGTTTAAAAAAGTTGTCATCTTTATTAATTGATAATACTTACCCTAAGACACTCGTAAACAAAATGATATTCCAAATGAATACAAATACCACAAATATAGTTAAAATGGACAAACGGGAAAATACTTTATTGGTAAAATACCGTACTCTACCCCAAATTGGCACTCTAACTAATAATTTAATAAACATATTTAAATATGAAGATATAATAATAAATAAAAAATATATAAAAACGGTGGAATGTCTGTTTAGTAAATTGAAATCTGGTCTTCCTTCAATTTCTCAATCACATATAGTATACAGGATTAGTTGTATTAATTGCATTCAAACATATATTGGGCATACGTCACAGATCATGAAAACGCGATTACAATTACATTAAAAGTGATGCGAAATTAAAACCGGATAGATGTGCTCTCGCATTACATGCACATTATCTAGGTCATAAAATCGATTTTGATGGGGTGGAAATTCTTACAAAACAATCTGTTCTTACGAAAAAAAAAAAAAATTTTTAGAAATGTTTTTCATTAAACGTGAACCGAATCCAATGAATAAAAAATCAGATACAGATGGCTTAAGTGTTATTTATACTTATTTACTGACATCCCCACACAGACATGGGTTTGATGGCCCTGTAGATGAGTAGAAGCACAAGATTTAAATTATATATACGAAGGTCAAACTTGCTTACATAGAACCAGTTTTATCAATGAATAATTATATTGTGACACTGATTATTCATTTAGTTTGTTTTTAACCATTGTGCATACTGATACAGAGAAACAAAAATTTTTAAAATTTGTCATTGTTTAATAATTGTTAAATTGTGAAACGTGTTATAATTGTTAGGTTTAATGCAATTAAAATAATGCTGAGATTTTGGAATATGTCAACAAAATAACTTCTCACATTTGTGTAAGAACTACTTTTTAGTCTGTTTTTAGTTGTTATCACTTAACCTTTTTAGTGTCCTGATGAAGAAATTAAATTATATTTCGAAAGCTAGACATTGCAAATAAAGAGAATGTTTAATTGATTGTTTTCAATTTGGTCTAGTATTTTCCCTTAACAATTCTACATTTAATTATATATATATATATATATATGTGTGTGTGTGTGTGTGTGTGGTGGGGATTTGTGTGTGCGTTCGTGACAGTTAAACTGCTTTCAGACGTCTATCTCTAGAATTTAACTCTTAACAAATCTACACAATACAGACACCCAGTTTAAGTCCAAAACCCAAAATTTAACAAATTTTGTTTCAACAGTACCAAACAATTAGATTACAACAAATACTCTTAGTATAAGCATTAATTCGACAAGAAATGTTTGAAGTACAATTTAAAATTTTCTATTTAAACGATTTTGAAATCGTACATAAATGATCCTCCGAATGCTAATCAGGGCGGTGATCAAATTACTTAAAGTGATACTTTAAAATCTAAAATACGTAAGCTAGTGCCTAAACATTACTTTGGATGTTTCCCAGAAAACTCTAGAACAACTCCGTTGCCAAAACAATTTAAACATGCAACTTCTACTTGTGGTTTCCAATTAACAAGGCCGAACTATACATTAATTTCACTTTCTAACATTAGGTATTTTTAATTCTTACTTAACGTAGCACTTTATTTATTTTCAATCTTCACTGTTTCACTGAAAAATTAATAATCATCTTTTCTAAGTAAGTCTACTGTTATTTATACTTTTTATTTCGGATTATGAAACATTTATTCCACAACTTTTATTCCACCCTTCGTGCTAAACTTGTAGAATGACACGCACACCGTGTACCAATGATCGGGCTATATTTTGAAACATTGAATAGTAATTGTTAAATGCTTTAATTCTCGTTAGTTCAACGTCAATTTCATAAGTAAATTTTACTAATTTTTATTTTCAATTAATTCCGTAATCACCTAATGCAAGTAACAAATTTGTTCTGATGGCGTCTTTATCAATTGCATCTGTTCGTTTATACGACGAAATTTCTTAGCCTAAGTAACCAATTGAAAGTAATACGGTAACGTATTGAAGCGCTCAGTATGTTATATTATAAAAGCATAAACCCGTGCTTTTTTAAAGTATTTTAATTCCTAATCACGGAGGAACAGCGTTTTTAGATTGTAACAGTTTGTTTTTCCTCTTCTAAAATAACGCATAAAAATAATGTGTTGTGCTATAAAATTTTTAAATTTATTTTTATACTTCAATATAAATCGTACTTCTACAATTAATACAAAGTTAAAACAAGGTATCATAATTTAGAAACACCCCAATTATTGTCCTTCTTTATTCTAATTATCTAGTAAATAAAGCGCATAGTTATAAATGTTCAATTTGTATTTTAAAACCATGCTAAAACTCGAACAAGCTATCCAGAATTTCCATAAAGTATTTTCAAAGTAATATCAAACAGCGTGCTTCTGCGCACCTGGTTGTTGAGGTCGTTGTTGTCGTCAAGCCGAACCAGTCGGCTCCTTATTATTCTAACGTCAACATGGAAAAATTAATATCCAAGGCTGACTTGCGAGTTGCAATTTAGTTTCAAACAATCCATCGATCTGTAGATTTAGAAACTCATCATGGTTTGTAATTTCTATTCCTAAATAATTCAAACTAATTTTTATTTGGTTTTCCTTAGCACAGCACTTAAGTACTAAAAAATTCTTAAAGAACTAATGAACTAAAGAAACAACACTTAAGAACTGAAGCTGTAATGGTCGAGCGAAACTGTTAAATTTTACTGCGTATAGGATATATACGTTCCTCATGTTTCAACATAGAAGTTTTGTTTTAATTCGGAAGCAACACTTGAGAACTGATTAATGGTTGTATAAAACGATTACGCATTGGAAACTTAAATATGGTTCTAGTTTACGAGGCGTTGTTATAACAATGTAGACAACCGCTTTCTTCATGTGTTTGTTCAATATTGGAGGTTCACATGTGGGTTGAGCTTGTTTGTGAATAGGTTTGTAAGCAGCCATGCCCTGAATTCAAGGTCGGTAAGTGATCTTCTTTTGTTGAGACAGTCATCTGTTCGACGTTCACGTCATGTTTAAACCGTAACCTTGGTAGTTTGAACCCATGGTAACTAACATCCTTGTGATAATATTTAATTATGGATTTAAATTTTCAAACGTTGCTCTATATCAAAATTATGCTTTATAAAATTGTTTATGTAACAAAATCGTTATGAATTTGCATTATGAATAATATAGTCATGTACTTGCTTACACATGATAACTATTTAACGAAATTTAAGTTTACTAATTTAAAGATCTTATTACAAAACTAATTTTGTATGTATGCGAGTCATTTAGTCAGTACTGAATAGATGACAAAAAAGCTCATAATTGTGTTAATGATATTTATAGTGCCTAATTGCCTTAGAGGCTTTTTTATCTAAATTGTCCAAGATTAACAATATAAATATATAAAATTAATGGAACATTCAGAAAACTTATAGTAATTATCTGTCAGAATAAATCAGAAATATTTTCAGTTAATATATGTGTTGATACTTAACAGCCTTGATTTTTTTATAAACTTAAAAAAGGTTAATTACACTCAAAGAAGCACTTAAAAAATAGTGTTTATTCTGTCCATACTTATCACTGGATACTATGAATTATATATAAACCAGAAGTGCATAAATTTAATAAGTAGAGTGTCCATGCACTATTACACAAAAGAAAAAAAATCATAGATGCACAAAACCTGCCTGATTGATCGATTTTTTATTTTGAGGCGCAAACTGCTGTCTCCAATATTGGGCGGCTCCGTGGCGTAGTGGTATGTGTGTGACTACTACGCCCAAGGTCCCGGGTTCGAATCTCGACACGGTCCGCTTGAAAAATGTTAGGCGAGCATTTTTCACAAAAATACACCCTCGTTCGGATGAGAGGTAAAATGGAGGTCCCGTGTGTGAGTGTTGTCACGCACGTTAAAGATCCCTACCTTGCTTGGAACAGCAAGGGTTCGGCAAAATTCAAAATTTTCCAGGTAACAAAAACTCGCTTCCTGGCCAATGTAGTACCTTCGGGTGGAGCATTGGAAAATCACATGTAATGTCTCCAATATTATTTTATTTTATGATAAACGTAGTACCATCTAAAAATACAAAATCTTGTATTCCAATAACAGAATATACTCGTTAAGGTTCCTGTATTTTTCTTAGCGATATTTCTTGCTTTTACACCCTTCAGTGGCGCTCTACCCATTCGTATTAATTTAACGACCTCCTGATAGTCTCTAAACCGCTGAAGATAGGGTTGCAGATCTAGTGCGAAGTCTCCAAAAGTCAGTTGTATTAATACGGATAAAACTACATCTTATGCACACTTTTGTGAGAAAAAAGATCTTTTAGAAAGTTGCAAGATAAGAAATAGGATATTCTGCGAGTAAAATTCATTTTGGAAGAGTTCGCTATCTATAAATTTGTTATTAAGGTAATCAACGAGTGAATGCGACCATTACAAAAGATTATGAAGTCGCGTAAATGAAGGCGTTTTAAAAAATTTCATTTAAGCTTCTGTCAAGTATTAGGTAATACCAAAGTGTATTTATGTTTGCAATGTAAAGTCGCGTATATAATATATTGGAAAGTAAATCCGTGATTCACTAATCCTCAAGAAAATTCCATTTATGATGAACAAAGCTACAATATGAGATAAAACAATTAACGAAAGCCATAAACCAAGCGATAAGGGTCGTAAAAATGAGGCCAATGACAGCGATAAATCATGGCGATAAGATAATGCGTCGGTGAATGTATTAATTAGCGATAGTCCAAGGCCGCAGACAAAACATTCTGTAAATCTTGCATTATACACACGATTCGAAATGATACGTAGGGCACTAGCCTACATTAGTAGCCAATTAGATCCTAGAATAACAACCAGAGTTTACTGGATTTAAAGCGATCTTTCTAGACGTGTGACGTAGCAGGGCTTTATCCTATATAGTCAATTAAAAAATGCAGTTATGGAGCATTTGTTGAATACTTATTTTAAACGTCACCATGCTAGTGGTATTTAGTAGTGAAGTATTTATAGTAAACAGACGTTTTTAATCAACAACTTTGATACTTTATTGCCATTCGGAAGTATTAAGGATCAACTTGCAATGTGCAGCTATCCAATAGCCGTGAATTTGAGTGTCGCTTGCTGTCTATATCTGACAACTCCAAAACATGATGTTGTCAGATATTATTGACAGAACTGTCAAAACGTAATTGAAAAATTAGGTTGTTATATTGTTCGATGCATAATTTAGATTTGTTTATCTTTCCAATTGAACTCGCCGGTCCCGGTTAGCGCGTCTGCTTGCAAAACCGAAAATTACAAATTCGTATCATAATCGAAACTTTATATTAACAATCTTTTAGCTAGATTTTAAATGATCATCTAGGTTTTGAAGTTTCAAGGTTAGTTCCTAAAAGATTATTGTTTTATTCAATATTACCCGAAATGAAGATGTCCTGTCGATTCATAAAAACAAAGAAGATTGTCATACTTAGTTTTGGGTGCATCAACCTGGTGATTATGCATAGCATGACCATATATAATTATTTTATATCGAACTTTCTTCGACGTACTAATCCTCTGTTGCTTACTGCAAAATTACATATATTAATTAGGTCCAATTTACTGCAGCGCAGATTTAGTAGCTGCTTTCTATTTTCTGAAAAACCTAAAAATTTAAATAATGTTTAAAACGTATTAAGTTTAGGGGATTCTTGCTAATGAAAATTTTTTTATATTGCTATCTAGATTTTAACCAAGCATCCACAACGAGTTCTGTTTAAATTAGTCTCATCAGTAGAGTTTTGTATACTCATCCTTCAAAGCGGTTATAGAGTAACTCATTATAATGCTAAGCCTCAATACACAAACTACCTTCTATATTACGCGCCACTAATAGATATACTAACGGTTGATTGCACATCAAATTAATTTCCGTCGCATTTACCATTATTTAAACCTAGGAATGCAGTATCAATTTACATTTGAAGGACTGGGGACAATAGTAAACTCGACGAGTTTCATGTCAAACTTTGTATTGTGAATTGAATTTAAATGGATGACGCTGGTGCGATATTCGAAAACTTAGACCCGTAGCAACTTGTGATTAATGGAAGTTTGCAATCTCGCAATCTAAATAAATTAAAAAAATATTGTCTCGCATGTTTATAAAACAAAGGCATAAGAATCGCTTAATTTTGGAGTGTCGTTGAGCACCAATCTGTTGTATTATGCATAAGTAGATCATCTTTTAAGAGCAGCAAAGTATATGCCAATTTAATTTATTTGTTTGGTATTTGAAAGGTGTTCCTAACCACATTTTCCTGGAAAAAAACCATTTATAGGGATATAGCCCGCACTACATTGGATTTTAACAACGTTTAACAAGGTTGGTCGTAAAATTAGTCAAGACGTATTGCTTGACGACACTTTAGATTAATCCTTCTTCTGTTAGTTAGTTATTTTTTCTGCATTCTGTATTTCCATAAGTGTGAGTGTGAACACATGTGCGTGAGTGTGTGTGTGTGTGTGTTCGTGCACAGGTGAGCGTTTGTGAGTGGGTAATGTGCGTGCATGTGTGTATTGTATGTGTGCGCATATCGTACGTGATGTAAGGTGGTGTGCAAGTTTCAATAAATTTTATTTATACTAAACTTCCTAATAAGTATTTTCACTAGCAATTCCTTCATGGTTGTTATAACGATTACTTAAAATTCAGTGGATATAAATAAAACTTAGCCTTTGACGTTAGGTTTGAATATATATATATATATATATATATATATATATTATACACATATTTAGACCAGGGTAGAAAATTAAATAATCACATCAAATAATTTTAATCACCGTGTATAATGAATATTATTAGATAATACGCGTTATTAAAACCGTGAAGCATAAAAATTTATTAGTTTCATTAAACATAAGAGATTTAAATCATGTACAAGACGCTTTATATCAAAAGAAGCAGTATTAAAAGCTCTGCGTGTAATGTAATTATTCCTAAACAAATGGAAATTACGTGCAAAATTTATCTTAATTAACTCTATTTCAAGTAACCGGTATTGAACAAAACGTACAGATAATATCTACAGAAACTTGTAAAACCCAATAAAATGCAAATCCTAGAAGTGTTAGTTAGAAGTAGGATGTTTGAACACACCTGCGTATTTTAAAAGGCAATTTCAGTTTAATTTGTTTAGATAAACATGTCGATTCTAAGGATATTGGAAACGGTCAGATGCTTTAGCACGAAATACAAAACAGGGTTTATTTAAAAGCTCTGAGAATTAATATTATTTTGAACACCTGCGTAGTTTAAATATCACGTACGGCGAAAATTGTGTAGATAACAAATGGTTTCAAAGAATCTTGGAGAAACCGGGGCTTAATATTCACGAGAATGTGCGATACGGGGTTATTAAACCCAGATAGTCCACATGGACTAAAATATAATCGATAATAAAGAATATCAATTTGCACCAATACGAACAGGTTAGAAAAGGAAAGAGAAAATGCGTCAAGCAAAGACACATATAGTAAAAGGCGTGATTTAAGCAACGTCACGAGGGTCACAATTGGTTGAAAATAGGATGCAAATATCAGAGGTAGAAACAACAATTTCTGTACAAAATTAATTAGTTTTTCTCGGACATGTTTGCGTGCCGTGTGAGAATTTCTGAGATTTAAATGGGGCGAGTGAAAAATTCGTAAAAACCGACGCGCTAGCGACGGACTGGGAACATAGAATGAGAAATTCTTAAGAATTGTCTGTTTTGGGGAACAGACCGACAGACAGGCTTTTGCTATATATAACGGTGGTAATATGAATTTCGGCCTCTTAGACTTTTGACTATTCGATGCGTTAAAAGCTCTTACATCCGCGACTTGATTCAAGATGTTAAACAGTGCATTTTAGTTTGATAAAATAATTTAAAGTTTGCTCGTATATTTTAGTGATTCAAAATAGTTTGTTATTTACGTGCTAACATGAATGTACTTCAGTGCACTTAGATACAAGGTAATAAAATTTAGTATCACTGTACCAATTGGCAAAATTTACAACGACAAATGTATACACAAAAGTAGGCAGTTTTGGCGTATATTGGTGACAGAAATATGAACTTCTTTGTTATTTTTCGGGGGTGTTAATAATTAAATGGTTCAAATACGTGTCTGGATCCACGAAACAAGGGTCAGATATACACAGATGAGTTCCGGAAAAGCCCAGAAACAACTTTAAATAAATGGTGATGGAGAAAATTTTAAAAGCGTTGAGAATTAGAAGCCGTAAATATAATCCTGTTGGAATGGTGTGATTAACTAAAGGGACGATGTACATTGAAGCTACGAGGACAGTAACCTTCAGGTAAATTATACTATTTTGTTTGACATTTTGTGTGTGTTGAATAACTTTATAATTGATTTACTTTAAATGGACATTAGTGAAATTGTACTAACCATAAAATTTTAATTTTAAGATGAAATTTGCTTGTTTAAGTAGAAAGGGTATTTAGTATTGATGTTCTGAATTATGATGAAACTTTGGGTATGTCTTTGAGCTCAATTAGACAAACCTGGTTAATTAACGTAAAGGGGTGGTAGATGCTCCCTTTATACTCAGACTCCGGCCTGCTTATATTGTTATATTAATTAGTAGGCATCCAACAAGGACTTTAATTCTGGATGCACGTTAAAGTGATAATAAAATTAATCTTGAAATTCTTTTTAAAACTAAAATTTATGCTGAATATTAATTTTGAAATTTTAATGTATTGTGAATATTGATGTAAATAGAGTTGACGTTGATGTTTGTGGTAGGAATGTGTTTGTTTTTTATGTATGAGGATGAAAGCTATCTAGAGGAGCAGCCGAAGCGATTAACAGAAGAAAGTCAATGGACCAACACAGTTAAGATAATGAATAGCTTTTTGTAGGATTCACAGCATTCTTGACATCCAATTCGTAGGGGCTCGATTCGAAAAGCGGAGTACCCGGATTTTGGTGGTTTCACAGCATACATGGCGACCCAAAAGTGAGGCTCGAGTTCCAAATAAAATTTTTGTAATTTTATTCCAGGAAACTGGCGATCTGAGAGAGAGAGTTTTTGTGTGTGTATAAATTTAAGAGTATTTTAGAGTGTGTGTGAGTGATTAGAACGTATGCAGAGAAAAGAGTGGTTAAGGAGTCAAGAAGTGGAAATTGGAAGTGACGATAGTGCATTGTGTGAGAAAAATTCTAAAATGGAAGAAGCTGGAGGCAGTAGAGATCAGTCGAGGACGGAATCAGGGATCAAGGAAACGAGATGATATTGAGAATGTTAGAGAGGATGAGTGAAGAATCCAATAGAAAATTAGAACAGCTAAGCGAAGAATCTAATAGAGCTAGGGAAGAATCGAATAAGAAATTTGACCGAATGAATGAGACATTAACAGGAGTTAGGGAAACCCTAAGTGAGAAAATAGATAAGACGAATAAAGAAGTTTCAGAATTTAAAATAGTCTTACCGTAAAGATGGGGAAGTTGAAAATAGGGTTGAAAAAATTGAGCGTGATATTACAGGTCTTCGACAGGAAATGGGACATTTAAAGTCCGAAGTACGCATGTTCTGTGAAGAAGAGATTAATGTAAAATGACTGAAGTGACGGACTCATGTAGGGATCAGTTAGGCAGGGTAGAACGCGAAGTTAGTAGTATTAAATACAACATGTCAAATTTAACGGGGGATGGTCCCAGATTTTCTACAGGTGGAGTATCATTGGACCAACACATGAAATTTTATGGCGATAACAGGGTAAATCCACAAATTTTTATTAATAGTGTAAGAAATCTAGTGGGAAATTTATTTGACGAACAGACTAAACTAAATACGATAAAGGCTTTATTAAAGACAATGCGGAAGCGTGGTACAATTTAGTAGGACAGGACATAGACACGTATCAGGACTTTGAAAACAAATTTCTAAAGCACTACTGGAGTGACCACAGACAAGATCAGGTACGAGACGACTTAATCACAGGGAAATTTAAGGGAGAATTTTCAGGAAGTAGGATCAATATGCTATACGCAAGTATAGCATAGCAAAGCAACTGAACCCACCACTGACGGACCGACAAATTATTAAGTATTTATCACGACACTTCGAGGTAGACATAAGACAGCACGTAGCACTACAGAACATAGTGGACAGAGAAATGTTTTGGAATACCTGCAGAGGTACGACGACGTAAGTAGTGGACGACCTCGGGAAAACAGGGAAAGACAGATCAACACAGTTAGGTTTGACAATAGACGGGACAACTATGCTAGAAGGGGGAATAATTACGGATACCAGCGACAGAATTGGGAACAGAGACGACCATACGTTAGGAGTAATAGTTTAGGAAGGGGACCTGCACGAGACCGGGACCTACCAGAATGAATAGTTCACCAGACATGAGCGGGACTGCTAATACAGACACGGAACGAGTGGAAACGCCTAGGACGTACGCTGAGGTGACGGCTAGACCAGGACCGAGTAGGGAAAACAGACCTGGACAGGATTTTTAGAACGCGACAGACCACTAGATTTCAGTGTAAATGTATATGAACATCCACGTGAATTTTTCAAAATTGAGGAGGAAGTAGAGCCAGAAACTAAGGAAAATTATGTTTGCCAATTATTAATTTAGAAATTTTTGAGAATAATGTAGAAGTATTACTTGATACAGGGGCAGAGGCGAGTTTAATATCGGAGGAATTCGTCAGCAAAATTAGGGATAAGGTTTGTGATAGAATTATGCCTATAAAGCGTAGTCATTTAGTAGCTCCAAATAAAAAGAAGTTTGCTGTAGTAAATAGTGTTGTGGTGCTTAGGATAGATATAGGAGATTTAAGCTGTGAACAGGAGTTTGTAATTGTACCTGGACTGAAGTTTCAGAGCATTTTAGGTGTTGACTGTATGATGAAGTTAGGGGTTTTGATAGATATGGAAAGGAAGGTAATAAGGATTAATGATAGGGTAGTGCCATGGAAGGGCAGTTATGAAGTCACAGAGGATGACACGGGGTTGTATATTAATGTAGTAGAAGTAGAGGATGATGAAGTAAAACAGATCAACACAATAAGATGTTCAGAGGATAGGATATTAGAGGTTCAAGCTTTAGTACAAAAACATGCAGAAGTAGTGGGGGTAGAAGCAGCATATCAGGAGCAGGTGAAGGCGAAATTAAGTAAAAATGGCAAGTTTGTTTTTAATAAAGTAGATTTAAGGAATTCATTCTGGCGGATTCCATTACATAAGAATTCTAGAAGGTACATGGGAGTTTCCGTAGAGGGAAAAATCGATAATTTTAAAGTAGTATCGTTTGGTTTGTCGGCAGAAAAGAAAAAAATAGTAAATGAGAAACAGACAAGTGTAGGGATTGAAGAAGAAGTAATATTTAATAGTCAGGATAATAGGGATGATAAGTTTATTGTATGTGAGATAATAGGAATGTTAAGTATAGATATAGAAGGGGGAGAAATAGGGATGAAGAGTATTAGGATGGTGAGAAGAAAGACTTGGAGGGTCAAGAAGAGAGTTAGATTTAAATAGGATAAGAATAGAGATAGGTGTATATAGAAAAGTAGAAGTAAGTGTTTATAGAAAATAAAGCTAGGTATAGGATAAATATGGGAGATAATTAGGAATAGGTTTAGGATGAGAATAAAGAGTAAATGTAGGAAGAAAATAAGATAGGTTAAGTGTAGATATTTCATAGAAGATTAGTGGAGAGTTAGGAATAGGATAAGAATAGAGATAAGGTAGGTAAGTTAGATAGATAAGGGTAGAGAGTGATAGGCAATTTTTTTGTAATTTTTTTTGGGCTAAATGCTTAATATTTGCATTCAAATAAGTGGGATTATTTGTATTCAAATAGGGGGAAAATACTCATATTTAGACCAGGGTAGAAAATTAAATAATCACATCAAATAATTTTAATCACCGTGTATAATGAATATTATTAGATAATACGCGTTATTAAAACCGTGAAGCATAAAAATTTATTAGTTTCATTAAACATAAGAGATTTAAATCATGTACAAGACGCTTTATATCAAAAGAAGCAGTATTAAAAGCTCTGCGTGTAATGTAATTATTCCTAAACAAATGGAAATTACGTGCAAAATTTATCTTAATTAACTCTATTTCAAGTAACCGGTATTGAACAAAACGTACAGATAATATCTACAGAAACTTGTAAAAACCCAATAAAATGCAAATCCTAGAAGTGTTAGTTAAAAGTAGGATGTTTGAACACACCTGCGTATTTTAAAAGGCAATTTCAGTTTAATTTGTTTAGATAAACATGTCGATTCTAAGGATATTGGAAACGGTCAGATGCTTTAGCACGAAATACAAAACAGGGTTTATTTAAAAAGCTCATTCGGCGAAAATTTGGCAGATAATTAATGTTTACAAAGAATCTTGGAGAAACCGGGGCTTAATATTCACGAGAAGGTGCGATACGGGGTTATTAAACCCAGATAGTCCACATGGACTAAAATATAATCGATAATAAAGAATATCAATTTGCACCAATACGAACAGGTTAGAAAAGGAAAGAGAAAATGCGTCAAGCAAAGACACATATAGTAAAAGGCGTGATTTAAGCAACGTCACGAGGGTCACAATTGGTTGAAAATAGGATGCAAATATCAGAGGTTGAAACAACAATTTCTGTACAAAATTAATTAGTTTTTCTCGGACATGTTTGCGTGCCGTGTGAGAATTTCTGAGATTTAAATGGGGCGAGTGAAAAATTCGTAAAAACCGACGCGCGAGCGACGGACTGGGAACATAGAATGAGAAATTCTTAAGAATTGTCTGTTTTGAGGACAAAAGCGACGTGCCGGCTATTCGCTATATATACCGGTGGTAATATGAATTTCGGCCTCTTAGACTTTTGACTATTCGATTGCTTTAAAAGCTCTTACATCCGCGACTTGATTCAAGATGTTAAACAGTGCATTTTAGTTTGATAAAATAATTTAAAGTTTGCTCGTATATTTTAGTGATTCAAAATAGTTTGTTATTTACGTGCTAACATGAATGTACTTCAGTGCACTTAGATACAAGGTAATAAAATTTAGTATCACTGTACCAATTAGCAAAATTTACTACGACAGATGTATACACAAAAGTAGGCAGTTTTGGCGTATATTGGTGACAGAAGTATGAATTCTTTGTTATTTTTCGGGGTGTTAATAATTAAATGGTTCAAATACGTGTCTGGATCCACGAAACACGGGTCAGATATACACAGATGAGTTCCGGAAAAGCCCAGAAACAACTTTAAATAAATGGTGATGGAGAAAATTTTAAAAGCGTTGAGAATTAGAAGCCGTAAATATAATCCTGTTGGAATGGTGTGATTAACTAAAGGGACGATGTACATTGAAGCTACGAGGACAGTAACCTTCAGGTAAATTATACTATTTTGTTTGACATTTTGTGTGTGTTGAATAACTTTATAATTGATTTACTTTAAATGGACATTAGTGAAATTGTACTAACCATAAAATTTTAATTTTAAGATGAAATTTGCTTGTTTAAGTAGAAAGGGGTATTTAGTATTGATGTTCTGAATTATGATGAAACTTTGGGTATGTCTTTGAGCTCAATTAGACAAACCTGGTTAATTAACGTAAAGGGTGGTAGATGCTCCTTTATACTCAGACTCCGGTCTGCTTATATTGTTATATTAATTAGTAGGCATCCAACAAGGACTTTAATTCTGGATGCACGTTAAAGTGATAATAAAATTAATCTTGAAATTCTTTTTAAAACTAAAATTTATGCTGAATATTAATTTTGAAATTTTAATGTATTGTGAATATTGATGTAAATAGAGTTGACGTTGATGTTTGTGGTAGGAATGTGTTTGTTTTTTTATGTATGAGGATGAAAGCTATCTAGAGGAGCAGCCGAGGCGATTAACAGAAGAAAGTCAATGGACCAACACAGTTAAGGTAATGAATAGCTTTTGTAGGATTCACAGCATTCTTGACATCCAATTCGTAGGGGCTCGATTCGAAAAGCAGAGTACCCGGATTTTGGTGGTTTCACAGCAATATATATATATATATATATTTTAATGATAAGGTGGTAGTATTTTGGGTATGAAGTCCAAGGAATAAAAGTTGATGTGAAATTCAAAAGTTTATTTTTATTTTCTTAACGTTTCGGCGATCCTTTTCGCCTTTATCAAAAGAATCTACAAATGGAAACGTTGTAAATTAAAGCTAACATAGAATATGAATAAGTCACTCACCATATAGAATTCATAATTGTCAAATAATTTTTTTGAAAATGACAGATGATTATGTTGACTAACATGATAATTAAAATAAATTCAAATAGAACTTGAAAAGAAATCTCTTAAAATATTGTATGTTAAAAGTCGAGACGATGAGAGGCCGGTATGGTTGAAGATGATGACATAGGAATGTTTCATAAATATGAAAACAATATTGGTGTAATCTTCAGATAGAGTTAATGTCGTGTATTGGATTTGAAGTGATTTGAGTTGTATAGGGTGGAAAATAATCTGTGTGAGTCTTCTACATCTTGTTTGTTGTTTAAACATTTTTGTTCTTTATTGATGTGGTAAGATTCTAAAAAGATTCTTGTTTTATAATCGGGCTCCTTGTCTAATATTTCGGCTTCTTCGTATGCAGGAGTATGTTTAGTTGCATATACATGTGTAGAAAGTGCACATTTGTTGGAATTGTGTTTACAGTCGCTTCTAAGTTGGGTTAGACGACTTCTTAACCACTGGGAAGTTTGGCCAATGTAACAGGTCTGGCAACTGCAGACGATCTTGTAGATTAGGTTACTATCGATTAATTTAGGTGTAGGGTTCTTTACTTTGGTGAAAAGATTCTGAATAGTATTATTATATTCGAAGGCAATGGTAATGTCTGGTTGTTTGAGTACTTTAATCAAAAGTGGAGCTAGTCTTTGTATGAATGGCAATTTTTTGGACTTCATACCCAAAATACTACCACCTTATCATTAAAATATTTATGCTGACCAGTCCATTATTGATAAATATATCTATATATATATATATATATATATAATATTAAATGTTTTTAATGGGTTTGAGGTCAGCTGGTAAAAAGAAAACTCTTTTATAATGCCTAAATTTTCGGATTTATTTAATCCTTGTTCACAGGCTTCTAAAAATGTTATAAACAACTAGGCTAAATTATACAAATATTAATTGCAACTTACAAGATGAGTTGTTTTAAAAAATTAACATCGAAATTAATTATTAAACATAACTATTTTTAGTTTTTCACTTTCAAATGTAGGAAGGATATATAATTTGTGTAAGAAGAAATGTAAAAATAAAAATTATGTCAGATTTTGAAATATTTCAAATTCTTTTTTTAAGAGGATACCTGATACCTTTATTTAATGTATATGTTATGTTGTATGTGATAGTTGTTTGTTTGTATGTGTGTGTGTATGCCCATGCGTTAGGTTGTGTGGTTTGTATGTGTGTATGTATTTATAACGTTGAACATATTAACAAATATTACATTAGGTATGTAGCTATGTTTTAAAATTAAGTAAATATGTGTAAATCGAGCTCAAACCACTAATATCAGTTTTTTTATTTATACTATCTTTTGCATTAAAAATGTGATACATTTCAAGAAATAGTCTTTTTTGTTTATCTTTCTCTAATTCTAAAATTTTTGGATTTTTGAAATCTATTCTATGATCTAAATTAGCTGAATGACTCGATAAAGCACATGAATTTGGTTTAACTTTTATGTCACTTCTGTGTTGAATTATACGTTGATTTAAGGATTGACATGTTTGTCCAATATACAGGCCATTACAGTCTAAACAATTAATTTGGTACACAATATTTTTTTGAAATAGTTCGGGTGTTTTATCTTTTAATTTTGAAAAGAGATTGTTGACTGTTAAAATATTTTTCTTTGCATACTTAAAACTATAATTTTTAAATACTTTAATTAGTTTATGGGTTAATTCATTGTCTATATTTGATATTGTTTTATATATTTCTAAATTTTTGCTGTTGTTACTACTTGTGTTATTTTTGTTTATATTACTGTTACTGTTGTTTGTGTTTTTATATTCTTCAGAGGTATATAGTAATTTTGTTATTAGAGGTGTGGGATAGTTGTTGTTTTTAAAATGTTTGAAAGTTTTTTATATTTTTATTGTAGAATGTTGGATGACATATTCTTTTGATTCGATTTTTAATCCTAAAATAAAATTTATTTTTGTTTTGAAAGGGTGATATGAATGGTAATTTAAATATCTGTTGGAATGGCTTTGTTTTTGATACCAATCTAAAATTATTTTATTTTCATCGTTTCGAATTAATAAAGTGTCCATGAAAGGTACCGATTTATTGGATTCTGTTTCTATTGTGAATTCAATATGACTATTATAGCTATTAAAAATATTAAGGGTTTCAACTATTTTATTTTCTGGGATAGCCGTTATTAAATCAGCAAAAAAACCTCCAATCAATAACAATGTAATTATAAAATTATTAGCGGATTTAGAAAACTTAATTTTAGAAACGAAGGAAGAAGATAGAAACCTAAATCGAGCTTACATCACTAATATTATTACAAACTTTGTCCGTCAAAACTCGAAAAGTAAATCAAAATTCTTGTACGACAATATTCAATGCAAAAAATTTTTAAAAAAAAATGAAGATTTGTTAATAGTTAAAGCTGATAAAGGCAATGTCACCGTTGCTATATCTAAAACAAGTTATATACAAAAAATGTCTGATTTACTAATGGATAATAATATATACAATGACATAAAAAATGATCCAACGGCAAAATTACAAAAACAAACATTAGATTTTATAAAACTATTAAGACATAAAAAAATTATTAGTGATTTAGAGGCAAAATCTTTTAATAATTATAACAGCACAATCCCAAAACTTTATGGTCTCCCAAAGATACATAAAGACAATTATCCACTCCGTCCCATTGTTGCTACAAACAATGCAGCAACTGAAAAGCTTTCAAAATTTATTTCTGAAATTCTAACAAAATCTATCCCTAAAAACAATCATAATATAACAGATTCTTGTGAATTTTCGGAACAATTAAACAATTTTCAATTACCTAAAAGTTATGTATTAGTAAGTTTAGACGTTGTATCACTCTTTACAAATATCCCTAAAGACTTAGTTATTAACAATATCAGTAAATTTTGGAATACAATAGAACCAAATTGTAAATTTTCAAAAACTATTTTTACAAATCATTGAATTTCTTTTGATAACAGTTATTTTCCTTTAATAATAAATTTTATTTACAAATTTTGGATGTCCAATGGGATCAAATCTTAGTCCCATTATAGCACAAATAGTTATGGATGAATTATTAAATAGTGTTATTCCACAACTTCCGTTTAACCTTCCATTTTTAAAGAAATTTGTTGATGATTTAATAACGGCTATGCCAGAAAATAAAATAGTTGAAACCCTTAATATTTTTAATAGCTATAATAGTCATATCCAATTCACAATAGAAACAGAATCCAATAAATCGGTACCTTTCATGGACACTTTATTAATTCGAAACGATGAAAATAAAATAATTTTAGATTGGTATCAAAAACAAAGCCATTCCAACAGATATTTAAATTACCATTCATATCACCCTTTCAAAACAAAAATAAATTTTATTTTAGGATTAAAAAATCGAATCAAAAGAATATGTCATCCAACATTCTACAATAAAATATAAAAAACTTTCAAACATTTTAAAAACAACAACTATCCCACACCTCTAATAACAAAATTACTATATACCTCTGAAGAATATAAAACACAAACAACAGTAACAGTAATATAAACAAAAATAACACAAGTAGTAACAACAGCAAAAATTTAGAAATATATAAAACAATATCAAATATAGACAATGAATTAACCCATAAGCTAATTAAAGTATTTAAAAATTATAATTTTAAGTATGCAAAGAAAAATATTTTAACAGTCAACAATCTCTTTTCAAAATTAAAAGATAAAACACCCGAACTATTTCAAAAACATTGTGTACCAAATTAATTGTTTAGATTGTAATGGCCTGTATATTGGACAAACATGTCAATCCTTAAATCAACGTATAATTCAACACAGAAGTGACATAAAAGTTAAACCAAATTCATGTGCTTTATCGAGTCATTCAGCTAATTTAGATCATAGAATAGATTTCAAAATCCAAAAATTTTAGAATTAGAGAAAGATAAACAAAAAGACTATTTTTGAAATGTATCACATTTTAATGCAAAAGATAGTATAAATAAAAAACTGATATTAGTGGTTTGAGCTCGATTTACACATATTTACTTAATTTTAAAACATAGCTACATACCTAATGTAATAATTGTTAATATGTTCAACGTTATAAATACATACACACATACAAACCACACAACCTAACGCATGGGCATACACACACACATACAAACAAACAACTATCACATACAACATAACATATACATTAAATAAAGGTATCAGGTATCCTCTTAAAAAGAGAATTTGAAATATTTCAAAATCTGACATAATTTTTATTTTACATTTCTTCTTATACAAATTATATATCCTTCCTACATTTGAAAGTGAAAACTAAAAATAGTTATGTTTAATAATTAATTTCGATGTTAATTTTTAAAACAACTCATCTTGTAAGTTGCAATTAATATTTGTATAATTTAGCCTAGTTGTTTATAACATTTTAGAAGCCTGTGAACAAGGATTAAATAAATCCGAAAATTTAGGCATTATAAAGAGTTTTCTTTTACCAGCTGACCTCAAACTCATTAAAACATTTAATATTACTAGAAGGTCATTATGTTTAAAATATATTATATATATATATATATATATATATATATATATATATATATATATATATGCCTAGGAATAAAGCTCATCCAAATATAAAAGAAACCTAAAAGAATAGAAATTTCCAAAGATTCATTGTTCCACTCAGTATAATATAAGCGTATTGTAAATACCTCGCCATTAAAGTGCAACTAGCAGTGACGTCGAAACGTGAGCTGCATACGAGATTGCACCATCTTGTGGAAAATAACCGTTCACTATTTCACTTAACTCAAGTTCTCCTATGAATGGGTACAGAATGTCACGGCAGTATCGTTGTGCGTTTATTGTTTCTTTGAAAAATATGGGATCCACAATCTGACATTTAGAAAGTACAATCCAAATTCCAATTTTCACAGAATGAATACACAATGGATTTGCAGTGCTCCGCAGATGAGAATTTTGGGAGTTCATGTACCCGGATAAATGATTTCCTCTCATACAAAAGAATATACAACATTTACAGCATAGTTTTTAAACATTAAATTACTCCTGACAAGTACTTATTTACTTGTTTATCAAAATGTTCTTCAACTAATATTGGTTAAAATTTACAGAACTCATATCTCTTCTTTTGTGAATAATCTACCTGTCGTTTACTACTCCGAGGGAAAAATATAATTGGCCAATGATGCTCCAGATAATCTATTAAAGATCAAAATGTTTCGAATTTTGACCTTTAAACTTTCTGGTAATTATTCTTATAAAAAGATATTATATGATTAGCACTTATTCTACCTTAAATGCAAATGACAAAAATACTAAAATATCAGTTACAAACAAAAGAATATAAAATTAGTACTTGCAAAATCCAACAGCGCTTATCCAATTCTCTTAACTAATGGTCGTCAATACTTTCTGCTTCTATTTTTAAATTGACGTTAAAATTCCAGTTTATCAGTTTTGTTCATATAATTTTAAATCTCCATTTAGGGCATCAGTTTGCAAAAGTGCATCTTCGATTTAATTAGCTTTAAAATAGCTTTTTTGTCGAAGAATGTTCCGTCTTCATTGTATATTGAGAAACAAATAATTGCATGTAACAACTTCTATACTTGAAACTATTTAAACGTATAAGCTCTATACAACTCGGTATGTTCTGCTTCAAATAAAATCGTGATATACTACTGGTTGACACGAATTAATCAATGAATTGAATACATTGTCGATTGCGTAAATTAAAACAAATCTCTTCCCTTTAATAAAGTTCCAGCTTATATACAATTTATTTAACTACGTCATTTTTTTCTAGATTTTATACGATTTAATTTGAAGGATTACTCACCTACATGATGTAACATTTCTACGAATTTCACAGTTTAGTGGTCTAATTAGTATCAAATCGCCTAAACCGATATGATTTACGGGCATCGCCATCGTTGCTACGATATTTCCCATCGTCAGATGTATAACGACCAATTGCCTGCTGATCGCCACCTCTCTGTGCGTTTAAAATAATTGAAAACACTATTATTTTTATGCCCCTACTAGTTCTGTGATTCTCCGCACAGAGTAAACGACGATATGATAACAGAGAATATTTACCCACCCCCTTTTAACACTCCATTTATCTGAATAAGATAAGCGAAATTCACCAAAATTTATATAATAAGCGAAGAAAATTTACAATGTACTATGTACATAACTTTTAAATTAGAATTAAATTAAATATTTCTATCAAATTTGTTCGTTACGAAGATTATAGCCCTTTTTACACCTTTTATAGCAATAGCAATTAAAGCCAGCAAAAAGAATTGTATTTTACCATGAATGTTTCCTTGAACGTTCAAAGACTAATCCCTTTTCAAAACGTACTTTTGCGTACCAACCAAAAATTTTGTTGACCTTTTACACAAAATATCTAAATTACATGCAAATTTTAAGATCAACAAATATTTAAAACAAGAAATGTAACATACTATAAATTGAAAAGATAATCCTGACCTTATGTAGTTTCTCAGTAGAGCTTCCTGACCCGAATCGGTTGTTTGTTCAGTAGTTTCAAATCATTGACCCGCAGCTTGGCGTATTCCTCAATACTTCAAAATGTTTATCAGCAACTTGGAGTCGTTTTATAAGTACTAACCTTGTACTTCGAGCATAATAATATTTATTACGTAGAGTTTTAACCCAGTGATTTAGTTTTAACGTCGTGGTTTAGTTAGTTTTGATAGTTTCCTAATTTATTGGGTCCGTACTTACAGCCCTAAATAAATTGCAAAGATGTTGTTTATATTAATTAAATCTAGACTTACGTTTTATATCAACGGCAGAGTTTTCTACACACGTATTTCAACGCGCACTTTTAGTATGTACTTCATTTGTAATTTTTAATTTCTATTATTTATCACTTTCACTAAATTGAAATTTAAGTAATAATTCGGTTTCAACTACTACAATCAGTGCATCGATCGTGGAATGTCTCCACTATATCTCCTCCAGTTGGTTTTATAAACAAATTTCTTCCTTAACATTCCACGTGCTCTTATTGATTAACAGCCCGCTATCTGTTATTAGACCATAGCACATGCGTTTCAATTATGTGCTATCTACAACCTATTGGGTTTTATTCGGTATTGCACTTTATACGTTTAAATTTGCACGTACATCAAAGCTTTGTATTGGAATTTGTTAACAACATGTATATCATGTATGCTTGAAACTGCACGTAGTCGTAATTTTAATTTCCATATTTTGTTTACTTATATTGGGTTTTATTGAATGTGGCAACTTATGTTCATTTCAAATCGCACGTACGCTTTCGCTTTAGTATCTATACTTTTTTTATTTACACACTTTTATTGACTTCTTGCGTTATGAAATACGCATTGATTATTTTCTTACGCATATGCGTCTTGAAAGAAATTTCGCTTTACAGTTAACTTTCTTTAAATATGCCGAATTTGTATTTATTTTTCAGCAATTATTTATCTCGATGAATGTGGTTAAGTTATTACTGAATGCGCTTCCTTTAATTAACTGTAGCTTGTTCTTGATTTTATACAAGGTAATTTGAATTTGCTTTTGCATAGTGAACGAATTATGTAAATTTTATGATTTAAACGTTTGGTTTTCGCGGTTTCTACGTTAGTTACATAAAGTATTTCTCCCTTGTGACCTTATATACCCTTAAATAATCTTTTTATCATAGAAATATATATATATATATATATATATATATATATTAATATAAAATATGATCTGACAAATCAAGTAACGAACTGCTTTAAATATAAACTATAGTTCCCAATATTTTAATTAGACAGCCTATAGTTTATATATATATATATATATATATATATATATATATATATTTGCTGTAATATCCCTTAGTGGGTCGACCTATTAATTCTGCAATATCACGTGTCCTTACGTTGAGCGACCTATTTATTTTAATTGCTATAATACTAAATTGAATTATTGAACCACCATTTTAATCTTTCCTACAGCTTGTGATTATTTCCTCCTCCAGCTGTTTCTTAACGTTGCTATCAACTGGAGTTTATCATAAACAACTTTATCGACCAATGACAAAATTCAACAAGTTACCGCCTTTGCGGGTTATCTCTGCCCTACTTAATTTGTGGCTCCTCCTCTGTACTATTTCAATCTTATGACCTCGGCTAGCATATATTTGTAATTATAAAATTCAGTAAGTTTGGATCCCATTTAATGAAACTAATGCTTTATGTACAGCTTTGACGTTATTTACAATACATTTTCAAATTAATTCACCTTTATAAATTTCATTTATCAACAACCATTTAATTTGTACTAAAACCCAAAGTCACCAAAGAAAACTCATTACCTTTACCAACAAATGTAGAATATTCTAAATCCGTTTTCTTATTATTATTTCAATACGTATTCAACCCTTTGTTGACTTGTTTACAAGCATATAATATTTAGCCAATTTGATATTAAAATAAAATAAAATTCTTGTAGAAAAACAGATGCCTTATAACTAACAATCTGACCTGGTTTTATCTTTTGCGACGACGCTTCCATTAAAATTAATCTTCCCCAATTTTCGATTCCATTTAACTTATTACCATTATGGACCAACACCATTAAATTATAATTTTATCTTTAATCATTCTTGCCATAGACTTCAAATTTGTAATTCGTTCACCCCTATACTTCAAGATTATGTTCTTCCTTTCGCCTCGACATTTAAATTGTTTTATTGTAATCTTTCTTAACATCAAGCATTCTGGCCTATTTTCCTCAGACCTCGAAGCCCTATTATTTTTATGTCTTAGTTTACGATTAATTCATAAAATAATCCTACTTACGTTTTAAACGGTAATTTTCATATATACACTCATTTATTTCACTTTGTACCACTTGTTACGTATTATTCAGTATTACTGGCAATGCACTTGGGCCTTCATTGAGTTCAAAACTGACTTTCTTATCGCGGTGCTTGCTAATATAATTTCGAATCCCCACTGCATCCGTGGTGTGGTCTAGAACCTGTCGTTTGCTTCGGACCAATCAAATAATTCCATTTCGAATATTTTCTGATGTAATGCTCTGCGTTCGTTCATAATGCCCACCTGCCTGCAGGTGTCTTCACTTATCAACATGCTGTATTTTGATAGAATAGTCGCCTTTCCATAAACAACTGATGCAATTTTACTTTAAACTTTCATTGTTTACATGCGATTTACGCAATTTTTAATCATTTCTCTTATCAAAATGGTTAGATCTTTATACGCATTATATTAGCTACATGAAACTCTATTTTCACATCCGTATTACTTAATCGTCTGAGACTCTTTTCTTAATGCGTGTCTAATTATACTTTATCATTTATACGCGTGCTTCCACTGAAAAATATTCTTATTCGCTTTACTTATATAACTGAACACTATCTACAGGGTATTTAATCTTTACCATCCGTTTAATACTCGTATTTCTCATTCCTACGCCAACTATGCGTCTTCCTATGTCTTTCCTGCGTCGCCCAAAACTATTTCTACTTTGTACACAGGGTGTTGCCTACTTACTATCTACTTCTATTTCTTACTTATTTCCTAAAATAACTACAATTTTCTGCTGCCTATTCTAATTACTCATTCTCTAGTGACCTCACTATGTCGTGCACCCTTAAACAAACCCTTATCACAGCATAATTCCCCCAAATTAAAATATAAAATTTTATATCAATGTCCTTTTTTGTTGCCCAACGTGAACTTAAACTCACATTGGTATGAAATTATTATATTTTTATTTCCATATTGAAATTCAACCTTTTCATTATTAAACTCATATTTACATTTTATTTATCCCATACCTATGTCCTATTATACTATACTATTCCTACCTATGCCTATTCTTATGTTCAAATCCTATTCTATTTCTCTATGTCTACCTATTCATAATTTATTTTACATTTCCTTTTATCTATTCATCTGTCCTTGCATGGGCCAATTCAATTTATCTATTTTCAACTTCCCCCTTTTTCACTCTTAAATCTGGGTCCTTTTAATCTATATTTTCAATCCTATATTTATTATCTATCCTATATCCTAAAAATCTAACCCTACTTTGAAAAATTCACACTTCCTTAAATTCAACCTTAAACCTGCTATATTCAACTCTAATAATATTCTCTAAATGTACATAGTGTTCCTCTACACTATTACTAAATATTAATATTTCATCCTTATAGTGGATACTAAATTCCTCATACAGTCCCAAAATATTCTTGATCACATTCTCTAATGCATCCGTGCTCGAGGACAAACCAACCGGGACCACCCTAAATTGGTATTGTTTTCCTTCTACCGAAAAACCCGTATATTTCCTTGATTCACGCGCTAATGGAATCAAACACAATGAATTCTTTAAGTCTAATTTGCTATATATTTTCTTATTACCTATTCTTGCTAATATGCTTTCCATCGTTGGTGGACAATTGTATTGCGGCTTCGTTCGCTTATTTATCTTTCTTGCATCCAAACATAACCTAATGCTATTATCATTTTTCTTCACGACGACTAATGGATTCACAAAATGTGTACTGGAGTTTTCTATAATGCCTTCACGTAACATTTCCTCAATTTCTTCCTTCACTCTATTCCTATATGCTACTGGAATAGGATATATCTTATTGTTAAACGGTTCCTCATTCATTACTTCTAACTTGTGCACATAACCCTTGGCAATTCTCGACTTTGACCCAATTAATTCTGAATGCTTATTCAATAATACATTCACCCTATTTTTAAATCATCTGGACACTTAATGTCTTCACTTTCATTCCCCCATTATTTATCTCTTCACTAAACTGATTAATATTTACGCAGTCATCTTCTATTACTATATTCCCCTCTTCATACCATTTAATATATTTCCCATTACACTCAATCTCTTTGCATTCCGCATTTATCTTCAACCCCAACTTATCTATCATATTCATCCCAAATATAACATCTATCTTCAGTCCAGGTACCACCATGAACTCATTTTCCCATATTCTATCCCCATTTCACATCTCAGAATTACCATTTCATTTATTACACTAAATCTCTTATTATTTGGTGCCACTAAATTACACCTTGCTATCTTTATCGCTTTATCCCCAATTTCTCTCGTTTAACAAATTCTTCCGCTACAAGTGATGCCTCTGCTCCAGTATCAATTAATACTTTAACTATTTTATTTTCCACCTTTAAATTAATTATTGGTAATAAGTTTCTCTCAAGTCTTCCTAATCATTATCCATTTCATATTTAATAAACTCGCGCTGGTGGTCATATCCGTTAATCCGTAGAATTTTCCTTGGTTCGTCCGTACTCAAAAATCCTGATCTCGCGTCGAAGGTCCTGCCTGACTCATTCTTCCTGTATCTGTGCAATTCGTGTTCCTTAATTCCACACTATTAATATTTCTTGCTGGTGTCCGTCGATCATCCTTTTCCTGTCTATTCATTACTCCATTGTTTCCTCATGATTCGTTCTCTCTATTCGTTGCCTTGGTGTCTGACCATTATCCCTGTTCTGCCTAAAATCATTATTAAAGTTTCCATAGTTCCCCCCATTAAAATTTCTTCCGCGATCATAATTATACCTGTTCCTTCGATAATTATTCCTAGTCTCATCATTCCTTATGAAATTCGTGCGTCGATCCCTAAATTTCTTTTCCCTTTCATCATCATTTTCCAAATCATCATATCTCTGCAAATAATCAATAAACGTGTCTCTATCCACTATGTTTTGCGTCGTTATGTATCGCTTTACTTCCGCATTAAAATGACTTGCTAAATACTTTATAATAATTTTATCTTCTAAAGGAGGATCCAATTGCTTCGCTACAGTAAATTTCTCAATCGCATATGATTCTCGCGTTATCCCTTTCGCCAAATCGTATCTTCCCATAATTAAATCATTTCGAATTCGATTTTGCTGGTTGTCATTCCAGAATTGACGTAGAAATTTGCTTTCAAACTGTTCAAACGTTTCTATTTCATCCTCAACTAGATTGTACCATTGTTTAGCATTCCTTTTAATATTGCCCTGATTAAATTTAATTTGAATAATTCATCTGTGTATCCCTGTATCAACATTTTAAAATTTTTCAGAAATATCTTAGGGTTTACTTTTCCGTCCCCGTAAAATTTCGTAAATTGTTCCATTGAAAGATTCGTTTGCATTAGCTTAATTGGTTCCCTATTAAAGTTTATTGGATTGTTTTTAAATTATTTATCTCTTGATTTATTGATCTGAATTCCGTTTCGCAATTTTCTTCAATTTTATTTAACTTAATATTTAAATTCTTAATTTTATTGTTGGACTCACTTTCGAACTCTTCTCGTTTCGTTTTGATTAAAGAAATATGATCCCATAAACCGTCTATCTCCTCAGAAACTCTACCAACTCTCTCATTCAATTGTGCTTTCATCTCCGCGATATTATGGTTTGCTTCTTTCAGTCCATCACTAAGATTCTTAATTTTACCCTCCAGTTTCTCATTGTTTTCATCCATTTTATTTTAACTGCATTTATGGCTTGCTCACTCCTATCCATCTTTTCATTCAATGCCATTAAGATATCTAACATCTTATTTTCTTGTGAAGTTCGCCTCTTCACTGGAACTGGTTTCCTGAATTATAACGCCTCCTGGGATCCTATCTCTACTCCTTGTTGTCTCAAAACCTCCCGTGTTTCCCGTATTTTCTTGTCCATTATTATTAAATTTATATGCTAAACTTTTAAATACTAAAATTTATCTAACTTTAAATTACTGTACAAATTTCACTATTGTTAATTGAAGCTTTTCAAATCCCCGGTTTAGTTTAATTAATTTATATAAAATCTTACAATCGTACTTTAAAATTTATTTTAATTTAATTCGCCCTCTTAATTTCAGTTTATTGTGGTTTAATTTACGAGCCCTCTTAATTTCAGTTTATTGTGGTTTAATTTACGAGCCCTCTTAATTTCAGTTTATTGTGGTTTAATTTACGAGCCCCTTCGTTGGGTCGACATATTAATTGCTGTAATATCCCTTAGTGGGTCGACCTATTAATTCTGCAATATCACGTGTCCTTACGTTGAGCGACCTATTTATTTTAATTGCTATAATACTAAATTGAATTATTGAACCACCATTTTAATCTTTCCTACAGCTTGTGATTATTTCCTCCTCCAGCTGTTTCTTAACGTTGCTATCAACTGGAGTTTATCATAAACAACTTTATCGACCAATGACAAAATTCAACAAGTTACCGCCTTTGCGGGTTATCTCTGCCCTACTTAATTTGTGGCTCCTCCTCTGTACTATTTCAATCTTATGACCTCGGCTAGCATATATTTGTAATTATAAAATTCAGTAAGTTTGGATCCCATTTAATGAAACTAATGCTTTATGTACAGCTTTGACGTTATTTACAATACATTTTCAAATTAATTCACCTTTATAAATTTCATTTATCAACAACCATTTAATTTGTACTAAAACCCAAAGTCACCAAAGAAAACTCATTACCTTTACCAACAAATGTAGAATATTCTAAATCCGTTTTCTTATTATTATTTCAATACGTATTCAACCCTTTGTTGACTTGTTTACAAGCATATAATATTTAGCCAATTTGATATTAAAAATAAAATAAAATTCTTGTAGAAAACAGATGCCTTATAACTAACAATCTGACCTGGTTTTATCTTTTGCGACGACGCTTCCATTAAAATTAATCTTCCCAATTTTCGATTCCATTTAACTTATTACCATTATGGACCAACACCATTAAATTATAATTTTATGCTTTAATCATTCTTGCCATAGACTTCAAATTTGTAATTCGTTCACCCCTATACTTCAAGATTATGTTCTTCCTTTCGCCTCGACATTTAAATTGTTTTATTGTAATCTTTCTTAACATCAAGCATTCTGGCCTATTTTCCTCAGACCTCGAAGCCCTATTATTTTTATGTCTTAGTTTACGATTAATTCATAAAATAATCCTACTTACGTTTTAAACGGTAATTTTCATATATACACTCATTTATTTCACTTTGTACCACTTGTTACGTATTATTCAGTATTACTGGCAATGCACTTGGGCCTTCATTGAGTTCAAAACTGACTTTCTTATCGCGGTGCTTGCTAATATAATTTCGAATCCCCACTGCATCCGTGGTGTGGTCTAGAACCTGTCGTTTGCTTCGGACCAATCAAATAATTCCATTTCGAATATTTTCTGATGTAATGCTCTGCGTTCGTTCATAATGCCCACCTGCCTGCAGGTGTCTTCACTTATCAACATGCTGTATTTTGATAGAATAGTCGCCTTTCCATAAACAACTGATGCAATTTTACTTTAAACTTTCATTGTTTACATGCGATTTACGCAATTTTTAATCATTTCTCTTATCAAAATGGTTAGATCTTTATACGCATTATATTAGCTACATGAAACTCTATTTTCACATCCGTATTACTTAATCGTCTGAGACTCTTTTCTTAATGCGTGTCTAATTATACTTTATCATTTATACGCGTGCTTCCACTGAAAAATATTCTTATTCGCTTTACTTATATAACTGAACACTATCTACAGGGTATTTAATCTTTACCATCCGTTCCAAATGTAGAATTTATATTGTAGCTTAACTATAATATTTAATCAATATATAATATAATTATTTTTAGACAATCACTAACCTTCTAAATATAAATAATTAATGTTTATAATCGCTAGCGAGTTTCCAGTTCATAGAATAGCATATATGCTTTCCCACTCACTAGTGCTGTCGAAGGTATACTGCTCACTATCAAATCATTGTATTTATGCCATGCAAATGAATATGGGTGCCGACAGTGTGCTGTATAGTGTCCTCTATATGTCGTCCCATTATGATTCAGTATTGCAAATAAGTTGTAGATGCACTTTTTCGAAGTATTTTCAGCAGCGTAATCTTGCATATCCAAATTATTTAATGGGAAATTTATAATTGTGGATAGTTTTCTTACATGTGAAAACGTTTTAAATGTATTATTAATATTTTAGGGAACTTTTGTATGGTAAGAGATATTATACATTTTCGTTTTTCCTTGCAATTGAAACATGTAGGTTTCTCATCACCATCCAAAGGTGTCTTTTTGATGAAATAGTCTAAACATTGTTGTAGCGTTAAATGGTCACTATGTTGAGGTATAGAAAGCGATAAATCCCAGAAAGGATCAAAAGTAAAAGTATAATGTCCGCAATGTGAACAACGTAATGTAGATTTCAACTGCCCTGCATATATATCAACAATTTTGGAATTTTCCATTCCTAAATATTGTTTCCAGGATGCGGAAGCTTTATCACACTCGTTCAACTTTTCGTCTATTTCTGAAAATATCAATGTAGATGTATTAGTAGCCTGTTTAATTTCCTTGTGTAAACCTTCTAGTAAATACCGTAAAAACTCTTGTGCATCTTGTTGAGAGTTGCCCATAAAACTAGGTGCAAAACATTCAATTTGTGATTTGAAATTAATCATATTAGATTTTCCATCATATGGATTTTGAGACCATAGCTCCTTATCACTTTCGAGAAAGCTTTAATGAGATCTCCTTTCATGTTAGAAATATTAGTATTAATGTCCTTTATGAAAATATCACTTCTAACATATTCCAAAAGTAACCTGGTGTTTGAGAGACACTGAATTACAGAGTTCATGAAACAAGTATTGCCGATATTATTTAATCCATTCAGGCCTAAACTCTGAACAGTATTGGAAGCGCAAAGTGATTTCTCATAAAAAGCATTGGTTTTTAAAGAATTATTAAAATCCCCGAGATCATTAGAATTGTGTGTAGAAGTATCAGGAATGTGATTAAGATGTGTCGTTGTTACAATGTCATTTAATTTGGAAGCTTTGGAAATAAATGTCTTTTCAGGAGTAGTAATTTTATTTATTAAAGTATTGTTGAACTTTTTGTTGTTTTTGTTTGAGTTATGAGTAATATTTTAGAACAAAGAGGCATTAAAAGATTTCGTCCAAAGATGTAGAAGGTGGGATAGTACCTAGAATAGAGGCGGCGTTGCCTTGTTGAATTGCAATACTGATTCTTTGTAAAAGGAAAGCGGTTGCTCTTGGATCAAATGAACATTCGGTGATTCTTTTTCCCACATCTTTTATAAAATTAATTGCAATAGATCCAAACACACCGAACGTTTCGATAGCAATAGGATAAAATAAATAAAGTTGTGATAAGTTTGAGTATTTCTTAATTTTAATATTTTCACCATAAGAAGCTGCGGCACCTGGGTTTTTTGCACATGCAGTAGAATGTGATTCTGCTAAGGTATCGTTGCAAGTAAAATCCCAAATTGCCGACTTCCCGCATTTCCAAGGAATTAGGGTGATACCATCAGGTCGCTTGCCATCATTTCTAAATATGTTTATCGGTTCCAATATAGCAGGGATTTGTGCGGAAACTAAAGCACGTCTAATTATGTCATTGATAACTTTGTGACGAGAGTTGCGTCCTTTACTTAAACGACAGCTCAATCCATGTATACCAGATTTATCTACAAAACTACCGCAAATGCATGTGTGAGGAATGCATAAGGTTGCTCCAAGTCTGAGCCCAATAGCAATTCTGAATGATTGGTCGTCTAAAAGTGTGCCTAACGTAGGGACAGGTAGAGCATTTAGCCAAGCACTAGCATGCTTTGAAGAAACTGCTTGAATTCTAGCCTTGTCTGTGTTTGTAATAGCTGATTCAAGCAAATTTCCTGATACTATGTCCAAAAGAGGCTTGTCCCATTCTTTTGCAGTGATTTGTTGATAATTACTTCATTTTTCTTTGTTTTATAAAGCCAAAGTTTTTCACTTTCTAAATAATTGTCGTCGACGAATCCGCTTGAAGATTTTGCTAAAACAAGACTAATTGAAGGAAGGGATGTATTAAATGATGATAAAAAGCAGGGTAGTGATAAAGAAGATGAAAGACGTATTCCTAGTCCTCCTCTGTCTATTGGAAGAGTTGATTGTATCCACTCCTTATCTTCTAATTTAACATTTGTAATATTTTCCAAAATATTCCGAAGAGTTTTGTCAAACGAGTCAAGAATAGTTTGATGTGTCCATGTTGGAGAGCATCTTAAAATATGTAAAAGTTTCGGGATAGCTAAGCAATTTTTTAAGAGTAAATAGGAGATATGAGATGGTAATCCAATAGAATCTAAACGAGATGAGAAAAAAGATAATATTTCTATTTTGTTGTTTAAGCATTTCTTTAAAGCTTCAGAAGATAATGGAGCTCCAAGTAAAGTCCAATTTGAACGTGGACATGTTATTATTCCTGGGGCAATTGAGTTAAATTTTGAAAAAACATTACTTTTCTCAGGTGACATAATAAATAACTCACATTTGTTGAAATTTAGTTCTAAACCTAAAGATTTTGATGTATTTATTATTTGCTTAAGGTCGTTAAAAACTGATGTAATGTTTCCACCTATGCAGCCATCGTCGAGGTACCAACAATTAAAATCTGATTTAATTAATTTTGTAAGTGAATTTATAGTTAAACAAAAAAGTGGCGGTCCTAGAGGATCTCCCTGTTGAACCCCCCTTTCTGATGAAATAGTGTTTGATCCAAAATTTAGGTAGGAGGGGGACCCATAACACTGCTTGATGAAGGGAAGTAATATTGGAATATGTGTTGAAACTAAGTCTAAAATTATGTCTCTGTGAATTGTATTGAACGCATTTTTGAAATCGATTTTTAATAGTACCTTTTCTTCATCTTTTGAAATTGAGTCAATAAACAAACGTGCAGAATGGGCAACTATTTCACATCCAGCGGGTGTGCCAAAACCGAATTGGATTGGCCAAAAAATGAAGTTAATTCCTTTTTAATTTTTGAACATGCTAATTTTGCAACAAGACGTCGAAAGAAAAGGCCAATCGCTATTGGACGTAAACCACCATCCTTTTTAAAGCACATAATGAAGATCCATAGAGTAATGGACATATTTCCTCTTTAACTAAACCCGATAGCATTAAATTGCATAATGATGTTAAAGATATAAGGAGATTATTTCCTTCATTGTTAGAAGCAAAGCCTAATAGATCTTGAAAATGTGACGGCCGAATAGAGTCAAGTCCCCCTGCTGAACTGGTGCGAAATGATTTGATTGCTATCAAGACGTCTTCCTTTGTGACTTGTAATGCTGAAATTGATGGATTATAAGAATTATTTTATTTAAAGAACATGCTTTTGGATGTTTTTCTTTCAATGCAGTAAAAGTTTGCTCATTAAAACTTGCTACGGTATCGGTCGAACAGATTATTTTAATCGCACCGGAAATATCGCCGTCATAAATTTTACTGAGGATATTTGTTTTTAAATAATTTCCTTTTTTTAATTTTTGGACGTTTGTTTTGTTTCAATTTCAATGCTATGGTTTTTAAATTCTCTTAAATTTTTTAAAATTTGTGAAGATACGCATTTTTTTGATTGTGGTGTTATGCAAAAATTATTATAACCAAAAAGTAAAAGATTACTCCAAGATATTCTATAGAATTCTCTTTTACACAAGAATCGATTGCATTGCTTAAAGCATTCGCTGTTTGGCATCTGACCGATTTAGGTAGTCTCTTAACAATTAATTTGGACTGTTTGTATTTAGATAAAAGTATTTTTAAGTGTGTTACTTCTTGATTGCATTTAGACTCCTTATCGTCTTTGTCTGTTTTCGACGTTTGCCTCTTTCTACAAATATTACTACCTTTATGTTTTGCTAATCCTGATTTTGTCAAATTTACTCTTCCGCATAAGCTACAATCAAAAAGATTTTTTAATTCTTTCTGTTTGGAGTTTTCTTTCATTGTGTCATTTCCACTGTTCACTTCCATTATTTCCATCCGTTTAATACTCGTATTTCTCATTCCTACGCCAACTATGCGTCTTCCTATGTCTTTCCTGCGTCGCCCAAAACTATTTCTACTTTGTACACAGGGTGTTGCCTACTTACTATCTACTTCTATTTCTTACTTATTTCCTAAAATAACTACAATTTTCTGCTGCCTATTCTAATTACTCATTCTCTAGTGACCTCCACTATGTCGTGCACCCTTAAACAAACCCTTATCACAGCAATATATATATATATATACATATTCATAATTTAAACATATTTAGTAGAATAAATAACTCTAGACGCAATTCAATTCATTTCGGAAACAGTAATACATTCAGAAACTTTAAATAAATACAAATTAGGAGTATTTAAAGTAAAGCAAACATGAAATGAATTTTATAAAATCCAACGCATTAATGTAAGAAAATAATCATGCCTGCTCACAATAAACAGGCCTTTCAAAAACAAGTATATTTCATGACGCAAGAAGTCAATAAATGCATTTAAATTTCATCATATGTTAAAGAATTCCATAATAAAATTACATCTACGTGATATTTTAAATATAAAATCGCCAGAAATCCAGCGTATGAAGAAAAGAAAATGCGGAACATAAGTTTGGCTACGTGACAGTTTAAGGATAATAGTTAATAATTTCCTATACAAAATACGAATACATGATATTGAAAAGTGCGAAGTACCATAGTCAACGAACTCCATAACGTAAGGCTTTGTGTCTAAGTGATTTTGGGAGCTTTTCAATAAGATATAGAATAGGTAACTCCGTGTAAAACCCGAATGCTTACATGATATGTCAAGTGCAACGCCTCTACTAAGCTCAAACAACAAGAGATAATGCGCAGTAAACCAATAACAGCAGGTGGGTTTGTTTGCCTTTATATATATTACGCCAAGCTGATATTAGACAGTCTTTCCATAACTGAAGCACGAACTTAACTGGTCTGAACAAATATACTACGCAAAGTTTAAGTGTAAAATTAAATTACGAAGTGAAAGTTGGTAGTTAAAATTTTCAATAACAAATTTGCGTTCAAATATACAAGTGCAGTAGAAATACACCGTTGACATAAAACGTAAGTCCAAATTTTAATTAAGGAAACACGATGTTTGACATTTATTAACTTAGAGCTCTGATAAAACACTACGAATTCTACGGAGAAATCTACTAAGAGATTTACTAAGCGATTCAATAAACAATTCACTCAACAAATTCAATAAGAAATCTAACGTAAAAATCCAATACTACAAGTATCAAACATAATAAAGAGGAAAACTCTGAATCAGGACGTTAAACTGAAAGCAACCCCAGGTCACTGCTTAACATTACATGTGATTTTCCAATGCTCCACCCGAAGGTACTACATTGGCCAGGAAGCGAGTTTTTTTTTTTACCTGGAAAATTTTGAATTTTGCCGAATCCTTGCTGTTCCAAGCAAGGTAGGGATCTTTAACGTGCGTGACAACACTCACACACGGGACCTACATTTTACCTCTCATCCGAACGAGGGTGTATTTTTGCGAAAAATGCTCGCCTAACATTTTTCAAGCGGACCGTGTCGGGATTCGAACCCGGGACCATGGGCGTAGTAGTCACACACATACCACTACGCCACGGAGCCGCCTTCACTGCTTAACAGCACGTAGCGGCAGTTCAAAGGATTGGGGTGTACGCAGAGCTACACATTCGAACCAGGAAATCAACCGAGAAAAATACCATATTAGAGATCATAGTAAATTAATAGCATAAAACTTTTTTTAACATTTAAAACTTGCATATTCTTAGATATTTATGAAAAGTTTATCAAAAATTTTGTTGATGCGTAGAAATTACGTTAAGAGAAAGAGGGGTCAATGAACGTTCAACGAGGGTTCCACAATAATACAGAATAATTTTTGCTTTAATAGGGTTATAATTTGGGGATGAACATATTTTTATTATTCACTTTGATTCAAGGGTTTTTAGTAGCAAATAATATTATGAAGACTGTAGAGTTGCAAATTGTACATATTTCTTGGTTAATTATACAAATTTTGGTTATTTAGTTTATCTTATTCAGGTAGGAAGTGTTAGAGAAAAGGAAGGTAAAACTTACTCTGTTATCGCATCATCGTGCACTCTGTGTAGGGTTGAACTGAGCTAGTCGAGGCATAAATCTAATTGTGTGAAATTTAAATTTTTTCTAGATTTTTTAGAAACGCAGAGCGGTGGCGAGCAGCAGGCAACTAAGCGTTAAATACATCGAAGTACGGCGATATCGTAGCAATATATATATATATATATATATATACATATATATACATTAAAAGGCGTGCTGTGACAAAACCTCGGCGTTGGAGCGCTAAAATTTTACTGTGACTTGAGATACAGCGAACTGTATTAATGAGGATGCAATAGGAAACATAGAAATTATTATCTTACCTTGCTGTTCCTTTTCTTTACCTGGCTAGTTCAACGAAAATTATACTGTAAAATTTACGAAATAGGGACGAAACACAGAAATTTCAAAATATATCTATGCATTCAAACATTTTGCCTTCATACAAAAGATTTTATTAAATTATAAAACAGTTTACAGCTTAAGTTTATACATAAAATTATTCCTAAATTATTATTAAAACAATCCTTACCTAATGTTTGGTTAAGAATTTACAGAATTCAAATCTCTTCTCTTGTGAGTTACAAAAATTCACTTCAATTTGGTTGTGGATAATTTACTCATCTTTTATTGCCCCGTTCGTGAATACAATTGGCCAATGATGCTTCACAGGTAAACTTAGTAAAGGTTAAAATACTTCAAACTCTGACCTCAAAATTTGCAGTAAATTATCCTTATTACAAATACAAATTTTGTAAGATTATAAACTTATTCTAACAAATATTTAAATATTCGTATCAATTACTAACGAAAAACCAAAGTTTATACCTGCGATGGTAAAATAGCGCTTATCAAAATCTTATTTTCATTATTATTAAATACTTCCTGTTTTCATTTCTAATCTCCATTTAGGACATGAGTTTATAAATTCTATTTCCATATTTTTATTTTAATTACATTTAACAGTGGCTCTTGTATCGAAGAACGTTCAATCTTTATAGTATTTTGCAAAACAATTATGCTTTATCAAATAATTGCAGTTGAGAGCTTCTATGTTACTGGTGGAATCCCAATGAAATAGATTTCATTGGTACTCGAAACGTATAAGTTTCATGCAAAGCTGGTTAACTTAGGAAAGAACGAATCTTGAATACTGAATGCAATCTTACATGACGAATGTCGTAACGAATTCCTAAATGCGAAATGCAAAATGCGAAATGCGAATCCAGTCTCTAGTCAAATTTACATAGTCAACTTCGTAAAAAGGAATGAATACCTATTCTGAATTACTACCGTTTATACACAAAATAATATCTATACGTCATCTTTGAGAGTTTGTTCGATTTATTTGGAAGTATTAGTTACTCTGGGTGATGTAATAATCCGCCGATTGCACGGTTTTGATAAACTAATTAGTTTCAAGCTATGATTTATGATTATTGCAAAACGTGTGGTTTATTCTTTTGTAATGCACTAAGTTAATGGTTCAGGGTCTCATTTTTTCTTATTGTAATGCGTAAAGCAATTATACCGCGTTCTTATCTTATCTCGGTTTTATTTTACGACTTTCCTGATAGCTTGTTTTGTATATTGGGGCGTTCATCCATTTATTAAAAATAATTAGCTTTTACAACATTTCTTATAAAATGACGTATTCTCTTAGTAAGTGCTGAAAAATTCTAGAATTATGGTTTATTTAAACACTATTCAAATGAATTTAAATTTTATCTACACACTGAATTTGTATTCTAATAAAAGTACAGATTTCAGTATGTTTAAACGCGTTTTTAGGTATCTTTAACAGGAATGCATATTTTTATTTTTTGTTTTAAACAATCAGCACAAGGAATTAATTAAAGCTTTAATTGCTTTTTTTAATCATCGTAAATGCAAGCTGCCTTTCAGTAATGCCGAACATATCCTAAAATGAAAATTTGTTTCTACTAGTGTAGACTTTATTTACACAAGGTATCTCTCAAGAATGAATATTTTTTAAAATCTGTACACGGAAATATGCTTTTTATTGTAATGGTGATACAATAAAGCTTGTTTTGAAAGTATTTCTAAAGAGTAATCTTTATTTTAGGCAATTAAATTGAATGGTTTTTGTATTTAAATTTTAAAATAAAAGCGATTTTAAGTTCAGGATGGTTGTGTATACAAAGTATCTCTCAAGAGTAATTATTTATGCATATGGCTGAAAAATTGAACTTTTTTAAGTTTATGATCTTTTCACTCTGCAATAAATCTAATACACGAGATTCAATTAGATAATAAGGGCTTTGTTTTATGTTTTGTAATGACGCGAGTGAAATGAATGACTTTGTATGCTATTGGTAATGAAATACACTTATATTTATACAGGGTAGAACAATTAAATATTGGAAAAATTAAATTTTTCCGTTTTCTTCTTTATAGAGGGTTCTTTTTCCTAGAATTTGGGTGTACAATTACCTCTCGTGACCTCCTTATTACACCAATATATATGTATATATATATATATATATATATGTATGTATTTAATTGTTGTTTTATACGAATATAATGTATATAAAAAATTGTATTAAACAAGTGGCTGACAACAAGCCATATACGTATATTTCTTTTATTTCTGTTTTATGCGGATACTAGAATTGAGGTTAATTAATTTGAGGTAATTAATGAGTGTATTGATTATTTTTGCGAAGATTTTTGTACTGTGTAAATCTTCCGGGATATATTGGATAAATATTGTTTTCTTCGCAGGTTAGTTATTCTTCTTCTAACATGTTTTATTAAAGGTATTGTAAATAAATTTACTCTTTTGAGGTTTTCTTTTTCTTTTTTGTTTGTGACTCACCCCACTCTACGACTTTCTAGCTAGCACGGCATTCTTTGGATTTTTTGTTGCGGTACTCGGTGCGGGCTATTTTCGTTGCTTCCGTTGCTTTTTTCTTTATCCGCGCGGAATACCGTAACAAGCAGCTGGAGTTCGTAAACGCTTGGTGCGCGCGTCGTGATAGTGGTAGTTATGCGTTGCCCTATTACTGAAATGTTAGTCGCTATGAGTGGTTATATGAGAGAGTAGCGTGAATTTTGCGTTCGTATGTTTTATGATATGAGTTCGTATATAACTGTTCGTCGTCGATTTCGAACTGAATATGGTTTGAGTAATGTTAACCAGTGTTTAAGTACTGATTTGATTAAGTATTGGATCAAAGGATTTGAGACAACAGATCATATGTGCCCTCTAGGACGCACAAGAGTCGTTCGAACTGGTGAGGACATTGTGCATGTAACAGCGTCTGTACGCGCCGAACGAAGAATGTCGACTCATAGGCGGTCGGCGTTTCATAGATTGGGACGAACAACTGTGCAAGGCTTTCTACGTCTTGACCTGAAGATAGACCCGTACACGCTGCAATTTGTGCAGGAGTTAAAAAAAAACGGATTTTACTTGCAAAGGAGATGTTGAATCGATTTCAAATTTCGACAACATTATTTTCTCGCGAGAGATCCGTTTATACCTGAACGCCTCCGTTAACAAGAAAATCGTCCCTATTGGCCCATCTAAAATCCCTGTTGGAAGCATCAGCAAGCGTTTCATTCAGCAAAGGTTACGGTTTGAGTTGTAATAGCATCGTGGAGTATTATCGGTCGTTATTATTTTTTTGAAGACTGTCGTAGTTGCACCATAACCGTGACTTCTGAACGCTACTATACCGTACTGAGAGATTTTCTTGTTCGAATACTGGAAAAAGTTTCAAGTTGCAATAGAAATACGTGGTTTCAAAAAGATGGTGCTACAAACCACACAGCGAATGCTAGCATTCAAACTGCAAAGGAAATGTTTCTCCGCAAGTTAATCTTCAGACGAGAGGCCATTTCATGATTTTCGCGTAGCCTTGATTTAACCCCGACAGAATTTTTCTGATGGGGGCGAGTTACAAATTCGCTATACATAGTGCTAATAAAATAAACTTATAAAGTTGCTTTGCGAGCACCTTGTAGAAATGCTTTTAAAGTATATTAAGTGCTAGGGAAGCGTAATTATTATAAGTTGATAATGAAACTGAAAGGAAGTAACTTTGTCGTTTTAATTCTAGATTATTAGAGAAACCATTACCATTAAGATTATGTATTGTATACTTTACGTATTTAGCTTCTAACACCAATATCAATAATTTAATTTAATTTATGTGTGACAAGATACCCTGGTAATTTCTTAGGAACCTTACTGAACTTTTTATGACTTTCAGTCTCGATTAGGAATGATTAATATTTCCAATAATAATTAAAGTTAAGTGGCCGGATACTGTAAACGACCACTAAATCATGATGATGAAATAAGTATAGTTCTAAGTAATCTACTGTTTAATAGAATAGGTTAAATGTCAAGTGATATGAATATATTGTGAGAAGGGCAAAAACCCAAAAAGGGGTTAGAGAATAAAATAAGGAGAACAGACTTGTATCGGCGGCCGAAGCTTTAACATTGCTTCTCTGCCGGATTACCATAGTTTCACTTAATTGTTGTTGCTACATTTAAATAAGTTTAATACAGTGTTTAGCAATTGTGTAATAAGGTTTAGCGACTGTACAATAAATCTTTAGAAAAAACTAAATAGCTTGGCCCAATCTGTATTAGGCGTTAAGAGTAAAATTTTTTGCAATCACCATGGAAAATCGCTCACATAAAGTTGAATATTCGACATAAAACTGCAGCTATTTTGCGGCATACCCGTACTCGTGTTTTTCAGAATATACGAGTCTGTTTGGAAAAATGTGTGCACCGCAGAAGAAATCAAATCACTTGGTTGATGTGATCTTCAAAACTTAAATTTCCATTCTTTATTTTTATTTTGTACTAAATAAATATGTAATAGCCTTAAGGTTATTTTTCTAGAGATTGTAAAATGTGCATTCCTTATGGGTCACCTGATACATGACCTAGTTCTTCGCAATAAATGCACATACATTTCTATTAAATTTTAAGAAAATCTGTTTAGCAAGTTAAAGAGTTTCAAAATTGGTTAAATAACAACTGAGAAACTTAAGTTGCTCTACATTACAATCGTGGTCAAGTTGATGGGGTTTTCAAAAAATACGCAGCACTACGGAAATTATTGAACTAAATATATTTTCTAAATGTCACACTGGTATATTCCCTTTGGCTCCTAGAATAAAACCTGAAAATAACTGCCGCATTTTTTCAATATTTTTATTTCCATTATGTTAATAAATACTATTTTAATAAAAATGTTATTCTTTTACAGTTACATTATTCTTTACGGAACAATGAGTCCTACACTGGTTGTATTGTCCATTTTCGTATATCTTAGTTGGCTTGATAGTTGCTGCAGCCCATCGCCTTCAACAGATACACCAGCAGATCAACCAGGAACGTGTGCTCCACCTCGACAAGTAGTAGCAAGTAGCAAGGGGTTGCGAATAGCTATTTTCCTTATATCCGTCGTTTTGGTATCCGCCTGTGCCGTGATTACCCTGGTAAGTGCAAAAAAAACTGATATCACTTTCTTCGGTATACTTTAAAAGTATTTTATTATAGTTGTCGTGTACTTATTACCATTGTAGAAACACCTTTGCTAATATTACAGGATTATTCAAAACAATGTACAGTATTTTAAACTACGTTGATGTACTTATTTTCACATATATATGTACCAGAGCAAAATATTTTAAAATTTTACGCAGATAGAAGCGCTGCCGAATTTGTTGTGACACTATTTTGCGTTACAACTGAATATACCGTTTCACCAGGTAAAGGCATTTTGCTCTTGCAAAATGTGACAACAGAGTCTCACGTGGACTTTATAAGGGTTTTGAAAAGAACTGATCTACTGATAAAAGTATACAGTAGTTTAGCTGCGACGGTTTGGCAAATAAACCGCACTGCAACATATGTATACGCCGGTTTGGCAGAAAATCGGCATAGAATCCCAGATATATCCAATGCGCTGGGGCTCCGGTGTCTTTGTTGGTTGATAGTTTGCTTAATGATGAATGTGTAATGGGGCTTGTTAGGCCATTACCCTCGGGAGGCGCAGCGCTGGGTGTTTTTGTTGTAGGGCTTCGCCCTCGTGGGGGCGCTCGTGTTTTTGCTTGATGAAGGCCCAGGCTCCTTAGAGCTTCGCTCTCGTTTATATTCACGTTGTATTAGTTAATTGAAGAGATAGATTTTTTTAGGTTAAGCAAGAAACGTGGTGGTTGACGTTAAACATTCTCAAAATGATGAATGCAGAATGGTGCTCCCTAGCATGTTCTGAACGAGGTTGTGCCCCAAGAGAGATTTTTTAGGTTAAGCAAGACACGTGGTGGATGACGTTAAACATTCTCAAAATGATGAATGCAAAATGGAGCTCCCTAACGTGTTCTGAACGAGGCTGTGCCCCCTTAAGTACTTGACTACTTTGGAGATTTTTAGGTTAGGTACAAATTAAACGCGGTGAAGAATTTTTAGGTTAAGCAGAAACGTGCATATGGTGAAGAATTTAGCGGAGCTTCTTAGAGCTTCGCCCGCCCTCGTTTTTACTCTCGTCGCATTAGTTAATTGAAGAGAGATTTTTGGGTTAAGCAAAGAAACGTGGTGAATGACATTGTAGCCAATCTTTGTCAGTTAACCTTTTTGAGACAACTAACTATATACCGACCAGGAATAATAATCAAAAACAAGTCAAAACACTCGGCTTGGGTGGTTAATACACTATGATCAACTCCCGATGTATTCACAAAGGTCTTGACAAAGTTTTTGTTTTATCCGTAGTTAGAATAACCTTGGGAATCTTCTGGATTAGCTTGGGACTCTATCTCCCGCGGTTAATTATAGAGACTATCAGGGGGGTTCCTATTCTACGGACATTTTACGGCGCCACTATTTTTTTAAATTATTTTACAAGACAACACTATAGAGCGAAAGTACAAACTTTCTAGTGTACAACGTATCTTAAAGGATTTATTTTTGAGTTACTTTAGCATGACCATCCAATTAATTTAATTGTAAATAAATACTATTACTTTTAACACTACAGGTGATAGCCAAGCGAATAGTTCTTATAGCAATTTAGTTGGTATCTCTAACCAGTTTTTATAATCTCTGAGTCGGTCTTGATGACCATAACTGTATAGTTTAAACTCTTTCTCTCTACCGTTAATTTATATAATCATAGACCTGTATGAATAAATTTAAGTCAACTCAAAGCATCTAGTTCTACTGAAAAATTTAGTTACACAAAATCAAATAAAAGTTATTTCTCTTTAATCAATTTGTAAAAATTTAATTTTGATTTCATACTTTATAATAAAAAACATATTTAATTATCGAAGGTAATCAGATCTGAGGCCCTACGACTTACAAATAAGACCCTGAGGTCATTACATATTGCATTTACTTAAAATTCAGTGCTATGTTAATAATCATTTTCTAATATGCAAAATCTCTAAAAACCAATTTCCTTTTATACTTGACTTTTAAACCAAATTTCTAAATAACGTTTCACACGATCTTCCATCGATTAATATACAATAAAATTTTTAGATCAATAATAATAAATATAGTTCACTTAATATTCCATCAGTTTGAATTTCAATGAAAATGTTTTTGAAACGACTCATCGGGTATTACAGGCGACGCAATCTGTCTTTTCCATGACGTAGAAACTTGATTACAAGAACGTAACCTAGACGGAGCCTCCAGCTTGCATAGTTGTTTATGACATCTAAACGTGTCCTTGCGCTAATTCCTCGGGATCAATATACTGCATAGATAGTTAAGTACATCTTGGTAAAAACGTGTTGCTGCGTTTCAAAGTGACATCATATGTTACAATTACAAAAGCTACTCATAGTTGTATTAAATTTTACTTTAGTTAATCTATATTTAAACGTAGTTGCTCTACAAGTAAATCATATTTAATTAAATTTTACGTATAGAAATTATACGAACCATTGGTTAGTTGGTTTTGATTAATTACTCAGATGGACCATGGCATTAGCTATCCGTAGACTTGCTGCCAGAGCACTAAGCAATTACATGGTAGCGTGCTGGTATTTGGACTACTAGTAATGGATTTTCCATGCAGCCGGTGGTGTTCAACAGAACAAACAACCTGAGGCATGTTACAAAACCGGTAGATGCGCATTTAACCTGTGACTTTATTTAACTTTGTTATAATAAATTTTTGATTTCTGATCTGTAGAGCCATTTCGAATGGACCTGCACCTTGCCGAAGTTCTAAATTACTAGAACAGGTGAAATGGCTTGCGTGTTCTAATGAGCTAAAGAGCCAAACTACAGGTCCAACCAAAGTAGTAGGGTCGTTAGTGAGGAACCAGACTGAGACAGGTCCCCGAAAGAGGGCAGCGGCTCTTTCGGTACTTAGATTGGCAGAGACCATAGGGGTCGGTATGGCAGTCTAAGACACACTACCGCGATGTGGAAGGCAACGGGAAACCACCACATTATCTCCCAAGTACACAGCGTACCTAAATTATAATAAAATGATGGCATTCTCTGGGGTAAAATATTCCGGAGTTAAAATAGTCCCCCAGTCGGATCTCCGGGAGGGGACTACTTCGGAGGATGCGATCGGAAAGTTAAAAATAAGAGTCGGGAACATTCTGCGAGTCGGAGCGTGGAATGTTAGAAGTATGAAGCAAGTAGGTAAGCTAGAGAACCTAAAAATCGAAATGAATAGGTTATCACTAGACATAGTAGGGATCAGCGAAGTTCGGTGGCAAGAGGCGGGGATTTTGGAGTGGAGTCTTCAGGGTAATTCATACAGGAGCAGAGGAAGGAAATTTGGGCGTGGGGATAGTTATGCGGAAAAGATAGGATACTGTGTAGAAAATTACTTACAAAAGAACGAAAGAGTACTTATGGTTAGATTAAAATCTAAACCGGTAAACACAGTAATAATACAAGTATACATGCCCACCTCTAGCTACAGTGACGAAGAGGTAGAAGCCATCTACAAAGATATCGAAGACATATTAAGATACGTAAAAGGACAGGAAAATTTAATAATTACAGGGGATTTTAATGCCGTGGTAGGTGAGGGTAAGGAAGGAGCGGTAGTAGGTTTATTTGGTTTAGGCACGAGAAACGACAGAGGAAATAGGCTGGTAGAATTTTGTGACAAGAACAATTTAATCATTACAAACACATTATTTCAACATCATGCTAGAAGACGATATACGTGGAAGATGCCAGGGGATATAGGAAGATATCAAATAGATTACATTCTTGTTAGACAACGGTTTAGGAATCAAGTAAAAGACTGTAGAAGCTACCCAGAAGCAGATATAGATACTGACCACAACATCGTAATTATGAAGGCCGCACTTAAATTTAAGAATGTGAAAAAAAGAAACGGAAAAAGACACTTGGACTTAGAGAAACTAAAAGATAAAGATATTCAAGAAAGATTCGACAAAAAGTCAAATGAATTGCTCAAAGATATCGAGAAAATATCTGATACTAAGGAAGTAGAAACAGAATGGAATAACATTAAATCCAGCCTAGACATGGCGGCCAGAGATATTCTGGGGTATACACAAAAAGAAAATAAGAAACCATGGATAACAAAGGATATCCTGAATTTAATAGAAGAAAGACGAAAATACAAAAATAAATCAGACGAAACAGGAAAACAGAGATACAAAGCCATAAAATGGGAAATTATTCGAAAATGCAGGAAAGCTAAAGAACAATGGATTGATGAAAAGTGCAAAGAGGTACAAACGAAGATGGAAATAGGAAAGACAGACGAAGCATACAAATTAATTAGAATGAATTTTAGGGATATAAAACCGTATAGCAAAAATATAAGGGACGCACAAGGAAACGTCATCATAGAAAACGTAGAGAAAGTGGGTAGATGGCAAGAATATATAGGGAATTTATATGCAGGAGAGGAACTAACTGCATTAGAACAGGAATCAGACATTGAAAATGATGACTTGGGATATTCTATACTTAGAGATGAGTTTGAAAGCATTAAAGAGTCTGAAAAATGGTAAGGCGCCGGGCACAGATAAGGTGCAAGCAGAAACTCTAAAAGCCGCTGGACAAGCAGTAACAGAACGTCTCTTCCAACTTGTAAGCTATATGTATGAGACAGGCGAGATACCCAAAGATTTCAAACGTAGCATCATAGTAACTATACCAAAAAAGAAAGGCGCGGATAGATGTGAAAATTTTCGAACAATAAGTTTGACAGCACACGTGTCAAAAATATTAACTAGAATTGTGCAAAGACGAATGGAAAAACGGGCGGAAGAAATACTAGGAGAAGACCAATTTGGGTTTAGGCGAAACAAAGGAACACGGGAGGCTATTTTAGCTCTGAAAGTGATAATGGAGAAAACAATAGAAAAAGGGGAAAGCGTGTATATAGGGTTTGTAGATCTGGAAAAAGCATTCGACAATGTAAAATGGAAAAAATGTTTGAAATACTCAAAAAGATTGGAATGAGTTATAGGGATAGACGGATAGTACATAGCTTATACAAAGAGCAAACAGCAGTAATAGAATTAGAGCAGGAACGTAGAGAAGTAAACATTAGGAAAGGGGTGAGACAGGGATGTGCCCTATCCCCATTGATTTTTAACTTGTACATAGAAGAGGCAATGAATACTGTCAAATGCAGGAAGACATTTGGAATTACTATGCAGGGACAAAAAATTGATATGCTTAGATTTGCAGATGATATAGCGGTATTAGCGTCTAGCAAGGAAGAGTTAGAAGCTGCTCTTAATGAAATGGAAACGGTTCTAACAGAGAGATACGGTATGAAAATTAACAAAACTAAAACTAAAGTTCTACTATGCAAAGGTGGGGAAAATAAATCAAAAACAAGAATACAAGTATGTAACACGAACTTACAAGAGGTTAAGGATTTCTGCTACCTAGGAAGCCAAATAACGCAAGATGGGAAAAGCACAAAAGATATAAAACAAAGATTAGCACAAGGTCGCGCTACATTTAACAAGAAAAAGCAACTACTGTGCTCAAAGACCACAAACATAGAAACAAGGAAAAGATTGCTTAAAACATATGTGTGGAGCACAGCACTGTACGGCTGTGAAGCCTGGACAGTAGGAGAAGCGGACAAGAAAAAGCTAGAAGCCTTTGAAATGTGGTGCTACAGACGTATGATGAAGATATCATGGACAGACAAAGCTAAGAACGAAGAGGTACTAAAAATGGTAGGGGAAGAAAGAAATATGTGGAAAACGGTAAAAAATAGGAGAGATAGGATGATAGGCCACATACTACGGCATGAGGGAATAGTGCGGAATATATTAGAAGCAGAGATAGGAAAAAAGAGAAGAAGAGGCAGACCTAGGCTAGACTACTGCACACAGATAGTAAAAGATGTAGGCTGCAGGAATTTCAGGGAGATGTAGGCTAGCCCAGAATAGAAATCAATGGAGGTACGCATCCAACCAATCCCAAGATGGATAAACTAGTGACGAGAAAATAACTGTGCTTAAACACGATGATTACTATAAGTAACTACAAGAATTGGTTGGACAACATTCTCAAATAATGTTAAGTGTTTGAAAGGATTTACTGGAAAACCATTATTTCGGCAAATATCTAAGTGTTGGGGAATCTTGGTAGCCACAGGTTGCTTAACCCCCTTCACTGAATCTCGGTGAAATAGGGCATAAAATTAGAAAACAATAGAAGGGGAACGAGCTGTATACACAGTCTTTTGAAATGCTGTGCTTCAGATGTATGAGGACGATAGCATGGACAGACAAAGATAATAACAAATAGGTTATAGAAATAGTAGGGAAACAAGGATATCTGGGGAAAAAGATAAGACAAATGGAAGGACAGAATACGTTCTAAGGGATTTTTGGGTAATAGTATGGGATATATTACAAGCAGAGATAGGAAAAAAGAGGTAGATGTTGACCTAGATCAGATAGTGATAGATGCAGACTGTTCAAATTTCAGGGAAATCTGTAGGTTAGTTCAGAATAGGAAACAATGATGGTACGCGTCTAACCAGTTCCAGGACTGAAGACCTAATGATGATGATGATGATCTGTAGAGCTTATTATGATTTATTTTATGAAAATTACACAAGTTTTGGGTGTTGAGTAAATTAATAACACAAAATAATTTATTGGGAGGACAATATGTAAACTAAAAATGATTGATTCATTGCAATATTGCTTCACAAGGGTCTGTAGAAAATTAAACTGTTTCAACATAATCATTCCCAAAGTGATCAATGCGGAACGGGGTACTCTAGTATGTTCTGAACGAGGTTGTGCCCCCTTAGGTACTTGACTACTTTGGAGATTTTTAGGTTGAGCTAAAATTAATCGTGGTGAAGAATTGTTAGGTTAAGCTAAAACGTGCATGTGGTGAAGAATTTTTAGCGGTCCTCGAGAGCTTTATTTTGTATTAAATAACAAATAACACCAGAAAATATACGATTCGTAATATAATGGTTTTTAGAGTAAAGTATGCACAAAAAATCTTGTAAAGACAAGTTATTCATGGTTGCATCACCAAAATACTTTAACAAGAATTCGCAGCAGGCCATCTAGAATATAACATCGTCTTTTTTATCGTAATTATAGCTGTCTGGTAATAAATGCAAATCATGCCGTTATTCGACTCGTATTATAATAGTTTTAATTTAAAATAAGGTGTGTATGCAAAAACATGTTAAGACAGGTATGTCGTATATTTTGTTTATGGTCGCGGATAATAATTATTATTAAATATCATATAATGTTCAAAAGAAACGCACAAACGTTTAATGTTTTATTTACAAAAAATTACATTCTTTAGTTGTCATTATCTTTTTGTGGAGTAGCGGTAGCAGACTCTTATTTATTCAATTTTCTTGTTGTAACGTTGTCATAGCCGCTAGAATCCTATTAATTTAAAAAAAAAAATTTTAGCACTAAACATATATTATTTTCACTTATTGGTATATTGTAATTACATAGTAATGAGTTCATATTTTCATGAAGTTTGATTGATTCACGGCAGAAACATAACACTCTTTTACACAGCTGCCAATACTGTGTGCCGTACATTTCAATATAATACCAGTAAAATATCTACAACACAGCTGAATGCTGAATGTAACTTTGGCTTTTCTAACTATGGTTTAAATAAATATAGATATATATATGCAAAGTGCGCAAAAACAGGTACGTTGTTATTTCCCAAGATCCTACGTTTAAAAATTATTTTTTTGTTCGTGTGATTTCGAGAGATTCGCCATCATCGGCGTGTGTGACGGAGACGGTAGCGTTTCTTCAACTGGTACTGAATGGGAATGTGTACCGTTTGTTAATTGAATAGTTGAGAATGAAGGTTAGGGTATTTTTGAAGTTACAAAACACGTAATGTTTAAAGTTAAAAATTATATCGTTATTTGTTTATGTGGAAAAAACCAAGGTTGTATGCCGTGTATTAATGTAAAGAATTTAAATGAATAACAATGTAATCATTATTAAATTTGAGTAACGAACGTAAAGGAAAGTTTATTCATAAAAGCAAATATGTTTTCCAAAAGATATGCATCTAAGATAAATATTAGTTATTTCTTTGCAAAAACTTTTACATTCAGAAAAAGGCATCTTAGTTAAATGTACGGGATTTTATTAATTATAGTTTATATTTAAAATAACAGCGATATATATGTTAATTATGCGGTCTTGTTCATATTTTAATTAAAGAATGTAACATAAAATTCGCATAAAAATGCAAATGAAACCAATTCATTACCAATAAAAACAACCTCTTCTTTTAATTACAGCTTGCATGAATAATAATAGTAATAATAATAATAATTTTATACACCTATACCAAAATGTTACAAATAAATACATTCAAGAATAATGTTTTGTTTTTATGCAAGAAAACTAAAATTTTTGCAAATATTGTTCAATACCACCTACTTTAGGATAATATCGTAAAAGAACGTTAATAAAAATACCCTCCGGGGATTTTGTGAGACATTTAATTTGGATTAATGTTGGAAAAGAACCAGACAATATATCATAAAAGCAATAAACCGACGTGTACTTAAACTTAATTGAATCCTAAAATATATGCATATCTATGGCAGGCAACCCAACATGCAGAAATTATGACTTGTTAGGGATAAAGTGATTATTAATGTGACCAACTACCTATTTTAGAATTAACAATTGGTAATTATATGATAGGCAACCCAGCATACACCAATTATGTCTTCTTTGGCATTACCAGCATCATCGTTATCATATGGCGCTAACCGGTTAACGTGCACAACTATCGTGCTTCCTTTTGGAAGCGTACGAATCTGATATACCACGTCGGACCTTCCCAATATCTCTGTGACTTGTTGCGTTCTATTTCATTTAAAAAAATTTAATGCCTAATTACTTTACAAACATAATTCAGTGCCAATCATTTAATTCACGTTTGCTATACTTCTTTAAATTCAAATCGCGTAGATAGGCAACCAAATTTATGCGCCCTGTAATAAATCCACAAGTTTGTTTATCTACATTTCTCATCTGCTACCTATGTAATTCACCCTTCTAATTTCTGATCTTACACGAACACTTGACAAATGAAGTCTGTTCTTGAGTGAATGTACCAGAACCAGCTTACTACATGTTCAATACAATCAAAAATAAATTAGAAATCCACTTGCAATGGTACTTTTACAAAAATTGTTTTGCGGCATCTTTGTTCTGAGTACGGACAGCTAGTTCTGATCGCAGCTTTGATCACGCTGTGAGTTCCGATTAAAGCTTTGGTTACAATATATTCTGGTTTATAATTTTAAAAGAGTGGACTTGGCAGGAGTTAGATTAACTGGTGTTGTCTGGTATTAGTTTAGGTTACTTGCACTTGTGGACTTAGGTTAGATAGCAGGAGAAATTGATAGATTAGGTCAGCGTCGCCAGCCCGGCGATGCTGACCTAACCTATCAATTTGCGGTTAATTTATAATATATCGAACAGAGTACACTATTTTGAATCATCCAAATTATATAAAAACATACAATATATTTCATTATTAGAATGTTTTCACTAAATCCAAAAAATTTCTATATTATGCATAAAAATTCATTTTTTTAAGGCATTTACTTGATTCATTGATTCGCTTCCAGAATCTGAACTTCATCCCTTTCACAAAGAATGTATTCAAGATCATGTTTAGTAAGTTTTAAAAATTTTTCATCATTGTATTTGACTTGTTCTAACTTGCAGTAGGTACCAATGACCGATTCATTATTGCCACTATTACCACCTGAAAATGGTTACCAGCTTTAAATTTTATTTTCCCTATTGTCGTTGTTGATTAAGCAAATCTCTTTTATAGGGTAATTATAGGTCAGCGTGAAAACGAAAATAGGTCGGGTAATTACAGAAACTAAAAACTAGGGGATTCATCAAACTAATAAATTGAAAGTCCCATGTAGGCGACGCTAATGCATTTAAAATTATTAATTTCATTATACATACGAGGTTGGTGAGGTTGATGAGGTTAGCGGGTTTGAGGATCGATTACATCTTTTTAAACAACAGCATGGGATAAGTTAGGATGAGTTGTTTGCAACAAAATAGACAATTAAACTTATTATGAGACATTTTTTGAAAAATATCTTACTAGCCTTAAGGAATATATATGTATGTAAGTATAAAATAAACAAATAAAAACACTAGTTAGTGTAAATCTGTTGGTTAACATTATTCTTTATTAAAAATGAGTTATTGGTTATATGTGCAAACCAGTTTTTGAGTACAATTACATTTGTGGTTGCGCAATTGAATGATGAATGTCGTGTGGTATGGTAGAAACACTTCAGTGGATTGGTGTAATACTTTAATTTATGTAGAAGAGTACACCCTAAATCTTCTAAGTTAATAACATTTAGGTGTGGAAATTCTTTTAATAACCAAAACCGTTTTTCTATACCTTTAACATAGACACATGTTGTTTTGATAAATATTGAGTCCAAAATATGATGGAGACAGCTATATGGCAAGTCACCATCTTTCCAAGATATACCGTGAAAATTTCTGCTTAATCATGCGTTTTGACATTTGAAGCGAGCTGTTAGTCGGTTCCAAGAATACGGTGGTTTCAGCAGATATGTTATTGCAACTCCATTCGATAACCATAGTGGTAAAACAGCTACTTCTTTAAACACAACCGCACAAATTTTTTGGTCCCTTCAAGAAAGGGTTTTTTTAATTCAATTATGTTCTAACACTAATTGGTAAAACGATAAAATTGAATTACCATGCACTGAGAATAAGTAAGACTTCCAAATTATAACCACTTCAGTAGTTATCAACATCAATATTTATTTGACCTACTGTAAGGGATTTTACTACGTACTCACGTATTTAGAGATATGTTTCCCGATTTCTTACTTAATAACTGTACAACTAGCACATGTGTATAGATTTTAGAGCACGTTAGCCTGTGTTGACGTAACATCTGACACAATCAACTGATAATTACCTTTAAATAATTTTATAACTCGTCAACCACTTCGTACATATTTAATTTTAATTATTTATGGAATTAAACATATATTGTACATTTTAAACTACATCAAAGCCAGAATTACATTTTTATATCACAAACTGTTTTTTAAATTCCACACTATCTATTTAATGCAAGGAATTTCCATTTACTCAAGAACAGACTTCATTTGTCAAGTTTTCGTGTGAGATCAGAAATTAGAAAAGTGAATTACATAGGTAGCAGATGAGAAATGTAGATAAACAAACTTGTGGATTTATTACAGGGCGCATAAATTTGGTTGCCTATCTACGCGATTTGAATTTATAGAAGTATAGCAAACGTGAATTAAATGATTGGCACTGAATTATGTTTGTAAAGTAATTAGGCATTAAATTTTTTTAAATGAAATAGAACGCAACAAGTCACAGAGATATTGGGAAGGTCCGACATGGTATATCGGATTTGTAAGCTTCCAAAAGGAAGAACGATAGTTGTGCACGTTAACCGGTTAGCGCCATATGATAGCGATGATGCTGGTAATGCCAAAGAACGGCAAGCAATGAGACGAACTAGTAGTTATGCTGGTTATGATAAACAAAGGTCTAGATCGAACTGTGATTGGTTTGTCTCTGTACAGCGGCACAGGTGAAGCGAGATTTGGAATCGTGGAAGAGATTCAAAGTGATCTATTTGATGCGTCATCGTGGTGGCGGACCTAAATAAGTCCCGAGGACTTGTTCGTGTTCAAAAATAAATTGGTGGTCTTGATCAACTTTGCAGACAACAACCAGGGGTTGGAAAGACTATACAGCTGAAAGACCGACATCGGGGCGTCTATTACTTAATGACTAAGCAGCAATCTTTTAATAAATAAGATTATCAGGATCTGTGGAAGGCTTTAGTGGACCTCAAGGGTCAGATAATCGAATTTGAATATAAGAAGCTGGCCATACCCAGGATGGTTATGGGCTCGATGGGTTGGACTGGAGCGTGGTACGAAATATGTTAGACGTACTGTTTTAGAAAACCGGGGTTCAGATTTTGGTGTGTGGTTATAATCCGAATGGTACGGCGCCTATTATAAATTGTGTAGATTGCTACTTTTATCAACATGGGAACTGCACAAATGGTTTTGATTGTCCATACCGCCACTGGGACTTTTAACGTCCTAGTCAAAGAGTGTTCTGGGACTGATCGGTAATTTCTATACTCTGAGTTGTTGCAGATTCTTCGAAAACTATTTGAATTGGTATAAATTAGCGTTAAGGAGTTCCAAAGTCAGTTCTAATTGCAGTTCAATCATAATAAACCAATGAAACCACGATGATGAAGTTGAGTACTAATCTTAAACATTTGCTGTAGTTCAGAGCTTTAAAATATGTAACATAAATTACTCTACTGTTGACATATTTGCTGTAAATTAATCAATGTGATTAGTGCTTTGTTAATAAATTAATTATAGTACTTCGAAACTAAGCGAATTAAGAAGATTAGTATCGTGGTGGTAACAATGTTATACTTGTACTATTAAATAAATAAACAAATGACCGATTATCTACTTAACATTGGTGAACCTTCTAGGAAGGTACTACACACAACGCTAATTAAGGATGTTGACCAACTGAAATTAATACGTTTCTAGCTACTTGATAATGAATAATTTTGTCTGGCATTAGGAAAGTAATTCCAGCATAATGAACGAAAATTAATATAAGTTGTTGATTATTTTGTAAAAGATAAAATTCCAATGACCGGTTTCGCTGATATTGCAGCTCCTCAGATTAAACCATTTCTCTCTGCAGAACAACCAACAAAGATCTTGAAATTATTCACAAATTATGCAAAATGTAACTCATGGCCCCTATACTCAAATATAAGCAACTAACTATCGGTAACTTTCACAAGTCCCGGACATGATAGCATAGATGAAATTGCCAGACAAAATTTTAAAAACTTAGTCAAAAGACAAGATGAAAAATAAATAAACAAATGAACGATTATCTACTTTACATTTTGCATATATTAATACACCATGATTTGCATATAATTTCAAGATCTTTGTTGGTTGTTTTGCAGAGAGAAATGGTCCAATCTGAGGAGCTGCAATAATAGCGAAACCGGTCATTGAAACTTTCTCTTTACAAAATAATCAACAATTTATATTAATTTTCGTCTACTGTGCTCGAATTACTTTCCTAATGCCAGACAAAATTATTCATTATCTTGTACTGTTAGTTAAAACTAGGAAAATAAACAGTTGAGTAAGCTTTTAGAAATTTTATAGTTCTACGAGTTGTTGAAAAGGCTTGTGTAACGAGTTTGAATAAACCCTTGTTATTGCAAATAGACTTTTTATTACAATATATATTGTTGTGATATAGTTGCAATAATCCGGTACCCCCTTTTTTGTGAAATAAAAAGGTTAAAATTTTCTTTTTGTCAATTTTTAATTTAATTTGAATTTTGAATACCTCGGCTAGCTCAGTTTTAACCACGCACGGAGCTTGCGACAATACGACAACAAAGCCTTTAAGCTTTCCTTCTACCTCTACTTCCTGTTTCTTTAAGCCAAAACACCATTAAGCACAATTACTATAATATTCTCAAAAATATTTCCAATGTATGAGATGTTTAAGAATTCTCTAAATAGAACTTCCTTTTAATAATTAAAATAAAATTCTTTCAATAATTATCATTCCCAAAATTAATCAAAAATCCAGTAAAATCACCGTTATTATTATTATCTGAAGCCCCATGAACGTTTATTAAACTTCCTTCAAAATTTACGTAATTTATAACGTGTATTAAAAACGATCTTTGTTGATTATCACATAAAATTTTCATGAAAGCAATTTTTAAATTATTCAAATTAGAAATACAACGAAATATTTACAAATAAAAATAACAAAACATTCATATTGGCTAACCTGTTGTTTCAAGCTCGAATCAGTTCCTCTTCCAACTGCTCCCGTATTCAGTTTATTGATGTATATAGTCCCAACGTCGAATTTACATATGGCATGCATTTCTCTTGGTACAGCTTCTTTTAATTAATTTATGAATTATTTCAGCGGCTTCGCTAAACTTCCTGGTCGAATCCAGTAATAAATAATTGAGTTAAATATTTGTTAAATTTCCACATCGGATCCAGTAATTATTCAGAGTCCTTATATTAATGTTAATATTAGAATTTATTTTAAAATAACCTTTAGTTACTTACGTTTTTACAGGATCAAAATGACTAACCTCGTTTAATTTTTCACGATCACCATTGTACTATTTTTTACTTAACAATAAATCACTTCTAAATCTTTTCACGTAAATACTTTCTTCTAAGTGATGCCTTAATTTATGTTGAACTGATTTGTTTACAAATCCTGTCGTATTTGAAAGGATCGCCTATCTATTGCAAGCACGGAGTTCAACGATTACGCTATCGTACATCATTCTTACATACAAGGTTTTGGATATTTCTATGGAATTTTGCTGTATACACAAAATTAATGCGCTACTTTCGGCACGTAATACTTCAAGTTAATGCATTCGTTCTATTGGATTTTCTCATTCCTCGTTCATGTAAATTTGTTGTTTGTACAATAAATTTGATGAACTTTGCATTTATCACCTTGCCGTGTTTATTTTAAATTTAACAGGTGTTGGAATTTTCCATTCTGGTCACGTATTCTTAATATAATTTATGTATTAAATTATATGCCTTTTCTATTACGCATTTTTAAACCTGCTTGTTTAATTGAGATTCTTAGCGTAGTGATGATGCATTATTTATGCGTTTTGTGTTTTAGCTTCCGTCCACGTTGTCTTATGAATTGCCAAATCGTTTATTTAATCAAATCTTCTAAAGTATTTTTCATTTCTTAAATTAGTTATGACTATAGTTTATATACAGTGCGTTGTCATTTACCTTCCTGCCTAATCGTTGTATTTTTTATTTTCTTCGTAGAAATGTTTAGTTTTCTGAGCCCTTATATTGCTTTAATGAAATGCACTATACTAGTGGTCCTATCTACTCCTAAATGAATTAATAACAGCGATATGTATATATATATATATATATATATATATATTATTTATATATACATGTATATAAATATTTTAGGTAGTTAATTACACAAGGTAAGTTGATAAGTACTATCGTATTACACTATATATATAGAGCTATATAAATAGAGTTATTTAGGGGTATATAGGGTCATAAGGGTTGTACACTCCATTTAATGACACCAAAGTCTAAAAAACCTAACATTTTAATCATAAAAAGTACGAAATTCGCCAATTATGCAAAAAGCAAATATTAGGCACTGTATAAAATTTACAATTAACTTTAATTAATAAAAGAAAGATCATTTATCAAAAATTGAATCACATTCAGTAAAATAAATAATTTTGTACGCCATCCAATTCATTTTAAAACAGCTATGCATACATGAACTTCAAATAAATACGCATGAGGATCATCTAAAAGTAAGACAAACACGCAATGAATTCTATTCAAAACCAATGTATTAGTGTAGGGAAAATAAACAAGAATGCTCTCAATAAATAGGTCTTTTACAGCAAACATGTCTCATAAACGCAGGAAGTAAACAAACGTATTCAATATACGTCATTATAAAATTTGCCTACTTGATCTTCATGTAAAATTAACACAAAACCCAAACAGATTAGGAAACCAAAACAAGAAAACATTCGGTTGGCTACGTGCGATTAAAGTTATAAATTCTTTTACAAAATAGAAACACGTGACTTAAGAAGGTTCAATGTATCAAAATTCACAATGTAAAACTAGATGTTTACGTAATGTGCTAAAGCATTGCGACGAGAAATTGGAATGGTAACTACATGAAAATCCGAAGGTTAGCACGATAAGTCAAAGTACAACTCCCCAATCAACAAAATAAAATGGGTAAACCAATTATAACAGGTGATAGGTGCGTCTTTAAGTAGCTCACGAGCTGATAAACGAATCAGTTTTTCAACAACTAAGGTACGCGCAAGATAACACTCGAAGCCATAATATCAAATTAAGTGAAAGATGGTGATTGGAAAATTTCAATAATAGTACAAGTGCAAGTATACTACAGAAATTCGCCGTTTAATAGTTAAAAACGTAAGTCCAAAATTTTAATTAAACCTAATTTTAATATTTATTAACTTAGGGCTCTAAGAACTTAAGCGTCTATCTGGGAATATATTTGAAAATATACTTAAGAACTTACCTGAGAGTTGATTTAAGAATCTATCTAAGCGTTAAAATAAGGATACGCCAAGAATTAAATTAAGAGTTTAACCATACTGTACTACGCAGTTAAATAAGCAACGACCAAACAAAATCGATAAGAAACTGAAAACAATCCAAGGACACTGGTCAACAGCACGCAGTGGCTGTTCTGAGAATTGGAGCACGCAAAGACACGCAAGGAAAAACAACAGGTCAGAGATAAAAATATTCTTTATTAGCATAAGGCATTGTTTTCTTTTTGAACATTTTAATTTTTGCATGTACCGAAACATTTATGTAAAGGGTCATTAAAAATTTTTTGATACGAAAATTACGTAAATGGGAAAGAAGGTCATTGAACGTTCAACATACTTCAAGTAGTATACAGAGTTATTTTTGCTGGCTTTAAACGGATTTAAGGGAGTTATAATTTGGGAACAAATCGATTTATATTGTTACTTTGAATAATATTATAGTGCTACAAATTATACATATTTTTGATTATTATATAAATTTTGATTAATTTCGTTTATTTCATTAAAATAGGAAGTGTTAGAGAAAAAAGGGGGTAAAACTTCTCTGTTATCGTATCGTCGTACACTCTGTGTAGGGTTGAACTGAGCTAGTCGAGGCATTACAAAACCAATTGTATGAAATTTAAGATTTATTCCAAGTTATTTAGAGACAGAGCGGTGGCAAGTAGCAGGCAACTGAACGTTAAATACATCGGAGTACGGCGATATCATAGCAATATATATATATATATATATATATATATATATTGCTATGATATCGCCGTACTCCGAACGTTAAATACATTGGAGTACGGCGATATCATAGCAATATATATATATATATATATATATATATATATATATATATATCGCCGTACTCCGATGTATTTAACGTTCAGTTGCCTGCTACTACGTTAAATACATCGAGTACGGCGATATCATAGCAATATATATATATATATATATATATATATATATTGCTATGATATTGCCTTATATATATGTATGTATATATATATATATATAAAAGAAAAAGTAAGATGCATCTGTAAATAAAGCCTTATTAAAATAATAAAACCTTATTCACCTATACAAATCAAACTAATAGTTGTATAGTCGTTAACAAAACAATAACTTTATTTTTCACAATGGGAGGAAACATCCGCTGGCGGGTTTCGGCTTTCTTAAGCCTCGTCAGAGCGAATTAGTTACCAACAATCCTATTGAAGTAATCGAAGTTGTTATACTGATATAAGTTCGAAGGGACCTTTGTGCTGTGAGAAAAGCAAATAATATCGCCATCAGGTAGTAAACCACCAACACTACTAAGCGTAGCCGTACAAAAATTTCATAATAGTTTATTTACAGATACATCATACTTTTTCTTTTGTTGCACTCAAATTCCTGATTGCGGACTGCAAATAACTTATCTTTTTATTATTATGAATTGGCTTTGGGGCAAGAAACAGACGACGCCACGGAATGATTTGTTATTTTGGCAAATATTCCACAAATCTTAAAGGACATACTTGTATAGCCATTTATAAAACTAAGATGTAGTTTCGAATCAATTTTTGTACTTCCATGCTTAGTAGTGTTAGTGTTTTTCCATCTGAAGGTGATATTATTTACTTTTGCCATAGTAAAAAGGTTCCTTCAAACTTATATTAGTATAATATAATTTGATTAGTTCAAATAGGGTCGTTGGAAACTAATTTGCTCTCACCAGGCTTAAGAAAGCCAAAATCGGTCAGTAGATATTTCTTTCCCTTGTGAAATAATAGAGTTATTGTTTTGTTGATGACTATACAACTATTAGCTTGATTTGTATAGGTGAATAAGCTTTTATTATTTTTATAAGGGTTTATTTACGGATACATCTTACTTTTTCTTTTATATATATATACATATATATATATATATATATATATATATATATATTGCCGTGGAACTCCGCTCTAATTTAGTACTCTCTCAAAAACATTCGAGTCCCAACGTTGGGCCGTCATAAATTGCTGTGGAACTCGGGTAAAATCCTCACCAACAAAAATATTTTCGAAAAAATATTTTTAAAAATTTTTAAAACTCGAAAATTCAAACTTAAATAATACAACAAAAAAAATTTCTTACCCGTTTTCCTCTCTTCCTCGGTTGAATGGCCTTCTTCACCTGCTTCCGGCTAGCTCATGTGAACCTCCTTTTGGATATCTATATTCACTCTCATATTCTATCATTCACGCACACTCCCAATAAAACCACAAAATACAACAAACATACAATCTTTTATTTATTACTATTTACAAAAGAAATTCAATATTGTCCATATTTCATTATTCACGTTACACTTCAGTAAATTTTATTTTGTAATGTCCTGTATTTTATTTTTAAAACCATCAAACACATAAAATGTACCTGGAGTAAATGGGCCTTGAATAATACCTTCTCTAAAATTCCTTCTTTATAATTTATTTATTTATTTTTTTAATCTAAGTAAACTCTGGGGTAGGGTGAGCTCATGATAACCCAGCCAATCATGCATCATGTATGCCTAACTACTTTGCACTAAAAAAACAAAGCCATGTACTCTTCACAAAAATTTCACGTTCTGATGGAACGTTTAAAAGCTTTATAGACACTTTCAAATTTCTAGTTGAATACCATAATAAAGTTATTTACACGTATTATGTTCAATACGTAAATAATCCAGACTACCTTGAAAAACACTCTCATACGTCACCCAATATTTACAGTTTATAAGAATCACAATTTGAAATTGTTACCTGGAAATTTCTAGACGATCTCCGCTCTGTAGAAGATGGTAGTTATTTCTTCTATCTGGTCTGCAGGCCGTTTCTAGCTGTTACTAGACGAACTCCATCTAAGTTAAACTGCAAACGCCGCCTTCACGGTGCCACCAAATTCCAAATTCCATTTCAATTATACGTCTTTCACAAACATTTACAGTAATCTACGTTACTTAAACGTCCCGACACGAGTTGGTTAAAATTATAAGTGATACCTCAATTAAAATAAGTAATCTCGGCACACTAACTGTGTACTAATCAATATAATTTAAATAATTTAATAATACTTACAACTCGTGTTAAGTTTCATACGTTCTTTTGGGACGATCGAAATAATAAGGGTTTTAATACTGTTCTCGTAAACTATTTATATCTTTAGATTGCCACCTCCTGGACCCGTTTATTCGAAATCTCCTGCTCACAACCACACATTCTTACAATTTTGCACTCACCCCGATTTTCAAGTCCGCGAATTTCAGTACATCGTTATAATATTTTAAGAAAATTACGCTACACTATCCTCGTGTTTATATCAAGTCAAACTAACATATCGACCAATCGTAGACCCACTGACGTTTCTCAAATCCCTCCTATACTACCGTTGCCTCATGCTTATGCGTTTTCTACGTCTCTTTCTAACCTGGTTTGAGTGGTAGAAAATCAATATTCTTGTTTGTGCGCTGTCTACCACACGTGGACTTACTACGTGATTTAACTATCCCCTCATTAGCATTTCCCGCGAATATAAGCCACAGGTTTATCCGATATTCTCTGTAACCGTTTATTATCTACAAAATTTTAAGTAGAACTTGACATTTAGAAAATACGCAGGTGCTCAATCGTAACGTTTTATATACCACTTCTACGAATTGGATTTTTCACGTATTTCAACCCTACTAATATATTTGTTTGTTAGCAACGCGTCTCACCTTGGTATTATTGGGTTCTTACACGCTTTTATTCATATTATATATATGAATAATCGTTCAATTAAATTCATTTTATTTAATAAATTAATGGCATTGGCTTCTACCATTTAATTTCTTTGCAAACCTACTAAATATTTATCATTATTTGTAAAATTTCGTTAATATCTGATACTTAAAAATGAATTAACTAATATAACTTTCGCACGTAATTTCTGGTTGTTCCTTTATACAGGGTGTTTTGAAATTGTTTCGTTTATATTTATTTTTGATCTTTTAAAACCACTATAATATATATGTATATATATATATATATATATATATATTCTTATATCCGCCGTACTCGATGTACTTTAACGTTTCACTTTGCCTCTATACCTTCTTTGTGTATTACACTTGTATACTATATATAACATAATATTATGTTACACGACTTTTGTCGTCGTCACAAATTACTATTTAATGTATGACTTCATAATCGAGTGCTTTAGCAAACGTTTGGTTGGTCTTTTACTAATTACTATATTTTATATGCCTCGACTATTTGAAACTTTAATCTCAGGGTTTTCATCGACCACTCACCGTGAGTGTCAATCGTGAGTAGCTGTGATCCTACCAACAAACATGCTACCTCGTTTGTTTTACCACTTCTTTAATGTACTGAATTTACTATGTCATGCTCAAATTTTAATAATCAAAGTTGCCTGATGCCAAATTAATTTATGTAACTGTTTATGACATTTAATTTTGACGTTATGATATATTTACATTACCAGAAATAATACCAGCGCTGAAGGCACTTCCTTTAACTGCTCGGCTCAATTTCGAAATCGCCGTACGCACTTTCACAAGATTCATCAATTTTAATCCGCTTGCGTACTGCCTCCAGGTGTTCTTAAAACCAAATTTCGTTGGACCCAAACCTGAAATAAATTTACCCCAATTTAGAATTTACAAAAGACCGTTGTCTACTTCACCCTTTGCGTTAATTCTTCCATCTTCGTATATCGATCTCCTGTTCCTCAAAGCTTCGTATCCCACTTAATCCTCTCTTGCACAATCAATTCAAATCCCGCTGTCCTCAATACTAAATCACTCCTAGTCCTGCTATTCCAATTATCCATACGATAATCCTTACTGCCGTTTAATCTTTCAATTCAATCCAAAATTATTTATAGTCGTCGATTGCCTCTTTGATCCATTGTCTCCGTAACTGCCGATTATACCAAATCTATTCCAAAACCAACACCATATCTCTCAAACAAATATCCGTCGCTAATTCCCGTTACCACTGAAGTAACCACTTCCAAATCTTCTTTAAATACTCGTCCCTTTCCGTTGCACTATTAACCACTTTACCAACTCCGTGTTATATATTACGTCGCCTTTATTTACTTTCACCCTTTACTAAATAATACTCGTTGATACACATATACAACTTTATTTCAATATTTTACAACTTAGGTTTCAAAATAGGTCTTTATTAACATCGAAAAGTAAGTCCCTTGTTATATCTGCCCTTGTTATGTAAAGATCAACAGACTACGTTTATGAAACATTTTAATATATAAACCCCGAAATAACAAAAAATTCATCTTTCTTTACCAAGATCGTCCAAAACCTTCGCTACAGTCTTTATAATAATTTTAAATTTCTACTATTGGTCCAAAACACTTCACTAAACTCCAATAACCTTTTACATTTTGATTCACTTTAAATTTTGATTTACAATTCGTCCAAAATTTGATTCTATAAAAGGAAAAGCCAAATAATTTATACACGACCTGGACGCTTTGTTATATTGCAGATATCCATAAATGCGTTCGGCTTTCCGACGCAAATGTACTCTCAACTGGCTCATGAAATATCAACTCAGTATAAAACCTCAAGTACCGTGCATTATATCAACGTCATAAAGTCATGTTATCTACTTTTTGGCATATAAGTTTCAATCTGAAATAGTACATACTAAAACGTATGTAAAGTATAGCAAAATTTATAGTTTTAAATTATTAAATCTGAAATATTGATCTTATCGTTTGGCATACACCCTATTAATACAAATATACCTTTAGAAACCTTATACCCCCTTTACATAATAATATATATATATTGCTATGATATCGCCGTACTCCGATGTATTTAACGTTCAGTTGCCTACTATTCGCCACCGCTCTGTGTATATTGTGTATATGATATATATATATATATATATATATATATATATATATGATATACTCCTGTGAATGCGGGAACTGGGTCCTTTCAACAAAAATTCTAGTCCCACAGATTGGGCGTCATAAACTGCTGTGATCCTCTTTTCGCCTCGGCTGCTCACCTAATTTTATAAACCTCCTCATTCATAAAATTAAACAACACATTCCTACCACAAACATCAACGTTAACTCTATTTACATCAATATTCAGAATACATTAAATTTTCAAATTAAATTTCAGCATAAAATTCAGTTTTAAAAAGAATTTCAAGATTAATTTTATTATTACTTTAACGTGCATCCAGAATTAAAGTCCTTGTTGGATGCCTATTAATTAATATAACAATATAAGCAGACCGAGTCTGAGTATAAAGGAGCATCTACCACCCTTTACGTTAATTAACCAGGTTCGTCTAATTGAGCTCAAAGACATACCCATATTTTCATCATAATTCAGAACATCAATACTAAATACCCCTTTCTACTTAAACAAGCAAATTTCATCTTAACATTAAAATTTTATGGTTAGTTCAATTTCACTAATGTCCATTTAAAGTAAATCCATTATAAAGTAATTCAACACACACAAAAATGTCAAACAAAATAGTATAATTTACCTGAAGGTTACTGTCCTCGTAGCTTAAATGTACATCGTCCCTTTAGTTAATCACACCATTCCAACAGGATTATATTTACGGCTTCTAATTCTCAACGCTTTTAAAATTTTCTCCATCACCATTTATTTAAAGTTGTTTCTGGGCTTTTCCGGTACTCATCTGTGTATATCTGACCCTGGTTTTGTGGATCCAGACACGTTTTGAACCATTTAATTATTAACACCCCGAAAAATAGCAAAGAAATTCATGCGTCTTTCACCAATATACGCCAAAACTGCCTACTTTTGTGTATACATTTGTCGTTGTAAATTTTGCTAATTGGTACAGTGATACTAAATTTTATTACCTTGTATCTAAGTGCACTGAAGTACATTCATGTTAGCACGTAAATAACACACTATTTTGAATCACTAAAATATACGAGCAAACTTTAAATTATTTTATCAAACTAAAATGCACTGTTTAACATCTTCAATCAAGTCGCGGATGTAAGAGCTTTTAACGCATCGAATAGTCAAAAGTCTAAGAGAGCAGCTTGTTTATATTCACCTCGGTATATATAGCAAAAAGCCTGTCTGTCGGTCTGTTTCCCAAAACGGGTAATTCTAAAGAATTTCTCATGCCATGTTCCCAGTCCGTCGCTCGCGCGTCGGTTTTTTACGAATTTTTCACTCGCCCCATTTAAAACTCAGAAATTCACACACGGCACGCAAACATGTCCGAGAAAAACTAATTAATTTTGTACAGAAATTGTTGTTTCTACCTCTGATATTTGCATCCTATTTTCAACCAATTGTTACCCTCGTGACGTTGCTTAAATCACGCCTTTTACTATATACGTCTTTGCTTGACGCCTTTTCTCTTTCTTTTTCTAACCTGTTCGCATTGGTGCAAATTGATATTCTTTATTATCGATTATATTTTAGTCCATGTGGACTATCTGGGTTTAATAACCCCGTATCGCACATTCTCGTGAATATTAAGCCCCGGTTTCTCCAAGATTCTTTGAAACCATTTGTTATCTACACAATTTTCGCCGTACGTGATATTTAAACTACGCAGGTGTTCAAAATAATATTAATTCTCAGAGCTTTTTAAATAAACCCTGTTTTGTATTTCGTGCTAAAGCATCTGACCGTTTCCAATATCCTTAGAATCGACATGTTTATCTAAACAAATTAAACTGAAATTGCCTTTTAAAATACGCAGGTGTGTTTAAACATCCTACTTCTAACTAACACTTCTAGGATTTGCTTTTTATTGGGTTTTACAAGTTTCTATAGATATTATCTGTTACTAACGATTCAATTAACTTCAATTAAAATTGACTTCTATCCTTTCATTTTTAGCGAATACAAGTTAAATATTAATTATTATGTGTACACTTTGTTTTACTACCGGTTACTTAAAATAGGGTTAATTAATATAAATTTTGCACGTAATTTCCATTTGTTTAGGAATAATTACATTACACGCAGAGCTTTTTAATACTGCTTCTTTTGATATAAAGCGTCTTGTACATGATTTAAATCTCTTATGTTTAATGAAACTAATAAATTTTTATGCTTCACGGTTTTAATAACGCGTATTATCTAATAATATTCATTATACACGGTGATTAAAATTATTTGATGTGATTATTTAATTTTCTACCCTGGTCTAAATATGAGTAATATATATATATATATATATATATATATATATATATATATATATATATATGTATATATAATATTCGTACAACTTTTCAGATTCAGAACTTCAAAAAAATAATTTATTTTGGCAAAGCATAAGTGGGACGTTTGAAACCAAGAATAAATTTATATTTCGGTCTACATTATTTGTAGGTGCAGACATAATCTTACTACCCCTTATTGCAAATTACATGAAAGCATATAATTCGCGGCAGTAAAAATAATTTGTTTCATTACAGTTCAAAATGTATGCCTGCGTATTGATATCAAACTTGTACGAAGGTTTTTAAGCTACAAAACTCGATAGCTTTTGGTTTAGTTCATTTCTGTATTCTTAGGAGACTGCATGAACTAACACTCACTTTTGGGGCATAATTGCACGTTTTATTTTACAATTCATGCAATGCTATGAATGTCCAACACGTTGAGTTTACAAATTGCGTGGTCTATAAAATACAAACGTGTTGCGAAAAGCCAATGTATCTCACGTGAACTATAGCAAAAGAAACACTAAGTAAGGGTATCAGTGAAATAAAGAGCATTGTATACTGTTTTATGTCAGAAAAAGCTTTGACCTGGAACAAGATTAGAACCTTAATCAAAGTTTTCCTTGCCATTTAGTTTATATGTTCTTTGCAGATAGATCCAGAACCAGACCTTGGAGGTATATTTAGCAATTCCACCAGTAACTCTACTGAGATTACTTCCAGTAATTCGACTTATGTTCCGGTAAGTATACGTATAAAATGTTTTATAGTCAAAAGATATTTTATTTTTTAGACGTATCTGTACAGTTCAATATTATCGTTAACGTTTATATGGGTGTTTCTGCGGATGGGTTTTTTATTAAAGCTCGTATTAATGATAATCTGTGGTGTAACTCATTTATGTATCTTTTGCAATCTGGATATTTTTAAATCGTATCACTATTTGCGATTTGATGAGAAGTGAGTATAAACCAGATTTTAAATAAGACTTGCAAAAGCACTATCTAAAAATAACTTAAATTTAGTCATTTTAATTTTAGAATTTTTATTATTTAAGTAAATTAGAAATGCAAAGCGTCTTTGAAGAGGTGTACAGATTCTTTAACAGAAAATTGGGGCGAAACTAACGGACCCATCGAGCCCTTACAAACCTTTAAGAAATCAACATTTAAAAAAAGAAAAACCAACTCGTATAGAACAAAACATTTATTAGAAATGTCCCGGACAATCTACATAGTGCAAAAAAACTTGAGAAAAATAAATAATATCCATCTTTGATTACCTTAACCGAAATTGCCATCTTATGCTGGTATTTATATACACCATAAATTAAAAAGACATCATACCAACCCTATACTTACACATTATCCACAAATAATGCCGGTCAAGTCATTAAAAAAAAGTAACTGTAACTTACAATCAGTGGCTACGTTACAAGTCAAAATGCATTTTTCCTCGTGGCTGAGAAATGCAATATCAGTAAACGTCACAATTTACATATTGTGTGCTAAATTTTTGTGTTTGAAAAATTATATCTCAAAAGTTAATACCCGAACAAGAAAAAGCTGTCTTCATTAGTATATTATGGCAGTTCGAGTGAAATAAAGTTAATTTCTACACCGTGATGCCTTCATTTGTACAGAGAACAACAAAAAAGGTTTAATTAAAAAAACTCAGACACGATTCTTTCTGGTGTAGGTCATGGAAGCAACGCAGGCAAGAAATAGGAATTCTTACAGATTTGTCGGACATTCCGCTCCGACCCGACCCTGATTACAGTCAACCTGGGCGGGAGCGCATGTCACATCATATCAGAATCTTTTCCTAATCTAGCATATATGCCTATACGTACCACGTAGGGATGGATTACAGTAGTTGAAAGTAATTTAGCACCAATCATCGTAAATAATTTTTGTTATGGGAAAAATTCCATCTCTCAAAGTAACAGTTTCTTACAAACTAATTTCAAATGGACTTATAAGGTGTCTTCGCTGCACACATCGATAGGACGGACAGCTGGACCAACTGAATATTAACTATCTATACGGTGGTGAAATATCCTTACGGTGTCTCAAGCATTACGCCCACGGAAGAAGCTGAAGAACAAATATGAACGAATTAAGGAATGCACAAGTAAATATACAATTTGTAAATTGCAAATTAGCTCCCCACATAAGAAGATTATCGCTCCAAAGACACTCACAGCGTGAATTTCATCATGTGCAAATCCGACAGGAAACATCTATAGTAAGACCATGACGAACAAGGAATTTGCTTTTGTAGAAACGTAAATACTGTTCGTTATATAGCTTTAGCAAAAGAATGAATGTTTTCTTTCATTAGAAGTCTAACTCAACACGTTATAAAAAAAAGGTGTGTGTAGAATTCTTAGCAAGTCTATACCAATTGATAAAACCAATCAACATTTCGAATAGCTGAATGTAATCACGTAACGTAAATAAATCAATACAAAGTATATTAATACAGCTTTTTATTAAACAAAATACGAACTACAATCAACTTTAACAAACTTTCAAATTCGCGGCAAAGCTGGTTTGAATAACTTGTTGAAATACACAATCTCTATAGTAACATATCATATACGAGGTCGTATTTGAATATAAAGAGCGAAATCTATACAAATAGATATTTGACTATGATGTTACGTTTGAAATCTTTGGGTTTCTTGCCTGTCTCATACATATAACTTACAAGTTGGAAGAGACGTTCTGTTACTGCTTGTCCAGCGGCTTTTAGAGTTTCTGCTTGCACCTTATCTGAACCCGGCGCTTTACCATTCTTTAGACCCTTTAATGGTAATTTAAACTCATCCCTAAGTATAGGATATCCCTAGTCATCATTTTCAATGTCTGATTCCTGTTCTAATGCTGTTAGTTTCCTTCCTGCATATAAATCCCCTATATATTCTTGCCATCCATTTCAATTTTCAAGTTCTCTAGCTTACTTACATGCTTCATACTTCTGACACTCCACGCTCCGACTCGCAAAATGTTCTTGTTACTCTTTTAAACTTTCCGATCACATACTCCGAAGTAGTTCCCTTCCGGAGATCCGAGTGGGAGACTATTTTAACTCCGGAATCTTTCACATTGCAGTAGTGTGTCTTAGACTGCCATATCGACCCCTATGGTCTCTGTCACTCTAAGTGCCGAAGAAACTGCTGCCCTTTTTCGGAAACCTGTCTTAGTCTGGTTCCTCACTAAAAACCCTACTACTTTGGTTGAACCTGTAGTTCAGCTCTTTAGATTACTGCAACGGATCTACAATATAGTAAAAATAGCTGCGTCATCATTTTTGTTTTAGCCACACACCTTACTTAGGCGTTTGGTTGAATTATATTCTAAGACTATGTATATATCATTTTCTCTAATACAAAAGTCAATCAGATTATGAGTGTTTTTTGTCACATTTCAGTTTATTTTAAACACATTCAAATTACGTTCTTTACAATTTCTGCACTTTGCACTGATTTGAAGCCCTTTTTTGGAAATTGGGTTAGAATATATCTTTTAGTTTTCAATTTATTGCATTTAAAGTCAAGGCTTGGTTAAGATAAACCAAGCGAAATAATCTATCAATTGATCCCTGGATTACACCTTGGCCGCCTAAAAAATTCTGGACGATGAGAAAAATGTAGATCCCGTATGTGGGTGTTGTCACGCACGTTAAAGATCCTTGCCTTGCTTGGAGCAAGGTTTTGGCAAAATTCAAAAGTTCTAGGTAAAAACTCGCTTCCTGGGCAATGTAATACCTTCGAATGAAGCATTGGAAAATGAAATGTAGAGATATTATCTACCGGCAACTTTGTAGATTAGATAGGTTCGCATGTGACTACAATTCCATGACCCCGAATTCGACTACCGACACGGACCGCTTCAAAAATATTAGGCGAGCATTTTTAGAAAAAATATACCCTCGTTCGAATGAAAGGTAAAATATAGGTCCCGTGTGTGTTATGGAATTTAAGATCCATACTTTGTTTGGAATAGCAAGCGTTTGGCAAAACTTAAAATTTTTAGGTAAAATAAACTCGCTTCTTGGAGAATGTATCGCATGGATATTGCGAAATCAAACGTAGGGGTGTTATCTGCTAGCGACTTTGTGAAGTAGATTAGTTTGCGTATGACTGCTGATCCGAAGAACAAGTTTGGCTTTCGACACGGTCAGCTTGAAAAATGTTAGGCGAGCATTTTTCACAAAAATACACTCTCGTTCGGAAGAGCTGTAAAATGTAGACCTCGTGTGTGAGTGTTGTCAGGTCCGTTAAAAGTCCCTACTTTGATTGGAATAGCAAAGGTTCGGCAAAATTCAAACATTGGAAAATCAAAAATAGGACTATTATCTACCGACGATTTCGTGGACTAAATGGGTACGCGTATGAGTGCTGATCCCAGATCTACGGTTTAATTCTCAACATGAACCACTTAAAAAATGTTAGGCGAGCATTATTCGCAAAATTACGCCCACCTTCGGATCATAGGTAAAATGTAGGTCCAGTGTGTAAGTGTTGTCATGCATACTAAAAATCCTTACCTTGGTCTGAATAGTCAAAGTTCCTTAAAATTTAAAATTTCTAGGTAAAAAGTCTCTGTTTCTAGCCAATGTGATACCTTTGGATGAAGCATTGTAAAATCAAACGTAGGGGTACTATTCACCGCCCACTTCTGTAGATTAGATAGGTTTCCCGTACGTCTGCTAATCGTAACGTCCCGGGTTTGTTTCCCTACACGAACCGCTTGAAAAATTTTAGGTTAGCATTTTTCACAAACATCTACGTTCGTCCCGATGAAAGGTAAAATGTAAGCTCCGTGTGTGAGTATTGTCGCGCACGTTTAGAATCCTTACCTTACTTGGAATAGCAGGGATTTAAGAAAATTCAAAATTTCTAGGTAAAAAACTCGATTCCTGTGCAATGTAACACCTTCGGATGAAAAATTGGAAAACAAACATAGGGGTGATATCTGTCGGCGGCTTCGTGGTTTAAATAAGTTTGCGTCTCAAGATCCTGCGTTCGATTATCCCGCGTTCGATTCCCGAGACGCAATAATACGCCCTCGTTCGGATGAGAAATAAAATGTGTGAGTATTGTCATGCATATTAAAGATCCCTGTTTTGCTTGGTATTTCAAGGGTTCGACAAAATACAAAATTTTCAGTTGAAATAAACTTTCTCTTAGCAAAATTTTGTGTCCGACCTTTTATGATTTGCTGAATCGTGTTCACAACTCCTTCATTCTATTCTAAGTCTATCAACAGTTCATCGTTCTTGTCTTTTGACACTTTTAGTCGAAGACTCCACTGTCTTATTTTTGCGGTTTGTTTTGATGCCTTTAAGTATAATATTATAATCAGTGTTTCTTTTTTCACCACCAATTTGAGTTGTTTTTATATTTTTTTTTGGTTTCCTAGATCTTAATTTCTTGATGATTTTTAAACCTCAAGAACCTCATTAGTTTGTATGAATCCTGGAAGCATCTGCCTATTCGATTTTTAAAAACGTTATCGATATTTGTCTTTTGGTTTCATTGCAACAACCTAGGCAACGTTTTTGGTATGCAGAGAGTTACCTAACCTATTATATTATCGCTATTAGTTTATGGGCAAAATAGTCATGAGGCTTTCGCCTACCTATATTATTATATGAAGAAAAATGTATTACCCGCAAGACCAGTGTACCAAGAAGAAAAAAAGCAAAATCAGTAACGGAATGTTTTCCAGAATTACAGGAAAATTGGAAGGAAAATAGAGAGAATAAATGCCTCGCCCACACAGCCTGAAAAATTGGGGGAGGGGCGAAATAAAAGAACACACAACCCATTTGCCGTGAAAAAATTAGTATATATACAACATATACATGCTCCCAGAACATTAGTCTGTCCAATATATCTGAATACAACACTCAATTAATAATACAGAAAAATAAACAGAATAATTATGGGGTATATTCCAGCATGTTTACACGTACTAATAAAACAATTATAAGATATAAATTAAAATATAACAAGAATCGTACCTACTTAATTGCTATGTAAACCATGACGAACTCGCCCCAAATAGAATATATTAAACCTAAGAAACAAATTAAATAATCTACAATAGTGCTTTAGGCGCAATCAACAAACCAGCAGCAATAACTAACCAAATACCACAGCTGATGGATAATTATCTAGTCTATATATAATTTGGAAACCAATTATCTCAGTTATCAATGAATATAAAACAATATCACACAAAATCTACATTAATATCCTTGTTTTGATAATAACAACATTAAATAAACAACAATGATTTACCCATTAATTTCTTAATATTTCAATGATACAAGTAAAACTCACGTACCAGAAATGAAGTTAAGCTATTCGTTGCCTATTGCTTTCGATAGTATTTTCTCATGTAGGCAGTTAAGGGTTATTGGTTCGTACAATATGCATATTTTATCATAACCCAATTTGCGTACTAGCGGCAGCCAGATGAAATGTGCTATAACCACAAAATGAGATTTTCTGTGTTAAATTCAAGTAAGCATTCGTTCAAAGAACATAAGAACATGGGTTAGAAACAAGGCTAAGCATGTGGATTAAAATTCATGCTATGAATATGGGTTAAAATGCGGCCGAAAAACATTAAAATTTTTATTAAAGAAACACTACCCTTCAAGTACTTTCACACTAAAGAAAGCACGTTTTTACCAAAAAGATTCTGTAATTGCCCAGTTGAGTTTATAATATTTATCACAGAGGAAACCACGCAAACCAGTACTCAAAATTTGGTGAATTCGTTAAACAAAGGTATTATAAAATTGTTTTCTAAAATACATTTACAAAAAATTTATTATTGGATAGTATCGGCTTTCAGCATGTTTCTAGCATTCAGAGATAGCGCGGCCGTTTTATATAATTACAATTAAACTAAGTTATTTAACTGACGTATCATAGGGGTGCCCGTATAACTGAAGGATTTTCCAAACACCAAAGCAAACATTTAGTAAAACAGGGTATGGAGTGTAAAATGCGCAACATATTCTACCTACAAAATGAAACGTAACATAATAAAACCTTCCGCTATATAAATATGAATAACTTTTGACTGAACGGTGATAGAAGAATTCTGTTGACAGATTCGTATTTAGCGGGACAAATTCTATAAGAAGCGTCCATCGCACACTAAGTAACAAGAAAAAATTTACAATTTGTTGTTCAGTGTTACAATTATCTTCTTGTTTATTGTGCAATGTTATCAAACATTGATATTAGACTGATGAATTAATATTTGGATTTATGAGAACCATAATATATGTTCTGACATATTTCTACAGTGACAACCTTATTGCTTTTAAGCTCCCTTTAGCGGACCATACTATTTGTTCCGTCCGTCTTTTCCGTCTGTGATTTGTATCGTTATCTACTCGTGGCAGTGGATTTCGATATTAGCTCCTTTCCTACGTCAATATTAACGCTTTCCAAATCTTACCCTTCTTATGGGTGATCAGCATAGTTAGATCTCGCTACAAATGGTTTATTATTCATCTTACTCTCCGCAAGCTACACTACACTACACTACAACTACACTTTGTCACTCAACTTCCTTTTACTTGTTCTCTTGTTAGTTTTTGCTTGTTGTCTTAACTAACACGTCACATACTTCTCGGATATATTTAATAGCGCCGGTATGCAAAGATCTTTAGCCTTTCGGTTGGAAAAGTTTACAATAGTAATCATAAGATTGTGTTAAAAGAAAATCGCTGCAAAGTTTCGCTTTTCGATCCTTTAATTTAAAATTCATAATACTGAAATTTCCTCAACTAGCGACAGTGTACGAGAAATGATAGACGTTTTATTGAAGGATTAGTTTATGGATTAGGATGCTAGAATACGGCTCCGAATTGGAGGATTAAGATCCCAAAATAAGTTTCCTAACACAAAAAGTATGTGTGCTGTAGTAATTAGTGCTTCTGCAGGTCGTGCAAAAGAATATTAGCAATTATTTCGTATTTCAAGGTTTAACTTTCAGATTGCCATACGTTCCATTCGAGTTCAAAATCACCTTACTATTATTGGTTGTCATTGCTTTGTACTACGTTCTAGACAGACAACTTGAATTTACAACACGAACCGCATATTTATGGAAATCAAAGCTAATGGTAGAACAAGATGAAGTGGAAACGATGCAAGGAATTAACAAGGTAAAGTAATCAGTGCGTACTACTCTTCGTCGAACGCAAATTATATTCTGATTCAGATTTTACTGGAGAATATTCTACCAGCTCACGTAGCTGAACATTATCTTGTTACACGAGGCGACAGCCAAGACCTTTATCATGAGCGGTATTCCTGTATAGCTGTCATGTTTGCATCAATTCCCAATTTTAAGGAGTTCTACGACGAAAACGACGTTAATAAACAAGGCCTGGAGTGTCTCAGGTTGCTGAACGAAATTATATGCGAATTTGATAAGGTGTCTATAACATTACATTTAACTTTTCCCTTTAGTTCTTTTTTAACTATTTGTAGCTCCTATCAAAGCCAAAATTTAGTTGTATAGAAAAGATTAAGACTATAGGAAGCACATATATGATAGCGTCTGGATTAAACCCCGGAAAGGAGGAAAGTAACGGGGTAAGTTTTAAATACGATTTTTAAATGTAGAGTTATTTTGTCAATTTATTTGTTTCTATTTTATGGTTTCCAGGATAATCCAAAGGTAATTGCTGTCTTATTTTGATGTATAAATCTTAATTGTAGGTTTGGGTTGTTACAGGAAACAAGCCGTAAAGAAGAGCATATTATTACAGCTTTAGTGGAGTACGCCATTTCGCTAATGGGAAGTTTAGATCAGATAAACAGGGATTCATTCCAAAGGTTTAAACTTAGAGCAGGTACGTATATGCTTTATGATAAGTGTCGCCAATGCAGAAACCATAATTTTGTAACTACTAAAATTGTAATAATTAGCTTTCAAGAGCATTAGTACTATCTTGTAACAAGTTTATATGCGTATAATAAAAGGAAAAACTTTTACGTTACGAAATGTCAAGTATTGTAAAAGTTTTTAAGTTCAAACAATAACCAAACTGTGAAGAAAAATTGTTTACAATGTTACAAGGTTCTTTGCATTAGAACTTTGCATTAGAACTTTGCATTAATATTACAAATCTATTTGTATAGAATCTTGTTATTATTTTAATTCTGTGCGGGTTTAAACTGGGGTAAAAAATTCCGGAGGTAAAATAGTCCCCCATTCGGATCTCCGGGAGGGGACTACTTCGGAGGATGTGATCCGAAAGCATAGAAAAAGATCAGTGAACATTCTGCGAGTCAGAGGTATGAAACAAGTAGGTAAGCTAGAGAACCTGAAACTCGAAATGGATAGGTTAGCACTATAGACATAGTAGAAATCAGCGAAGTCCGCTGGCCAGAGGCGGGGGATTTTTGGAGTGGAGCCTTCAGGATAATTCATACAGGATCAGAGGAAGGAAATTGGGACGTGGGGATAGTTATGCGAAAAATAAATTGCTGAAGCATATCGGGAAAATTTTTGATTCTAAGGAAATAGAAACAGAATGGAATAACATTAAATCCAGCTTAGACATGGCGGCCAGAGATATTCTGGTTATACACAAAAAGAAAATAAGAAACCATGGATAACAAAGGATATCCTGAATTTAATAGAAGAAAGACGAAAATACAAAAATAGATCAGATGAAACAGGAAAACAGAGATACAAAGCCATAAAATGGGAAATTATTCGCAAATGCAGGAAAGCTAAAGAACAATGGATTGATAAAAAGTGCAAAGAGGTACAAACTAAGATGGAAATAGGAAAGACAAACGAAGCATACAAATTAATTAGAATGAATTTTAGGGATATAAAACCATATAGCAAAAATATAAGGGACGAGGAAGGAAACATCATTATAAAAAATGTAGAGAAAGTAGCTAGATGGCAAGAATATATAGGGAATTTATATGCAGGAGAAGAACTAACAGCATTAGAACAGGAATCAGACGTTGAAAATAATGACTTTGGATATACTATACTTAGACATGAGTTTGAATTAGCATTAAAAAGTCTAAAAAATGGTTAGGTGCCGGGTACAGATGAGATGCAAGCAGAAACTCTAAAAGCCGCTGGACAAGCAGTAACTTGTAAGCAATATGTATGAGACAGGCGAGATACCCAAAGATTTCAAACGTAACATCATAGTAACTATACCAAACAAAAAGGGGCGCGGATAGATGTGAAAATTTTCGAACAATAAGTTCGACAGCACACGTTTCAAAAATATTAACTAGAATTGCATAAAGACGAATGGAAAAACGAGCTGTAGAAATACTGGGAGAAGATTAATTTGTGTTTAGGCAAAACAGGGGAACACGGGAGGCTATTTTAGCTCTGAAGGTGATAATGGAGAAAACAATAAAGAATGGGAAGAGCGTATATATAGGGTTTGTAGATCTGGAGAAAGCATTCGACAATGTAAAATGGAAAAAAATGTTCAAAATACTCAAAAAGATTGGAATGAGTTTTAGGGAATAGATGGATAGTACCTTTCTTATACAAAGAGCAAACAGCGGTAATAGAATTAGAGCAAGAAAGTAGAGAAGTAAATATTAAGAAAGGGGTGAGACAGGGATGTGCCTTATCCCCATTAATTTTTACATAGAATAGGCAATGAATACTGTCATATGCAGGAAGATATTTGGTATTAATATGCAGGGAGAAAAGATTGATATGCTTAGATTTGCAGATGATATAGCGGTATTAACATCTAGCAAGGAAGAGTTAGAAGCTGTTCCTAATGAAATGAAAACAGTTCTTATGGAGAGGTATGGTATGAAAATTAACAAAAATAAAACTAAAGTTCTAGTATGCAAAAGCGGGGAAAATATATCAAAAACAAGAATACAAATAGGTAACAAGAACTTACGAGAGGTTAAGGATTTCTGTTACCTAGGAAGTCAAATAACACAGGATGGGAAATGCACAAAAGATATAAAACAAAGATTAGCACAAGGTCGTGCTACATTTAACAAGAAAAAGCAACTACTGTGCCCAAAGACCACAAACATAGAAACAAGGAAAAGATTGCTTAAAACACATGTGTGGAGCACAACACTGTATGGCTGTAAAGCCTGGACAGTAGGAGATGCAGACAAGAAAAAAGTAGCCTTTGAAATGTGGTGCTGCAGACGAATGATGAAGATATCATGGACAGACAAAGTTAAGAACGAAGAGGTACTAGAAGTGGTAGGGGAAGAAAGAAATATGTGGAAAACAGTAAAAAATTAGAAAGATAGGATGATATGCCACATACTAAGACATGAGGGAATAGTGCGGAATATTTTAGAAGCAGAGATAGGAAAAAGAGAAGTAGAGGTAGACCTAGGTTAGACTACTGCACACAGATAGTGAAAGATGTAGACTGTGAGAATTTCAGAAAAATGTGTAGGCTAGCTCAGAATAGAAATCAATAGAGGTACGCTTCCAACCAGTCGCAAGACGGTAAAACTAATGACAAAAATAAATACTGTACTTAAACATAGTGATTATTATAAACAACTACAGATATTGGTTTTGCAATTCTCTCAACTAATGGTAAATATGCAAAAGAATTTACTGGAAAACTACTAATACGGCATATGTCTGTGTTAGGGGATCCTAGGCAGCCACTGGTTGCTTAACCTCCTTCACACACCACTGAATGTCGGTTAAATAGGGCATATAGAAGGGAATCGAATTGTCTATAGGCTATTGTGAGAATCGCCGGGAACTGTGTAGGCTAGCTGAGAGAACATAAATAAGCTGAGGTACAAGTGCAACCAGTTTCAAGACGTAAAACCCAATGACGAAAAAATAAGTGCTCTTAAATCTGATGATTATTATAAACAACTACAGGTGTTGGTTGTGACATAGTTTCAACTATGTTGATTGTGCGGAAGGATAAATTGGAAAACTATTAATTCAACAAAGGTTCAAGTGCTGGGGGAACTTGGCAGCCAATGAATATCGGGGAAATAGGGTATATAATCTTACGCTTTAAAACCGCGAATTCTTACAGTTAAAAGTTCATAAATACATCGCGCAAGCGCGAGGAAAAAGCGACTCCACGAGCGGTTAGTAGCGCTAACCTTATTACAGATTTTGCGCGCCCAACTGCCAATGACGTCACCAATGCACAAATTATATTGCGCAATAATCGGAAAATTTATATAAATTTAAAACAATAGGTAATACAGTAATTACTCACATGATAGGTCCAGATTTCCACGAAGTACGCCTATCGTCCTTCAGGATAGATAAAGATGGTGGCTGCACGTCGCTAAGGGCTGCTGCTGACCCTCTTACAAGAAATGGCAATTAACGGGGTACGTCTTACGCACATCCAAATAGCTTGGACTCGATCTCAGGGCTCCACTCCGGCGTGGAATGCGGTTCTGCCTACGGCTTCAAATTCATCACCTATGTATGGAATGGACAAGGAAAACCAGGTATAAGGGCGACAACAAAGATAATTAGGCAAGGAAATCTACATAGATAATAACAAGCACGATACGATACCTCAAACGTCCACTCCACTCGAAGGTTCAGGCAAAAAAAGCCACGTTACATAAAGTCACGGAAACACTTGTCCCCACTTTTTCCCTACCCACTTGCGTCGCGCGATCTGGCGCAAACGCACTGTGACGTAACGGAAATCCGCGCCCCAAGTCTTTTGAAATTATGGCGCAAAACTTCCGCACATCAAAATTAACCTAAAAACAATGTTTAAGGGCCAATTTATTCGCACGTAACAATAACTGTAAAACAATAAAAGGTGACCGAACTGCATCAAACAAAAAACAACCGCAGCTATGTTTAAAGACAACGAACGTAGATACAAGAAGAAAACTGTTCAAAGCATAGTGTAAAGCACAGCACAGTAGATTTATGAAATAAAAGCAGTATGAAAAGCAGACAGAAAGAGATGGAAGCCTTCTGGAATGTTGTGCTTCAGATGTATGAGGATGGTAGCATGGATAGATAAAGTTAATAACAAATAGGTTGTTGAAATAGCAGGGAAAACGAAAAAATAGGAGAAATAAAAGGATGGGATACGTTCTAAGCTATTTCTGGGGAATAGTACGGGATATATTTCAAGCAGAGATAGGAAAAGATAGGTAGAGGTAGACCAAGATCAGACTTTCGCACACAGATAGTGATAGATGCAGACTGTACAAATTTCAGGGAAATGTGTAGGTTCGTTCAGACTAGGAACAATGAGGGTACGCATCCAACCAGTTCTAGGACTGAAGACCTAATGATGATGATAATGCGGGTTTAAACAGTTACTGCTCTGTTTGTTGTTGTTCTCTGAAATGAATGTCAGTTTTTTTTATAGCGGTAAAAGATTTTATATCCCCTATATGGGACTCTTCCTTGCCAAAACAAGGACATCCACTAAAAATCCACTTTGGTGTCGGGCTCAAGATTTCTTGTCATATACGTATATATAGCGTATCTGGACTAGGTCCTTCACAACCGTCTCGAATTGGAAAAACGGCTTTATGCGCAGCTTATTACTTTCGGACATCTGATGTTGCTGGAATCGCTCTGGGGTGTCTTTATCGCTGCCACAAGACATCTTCATAGACACCCAGGGCCTGCATGAGCCTGTTTTCGTAATCTTCTAGAGATCGGTAAAGTTTGTCTGCGTACGAAAGGAGCCATTCCTTGACGGGTGGCAGGTTTGCCACTGCGTGTAGCTGAGAATTTCTAACAAACCAGGGAGCAACCAAAGACTCCCCTTAGTGCTTTGTTCTGGATCACTTAGAGCTTACGCATGTGCGTTTCTGTTGCGCTACCTCACACCAGCGATGCGTATGTAAACGTTAGTCTGGTTATCGCCTTGTAGAACCTAAACTTGTTTGAAGCGTCGAACGTGCTTCGGCGATTGGTCAAGGGGTATAGCACAGCCATAGCTCCCTTGGCCTAGTTTGCCGTATACTCGATGTGAGCTTGCCAAGTGAGCCTCGAATCAAGAATTACTCTTAGATACTTGGCATCTGGACGCCGAAGCATCGATCTGTCAAATGCTGTGATGTCCCCTCCAGGTTGGGGACGTCGCTTCGAGAAGAAAACTGCCGTGTTAGTTTCTGGATTGACATCGATTCGCCAGAGTCTTAGGCATTCTTCGAGAATGTCTATCGCCGTTTGCAGTCTTATCACGATGAGCTGCGGCGCACGCGGCCTGGCTAAAATTGCTGTGTTGTCGGCGTGTAGTGCCCTCCTGGTGTCGGGTGGTTTCGGGAGGTCGCTTATGAAGTTGTCGAAGAGTGTCGGCGAGAGCAGAGGACCTTGACCAACCCCAGTCCTTCAAATTTGCAATTTTCATGCCCAAAAAGAAACAAAAGTGCACATTTTCATATGCATTCCTATCAAAATTTTCAAAGTTATTTAGAAATTTCAAAATAAAATTTTCAATTTTGAACACCCAGTATGTCTTAAACCAACAATATTATAATGCATGTTGGGCTAAATCGTAATATTTTGGTGTCTAGTATCTCAACTTTTGAGGCTGCCCGTTTTTAATAAATTACCAAGTATATAGGTTATAGTGCTCGTGTTTAAGAAAAAACGCTTCCCAATACTAATTACTACGTCTAATAATTTTTTAGTAGAAGGATATAGATTAAAAGATGAACTTCTGTTCCTCTTATAAGCCACATACAAGATAGTTTATTAAAACAGTGGCATAGACTGCAACCTATTTTTACCGGTCTCTTTTCCTTTTTAAGTCTATTATTTTTTTTCTACTTTTTAAGTCCAGCTGGTGGCAAACCATCACAATAGGGCAAAGTAGAGGGCATACAAGCAGTCTAGACCCTCTTGTCTATAGCTCGGCTCCCCACCACTTTCCATATCACTCCACATCCCTCCACCCTCTCCCCCCCAAAACTCGACATCCCGCCCACCTCCACACCATTCCTTATCACTCCACATAATAGTAGAATAGGCTGGGTGACGAGCAGATGCACCTTATGGGATCCCCCATAGGATCCACATCACTCCACATCACTAACTTAGGTAAGAGTTTTCTTCGACTACCCATATGCACCCTAATTCAGAATTTCCCGGGAAATCCAAATCTGTTTGAATTTTTAAAATCGGACTACCCCTTGCGAAGTTACATCCTGTTAAAGCCCCCGTCCCAGATAAAAATTTTGTTTGACTAACCACTTTAGCCTACCATTTAATTAAAAGAATCAGATCTATATAAAAATTTATTCAAAAAAAAATACTATAAAACCATTTTAACTAAAGAATCAAATTAATATAAAAATTCAAAAAATAATATTTTTTAAAATACAAACGTTCTGCTTGGCGCAGTTCAGAAATTTTTCCGAATGCAATATAAAATGATTAGATTGAGTATCTTTTTGTAACTGCTTCAAATTTGCAAACCAAACTGTTCAAGATTCACAACTTCGTTAGCTGGAAGGTAGCGGGTGATAATGTTTTTCTTTAACGACCCTTTTACATAAACGGTCCCGTGTACACGTACTATTTCTTGCAAAAATAAACTTAAACGTTGAGCTGATAATTCATTGGTCGCAGGGATGTCCCAATCTATAGGTGATTTTTACAAATCGTTATGTCTTCGGAAATCCTCATCCAAGTTTTCACTTCTGAAGTATAATTTTCAAACCGATACATGGAGTTTGGGGAAAAGTATGCTGGAAATTGATCCAGAAAACAGTGACATAACCTTAAACAAAATTGTATATCCCGGTACTAGAGGTCTATACAATCTGCTTACCTTTAAAAACATCAACACCGAAGACGGTGATTCCAGTCTAGAAGAAGATTTACCAATATACTTGGATATGATCAGATCAGCATCGTTTATTAGAAGAACGTTTAAGCCATACGCACTGTAAGATTTAACAGGATTCCTAACAAATAACAAGAAGTTTGAAAAATATGTACTAAAACATTTCCCAGATCTTTGAAGAAAATCTAAAAAAGGTGCTCATGCGTAATGGTTTGGGGTTCCATGTACGGTTTTACAAAACGTTGAATGTGAGTCCTGTTGAGTATGTATGTTGGAACAACATTCACGAACAAATCGACCGGTTAAAATTATTGAATGCATTTAACCAAACTGGAAATACAAGCGAGGAAAACATAAACGATATGGTATCTATAATAGAAGAATTAAGAGAGGAGGGTATAATAGAATAAGCGTAATAAAACAATAACAATTGCTCAGTTTTAAAATGCATATGGATCGCTTTTAACGTTCTAAACGTAAGCGCTTGCAGTTTGATCAGCGAGGATCTCCTGGACGTGGTTTTATAATAACTGCAGACGGTAGGGAATACGACATGCCGCAGAAACGACTTGTCAATGTATCGGAGCCGAAAGATGATAGTAATTGTGTTTCTAAAAAGTTTGCTGTTAATCTCGTAAATCAAGCATTTACCCCAAGTGTAAAAAGTTCAGATGATGCTCGACATAAAGCCAAAGTATTCAATGCAAGAAATCAGTGTATAACCATGATTGGATATCCTGTGGAAGAGTCACACATAGTCAGTAAACAGTATGTGGACGTCGAATTAAAAATACATTTTGGTTCTTTATTCAAAGGCACTCTGAGTATGCATGGTATAGTATTGAAAAATGTAGAAGAATTGGAAAAGGCTTATAAATCACTTTACTATGCGAGTAGTGCCGCAAACCGCAAAAATTTATATATACCTAATGCAAATATTCAAACTTCAACCTTCAAAATATCCCAAGCTGTTACGGATTATCTTAATAGCGTTGAAAGCTTGATCAACAGAACAAACTAGTCAGTAATACGCAAACATGAGTAAGAAAATCATCGTAAAAGAATTGTTTAAACCGGCTCGCAAAATTTTCTGCATCTGCATACTATCCTTAAGCTTATACTTGTAAAAAGAAATCTCTTGCAATTTGACTTGGCAGAATTTCAACTTTACGCTTACTTTAATAAAGGTTACAAATATATTCTAATTGGTTTTGATTGTTTTACAAAATACGCACTAAAAATAGCATAGTTATATGAAGCATTATTTCAAAGTTTGGTCATTTATACATCAGCTTTCGAAGGGGAAACATGTATGTTTTGGATATCCAGGGCTTCCAGTACAAGTCGAGAGAATTTTTTGTGAAAGAAGTAGCTGTACTAAATGTTGAAACGGATGAGTTATGGCATGAAATTCTGAATGTGACGTTAAAAAGTGAAAACTTGGATGAGGATTTCCTAAGACATAACGATTTTTATAAAAACCAGCTAGACGGGTTAGACTGGAAGAACCCTGCGACCAATGATTCATCAGTTCAACGTTTAAGTTTATTTTTGCAAGAAATAGTACGCGTGCATGGAATCGTTTATGAAAAAGGGTTGTTAAAGAAAAACATCATCACCCGCTACCTTCCAGCTAACGAAGTTGTAAATCTTAAACAGTTTGGTATTGCAAATTTGAAGCAGTTACGAAAAGATAGTCAATCTAACCATTGTTTATTGCATTCAAAAAGTTTTCTGTACTGCGGCAAGCAGAACGTTTGTATTTTAAAGAATACTATTTTTTGAATTTTTATATTAATTTGTTTCTTTAATTAAAATGGTTTTGTGTTCTTTTTTTAATAAATTTTTATATTGATTTGATTCTTTTAATTAAATAGTAGGCTAAAGTGGTTAGTAGAAAAAAAACTTTTATCTGGGACGGACTTTAATAGGGTGTAACTTCGCAAGGGGTAGTCCGATTTTAAAAATTCAAAAGATTTGGATTGCCCCGGAAATTCTGGATTAGGTGCATATGATTAGTCGAAGTAAACTCTTACCTAGGTTAGTGATGTGGAGTGATGTGGATCCTATAAGGTGGCCTGTGCGTCAACCGGCCTATTCTACTACTACTGCGGAGTGATGTGGAGGAATGTGGTAGTTGGTGGAGGGATGTGGAGTGACGTGAAGTGATATGGAGTGATGTGGGGTGATGTTATGGTGGGAGGTATGCGGAGTGGTGTGGAAAGTGGTGGGGGAGCCGAGCTAGAGGCAGGAGGGACCAAACTGCTTGCACTTCCGCTACTGAGTGAACCAAAACAATGGTTCAGCATTGAAGGGTTTTGGGGTTCTTTCAAAAAAATCGACTGCAACAAAGCAAATTGCGCCAAAATGTGGGCAATAATATCTTCTGGTAATAATATATCGAATGACCAAATAAAGAATTCGGTTGGTAACTGGAACGGACTGTAACATACTATACAATATTAAAAAAATTTTGGAGTTTCAAAGAGAATTTCTAGGTGCTTAGGAGCAAATTATATCAGATCAATGTGCAATTTCATAGTAGTTAATATATGGGTAGAGTCAAGAAAGGAATACAATTTCTGATTCCGAAAAGTCCCGCTTGTTTCGTTACCTTGCCAGGGTCATTTCTAAAACTCTTTGTGCTTGGTTGGCATCTACGTCTATTCTTTCTTACGTAACGTGACGGTGATTCGCGATTATAGTTATAATAAGTTAGCGAAAATCCTAAATTAAACTTAAGAATTAGAGGGTAAACCCACCATCAATCAGAGAAGGATATACATAGACAGATGATCTCAAATTGTAGTTGAAAGATAGTAGTCAACGGCATAGCGTTGTATATATTTTACCTATTATCACATTCACCCTTTCTGATAACTAAAACAATAAGTTTAGCGTTTTTGAATTTAATGGGTTCCCGTAGTTTGAAGAGTACAGGTATTTTACTCGACAATCTAAAGGTATCAAATGCAGTGAAGATACATACATTAACATATAACTAAACACTTTAGATACCGTATTAGGATATCTTTAAATCTAGTTATCCAAAGCTCAGGCTAACTATCTTTGTCATCGAAAACCAAGCGTGCCCGACTCCTCGTGTTTTACATCAAAATTCCTGTACTGTTATCGTTCGAGTGGGCGGCATCTGAAAGCATGTAGGCTTGGCTTGATTATTTGTTTAATAAATATACGCAAAATTAATTATAAACTTCATAAATACATAAAAATAAAAATGAAATAATTAAAATTGAATAATTTAACAGTTTGAAAAAGTTCGGAAGTCTTCGGTAATCTTTGGATTCATGGCTGCTTGTGGAACCAAAATAAACTTAAACACTTATTGAATGAATCTATATACAGTTTAAAGAGGTGAAAGGGTCTTTGGTTGTCTTCGGAGCTCTTTGGAAGGCTTCGGAATTTGTTTATGAGGTCTAGTGAGAACTTGAACAATGATAGGTAGAAAGTATTTACAGTTTGAAGAGGTTAGACGTTTTCGGCGGTCTTCGGAACTGTTCGTGTTTTACTGGTGGGACAATGTTTAGTTACAAAGAATTATAATATGAAATTAAAAGCTACTATACAAGTATAGAGGGTTCAGAAGTCTTCGGTTGTCTTCAGAACCCTTCGGACGGCTTTGTGGTAGTAGTGCCTTACGCCTCGTCTTGTCTGTCGCCGTTGAACTCTACGGGGGTGCTGTTTCGGAGGTAGAGTTGACAGACACAATCACAATAACGACTTGTCGGAGAAGTATGGAACGCAGCTTATGTTCATACGCAGTTTGTTAACTATTGTTCGATGAATTGTAGTGACGTGCCCTAGGTACGGCGGCGGACAGCGTCACCGTCGAAGAATACGCAAGCTATAGAGAGCAATGCGCGCTGAAGTATAGCAGGCCATGGAGAGCACTGGTCGTTGAAGGGTTTGTAGGCTATGGGGAGCACTGCAATGTGATTCCTTAGGCTATGGTGAGCACTAACGAATGTCTTTCGAAGAATTTGCAATTATATTTATACACTTCCATTTTCTATTTTTCCTGTGTTGAAAAACGTTAATGATGTCTTTAACCAATAAAATTGTGTGTTTTAAGTTTCGAATGTAAAAGAATCTCCAAATTTAGTTCGACCAATGAGCGTGCTGATTTTTGGGTACCACAAAAAATGAGTTGGAATTTCTCGCAATTCTTAGTTTGTTCTGTGTTTAGCTCGTGTACTTTGATATAGTCAACTGCACTTCTTTTAGTCTGTTCTGTGTTCAGCTCGGTTGCGGTGATATAGTCAACACTGCCAACCCACGAATATCGGGTGTGCTACATCATCCTCCTACCGAAAACATGCACAAATGACTATTGGTATTTTTTATTTTAACTTAATATTAACTTTCCTTTAATACTACTACACTTTATAACAAATAACATAAAGTTTGAAAACAAGCAAAATTAGAAAACTAAAATTAATCGCTTCCTAACCAAACTCATTCAGCATCTATCGGAAATTTCTAATTTCTTGGGTTATATACATTTTGAGTACGGAGCGAGTCCCAGTAGAATCCTCGGTTATTCAATATTTGAATTGACCTTTTTCTGGGAGGTACAAGGGCCACGATATAAAAGACCTTGTCTCCCAACTCACAAGTACTAATTTTATAAGCAGCTCAAGCTTTCTCTTCCGTTTCTCAGCCAGGGACAGTAACTTAGACCTAGTCAGAGCCACAATGTCTATCAAAGAATCACCTAGAGTTACTCGATTATCATAAACCTTTAAAAGAGTAAATTCTGTAGTGAAATGAATTACTTTATTTAAATACCCCACAACCTTCCCTATAGAATGCGCCATTCTGGTGCTGCGCAAGTTAAAGTTCGGGCCTTTGGAGCTGGTTTTTTTAAAAACACTTTGAAACTTTAACAATATTTTTATTAGTTAAAATTTGGATAACTTGTACATAATACTAAAATTAATTATTGTACAGGTGAGTAGCTCAAACAACGAAGTATGGAGTTTGGAGACTGACTGCCGGGCATTGAGCTCCCGGGCCTTTTATAATAACCTGCCCCTCACACGGCTGTGAGAACTTGCAGATCTCATGTCTGCATTTCTCTTTAATTGTACACTTTAATACAATGTAACAACTTAATTCTAAGTAAGCGCCTGTTGACCGCCTGTGCCACCTGCAGTATCACTGCCCTCACGGATGCAAAGTTGCATGTCCGTTCACATGAACTGTCGATAACCTCTCTGGGTTATCCTTGTGTTACAATGTTGCATTGAACTTATACTTTTACTTAATAATTTCTAATAATTCCTATTAGATTCAATTATATCATATATATATATATGTAATTGGGGATACATAACTCCTCCACCGTAAATGAAAAATTAAGGTTTTTCTTAATTTTTAAATACATAAAATACATAATTCAATTTCATTTAAAATTCATTATTTCTAAAGGTATACTTGTCGTTTCTTTATTTTTCTTTGTTTCCTTAAATCTAGAACTGTTTCCTTCATTCTTATATCTAAGGTACATTTTGTATAATACATACATGATTACAAAAATTACTAAAATGATCAATACAATTGTCCAAACACTTATATTATTATAATGTAACTTTGGCGTTTTGAGTTCATTTAATTGTTCTTTATAACTTTCCACTAATTTCACGGCGTGGTTGAGGTCGTCTAAGTCTAGATGCTCTAGCTTCATAGGTTTCTTAATTATTTCTTCGTCTTCTTGTTGTATTTTGAATTGTAGTTCCGGTAGGTTTGCAAGTTTCTTTGTTGCTATGGGATCTTGATAAACTCTGATTACTTCATCTTTCAATTTCACATAACAATCTTCTTTGAGGGTAATTAGTTTGCTTCCGATTAATGCTTGGTTATTTTCATCTTGGTTGCAGTGGATGGTTGCTATTACTTCTGTTGGGAAAATGGCTATCCATTTGTTATCTGTAACTTTTTGAATTTTCATATTAGTTATTTGCACTTGTTTGGTTTCACAGTTTTCGTATTGATTTGAGAATTTTAATAGTTGTACTTCACAAGGGCTGTCTTCTTGAATGGTTGTTGTCGTCATCGATTGACATAAATATTGGTTTGGTGTTACTTCAGTACATTGTTCGTTTGTATAACCATATCTCGGTTCATTTAGGGATAGGAATTTGGTTTTGGGTATGATTACTTGGTATGTGCTAGTAACCTTTGTTGGAAAAGCAAATAAATGATAGTATTGATAATTGTTACTTTCTACTATCGGAATTTCTATCAAAAATATTATTTCGTTATTCTTAATGTAGCCTTTTACTATAGCTATCTTTTCAAATATTAGAATGTTCGATTCTGTTACATCAAAAGGTAATTTACTGTTAATTATAAGTGATTTAATTCTTATTAATTCGTTTAATAAATCGGTTGGTTCAATAATGCTAGAGTGTAGGGTATTTAATTTTGCAAATGTTACTGCGTTTTCTAACGTTGCTAAAATTTGTTGCATTAAGGTAAGGGTGGATATTATTTGAGTAAATATTGTATTAAATCTAATTAAATCTCGCATGCCTAACGAGGTAGTTTGCATGGTGGTTTCAAGGGTTTGCATTCGGTTGGCTATACTGTCTTGATTTATTACTAACTTTCTCACTGTTTCGTTAAACTTTATAATCGTTGCTTGGGTTAATGATAATTGGTTGCTGATTATGGTTTTTATGTCGTTTTGATTCTCAATTAATTGTTGTATTGTGTTGTCATAACGTTCTGCGTCTTGGTTATCTAAATTGCCTGTGATAGCTTTTATTATGTAGCCTAATCCGTTGATTAGTCCTCTTTTTCGTCTAGTAGTTTGTTCGTTGGGTATTAGTCTATTAAGTTTATCTTCTATGTTTCTTAAAATGCTTTCTATTATACTGTTGTAATTCATCATTTCTATTGCGTATTCTTTTCCGAATTTTGTTGTGTCCATTGATTGTTTTAATCGGTCATAGTTTTCTGTGATTGTTTGAAATTCTTGTTTTAATTCTGTTAGGTCGAATTTTTGTGCGAATGTCCAATAGTCGATCGTGTTTTGCATACTGCCTAATTTAATTGGTAATATACCGGGGTTGTTTTTATATGTTTTCTATTATTACTTGGTTGTCCGTTCTACCTGGGTGGAGGTTGACGGTAAGGGTGATGACTGTCCATCTGAAATTACAGGGTGTCTTAGGTTTTTTAAATGAATGTATTTCGTTATTTTACCGTTGTCTACTACTGCTATGTTTTTATCTGATATTTTCTTAATTTTAAATGGTCCTAAATTTCTGGGTGCTGTTTTATGTCGCTTGCTTTGAAAGTTTTTCTCATATACGGTTTGTCCTATTGAAAATTTATTTGAGTCGGTATTTTTGTTTCTGGTTGTGGTGGTACGTTCTTTATCGTTTTCTAATTTATCTTTTACCTTGTCGTAAGTTATTTTTAGTTTCTGTTTGTGATCTTTCGCATATTGTTGATATACTTCCTTGTTGTAGTTATGTCATAGGGATTTCGTGAATCTGAATGTCCTAATGTTAATTCTAAGGGTGTAAAATTTGTTGATGAGTGAATTGTGTTATTATAGGCGATTAGTGCGTATGACATTAAATTGGTTATATGTTCCTTTTATAATTTATTCTTAATAATCGAATTTGTTCTAGCAGGGTTAAATGTAATCGTTCGATTAGTCCGTTTGATTCGGGTGGTTTTCCGTTATGAAATAAATTTTATTTTGTGAAGTTCTAAAGTGTTTTGTATTGTCTCGTTTTAAATTCGCTACCATTGTCTAAAGTGATTGATTCGGGTGTTCCGTAAAATGTGAAATATTGTAAAATCCTTGGGTCACGTCAATGCTATTTTTGGATGTGATTGGTATTGCTTGGCCTATTTTTGTGAATGCGTCTATAATTGTTAGATAGTTTTGCGCTTCTACTACTAGAGTATCGGCATGAAGTTTTTGAAATGGTTTGTCGGGTGTTTTGGTTAACATTAAGGGTATCTTTGGGGGTTTCCTATCGTATTTTGCTCTGTCACATAGTTCGCATTGGTTAATGAAATCTGTGGTCAAGTCCTTCATGTCTTTAAAATAATAGCGTCTTACAAGTTGTTTTATTGTTTCGTTAATTCCACGATGGTTGGTTTTTCCTTCGTGTTGATTTCTAATTACATCGTTTATTTCGTCAGGGTCGTCTAGTGTTATTAATTTTCTAGTACATCTGATGAGTTCAGGTCCAGAGTTATTGAATAGTTTAATGTATAATTCTGAAAATCTTTGGTATAAATGTTCGGTATTGAAATAAAAATAAAATCGTTTTTTCTCGGGGGTGTATTCTTTTAAAATTTTAATTATTTGTTCCTCATTATCATCTTTAGTTATTTGAATTTGGTATATCTTTTTGTTATCTACTTTTGTATATTTTACTGGATTGGGGTTATTTAAAACTTCGGTTATTATAAATTGGTTGGGTTTCATATCGATTGCTTCGTTTAAAATTTTAATCGCGTTTTTTGGTTCTTCGTTTTGTGTCGAATGTATTGTGTCGCTCTCGTCTGGATCTTCACTTATTTCTTCTTCGTCTACGTTTCCTATAATGGATTCCGTTTCTAATGCATTGAGTTGGTTTCGGCTTAAAGCGTCTGCGTTGTTGTTATAAATTCCCTTTTTATATATAATTTCGTAATCATACTCTTCGAGTCTGATTCTCCATCTTTGTAATTTTGAATTTGGTTCTTTCAGTTTGCATAACCATACTAGTGGTCTATGGTCAGTATATATGTAAAATTTTCTTCCGTATAGGTAAGGTCTAAAATATTTTGTTGCCCAAATTATGGCTAATAATTCTTTTCTATAGTGCTATATTTTTGTTCGGTTTCGTTTAGGGTTCTGGATGCGTAGCTGATAGGTTTATCGCTACCTACTTTTCCTTGGCTCAATACTGCGCCTAATGCTACATTCGATGCGTCTGTCGTCAGTATAAATGGTTTTGTAAAGTCTGGGTATTCTAATACAGGGTGATTTGTTAATATGTTTTAATTTTGTCTACTGCTTTAATAAATTCCGGGGTATGTTCAATTTTGTTTCCTTTTTAAACAATTTGTCAGGGTTTGGTTATCTGAGCGTAACCTTTAATGAATTTGCGGTAGTAACCACTAAGTCCTAGAAATCCTTTAATTTCTTTGTTTGTTTTTGGCAATGGGTAATTTAGAACTGCATTTGTTTTGTCTGGATTTGGCATTACTCCTTGGGGTGTTATTACATGTCCTAAAATGATACTTCTTTTGTAAAATTCACTTTTGTCTAATTGTACTTTAAAATGTGCTTGTCTAAGTCTTTCGAATACTTCCTTCAATCTTTCTATGTGTTCTACTAATGATGTGGAATAAACTATGATGTCGTCAAGGTATACAAGGCATTTTCATTGTGTATTCCTCGTAGTATATTGTCCATGACTCTCTGGAAAGTAGCGGTGCGTTCTTTAATCCAAATGGCATTCGTTTGTACTCGTAATGTCCTCTAGGTGTGCTGAAGGCTGTTTTTGATATGTCTTTTTCTTCCATCTCTACCTGATGGTATCCTGATGCTAGGTCTAATGTTGAAAAATATTGGCATTTGCCTAATTTGTCTAAAATTTCGGTAATATTTGGTAGTGGATATTTGTCATCTACCGTTTTTCATTTAACTTTCTATAATCTATTACCATTCTGTACTTTCTCTTTCCGGTTGCGTCTAATTTCTTAGGTACTATTAACACGGGGCTGCTCCATGGTGAATTGGAGTGCTGGATTATGTCTTGGTCTAATAAGTCTGCTACTTGTCTGTCAGCTTCTTCTTGGCTTGCATGAGGTAGTCTATATGCTTTTGTAAAGATTGGTTTATTGTCTGTCAACTCGATATTATGTTTTACTGTGTTGGTGAATGTTAATGGTATTCCTTCACAATGGAATATGTCTCGGTATTCGAAACATAAGTTTTAATTGCTCTTTCTTCTTCTCGATTGATATCGGTATTAAAGCGGATGTTAGTTAAATTTTCTCTTAACATTTCGTCATGTTCGATTGGGTTGTAATCGTTTTCTAAATTTTCGTCTATTTCCATTTCGTTAAAATTTAGTTCTTCTACGTTAATTGGGTCTGTCAGTGATAATTCTACGGGTAGTCGTTTGAATTTAATATTGTTGTGGTTGCAAAGTTATCTTTTATTTGAACTAAGGCAGTTGGGGTTTCTACTCCTTGTTGAAAAGTTATATGATTTATTATTCCTAAATTTTGTTAGATTTTACTGGGATTTTTATTTTCTTTCCGTTCGGGGTTCTATAGTGTATTTTTGTTCAATTTGTGTGTTTTGAAATTTAATTGGGATTTTTCCGTATTTTGTCCTTAATAAGCGATTTTTAATGTCAATGTTGGCTCCTAATTTTCTTAGAAGATCCATTCCGATTAATCCGTCATATTTATCGTTAAATTCGAATACACAAAATTTATGTTTCATTTTAACATTAAATGTTCTTGGTAAGGGTATATTGGCTACGAATTGGTGTATTGTCGTTTGATGAGCTGTTTTAATTTTAAATGGTTCTCTTTCTACATAATCTAAATAATGTTTTTGTACGGTTCTGGGGCTAATTAATGTTTTTGATGATCCGGTGTCAATTAATAGTTTGAATTTGGCGTGGGGTATTTCTATGTATGGTAATACTAAGTGATTTATGTTATTTAAGTTTATTAAGTTTGGTTGTCTATGTATGGGTCCATTTGAAAATTTCAGTTCGAGTTTTCTTCATCATACTCCTCGTATGTTTCGTATTGTTCGTCACGTTCGTAAGTTTCTGCATGGTTTGTTTCATTGTTCGTAGGTGTCTCAATGTCATTATTCTGGTCAGTGTCAAATTTTTCTATTTCTTGATGGAATAATTCTTCTGATGTAAAATTACGTTTCTGATGAGGGTTTGGTCGGATATGTGTTATTTTTGTGTTTTGTCTGGTGTTACCAGATGAGGTGTCCATTGGTGTTGGTTTGTAATAATTGTTAGGGTTGTTATGAGTATTAGTCATTGGTGTATTTCTATTGGGGTTTGCGTTGAATGCTGGTCTTGGTTGGTTTACGTTTTGATTAAATCTCGGTTGGAATGCGGGTTTCGTAAAAGTTGGGTTGAATGTTGGTCTTGAAAATTTTTTAAATTGATTATTAAAATTGATATTGTTAAAACTTGGGTTGTTACTTCGCGGTTGATTTGTTTGTGGGTTAAAGGGTGTGAATTTTTGTTGAGGGATTGTTTGTCTTGTAGCTTGTATAGTTTTTGTTGGTGAATAACTTTTATTTGCGTTGGGATTGTATAGTCTGTTGCGGTAATACATTACATTTTCTTCTTCTATTACTAGGCTCATAGCTTCTTCTAAATTTTGGGGTCGTTGGAATCTGATTTTATCCGATAGTCGTTCTGGTAAAGCGTTTATGTATGTGTCTAGTGCCATTTCGTCGTACATTTTGTTTTAAATGTCTAACGTTTTGATCGGGTTCTTCGATTTTAATTTTGTTAAAATTAAACTTCTCACGTCTTGGCATTTCATTCCGAATTGGTAGGGGATTGATTGTGTTCCATTCTAAGGTTTATTAGGTCTCGTACCAGGCATTTTATATTACGTTGGTCTCCAAAATATGTAATTAGTAGCTGTTTAAACTGGTCCCATTCCGATAAGTCGTCCCTACTGGCGATTAAGGTTAGTGCCCTTCCGGCTAGTTTACTTATTACTAAGCGTATAAGCAATGAATTTCTTGCGTCATCTCCGGGTTTGTAAAAGGTTTTTAGGAACATTTCACATGCTCCAATGAAATTCGAGAGATGGGCCTGCGTGCCATCAAACGTCTGAATTGTCTCTAAATAGAGACGTAAGTCTGTGTTACTCATGTTGGTTAAGGGTTGTTTTCGATTTTTTGGAAATTTCAAAAAAAATTTTTTCTTTTTTTTTTTTTTTGAATTAAGCTTTATTTCGTTATTTGTATGGTTTCTTTTGCTTCGGATTTATTAATTTTCCGTTTGGGTTGTAAAATTTCAAATTTTGTAAAAATTGGGGTTGATTTTCTATTTGTAGCGTTAATTATGCTTTGGATGTATTAGTTTTTCTTTTGGACGAAATAATTTTGAATCTTGTAAAATTGGGGTTGGTTTTGCTATTTGTGATGTTAACTTTGCTTTGGTTTTATTAATTTTCCTTTTAGATTGAATAATTTTGAATTTTGTAAAAATTGGGGATGGTTTTGCTATTTGTGATGTTAACTTTGCCTTGGTTTTATTAATTTTCCTTTTAGATTGAATAATTTTGAATTTTGTAAAAATTGGGGATGGTTGTTTCAAATTTTGTAAAGATTTTGCTATTTTCGGCGTTATTCTTAGTTTGGAATTGTTAATTTTCAGTTTGGATTGGGTGGATAAAAATTTGGTAAGAATTTGAGATTAATTTCGTACTTGTAGTATTAGATTTATTAATTTTAAGTTTATATTGCGTCGAGTTATTTTTAAAATCGTAGTCGTTGTTTATTTATATTTAATTACACAATGCGGTGATGTATTCACGAGATTTGTATTCAATAATGTTGAATTTAATTACCGTAGTCTTGGATTAATTGTTTTTATGCAGCTTTTAATTTATCTTTCTTAAGGAATCTGAAATGGATGGGTTTATTCTCGTTTAGCGTTGTTTTATTTAACTTCTGTCAACTTGTAATTAATATGACTCGAGGTTAATTTCTCCTGCACTTTATTGTTTGCATGAACTACTAAAAGATATAGTGTTCGTTACTTTGTAATAATTGCGTACATATGATTATACTTGTTGAGGTATTTAACACTTACAGGTGTTAATTTATGGAATTAGATAATTGACTTTCCGTACTCGCTAATGTAAAGTGTTATGTCTGTTTTATTTTTAGATCTCTCGGTACTGCTTGACTTGTAATTGAACTCTTCGTTATGTGCGTTTTCAGGTTTTAATTATGAGCGTTTTGCGTTATTCTATTTTGGTATTGAAATAATGCACTTTATAATGCTGGTTACTTAGTTGAAAAACGTTTAGAGTTTATTGCAATTGTACACGCTTTTATTAATATAGAAACTGCGTCGATTTTATTATCCCGTGTATGATGCAAATTGAAATTATACTGAAAGTTGAAAGTTATTTCTTTAGTACTGTGCAAGGATTCTGAAAGTGATTTTAATAATGATATTGCGTTGTTAAGCTATACTTTAATACTGAAGGTTGAAAGTTATTGCACTTCTCTGATGTTCTAAGTGTATAAAAGATGCGAGCTTTGTTTTCTTAGGTGGTTTTAAGTTACCGTATTTTTAGTTAATGCAGAATGTTCTTGTGATTTATTCAGTATTATAGAGGTCAATGGTTTAATTAAACGTTCTGTACTGCTTGTTCGAATTAGCTTTGAAATTGAATTGCGTTCTGTGTTTTTATTTTATCGGATTGAAACGTGGGTTTGAATCGCGGTAATTGATGTTTCTTATTTTGGTGTTAGTGAATGTGCGCCTGTTTATTTTTGGATTATTTTGAGTTCGTTCTATTAATTATGGTAAGAATCTCTTAATACTAATTCTCATTTACTTTTAAAAAGAAAATCTCTTTTTAAATTCAATTCTTATTTGCTTTTTTAAAGAAAAAATATCTCTTTGTAAATAATCAAGTCTCATTTGCTTTTTAACATTCAAGTTTCATAAAATGTTATACAGTCTCGTTTTGAAAATAATTCACTTTGAACTATTTTCAAAAATATTCATAATATAAAATACATAAAACGATAGTAATCAATAGTTATAATACTAGCATATATCAATTATAATTTGGTTTAAAAAATTTTTATGGAAATGAACTTACATTAGTTTCATCTGTTTCTTTGGTGGGTTCGATCGATTCTGTATCTTGTCCACCTTGGTTTGTTTTGTTGGCCTTAGACGATTCTTGTTCCTTGTCCAACTTGGTTTGTTGCTGGATTTAGACGATTTATGTTCTTCCTCCAACTTGGTTTGGGTTCTGCCAAAATTTCGAATTAAAATTCTTGGTCACCAATCTTCCGATTTTTGGATTTTCAGTGCCCTTTTGACATCCGTTACGACTGCGCCAGTTAAAGTTCGGGCCTTTGGAGCTGGTTTTTTAAAAACACTTTGAAACTTTAACAATATTTTTATTAGTTAAAATTTGGATAACTTGTACATAATACTAAAATTAATTATTGTACAGGTGAGTAGCTCAAACAACGAAGTATGGAGTTTGGAGACTGACTGCCGGGCATTGAGCTCCCGGGCCTTTTATAATAACCTGCCCCTCACACGGCTGTGAGAACTTGCAGATCTCATGTCTGCATTTCTCTTTAATTGTACACTTTAATACAATGTAACAACTTAATTCTAAGTAATTGCGGTCTGTTGACCGCCTGTGACCTGCCACCTGCAGTATCACTGCCCTCACGGATGCAAAGTTGCATGTCCGTTCACATGAACTGTCGATAACCTCTCTGGGTTATCCTTGTGTTACAATGTTGCATTGAACTTATACTTTTACTTAATAATTTCTAATAATTCCTATTAGATTCAATTATATCAATATATATATATATGTAATTGGGGGATACATAACTCGCATAGCAATAAGTAGGGAGCAACCTACTTATTTCTCTATTAAATTTCTCGACCGTATTTCCTTGAGAGAAATAAACACATGTACGTACTACGGGACACCGTTCTCCTTCATTCTATTCAAATATAATCGACTACACAATTGCGACCCGTTTATCTACTGGGACGCCCGCTTCAACACAAAATTTTTTTGATTGCTCTATAAAAGCTACCGGATTCTGCGAATTATTTGGTCAAAGGGATAAACTACAGCCACCTAACGCTCTAACAACGTTAAGTATGTTAAATTTCGTTTCCTTTCCTAATGCTGATTACAACTAAGCCCTATATTTACCCTATCGTTTAACTTTTCAACATTATTTGTCGTAGAATTACCATTATTCGAGTTGAGCTTAATATCGTTCAAACTACTTGTCGCTTGGCTTGCCATGTGTTTCATACTAGATCCCACATTTCTAGTAAAACTATCCACATTTTCGTTTATTGCTTTGAAGTGAACTTGATTTCGATTGGTGAGTATGATACGTCAATGTGAATATTTTGACGCTGTTCGTCAACGAAGTGACTTTTATAGTTATCACTTTCCTTAGGCTCACCCCAAGGGTGAGCCATGAGAATGGGCGTGGATACAAAGTAAACTCAAATATAAACGGGAATGAAAAAGGGGAGGGGCGATTGAGCGCCACCGCATCTATATGAACAATAAAAGAAACAAAAGTATCCGATGAGAAGATGCAAAACTCACAGGATATAATGGTTATCGAAAAAACTTACAAGTTATATAAAAACAACAAAATACACCTCTGGAAACCTCTTGAACGTATCTACTTCAGTTTCTATTACCATGACCCTGAAAGAAAATGTCACTGTACTTATAAGTTAATCGTTTTGAAATCACCACATTAAAAATGTCTTAACTAAGAAAATGGATATTAGAGAAAAATCACGTACGTCTTTTCTATTACCTTATACTATTTCAGTATTCCTCTAAATTCAATATTCAAAATCTATTTTCTCAGCTGTGGTGTCATTAAATTTAACTATTCATAAAATAAAAAGACTTAGAGTTTTGAAGCATAAATGTAATTTAAAAGTAACTCCTTTTTTTAATATCGTCACAGATATAACGTACAAATGTAAAATTGATTTCTAAAAATCCATAAATTTTTCTTTACATAATGAGATCTTAGCGTTTGGTATTATTTTAAAACAAAATTCTTATTACCCAATTGACAGATCTGTTAGATTGGTTTACATATGTTTCAACTGAGCTTAGCTTGTTGCATTTATTACAAAAAAATTTAAATAACATGTAAATAATATAAATCGATAAAATTTTTAATCTCTCATGGCACAGGAATGACACAGCTACACTACTAAATATAGAGCATACTATAATTAAACATTTTTAAATGGAAAGTGAGCTTTGCAACTTTTTGTTTTTGGACACATGAATACCTCATGTGTTTTGCAGAATAACCTTAGATTACCTTTGAAAAAACCAAGTGTCTTTTTTGTTTCTATTGTTTTAACACTAATTAAGAAAATAACCCTGAAATAAGATTGTTAGAATATTATTACTTCTACGACCTTTTAATTAAAACCTAAATACAGAATTTATCCTTTCATAAAATTTAATATCATTAATGTGATCCCCTCTTAAAATTTAATATTATTACAATTCTAAGGGCATTTTTCAAAAATGTAGAAGGCATGGAAACAAAGCTCCTGCCGTAATTAATACAAAATAATCAAACACTCACGAGAAATTGATTTTATGTCAGCGGGAATTTTTAATACCTGGTTTTTGCATGTATAACGGAACTGTTGCTCTAGAAAAGTTTCTGATTCCCATTAACTTAGGGCTGTATCTGATTAACAAAGACTTCGTACAATAGGAGTTCCAAGATAAATGACAAACATCTTCTTATCACGCTGTTCTACCGAAAACAAAGCTCTATAAACGACTTCAAATCTATTCCATAACGATGGAGTTTTCTAGTTATGATCTTACCAAAGTGCTAGGAAAATTAAAAATTCTTTTAGTATAAGGATTACCTATCAATCATAATCTTACCGTTAACGGACGTCAAGGACCGGCGTTCACGCTGTCGCCATATATAATGTTCCGGTCGCCTCGCCGGAATCCGGGGAAACTACATCTCGGGCCCCCTTTCAAAACGACCACAAACTTTCTCTTTCTGAGAGACCAGCTGGTGCGTAAAAGCGCCAGTACACTGCTCTTCGACAGCTGTCGTCATGAAAGATGGATGAGCCCGCCTTTTGATACCCTCCACGTCAGGAACAGGTTACTTACTTCAAGCGTCACCTCGTGACACTCCGCGCAAACGCTATATTAGTTTAGTAATTCTTGAAGGTGGAAGTAGACCGCTTACTGATTAGGCAACACTAGTAGCGCCTATGTAAGACGACTTGTTCTTGGGGCAAATTTAAAGAAATTGTTAGGATTAAATGTTTTATTATGATTAATCCAAGACCAATTAAATGATGAACTCGTACGCCTATATAAGGATACCCTTTCTTCTGATATTATTATGCGGAATAAGAAGGGTCAGATTCCACAGAGCTGTAACAAATAGAAGTGGCAACTAGAGTTAGTACCACAGAATAAGTAATTGTTACAGCTTTAAAGAAGCAAATCACTTTTTCGGATAAACTATTGCTATTTGCTTGCATTAAATTAATGCTATTTAGTAGTGATTTATTGCTGTGCAACAGTTAGATTTAGAAACACTTTCTGCTACTAAATTTTTAGTATTTTTGTTCTTCCTCGTCGGTATTTACCTTAGAAGTATTAATTATTCGACCTGAAGTACTAAAATCACACTATAAAATTCATAAACAACAATGTTATTTATCATTTAGTAAGATCCTTCCACGAAAATACATTAATTAAAATTCAATCCCGGAGCGTAATCTTGGTTAAATTTTAAAAGTCAATACTCTTAACACCGTAAAACCGTTTCATTGTTCGTTCAAGTAATTATAGTTTAAAGGAAAAGTCAGTTCACTAAGTGGCATATTCGAACGCACAACTTCGATCTGTTGAACTGACATCTCAAAAGTATCCAAGGATCTTTCTATAAATACAAACACCAACCGCCTATCTGATTTAACCAATAAGCTATTGCAGTCTGAATTTTTCTTCACAAAAGTTAGCATTCTTTGTCTTTAATGCGTATATATAGAAAATTTTAAACCTACCTTATTTTTTATTACAATTCTGATAATGCACCTTCTTACGGCCCCGCATTGGCATCAAATTATCGTATGCACTTTTTTTGATAAATAAAATAATAAGTTTAGCGTTTTCAAATTTAGTGGGTTCTCGTGTTTTGACAAGCACAAATCTTTAACTCAGCCTCAAGATATCAAATGCGGTAAAGATACATACATACGTTAACATATACGAGGGTAAAGTGAAAAGTTCTCTGCTTGACGCAGAGATGGCGTTCCAATCAGCAAAAATTTGTGCTTCCTGCCTGCATGCACATGTCATTAGTTCGTATGACAAGTTTCAACTTGCTATCTCAAGTAGTTTGTTTACACGAATTTTTTCAAGCATGCGTGTTTCCTTAAGATGGATAAACTTGAATATCGTGAGGTCATAAAATTATTCATTTTGGACGGATTAACCCTTCAGGATATTCATCCGAAGTCGACAAAAGTTTACGGAGACTATGCTCCTTCCCTTTCAACCGTTAAAAAGTGGGCAGCTGAATTTAAACGTGGTCGCACGTCTCTCGAAAGTAATGACCCACCTGAAGGACGACCAAAAACCGCAACCACACCGAAATCGATCGAAAAAGTGCATGATATCGTGTTGGACGATAGGCGAGTGAAAGTGAAGGAAATATCTTAGGCTGTAGGGATATCGGACGAAAGGGTGCGAAACATCTTACACAAAGAGTTCAATAAGGATCCGAGCGATTGTGTGCGGCGATTTGTCACTATGGATGAGACATGGGTCCACCATTACACGCCAGAAACGAAACAGCAGTCGAAGCAGTGGATGGAAGCCGGTTGTTCAGCGCCAAAGAAAGCGAAGTCGATCGCATCTGCCGGAAAGGTGATGGCCAGCGTGTTTTGGGATGCAATATGGATCCTATTAGATTACCTTCAAAAAGGCAGAACAATTACAGGCCAATATTACTCCACCCTTCTTGACCAGCTGCATGCCAAAATTCGCGAGAAAAGGCCTGGCTTGAAGAAGAAAAAAATCATTTTTCAACAAGACAAAGCACCTGCACACAAAGATGCGTAGGCGATGGGAAAATTATCGGATTTGGGGTACGACTTGCTCGGCAATCCCCCTTACTCTCCTGATTTGGCGCTCTCAGACTTCTATCTGATCCCAAACTCCAAGAAATTTGTTTCTGGAAAGCGCATCACGAATATTTTCACAGCCTTCCAGACTCTTACTTCCGGGAAGAAATACTGATATTGGAGAAACGCTGGACCAAGTGTGTTGAAGTTAAGGGGATTACGTCGAAAAATAAAATCATTTCTTTTACTGAAAATTGCAGTCTTTTATTGTAGGCCGAGAACTCTTCACCTTACCCTCGTAACTAAGCACTTTAAAATACAGTATTAAAATCTAGTTATTCAAAGTTACGGCTAACTATCTCCATCACCGGGAACCACGCGTATCCGGCTCTCCGTATTTTACATTAAAACGTGTCTACTAACCACCCGGACCGGGTTTGCTACACTATATATGATTACGAAACAGATTCTAAATAGTGCTTACCACACATTTTTTACAATATAATGTAACAATGTGCTAATTATACTTGTACTACAAAATACGTTAGTAAATGAAATAGGTCACGAGTTTCAGTGACATTTTGTAAGGAAATTGAACTCTTAGCAAAACCTTGAGCTACAACTGATATGATGACGAAGCACGCTTCAGATATCGCTATCTGTGTAACTTTAAAAATACAATTTTCGACATATCCAATATACTCATATTATAGTGTAGATGAGAAAAAAGTAAGTCTTGAAACGGAATCAATAGTCTGGCCAGGTGTCACAGTAATTCTAATGAAAGCTTACAAGGGTGGGTTCTTTAGGGTAGATGCGGTGACTTATTGCACCTCAGCTAATAAAGACTCTTCTGCAGGGGTGGATCTTAATTCCTGCAAGTAGATCGTTAAGAACCCAAACAGACCTACAAGTAAATACAGTATAAAAGGCGCCAGACACTTGATTAAAATGCCGAAAGAATTACGAAACCCCAAGCCCCAATGGTTTCGGATAATATCACACCTAAAGAGCAAAATAACTATAACAACGGTAACCACTACAATCATATAACTATATTTCAAAATAACTGAATTACAAGCACAAGCAATTTATCTGGAATTAAATACTCACCACAGTGGGCAATGCAAATATAAACATTTTAATAATACACAATGGATATATAAACCGGTAGCCCACTAAATGCAATGAATTTAAAGTATCTTTCGCCTGTTGGCGAGTACAGATTGACATTAAACTAGCCGCAAAATGTTTCTCGCTAATAAGTAAATTTCAAAAACACGGAGGAGAAAGCCTTACAAAAATACACACAAATGGCTTTTTACCTACAGGTTAGCAATAAATATTAATTAATGTAAATGATTACCTACCAGAAAGCGGCATAAATTGAGCATACCTGGACGATGCAATCACTAGCTAGTGAATCCCTGTGCTCCAGTGCTGACCTGTAACATGAATAAACACACGAACAGCTGGTGGTAGGATACTAAGAGTTTATAGTTTACCAATAACAATACAATAATATAACCAGTATACGGCTGATTACACGCATTCAATCAAGAGTAAACAATAATTACGCCAATACTTGCGTAACGCAACACACAACAAATACAAGCAGATTAACTTCTAAGTATACAACTTGGAGTCTGGACCACAAATTAATGCATTCCGCTTCCAACGATTCTTCAGTACCTAAGCCGCTGAATGAACTAATATTTAATCTTGAATTTAAACGGGAATCTAAACGGATGATTAGTACAGAATTGAAGTGGGCTCACAAGGAGCATCCAAGGGCTGTTATAAGGATCTGTTATACATGAAACGAATCTAAAAACCAGACTGAATAGCACAAGATTAAAAGACCAGGCTTAATACCGAGATTAAGACCAAGATTTTTAAAAAACCCTGAAATAAATAATATTAGTGCTGAAATTTCTGAAAGTTATACTTTACCACAGAAGTGGGTTTCAATGAATTTATAGCTAACAAAGAGCAATTGTGATATTCGTACAACACAAGATTCTGAAAGATAAATAATTAATATCTGAAAACACAAAACAAAAAAAAGGGGCTCACCTAATACAAGTAAAAGCAGTAATATCCGCAAGGCGGTATTGTGAGTAGAAAACAAACGTATAAACCAATGTAATACCAAAATCTACTCCACATATATATTATTTAATACATCCAAAACCGCAATAAGGCGAGATTAAGATGAATGTATTAAAGGACTGTTTGTCAAAGCGGCGTTCGTTGAAAGAAGAACAATGGCTTTATCAACAGGTCTTATCAGCAACCTCCAAATTGAAGTTACCAACATAAAAGGTATTACAGACCATGAAGGTCTGAGCACGGAAATAATACCAAATTACTATAAATAATACGAAATGTAGAAAATACAAAACCAACCGTTTTACAGGAGTCAATGACAACAATGGATGAATATGACGTCAGACGTCCGGAAGAGCTAAAGGTGTATATATCCCCTACTATCAAAGATAGTAAGTCTTATACAAGGTCCTGGTCTGAAATAGCATTTTAATAATTTTAAATAAAAAATGCAGTTATTTAATTTAAATTCATTAAAGCTATTTAATTAGTGTGCTAAATTGTTGATGTTCTAAAACTGATTCTGTAGCCATTCTGTTAAAATTTAGAACCCTTTGAAAGTCTCAAATTCAGAGACTCTTTAAAACAATCGTTGCTATAATGGTATTCCGTAAACACTTATTGTAAAGGTTTGCTAAATTATATAATATTAAATGAGGTTTTTATATTTTTACAAGCACATTTTGAGAACGCTGCAAAAGTGTGCATTTCAGCTACTTTAGTACTGTTTGTTTTATTACCGTCCGCGCTCCTCTACCACTTAACTAAAAACAGTAAAAGTTGGAATTTTGATTTTTCTTATTAATATTTCTATAGGTTCCCTGTTTATTTTTTTATTTGAATATTGTCTCGTACTCAACGATCTACTAAATTACAGCAAGAAAAGTTTAATGCATTCATGGAAGGTAACATAATTATGTGCGGATTATAGAGATGTTTGCATATCACTGCTAATCTCAAGGTTTCGGAATTCACAACAATACCTCGTTCGAATAAGAGGTAAAATGTAGGTTTCGCGTGTGAGTGTTGTTACGCACCATAAAGATCCCTATCTTGCTTGGAACAGCAAGGGTTTGGCAAATTCAAAATTTCCAAGTTAAAAAAAAGTAACTTGCTTTCTGGCCAATATAGTGCTCCAAGTGGAGCATTGGAAAGTCAAATGTTGGGGATGTTCAAAAAGCACGGCTTGTAGATCAAACAGAACCGCGTATGACTGCTGATCCCAAGGTCCCGAATTACATCTCGTTCGAGTAAGGGGTAAAATGTAGGTCTCGTGTGTGAGTGTTGTCACGCACCTTAAAGATCTCTACCTTGCTTGGAACAGCAAAAATTTGGCAAATTCAAAATTTCCAAGTTAAAAAAAGTAACTCGCTTCCTGGCCAATATAGTACCTCCCGGTGGAGCATTGGAAAGTCAAATGTTGGAGAGGTTCAAAAGGGACGGCTTGTGGATCAGACAGAACCGCGTACGACTGCTGATCCCAACGACCCGAATTACATCTCATTCGAATAAGGGGTAAAATGTAGGTCTCGTGTGTGAGTATTGTCACGCACCTTAAAGATCTTTACCTTGCTTGGAACAGCAAAAATTTGGCAAATTCAAAATTTCCAAGTTAAAAAAAGTAGCTCGCTTCTTGGCCAATATAGTACCTCCCGGTGGAGCATTGGAAAGTCAAATGTTGGGTTAGGTTCAAAAGGGACGGCTTGTGGATCAGACAGAACCGCGTATGACTGCTGATCTCAAGGTCCTGGATTACATTCTTGACACGGACCGTTTGAAAAATGAGAACATGTGCTCGTTCGGATGAAAGGTAAAATGTAGGTCCCGTGTGTGAATGTTGTCACACACGTTAAGGATCCCTCCCTTGCTTGAAATAGCAAGGGTTCGGCAAAATTCAAAATTTCGAGGTAAAAGAAATTCTCTTCCTGGTCAATGTAGTGCCTTCGGCTAGAATACAGTAAGTCAAATAAAGAGGTGAGGTTCAAAAAATTAATAAATTATGGGAAACGCTGGCCAACCACAATCCAGTTTGGTAATAAGTAAATGTTAATAATGTTGGTTACTTTATCAATGCATCACTAATACTTGGTTGGTTTATCGCAAAATTGTACCCTTATCCAGTGTTTCATTGATAGGTTCCACTTGCATACAAATGCAAGAATGCTAAATATTTTAAATGAGGTGGTATTGCGGTACTTCTTTTGCTTCGTTGTAAATATGGTTCAATCATATTAATCACAATTATAGCTTCATCTTTGTTAAAGCAAAAAAATGCATTCGAACAATGTTTGGCATGTGAAATGAATTAGCCAAATCTTTCATTATTCTTTAACGTAATTTAAACTCTGCCGTATAATTATAGTGGAAGATCATTAAAAATTCTATTACAATTCAATTATACCTCTCTTCGCCTTCTAGTAACTCTTCTGCCAGAGCTTCACCAATAACATCATGGATATCCATCCCTATAACATTGATAACAGCCCTTGAAATAATGGAAGACTATTTTAACATCGCTCCACAATTATAGGCTTTTTAAAGGAAGTCTAAACCTTTTAACAGAAAATTGTGTTACTGAAAAAAACATAATTTTAGTACCTGTTAAAATTTTATAGGTTCTTTAAATTTTAAGGAAATAGTTACAGAATAGACTTCTAAGTCAATGTTAACCTCAGTGTATACTTGCTCTTATTAGTAGACTGCTCATATTTTCTGCCAATTAACTACCGTTTCTTAATTTTCTAGGTTTAAACCACGGTCCTGTTATAGCTGGAGTAGTTGGTGCTCAGAAGCCGCAGTACGATATTTGGAGTAACACTGTAAACGTTGCTTCTAGGATGGACTCCTGTGGTGTGTTAGGACGTATTCAAGTTACCCAAGACACTGCAAATATCTTAATGCAAGCAGGATATCAATGTGAATGTCGGGGTCCCATCTATGTTAAAGGGAAGGGTACTCTTACTACATATTTTGTTAAGACACCGTACGATGATAAGTAAAACTAGACGAAGATTTATTTGGAATTAACTTGTGATTACGTTTTATCGTAAGATTTTGGTACTTAGTATTTTTAGCTTATTAACACAACTCTGCAAAAGGTACATGAAAAGAACGGTGTTCTTTGACTACTTTGTAACAGTAGGTACCAACAGCGTAGCTAAAATATGCAATATTTGTTTAAAACGAGTCAACAATTGGAACTGATAGATAGGAGTTAAAAAGGAGTTTGATATTTTCTTTATATTACTGAACAATTAAATTTTATATTCCGCCACAGTTTGTGTTTACCTCAATAAATAACGTACTGGTTTTTTGGCAACTGTACGGAAAACTAGTACTTTTTGTAAAATTGTTTGGACATTATCAAAAATTGATACTTGATTCTGAAATGTGCTAAAGCGTCACTGAAAATGGTTAGGGAATTTATTAACATTAGCATCACTAAGAATTAGCAGCTAAGGTTTTTGGAACATACTGAAATGTAGGCACTAATTATTTGATGATTATACAAGGATTTGCTCTAACACAAACATGGTTCTAAATCCGATCCGGAGATGTGATTTAAAACCATAGGTTAAAATAATAAGCTCAATATCGATAACAAAGCATATTTTGATTATAACTACTTCTATTATGGAATACTTTTTTCAACATGTCTCGTTCAGCCGCAATGGACTTAGGGTATACTCCCAACCAATGCCACCTTAGAGATATCTTTCCTAAAATACTCAAATATTTGAATTATTATCATTTCTAAAATATTTTTTATATACCTAATTACAGTTTATAAAAACTGCTTTGATAGTTGTATTAAAAAATTAGTTTTTAAAAATAATGAAATTTTATAGATAATTTATAAAAAACTTAGTTATTGGAATTAGTGAACAAGCAAATGGCATATTGCGAATGCCTAGTCATTGGCACTACAAATAAGATTTTGCATGTTTCTTTAAATCTATTTGTTACAAGAAATATCAAGTTTTATATCAAAATATTTTTAATCGAAAAAACTACAAACACATATTTAGCTATATTAGTCAAACGTTTCATCAATATAAAGCCTATAGTACAACTTTTGCATCGTGAACTGATTCATCGGTAGTTTCTGTTTTATCTCTTTTTTCTTGTTCGAGTTGATTCGTTCTATTTTACTTGTTCTAAGAACTTTTTTATTGGATTATGATCTTTTTTATCAGTTTTGCATTGTATTTGTTTTTTAAGTCTTATCTTGTTTTTCCATTTTCTGCTTCAATTTTTTTTACCTGTTTTGTTCTTTTTGATACTCTAACTGTATAACTCTTCCATCACTTTCTTTTTTTTTCATTTCTTTCGTGAAACGCTAGATGTGATGAACAAAGAGGTTCTCTTCAATTTCTTTCTTTGAAGTGTTTTTCTCTAAATTAATGTTTTCAATTCAACTGATTAGTTCTTATCTATGACACTTCGGTAGCGTTTTTCTATACTTTACGTATTCTCAAAATTTCTAGAATATGGGAACATACCAAAAACAGTAAATAATTTAAGCAGAAAATAGATGAAAAATGTAAACAGCATACGTATTTTATAATCTTTGCTCTGAAATGTCTAATGTTATAAAAATAGTTCTATCGCTGGTATCAATATTTTTGGCATTACGATAGTCTATAAACCAGAGATAGCCAAAAGAAACCAAATAAAACTAGAACAATATATTACGGAAGCATTTTCCAATATTACTCGCTCATTTTGATCGTAAATGTTTAATATTCTACTTAATTGATTTTTCTATAGCATTCATATTATTCACGGAACTCGCCAAGTTTTAAAAAATGAACAAATGTAACCTATGCAAGTATTGAAATCTACAGACTCATGCTTCTTTTGTGATCACAATTTTATTTACATCATATTAAGCTTTAGATTAAAAAATTTTAATACGTCTATGAATGATTATTTTGCCATATTAAAGTGGGGATTCTTCTATTACTTATAAAGGCATACAAAATTAAAAACATTATAAATTTCACTTTAACAATTTCTGTGTTAATTGTACCCTTCTTACCGTAATAAAGACTCCTATAATTAAAAATATTTCCATAACGCCATCATCGTTTCCTTAAGCTAGATTGGAGAAAACTGTAGCAATATTTTTGAAATATTTGTATATTTGGTTTTAGATATCACCACTTCCGGACTTATCAAAACTATATCATTTTCAATTCTAATATTACAACTCTCCCTACTGTCAAAAAAGCTTTTAAAAATCAACAGTTTCTAGAACCTATGCTTTTATTTTTATGTGTCAAAGTAATAATTCGTTCCAAATATTTGGCGAAATCGACCATAAATCGCAGCTCCACTAGCTGCACCATACGGTCAATTTCTGATCAAGAAAACTCTTTAGAAGTCTCACCATTTATTCTGTTTTCTATTTCGAGTAACCTTCCTAGTGTTGAAGTTTCTAACCAATGAAAACGGTTTACATTTGGCAGACCTGAACTGGTAGAAACCTGCGTCAATTGATTTTTTTATTGGGGCCGACGTGTATCCTTTCATTATAAATGGCGGTGTTATTCAAGGTAAACTCCTTCAAACCGCTGCGATCAACACCATTTTCGGTTGGGCTGTCATAGGTCCTATTAGAAGCGTGCAGCCTCATGTTGTTCAAGCATTTTTCACTTCGATGGAAAATCCTGTCGACCAAACTCTCCGTCGTTTTTGGGAAATAGAAAATCTTCCAACAAAGCCTCAAACTTCACCTGAAGAACAAAAGGCCGTTAACATTTTTAAGAATACATTTTTTCGAGATCTTACTAGCCGTTTTACGGTATCACTTCCTTTGATTAAAGTTTTACCTACATTTATTAGTTCGTTTGACATTGCTCAAAGAAGATTCTTTCCGTTCGAGCGTAAACTAAATACTCAATGGGACTATTATTGAATATAATACATACCTCAGAATATGTTCAAATCATATTATCACACCCTCTTAAAACTAATATTTCAATTTTTGCTTTTCACTTAGTATTCGCACAATTTTTACTTTGGTTTTTAGAATGCTAAATAAGATTAATAATATTTAGTAAATTGTGTGTCGAACAATAAGTTAACAGTAGTGAATTGTAAAAGTGACCTCTTATATTATTATAAATTAAACGTTGTTTCCTAATATTGCCTAACTTATTTTTGAAACTTTCATCTTCTATATTTCAAAAAGTACTAAGTTTAGGATATTAGTGATACATATTGTCGTTTATAGACTTTCGCTATCTATTTAAATCTAACATGAAAAATATAGGTTAATGTTTAAAAAAATTAGATGACGTCATCACAAAGAAATCATGACGTCTTCATACCTATGGTATCCAAAATAAAAGCAAAACTAGATTCAATCTTTGACATGTCTCGGCGTTTTTTCATTTAACTTTACCTAGCGCAGATAATTTGAGGTTTCCAAGCTAAAAATTCACACGGTATAATAGAAACAGTAATGTATATTAGTAAAAATATGTTGTATAAACGACAAAAAGCTACCAAACGGTTAATTGTTTCAAATAGAACATATAAACGTTATCAACCAACATGAATGCAGAAGAAAATAATATACTGCTGTTAGAGATTTCAACAAATATTTTTAATTAACAATTGACAGATACTTAGTATCATTTTTAAATGTTGTGTAATAACGGAGAACTATTTCGTTCAAAATAAACCATATCAAGTATGTTAAAATGAATTAAGCTATTATAATATTTTTGCAACCTTATAAAAATAATATCATTACTAAAGGTCTGTAAATTCATATAGCCGAAACGTTTAGAATTATATACAGAACAATAAAATATAATGCATTTTTATGACATGTTATTAACTTCTTATTAACTGAGCAATTCTTTTTGGTCCAAATCGATCCCTTTACGTTTTCTAAGACACTCTTGCCGTACGTTTTTATTCTGGACACACCCTGTTTAATCAATGTTTTAGTTGTTTAGTGATAAATGTTAAATTTATATTTTAGATGATAAAGTGCATTTAAAATATAAAAATTTAAATATTTCTTTACGCCTATGTTGAAAGTCCCCATTTTGAATGAGCAAGTTAAGTACACTTCGGATTAAACTTATTATAACGCAATATGCACAGAGTTGAAAAGAAACAATTTATCAAAACAGAAAAATTACTAAGTATATCTATAAATTACTAAGGACTGAGTTTCGAAAGTGTGCTGTAAATAAACACCATGAAGCTGTATAACCCTATTCTAATATCTATACATAGAGATTATAGTTCAATACTCAATTGTTATCTATCTAGTCGTTTATGTATTAAAAACTTTAAGTCAATAGGTCTTAAGAATGATATAAAGTATATTTTTAGAATTTATTATTAGGCTTAAAAACGTAGGCTGTTGATTTCACGTTACCAATCACGCCGAAGCAATATATTATCTTTAACATGTTTTACATAAATTGTTTTTTATCATTGAACTGCACATGCACATAAACAAGACAAAGGTAGACTGAACTAATTTGTAGTTTAACTTCGGATTTGTAATGTAGTAAATGAGGCCTCTTATCCATAACACGGCCAAAGTATTAACAAAATCATATTTGGTTATTCACAAGAAGATGCGTTAATAATTTTTGTTGATATTTGTGTATTATTGAATTTTTTTGGTCTTGTTATTGGAAATTGCTTGAATTAGTATAAATAGTTAGAAATATCAATTATATGCTTTCTTCTTATACGTCTGTAGTTTTAGCTTTCTGTAAGAATAATATCACTCTCATTTTTACATGTTCTTGGTAATGCTACAGCATTATCGGAAGCAGGATTTGACAATACGTTTATGTGTAATGTACGAAGTTTAGATGTTTTTGTTTTAGATAATTTGATTCTATTGCATGTTTGAACATACTCTTTATAAATAATTAAATGTTGATATTTTTATAACTGTATTACCTAATTTAACTTGCTTTCAACTTTTGTATTGTTGTTAAATTTATATTTTAATAAAAAATAATGTTTGTTATGAATTTAACTTCTACTACTCCCAGATGTTTTGAATTTTCTCCTATTAGGTAAGTAAAACTAAGATATCAATATTAAGTGACCGTCATATATAGATGTAATAAATATAAATTGAAAAATATTTGATTCTAGTGATAAGATGTAACACAGGTGCATCTTTAACCAAATATTAAGTAATAAGAAAATGTTATAATTTCAGTTAGTCAAACGAGTTTTTATCACAAAGGCAGCCGGAATATTTGTAGAATTTTCGGTAGTTTACATTGATAATGTGACTATTTCGATGTAACCTTAAATTAAAATTCAGAAATAAACAGAAAAGCACCCAATGTATTGCATACAAACGTTAATAACGATCGAAATGTTACACTTTTTGTATTAAATTTAGCAAAATATGTAGGGGCCAGATGACCTATCATCCATCTACTCCTCAGCCGCCAGCGATGTAGTTTGATTTTGAGAATGTTGATCGATAATAGTCGAAGTGAATAAACCGTTAGCAACATCCTAGATGTGGCAATAAATTTCATCAATAGCTTTTAACTTATTATAATTCAGTTTAAATTCCGGATCAGTTTCAAACCCTATCGTACCATCTCTTCAATAGTTTTGTCTATTTTACGCTGTGCGTCATTTAAAGTTGAGTGTCCATCTATAAATTCTTTTTAAATTACTGGATCTTTATTGTTTTTAGATTTATCATGAAGAAGTTAAAGTTTGGGAAATTAAGTTTCCCCTTTAGATTGAAGAGCTTTTAGCCTATTAACCGGTTCGCTCATTGTGACAAATACACCGTGGTATGAACAATTCGGTAATAACACAATTTCCTGATGTGAGCGGTGTATCACAAAATGTAAATACTGAAATGAGTGCTTTGTATTGCTTCCGTCGTACAACTATTGCAAACAGTGTCGTAAATATGAAGAATCCCCCCCCCCGCGGTTGTGGTTGTCGGCAAATTTTCTGCTTTAGTCGGAATTTTTTGGACAATTTACTTGCTAATACTTGCGTATTCACATAAAAATATAATGCATTGAAGCTGAATACACATGCCTACATATGCGCTATTAGTTTCGTATGCAAATTTTCACCACCCCCCAAATAACGTGGTCTACTTATGGCCTGATTGCAAATATAGATAAGAAAATTTGAAATAAATTTGAAATAAGAAAGCATATGTGCGTTGGGTCTGTTTAAAATACTCCTCATTTGTTATCTGTATTCAACATCTAGTATGAAAGTAATATTGCATGAACGGAAAAGTCACCCTTATAACCCGATACCCAGCGAGTAATAAATTTCAGCGACCGGTAATCCGCTTTTAAAAACCAAATAATTACATTCCGTTAAGACACAATGAACCGTCATGAAGAACTAGGTATAAAAGAAACAATTAACATACCTACCAATTGCAGCTCGCTTTACTTAGGTAGAAGGGTGCAATTTTGGAGGGACAATAATGAGAATTAAAGATCACCAATTTGAACTGTTAGTGATACTATTAAAACAATCGTGCCCTCACTTTTTGGGCGCAAGTAAAAGGCCTCAAACGTTGAGCGCGAGTAAAACGATTTCACCCTTCTGGTGAAATGGAATCGACATCCTTCCGACTAAGCTAGGGGTATATTCCTCGGGTATAGCTTATAAGAAGTGGTCGCGCGAGTTATGTATCCCCAATTACCTATATATATATATATATATATATATATATATATATATATGTAAAGGGGGGGTACAAGGCTTCTAAGGGTAGATTTGTGTTAATAGGGGTGTATGCCAAACAATAGGATTAATATATCAGATAAAATAATTAAAAAAACTATATTTTGCTGTACTTTACATATGCTAAAGTATGTACCATTTTAGTTTGAAACATATGTGCCAAAAGGTAGATAACATGACTTTATGACGTTGATACAATGCACGGTACTTGAGGTATTATACTGAGTTGATATTTTATGAGCCAGTGAAAGTACATTTGCCGTCGGAAAGCCGAACGCATTTATGGATATCTGCAACCAACAAAGCGTCCAGGTCGTGTGTAAATTATTTGGCTTTTCTTTTAATAGAATCAACTTTTGGACGAATTGTAAAATCAAAATTAAAAGTGAATAGAAATGTAAAAGGTTATTGGAGATTTGTGAAGTGTTTTGGACCAATAGTAGAAATTAAGAATATTATAAAGACTGTAGTGAAGGTATTTTGGACACGAAAAGAAAGACGAATTGTTATTGGATGTTGTATGTTTTAGAATTGTAATTCAAGTAAGCTAAGGTTGTTGATCTTATCGCTAAGCAAAAAAAATATAAAAATTCTAATTTCGATTATATTCAGATAAAGACGTGTTTTACGAAACCTGCGTTAAAAGTTGTACAAATATTTATTGAAATAAAAGTTTTTGAGAATTAAAGAGTATCATTTAGTCAAAGTGAAAGTAATAAGAAGCATCGAGAGTATAAAGGCAACGAGTATTAAAGAAGATTTAAAGTGGTTAATAGTGCGACGGGAAAAGGCGACGATTATTTAGGTTTGAGCAAGATTGGTGTTGGTTTTGGAAAGATTTGGTTTAACGGCAGTAGGAGATTTGAGTGGATATAGAAGGCAACGACGATATTGATAATTTTTGGAGTGATTTGAGCAGATTAACGGCAGTAAGGACATCGTGTGGAGATTAAAGGAATAGCAGGACAAGGATTGATTTTAAAATAGGACGGCTGGATTGATTTGGATTGAGCAAGGAGAGGATTGATTGGAATACAACGGAGAGAAACAGGAGAGCAGTATATTACGAGGAAGAATTAACGCAGGGGAAGTAGACATAACGGTTTTTTTTAAATTCTAAATTGGGGTAAAATTATTTCAGATTTGGGGTCAACGAAATTGGTTAAGAACACCTGGAGGCAATACGCAAGTGGACTACGATTGAGAATCCTTGTGAAGGTGCGTACGGTGTATACGATCTTGAGCCAGCAGTTAGAAGAAGGCCTTCAGCGCGGTATAATTCTGGTAAGTACCGTGAATATCTTAAAACGTCAAAATTAAAGTCATAAATAGTTACATAAATTAATTTGGCACCAAGCAACTTTGATCTGTTAAAATTTGGCATATATAGTAAATCAGTGCATTAAAAAAGTGGTAAAACAAACGAGTGTGCAGTTTGGTTGGGTAGTGCACATCTACTCACGATTGAACTCACGGTGAGTAGGTGAACGCCCTGAGATTAAAGTTTCATATAGTCGAGGCATAATATATAGTAAACAGTAAAAAAAAGAACCAACCAAACGTTGCTAAAGCACCTCAAATAGAAGTCATTTATTGAATTTTAAAATAGGGACGACGACAAAAGTCGTGTAGCAAATTTTGTTTAAATAAAAAGGGTGGAGTAAACAAGCAAAAATAAAGTTTAAGTTTAGAGGGGGAGGTAGAAGAATATATATATATTGATATATTGAATCTAATAAGAATTATTAGAAATTATTAAGTAAAAGTATAAGTTCAATGCAACATTGTAACACAAGGATAACCCAGAGAGGTTATCGACAGTTCATGAGAACGGAATGCAACTTTGCATCCGTGAGGGCAGTGATACTGCAGGTGGCAGGTCACAGGCGGTTAACAGACCGCAATTACTTAGAATTAAGTTGTTACATTGTAATAAAGTGTACAATTAAGAGAAACGCAGACATGAGATCTGCAAGTTCCCACAGCCGTGTGGAGGGCAGGTTATTATAAAAAGCCCGGGAGCTCAATACACGGCAGTCAGTCTTCGAACTCCATACTTCGTTGTTCAAGCTACTCACTAGTACAATAATTATTTTTTAGTATTATGTACAAGTTATCTAAATTTTAATTTCAAATAAATTGTTAAAGTATCGACGTTTGTTTTTAAAAAACCAGCTCCAAAGGCCCGAACTTTAACTGGCGCAGTCGTAACGGATGTCAAAAGGGCACTGAAAATCCAAAAATCGGAAGATTGGTGACCAAGAATTTTAATTCGAAATTTTGGCAGAACCCAAACCAAGTTGGAGGAAGAACAAAAATCGTCTAAATCCAGCAACAAACCAAGTTGGACAAGGAACAAGAATCGTCTAAGGCCAACAAAACAAACCAAGGTGGACAAGATACAGAATCGATCGAACCCACCAAAGAAACAGATGAAATTAATGTAAGTTCATTTCCATACTTTTATTTTTAAAACCAAAAAATATAATTGATATATGCTAGTAATATAATTATTGTTTATGAATTTATTTTATAAATATTGTTTTGAAAATAATTACAAAGTGAATTATTTCCAAAAAAACGAGACTGTATAACATTCTATTTTAAAAAGAGATTTTCTTAAAAAGCAAAAAGAGACTTGATTATTTACAAAGAGACTTTCTTAAAAAAAACAAATAAGAATTGAATTTAAAAGAGATTCTTACCACAATTATTAAAAACAAACTCAAAATAATCCAAAAATAAACAGGCGCACATTCACTAACACCAAAATAAGAAACATCAACTAGCGCGATTCAAACCCACGTTTTCAATCCGATAAAATAAAAACACAGAACGCGAAATTAATTTCAAAGCTAAAGCTAATCCTTTAAAGCAATCACGAAAACGATTGATTAAACCATTGACTTCTATAATACTGAATAAATCACAGCAAAAAACACTCTGCAATAATTGAAACTACGGTAATTTAAAACTACCGTAACCCAAAACCTCACCTAAGATAAGCGAAGTCTGCGAACGCAATATCATTATTACCTTAAAGAAAAAGCTTTCAGAATCTTTGCACAGTACTAAAGTTTAACTTTCAACTCGCATCATAAGTAATTAAATCCATCACGGAATAATAAAGCAATGCAGTTTTGCATTTAATATCTACAAGTAATTAATCCGTAAAAGCGTGTACAATTGCAACAATCACGGTATAAAATCTAAACGTTTTTCAATTAATTAATCAGCATTTATAAAGTGCAGTAAACGTTCATCATAAGAAGCTTTAATTAAAACCTACATAACGAAGAGTTCGATTACAAGTTGAGAACACCGAGATATCTAAAAATAAATAGACGTAACACTTTATGCAAAGCATTAGCAAGTAAATTAGTAATTTCTATAAATTGAAATAACACCGGTAAGTGCAATTACCTCAACGTACGTGACAAAGTAACAAAGATTACATCCTTTAGTATTCAATTTCAACAATAAGGTGCAGACGTAATTAACCTCAGGTCATAATTACGCAACTTAGTAAAACCCACGGAAAGATTATTAGTTACGAGTTAACAGAACTAAAACAACGCTAAACGAGAATAAATCCATCCATTTAAGATTCCTTAAGAAGCAGGAACTCAAGACAAATTAAAAGCTGCATAAAAACAATTAATCCAAGACTACGGTAATTAAATCTACGTTATTGAATACAAATCTCACAATTACATCACCGCACTGTGTAATTAAATAGAAATAACAGCGACTACGATTTTACAAATAACCAGACGCAGTCTAAACTTAAAATTAATAAATCAAAACCGAAAATTAACAAATCCTAACTAAAAATAACGCCAAAAAAATAACAAAATAAACTTCAACCTTTACCAAATTTAATCCACCCAATCCAAACTGAAAATTAACAATTCCAAACTAAAAATAACGCCGAAAATAGTAAACTAAACCTCAATCTTTACAAAATTCAAAATTATTTAATCCAAAAGAAAAATGAATACATCCAAAGCATAATTAACGTTACAAATAGAAAATCAACCCCAATTTTTACAAAATTTGAAATTTCACAACTTAAACGGAAAATTAATAAATCCGAAGCAAAAGTAACAATACAAATAGCGAAATAAAACTTAATTAAAAAAAAAAATATTTTTTTTAAATTTCCCAAAAATCGAAAACAACCCTTAACCAACATGAGTAACACAGACTTGCGTCTCTATTTGAAGACAATCCAGACATTTGATGGCACGGAAGCCCATCTCTCAAATTTCATTGGAGCATCCGAAATGTTCCTAAAAACTTTCTACAAACCCGGAGATGACCAAAGAAATTCATTGCTTATACGCTTGATAATAAGTAAACTAACCGGAAGGGCACTAACCTTAATCGCCAGTAGGGACGAATTACAGGAATGGCAGGAGTTTAAACAACTACTAATTGCATATTTTGGGGACCAACGTAATATAAAATGCCTGGTACGAGACCTAATAAACCTTAGAATGGAACACAATCAATCCCCCTACCAATTCGGAATGAAATGCCAAGACGTGAGAAGTTTAATTTTAACAAAATTAAATATCGAAGAAACCGATCAAAACGTTAGACATTTAAAAACAAAAATGTATGACAAAATGGCACTAGACACATACATAAACGCTTTACCAGAACGACTATCGGATAAAATCAGATTCCAACGACCCCAAAATCTAGAAGAAGCTATGAGCCTAGTAATAGAAGAAGAAAATGTAATGTATTACCGCAACAGACTATACAATCCCAACGCGAATAAAAGTTATTCACCAATAAAAACTATACAAGCTACAAGACAAACAATCCTCAACAAAATTCACACCCTTTAACGCACAAACAAATCAACCGCGAAGTAATAACCCAAGTTTTAACAATACAAATTTTAATAATCAATTTAAACATTTTTCAAAACCAACATTTAACCCAACTTTTACGAACCAGCATTCCAACCAAGATTTAATCAAAACTTAAACCAACAAAGACCAGTATTCAACGCAAACCCCAATAGAAATACACCAATGACTAATACTCATAACAACCCTAACAATTATTACAAACCAACACCAATGGATACCTCATCTGGTAACACCAGACAAAACACAAAAATAACACATATCCGACCAAACCCTCATCAGAAACGTAATTTTACATCAGAAGAATTATTTCATCAAGAAATAGAAAAATTTGACACTGACCAGAATAATTACATTGAGACACCTACGAACAATGAATCAAACCATGCAGAAACTTATGAACGTGACGAACAATACGAAACTTACGAGGAGTACGACGAAGAAAACTCAAACTCAAATTTTCAAATGGACCAATTCATAACCGACCAAACTTAATAAACTTAAATAACATAAATCACTTAGTATTACCATACATAGAAATACCCCACGCCAAATTCAAACTATTAATTGACACCGGATCATCAAAAACATTAATTAGCCCCAGAACCGTACAAAAACATTATTTAGATTATGTAGAAAGAGAACCATTTAAAATTAAAACAGCCCATCAAACAACACTACACCAATTCGTAGCCAATATACCCTTACCGAGAACATTTAATGTTAAAATGAAACATAAATTTTGTGTATTCGAATTTAACGATAAATATGACGGATTAATTGGAATGGACCTTCTAAGAAAATTAGGAGCCAACATTGACATTAAAAATCGCTTACTAAGGACAAAATACGGAAAAATCCCAATTAAATTTCAAAACACACAAGTTGAACAAAAATACACTATAGAACCCCGAACGGAAAGAAAAATAAAAATCCCAGTAAAATCTAACAAAAATTTAGGAATAATAAATCATATGACATTTCAGCAAGGAGTAGAAACCCCAACCGCCTTAGTGCAAATAAAAGATAATTATGCGACCACAACAATATTAAATTCAAACGACTACCCCGTAGAATTATCATTGACAGACCCAATTAACCTAGAAGAACTAAATTTTAACAAAATGGAAATAGACGAAAATTTAGAAAATAATTACAACCCAATAGAACATGACGAAATGTTAAGAGAAAATTTAACTAACATCCGCTTTAACACCGATATCAATCAAGAAGAAGAAAGCAATTAAGAACTTATGTTTTGAATACCGAGACATATTCCATTGCGAAGGAATACCATTAACATTCACCAACACAGTAAAACATAATATCGAATTAACAGACAATAAACCAATCTTTACAAAAGCATATAGACTACCTCATGCAAGCCAAGAAGAAGCTGACAGACAAGTAGCAGACTTATTAGACCAAGACATAATCCAGCACTCCAATTCACCATGGAGCAGCCCCATGTTAATAGTACCTAAGAAATTAGACGCAACCGGAAAGAGAAAGTACAGAATGGTAATAGATTATAGAAAGTTAAATGAAAAAACTGTAGATGACAAATACCCACTACCAAATATAACCGAAATTTTAGACAAATTAGGCAAATGCCAATATTTTACAACATTAGACCTAGCATCAGGATACCATCAGGTAGAGATGGAAGAAAAGACATATCAAAACAGCCTTCAGCACACCTAGAGGACATTACGAGTACAAACGAATGCCATTTGGATTAAAGAACGCACCCGCTACTTTCCAGAGAGTCATGGACAATATACTACGAGGAATACACAATGAAAAATGCCTTGTATACCTTGACGACATCATAGTTTATTCCACCTCATTGGTAGAACACATAGAAAGATTGAAAGAAGTATTCGAAAGACTTAGACAAGCACATTTTAAAGTACAATTAGACAAAAGTGAATTTTTACAAAAACAAGTATCATTTTTAGGACATGTAATAACACCCCAAGGAGTAATGCCAAATCCAGACAAAACAAATGCAGTTCTAAATTATCCATTACCAAAAACAAACAAAGAAATTAAAGGATTTCTAGGACTTAGTGGTTACTACCGCAAATTCATTAAAGGTTACGCTCAGATAACCAAACCCCTGACAAACTGTTTAAAAAAGGGAAACAAAATTGAACACACCCGGAATTTATTAAAGCCGTAGACAAAATTAAAACATATTAACAAATCACCCTGTATTAGAATACCCAGACTTTACAAAACCATTTATACTGACGACAGACGCATCGAATGTAGCATTAGGCGCAGTATTGAGCCAAGGAAAAGTAGGTAGCGATAAACCTATCAGCTACGCATCCAGAACCCTAAACGAAACCGAACAAAAATATAGTACCATAGAAAAAGAATTATTAGCCATAATTTGGGCAACAAAATATTTTAGACCTTATTTATACGGAAGAAAATTTTACATATACATCGATCATAGACCACTAGTATGGCTATGCAAACTGAAAGAACCAAATTCAAAATTACAAAGATGGAGAATCAGACTCGAAGAGTATGATTACGAAATTATATATAAAAAAGGAATTTATAACAATAACGCAGACGCTTTAAGCCGAATCCAACTCAATGCATTAGAAACGGAATCCATTATAGGAAACGTAGACGAAGAAGAAATAAGGAAGATCCAGACGAGAGCGACACAATACATTCGACACAAAACGAAGAACCAAAAACTCTATTAAAATTTTAAATGAAGCAATCGATATGAAACCAAACCAATTTATAATAACCGAAGTTTTAAATAACCCCAATCCAGTAAAATATACAAAAGTAGATAACAAAAGATATACCAAATTCAAATAACTAAAGATGATAACGAGGAACAAATAATTAAAATTCTAAAAGAATACACCCCGAGAAAAACGATTTTATTTTTATTTCAATACCGAACATTTATACCAAAGATTTTCAGAATTATACATTAAACTATTCAATAACTCTGGACCTGAACTCATCAGATGTACTAGAAAACTAATAACACTAGACGACCCTGACGAAATAAACGATGTAATTAGAAATCAACACGAAGGAAAACCAACCATCGTGGAATTAACGAAACTATTAAGCAACTTGTAAGACGTTATTATTTTAAAGACATGAAGGACTTGACCACAGATTTCATTAACCAATGCGAATTATGCGACAAAGCGAAATACGATAGGAAACCCCAAAGATACCCTTAATGTTAACCAAAACACCCGACAAACCATTTCAAAACTACATGCCGATACTCTAGTAGTAGAAGCTCAAAACTATCTGACAATTGTAGACGCATTCACAAAAATAGGCCAAGCAATACCAATCACATCCAAAAATAGCATTGACGTGACCCAAGGATTTTTACAATACTTCACATTTTACGGAACACCGAATCAATAACTTTAGACAATGGTAGCGAATTCAAAAATGAGACAATTCAAAACACTTTAGAACTACACAAAATAAACATTCATTTCATAACGGAAAACCACCCTGAGTCAAACGGACTAATTGAACGATTACATTTAACCCTGTTAGAACAAATTCGATTATTAAGAATAAATTATAAAAAGGAACGTATAACCAATTTAATGTCATACGCACTAATCGCCTATAATAACACAATTCACTCATCAACAAATTTTACACCCTTAGAATTAACCTTAGGACATTCAGATTCACGAAATCCCTATGACATACACTACAATAAAGAAGTATATCAACAATATGCGAAAGATCACAAACAAAAACTAAAAATAACTTACGACAAGGTAAAAGATAAACTAGAAAACGATAAGGAACGTATCACCACAAACCGAAATAAAAATACCGACTCAAATAAATTTTCAATAGGACAAACCGTATATGAGAAAAACTTTCAAAGCAAGCGACATAAAACAGCACCCATAAATTTAGGACCATTTAAAATTAAGAAAATATCAGATAAAAACATAGCAGTAGTAGACAACGGTAAAATAACAAAATACATTCATTTGAAAAACCTAAGACACCCTGTAATTTCAGATGGACAGTCATCACCCTTACCGTCAACCTCCACCCAGGTAAAACGGACAACCAAATAATAATATAAGATATATATATATATATATATATATATATATATATATATATATAACAACTCCGGTATACTACCAATAAATTAGGCAGTATACAAAATACAATATTTACTCAAATAATATCCAACCTTACTTTAATGCAACAAATTTTAGCAACGTTAGAAAACGCAGTAACATTTGCAAAACTAAATACCTTACACTCTAGTATTATTGAACCAATCGATTTATTAAACGAATTAATAAGAATTAGATCATTTATAATTAACAGTAAATTACCTTTTGATGTAACAGAATCGAACATACTAATATTTGAAAAGATAGCTATAGTAAAAGGCTACACTAAGAATAACGAAATAATATTTTTAATAGAAATCCCAATAGTAGAAATTAACAATTATCAATATTATCATTTATTTGCTTTTCCAACAAAGGTAACTAGCACACACCAAGTAATCATACCCAAAACCAAATTCCTATCCCTAAATGAACTGAGATATGGTTATACAAACGAAAAATGTACTGAAGTAACACCAAACCAATATTTATGTCAATCGATGACGACAACAACCATTCAAGAAGACAGCCCTTGTGAAGTACAACTATTAAAATTCTCAAATCATTACGAAAACTGTGAAACCAAAAAGTGCAAATAACTAATATGAAAATTCAAAAAGTTACAGATAACAAATGGATAGCCATTTTCCCAACAGAAGTAATAGCAACCATCCACTGCAACCAAGATGAAAATAACCAAGCATTAATCGGAAGCAAACTAATTACCCTCAAAGAAGATTGTTATGTGAAATTGAAAGATGAAGTAATCAGAATTTATCAAGATCCCATAGCAACAAAGAAACTTGCAAACCTACCGGAACTACAATTCAAGATACAACAAGAAGACGAAGAAATAATCAAGAAACCTATGAAGCTAGAGCATCTAGACTTAGACGACCTCAACCACGCCGTGAAATTAGTGGAAAGTTATAAAGAACAATTAAGTGAACTCAAAACGCCAAAGTTACATTATAATAATATAAGTGTTTGGACAATTGTATTGATCATTTTAATAATTTTGTAATCATGTATGTATTATACAAAATGTACCTTAGATATAAGAATGAAGGAAACAGTTCTAGATTTAAGGAAACAAAGAAAAATAAAGAAACGACAAGTATACCTTTAGAAATAATGAATTTTAAATGAAATTGAATTATGTATTTTATGTATTTAAAAATTAAGAAAAATCTTAATTTTTCATTTACGGTGGGAGGAGTTGTGTATCCCCCAATTACCTATATATATATAAATATATATATTGATATATTGAATCTAATAAGAATTATTAGAAATTATTAAGTAAAAGTATAAGTTCAATGCAACATTGTAACACAAGGATAACCCAGAGAGGTTATCGACAGTTCATGAGAACGGAATGCAACTTTGCATCCGTGAGGGCAGTGATACTGCAGGTGGCAGGTCACAGGCGGTTAACAGACCGCAATTACTTAGAATTAAGTTGTTACATTGTAATAAAGTGTACAATTAAGAGAAACGCAGACATGAGATCTGCAAGTTCCCACAGCCGTGTGGAGGGCAGGTTATTATAAAAAGCTCGGGAGCTCAATACCCGGCAGTCAGTCTTCGAACTCCATACTTCGTTGTTCAAGCTACTCACTAGTACAATAATTATTTTTTAGTATTATGTACAAGTTATCTAAATTTTAATTTCAAATAAATTGTTAAAGTATCGACGTTTGTTTTTAAAAAACCAGCTCCAAAGGCCCGAACTTTAACTCGCGTTTCACAACAAATTTTTGTATACTGACTCTCAAATAAAAATAGGGGGTGCAAAGGGGGCGCCTCCAAGTCCTAGTATTGATAAAGCACGGGTTTCCCTAAGGGAGAACTTGGAAATTCTCAGGGGGGAAAATCGCTTTAAATACAAGACGCAGGATCTGAAAGAAAACAATGTTATTATAATAATGAAGGACGCAAGAGATATACTCTTGCTACCTTATACAATAAAAGAAAAGTAGTTATTAATACCTAAAATTCAAACATAAATAGCAAAAGGAAATTTAGATATCAAGCTTCTTGAAAGCGCTGTTTAGTACTTCTTTATTGTGTCACACTCATTTTTATAAAAGGGGATCTTTCTCTTTTAACTTATTTATCTTTACCTTTGGACGCACTTGTCCAAAATAAAACAGTTATTCAATTAAATCAAATGATGGTTCTTTAATTAAATTTGCCTTTTTCTGTTGTAAACTTTATATACAAAAAATGTTTAAAAACGTGGTCTAATCTTTTAGACTAAGATATTTAAATATGAAAATTTTGATCATTTCTACTATGAATCAAAATGTCAACAATGAATTAAATATGATCGTAAAGTTTTAAATGCCCAATATGCACAGATCTGTTTACCTTGGTTTACAAATATGTGTTATACATTCAATGCTAAATAAATTAGTTCTCATAATTACTTTATGTATTACTGAACTTGAATGAAATACTTTTTTAGATTAAATAAGGAAATTGATAATGATATTGTGATATTGCTAGAATTCCATTTTTCTACAATAGAAAAATTAGAGAATCCATAGAAATCAATAAAAATTCTAATAACCTAAACAAAGATGATGGCTACCACCTTTCCCCCATTTGGAAAACAAGCCTATGTTCACAACAGCGGAACCGTGACGTTAACTTATCCTTTACGAACTCCTCTCTATTCATGATCGCTCATGCATCAAGTTCTCGCCCTATATAAACTACCACTTTCCCTACTTTCACCAGTTACTTCGCCACAAGACACCTTTTGGCCTTGAATGGGCTAGTGAGTCTGCTAGTTCAGGAGTAACTCTTCTCTTTACACTTTAACTTGTCTAATTAATTTATATTTTTATTTTATTACTTATTTCTTTTCTTGTCCTGATGAAGCTCCTTACAAAGGTGGGCAAAACGTCGATCTTAATGTATAAAATGATACGCTCCCAACTCGGAACCATAAATATTTATATTGAAATTGATAATCTTAATTATTTGCAGTAATTTCTAACGTACGCAATAATTTATACTATAATGAAATCCAAACGATAAAAGTTCTTGCGACTTCCTCGTAAAACAAACAAAAAACGATTTTAGTTTTAAATATTCGCTTTGTTGTCAAGTTATTCATAACAGCTGTTGTCAGGTCTTGTTCTTAGGCTAACGCTTAACTTAGTAGCTGGTTGTACTTAAAACTTCATTTTAACAAATACCTTGCTCAGACCACATGTGTTAGTTTGCTGTTCTTGGACAAACAAGTGACATCAGCGAACTTCCCACAGCTGCATCTGACGAAAGCGCAAAATTAAGCTTCTTCTTTTGAACTAATGACGAATTAAAAGCATAACAGCGTATTATATTGGACCATTATAGAGAACCATTTTCCATGGACTTGCCTTGCAATCCATCGAAGTAAATCAAAACATAAAATAAATCCATCAAATAAATTATTCGAAGAAAGCGGTAAAACGAGCTATTGAATGTGCATCATTTTCGACTCTTCTTTAACTTATCTTAAAGCGAGATTATCTAATGGTAAACTGAGAAATTAAAACGCAATGTCTGAACTTGTAAATTCGTAAGCTTTTAAACTGTAAACTGGCGAGATTAAAATTGGTAATCCGGTGAGTTAGCAAGATTAAAAATTGGTAATCGTGTGAGGGCGTTATTAGAAACAAACAAAAGTCAAGTGCATTCAGCACTTGATTACGCTGCCACGTATATGGCGACGCGTGGATTGCTAGCCCGGACCATATTCAGACCCATGGCGCTACTAACTGCAGCAAATGGTCGAGACAGACTGATTCATCCGTCGACGGAATGCGCACAAGGCGCAAAAATCGTCTGACATTGGAAATGCAGTTCAAATGACCAACGTTTACGAATAGAGCCTATATCATTTTTCTTAATTAATATATGACTCGTGATTGAGCTATACGTTACTGATCTGAACATTTATTAACATTGTGAAATTAATTGTTTATTTAAATAAACAATGCAGTTTATTTTATATTTAAAATTATAAGCTTTTATAAGCAAAAAAAATTGTTACGCCATAAACCACGGTTAACTGCGGGTTGAAAAGGAATACATTTGTCGTATATTTAATTTTCCTACTATTCATTCAGTTATTGCTAAATTTGGGACATGTTTCAATTTATCGTTTATTAATTTAAATTATATGAATTGTGCGAGGTGCAATCACCACCAATAACTAAATAGAGTACGATTCATTTGAGTTTTATATAAAATACTTTTCTTGTCGGCATCAACAAATAATAACAAAAACCTAAAACACCATATATGCCTAACATACCGTGTGAATTTTTAGGTTGGAAACCTCAAAGTATTTATGCTAGGTAACGTTAAATCAAAACACGCCGAGACATGTCAAAGTTTGAATTTAGTTTTGCTTTTATTTTGGACACCCAATAGTATGATGACGTCGCGATAACTTTGTGATGACACCATCCAATTTTTTAACAATAACCTAAATCTTGTGTCAAATTAAATAGATAGTGGAATTCTAAAAATGTCACTATGTCACACTTTCATTTTAAAGTTAATACTTTTTGAGATATAGGGCGTTGGAATTCAAAAAATAAGAGCCTGTTTCAGGAAACAACGCACGTTTAATTGTTGACAACAGTATTTATGATTTGAATAAAAATGAAAATAAAAAACAAGAAAATAAAAATAAAAATCAGATTAAATAAGGTGCTCAAATTGAGCCTCCTCCCCTCCCTCCCGACTTCTTGACAGGAAACCAACCTTTGTTTAAATTCTTTCAGCACTATTTTAAGGGTATTATGTCGGATAGCTCTAATTTCATCGGAAATTCTATTTTTCAACTCTTCAATATTATTAGGTCAATTGGCGTATATTTTTGATTTTAGATAACCCCACAAAAAAATCCAGCGGAGTAGGATTTGATAACCTAGCTGGCCATTCAATGAATCCTCATACTTGGTTCAAATAATAACACACGTTTTGATCGGTGGAGAAGGGGTATATCTTGTTGATACTATAGATCTTCATTTGGGATGTTCGGGTTATTAAATTGCTATTTGGAAAGAGCGGGATTTAATCTGGTACTATTTACTGCCTTAACATTTCCCAATATCTTGTACTTTTTAGATTTTCCTCCACGAAATATGGACTAATAATTCCATTGCAAACTATTTCTTCCATACGTTACCTTTTTAGGGTAATGCGTATGGGATTCCAGCATCCAGTAGGTATTAAAAGCCAAAATCAACAATTTTGTCTGTTCATGGTGCTGTTAAGACAAAATGTAGCTTCATCCGGAAAAACGATATTGGTAACGAAAAACGAATTTCAATTACACCGGTCCATCATTTTTTCGCAAAATTGTAACCTTCGGGCAGAGTCATCTTTGTTTAGTTCATGAACTAAATTAATTTTATATGGGTGTCATTTACGTTTATCACATAATTTGTTATCGTGTAATAATTTTTTTGACGCCTATAGAAGTATATAATTTTAATTATTTTATTCACTGCAATGTTGATTCAACAAAATAATTAATTTCACAATATTAATAAATATTTCGATTTGTACCGAATTGCCTAATCATGAGTCGTATATTATTTGGGAATAACAATATAGACTGAGTTCGTTAAACGATGGCTGTTTGAACTGTACTTCGGAAGTCAAACGAAATTTATGCATCGTGCCCATTCGGTCGAGAACAGAATCAGTCGCGCTCGACTTTCGCTACAATAAGAAGCACGATGAAGCTCAGAAAGGTCCGAGCCAGCGAGTTACGCATCGCCATAAACGTGGCAGTGCCTTCAAGTGCTAAATGCATTTTGTTTTGTTTCTGAAAACGGTAAGCAAGCTAAATTAATAATTAAAATAAATTAAATAATTTTATTATAGCGCTCACTTATGACATCATATATCCTTACTTCATCACGTTCCTAATTTTGTTACTTTATCACAATATAATCTCGCTTTAATATAAATTAAAGGAGAAACAAAAAGGATGCTCTTATTAATAGCTCGTTTTATTGCTTTACTGGAATAATCCATTAGATGGATTTATTATGTTATCGATTTATTTGGATGAATTATTCTACAAGTTTACAAAAATGGTTCCCCATAATAGTCCAGTTTAATGCTCTTGTTAAGCTTATAAATTCGTTATCGGTTCAAAGGAAGAAGCTCAAATTTACGCTTTCGCAAGGTGTGGATGTTGAACGCCTTGTGACGCAAGCTAAGACATGTGGTAGCAACAAGGTATCTTTTTTATAATGACGTTGTGACGTACAACCAGATACAAAGATAAGCGTTAGTCTAAGGACATGACCTGTCAACAGCTGTTTCTAAATAACCTGACAACGGAACTAATACTTGATATCTAAAATGGTAACGTTGAACTAGAATTACATTACGAGGAAATTGAGAGTACTTCTGTTTGGATTTTGTTATAACAGATAAATTATTGCTTATGTTAGAACCTTACTACCAAACTATTTACAAATTATTAATTTACTTATTTACCCTAGAAAAGACATATTAATTCAAATTCAGTAATATGAAAATTAATCACGAAAATTAATTTTACTTAGCATTGAGTTTATGATAAATTTCTGTATACCAACGTAATCAGATTTGAGTATTTTGGGTATAAAAGCTTTACGATTATGTTTAATTCGTTGTTGAGATTATCAAAATTATTATATTTAAATATCAGAGTCTAAAAGATTGGACTATGTCTTTATTGTACATTTTTGTTATAAATTTTACAACAGAAAAAAGGTAAATTTAATTAAAGAGCCATCAATTGATTTAATTGAAACAACTGTTTTATTTTGAACAAGCGCGTTCAAAGGTAGAGATAAATAAGTTAAAAGAGAATATATCCCCTTTTATAAAAATGGCTGTGACACAATAAAGAAGTACTAAACAGCGCCTTCAAGAAACTTGATATCTAAATTTCCTTTTGCTATTTATGTTTAAATTATAGGTATTTATAACTACTCTTTTTCTCTATACTGTATAAGATAGCAAGGGTGGATCTCTTGCACCCTTTGTTATTCTAATAACAATGCTTTCTTTCAGATCCTGCGTGTTCGCAGTTTCCAAGTTCTCCCTTAGGGTAACCTGTGCTTTATCAATTCAAGAACTTGGTGACACCCCTTTTGCACCCTTTATTTTTTATTTGAGAGATAGTACACAAAACAATAATTTTGTTGTGAAACCCACGACCACTCTTCACAAGCTGTGCCCGAGAAATAGCCCCCTAGCTCAGTCGGAAGATTGTCGATTTTTCTTCACTATAAGGGGATCGAAAACCCAAGGTACGTAAAAAGTACTGAAGGTCTTTCAACCGAACTTTGACTAATATCATAGTTGGAAGAAATAGTTCTAGAACTTACATGTGGATCGTTTTACACTTCGATTAGATTAGGTATCTAATTGTACATACATTTTTAGATATTCTTTGTAACATTTCCGAATTACTTTAATTTTTAGTGATCTAGGAATATGCTCGATTTCGTAAGTGGTTTCTCTTTTGGGTGTCTTATTATTGAATATAATACATAGCTCAGAATATGTTAGAATCATTTTATCACGCCCTCTTAAAACTAATATTTCAATTTTTTATTTTTCAGTTAATTTTCACACAATTTTACTTTGGTTTTTAGAATGCTAAATAAGATTAATAGTAGTTACTAAATTGTGTATCGAAGAAGAAGAATAAGTAAACAGTTATGAATTGTAAACTTGACATGATAAATTAAACGTTTGTTTCCTAACATAGCCTAACTTATTTTTGAAACTTTCACTTTCTATATTTCAAAAAGTACTAAGTTTAGGATATTAGTGATACATATTGTCGTTTATAGACTTTCGCTATCTATTTAAATCTAACATGAAAAATATAGGTTAATGTTTAAAAAAATTGGGTGACGTCATCACAAAGAAATCATGACATCTTCACACCTATGGTATCCAAAATAAAAGCAAAACTAGATTCAATCTTTGACATGTCTCGGCGTTTTTTCATTTAACGTTACCTAGCGCAGATAATTTGAGGTTTCCAAGCTAAAAATTCACACGGTATAATAGAAACAGTAATGTATAATAGTAAAAGTATGTTGTATAAACGACAAAAAGCTACCAAAAGGTTAATTGTTTCAAATAGAGCATATAAACGTTATCAACCAAGATGAATGCAGAAGAAAATAATATACTGTTGTTAGAGATCTTAACAAATATTTTTAATTAACAATTGACAGATACTTAGTATCATTTTTAAATGTTGTTTAATAACGGAACTATTTCGTTCAAGATAAACCATATCAAGTATGTTAAAATGAATTAATGCTGTTATAATATTTTTGCAATCTTATAAAAATAATATCATTACTAAAGGCCTGTAAATTCATTTAGCCGAAACGTTTAGAATTATATACAGAACAATAAAATATAATGCATGTTTATGACATGTTATTAACTTCTTATTAACTGAGCAATTCTTTTTCGTCCAAATCGTACCCTTAGCGTTTTCTAAGACACTCTTGCCGTACGTTTTATTCTGGACACACCCTGTTTAATCAATGTTTTAGTTGTTTAGTGATAAATGTTAAATTTATATTTTAGATGATAAAGTGCATTTAAAAAATAAAAATTTAAATATTTCTTTACGCCTATATTGAAAGTCTCCATTTTGAGTAAGCAAGTTAAGTACACTTAAGATTAAACTTATAACGCAATATGCACAGAGTTGAACAGAAAGAATTTATCAAAACAGTAAAATTATTAAGTACATTTATAAATTACTAAGGACTGAGTTTCGAATGTGTGCTGTAAATAAACACCAGGAAGCTGTATAACCCTATTCTAATATCTATACATAGAGATTATAGTTCAATACTCAATTGTTATCTATCTAGTCGTTTATGTATTAAAAACTTTAAGTCAATAGGTCTTAAGAATGATATAAAGTATATTTTTGAATTTATTATTAGGCTTAAAAACGTAGGCTCTTGATTTCACGTTACCAATCACGCCGAAGCAGTATATTATCTTTAACATGTTGTACATAAATTATTTTTTATCATTGAGCTGCACATGCACATAAACAAGACAAAGGTAGACTGAACTAATTTGTAGTTTAACTTCGGATTTGTATTGTAGTAAATGAGGCCTCTTATCCATAACACGGCCAAAGTATTAACAAAATCATATTTGGTTATTTACAAGAAGATACGTTAATAATTTTTGTTGATATTTGTGTATTATTGATTTTTTTTGGTCTTGTTATTGGAAATTGCTTGAATTAGTATAAATAGTTAGAAATATCAATTATATGCTTTCTTCTTATACGTCTGTAGTTTTAGCTTTCTGTAAGAATAATATCACTCTCATTTTTACATGTTCTTGGTAATGCTACAGCATTATCGGAAGCAGGATTTGACAATACTGTAACGCGCCACTACTACCGCGTTTCTTTAATTTAAAACAAGTAATAACAAACGTCTTTATTACTTACTGTTCACAAGTCTAATTAACAGTATATGCCTTATTTATAGATGGTTCCAGTCCACTCAACAATGAAGCACTATTACACTAATGAATTTACAAGCACTAATATCTTCTTAAATTAACTCCTTTACCATAGGTTCATTAACAACACTAACACTACTATTTATTTATACACTTCTATTTATTTATGTATACTACAAGCTGTATGAACATTAGACACAGCATATCACATTTATGTATACTTCAAAAGCTCAAAACTGCTATCACTTTACAACGTTATAATTTATATTAGACATTCAAGAATAGACTAACTCTTACATTCATAAGCGGCCTTATATATACCCTGCATTAAGATATGACTCATTATCTAGAACTTTGTAGAAGGATTCTCGAATGCTGAAGAATACGCTGTACCCCGGGCGTTTGTATGTTTGACGGGTTGCCTAATAGTGGATCGCAACAATACGTTTATGTGTAATGTACGAAGATTAGATGTTTTTCTTTTAGATAATTTGATTCTATTGCATGTTTGAACATACTCTTTATAAATAATTAAATGTTGATATTTTTATATCTGTATTACCTAATTTAACTTGCTTTCAACTTTTGTATTGTTGTTAAATTTATATTTTAATAAAAAATAATGTTTGTTATGAGTTTAACTTATAATACTTTCAGATCTTTCCAATTCTTTCACATTAGGTAAGTAAAACTAAGATATCAATATTAAATGACCGGAATATATAGATGTAATAAATATAAGTGAAAAATATTTGATTCTAGTGACAATGTGTAATATATTAAGTAATAGAAAATTTTTTATAGTTTCAGTTAGTCAAACGAGCTATTAGCACAAAAGCAACCTAAAATATTTGTAGAAATTTTGGTAGTTTGCATTGATAACGTGACTATTTCAATGTAACCTTAAATTAAAATTCAGAAATAAGCAGAAAAGCACAATATATTGCATTTAAACGTTAATAACGATCGGGACTTTACACTCTTTGTATTAAATTTAGCAAAATATAGATATATCTCGTACACAATCAGCATAAGAAAGCTTATTTTGCACATTCACATGAGTTCAAAAACAAACCATTAAATCATTGAATTGAATCAACAGCCATAAAATCTGCCATACAAATTAATGCGTTACATGCAAACCGTGGGAGAAATTAAAAGTTCACCTGAATTCAAAAACCGCCAGCATAGTAGATTATCCCCAATATTTATATACTCATAAACTAACAGTCGTAAAAATGTTTCGAATGTACACAAATGACACCACTTACAAAAGTGTGGAAACTAATGGCCAGTCACACAAAAAGTACAACATCGAGCTCGGCCTTAGAACAGTTTTAGACGTACTACCGCAGGAATACGAAATACTACATGTGATGACTCTAGGACGAAAAACTAATAAAATCCAAGAGTAATAAAAAAAGCAGTATACAAACTTTCCATCTCTAGGTGTAGAGCTTCGAATTCGATTGACATGCAACTATCTCAGTGCGGATTAGAGGTTGATGATTTCAGGTAGTTCAAGTAACTGTATTATACGTCAGGTTGGAGTAAACGCGAGTGAAAACGCGGAATTAAAAATTCCCTTAAAATAAAAAGTGCCCTGTGTTAAAATCTTTCATTCAACGCTAAGTTGGAGTATTGAATTACTTCCAGCCAAAGGATTCCTACATTAAAGAGTCGTTAGGAAGCTTTGTAAGAGGACCAAAATACCTGTAAGTTATCGAATTTTTATTTTCCTTGCTAAACATTTCCTATTGTTATACATTTAATAATTGTGATGGTTGTAATAATAAAATGAATAAAACTTATTATTAAGAGGACCCTTTACGTTTGTGTACGCTTATTCAAAAGTATGGTAAACACCAAAATTCTTATATGAAAAGTACCAAACTATATCCACATAATTTATCTGTACACATTCAATAAGTTGAATGTCTGTAATTTATTAACTTGTGTTATTTTTCTTATACACGCATATTTGGCCAATTCGGGGTAGATCTTTGTTATTTGCTGTTATGCCGGGTGTAGAATTGGTTCACGCAATATAGGGATTTCCATGTTAAATTCTTAATGTTCAAATATTGGCGCACCAAATTATTTTAGAGAAAAAGTGTAAACATGTTTCTTGTAGAGAAAAAAATACTGTATACAACCACATCATTACTTATTTTCTTACTCTTAATATAGGGTTTAAAATTAAGGAAATTAAAACTATTTTAACAAAAATTGGTTGTGCCTTAGAATTGTTCAACTGATGATAATGCCACATATTGAGACGTATTTTAAGTAGTTTTGCGTCACAGACCACATAAGCTATGCGTTTAGACAATGTTTACTTATGCCGAAAATGCATTTCCCTTTTTCAAAAATTTTAAAAGCAAAGAAATACCAAACTGCTATCTTAACACAACGCAGCCTTGATGATTTGAAAACTATTGAAACAAATTCGCCGTTATTCGGACATGCTAAATAAATTTTATTTTCCTTACATAATGGGAATTTCTAAAATAATAAGAGCAATAATCTGCAATAGAACAAAAATTAAATTTTATTCAACGAATTAACACACATAGCAATTATTATAATAAATTTTCAAATAAGCCTCCATTCACTGTTAAACATTAACTCAGTTTATCATAAAATTCTCCCCTGACATTTGCCAACTAATATGGTGAACTTCTTGCACAGTGATCTTGAATACAATTTTGCAATTGTTCCAAATTTTTAAAACTGCAGCCACTGTAAATCTTTGATTTCAAATTTCTCAATAGAAAGAAATCATTAGGAGAAAGGTCATGACTCCGAGCAGACCAACCAACTTCATATCCTCTGCCAATAACTTGGCCATTAAAGCTTTGATTTAAATATTTGTGGACGTCACGACTGTTATATGCAGGACAATCATCCATCTGAAACCAAATTTCTTCATATTCCGTCGCAACTTCATTTATAGGTGGTGTTATTTCTTCGGACAATAGTTGTAGAAAACCTTCAGACGTTAAATTTCCGCCAAGGAAAAACGGTCCAATAATTATAATGCCCCAAGATATCGGCCCAAACATTAATTTTTGGGCTTTTCGCCGGACGGTCCCGGTTGTCCCGTATTCTTACCTTAAACTGTTTAATATTCCCGTTCCGTATAAATTCTAGACTTTTATATCTTTCCCTGTTTCGATCCCTGCGTTTCCCGTCGCTGTCTCCTCTGCTATACAGTTCTTTGTGCTCCTCGTTTTTTCGCTCTTTTCTATTTCAAATGTTCGGTCTCAACTGTCCCCTATAACCCGAATTTTTATTATTGTTCTGGAAAAACATATACCTATAATTTTGCCTCGAATCTCGACCCTGTTCAAATAATAGAAACTTAAACGTTTCGAGCATATCGTGCTGATTTCGTATTATCCCATACAATTTCTGCTAAATTCCTTTTAATGTCGCTCCAATAATCTGTACTCGTGTTTATTCTGATTCGCCTTTCAACATTCGTTTAGCTTATCTAGATAAAACATCGGCTGTTCAGAACTCCGCCCCTCGAACTTCGACAGCATTTCCCTACTGTTTCGATAAAATCCCTGATCAAAATTCCTAACTCGTCCGTTTTCCAGACTACTAATTTCATTTCTAATCCTTTGAACATGTCCTTCAAACTCATTAAATCTCTCGTATTTTTTTTTAAATTGCATCACGTTCGTCTTTAACAATCCTCAATGTAAATCTGGGTTCTATTTATTAATTCACCTTTTAAATTTTGAAGATTCGTTGAATGTTCTTGTCTACCTCGGACATTTCTCCCTTTAATTCCATTAGACCATTCATCAGCTTCCCTTCTACTGCCTGGATACGCTGATCCAGCTGTTGTTGAACTTCTGCCCTAAACAAATGAAAACTACCTTTATTCCCTCGATTTTAATTTCCATCAGCCCTAATCTGTCTCTTGTGAAATCTTTAAATCTTCCTGTGAATTCTTTAGATCCTCCAATGACTTCCCATTTTCTGCCTGAAATTCCATCAAGAATCTCATGATATCCTGGCTCTCACGATTCTTTTTTAGAAACACATCTGTTTCCAACGATCCGCCCGTATTTTCTACAACTATCACCTCCGGCTTCAAATATACTCTAGATTCATCCATAGCATTTGTGCAGCATTCAATTTCGCTACTGGTTGCTTACTCAGCCCTACTTCAATACCATACGTCCTGCCTGACCTAGTGACCTGTTTTCGTCCGTCGTGTCCTTATTAAATTTGAAATAAGTAAACTAAATAATCTTACACCGCGTGCCCCACCAAACCATAAAAATACAAATCCTAAGTCTAAGCAGCCCTATCAAGTCCTATCGTGCCCCTCCTTGCGCTGCCACTTTATGTAAATTTAAAATTGACTACACTATGTACTTTTATGTACAACCTGCTTTTAATCTAAATATTTTTGGTTAGACCCTCGAATGTATGCCACCAAAATTACTCTCAACCGTTCGTAAGAACTTCAAAGAAGAGAAACGTCAAAACCGTTAGTGTTCATATGGAAATATTATGAGCACGTTCACAACATTGGTCATTCGACACTGAATAGTCGATTGAAGGAATCTGCTGAACATTATGGTGAGGTTTGAATTAATCCGTATTTATAATGTGGAGAAGGTACAAAGATAACTTGTAGGTCATGTTTATTCTGGAAATAATTTCGTTCTCTATTAGTATAAAATGAGTTGTTTTATACTTCGGAATATGTTTAGTTTTATGTAGGAGTATTGTAACAAATACGATTTCATTCCCAATTAATTTATGCATTTTTATAATTATTAATTTACAAATATCCCTTACGACATTGAAAGCGTAAATTTCTATTCCATTAATATAATTCGTTATTATGTAGAACTCCATCTGTGTTTATAAATTAAATGTGGCATTTCGGTTTCCCTGATATTTGCGAACGTGTTGACGCAAGAATTCGGTCCACTGCGCTTGCTCGCGTAGTAAAACTTTTTATTGCTTTAGTCTATTTTAATAAGAGGCTGTAATCAGATAGACAGGTTTTCGACGCGTGGTCGAGTAGCGTTGTTTGAAGTCATGGAGTCCAACAAATACGTGGCTTGGAGAAGGAGAATTCCTTTAGATTTTGAAGTAGAAACCATCACTAGGGATATGCTAGATAATCGAGAAGAAATTTCTGTTCAGTATTCTTCTTTGATTAGCCGACCCTTGAGATGATTTATATGGTTTTGAAGTAACATCGTCACGATATGTAATTATTTTCTGTTTGATTGTAAATTAATGTTTCTTGATTTTTGTAATGCAAGTTTTTTTATTATTAAGTATTTCAAGTAGAAATGTTAAGGTGCCCTTGTTGTGAACAAGCAAAAATTTAAGCGTTCATTCTCGAAAGGAAATCAAGTTCGTAATTCTAGGCATATGTGAAAGACTCGCAATCTGTTGTAGTTGTACACAAAAGTTGATGAGCGACAGTACAAAGTTCATCCGGCGGCTCCGTGGTGTAGTAGCATGTGTGTGACTACTACGGCAAAATTCCAAATTTTCCAGGTAAAACAAAAACTCGCGCTACCCGAGTTATATAGAGATCATGCAAACTTTTGTGGTGAGTGATTTCTTTATTCAGTTCTCGTTAAACAATGAAACTACAGGAAATGTAGCGGTTGTTTTTTGTAAATATATACAGTAGTTTAAATTGGCATAAATATTTTTTTGTTCAATATTTAATAGTTTTATTTGTATAAATGTTCGTAAGAATGTTGAAAATTTAAAGATAAGTTTCAGAGAATCAAAAAGGTTAGACCAGAATTTGTTTGTAACTTAACAGGTGACATTTTAGCGCTTGTTTGTCACATTTTATGATCCAGTTTTTTTACTCGAAAGTATAATAATACGCAGATTATTTTATACCACAAAGCTATTTGATTTTTCGTTCAAAGTATATCTTTTTATAAATATCTAAATTCAATCTTACATGAAATGAGTCCAAATCATATATCATAATTTTTTGTAAACCAAAATAGGATCCTTATTCGGTGATAATTAAACAGTTGTTACTTATTATTAAAAAAATTCAATATTTTCCTTAAAGAACTTTAATAAATAATTAATATCATTGAAATGCTCTTAAGTAATGAGAGATTAAGTATAATTACTGTGATAGCTTGATTACAAAAAAATAATTGTGTATATAAAGTTGCATAAAAGATGTATATATATTTCTTTAACCAATTAGAAAATGGATTATGTTATTTTAAATCTTATTTTTATTGAAGTTGATAATAGTTACTCACAATTGGTACAAACAAATTCATAAAATTCATGAGTATAGAGAGACAGGCCACCAACATTCTATTGGTAAGATATTTTAGAGTTATAGTTTTGAATTGTTAATTTCTTAAACTTTTTGTTATAATTTGACTAGGCTCTAGTGAAGCCCTAGTTCTATGAATTTCTCGAGGTGGTTATATTTTCAGATAGTAGGACACCTTCCTTCCAATTCAAGTTAGCAGTGTTAAAGGTAAGTAAGTATTATGTTTATACGTTTTGGATGTTCAAAAGATGTTTTTTTCATTTAGAAGTTTTCCATATCTTACCTTCCGATTGTTAGACATTACAGTTACTAGTAAGATACGGTGGCGTCCATAATTTTCTTTTTTATCGTATAACAACCTATGACCCCTGCTCAGAGCTTTGCCCTCAGTTGAAGAAACTTAGTTGGCTGGAAGATCTTATTCGAGGGTCTTTTTGTACGAAAAGCCGCGTTCCATACATTTTACCCTGGGCTTGATTTTTAGACAGGAACCCCTCCTCTGCTATGTGTAACTCTGCCGCCTATAAGGTGGAGTATGCCGATGTAATGGCCTTAACAACTGCATTCGATCTTGCAAAATTACTAACCCTATTGCCAGCGAGAATAGTCGAACTTTCCATTGCTTATGAGTACAATCTTTCACCCAAAATCCTTTTTACTTAGACTGAAAGAAACCGCACCTAAATTGTAGGATGCATCTTAGTTTATATTTCAAGTTGAGCTATTAATTGCAAGAAAAGAAATAAACAATCACTGACAAGGCTCAAACTTGTAACCTATCTATTTTTGACATAATATCAAAAACTTTCACACTGTCAGACATGATTGACAACATACCAAAGTAATTAAAAGGTAAGTTGATACATAGTTGTGTAGGTGATTTTTAAATTTGTCCATTTTCTAATGGAATTACCGGTCGTGGTGTCTTAGTTAGTTAACGCTAGTTATGTATCCCCAAATTGATATATGTATAACAAAATAGAATAATTACGAAATTATTAGAAAGTGTTAAGAAAATGCTAAGTGAAGTGCAACAATGTAATACAAGGACCATTTATAAAGTTTATTAGCAGTTCATGAGAACGGATGCAATACTTTGTATCCGAGACGACGGTGACACTACAGGTGGAAGGTCACAGACGGTCAAGATACCGCAATTACCTAGAAAGTAAGATTATAACATTGTAACAATGAATAGAATTAAGAATAAGCAGACATGAGCTCTGCAAGTTCCCACAGCCATGTGAGGGGGTAGAGACATTATAAAAAGCCCAGGAACCCAGGACCCGGCAGTCAGTCAAAGGAACTAAAAAAAGAATTTCAAACAATCAAAAATAATTATTACTGACTAAAACAATCAATGGACACGGTAAAATACGGAAAGGAATACGCTATAGAAATGATGAATTATAACAGCATAATAGAAAGTATTTTAAGAAACATATAATATAAATTTAAACGACGATTAACCAAAGAAAAAACGTCAATACGAAAAAAATGACTATTCAACGGTTTATGTAACATAATAAAAGGCATCACAGGCAACTTAGATAATCAAAACGCAGAACGTTACGACAACGCAATACAACAACTAATTAAAAATCAAAACGATTAATAACCGTAATTAGTAACCAAATATCGCTAACTCAATCAACTATTTAAAATTCAACGAGACACTAAGAAAGCTAGTAAGAAACCGAGATAGTATAGCCAACCGAATACAAACCCTACAAACTAACATCCAAACTACCATGTTAGACATGCGGGACTTAATTAGATTAAATACAAAATTTACTCAAATAATACCAACCCTTACTTTAATTTAACAAATTTTAGCAACGTTAGAAAGCGCAGTAACATTTGCAAAATTAAATACCCTACACTAGTATCATAGAACCAATCAATTTATTAAAGGAATTATTAAGAATTAGATCATTTATAGCTAACAGTAAATTACCCTTTGATGTAGTAGAATCCAACATTCCAATATTTGAAAAAATGTCTATAGTTAAAGGCTATGTATAAAATAACGATATAACATTTTAATAGAGATCCCGATAGTAGAAAATAACATTTATAATTATTATCATTTATTTGCTTTTTAATAAAATTACTAGCACGTATCAAGTTATCATACCCAAAACCAAATTCCTATCCTTAAATGAACTAAGATATGGCTATACGAACGAAAAATGTAACGAAGTAACGCCAAATCAATATTTATGCCAATCATTGACAACAACTATTTAAGAAGACAGCCCTTGCGAAGTACAATTATTAAAAGTTTCAAATCACTACGAAAACTGTGAAGCCAAACCCTTACCAATTACCAATATGAAAATTCAAAAAGTTACAGAAAACAAATGGATTGCCATCTTCTCAATAGAAGTAATAGCAACCGTCCACTGCAATCAAAACGAAAACAATTTAGTATTAACCGGAAGCAAATTAATCACCCTCAAAGAAGACTTATTTGAAATTAAAAAACGAAATAATCAGAGTTTACTAAGATCCCGTAGCAACCAAGAAACTCGCAAACTTACCAGAAGTACAAATCAAGACAACGCAAATCGAAAACGAAGAAATAATTCTAAAACCTATGCAACTAGAGCATTTAGAATTGGACGATTTCAACCACGCCGTAAAATTAATGGAAAAGTACAAAGAACATTTAAGTGAATTAAAAACGCCCAAGTTACACTACCACAACATAAGTGTTTGGACAATTGTGTTAATCATTTTGACTGTTTTATTGATCATATATGTATTTTACAAAATATATACTAAGTACAAGAATAAAGAAAACAGTTTTAGATTTAAGGAAACAAAAGTAAATAAAGAAACGAATATACCATTAGAAACTATGAATTTTAAGCAATGAAATTAAGTTATGAATTTTAAAATTAAAATTAAGAAAGGAAACCCTTAATTTTTCATGTACGTCGGGAGGAGTTATGTATCCCCCAATTGATATATGTATAACAAAATAGAATAATTAGGAAATTATTACAAAGTGTTAAGAAAATGCTAAGTGAAGTGCAACAATGTAATACAAGGACAATTTGTAAAGTTTATTAACAGTTCATGAGAACAGATGCAATACTTTGTATCCGAGACGACGGTGACACTACAGGTGGAAGGTCACAGACGGTCAAGATACCGCAATTACCTAGAAAGTAAGATTATAACATTGTAACAATGAATAGAATTAAGAATAAGCAGACATGAGCTCTGCAAGTTCCCACAGCCATGTGAGGGGTAGAGACATTATAAAAAGCCCAGGAACCCAGGACCCGGCAGTCAGTCAAAGGAACTAAAAAAAGAATTTCAAACAATCAAAAATAATTATTACTGACTAAAACAATCAATGGACACGGTAAAATACGGAAAGGAATACGCTATAGAAATGATGAATTATAACAGCATAATAGAAAGTATTTTAAGAAACATAGAAGATAAATTTAACCGACTAATACCCACAGAACAAACGGCAAGACGAAAAAAATGACTAATCAACGGATTAGGTAACATAATAAAAGGCATCACAGGCAACTTAGATAATCAAAACGCAGAACGTTACGACAACGCAATACAACAACTAATTAAAAATCAAAACGATTAATAACCGTAATTAGTAACCAAATATCGCTAACTCAATCAACTATTTAAAATTCAACGAGACACTAAGAAAGCTAGTAAGAAACCGAGATAGTATAGCCAACCGAATACAAACCCTACAAACTAACATCCAAACTACCATGTTAGACATGCGGGACTTAATTAGATTAAATACAAAATTTACTCAAATAATACCAACCCTTACTTTAATTTAACAAATTTTAGCAACGTTAGAAAGCGCAGTAACATTTGCAAAATTAAATACCCTACACTAGTATCATAGAACCAATCAATTTATTAAAGGAATTATTAAGAATTAGATCATTTATAGCTAACAGTAAATTACCCTTTGATGTAGTAGAATCCAACATTCCAATATTTGAAAAAATGTCTATAGTTAAAGGCTATGTATAAAATAACGATATAACATTTTTAATAGAGATCCCGATAGTAGAAAATAACATTTATAATTATTATCATTTATTTGCTTTTTTAATAAAAATTACTAGCACGTATCAAGTTATCATACCCAAAACCAAATTCCTATCCTTAAATGAACTAAGATATGGCTATACGAACGAAAAATGTAACGAAGTAACGCCAAATCAATATTTATGCCAATCATTGACAACAACTATTTAAGAAGACAGCCCTTGCGAAGTACAATTATTAAAAGTTTCAAATCACTACGAAAACTGTGAAGCCAAACCCTTACCAATTACCAATATGAAAATTCAAAAAGTTACAGAAAACAAATGGATTGCCATCTTCTCAATAGAAGTAATAGCAACCGTCCACTGCAATCAAAACGAAAACAATTTAGTATTAACCGGAAGCAAATTAATCACCCTCAAAGAAGACTTATTTGAAATTAAAAAACGAAATAATCAGAGTTTACTAAGATCCCGTAGCAACCAAGAAACTCGCAAACTTACCAGAAGTACAAATCAAGACAACGCAAATCGAAAACGAAGAAATAATTCTAAAACCTATGCAACTAGAGCATTTAGAATTGGACGATTTCAACCACGCCGTAAAATTAATGGAAAAGTACAAAGAACATTTAAGTGAATTAAAACGCCCAAGTTACACTACCACAACATAAGTGTTTGGACAATTGTGTTAATCATTTTGACTGTTTTATTGATCATATATGTATTTTACAAAATATATACTAAGTACAAGAATAAAGAAAACAGTTTTAGATTTAAGGAAACAAAAGTAAATAAAGAAACGAATATACCATTAGAAACTATGAATTTTAAGCAATGAAATTAAGTTATGAATTTTAAAATTAAAAATTAAGAAAGGAAACCCCTTAATTTTTCATGTACGTCGGGAGGAGTTATGTATCCCCCAATTGATATATGTATAACAAAATAGAATAATTAGGAAATTATTACAAAGTGTTAAGAAAATGCTAAGTGAAGTGCAACAATGTAATACAAGGACAATTTGTAAAGTTTATTAACAGTTCATGAGAACAGATGCAATACTTTGTATCCGAGACGACGGTGATGCTGCAGGTGGCAGGTCACAGACGGTCAAGATACCGCAATTACCTAGAAAGTAACATTATAACATTGTAACAATGAATAGAATTAAGAGTAAGCAGACATGAGCTATGCAAGTTCCCACAGCTTTGTGAGGGGGTAAGGACATTATAAAATGCCCGGGAGCCCCAGGACCCGGCAGTCAGTCAAAGTATTCAGCTTTAACATTACAGTTGCTTAGGCTACTCAAGATAGTACAATTATTTCAGTTATTTTCGACTTAAAGTAATTTAAATCAAGTTTGTAAAATTCCATAATTAATGTCTGTTTGAAATAAATTTGTTAAGAAGTTTTGGAAGTGGTTTTTAAAAACACTGCTCCGAAGGCCCGAACCTTAACTCGCATCCAAGTATTAATTCATACGTTATAGGTTCGCGTCCTGTAGATGACCTTATATTTTCGTTCTTTCTTACTTGCACGATTTGAAATAGTTATTTAGGTTTTGTATAAAGACCTAAGCTATAATTCGAAGTTTGTAATTGAAAGACGGAAAATATAAGGTTTACTTTGTACATGGACGCTACCGAGAGTCCAAGTTCAATCAGAAAGATGGAGAAATTTAAATCTCGTACCTCACTAGCATATTAATTACTTTCAATCACGTTTGGAACTGTTGTCAAACATATCCGATGGTGTCAAATTTTTTGACGTTATGTGAGTGATGTTAATATTCATGATTAAACTTAACTATGAAATACAAATGTAAAATTGTATACAAGTGTTTTACAAAAATACGGCATAAATATGCTGTACGGGCATGTAGTGTGTGGATCGACAAAGAAATTTCCGTAAGATGTGGAATAGCTTTCAATGTAAGAATTGGCTACTAAGTCGTTACTGAATATTAAATTTATTCTGTCGCTCTACTGCAGAAAAGTATAAATTGATTCATCTTTCCGTAAGCATTATAAGTATAACTTATAATAATGAAATATGCTTTTGCAAGACAAGCGTATAACAATCACCAAGTATAATAAATTTAATACTTAAATAAATGGTTTTCTTTCAGTTTCAAAACCAGCTAGTGTATGACAAATTGAATTCAGCTAAGCTGAACTTATTCGTTTCACTTGACAAATAGCTCAATTTAAGTTTTTAGACAGGATTGAATTAATTTCAGTAAAACGTCAATAACTACTGCTCTGCTCTTTCATATTTTATCAAACTGAATTCTTTAGCAAGGTACGAGGCTTGTTCAATTACAACCCAACTTTGGTTCAGGAAAAATTTATTGACAACTAAATTTACAAATAATTACCACTACGATTAAGGCACATATTACATTGTTTCGTTAAACCTATGTATACCCTGCCTAAAGAAATCTTGTGGCTGCTGCTCGAAGAATTCGTTCACTTTTGTACTTCTACGTCCAACTGAAAACGGTTATTTTTTAATGCCTTTTTCAGTGGCCCAAAGATGTGAAAATCGCAAGGCGATAAATCGGGACTATAGAGTGGATGCTCTAATATCCTCCATTTCTTTCGCTATAGATTTTTATTTCACTACGTTAGCAACATGAAGTCGAACATTGTCGTGAAGCAGAATGACACCACGTGAAAGTTTCCCTGAACGTTTTTTCTTATTGCTTGATGCAGATTGTTTAAAGTTTAATTATACAGGTTTGCGTTGATATGCACCCGAGGTTCTGTAAATTCTATCAACAAGGGTCTTTCATAGTCGAAAAAATGTCAACATGACCTTACCGGCAGAAGGTGGAACTTTAAACTTCTTTGGTGGCGGAGAATTTGCGTGTTTCCATTACATCGATGACAGCTTACTGGATAGTTCAAAATAATGACACTAAGATTCGTCGCCAGCAATTATTGACGAGAGAAAATCGTTATTATTTTGTCTGTATTCCGTGACGTGTTGCAAAGATAAGTCCATTCGCAAGCTTTTTATTTTCTGACAAAAGACGAGGAACCCATTGCGCACAAACTTTGGTGTATCCCAGTTTGTGCACGATGCTATGAACAGATCCGATACTCACATCAACATTTTCTGAAATTATTCTGACTGAAACTCGACGATTTTCTCTAATCAGACCTTTCACACATGCCATATTCCTGTCTGTTGGCGCAGTACACATTGCACCTGGTCGCGACTTATCATTCGTCCCTTCGCGTCCATTCTTAAACTTTGTACACCATTCCTTGACAGTTGGATACACAAAACATGCGTTTTCATACTCTGCTTGCATTCGCGTATGAATTTCTAATGGTTGCAAACCTTCAACACACAGAAATTGAATGACCGCACGTTGATCACATTTGGTCGGATAGTTAACAACAAACGTCATTTCAAAGTCACAATACTTAAAATCGCTGTCAAATATATACGAGAGAAACTGACCAGTGGGAAGTTTACAAACACCAATAACGTTGCAAAACGTTAGTTGAGTGATTACAATTGTTTCCAAGGCTAACCTGACAAAAGGTGGGTTTCAATTGAACAAGCCTCGTATAATTTTGTGTATGAACTAACGGGTGATATAATTTTTTGCAAATTCAAAATGGGCAACATTAAGATACCGGTTAATTATAGGGTTTATTTGTATATAGTATAAGACGTTACAAGAAATTTTAATCAAATTATATTCGTATTGATCGTAATTTTAATAAACACTAAATATTGAAAAATACACGTACAGTCACCGTACAAAGTATTTTAGGGTCTCCCCGAAATAATCGAGAACGGCAACTTCATCTAAGCACCGAAACTTACTTAAGAACTGCCCTTTCAAGTATGTCATTTCCTCATCGACCTACCTAAAAGTCCCAATCGCTTCAATATAGATTTCATACCCTTTATATAACTACGGAACTCTCAGTGACCAGTAGAGGCTCTTGACCTCTACGTTTATAGAATAAAAGCATTCCTAGTACATAATTATTTTCATGGTACTATTGATAAACGACCAATCCTGGCTTGAGTGGCAATGTCGACGTTCCTGATTGATTCCGTTTTCTTCGTCAATATTTTATAAACTGCAGCCACCCTACTTTACTCTCGATAAGATTTTCTTTAGTTTGTACTTCACACGTATTACACCAAGATCAAATCATTCACTCCTGATGGGATCTCGGTCACTACGTGACTCTGACACTAATGGGATAAAGTTCACATAATTTAAAACTAAAATTTACTAACTTGTTCAGACTTTGTGGAGACCTCAGCCACCACCTAGCTCTACCACTGACGGGAAAGAAACCGACTACTTTTGCTTTCAAACAATTCAGTATTACGTTTATCATTGTGGAAACCTTGCTACATTTGATTTTCCAATGCTTTACCCGAAAGTGTTACTTTGGCCAGAAAGCGAGGGTTTTTTTACCTGGAAAACTTTAAATTTTGCCGAATGCTTGCTGTATAAATAAGGTTGGGATCTATAACGTTCGTGACAACACTCACACGCGGGACCTCTATTTTACCTCTCATCAGAACGAGGGCGTATTTTTGTGAAGAATGTTCGCCTAACATTTTTCAAGCGGACCGTGTCGGGATTCGAACCCACGATCTTAGGCACAGTAGTAACACGCGTGCCATCTGCGCCACGAATCCGCCTGTGGACTCCTTAGCCAACACCCGGCTCTACCACTGACGCTACAGACACGGACTACTTTTGCTTTCAAACAGTTCAAAAATTATTTTAAACATTGTGGAAACTTCAGCCACCGCCCTGCTCTACCACTAACGGGAGAGCGACTGATATAGTAAATTGATTCCTATAGCATCCACTAAAAAATTATAAACACTGTAAAAACCATAGCCAGCCTCTAAATCAACTCTTGCATAACTGTCGAAATATCACTCACCTGACTTGTCCGTGTCACTATCATTGCCAGTTTCATCTTCCAAAAATTCTATCACCTTTTTCATGTCACACTGTAACGGTCATGCACTTAGTGGTTTCACACCTGCCTTGGTAACAATATTAATACCAACCTTTTTATACTCAAATCGCCCATTCCCTAAACACTTGAACACTTTATATTTACCCAAAAATTCATAATCACTTTTATTATGTGCATTTGAGAATCGCGATGCATTAACACAAAATCACGGGAAAGGAGTTGTACATTTCTTCGACGTTTCTGGTTAATGCTTTGAATGACGTGGCAGATAATCCCCTGCAACACACTCCAGGTCTAATTGGCGGTTGCGAATCGGACTTAAATCTTTCTATACATTTTTTTTAATAGAGCTTATCTTAAAGATATCGAACTTTGTATTCCTAAAAGTACAGTATTGCCCGAAATAAACAGTACTGAAATTGTAATTGTTTTGTATATTTAAAAAATACATATTATTGACACTTTATTATATGTTCTAAATGTGCACCTCCTCGTTCGAGACAGACTTCATAACGATGTTCTAAGTTTCTGGTCATGTTATTGAATAAGGGTTGTCTCAGGGCTGCGAAGAAAACTCTAACGGCATCCTTTAATTCATCGATGGTTTGTGGTGCCCGTTTGAAAACGGCATTTTTAGCCATGCCCCAAATGTATGCGTCTGGAGGTGTGAGGTCTGGAGAATGTGAAGGATAAGGGAAGTCAGTAAATCGTGATATGAAATTGCTTGGAAAATGTTCTTGAAGAAATTGACGAATTGCGGCAGCAGTATGGCAAGTTGCCCCGTCCTGCTGAAAAATTGGTTTCGAAATGCCAAGTTACGTGCACGACAGAATTGACGTAGATCAGGGATAAATCGTGTTAAAATTTGTCTGTACCTCTGTTGATTAAGTGTGACTTGCCTACCATTCTCTTCGATAAAGTACGGACCAATGACTCCGTGTCCGGAAACAGCACACCAGACACTCACTTTTCACTATGTAAAGGAACCTCTTGAACCTCATCGGGTCTGGCAAAGCCCAGAAATCGATTTGTGCGACGATTCACATAGCGTGACAAGTAAAATGTGCTTCGTCTGAAAACCAAACATTTTTCAAAAATTCAGGATTTTCATACTGTAACGCGAGAATTCTGGCGCAATATTCCACTCTACTGCGATAATCCCGAGGATGTAGTTGTTGATGTACCTGAATCACATACGAAAATGTACCCAGCTCCTTTAGGATTCTTTGAAAGGAAGTTCTTTTAAATCAAGTTGTAACGCTGTCCTTGCCTGGCTGACTTTCGGATTTTCTAAGATTTGCTCAAAACACGTTCATGGTTATTGTTGTTGTTAACTGTCCTGGGACGCCCTGAGTTTCCTTTTCGTTGGCACAATACACTACCTGTATTTCTAAACTTTTCAATAACCTTCAAAATTACAGCATTACTTGGAGAACGTTTATTAAACCTTTGTGTGAATTGATCAGACACGTATAGCAAACTTGCACCATTACGTCGGCCGATTTCGTATGAACGAAAATAATGCTCTACCAGAAACACTTTCTCCTCTGTACTTAACACCATTTTTAACAATTAGGCCCTACTAATTACTTGTTTGAGGTTTACTTGACAGGTCTATACTAGCTAACTTGAGTGTGACAGCGCACGCATAAAAACACCGCCAACTTAGTTTCAGTACTGTTTATTTCGGGCAATACTGTAATTGCAACGGCATTGTTTTAGTGGACTTGCGGACAGTGGTGCTCAAAACAAGTTATATTCTCCACAATCCTCACGGCCATTCTTAATAGGTTTCTGATAGTTCTTATGTACCGCTCGACTTTACCACTACTGCAATGGATATCGGGTGTCAGATAATGATACCTATTTTCTATTCATCTAGATATTTGGGAAAAGATGTATTTTTAAACGATGTAACAGGATCCATCACCTTTTTAGGAGTAACAAACAGTATTAAAACATTGTGAAGCTTTTCCCGCATTTCTAGTGTGGTAACTGTTTTCAGAAGTACAAGTTTCGATACTTTGTAAACGCATCCATAATAACCAGGATATGATCAAACAATCAGGAAGTAGTCCTATGCAGTCCGTATTCAAAATGGAGAAAGGCTCCTTCGATTTCTCTACGGGGTTTATGTACTCCTGCAGAAGCCCTTTTCTTGCTCTTTTTACAGAGCATATGACAGAATGTTTTACATAATGCTTGACAGAATTTCACATTCATGGGAACCAGAATTGTTCAGAAATTGATTCGTATGTTTTGTCCGACCCAGCGTGGCATTTTTCATCGTGAAAGATTCGAAGAATGCGAAAACACATTACCTGGCAACAAACCACTGTAAGTTTACGCGGTTCCATCAGAATTCATGTGTCTGTGATACAACGAGCCATCTTTTGCAAGATACTGATTGGAATCAAGTTCGCCATCCTTTAGTTAACGCAACAAATTTTTGCCCTTTCGTTCTACATAAACCTAATCCTGATTCCTCACTCGATTCATATAACCGACATCGGCCAAACTGCTTCCCTCCCGATGCACAATCTCAAAATTGAAATTCTGAAGATAAATTCACCAACGTGCTATTTTACGACTAGTTTGTTTTTTATTGCTGTGGCAATAGCTTTGCAGTTAGTTTCTAAAGTAAGTTTAATACCCAATATATGATCTCGAAAATGCTTCAACGCCTCTACAATGATGTCTCGCATTCATACGCAGTATCCTAAGCTACTCTGTGTGTAATTCCGTCAATAAATCTATACACATTATGTAAGCACCATTCTTTTTTCTCACAAGGACTCGCATAAGGTGATTTGCTTGGACGAATAATTCTATTTGCTAACAAATCTAATGTGATTTCCCATACCGCTTGTCTTTCACTTGGCGCTAACCAATATCGTGATCGATAACCGACGATGTCCTTTTCCAATTTTATTTCCAACCACATATTGTTAACCGTTCGAATTTTATTACCACTACATGTAGGTTCGAATCCTGTTTGGGACCTTATATTTTTCATCCTTCAATTACTAGTTTGAAATAATTATTTAAGCTTTACATAAGCGTCTAATTTATTATTTCATCTTATTAACTATAATATTTTAATATTTATCAACTTGCTTTGTGCAATTGATTACCTAATATGTATATTTACTAGTTGGCTTAAGCCGTAGTTTTGAGCGTCGGTTCCTGTCTATATCTGAATATCTGACATAAGACAAAAACTTAACATGGTCAAATATGATTGAGAAAAATGCCCAACGTAGTTAAAAGTAAGGTCGATGTATAGTGGCGTACAAGATTTAGATTTGCAAAATTTTTCGGTTTTCGTCACCAGTCCCGATAGTGCAAGTAGTAAATACATCTGCCGCGAAAGCTGAAGATACAAGTTCAAATCCTCTCTGAAACCTTATATTTTTTCATCTTTCAATTACTAGTTTGATTTGAAAGGATCATGTAAGTTTTGCCTTAAAAGTTAAGCTATTATTTCATCTTATTAACTACCGTGTGATCCAAAAGTCAGTTTATCGAGTTAGAAGACATGCCTATTACATTCACTAAATATATCAATGTAAGTATTCCGCCGAATTGTATATTCAGTATCCCTCGGTAAACTGACTTTTGGATCACCCTGTGTAATATTTTAATTTTTATCCACTTGCCTTATGCAATTATTAGCGTCACTTCCTGTCTATATCTGGCATAGGTGAAAACATGGCACTGTCAGATATGATTGACAAAAATGCCAAACGTAATTGAAAGTTTGGTTGATATATAGTACCGTACAGGATTTATATTTACAAAATTTTCCGATTATCCTCACCAGTCCCGGTTGTGTAATTGATAAATACATGAGTCGCGAAAGCTAAAGATGCAGGTTCGATTCCTGTATGTATGTATATATATATATATATATATATATATATATATATATAATGTTATGCAGTTTATTAAGATCCCCACTGTTGGGCAGTCATAATGTTCTGTTGCCTACCTCAGATGCTCAACACCATAAATCTTGTGAATCTACCTAAAAAGCTTACCTGGGCTGCTGAAAATCAAATTTCACCTAACTGCTACCTTGCTGCAATCTAAAAAATACTTCCCTACAATCCTATCTAAAAAACGCAACTACAAAAGTTCATCACATTCTATTTACACAAAAAATTACTACCTCCAAAACCTTTTCAATATAACGGTTCATATACATAAAATTACATATCCTCGATTAGAAAACAATTCACTTTTAAAAATGTTGTTAGATTAAAATTTTTCTTTTTATACAAATACCCTTTCTAAAGTAAGTGGACTAACCTCATACCTGACTTTAACCCCTGTCTTAATATGAGATCACAGTAAAACCCTTTTAAACATGTGTGCAAAACTATAGCACAGCAACAACAAAAAGTCCCCATTACTTTGTACCTAAACAACCTTTATACAATTATTTTAAATATCCATCTCTACATAAACATATTTTCATTTAATTATAAAGTTCAATAAATTCTTAAGTCCATATAATTCAAAAAATGCACATCAAAAGCACAAAATGTTAAAACATATCAAATAAACTAAACAACAATGTTTTTTAAAAATCAGTTACCTGGAAAACATCACACCGCATGTATCTGCAATCCAACCATTGATAATGTTACTCTCAACAATGACTATAAGTAATGGAACCGCTCCCAGGTTAAGTCACACCATTCCTGTCAACACGCAGCTATCCAAATTTCTCCAACTAACCATCGATAACGCTTCCAAACTTCCCAAACTCCTCTACTGTTCCATACACCATCATCAAGCTACTACTCGATACATTAACAATCGCTAATCCATCTTAGGACGCGTTGTAAACCCCAATAATCAAAGTAAACTGTAGTCAGTACTTACATGACTTTGATAAGCTTCGCTATTATTTCTAAACGTACTTCAAGATTTTCTAAACGACAAGTACTACAGCACACCAACTTGTGTGTGTAATTATAAATAACAATTTCTTAAAAACACTGAATAATATTGTCTACTATTTGTATTAAGGTCAATGACAAACGAAGAAGAGAGCCGCACACCACCTTCTGGTGTTTATACAAACCCAAAAGCACCCTCCTATCTCACAATTCACCACCCCACATAAACTAACTTCCTTGGTAACCTCCTAACAGTTGCAATACTTCTCAAAACTCAAAATCTCAACCTCGACAAAATTTTGAAAATCCCAAGTTAGCCATCAATAGTTCTTCGTAATTTTGTAAACAAACATCAACGGTTTTGAAAATCTCGGAATCCTAACACTTTAGCACAACAAATTACCGCAAAAATAACTTCTAACCGTCCAACGGCTGTGTTGCTTCCCCGAAAACTAGCCTCAACTGACATCAATTTTTATTATATTCACGCCCCACATGTAAGACGAACCTAGCCTGATTTTTCTCTATCTTATATCCGAAAATTTTCGCTCTCATGCCTCGTTTACGAATCGCCATCATTTATGTACCCCCTCTTAATCTTAAACTGTCGCGCGTTTTACTCTTACTTGTGAAGTCCAATTACTTTTCTTTGTTTTTCAAATGCACGCTAAATCAGTCGTTGAAACCATTCACCACTCCTAAATAATTTATACCCTACATCTGTCTTGCTCTTATTAATACCCGATCTAATACGCTTTCTTCGTTCATCCTTAATAACTTGACTATAGCTTTCCTACCTTAATTCTTATCCCCCTTTAAAATTGTTGTCTTGTGCAAACATTCTCCGTCTCATTCTTACCTATAGCCTCAGATCTATCCTTGTTTCCTAGTTAAACCAACACCTAACAATTTCATCTCCCTCGTTTATATGCTAAAACACTATGTCTTTGTTTGCATATTGATCCCTGGCTGCTTTAACATCCATTTCCATTCGTAAAAATTATTGATTTTATTCTGAGCTTGTTTACACCGCTCCTTAAAATAAATCGTTACCCAGAACGTGCCTATCGTAACCGTCGGGTTTTGTTTATCCAAAACAGTTTCATACTCAGAAACTGCCTTCTTCTACCAATCTCATGTTTTTAAGTGCTATCTTATGCTAAATTATTCCCTATAATATTTACATACGCAACATGATACTAAGTTAATGTTTCTACTTCACTAAAATTATGCCCTTAAAATTATTGATCTAACGCTAAAGTAAAATGAGAAAGCTTTTTGACTATTATACGCTGATTATACTATAATTAAAGTAGCATCCCTACACTGTAAACTAATGAATTGACCTATATGATAAATTCTCAATATTAATTGTCTCTGTTCCCTAATATATTATGAAAATTCCTTGGAAATAATGGCAATGCTGAAATTAAAGCAAAATTAACTCTAAGTTCCTACTCTAAACTAATTAGTCGTTACTCTAGATTTTTAAGACACCTATTTAATCCTATGATTTATCTAACTAATCCTAACCTACAAATTACATAAGTCTTGTTAGTTTCTTTTAAGCTTGAAGTCTGTTTTTCACTCATCTCTTTAAATTTAGTTTCATTCTTGTCACTTTCCAAACTTAAACTTTCTTCCAACTTTACTAGATTTTCTCCGATTTCCATTCCTTACCCGTGGGTATTTTTATCCAATTCGTCACTCAATTACTTCATACTTTTTCATTGCTTTCACTTAGTTCCTTTTGTACTCGCATACCTTTTTCATTCTTTCGCTCACTTCCTGCATAGTCTCTCTCGCTTTCTTCATGCTTGTCTCATTCTTTTTACTCATTTGTTTCATATTTTTCTTTTGCTTCTGCATACCTTTATTTAAATTCAGTAAAAGTCACAATTTTCGCTTCCAGAATCTTTTTTATACTCTATTCCTTTTTTAACTCTAGATCTTTTTTTCTGTTCTTCCGAATAAACGCCTTCCTGCAAACCAATGTCTACCCCTTCAGCTCTCAAACCCTCGCGAATTGCTTTCATTATATTAGTCTTACTGAAAACCCATCAGATATACTACACAGAAAAAATTTCCACAAAATCCTACAAGACAAGAAACTCTAATTTTTAAACAACATAATCGAGCTTCTGCATTGGGACGCCACAAATTAATACTGTGAATATTTGGGTACAGTCGCCCTGACCATATACAAAAATGCAATGACTATAAATTGAAAAATTAAAAATGATATGACGTGGATTTTTACCTATTTTTTCCCGTCTTATAGCTCAACGACAAATATGCTGTAAATTTTACAAGAATGAAACGAACCAGAGAAATATTACGAAACGCTTTTCCTTAAAATTTTTATAGATAATTTAAGTATTCTTGTATTAGTCGTCTCAGTGTAGTTAATTAACGACCTTGAACAGAAATTCTGGTAAGGGTTAAAACACCTCGAGCTCTGCTTTCAAAACTGCTAGAAAACTATCTATTTACAAATAATTTGTATACGCAAAAAAAAATAATACTAGCTTAATTTACTTAATACACAAATTGTTTGTTTAGGATCAACACAAAGTTATACTTGCGGTTTGGATCGTCAAATTCTTGCAGATATTGTTATCTCTTTGGCCACCTGTCTTGCTAATAATTACTGTTTAAGGATCGTTTCTATTAACTGCATTAAAAAATTTTTGGTGCTAAATTTTTAAATCTTCATTTTACTCAAACTTCATACGTCGAAGTAGCAGAGCAAAAGTTCTTTTACAAGTTAAAGTAGCAGTCGCCTTGCACAAAGATAACTTATTATTTATATTAGAAGGTTTATTATAAATTCCTGATGAGTGATTTTTGATTGTAGATACCTCAGAAACAGCTAAAAGACATTACCCAGGGACTCAATTGGTTCTACCCAGATCTTATGCGACTTCTGAAACTTCGTTAAACAGTTTCATGTTCTTTATTAGCACGACCTTTTCTAACATGAAGTTGTTCACTGAGAGAACAGTTCTCTTAAAATTAGAAGTAACCAACTTGGTACGATATTATTCCAAACTTCATTGACTAATCACATCTATCAGTTTGATATCGTATTATCAAAGGTCAACTGTATCTACTAAAGGTTGAATGCTAAGTCTTTAGATGGTAATCACGAAGTGCTCAACCAAAAATCTTTTCCACCACAAAACCATTCGGGCTTATCTTTGTCAAAATTCGGGTTAAATGAATTAAGACTGCAATTTGAAATCACTCTTGCTATTTTTCTTTACCTAATGTAAGTAATATTATTTTACTGAAACCCTAACTTAAACCAAAGGAAAGGACTTTTTTATTCTCTGACTCATCATAATTTTGCATGTGAAATGTTTTCGTTCCAAGACCATGAGGTTATAGGCCTCATCGTTGAACATTATTAATCACAACAAATAAATCATACAATTGCACTACTTTAGAATACAAAGCAACCATGATATTATTTTTAACCCTAAAGACCACCATAATTTGACAACTTTTGAGTATGAACAATGTAAAATGTAAAAATAATCCATCTTTAGATCAAGAATGCATGTAACCTAAAAATTATTATATTTCTTAAAGGTAATGACCCTAACCCTATTTGTGAGATTTGCCAATACAGAAACTATTAAAATAAAATATGATTATAAACATTTCAAAGAAACGTTTCGTCCTCTCTAATTAATCAGATTTTCCAAAAATCTTGAATAAATTAAAAGAAATCAACAAAGATGGTGAAAAACAGACACCAAGATATCCTCAGCCTAAAAATATGTAATAACCCAAAAAATCTTGTGTAGGTAAATGCACGTGGGTGTTTTTGTGTATGTATAAGTTAAACTTAACCTATATGAAATTTCAATTCCGTTCGTGGAAGGGAAGGTGAGAGATCCTAAAGCGTCCTTCTCTCTATCTTTAAAGGGAGAGCGCTCACGGTAAGCCTAATCCGGGACAGTTCATGCGACCACATTCCAGGGTAGGTTTCGGAGAAAGCAAGCTCCCGAAAGGCTTCCTTTGTTTCTACGATTCGAAGTGAATAAATCATAAGGAATTCGTTCCACATGGCGAGGCGGTTATGCTGTGTTTTGTATTGGTATTTTAAATGCAGCGTCCTACGTCGTATTCGGCAAAAATATTGCAAAGAAGGAAGTTAACGCTTGACGCATAATACTGCGCCATCTTATCGAACAAAAATCGTGACTGAATTTTTTGACCAAAAATCGAATATTAATCATCAAACACTCGCAGTATACGCTGGATTTACTACCGTGTGATTTCTACTTATCCGAAAAGATGCATTTTCCGATGAAAGGAAAGCGTTATACCGACGTGATGGCCATCCAAAAAGCTAGCACCGCCATTTTCAAGGACAACTTTATAGATGACCTGTAATACTCATTCGGTATGCTTCTTGTTTGTGCAAATCTCTATATAGTCTTAAGGAGACTATTTTGAATCAAATAAATTATATTTGCTAAAAATAAGTATTTGTTCTCATTTTGAAAAGGACCCGCTTATTTTAAAATGCAGCTTGTATTTTAGCACCACTAAAAAATATTTTTAAATTTCGTGTGAAGCTCAGCAATGCAAACATGAACTCAAATAGGCAAAGCATAAAAAGCAGTTGATCAAAATTGCAGTGTAATGGATATGTACAAACTATATATTGCGTAAATCAAGTTAAAAGTAGTTAAGCAACGTAAGTTGGAGGTTTCGGGCGGAAATAAAGCTCGTAAACTATTTTCATAAATATACATATGGCGTGCTATTAAAGCACAAAATGGGTTACTATTAAAATATTTCCAACAAAAAGAATTTGCATTTGCACTTTGTAAAAGCTCTCATCCCTTAAACAATTAAATCTAATTTAGTCTCCGTCAACAGCAAGCGGCATAAGCAATAAAAAGGCTAAGAAGAAATACGATTTAACAGCTTGATACATTTAAGCAGAATTAATACGAGCATGAAATTTATAAGCCTGGTATATTTACAGCATTAGCAAAGTTTTAATGTGTTTGTTAGCGAAATTAGCGATTATCTTATACAGTTTCAAGTTTAATTACAAATAAAAGTTTGTTGAGTTAGTACTGAAAGAAAAGATCTTTGAAGTTGAATGTAACATTTAATAAGGTTCGTAGTTAAACCTACGCGTGGAGTTATTTTACGCAAAAGTAAGGTAATAGGGCGTATTTGTTAATTTAGGATTGATAGACTGAATAAGGAAACATTTGGTATATTAGAAAATCTAGTAGTTAATTTTAATATATATATATATATATATATATATATATATATATATATATATATTTTAATATATATATTTATATCACCCAACTAGGGGCTATTTCACAACAATTTAGAGGACATTATATAAATTGCTGTGAATTAGCCCCTAGGTTGGGTGTCCTCTAAATTGCTGTGAAGTAGCCCCTATATATATATATATATTGCTGTGAAATTGCCCCACGATAGGGCATTATATAAATTGCTGTGAATTAGCCCCTAGGTTGGGTGTCCTCTAAATTGCTGTGAAATGGCCCCTAGTTGAGTGATATATAAATAGCTGTGAATATACCCTAGTTGGTTGTTATATTTATTTGCTGTAATCTCTCCTAACGTTGGTACGATATCTTAATTGCTGTGATCTCAGTCCACGATTATTTTGTTATACAACTTTGCTACGTCACGTTGCCGTCGCCTTTTAAAGCTTTACTGTTGTGTTCGTACTCTGCCTTTTCCTCTGCGTCTCTAAATCATATAATTTCTTGAATTTGTAAGCCTCGGCTAGCTCAGTCTATTAACACAGAGTGCCCTACGTCACGACAATAAAGATTGTTTAACCCCTTTTCTTTATATTACCTATGTGTTAAAATAATGTAAATAAAAATGAAAATGAAGCAATCTAAAAATACACAATATAATAATCGATAATATCTACACTTTTATGTCAATAACTTATTAATTTGTTTAATATTAAAAAATTAGCCTTTGAATAAAATATTGATATTTATCTGATTCCACCAAATTTTGTGTTTCCTGAAAGCCAGCAAAAATACCACTGTAATTACTTTTAAGTATCTTTTAAACGTTCAAAACAATCCTCTCTCTATTTTTCAAATTCTTAAATGATTTTTGATGACCCTTACAGATATTTAATATAGCAAATATTAAATGTTATAAAATTGAAAAATAGTCTTATACTAATAATAAATAAAATCTCTGGCCTGTGTTTTTCTGCTTGGTTCTAGAAACTGCCTTTGAATATCAATGGTCAGCACCCGTGAATTGTTACAGCTTGACTTGTTAACGTAGTTTCTTCACTTGTTGACCAGAATGATTAATTAATTGTTGCTCGAATTCTCCCTTCGAATTTTGTAATGGTTTGGAGTTTACTTGTAGTTTAATTTGAGTATCTTGACGTTTATTTTATGTTTCTGAAGCGGGCTACTACTACCGCGTTTCTCTAATTTAAAAAAAGTAATAACAAGAGTCTTTATTACTCACTGTTCACAAGTCTAATTAACAGTATATGCCTTACTTATAGATGTTTTCAGTCCAATTAACAATGAAGCACTATCACACTAATGAATTTACAAGCACTAATATCTTCTTAAACTAACTTCTTTACCATAGGTCCATTAATAACACTAACACAACTATTATTCAATACACTTCTATCTATTTATGTATACTACAAGCTGCATGTACATTAGACACGTTTAGCTCATATAGCATTTATGTTTACTCTCGGACTTTCAAAAGCTCAACTACATTCTCTATACACGATATAATTTATATACGACATTCTTATATAGACTAACTTCTTACATTCATAAGCGGCCTTATATATACCCTGAATTAAAGATATGACTCATTCTCTAGTATTTTTTAGAAGAATTCTCGAATCCTGGAGAATATGTTGTGGCTCCGACGTTTGTATGTTTGACGGGTTGCCTAATTGTGGATCACAACATTTCTTTGTAAGCTTATTTAGAAGTACTTTTAGAATATTCTCTAAGTATGTTTAGACATTTATTTAGACGTATATTCAGACCTTTATTTAGAAATATACTTGGAGGTACATTCAGACATTTATTTAGAAGTACATTCAGAACCCTAAATTCTTAAATATTAGAACTAAATTCAATTAATAGTTTACCTTACGCATTAAGAGCAAAACGGCTACTTCTTGTTGTATAAATTGACACTTTTAATTTTCACTATTTTAATAAATTATTAATTTTCTTTAAGTTTACTCTTACGTAATATTTCACTTTCAATTAACGTGGTTAGTGCCTTGGTCGAAATGATCCTGAATGTTTACGAAGTCTTTATAGTATTCATAGACTCCTCTTATCTATTTTTCCTATTGGTGTTCATTGTGTGTTTGTTGATGAAGGCGTTGTATCTTGCGCTTATCTCTGCAAAACCCGGTATTTCTAAAAATTCCCTGTTCCTATTCTTGGTCAGACATTCCATTTCACACGTAGACGTTCAATTTTGAGTAGCATATTTCGCAGAAAGTTCAAACTTTATTGCATTTAGTTACGTCTTTCATGTTTGTGTTGACTATAGTTCAAACTTTATCCTATCACGGACCGCCTGTTATTTATTGTTTGTTACTCCAAATATGTTGGATTTTATCGAAATACAATGTCTTTGGTCACGTATTCATGTTCCTATTATGACGTATTTGAACGCGTTTACTTATTTATGCGTTGATATATTTAATGATATTATTAAATAGCCAGTATGCCAGGTTGAATACCTTCACCGATTACGTGTTTATTTTGATGAAACTAAATGCGTTTAAAATCTTATTTTTGCTCGTTTTTTTCCAGTTCTGATAATGTATACTTAACTTAGAACGTATTATACGGCGTACACATTATTATTTTTGCTAAATAGTATCTGATTATTGAATAATGAGCTTCTTTCTTATGAATTAAATTGTTTATGATTTATATACAGTGTGCTCGCTATTGTCTTTATGTAAAATAGTCGATTTACTCCTATTTAATGGTGGAATTGCTTCGTTTTTATAACGTTAATAATATCTACATTTATCTTACGACCCCTATGACTTAATATATTTTTAAACTACCTTCTTATCATAGCAATATATATATATATATATATATATATATATATATATAGAGTAAAATTGGAAACGATCTTGCTATCTTAACAGTATATAACTTTATGGGTTTTAGGTCAGCTGAATTGAAGAATTCTCTTTTTTATAAACTCAAGCTTTCGGAAATTTATTTTTCCATTATCAAGAGTACTAAAAGTAAATACAAATGAATTAGTTATGAGAACAGGACTTGACTAATAGCTAAAAATTATAGAAATAGTATTTAATACTTACTAAAGTGAGATAACAGTCAATTGGATGATTAATAATAGTAAATAGGATGATGGTGTGTAGTATAATTAAATATAAAAATAAAATATTTAAAAAATGTATAAAATGTGTTTTAGAATTTTAAATAGTAATATTATTTTGATGTTGAAGTTACAGTCTTGGTTTTTAATTTACCTAAGGCATTTGTTTGTATGTTGATTTTTGTTGGTTTATTAAAATTGATCTTGTGTATATAATTTTTAGTAAATATGTACGTACATGTTTTGTTTAATTTATTTAGTTGTGTTTATAAGTTTATGTGTGTGTGTGTGTTTGTGTGTGGTGTGTGTGTGTGAGTGTGTGTGTGTGTGTGAGTATGATTGTAAGAAAGTGTTATATGTAATTTAGTTATTTGTTATTGGTTTATTCATGTTTAAAAGGTAAGTATATATAGAGCTCAGGTTTCCAATGTCTGTTTTTGTTGAGTGTATTGGAATTTTGATAAACGTAACACATTTCAAGAAATTCGCGGTTAGATTTTTTGTTTTCAATATGTAGAATTTTTGGATTGTTGAAATCTATAGTATGGTCTGTTTTTGTTATATGTGCTCTGACCACACATTTAATGAAACATAGCCATGTTATAACTCTTTGGAAAGGGTTTTTTATCAGCATTTCAAAAATGTAAAAATCCAATATGGCGGCTATTTAAAAATTAAAAGTTGAACATTGTCACGCAAAATCTAGATGCCCTAGACAAAATCTAAGTTGAAAATGTGAAGCGCAATGGGGAACTACCAAGATGTACCAAATTTGAACATTTTATTTCGATTAGTAGACTAACTACAAGCAAATAAAGAAATCGTCAATTTTGTGTTTTTTGCCTTTATCTAGTAACCTATGCAAAATTTTTGAAATTTGAAAACCGATCCGAGATACCCTCATGATTATGCAACTTTTGTCCCATTTAACCAAGATCGTATCTCCTACAGTTTCCAAGATCCTCGTGTACTGCATTTTATACTGTACACACTGTATATCAACGATCACAATCTAAACAATTTAATTTATAAATTACATTTCTTTGTTGTAAGTGATCGGTTTTATCTTTAAGTTTGGAAAATAATTTATTTATTGAATTTAGGTTTTTTTAGCAATGTTGATATTAAGCTTTTAAATATGTTAATAATTTTATGTGTTAGTCCTTGTATGTATGGAAGAGATTGATAGCTTTGGTAATGGATGTTGTAGTTTGTATTATTAAGTTCTTTATTTTTGGTAACTCGTCTATTTCCTTGGTTGTATAATAAATTGTTTTTAAAGAATTGGGGTAGTTGTTATTTTTTAAAAGTTTACTTAGTATTTTTAAACTTTTTTGGTATAAATAAAGTAGGATGTGATGTATGTTTAATCCTATTTTTTAATCGTAAAATAAAATTAATTTTTATATCAAAGGAGTGATATGAGTGATAATTTATATAGCGTCCAGATTTAGTGGGTTTGATATACCAATCAGTAACAATTTGATTATTGTTTTGTCTGATAACAGGAGTATCTAAAAATGGTACAGAGTAGTTTGTTTCAGTTTCTATTGTAAATTTTATGTTTTCATTATAAAATAGACTATACCTTAGAAACATTTAACAAATATAATGAAAACATAAAATTTACAATAGAAACTGAAACTAACTACTCTGTACCATTTTTAGATACTTTTGTTATCAGGCAAAACAATAATCAAATTGTTACTGATTGGTATATCAAACCCACTAGCTTTGGACGCTATATAAATTATCACTCATATCACTCTTTTGATATAAAAATTAATTTTATTTTAGGATTAAAAATAGGATTAAACATACATCACATCCCACTTTATTTATACCAAAAAAGTTTAAAAATACTAAGTAAACTTATAAAAAATAACAACTACCCCAATTCTTTAAAAACAATTTATTGTACAACCAAGGAAATAGACAAAAATAATGGACTTAATAATACAAACTACAATATCTATAACCAAAGCTATCAATCTCTTCCATACATACAAGGACTAACACATAAAATTATTAACATATTTAAAAACCTTAATATCCACATTGCTAAAAAAAACCAAATTCAATAAATAAATTATTTTCCAAACTTAAAGATAAAACAGATCACTTTCAACAAAGAAATGTAATTTATAAATTAAATTGTTTAGATTGTGATCGTTCATATATAGGCCAAACATCTCAAAATGTAAAACAAAAGATCATACAACATAAAAGTGATATAAAAGTTAAAACTAAAGCATATGCCCTTGCGGTACACACTCTCAATGATGAACATAAGATAAATTTTAGTAATCCACAAATATTACAAATAGAAATTAACAAATTCAAAAGAACATTTTTAGAAATGTGCCATATTTATAGAAATTCAAATTATTTGAATAAAAAAAGCGCCATTCATAATCTGAGCAATATATATTCACACCTTTTAAACTTTAAAGAAAAATATGAAGAACTATAAGTCTAAGAATTGATTTTACATGTATATTCTTTATTATAACTAACAATTAGAAACAACTCACATACTCATACACTCTCTCACTCTCACTCTCTCTCGCTCTCCCTTTTTCTCTCTCTTTCTCTATCTCTCTGTCTGTCTTTCTCTCTCACACACACACACACGCACACACAGACATACACACATACACACAAAATATACTCACAATACACACAACGCCAAACAATATGATAAAAATTCAACATTTACCCACCTGTAATATAAACATACACATAAAGAGGCTGTTATGTATATCATGTTAAAAAAAAATCACAAGGTATACAAAACATATATACATACACATGCAAGTTAAACAAAAAGATCAAGATATGTATAAAAACATTTAATCAAAATTAATAACTTTTACTTCTTTACCAATATTTGATTTCGTCATCTTTTTATATATACACATTATTTCTTTTTAATTATAAAAAAAATTGTTCTAAAAATTCTTCCGAATAAGCTAATGTAAATAACCTCACTGTAAGTAATTAATTTATTTACTTTAGTAGGTTGTTAATAATTTAAACGTTTTAGTTATATATATATATATATATATATATATATATATATATATTGTCGTGGAATTATAGGTTAAATAGGTCTAGATAATCAAATTTTAACAACTGTGTATATAGGAAATAGGAACAGTTTATTTACGCGCCAAATTAATCAGTTTAGATAGTGTAAACGGACGGTTATTAAGATATTTTTGTATTACTAAATTAGAATGTTAAAAGTGCATAAAGGGAGGAAGCTTTAGGGTAAATGAAAACTCAAGGATACCCATAATTAGTTGCAATAGTTTAAATTAAGCGCATCGGATAGGTAATGGAGCTTTTGAGTAGAGAAAATCAATAATTTAAACGCATATTACCATTTAAATAAACGAAACGTTTGTTATACAAATCCTAATAAGTGGTAGAACTCGGAATTATTATTTTAAACAGATAGTTTATTTCAAAGAAACACCTGTTAGTTAAATGTCCAGTTCGGAGAACGGAATTATACGTTGAGACAGAATTTCATTGGAATTGTTTGTAACGGTCGGCCCGACCAGCTGCTAATATAACAAATTCTTTGAAGACTAAGTGAAATAAAAGATCTATAATGTAAAATAGACAGAGAACACGTATAATAAAACGTTGGTTACAACACACGTCTAAAATACACGTGAGAATTGAAGGTCAACAACAATATCGATTTTCTGTAGCTTGAGAGAGGTTCTAAAAGAGACAATAAATATGGGTGAAACGAAGAGAGGTAGCTAAGAGGTGGAACGTTATAACGGGGGAAAGCAATATCATTCGTCTAAAACTAGCAATTTTGAGAAGCTCGCGTCCGTTGATGTTATTGAACAAATTTCATAATAACAGCAGGATAAACTCGGAATTTTTAGACGTTACAATCAAAATTTGGAGAATTGGTTTTAAAAATGAGCTTTTCGATGAAAGAGGTTCCGTGAGGGGTCTACGAAAAGCGTATAAATACACTGGGAGAGGTATTAAAGCTCTCTTGCTCTTAGATCTTATATCGGATAGATCTCTTACGTAATTGCTAGTATATGCTCTTACGTTGTATTGATTATTGTTTATTCGTTGAAGTAGCATACAACATCCTATTTTAAAGTGTATGAAGCTGTTAGTAACGTGCCGTAATATATTAAAAGTAACTTGCACAAGTCGGTGCCAGCGTATCAAAGGTGCGGTTGCTACACGATGAAATCTGATGATAGGATGGTACTTGGGTAAGCGAATCGAAAAGCTTAACTAGTATGCGTGAAGTGTAGTGGTATGGAAGGTTAAGTTTGATTCAGACAATTATCCGGGAAGAATATTAAAGGTGGTTGCAGAGATTTGGATAGTGAGTGGGGATCAGTTGGAACCAGGCACAATCACTAAGTATATGGACACAACGACAAGGGTTTTTGGTACACATCTTCAGAGGAAACGATGGACGAAGCTTACTCCAGGTAAAGAAAATTAATTTCTTGCTTTCTGCTTAAACATGTGTGCTGATATTTTTGTGTTTGATGGTTTGACTTATTGGGGGTGTATTTTATTACTATAAAAACTTATTTAAAAGGGTACATGTACATGACAATTAATATTGATTATTTAAAAATGTTTATTGATGATATAAAAATGTTGTTGTAAGGACTAAACGGGTCTTTAGCTTTATTTTAAACAAAAATGCGAGGTTTAAAAGCACTTAGAGTAACTGAGTTATACTGAGCTAAAAATAGACCAGATTAAAACTTAATTTAGGATTGCACAACGGGCCCATCTACTCGCCTAAAATAAAATTGTTGAAATATATTAAAATCATAAAATTTTAAACGATTTAAAGATAGAGATGGTAACAGTTTTTTATCGAACTGTATGTACCAATGTGTAAATATTTTCTTAATAATGAAAACTTGTTAATATGTGTAAATAAAAAGGTTGCATTATTTGAGTGGTAATTTCATTTGACTGTGTTTGTGAAAAAAGAATGTACTTAGGATGGTAGGTATTCAAGAAGAAGCAGATTTCGGAGCTAGCCAGGGTGTGCAGAAGAAGGGGGCGTTCCAAATGAATAGTAAAAATTTTTTTTATTTTATTTTCAGAAAATTTTATGTTGGCTCAAAAATGGGGCGAGAATTGGTTTAGAGAAATTCCACTGCAATTTTATGGCACCCAATCCGTGGGGCGAGAATTTTTGAAAGTTCCACAGCAATATATATATATATATATATATATATATATATATATATATGTATATATATGTATATATATATATATATTGCTGTGGAACCGGAAGACAGTCTCTGGATATCCCTAAAAACCATTCAAGCCCCAACGTTGGGCTGTCATAAGAATGCTGTGGATCGGGGACTTAAGGGTTTGACATCGCCAGTGTCGACAACCGATTTTCAAAAAAATAAAAAAATTCAAAACAAAATTTCTTACCCGATACTTTCTGCTCCAAAAATCTTCAGCAACTTTCCTGACTAGCTCAGCTGTGCCTCTTCTCAGATACCTAAATTTACGATCATTCTTCCTTCCCACTCGCACACCATTCAATACAACCAAATAATACAACAATCATACAATATTTTATTTACCGCTATTTACAAACAAATTATTCATAGTTATAAACAGTTTGGTACACTAATTACAACTCAATAAGTGATATGTTTTAAAATCCTTGTTTTAAATTATTATTTGCAAACACATTTAATACAATATGAGTAGATGGGCCCCAAATTATACCCTAAATTTATTGCATACTGGAGTATGGTGAGCTCATAATAACCCAGTTTATTAATGTATGCCTTTTACCTTGCATAAAATTACTACAAAACTAATAGACCCGTGTACCCTTAACAATCCAATTTATATTCATAATGAAATTTAGTAAGTTAACATACACCCTTTTTCAATATTTTAAATAACCCCAATAATTGTCCAGCACACGTATCTTTTCCGATACGTTATATAACCACAAATAACCTCAATATTCACTCACACATCACCAAATAATACAAAAGTTTATCAGATAACAGAAATTCCAAATAAGTTACCTGTAGAGAGCTTCAGGCCTCCATCCCTTCAACGATACTCACCAGAAACCTTTGGCTTTGTGACTATGCGCTCTGGTACTCCACATATTCATAGATGATAACCCCAATATTCGCCAAGCGCCTTGCTTCCAATTACCATTCCATAACAGCATACAAACTCACGTATATTATACTTCTGTTTATTGATTTACTAGCTTGGTATGGTATTAGTTGGACCTCGGTTAATTTAATTCACTCGACACTACTCACGTTAATAACTATAAGGCCTCAACTACCAAGTTACAAGTGCTAGTACTACATTTACAGTATTATGAATATTTTTAATACTCACAAGAACTCTACTGTAACGTCGGTCTATCGTTGTAAGTAGTATTAAGCGATGAGAATACAAAGAGAGCCTTTCTAATTCTTTTAGAGTATTTATATTTTTCAAAATGCCACACCTAGGACACACTTCACGCGAAAGACCTATTTTCTAATAACAATTCTGCAAATTTTGATAAAACCGACTTTAAGATTCCAGAAATTCACCTCGTGGACGCGCCGTATGCTCCGAAATTGCTCCCACCTGTCGCATGTTCGTACGTTTGTAAAACTATCCGTTCCCAACCAATGATACTATTCTGTGTCGTTATGAAACCACGCCTGTACTATTTTTATCTCTGTCTTATGCATATTTGATGTTGCGTTCCAAACCCCACTTGAGTTATAGAAAATCGATATTGTTGACAGCGTCTCATCACTCCACGTGGATTAGTACGTGCGTTTTACAAACCAATGTTTTTATATCCGTCTTTATCTGTAGCATATTACCGATCGTGCATTTCCCGTGCTCTTTAAAAACTTTGTTAGTTTGTTATTCGAAGCAACTGGAGGTTGAAAACTATTTTCTATGAAGTCTTGTTTTATTATGCTGATAATTTCGAAGAATGTAACCTTTTAAAAATGCAGGTGTTCTTAATTATAGACCGTTTAAAACAACAATTCTTGGAGTTTATATTTCCCCGTGTCCGATAAAATTGACGTGTCTTAGTTACCAAGAAACCTTTTGCCTTGGGATTATTGATTTTTTTACCCTGGTGTGTTTTCTAATGCTTTTACAGGTTGAATTAAATTAAATTAAATTAATTATTGGTTTTTATTTATTTTTAAAACTGTATACCATTAATTTTAAAAATACGTCAATACTTGTCTTTTGTCTTTTCTCTATAACAGGGTTCTCTATACATGGTTTACCCCAAATTTAACCTTTAGAATCCATAACAATATATATATATATATATATATATATATATATATATTGTTGTGGATTAAAAGAAGTAAATAGGTATATACAATAAAATTTCAGCAACCATGTATATAGAAAAGAGCAAATTATTTATACGCAAAATTAATTTAATTTATTTAGTGAAAATAGACGAGTATCAAGGTATTTTTATATTTAATAATTGCAATGTTAGGATTACATGGAGAAAGAAAGCTTTAAAGCATATAGAAGTTCAAGGATACGCTTAATTAACCATAAGTTATTTTAATCAAACACATATAAGCATAAGGGAGCTTGCTTGCGTAAGAAAATTAATAATTCTCGAGGCAAGTGTATTCGTTTTAAAAACCAACGTCAAATACAAAGAAGTAGAAAATTAAGGAATTGTTATTTTCAAACGGTCGATAATTAACAAGAACGTCTGCTTCTTAAAGGTTACGTTCACAGAATTTTTATGTACGTTAAGATAAGATTTCATCAAAATTGTTTTCAACCGTCAGTGGGTATAAACAACTAGGGTAACAAATATCTTGAGGAGCGAGTGAAATGAACGATTGGTAATATACAACAGATAGAGACAAATATAAAAGCGTTGGAATTGAAAGTCACGTAAGACATACACGTGGAGTTGAGTTAAGACGTCGACGATATCGATTTTTTGTAACTCGAGTGGGGTTTGAAACGAAACAACAAACATGCATAGATCTGAGATGCATAACGCTTAGAAGGAGTTTGGTGACGACAGAAAACTCTGCCGTTGGTCGAAAGCCAACAGTGTTAGAAACGAACGCACACGCGAATGTTGAAAGCGAATTGGGGGTATACAGCACGTAGGACTAAAGAAATTTTACGAATTTAGAGACGGTTATGCTCAAAATTTTTAGAAATCGTTTCGAAAATAAGCTTTTCACTCGAAACCAGTTCCACTAAGGGAGTTTGGAAGAATATAAATACCCAAACTAGGTTATTAAGGCTCTCTTCTCATTTACTTCGATCAAGTGTTGAATACTGTTTCAGACTACGATAATAATAAAGCTTTTTGTAAGTATTTTGTGTATGTGCAGTAATGTTGCCGTAAATATAGTTGTTGAAAGTATAAAACAGTAGTAGCGGACCTCTAATTATTAACGTGAAGTACGAGTAGTGCGTATTAAATAAAAAAGTCCGGCTACTACAACAAAAATTATTAAATGGATGCATGATATATGGGGGTAAGCAGAACTGGTAATCAAGTTGTATGCATGATATATGGAATGGTACTGTACGACGAGGCGCATAGCTTGCAGAGATATCAGATGGTAGAGGCATGTGGATCCGCTGAGCAGCACAGTAAATGAAAACAACGCCGATGGATTTTCTGGCAATCATCTCCGACGGGAATGAAGCCTGAAGAATTCTCCAGGTAATTTATTTGAAATTTCTGTTGTTTTATAAACATTTGTGGAATTTTGTGTTGTGTGGTTGACTTTTTTGGTGGCATATTTATGGTTGTAAAAACTTATTGTAAAAGATACATGTACTGGACAATTTACTGATGTTGAATATTGAAAAAGAATGTATTTAGAACATATCAAAATTTTATTTAGGATATAAATTGACTTGTAAGGATTAAACGGCTCTGTAAGTTTGTTTTAATTAATGCAAGGTTTTAAAAAGATTATACAAACAAAACTGGGTTATAATGAGCTTACAATACTCCAGTGTGAAGCCAATTTAAGGTTACATGTGGGGCCCATCTACTCATATTTAATCAAATTTGTTTAAAATCATTATAAAATCAAGGACTTTGACACATACAAGATTGAGCTGATTGTTATTGTAGCTAACTGTTTGGAAACATGTGTAAATATATTTGATCTGTTAATAGGTGTAAATAAAAGGTTATATGATTGTCGTATTATTTTGGTGATTTTATTTAATGGTGTGTGAGTGGGAAATAGGTATGAATGTAAAATTAGGTATTCAAGAAGAGGCCGATTGCTGAGATAGCCATGGAAGCAGAAGAAATTCGAAGGCGGCCTTAATAAAAGAGTAAGGAATTTCTTTTTAATTTTTTTGAAAATTATGTTGGTCCCAAGGAGGGGCACGAATTAGACTGAGGTTCCACCGCAATTTTATGACGCCTAAGTCGTGGAGCTCGAATGATTTTTAATAGCTGAAACGAATAATCCAGAGTTTGTCCCGACTTCCACGGAAATTTTATGACGGCCCAACGCTGGAGCTTGATTTGAAAACCTTAGTTCCCGACTTCCCAAAGGTTCCATAGCAATATATATTTAACTACAAACATTTTACGTTATTTATACCTATATAATAACGCAGCAAGGCATCGCTTAGTCTACCATTGACCGGAATAATATAACTAAATGTAAACGAGGCATCTGTACACAGAGGATTATTGGTATCCAACCTGTGACGTGACATCTTCAGATGGACTTGATTGACAGTTTACAAAAGGTTGAATTTCGATACGTTATTAAGCTTACAATAGAAACTGCCTTCATGTGATTTACATAATTGTAGTACGTTCTTAGAATAATTCAGAATTAGTGATTATGTATATAAATTGCCGTTCGCAACAATTTTTATTAATTGAATTATAATATCGTCATATGAAATAAATTAGTTGGAACTCAGTTTTAAAATAGATTATCTTATGTTATATAAATTTTTATAGAGATAAATATAAAATTAACATTTAATGTTCTGATAGTTAATTATAGTGCTTCGATGGTAATTAAGAAAATAGCATTGTAGCTACAAGAAGTTAGTATTTGTACTGCTAGCGATTAGCCGGAAAGAAATTGTCCTGCATAAGTACATTAAAATATCTCTGTAGCTACTAGTATTCAAAAAGGCTTGTGTAACCAAATGATAACAAAGAACTGTTGTCATTGCAAAGAAGTTTTCATTAAAACAACTAGGGTAGTTTCCGCACTTACTGTTAATCATACTGGTTTAGAGCTAAAAATTATTCAGGTATTAACAACTCCTCTAATTAAGTTTTCAAAAGCTTGTTAAAACTTTAACAGAAATTCATGATTAAAATTTAATTTACTCAGCTTTATTACAAGCCCCAACGCAATTCTATTCGCATTATACATCTTTGAAATTAACACCTTCAACGATTAAGATCAAAGCCAAGTTTCTGATAATTCTTTTTAGACCTGTTACTCAGTAGAAACCTTATTTCTAACCCTTACTAAGAAAATTGCTTGAGGTTTAATAAAACATTTGCTTCTTGCTTTAAGATCATCTACTTGTTCATTTCCCACTTCTAATTTTTACTGGTTTGTCTAGTGAGATTCATTTGACTCACAAACATACAATTAATAAATTTAAATGAAACTTAATCATAAAAGAGGTTTTTGTTTGTTGACAGTTCACAAAAATAAAGCTTATAAGGAGTTCGTTTCTCTTGAAGTCTAAGAAATAACTTAATAAAACTTCACAATTGCAAAGAAAAACATTTTCCTTTGTACTAACACCTGTTAAATGCAAGCTACATTTAATATTACATATTACCAACAAATCGTTGTCGAAGCAACCTTTTTATGATGTTACTGGAATTAGGTGTCACACAAGCTGTTCATCGCATTCCTAATGCCACTCATGTTTGGCACTTCAATTTGAAGTGGATAACCTGTGGAGGAAGTTGAAGACATAGCGTATCGTAGAATTTAATAATTTACGTCGGTGTATGCTTTGAACCGATTACAAGAATTTATTTATTTGTTGATAGAATTTTGAATGCTTATGAGAAGCGGTGCTACTTACAATAGCAAGTATGACTGTTAAGAACTATTATCGTATTTATAGTTGTGACCAAATAAACTTGGGTATGACATCCGTAAGAATCCTATGAACTAAATTATTAAGAACATATGCTCGAACTCGGTGCACTTGTTTTATTCGGCTGTCATCAATTAGTATATTACATTACTAGCGTGGAAAGTGACCCATTTCACACGAGTGGAAGAGTATTGTCGCACGAGGCATCAGCCGAGTGCGACTATCGTTATTATTCGGACTGTACATCGAACACTACATTGTATATTAATTTAGCGTAAATGACCATTTCAATATGGAAGATATTGTCGCAAGCACAGCCCTAAAGCTTTGATGCGACACTATGTTTATAAAACTTAGCTTGCATTCAATTTTATTGAAGAAATCATTTCAATTACAAACTAATATGAGTAATTACATCTTTAAGTAAAACGGAAACTGTCAGTATCGATTTAACTATGGGTATTTTAAACTGTTATTAGCCAAAACGAAACGAATGAATGCAAAAGGTGAAACCGGTAGTCGTTTGGGTTGCCTGGTAACTAACATACTAACATCAGTCATATCACTCTAGAGTTGAAAAGTATTTCAACACTAGGTGATATACTCACTCTAGAGTCAATTTACTTTCTACATAAATAAGTAGTGTGTAATCTGTTGTTTTCACAGTGGTCGTCGGAAAGTGGTTTTCCGACGACCACTGTGAAACAACAGATTACACACTACTTATTTATGTAGAAAGTAAAGTATATGACTCTAGAGTGAGTATATATCACTCTAGTGTTGAAATACTTTTCAACTCTAGAGTGATATGACTGATGTTAGTATGTTAGTTACCAGGCAACCCAAACGACTACCGGTTTCTACCTTTTGCATTCAATCGTTTCGTTTTGGCTAATAACAGTTTAAAATACCCATAGTTAAATCGATACTGACAGTTTCCGTTTTACTTAAAGATGTAATTACTCATATTAGTTTGTAATTGAAATGATTTCTTCAATAAAAATTGAGAATGCATACGCTAAAAGCAACAGATTCGCGGATTTTATAAAAACAAAGTAGGTGTTCGAATTTTCAACATCAAAACGTCAAATAAATTTTATAGGTGTCTGTCTGTCTTGCATTATTGCGTACACATTTATTGCAAATAAGCATAAAAATAACTATTTCGTAATTGTTTTTAGTGGTGGTCGTCGGAAAAATAGTGTACAGTACTCGCGTGGAAAGTGACATTTCACCCTAGTAATGTAATATACTATTACAAACTGGAATGGAAAACGCTGGTTATTGCATAGAACCGCGATGTCAAGCGCAGTAAAATAGAATAGTCATACGTTGTGCTATCCCCATCTTTATTCGTCTCATTTCGTTAAATATGTTGATGTGTGGGTTATTGTAGTTTTCAATAAATTGTACTTGCTAATTTGCGAATAGCGGAAAAAATTCATCAATTTTTAGTTAAAAAATTATTTAAATATTCAAGCAAAAGTTATAAATAGGGGCTTTGTGATTCTTCTAAACGTCTAATTGTGTTTGTAAAGATGGTGCAATATTGTATAAGTTATGGATGCAAAACTTGCATGATAAAAGGAATGATACTCAGTTTCATTCGTAAGTTTCTGTACTGCGACGAGAATGATTGTTATTTTTACAGATTTCCGTTTATGCGTCCTGAAATATTGCAGTTGTGGACTGCAATTAGGAAAGAAAACTGGAAACCTTCAAGCAGTAGTATATTGTGCAGTCAACATTTTAAAAACGAAGTCAAGCCGGGTATTTCGCAGAAGCTTTTAAAGTTAAATGCTGTCCCAAGCATTTCTAATTTCCCAATCCGTTTACAGAACACAACAGGGCACAACATTCAAACCTATACAATATAGTTTTATTATATGTTGCAACAACCTGTTATATTATTTATTCGTCGACCGTTTATTAATGTCAATATTAACGAATGATTTTGTTTTAAAAAGGATGCATTAATGGACGTCATTAATGCACTCTTTTTAATTAAGTAACTCTTTTTGTGACATTGACGTTTTGATGTTTTAATAGAGGTATAACCTCAAGCAGACATACGGATACGCATCTTTGTTAATAAATTCCCATGTCATATATTTCACTGGTGACTAGTTTTCCTTTAGCAAATGTGAAGTTTATGTAAAAGCGAAAATGTATGAAGTTGACATTATTGTATTCTGACGGTCTTTGTGGAAAAGTAAATTTTATTGTACTTGCGGTTGACGAAAAAATGTTGTAATCAACTCGTTTGTTAATAGGCGATTAATAATCTCAACTATTAATGCACTTACTCGCTTCGCTCGTTCGTGCTTTAAACAGTTCGATTATTAATCGCCTTCATTAACCAACTAGTTGATTAAATAACTATTATTTATAAATTTGATGCCCTTACATGTATTTTAAACCTCAATTTACACCTCTGAAAAAAGAGTCTAATTGATCTTCCAGCAGCACCCGCTACTTATACTTTATATATTGTAACGCATCTAGTGACCAAAAGTTTTAAAAACAGGTGAGTTACCACCAGGAGGCTCATGTCCACACACAAAAATAAAGACAAGTCTTATAAGGAACATTTATTTATATTAACTACACGCGTACTTATAACTAAGAAGGGATGTATTCAAAGATGCATCTACAAGGTTTATTAAGCTCTAAAATAAGTAAAGGTACACTGTCCAACGATGGTAAGAATCCGATCAGAACAATGATGATGCCAGTAGTTGAATTAATAAAGTTGAGATGCTCGTGCAATACCAAATAAAATAGTTAAATTAAAATAAATGGTAGAAAACGTCTTTAAAATGTCTGTATATATTTGTTAGTTGTGGTATTTATAGAAGTAGTATCTGTAGGAGGTAAAAATATAAAATCATTAGATCGGAAATGAAGCTTAAATTATGTTTGTCATCATGCCAGATATCAATAATGTTTTCAATGCCAGGATTTACTGATGCAAACAACTTTGGTGTTTTTGAAAAATGATTGTAATTGCAATTGTGTGTAAAATACTGAATTAAGGTGGTTTTGAAGTAGTATGTTTAGAGAATGAATAAAACGTAATTTAATATATAGAAGTGCTTTAAAAAAAGGCATTTAAGTACCTAGGTGATAAGTTTGTTTATGTTTTGATTGATGAAAATAATAAAATAAAAAAGAGGTCGTTCTATCAAGCTCTGTCGTTTTAATTTAAAAGGTTTTCGAAAATTATAAAAGTGAATAAGTTACAAGCATTTAACAGGCCAAAGAGCATACTACAGTTTATTTAAAAAGGAGAAACGCAGTACCTCACAATTAACTAAAAAAGGTAACGACAAAGAGGAGCCAAAGTTATTATAGGAACATCCAGATATTTCGATCATAGATTATTTCGACGCAGCACTAGTAACCACGAAGGAGGACCCATACATATAAACAAACCGGCGGTTGGACGTGCAGCCAACCCCAAGCGAAGAAAGCTTTCACAACACCGTGAAACGCATTCAAAGGACAGCAGGATCGCATATAAAGAGGAATATCCACCATTTATTTATATACATTTCGTTATAGTAGTAATTCAATACTAAAATTTCATGAGACTAAAGCACAATATTTATTCCATAGATTATTTACATCAATTGGAATTTCATGAGCATTTAACAGTACGGCGAGGAAGCCATCATCAGTTGGAACGAAAATTAAATACCAAATTCCATTTAAAGTAAAAGCTTATTCTTGTTTTGATAAATTGCATCATTAAACAAATAAATAAAGTAAGCGAACCTTCAACCACTTTAGTTTTGAGTATTGCGGTAACGTCACAACCTGCACGGCGTATACCGACCGCGCAGATTCAGATGCAGTGAAAGATTGCACATACGAGAGGGCGTGTAAGTATCCTTGTTGAGGACAACTAGTAGATTCGTTCGGCAACAAACCCACGCAGGTCGCAAACGAATGTAAATAGTTGAGTATAGAACCCTGAGATAATTTATTTAAAAATAGCAGATAGCAGTAGCGGCGAAGCAGTAGGAGTGTAGTAATATATATATATATATATATATATATATATATATATATATATATTATTATAATGTCTAAGGAGCTACTAAGAGTTATAAGGGTTGTTTAGTACAAGGTAGTATATGCCAAACAAAATAATCCACATATTTGATCACATAAACTTAAAAATGTATGTTTGCCGTATTTTATGTATACTAAAATACCATTCAAATATAGTAGTTGAAATTAAGTGCCAAAAGGTAATTTTAAAATGACTGAATGACGTAGTAAGATGTGCAGTGCTCAAGGGTTTATACCGAGTTGAATTTTAAAAGGCCTTTGAAAGTACATTTGCCGTCCAAAAGCCGGATGCGTCTATGAATGTTCACTATCAACATGCATCCAGGGTCAAGTATAATTTATTTTGGTTTAATTTTCTATAGAATCAACTTTTGGACAATATTTGTAAACTCAAAATTATTAGTTATAACAACGTAAAATATGATTGGTGGAATGTAAAGATTTAGGACATATATTAGAATTTAATGTGATTATGAAATTGTATAAAGGACACGAACTTTGGTATGTGCGACACGAACGTAGTTATTTGTTATGAACTTAAAGATGTAGTTGGCTAGTAGAGAGTTAACATGGTCGCCTTAGAGAGTAAACAAAGGGATTATTTTCGAACCAATTTTGTAAAAAGACGTGTTTTCATAACTGTGCTAATTTGTATACAGATATTTAAAAGTGAATAAAAATAGTTGTTTTAAAAGGAGTTTTCAATTGAATAAAGTGGTAAAGAAACAAGCATCGAAAGTATAAAGTGAATAGGAGTGATTGTGCGACGGTAAAATATTGGATTTGGAGAGTGGTTTAAAGGTAGCAGGTCAGCGAGAGTGGTTATATTGATTTGAAGTGATATTGGAGAGCGGTTTAAAAGGTAGCAAGACATCGGGAGTGGATATAAATAGAAAGAAGTTGGATATTAGAGAGCAGTTTAAAGGTAGCAGGAGCATCGAGTAAAAAGATACAGGAACGAGTAGATTGGGATTAGATACGGAGAAGCGGACGGATTTATAGAGAAACAAGGATTCGAAGCGGAGATTAGCACAGGGGAAGTTGTAGCATTAGTTTTTCTAAATTCTAAATTTGGGTTAATCATTTCAGGTATTGGGGAGCAGTTAAAATTCAAGGACACCTGGAAGCGGCACGAAAATTCAAGAACATCATTGTGAAGACGCATACGGTGATAAGGAGTTTGAGCCAGCATTCAGGGAGGCATCAACGGAGTATAGACCAGGTGAGTGTTTAAATATATCTTTAATACGTCAAAAATAGTCATACAAATTTTGGTTGTAATTGAATTTGGCACATAGCAACTTTGATCTTATTAGAAAATTTGGCATATACAAAAGTAGAGTATCAATTTTAGTAGTAAAACAAAAGAGTGCACTTTGGTTGGACTTAGCACATCTACTTATAACGGAATCCACTATAAGTAGTTTGAACACCCTGAGATTAAGAGTTTAAATAGTCGAGGCATTGCAATAAATAGTTAATAAAAGAACCAACCAAACGGTGCAAGTACGGGGCGTGCATTAGGTGTGCACATTTTAAAAGTTTATAAAATAAAGGGTAGAATATAGGTGGAACTCAAAGTAGGGCAGTTTAATATATGTTTACACCCAAAAGGAGGGCGGTATAATATATGTAGAACCCAACGTGGGGCTGTAGTATAATATATGTGGCAAACCCAACGCGGGGCTGAAAAAAAGGCTAGATTGAGTAGAAATTAGACAGAAACAGTAGTAGGACACGGGAGCCTGAGATTAGGTGGGGCCCGTAGTTAGATATTTTCAGGCATACGAGTTAAAAGACAGGCTGCAGAGATGACGGACCCAGCAATGAAACGGATTACGAGATCGGGACTGATATACGGAATTGAAGCAGAAATCACGACACTAAACGATGAAATTAGGACGCAGGACATAGAGTTAGACGCAGGGGGAGACATCCAGGAGACGGAGGCAAGGCAGACAGACCCGGAGGTGACAGACATGGACACGGACCAGCCGACGGCACCAGAGGTAAGGGTAGCAAAAGCCGACGGAACCCAGGACATCATGAGATTCCTAATGGGTATGCAAGACAAAATTGAAACTTCACGCACTGAACAAAAAGAGGCAAATACGCATTTAAATAATAAAATAACGACTTTACAAACGAATTTAACGAACAAAATTATAGATTCACACATCGAACTGAGAAACGAGTTTAGGACGGCACACGCGGAACTGACGGCCAAATTGAATAATACACAGGAATATCTACTCACGCAAATACAAAACGTAAAGGACGACATAAGGACTGAGGTACACGAAAAGATTGATAGAATAGATGACAAATTAGAAAACACGCGGTTACAGATTCAGGGAGACTTGAACGCGACAAAAACGGACCTACGGACTGAAATCAAGACACGCGTAGAGACAGTTGAGGAGACAATGGTCAGTGGTTTTACGACGTTACATTCCGAAATTCAAACGTGCGACCAAAGACATTTGACAAACTACAGAAATTTGGGACAAACCTTAGAGACGATACAGACCGAAAATTTGAACACTAAGACACAACTGGACGACAAAGTCACTGTAGTAGAAAACCGGGTAGGACATGACGTAAGACAAATACATGAAAAATTGGACGACCTAGAACGACGGCGCATTGGACTGGACTACGGACAGCACATCAAATTGAACCGGGACGCGCTACCTAAATTTGAAGGACGGAGGACAGAACAGCCGATGGGATTTCTAGACAGACTGGACGAGATCGTCGAATCGGAAAATGAAAGGACTAAGTTACAGATAGTAGGGGCGACATTGACAGGAAACGCGGAAAAGTGGCACAATATCATACGCCGACAGTACGACACCTACGCGGAATTTCGACGACTATTTATGGAACAGTTCTGGAGCAACACGCACCAGACGGACATACGTACAAATTTGATTACGGGACACTACAGTCGGACACACGGGACTTGCGAAGAATATGCAATAGATAAATTCAACCAGGCACAGCACTTGACACCAAAGTTGGGCGAGGACGACATCGTACTACTACTTGCGGGCCACATGGAGCCGGAAGTGACAAAGATGGTTGTGGTCAATAATGTTAAAACACTGCGGGAATTTTTAAGCGTTATGAGAAATTTCGATTTGGCAACGGCACTGGAGGCAAAAACACGGACTAGTTATTGGGATCAAAACCGAGGTTATAGGGATGACAACCGACGACATATGTACCACGAACAGCGACCCAACCATAGACCCAGCTACCGACAGGACTATTTTAACCACGGACCCCGAAATCACTGGGGACACGACGGAAACAGGAGACCATACTACAATAGAGAACACCGGGAGAACGACATACAAAGACAAAACAGGTACCAGCGCGACGACAACGCGGATGACGGTCGAAATACAGGAGGCGGTACGCAGAACGGATACAGCCGGACGGACAGGGACGCGAATGTCCACCACATAACGACCAGCGCAAGGACTCAGGACACGGATCAAATTGAAGTGGTGCAGATACACGAGGCACCCGCAGAAAAAAAAAACGCAAAATTTTGGAAGAATGAATGTATAGGATTAAAGGTCGACGTGGTTTATAGTTTAAAAGACTTGTTGTTAAATAATTATAATTTGAATAAAAAGAACCTTTTGTTCATTAATATTAGTTTAAATGAGTGTTTATATGTTGCTTTAGTTGATAGTGGTTCACAGTTGTCGCTGGTTGATGAGAGGGTGGTGATAAAACATGCTGATTTTTTAAAAGGAAGAATAGAAGCGATTGATGGGGTTAATTTATGGTCGGCTATGAATAAAAAGTTAACAACGATTTATAGGATCATCCGTGTACCAATATTTGTAGGGGATAAAAATGCAGGAGAGGCAGAATTTTTAATTACAAAGGGGTTGCATATAGATTTCATATTAGGAATGGACTTTATAGAGGATTTTGGATTGAATATAGATGGTAAGGATAGGTCGATTCGAATTTTTGATAAAGATAAGTTATGGATGGTGTCTACGGTTAGTGAAGAATATAGGAATGGAGATAATATAGATAAGTCGGGATTAGGAATGGATAGGACAAGTGATGATAGACAGGTTAAAGTACGATTGTGTAATATGTTTGTGAGGTTAATTAAGGATGAACAGATTGGAAAAGTGAGTATTGAGATAAAGGCGAAGCTAGAAGAATTATTTAATAAATATGTAGGGTTATTTAATGAAGAGCCAAGATTGGCGAGGCGATATATGCATAAGTTAGAGGTCACGGAAGACAACGGGTTTAATACAAAGGTGTATCCAATTCCGTTTGCTATTAGAAATAGGGTTAAAGCCGAGATTAACAAGATGATACGAGATGGAATAATAGAACCAGCGAAAACTCAATATGTGAACCCGGTAGTTATTGTTCCTAAACCCAATAAAAGGGATATAAGGATTTGTTTGGATGCGAGGAAGTTGAATTCGATTACGAAACCGCAGTATGAACAACCACAAGGGTTGGATAATTTGTTGTACAAAGTGTACGAGATGAAGTTTTCAGTAAATTAGATTTAAAAATTCATTTTGGTTAATTCCGTTGCATGAAGACAGTAAGAAGTTTACAGGGTTTAGTATTGAAGGGGAGATTTACATGTTTTCTGTAGTTCCGTTTGGGTTAAGTAGTTCTTCAGCAGCACTTGTAAGGGCCATGCAGAAGCTGTTTAACGAGTATGAATGTTTCTGTTCGCACTATGTGGATGATTTGTTGATTTTTCAAGGAACGAACAAGAACACCTGGAGCATTTAGAAAAGGTGATCCAGAGGCTGGACGAAGGGGTTTGAAGTTGAACGTGGAGAAATGCGAGTTATTCAAAACAAAGTTACATATTTAGGGTTTGAAATCAGTGAGAATGGGATGAAAATTTGTAATAAAAGGTTGGACGAGTTGAAAAGATTGCGCAACCAAAGAACGTGAGAGGATTACGAGGATTTTAGGGTTCTAAATTATTATAAACGATTTATACCGCGATATTCTGAGTTGTGTGTGCCGTTGGTGAGTTTATTGAAGAAAATGAAAGATGGAAATGGACTGCTGATCGAGAGAAGGCGTTCCAGGATTTAAAAGTGCATTTTATAAAGAGTTGTCATTAAAATATCCAAATTTCAAAGACGAATTTATTTTAAGAACGGATGCGTCGAAATATGCGATAGGGGCTGAGTTGGTGCAGATCCAGGATGGAGCTGAGGTACCAATTGTATTCATTTCGAGGATATTAAAATACTGCGAAACCAGATATGCGACGGCAGAGAAGGAAATGTTGGCTATAGTATATGCAGTGAAAAAGTTGCGTTTTTATCTGCTAGGTAACAAATTTTTAATAGAATCCGACAACACGGTGGTAACATTTATGAAGAAAAAGGAGTTTCTAAACAGCAGGTTGTACAGATGGGCGTTAGTATTACAGGAATACGATTTTGAAATCAAGCACAAGCCAGGCAAGGAGAATGTGACAGCGGATTTTCTAAGCAGACCGCAGGTGGAAGCGAATAAAGACGTGAAGGATGGTTTAGTGGCTTTGCAGGAGTTCAGGGATGTTGGTCGGTGGACAAATGCCAAGCTTATGGAAACGCAAAGGCACAGTGAGGTGAGCTCGATCCGCGAGAGATTAACAAGCGAAAATGTGGAGGAGTACCGTGGATTTACCATCGTAGGGCAGTTCGTGGTAAAAAGGATAGATGAGGCAGAGCTAGTAGTGGTATCCAGAGACGCGGCTGTGGAAATTATAGATGAAATTCATTTAAATTTTGGACATATAGGTATAAGAAAACATTTTGGTATTCAGGGAGGCGTTTTATGCACGGAACGATATCACGGTGGTTAAAGAAAGGATTAATCGTTGCAAAATTTGTATCTTAGGAAAGACAAGAACGTGGTGTTGCAGAATGTACCGATGAGTGTGAGCGTGAGCGAACCATTGGAATTGGTAGCTATTGATTACTTAAGCAACCTGATTACGAGTGAACAGGGTATCGGCACATATTAGTAATGGTGGACGTTTTTCAAAATTTGTTAAATTATTTCCGGCAAGGCGAAGCAACACGGTGCATGCTTTACAGTCGATTAAAGAATTTGGAAGCCAGGTAGGGAAGATGGAAAGGATTTTGGTAGACAACGCAACTTATTTTAACAACCAAAGATTTAGGAACGGGTTAAATCGAGCGCACATTAAGGTGTCATTTAGCAGTATACGGCATCCGAAAGCAAATCCATGCGAACGATATATACGGGAGGTAATAAAACATCTACGGTTAGCAACGCAAGAGCACCATAATAGATGGGTTAGATATCTGCCGCAGATTGAAAATTTCATGAATTGTGTACCGAGTTCAGTTACAAAAACGTGTCCGATAACATTGATTCGGAGGATTATACCAGCTAGGCCATGGAGGGAAGAAGTCGAGGTACAAGACATCACAGAGTTGTTGGGCAGTGTTAGACGTAGGATCGAAAGGATGCAGCGTAGGGATATCGAGCGAAGGTGTAGCAGGATCAAAAAAAGGACAACTTTTGAAATAGGAGATATGGTGGTTGTGAAAAGGTTAAGAGTTTCGAACCGCGACAGGAACATTTGCGCGAAGTTGTTGTTTCCTTATGAAGGGCCGTACAAGATTACGCGTATTTTGCGGAAGGAAATACATTTGAATTAGCTACTATGACGGGGAATATCGTGGGCGTTTCCACTTGGAAAATCTATTCCCATATAAGGTTGTACAGGAAGAGGGTTTAGTAGAATAGTTGTTATATAGTTCATGCGACGGAAAGTTTAGTTTTGTTTTAGTTTATAAGTTAGGTTAGTATGTAGCATAGTTAGACAGACATGTTGAGAATTAAAATAGGGTTGAATAATTAAAATATGTAGGAATCCGAAAAGGGTTTGTGTAAAAGGTGAGAGGGGTTTGATTTTAAATAAAACTAGAAATTATGCACACCAGGAAAGAGTAAAGCCGACGCAATTTCCAATTTCATTCAAAATCAGTGGGGCCAATATAATGTCTAAGGGAGCTACTAAGAGTTATAAGGGTTGTTTAGTACAAGGTAGTATATGCCAAACAAAAATAATCCACATATTTGATCACATAAACTTAAAAATGTATGTTTGCCGTATTTTATGTATACTAAAATACCATTCAAATATAGTAGTTGAAATTAAGTGCCAAAAGGTAATTTTAAAATGACTGAATGACGTAGTAAGATGTGCAGTGCTCAAGGGTTTATACCGAGTTGAATTTTAAAAGGCCTTTGAAAGTACATTTGCCGTCCAAAAGCCGGATGCGTCTATGAATGTTCACTATCAACATGCATCCAGGGTCAAGTATAATTTATTTTGGTTTCATTTTCTATAGAATCAACTTTTGGACAATATTTGTAAACTCAAAATTATTAGTTATAACAACGTAAAATATGATTGGTGGAATGTAAAGATTTAGGACATATATTAGAATTTAATGTGATTATGAAATTGTATAAAGGACACGAACTTTGGTATGTGCGACACGAACGTAGTTATTTGTTATGAACTTAAAGATGTAGTTGGCTAGTAGAGAGTTAACATGGTCGCCTTAGAGAGTAAACAAAGGGATTATTTTCGAACCAATTTTGTAAAAAGACGTGTTTTCATAACTGTGCTAATTTGTATACAGATATTTAAAAGTGAATAAAAATAGTTGTTTTAAAAGGAGTTTTCAATTGAATAAAGTGGTAAAGAAACAAGCATCGAAAGTATAAAGTGAATAGGAGTGATTGTGCGACGGTAAAATATTGGATTTGGAGAGTGGTTTAAAGGTAGCAGGTCAGCGAGTGGTTATATTGATTTGAAGTGATATTGAGAGCGGTTTAAAAGGTAGCAAGACATCGGGAGTGGATATAAATAGAAAGAAGTTGGATATTGGAGAGCAGTTTAAAGGTAGCAGGAGCATCGAGTAAAAAGATACAGGAACGAGTAGATTGGGATTAGATACGGAGAAGCGGACGGATTTATAGAGAAAACAAGGATTCGAAGCGGAGATTAGCACAGGGGAAGTTGTAGCATTAGTTTTTCTAAATTCTAAATTTGGGTTAATCATTTCAGGTATTGGGGAGCAGTTAAAATTCAAGGACACCTGGAAGCGGCACGAAAATTCAAGAACATCATTGTGAAGACGCATACGGTGATAAGGAGTTTGAGCCAGCATTCAGGGAGGCATCAACGGAGTATAGACCAGGTGAGTGTTTAAATATATCTTTAATACGTCAAAAATAGTCATACAAATTTTGGTTGTAATTGAATTTGGCACATAGCAACTTTGATCTTATTAGAAAATTTGGCATATACAAAAGTAGAGTATCAATTTTAGTAGTAAAACAAAAGAGTGCACTTTGGTTGGACTTAGCACATCTACTTATAACGGAATCCACTATAAGTAGTTTGAACACCCTGAGATTAAGAGTTTAAATAGTCGAGGCATTGCAATAAATAGTTAATAAAAGAACCAACCAAACGGTGCAAGTACGGGGCGTGCATTAGGTGTGCACATTTTAAAAGTTTATAAAATAAAGGGTAGAATATAGGTGGAACTCAAAGTAGGGCAGTTTAATATATGTTTACACCCAAAAGGAAGGCGGTATAATATATGTAGAACCCAACGTGGGGCTGTAGTATAATATAATATATATATATATATATATATATATATATATATATATATTGCCGTGGAACTCTTATAAGAATCGAGCCTCACAAATTGGGCGTCAAAATTATGCCGTGGAACTGGGGTAAAATCCACACCAACAAAAATATATTCAAAAATATTTATAAAATTTTTAAATTCGAAAATAGAAAAATTTCCAAAAATTTAAATAAATCAAAAAAAAATCTCTTACCCGTTTTCCTCTCTTCCTCGGTTGAATGGCCTTCTTCACCTGCTTCCGGCTAGCTCATTTGGACCTCCTTTTGGATAGCTATATTCATTCATAAATTCTATCATTCACGCACACTCCCAATAAAACCACAAAATACAACCAACATACAATCTTTTATTTATTCCTATTTACAAATGCAATTCATTATTATTTTATTGTTCACGTTACACTTCAGTAAATTTTATTTTGTAATGTCCTGTATTTAATTTTAAAATCATCAAACACATAAAAAGTACTCGGAGTAAATGGACCTTGAATAATACCTTCTCTAAAATTCCTTCTTTATAATTTATTTATTTTAATACTCTAAGTAAACTGTGGGGTATGGTGAGCTCATAATAACCCAATCTAGTTCTGCATAATGTATGTCCCCCTACTGTGCATACTCTTAAAATAAAAAAAAAACAAAGCCATGTACTCTTCACAAAATTTCACGTTCTGAGGGAACGTTTAAAAGCTTTCTAGACACCTTCAATTTCTAGTTGAATACCGTAGTAAAGTTATTTACACATATTCTGTTCAATACGTAAATAATTCACACTACCTTGGAAAACACTCTCATACTCTACCCCAATATTTACAGTTTATAGGAATCACAATTTTAAATCGTTACCTGGAATTTCTAGAAGATCTTCACTCTGTAGATAATGCCATGTAATTTTCTCCCTGGTCTGCAGGTCGTTTCTCGCAATTACTAGACGAACTTCCTCCAAGTTGATCCGCCAACGCCGCCTTCTCGGTGTAACCAAATTCCAAATTTCATTTTAATTATACTTCTTTCACAGTAATCTACGTTATTTAATGTCCCGACACGAGTTGATAAAAATTATATGTGATACCTCCATTAAAATAAGTAATATCGGCACACTAACCGCGTTTTAATTAATTTAAAGGCTACCACTAAGCAATACACTTTAAATTATTTGTTAACACTTACAACTCGTGTTAACTTTTATACGTGCTTTTGGGAAGATCAAAATAATAAGGCACGAAGTTAAAAGACAAGAGAGCGAGTCCTAGTTCTCTCGAGTATTTATGTCTTTCGACTGTAACCTCTCCAGGCCCCCAGTTATCCGAAATCCCGCTCACAACAACACATTCTCACAATTTTGCCCTCAACCCCAATTTCAAATCCGCGAATTTCCGTACCTCGTTATAAAATTTTAAGAAAATTTCGCTACACTATCCTCGTGTCTATATCAAGTCGAACTAACATCTCGACCAATCGTAAACTTAATGATGTTTCTCAAATCCCTCCTATACTATTGTGGTCTCATGCTTATACGTTTTCTACGTCTTATTCTAACCTTGTGTGAGTGGTTGAAAAATCGATATCCTTGTTTGTGCGCTGTCCACCTCACGTGGACTGTCTACGTGCGTTAAATAACCCCTTGATTAGCATTTCTATAGAACGCATGCGACGGTTTTACAATATACGTAGAATCTTTGTTGGTTATCTACAGAATTTATTGGAACTTGACATTTAAAAATACGCAGGTGTTCAATCGTAACATTTTAAATAACACTTCTACGATTTGGATTTTTCACGTATTTTAACCCTTTTGATATATTTGTACGTTAGCAACGCGTCTCATCTTGGTATTACCGGATTTTTAAACGCTTTTATGCATATTCTACATCAATAATTGTTCAATTAAATTCAAATTAATTAATAGCATTGGCTTCTGCCATTTAATTGTTTTGCAAACCTACTTAAATTTCATTAATTATTTATAAAATTTCGTTAATACCTGATACTTAAAAATGAATTAACTAATATAATTTCCGCACGTAATTTCTGGTTGTTCCTTTATACAGGGTGTTTTGAAATTGCTTTGTTTATATTTATTTTTGATCTTTTAAAACCACTATATAATCCCCCTATTTCAATTCTAAGAAAAACTATCCCCGGTTTTTCTGAATTTAAATACATACATTCTAATTTAATTTTATCCGCTATTTCTATACATCTATCTACTCACCTAACACTACCTATATTTATTTAATCCACCTATCACTACTTATCTACCTATTTCTATTTATTTCTACATTTATCTCTACTTATTTCTATCTATCTATACCTATCTTTATTTCTAATTACCTATTCACACCTATTACTATCTTTTACCTAACTATTTTTATCTATTATTAGCTATTCACCCTCTTATTTCATTGTCTTTTCTTTTTTCATTTCCACTTTTAGTCCTTTATTGACTCTTTATATACCTCTTTTTGTACTTTTGTCTTTATTTCCAGTCTTCATAACTTTTAATCTCACCTATTATCACTATCTATTCTTATCCTAACTCAACCTACATAATTCTATACCTATATCTAACTATCTCCCATATTTATCCCATACCTAATCTTCTATATACACCTATTTCTATCTATTTCTATTTAAATTTTACTCTATTATACACCTATCTCTACTTTTCTATATACACCTATCCATATTTATCTTATTTCTACTTCTACTTTTCTATATACCTATTTCTATTTCTAACTATTCTATCTACACCTATCGCTATCTCTCTATTCTATATCTATCCTAAAATTCACCTATCTCTATCCTTTTCGTCATTAATCTTCCTCTTGCTATTTAAATCTAACTCTCTTCTTAATCCTCCATGTCTTTCTTCTAACCATCCTAATACTGTTTATCCCTATTTCTCCTTCTTCTATTTCTATACTTATCATCCTTGTTATTTCACATAAAATCAACTTATCGCTATTATCCTGACTTTTAAATATTTCTTCTTCATTCCCTATACTTGTCTGTTTCTCATTTATTATACTTTCTTTTTCTGTGGACAAACCAAACGATACTATCTCAACATCTTTATCTTTCCCCTCTATAGAAAACTTTTCATCTTTTCTAGACCCTTCACGTACAATATTCATTTTATAAAAATCATTTAAATTCAAATTCACATTATCAAAATTATCTTTGCCCCTTAACTCACTTATGCCTATATTTACCTCTTGTGTGTCACATAACGCTATTTTTACTTCTATCTTTCTTAATTCTGACTCGTTATCCATTATTAACTCTGCGCCTGACTCTACTTCGACTTGTTCAGCCTCTTCTTTCACTATCCATTGTACGTCGTCTAACCTTTCCTCACTATATTCCCCTGAGTCGATCTCTCTCACTTCTTCATCATCTCCCTCTATACTATTAATACATAACCCCATGTCATCTTCCGTGACATCATAACTTGCCTTCCAGGGCAATATCCTATCCCTAATCCTAACTATTTTCCTCTCCATATCTATTATAACCCCTAACTTCATCATGCAATCGACCCCTAATATCCCTTTAAACTTTAACCCAGGTACAATTATAAATTCTTGTTCACAGCTTACTGAACCTAACCCTACTTTCAAAATAACTACGCTATTTACAACAGCAAATCGTTTTTTATTCGGCGCAACCAGGTGACTTCTTTTTATTGGCATTATCCTATCACACACTTTATTTTTAATTTCATTGACGAATTCCTCCGATACCAAACTCGCCTCAGCTCCTGAATCTAATAAAGCTCCTAAATTTTTCTCAAAAATTTTAATTTCAATTATGGGCAAACAAAATTTGTCTACTATTTCTGGCTCAATTTCTTCTTCAATTTTTAAAAATTCCTTCGGATGTTCATACTTGTACACAGTGATGTCTAGTGGTTTGTCCGTCTTTAAAAATCCTGTCCAGATCTGTTTTCCCTACTCGGTCCTGGTCTAGCCGTCACCTCAGCGTATGCCCTAAGGGTTTCCACTCGTTCCGTGTTTATATTAACAGTCCCCCGTATGCCTGGTGAACTGTTCTGTCTTGTAGGTCCTGGTCTCTGTGCAGGTCCCCTTCCTAAACTGTTGCTTCTAAAATATGATCGTCGCGGTTCCCAATTTTGTCGCTGATGTTGATAATTCCCCCGTCTAGCGTAATTGTCCCGTCTACTGTCGAATCTAACCGTGTTGATCTGTCTTTCCCTATGTTCCCGAGGTCGTCCACTACTTACGTCATCGTACCTCTGCAGTTACTCTAGACACATCTCTCTGTCCACTATGTTCTGTTGTGCTACGTGTTGTCTTACCTCAGCCTAGTAATGTCGCGATAAATATTTTATAATTTGTCGGTCCGTCAGTGGTGGGTTCAGTTGCTTTGCTATGCTATACTTTCGTATAGCATATTGCTCCTTACTTCCTAAAAATTCTCCCTTAAATTTCCCCGTGATTAAGTCGTCTCGTACCTGGTCTTGTCTGTGGTCACTCCAATAATGTTTTAAAAATCTGTCCTCAAAGTCCGTGTAGGTGTCAATTTCCTGTCCTATTAAATTATACCAAGCTTCAGCATGGTCTTTTAGTAAAGCTTTTACCACATTCAACTTTGCCTGTTCATCGTATAAGTTATTTACTAAACCTCTAACGTTATTAATAAATATTTGCGGGTTTACTCTACTATCCCCATAAAATTTCATTTGCTGCTCTAAAGACACATTACCTGTTACAAACCTTGGACCATCCCCCATTAAAGTCGCTACATTATGCTTAATCCCGGTTACTTCTCTCTCTAACCGACCTAACTGATCCTTGCACGAGTCCGTTACTTCAGTGATTTTCGCATTAATCTCATCTTCACAGAAAATCCTTACATCAGTCCTTAATGGTCCCATTTCCAGATTTAAACCTCTAATATCACGCTCATTTTTATCAACCCTATTTTCAACTTCTCCCATTTTTACCGCCAAACTATTTTTAAACTCTGAAAATTCTCTCGTCGATTTCTCTATTTTATCCTCTAGTACCTGACTCAATTGGTCAAATTTCTTATTCGACTCTTCACTCATTTACTCAAATTTTCGATTTGAGTCCTCTCTAACCCCGCTTAACGTCTCACTCATCTGATCAAATTTCTTATTTGATTCTTCATTCATCCTTTCTAGCATTCTCAAAATTAATTCATTCCCTGCTTCTCCTGATTCCGTCTTCGACTGATCCCTACTACCTCCAGCTTCCTCCATTTTCGAATTTTTATCACACAAAGCACTATCGTCACTTCCAATTTCCACTCCTTAGCTCCTTAACCACTCCTTTCTTTGCATACGTTCAAATCACTCACACACACTCTTTAAATATTCTTAAATTTATAAAAAAAACAGAAACTCTCTCTCTCAGATCGCCAGTTTCCTGGAATAAAATCACTAAAATTTTACTTGGAATTCGAGCCCACGTTGGGCGCCAAAAATTGCCGTGGTACTTGACTAAAATCCTCACCAACCAAAATTATATTCGAAAATTTTATTAAATTTTTAAATTCGAAAATAGAAAAATTTGTAAAAATTAAATAATTTAAAAAAAAATATCCTTACCCGTTTTCTCTCTTCCTCCGTTGAATTGCCAATTTTCTGCACCTGCTTCCGGCTAGCTCATTTGGACCTCCTCTTGGATATCTATATTCACTCTCATATTCTCAATCGTACATACACACTCGCAATAAAACCACAAAATACAACCAACATACAATCTTTTATTTATTACTATTTACAAATGAAATTCAATATTGTCCATATTTCTGTGATTACGCTACACTTCATTAAATCCTATTTTGAAATGTCCTGTCTTTTATTTTAAATTATCAAACACATAAAATGTACCCGGAGTAAATGGACCTTGACTAATACCTTCTTTCTCATTCCTTCTTTATAATTTATTTATTTTTTTTTAATCTAAGTAAACTCTGGAGTATTGTGAGCTCATGCTAACCCAGTTAATTGAGCATAATGTATGCCCTTCTACTTTGCATACTCTAACAACAAACTAAAAAAACAAAGCCATGTACTCTTCACAAAACTTTTCCGTCCTGATGGAACGTTAATAAGCTTTATAGACACCTTCAGATTTCTAGTGAAATACCATAATAAAGTTATTTACACGTATTATGTTCAATACGCAAATAATCCACAATACCTTCAAAATTACTCTCATACGTCATCCAATATTCACAGTTTATAAGAATCACAATTTCAATTCGTTACCTGGAAATTCCTAGAAGATTTCAGCTCCGATGAATGATGCCAGATATTTCTTCTATCTGGTCTGCAAGCTGTTTCTAGCTATTACTAGCCGAACCCCATCTAAGTTGAATTGCTAACGCTGCCTTCCAAATCCAATTTAAACATACGTTTTCACAAATTTACTTTAAACTACGTTACTTAACTTCCGACACAATACTTCAATTTAAAAAAAATATGTAATCTCAGCACACAAACCGCGTATAAATTATGAAGCTCACCGTGCCATATCATTTTAAAATAATTTATTCTACTTACAAAACTCGTGGTAGCTTCCATACGTAGTCTGAAGCAATCGAAGTATTAAGGGCTTTAATTATGTTTTTGTAAAATATTTATACCTTTAGACGGCCACCTCCCGGCTACGTTTATCCGAAATCCCCTGTTAACAGCCACACATTCTTACAATTTTGCACTCAACCGATTTTCAAATCCGCGAATTTCAGCGCGTCGTTATAATTTTTTCCGAAAACTACGCTACACTATCCTCGTGTTTATCCCAAGTCAAACTAACCATATCGACCAATCGTAGACCTAGTGACGTTTCACAAATCCCGCCTATCCTACAGTTGTCCCATGCTCATGCATTTTCTACGTCTCCTTCTAACCTTGCTTGAGTGGTAGAAAATCGATATTCTTGTTTATCTGCTATCTACACCACGTGGACTTATTACGTGATTTAAATCACCCCTCGTTAGTATTTCCTGCGGACACAAACGACGGTTTGCCCGATATTCTTCGTAACCGTTTGCTATCTATACAAATTAAGTAGAACTTGACCTTTATAAACCACGCAGGTGTTCAATTTCAACGAACGTTTTAACTAACAATTCTAAGAGTTGGATTTCAACGTATTTCACCCCACTGATATATTTGTTTGTTAGCAACGCGTCTCACCTTGGTATTATTGACCTTTACACGCTTTTATGCATATTATACATAAATAACCGTTTAATTAAATTAAATTAAATTAATAAATTAATGGCATTGGCTTCTACTATTCAATTTCTTTGCAAACCTACTAAATATTCATCATTATTGGTAGAATTTGATTAATACTCGTTACTTAAAATTGAACAAACTGGAGTAAATTTCGCACGTAATTTCTGGTTGTTCCTTTATACAGGGTGTTTTGAAATTGCTTTTTTTATATTTATTTTTAATGTTTTAAAACCACTATAATATATATATATATATATATATATATATATATATTGCTATGATAACAGAGTAGATTAGGGGTAGGTTAAGTCATGGGGGTCGTAGAATAAATATAAACAACTTCCACTTTAAGAAAAGCACATAATTTTAGAAATCATAAGATTAAAACGGTCACTCTACATATTGTTAATTGAGAGGACACTGTATATAAAATACACGGGATTAAATGCATGAGAACATAAAGACGTCTAAGTGTAGTTTACAAGTAAAGATAAGATTTTAAAACGCAACAAATTGCATCAAAATTAAATCACCGGGAAGCATAGATAAATTGGCATTGCAAATATTTAACAATTGCGCCGAAAATAGCATTGTACACGCATTCTAAATAATTCATTATTATAAAATTGTTACGTGACTGGAAGAAAACACATTTGTTCAAAAAACCAATATTCTGTAAAAATAAACAAGCACTAGGCGATTCAATTAGACGATAAAATTAACAAACATCGAAATACGTGAGATAATGAAAGTCAAAAGTTGGAAATTTTCGAATAATACAACAAAATGCGGGATGCCGACGTGACAGACAAGGCATGCATTGAGAGAAGTAAACTAAGTAATTGGTAAAAATTCCGAGGTATAGGAGATAAGGCAGAAGTATCGTCCTAAAACGTCAACAAGCGAATAAAATCAAGTGGAGGTAGGGCTTATATATACGATAGTAACGGAGCGACATTTTAGTCTATATTCAAACTGGGCAACGACTATGTTCAAAGGTGTTAAAAACTTATGTAACCAGTGAAGTAGAAATTAAAAGAAATCAGAGTTAAAAGTTCGAGAATTTGTACAACGAAAATAAGCCGATCTGTAGATAGACGTAAGTAAAACGACTTAATTAAATTCATTTTTAATATTAAAAAAAAACAGGGCTTTTTAATTTTGCATTTAAATCAGGATTTTAATTTTGAATTTCAATCTGGACTTTAATTCTGGATTTCAATCTGAATTTTAATTTGGGGGAAGCGGTTCTTATATGGGGTCTAAAATCACAGCAATATATATATATATATATATATATATATATATATATATTGCCGTGTATCTTCAGGAATCTTAGTAGATTCGAAAATTTTTATTTAATTTCCAAAAATCGTCATAAATTTAACACAATAAAAAGTTTTTAAAAAAAAAAAAATTTCCTACCCAGATTCCTCTCTTCATCACCTTACTTCTTCTTCAGTTCTCGGGCTAGCTCAGTTGGGCCTCTTCTTGGATACCTAGATTCACTATTATGCTCTGCATCGTTCACGCACACTTTCAATAAAAAATCCATTATTATCCACATTTCAGTGATCAAGTTACACCTCTATAAATCCTAATTTTGTAATGTCCTGTATTTTACTTTAAATTATCAAACACATAGAATGTACCCGGAGTAAATGGGCCCTGAATAATATCTTATTCTCTTTCTTTATGTATAATTTATTTTAACTTAGTAAACTCTGGAGTATGGTGAGCTTATGATAACCCAGTTAATTATGAATAATGTATGCTTTTACATTGCATACGATGACTGCAAACAAAAAAACCCATGTACTCGTAACAATAAAAAATTTAAATTCCTGATGGAACGTTAATAAGCTTTAAATACCTTTAGATTTCTATTTAAATACCATAATACAGTTAGTTATACGTATTATTTTCAATACGAAAAATAATGCACAATACCTTCAAAATTCACTCTCACACGTCACACAATTTTCATAGTTTTATAGTTTATAACAACAACAATTTTAAAGCGTTACCTAGAAGTTTTTGAAGATCTCTACTCCGTTGACGATGCCGTAAAGTTGTTTCGCTCTGCTCTGCTGGCCGCCTCTAGCTATTTGTAGAAGAACATCATTTAAGTTGTACTGCTTGCGCTGCCTTCACGATGCATCCAATTCCAAATCCAAATTAATTACACTTCTTTCATAATCGCGTATTTTAGTTAAATTTAATTTACATTTTACGTTACTTCACGTCACTTCACGAGCTTGTTTAAGATAAATGTAGCACCTCAATTAAAATTTTAGACTTGCCACTTATTCGCGTATCAAATTATGAGGCCAACACTATACTATTTAATTTAAAAATATGTATACTTACAAACTCGTATTCTGAAGCGGTGTAAATACTAATAGAACGAAGTTAAAAGAGAAGAGAGCCGTGCTAAATCGCTTCGAGTATTTATATCATTCGACTCTTACCTCTCGGCCACTCTTACCGTGAAAAGTCTAATTTAAAATAATACGTTCTTAAAATTTTGGTTCAACCGTTTTCGGAATCCCCGAAATTTAGCGCGTCGTTACGATATTTTCCAATAAATTAACATTCAATATTCCCGTGTTTGTCTGCTATACTACTAACCATATAAACTAATAAGATATTCAATGACGTCTTGAAACCCCGCATGTATTAACACTGTCCCTTTCTTATGCATATTATATGTTTCCTTCTAACCTTGTTTGAGTGGTATAGAATCGATATTACTGTCCGCGTTCTATTTACTCCATGTGGACCGAATACGTTCTTTGCGACTGTCGTTTAACCAATATTCTTTGAAACTTGCTTGTTATCTATACAAATTAAGGGGAACATGACATTTCCAAACCTGCAGGTGTTCAATTTAACGAACGTTTTAAATAACATTTCTACGAGTTGGCTTTTTAACGTATTTTATATTCAACGGTTGTTTATGTGTTAGCAAAGCGTTTCAACTTGGTATTATCGATTTTTCATGCTTTTATGCGTATTACCCGTTCAATTGAACTTAATTAAATTAATAAATTAATTGCATTGGTTTCTACAATTTATTTTCTTTGCGAACCTACTAAATTTTAATCATTATTTGTAAAATTTTGTTAATACTTGTTACTTTAAAATGAACTAACTGGAATAAATTTTGCACGTAAATTCTGGTTGTTTCCTCTATACAGGGTGTTTGAAATTACCTTGTTTATACGTAGATTTAGCCCTTTAAAACCACTACAGTATATATATATATATATATATATATATATATATATATATATAGCACAGACTGTACTTACATTTCTTAATTAACGTGTTGCATTTTCAAATTGTTCCATACAATTTTCAGACTGCCGTGACGATTACACTAACTTGTGCTATAAACTTTACTTATTAAACCCACTTGTAATTTACTTTATTCACTACTAGTTGAAGATGCTTCAATGATCAGGAAGTAAAAGAGACCTCTATCACAGCTCTAAAGTGAATTTATATACCAAATCGCGCCCCACTCGTAGTTACTTCCCACAACACGCCACCCCAAAACAACTTGCTTTCCTAGTAAAACTTTTCGACGGTTAACACACTTCCATCAACTTTCAAACAAACAAACTTGTAACTGCTGCCGATTCCGAAAATATCACCGTCAACCTTTACTAATTTGACGTATTTTAAACCTATGTGCACAACCATCTTTTAAATCTGAGAATTTCGAACGATATCAACAAACATTTCTAATCAAAACCCACTCTAACCTTCCAACCAATATTTCTGTTTCTTGAATTTTCGTTTCAAGCACCAATCATTTAGTATCTAAAACACGCCGTTCTAATACGCGTATTCAAGCCATCTCACTTTATCCTATATACAAAAATTCTCCATTTCTAACAATATACCCTTTCTATCCTAAATGGGTTCTCCGCATCTTAGTCCAACCTGTATTTTTTTTCTCTCCCATTTTAGCCCCAGTTTGTACGTTCTATTCTACCCTAACAATTTAACACTATCATCTGACCCTCTCTTATATACTCCGAGCATGGTCCTAGAAAGACTAAGATACAGGTTCAAGTACTGTCCAAAACCTTGTATTTTTCTCCTTTCAATCACTAGCTAGATTTGAAATGATCATTTGGACTTTACATAAAAGTTCAAGTTGTTACTTCATCTTATTAATTACAATACGTTAGTATTTATCAACTTACCTTGTGTAAAAAATTACCTAAAAAATATATATGATATGATATGATTAGAGGTCATATTGTATCATCTGATAAACATCCAACGTCGTAAATTCGAGAAAATTTCAGAAAATTCACATTATGCAGATACTTATTTATATAGAAAACGATTCGTGAAGTACCCGTATAAAATGTATTAATGCATACAATTCAGATTATTGGATACTTTAGTAACAAAAAAATGGTGTTATTGCTTAGGAAAAAACAGGCATTTATGTTTGACGTGCGTTTGTTGAAGAATTTCATCCACTAAAACCTCGCATGTGTAAAGGCTATCAAAAGAGTTTCATTGGTAAGCAACCCTGCTCAAAGGCGCAAACATTCTAAAGGGGATTTGTAGTTAAATTTTATACAAAGCCGAGTGTATAGAGATACTAGTAAATGCATATCAAGTTTATGTTAAAACTGCATATTATTAAACGAATTACAATTTAATAAGGAAAGTGGGTTAGTATTTCGAATTAAAGCGAATAGCATTAAAGCAAGAAAAAGCTAGTTAATAAACTCATGTTGTAGAAGATAATAAAATCTCGAATATTGATAAGATATGTAAACGACATCAATTATTACATATCCTAAGACGGTAATGAAAGACAGCGAAACAATAAATTCTAGGAAGTTGATAGCCGCTCGTGAATATGACACACCTTCTAGAATAAACGACAATAACACACCTACCTTCGCAAACAAATAGATCGTAGAGACGACACAAAATTCTCGAAGCCAACGTCAGAAGAGACACGTCTTTATAAAAGCCAATGAATGTTGAATAAAGAAGTAGTCAGTCTTGATTGAAGCTTCGATATTGGCATATTATTGAAGAAATTAGATAATCCGTCACGTGGTTTAAAGTGCTATCTAACATGTACTGTGTTTAGTAGTAGAAATTATTTAAATGCAGTTTAAGAGGAGTATTACTTGACAGTCGACAGTTTATTGATACTCAGAAGTAAGTTGATCATCTAACGTGCTTACAATGGTTTCAAAATGGAAAATCGATAATTAAAAATAATTAAACCTACCGCGAGTCTTCTCAATTGCAATAATGCATATATGACTGGAATGGTTTGTTGTATGTTATATGGATCAATTGTCATGAAAATGTTTACTTTTTAAAAACTATTTAAACGATTTTGGAGCATGGATTGGTAATTACGTTCTGGAAAAAGCCAACAACAAGAAGATCTGTAACGGCAATTAAAATATATCGTTTAAATTTCTAAAAGAATCATACCTATTAATTAATTAGTTAAGTTCTATAATCAGATTTTCTGTACGCGCGTACCTTTTAAATTTAAAAGTATTTGCGGTGTGTGAAAGTCAAGATAATTTAATTTAAAGGGTTGGCAAAACCTACGATACAGGTTTTCGCCATTATACAAGGTAAATATTGTGCCTGCCTGAATTAAAATAAATTGAATACAGCTTTATTAAAGGGGAGGATATTGAATTGCATGCTTATTAAGATAGAGTTTGTACATATTAGGGAAGATTTAATTATAAAGTTGTTTATGAATGATAATTACAAGACTAAGATTTACGATTTACGTAGAATAAGTGAATGATCATTCTAATTTTAAAGGAGATTCTGGACTTAATTTGTAGTATATAAAATTTGAGTGGGTTAGAAGTTTAATTTTTTCGGCGATGTTATATTTAAGATATCGTTGGTAAGACAAAGCTGATGTGGATGTATCAATTGTTTGTAAGAGTAGTAATTATTATAAATCTGATGTATGATTACAGTGGTTTTATTAGTCAGGGAGCTAGCACAAATAATTAAACGACGTCAATTTGAAACATTCATATAGCAATTTTTATTAGGCCTCTGGTCTTTCATAGCAATATATACTTTACTTCTATCATAAGCTATAAAATAATCCAACAGATTTCATTTAAAATAATGTTGCGATTAATTAATAAGGAATAGTTGGTTATCTTTACTTTAAGAAACTCATTATTTTAGAACGTAATTTCGACTATAATTAAGACAGTTAAAATAATCCGCACCCCGATTATGAATTTCAATATACATTAACACATCGGTCTTTGTCATTTATAACCACCAAGCGTTTTGTGCGTGGTACAATTCTAAATCTATCTCCATTATCACGTTATACAACTCATTTTCACACTGCATTAGGTCTTACTCTGACATGGTTATATCTATCTCAGCGGATTCAATTTAGTACAACGAGCAAGCAGAAGTTTTCAACTCCCGTGGGGAGCGCTTTTGCATACCAAGATTTTCATTAACGAGCTTTCGTAAGGTATTAGCTAAAATGAATGACAAAAGACGCAAAACGATACAGTTACTAACTGCTGCTGCTAAAGTCAAAATGATTAATACCTTGAAATGTAGTTGACATAAAATGATGGGGATAATGTGCTTTAGTAAAAGTTTGCAGAAGTATTCACGATACCAATACTATAAATTGTTTTGTCTACAAGTTCAAAATACTGCTGATCGGGTAGTCGGTTAAATCTACCTTTACTAAATGTGATTTATTGACAATCAAAAGCAAAGGTCCTGTATAAGGTAACACTGGCACAACGCGATCAGATTTTAATGTTATGATTAAATCACATTTATTTCAAATTGATTATTTAAACGCATAAAAATGTAGCTTTCTTTACCTTAATCAAACGACAGTAGGGAAGTAGAGACGGTTTCAACTAAACGAGCTTTTTATTGGTACAAAAACCTCAAAGTGAAATTTGATTTTAGAAGGTCTTCTAATATAGAAACTAATAAGTAGTGGTGTTACAAATAAACTAATTGAACGTTGTATAAATAAGACTACAACAGTTTGTCGCAGGCAATTTTATTATTAAAATGTCGACACTTTATGTAAATACGAAAATTAAGATAAAGAAGGCCTGTGAATAAAAAAAATATAAGTTAGTTCCCAGATGGGCTAGGTAGAAGGGTAGTGGATACTGGAAAATTTTGATAATTTCCTGAAATTAAAATACAAGTTCAATATCAGAAGGTCCATATGCGTACGCAGAACTCCCAAGGCTGTTAAAAAGCTGTTAAATAGATTATTACAAGCGATTGCAAAGTACTATGTTGAGAATTCACTTGACTTTTTCCTTATTCTAATATTTCTAAAGCCGTCCCTGGCTTCATATTACTTCAAATTCGGTTTGATGTGTCTTTGTAAACGCGCCCCACTTAAGAGTTGCTTTTGTTTTCCGATAACACGGGCGTTATAATTGTGCAAGCTGTCTGTTTGATGTGTGTGGTTCAAAATGAAACTTTGAATGTTCCAATCCTTAAATTCAATTACTTAAGTTCGATTCCTTAAATGCAATAATTGCTGTATTTTATCCAAGTATAAATTGTGTAGTGTGTGAGCAAAAAGTTACATGCAATTTTTAAATGCAGATAACAGGTATCGTAGTTGTAAGTATTAAACCGTCACCGTGTGCACTCAATCAACTATATTTATTTTGTTAGAACACAGAAATAATATAAAAACATTTACGCCGATTTTATGGCATATTTTCCTGTCATCTGTTTATAATTATTATGCATTGATTAAATAGTGTGTGTGGTTGTGTGTGCGTGCGAGCGTGCGTGCGTGCGTGTGTGTGCGTGCGTGCGTGCGTGCGTGCATGCGTGCTGCGCGTGCATGCGTGCGTGCGTGCATGCGTGCGTGCGTGTGTGCGCGCGCGCGTGCGTGCGTGCGTGCGTGTGTGCGTGCGTACGTGAGTGCGTGGGTGCGTGCGTGCGTGCGTGCATGCGTGCGTGTGTACAAAACGGTTGTCGTTCATTCTATTTTCCAGCTTTCAGACACGTATCAGCGATCTGGTGGTCCTTATCTATTGAAAGAAAAAAAAATAAATAAATTTAGCTGTTGTAATCACTACTCAGTAAGTGAGAACAAGAAATTCCAAAAGGGATTGTTAAAATCAATTTCTTTACATGATCTTAACAAGCCGGATGTTTGCAAAGTATTTATGTTAAGTTTGAACGGTAGATGTTAAAGTTATTTACCTTCATTGCTCCCGCTGTTGCGTTCAAGATATTCTTAAAAAGATTAAACTACATCATTCAACGGTTGTTGTCTGTTAGGGTATTCAGGTATTATTGGAAAACCAGTTATTGGTAAGGGTTCCTTTAAGAAGATTTATGGTGTTCAAAATATTATTAAGATTTCTTTGTTGTATTTAAACTACAGGGTAATTTTTGAATCCTGCTACCTTATTGTAAATGTATGGTAATTTTTGTTTTGTCGCACCAATTTGGTAGCCCTAATCAGTCGGTATACACACGGTGGTACGAGTTGATTCTCTTTGAGCTGTGTAACATTTTGTGCGAATTCCGGTAGTGTTATGAACAGAATGTCTTTTACCATAGAACAACGGGTTTTTATTCTTGAACAATATTATGCTACGAAATCGTGCGCGAGTGTAAAAGAAGCATTTCAAATTAAATTTATTGGTGTGCCTCCGCCAGAAAAAATGTCAATTTCTAGACTAGCAAACCAATTTCTAGAGACAGGTGGTGTTTGCCACAGAAAACGTAGTAGTCGACCAACTGTCTTGACAGATGATGTTTTAGAGAATGTGTAAATAAGATTACTTAATTCTCCACGGAAAAGTTTACGAAAACTTTCCGCGCAAGTTGGTTTATCATATTCGAGTGTTCAGAAAGCTGCTAAAAAATTGCATGTGTATCCGTATCGCGTACAATTAGTTCAAGAGCTTCAACCTCCGGATTTAAACAAGCGATTGCAGTATTTCTGTTGGTTTACGTCATTTGTAACGGAATTTTTGTACACAGTGTTCTTTAGTGATGAAACTTGGATCCATCAAGACGCTTATGTGAACAGTCAAATTACTCAAATTTTGGTGGCTTGCTCTCTTGTCCGCTTTGTTTGTTTGAACTTCACTCATGGTGTTAGTGATAAGACGAAATACTTTGACGAGTTGTTTGCGACACAAATATGAAGTGTGTTAAAGATGCAGTGTTTTTTATACGGCGATTAACGCCGTTTGCTAATTTGTTCTTGTACGAACTTTTCTTTAATGAAGGACAGTAGCAAGATATTGCAATTTTGATTGGAGATAAATAATTTGTGTGATGATATTTTCCTAATTTCATCAGTAATCGCAGGTATACAGGTGCTGTAAAAATGTGCAAAAGTCTGTGAAAATAAAAACTCAGTGGGCTCCTACAGATAATAAATTTATAATACGGGGGTTTAGAAAATTAGTTTGTACGAAGCTGTTTCTTTGAAAAATGGAACTTTTCCAACACTTAAATTATCTACTGCAATTAGCGCTAAGTTACTTTCAATCAATTCAACCCATTGCCATGTAGAATGTACCGAGCAGAAGAATCGGGTATTGTCGAGATAATATAGGTGAAGTATGACAAGCCCGGCTGTAAGCATTGTTGCTTCTTCTCTTTGTCGCTGTAATGACTTCCATCGAGAGGATTTGGGTCTGGATTTTTCAAGTTGGTCATCGCACAACCGTAGGTGTTAAGATTGGACGTGCTTCATTCGGATCGCCAAAGTGTGCCTATGACAATGACTGTTACTGTTTGGGTATGTATTTGGAAATTAAGTTTTACATTGACTGACTATAAAAAAATTTCTATATAAAAATTTAAAGTAAACTATTATTTAAATGTGACGTTTTTCTTAAGAATTTTTTTACAGCTACAGCGAAATCCAATTCGTATGCAAAAAGTTTTTTCCTTTATTGGGGTTGTTTGTAATTACTTTAATTTTTTTTGTATATACTTCTCAAGAATTGCTTGTGGACAATATGTAAGGATATGGTTTTTATTACAATTTTGATATCAGAGATTTAATATTGGATTAAGCAACTGACTGAAAACAGTTCGCTATATAATTCTTTTTAATTTCAGTTTTATATAAATATTACGATTGAGAGGGTAACGATTAGTTTGAGGTAGTCAGGAATGTATAAATTATTTTTGCGTAGTTTTTTATACTCTGTAGATCCTTCGGGATATGTTTTGCACGAGTGTTGTTTTCTACGTGAGTTGAGTTTCCTTTTATAACATGCTGATTTCTTGAAATCGTAAATACATTTTTTCTCTTGAGTTTTTTTTCTTTCTGTATCACCCACCCCACTCTACGGCTTTTTAGCTATTACGGCCTTTTTTGGATTCCTTTTTTTTGTTGCAGTACTCGGTGTGGGCTACTTTCTTTGCTTGCTTTACTTTTCTTTCTTGTTTGCACGGAATATAGTAACAACTGCAAAGGAAATTCATTTAAAACGACCAAGCTTATATCTATTTCCGATAAGATTAAACGCATTAGTTAAAAGGCTTCGCTTTTCACTACTGTTCTAGCATATTTTCAGATATTTTTAATTTGGAATTTTTTTATATTGCACCATGCTCTCGGCGGAGCCAGAGGGATTTTAGAATTTAAGGTAAAAATTGTATTAGAAGCCGTAATAATTGCGTAATTGAAACATAAACCTGGCATTAGGCTTTATTCAGCAATAATATGACACTACTAGTTTACAGAAATGTGACAAGTAGTATCAACAACTTAAAGCTATAGTAACAACAAAAAAGTATCCAATAGTACAAAGTAGCAGGGGCCTAGGAAGGTAACTAATTCACAACATTCACACCACCTTTAAAATCTTATGTAATCCGATAAATACTTCGGTTTCCGACGCGAGCGACGTTCCATGTAGGTCTGAATTGTAGTGTGCTTACCGGGTTCGTTGCTCGAGACACTACTTCGCCGAAGATATTGATCGCTAGAACTCGGCAGTATCGGAGTAAGTACTTCCTTTAGCGATTCCGAACGTACCTCAATTTCGGTGTTACTACTAGCCTCAGGAGCAACAGGGTCGTTAGACAGTTCCATTTCTTCTCATGCCAGTATTTAGAACGTCGTTATTAGTATCAACGGTCCTTTGCAAGTGTTCCTTGTTCTCGTCGCAAGGAGCAAGACGTCAAATAGAAACAGTATCCTCTCCCAGAAGGGCAGCGAATATAAGCATAATAAGGACTTGTTTCTAATAATTCCACTTTTCAGGCGTGATTCGTATTTGCTATTTCTAGTACCCTTCTTTAGAAAGACTATACCCGGTATTAACAGCCAACTTGACAAGGACATCCCATTTTGCAAACGACAGGGATGATTAAACATTCGTTCGTGCGGAGTTGCATTCGTGGCGGTACAAAGCAACGACCTTATGAAGTGTAACGCTTCAGTAAGTACAGTCTCCTACAGGTCTTCTTTCAGTTTCTTTGATTTCAGCGCAAGCAATACATTTCTCCTTATTATACCATTACAACGCTCCACTTGTCCATTGCCCCGCGGATTGTATGAAGTAGTCCGACTAGTAGCAATACCGCAGGATGTCAAGTATGATTTAACTTCATTCAAGAGGAAGTTGGTACCACGATCAGAGTGGACATATGAAGGCATCCCGAATACTGAAAACACTAGCTCTAAGCATTCAATTATCGTTTGCGAAGATATTTCAGCACACGCAAAAGAAAAGGGAAAACGTGAACATTCATCAGTAATGGTCAGCATATATCTATTGGCAGTACGCGATGGTATGGGTCCTTTTAAATCCACACTCAGCCGCTTAAAGGAAGGGGTAGCTTTAATCAGTATATTTGTTATTATGGCGAACCTCGGTTTGATTTCACGACACTTCCTGCAGGTCGCAGTCATTTTCCTTACATCATCAACCGTATATGGTAAGTTTATGCTTCGGATCCAATGATACATCATTGTAATTCTAGGATGGCATAGTGAATTATAAAGTTTCCATAACTTTTCTTTACTGCCTGTTAAGTTTAAGAAGCACGCTCGTGAAAACTCGTAGGCAGCCACGTCCTTGTCGCCATGTCTATAAATGATGTCGTATTTATGGGAAGACAATTTCAGTCGCCATCTCATGATTTTGTCATTCTTTATCTTATTGCATGTTTTATCGCCAAACACGAAAGACAGATTTTTGATCAGTTATAAGACGAAAATGTTTGTTCGTTAAAAAAATGCCTCCATTTCCGCAGGGCTTCCACAATACCACTGGTTTCTTTCTCCACAGCCGATTGCTTTTGCTCTACACCGGAGAGGGATTTAGAAAAAAACGCCACTGGTCGCTAGTCTTGCGACAAAATCGCAGAAATAGCAAAATCATAGGCATTCGTTTGCACAATAAAAAGACCATCATCGTCAATAGACTTTACAACAGCTTTTGCTACATCCCATTTAATAACCTTCAAAGGTGCGATTGCACTAGGTGCTATAGGAGAGCTCTTGCTCTGAACAAGCGGTTTAATTTTACTCAAAAATCTCAGTACCCATCTTGAGTAGTATGACAACAAACCATTAGCCCTTTTCAGAGACGCGCTGTTTCCTGGCACCGCAAGTTTCAACAACGGATTAAGCCTATCAGGGTCGGGCTTTAGCGTCGTATGTTCAATCAGGTAACCCCAAATTTTAATAGTTTTCTGAGAAAATTTACATTTGTCTTCATTCAGTGTTAAACCGTGCTTTTTAGCTGCTTCTAAAAATCTCTGCAAGGAAACGTCATGTTCCGCTAATTTTTTCCTACACACACAGTAACATCGTCCAAATACGAATAAGAATCCTTGAAATTCTCAGTTTTAATAGTGCCATCTATCGCCCGTTGAAACGCAGCCGCTCCATTCATAACACCAAATGGTATGCGGCAGCATTGGAATTGCTTCTCACAGGCTTCTAAAGCCGTATAATGTTTATTCTCAATGCGAATTGGTATCTGGTGGTAAGCACTTTTCAAATCAATCGAACTGAATACCTGATACTGCGATATTTTGTTTACAATTTCTTCTATTCTAGGCAATGGATAAGCATCGAGTAAAGTGTACCTGTTAATAGTTTGCGAATAGTCGATTACCATTCGCTTTTTATAGTTCTCGCTTTTACATACTAGTGGTTGGGCCCTGCACGGCGAAACACTTGACTCAATCACTCCTTTAAGTAATAGTTTGCTAGTTTCTACCTCAATAAACTCCAAATCTTCTTTAGAATAACGTCTGGATTGAATCGCAATCGGCGTACAGCCATAGTAACAAGTTAGAAAATAATGAGACTGTTGGGATATTATCTACCGTCAAACTGCAAATTGAAAGTGGCTTCTTTCCGCCACCGAAAGATACTTCTAACGAGCAGTGCCGCTTTAATACGTCGTCACCAATTATGACGTCACTACAGAGGTTTTGTAAGATTGATAATTTAACTGTTCCATAACTGTGTTCCATTATTTCTAGTTCAACTATACATTGAGCTGAAACTTCGGAAATCATAGTTGAAGAAGCAAGCACAGCATTGCCCTCAGAAGGGAAACTTCTAATATGATGTTGCTTAACAAACTCTTCATCTATAAAGCTTTCTGAGCTTGCGGTGTCAACTAGAGCTTTAACCCTTATTTCGTTTACCGCTATTTCTACCATAGACTTTACTAAACAAGCAGGGACCATCGCTGAAAACATAGCAGAAGCGTTGGTTGGGGCCTGACTAGAAGGGTTCGGTTTACTTCTACACATTTTCAAATAGTACCCTATCTTACCAAATTTGAAACATGTAGCATTTTTGGCAGAGCAAGGTTTTCTGGTATGCTTACTTCCACCGCAGAAATAGCATTTTTGCACTACTGACAATAGAGCTACTTTATTCTGATCGTTTTCGACTTGATCCATCATGCCCTCATTAGTGACTGTATTTACAAATTTAGAATCAGAAGCATAGACCTCAGACTGCAGTTGAGTCATTTCTAGAGACCACGCATTATTATAAGCATCTTGCAATTCTAAAGTAATGTTTTCTAATAATCTTTGACAAATGTTAGATGACGATAATCCATTTATGAAAGCATCACGGATGAAATCATTTTTATTCTGTTCCGCGGAGACTGCTTTGAACTCACATTCTTTGCCCAGTACTTTCAAGGCCTGAAAGTACCGATCAATTGATTCTCCTGGTTCCTGTCGGCGAGTAGCTAATGAATATCTGGCAAAAATTTCATTTTTCGGCTTAACATAAAGCGATTCTAGTACGACTACAGCATTTTCAAACGATTTGCACTCGCTAATATGTTCGTATACTGAGGGTGCGACATGGCTGATGAGCAGGTTTAGTTTTTGAGTGTCACTAGCCTTCGCAGCTTCAATAAAATTAGTGAATGTCTTGTAACAGTGAGTTCAGAACCTATGAGTGTCAACCGCGTTGGTGTCTATCTCAAGTTTATCGGGTTTTAGTAGTTTGTCCATACTAATATATTATTGCTGAATAAATTGAAGTATAAACCTTAAATTAGGCTTTATTCAGCAATAAGAGGACAGTACTAGTTTACAGAAATGTGACAAGTAGTATCAACAAATTAAAGCTATAGTAACAACAAAAAAGTATCCATTAGTACAAAGTAGCAGGAGTATGAAGATAACTAATTTACAACAATAATCAAGGATTAAATAGAGACAAAAGTAAAAGAATGCTGAGCAATAACTAGAAGTAGAAAAAGTATTTTGATTGGGCTAATATCCATGCGATTATACGTCGAAAACTAGGCACTGTTTAACGATTTCGCAAAGCCGACATTTCAAATGATATGAAAAAAAGCATAGCAATAGACCTGGGATGTGCATTTACACGTAAAGAATACAATTTAGTTTTTTGATGTAAAGAATGCCTAAAGAATAAGTAAAACAATGTAAACAATATGCAAAATGTAAACAATGCCTAATTGCGGTTATAATCATATCGTACATACTTATACTGTTATACTTCATAGTTTCATACCTAGCCTCAAGTGCTAATATTAAAGAGCTAAAAATTGATTTGTTTAAAATGAGGGATAGAAAACAAAATGTTGATGCAATTAATGAGTTAGGATTTATCCTTGTAAAAGTAAGCAAAAAAAGTATGTTGCTGCGTGTGAAGTTTGTAAAAAAATCTAACAAGTAGTACCCTTTCTAGGTTACAAACACATAGGTAAGAGATTTCATATTTTAATACTGTGCTTAATTTAAAATTTATAAAAACAAATGTCAAAGAAACACCTCGAATGTAACGCAAACATCACTACTGGCAGCTTGTGGTTCTGGTTTGCAGGGCTTCAAAAAAGAAAAATGTTCAAATTTTGATTCGCAAAAATCCATTTCACTTTATGACTCAGATTCAGATGCACTTTCGGTAATAGAAGACTCTGCGGTTATAGACACGACTAATACGAGTGTTATTAATTCTAATTCTGAAGCAGCATATGTAGCAGAATTGCTGTTTGATCCAATAACTGGCCAAATGATTACTATTAAAAAGGAGAATGTAAGCGTTATAGAATTTGTAGGCGATCTACACCATGTTTATCTTTATTTTAGAATATAGGCCTTAAATTCTTACTACAGAGCACGCCATCGCCTTTTCCTAATTTAACAGAAAAAACATAAGGCAAATTTCTGCATTTTCATTATCGACAGACAGTCAGAAATCTTATTGTAGTTCTGACACAGGATCACAATATTCACAGTGTAATCTCTCGGCTCGTTTATCAAGTTCTAGTTGTCCACTACCACTATCATCCTTCAGGATACAGTCACTGAAGTCAATTGGGAGTTTCAACAATAAAATCAGGAAATTGGATGGCATAAAAAATAATAACAAAATTTCTTCTTTTGTTGGATGATGGATGATGCATTAGCAAATTTTTTTTGCATGTAGTATACCACCATTTCGAATGAACCTGCACCTTGCCGAAGTTCTAAATTACTAGAACAGGTGAAACGACTTGCGTGTTCTAATGAGCTAAAGAGCCAAACTACAGGTCCAACCAAAGTAGTAGGGTCGTTAGTGAGAAACCAGACTAAAACAGGTCCCCGAAAGAGGGCAGCGGCTCTTTCGGTACTTAGATTGGCAGAGACCATAGGGGTCGCTATGGTAATCTAAGACACACTACCGCGATGTGGAAGGCAACGGGAACCACCACATTATCTCCCAAGTACACAGCGTACTTAAATTGTAACAAACATGATGGCATTCTCTGGGGTAAAAAATTCCGGAGTTAAAATAGTCCCCCATTCGGATCTCCGGTAGGGGACTACTTCGGAGGATGCGATTGGAAAGTTAAAAATAAGAGTCGGGAACATTCTGCGAGTCGGAGGGTGGAATGTTAGAAGTATGAAGCAAGTAGGTAAGCTAGAAAACCTAAAAATCGAAATGAACAGCTTATCACTAGACATAGTAGAGATCTGCGAAGTTCGGTGGCCAGACGCGGGGGATTTTTGGAGTGGAGACTTCAGGGTAATTCATACAGGAGCAGAGGAAGAAAATTTGGGTGTGAGGATATATATGCGGAAAAAAATAGGATACTGTGTAGAAAATTACTTACAAAAGAACAAAAAAGTACTTATGGTTAGATTAGAATCTAAACCGGTAAACACAGTAATAATACAAGTATACATGCCCACCTTTAGCTACAGTGACGAAGAGGTAGAAGCCATCTACAAAGATATCGAAGACATATTAAGATACGTAAAAGGACATGAAAATTTAATAATTGCGGGGGATTTTAATGCCGTGGTAAGTGAGGGTAGGGAAGGAGCGGTAGTAGGTTTATTTGGTTTAGACACAAGAAACGACAGGGGAAATAGGCTGGTAGAATTTTGCGACAAGAACAATTTAATCATCACAAACACATAATTTCAACATCATGTTAGAAAACGATATACGTGGAAGATGCCAGGGGATATAGGAAAATATCAAATAAATTACATTCTTGTTAGACAACGGTTTAGGAATCAAGTAAAAGACTGTAGAAGCTACCCAGAAGTAGATATAGATACTGACCACAACATCGCAATTATAAAGGCCGCACTTAAATTTAAGAATGTGAAAAAAAGAAACGGAAAAAGGCACTTGGACTTAGAGAAACTAAAAGATAAAGATATTCAAGAAAGATTCGAAAAAAACTCAAATGAATTGCTCAAAGATATCGGGAAAATATCTGAAACTAAGGAAGTAGAAACAGAATGGAATAACATTAAATCCAGCCTAGACATGGCGGCCAAAGATATTCTGGGGCATACACAAAAAGAAAATAAGAAACCATGGATAACAAAGGATATCCTGAATTTAATAGAAGAAAGAGGAAAATACAAAAATAAATCAGACGAAACAGGTAAACAGAGATACAAAGCCATAAAATGGGAAATTATTCGAAAATGTAGGAAAGCTAAAGAACAATGGATTGATGAAAAGTGCAAAGAGATACAAACGAAGATGGAAATAGCAAAGACAGACGAAGCATTCAAATTAATTAGAATGAATTTTAGGGATATAAAACCGTATAGCAAAAATATAAGGGACGCACAAGGAAACGTCATTATAGAAAACGTAGAGAAAGTGGGTAGATGGCAAGAATATATAGGGTTTTTATGTGCAGGACAGGAATTAACTGCATTAGAACAGGAATCAGACATTGAAAATGATGACTCGGGATATCCTATACTTAGAGATGAGTTTGAATTAGCATTAGAGAGTCTGAAAAATGGTGAGGCGCCGGGTACAGATAAGGTGCAAGCAGAAACTCTAAAAGCCGCTGGACAAGCAGTAACAGAACGTTTCTTCCAACTTGTAAGCTATATGTATGAGACAGGCGAGATACCCAAAGATTTCAAACGTAGCATCATAGTAACTATACCAAAAAAGAAAAGCGCGGATAGATGTGAAAATTTTCGAACAATAAGTTTGACAGCACACGTGTCAAAAATATTAACTAGAATTGTGCAAAGACGAATGGAAAAGCGGGCGGAAGAAATACTATGAGAAGACCAATTTGGGTTTAGGCGAAACAGGGGAATACGGGAGGCTATTTTAGCTCTGAGAGTGATAATGGAGAAAACAATAGAAAAAGGAGAAAGCGTGTATATAGGGTTTGTAGATCTGGAAAAAGCATTCGGCAATGTAAAATGGAAAAAAATGTTTTTGAAATACTCAAAAAGATTGGAATGACTTATAGGGATAGACGAATAGTACATAGCTTATACAAAGAGCAAACAGCAGTAATAGAATTAGAGCAGCAACGTAGATAAGTAAACATTAGGAAAGGGGTGAGACAGGGATGTGCCCTATCCCCATTTATTTTTAACTTGTACATAGAAGAGGCAATGAATACTGTCAAATACAGGAAGGCATTTGAAATTACTATGCAGGGACAAAAAATTGATATGCTTAGATTTGCAGATGATATAGCGGTATTAGCGTCTAGCAAGGAAGAGTTAGAAGCTGCTCTTAATGAAATAGAAACGGTTCTAACAGAGAGACGGTATGAAAATTAACAAAACTAAAACTAAAGTTCTAGTATGCAAAGGTGGGGAAAATATATCAAAAACAAGAATACAAGTATGCAATTCGAACTTACATGTGGTTGAGGATTTCTGCTACCTAGGAAGCCAAATAACGCAAGATGGGAAAAGCACAAAAGATATAAAACAAAGATTAGCACAAGATCGTGCTACATTTAACAAGAAAAAGCAACTACTGTGCTCAAAGACCACAAACATAGAAACAAGGAAAAGATTGCTTAAAACGTATGTGTGGAGCACAGTACTGTACGGCTGTGAAGGCTGGACAGTAGGAGAAGCGGACAAGAAAAAGGTAGAAGCCTTTAAAATGTGGTGCTACAGACGTATGATGAAGATATCATGGACAGACAAAGTTAAGAACGAAGAGGTACTAAAAATGGTAAGGGAAGAAAGAAATATAGAAAAACGATAAAAAATAGAAGAGATAGGATGATAGGCTACATACTACGGCATGAGGGAATAGTGTGGAATATATTAGAAGCAGAGATAGGAAAAAAGAGAAGAAGAGGCAGACCTAGGTTAGACTACTGCACACAGATAGTAAAAGATGTAGGCTGTAGGGGTTTCAGGGAGATGTGTAGGCTAGCCAAGAATAGAAAGCAATGTAGGTTCGCATCCAACCAATCCCAAGATGGATAAACTAATGACGAAAAATAACGGTGCTTAAACATGATGATTATTATAAGTAACTACAAGAATTGGTTGGGCAATATTTTCGAATAATGTTAAGTGTGTGAAAGGATTTACTGGAAAACCATTATTTTGGCAAATGTTTAAGTGTTGGGGAATCTTGGTAGCCACAGGTTGCTTAACCCCCTTCACTGAATCACGGTAAAATAGGGCATAAAATTAGAAAACAATAGAAGGGGAACAAGCTGTATACCCAAGCTGTGTGAGAATTTCAGGGAACTATGTAGGCTAGCTCATAATATAAATAAGTGCATGTACGTATCCAACCAGTTTTGAGACGGAAAACCTAATGACGAAAAAATAAGCGCAGATAAATCTGATGGTTAGTATGCACAACTAGTTGTTGGTTGCGAAATATCTGCAACTAATGTTGACTGTGCGAAAAGATATATTGGAAAATATATTAAATCGGTAAATGGTTAAGTGTTGGTGGAACTTGGCAGCCACAGGCTGCTTACCTCCCTTCACAACCACTGAAGGTCGGAGAAATAGGGTATATAACTGTAAAACAATAGAAGGTGACCGAACTGCATCTAACAAGAAAGAACAGCGCCTATGAGGAAAGACAACACACATAGAACAAGAAGAAGATTGTTGAAAGCATATGTATGGAGCACAGCACAGTATGCCTATGAAATACGGGCAGTCTGAAACGCAGACAGAAAAATGGTAGCAGCCTTTTGAAATGCTGTGCGTCAGATGTATGAGGACGATAGCATGGACAGACAAAGATAATAACAACTAGGTTATAGAAATAGTAGGGGAACAAGGATATCTGGGGAAAAAAGAAATAGAAGGGCAGAATACGTTCTAAGGCATTTTTGGGGAATAGCATGGGATATATTACAAGCAGAGATAGGAAAAAAGGAGGCAGATGTAGACCTAGATCAGATAGTGATAGATGCTGACTGTGCAAATTTTGGGGAAATCTGTAGGTTAGTTCAAAATATGAAACAATGATGGTACGCGTCTAACCCGTTCCAGGACTGAAGACCTGATGATGATGATGTAGTATACCACTTTCTGTAATAGAGTCGGATCACTTCAAAAATTTTGTTAAAAGGTTTCGTCCGGCATATTTACCCAATATTACCTAGCCGTAAAGTGTTGTCGACAACACTATTGGATACTGTATATCAACAATGCATAGATACAAATTCTAGATCATTAAATGGTGGTCCTTTTAGTTGATGGCTGGAAAAACACATCCAGCAATACAAAAACAGTAGTATCTATGCTTCATAATGCAGAAGGTTCCCAAGCTTTTCTAAATGCGTGGGATTTGACTGGGGATTCTGAAACAAAACATAATCTAACTGAGATGGTTAACGAATCTATTCAGTTAGCAAAAAACTTATATAATACAAATGTTTATGCTGTCGTTTTCGATAATGCTTCAGCTATGCTTAAAAGGGGTCGAACTGTTCAAATATGGCATTTGAATTGCAATGCACACACAGCTAATTTATTAGCAAAAGATATATAGGATGAAGAACTGTTTTAAGAGAATTTAAGCAATCTGACTTTGAACGAGCATTAGTTGATGACCATGGTTCTTGAATAAAACTACCTTGTGATACAAGATGGTGTTCGTACAGAGATTTTATGTTTGTCTAATAAAAAATTTGCACAATATGCAAAATCTCATTGTTAATGATGGCAATTTCAAGAAAATTAAATCTTGTGTAAAGTCGTTACTTTTTAATGATGATTTTGCTCACGAAATGAAAGCACATATTTTGATTTTTAATCCAATTTGTACATTAAATAACACAGCACAAAGTGCAAACTGTTCTGCATCGGAAGCCACAGATTTATGGTTAAATCTTCAGTTCTTAGATGCATTTGTACATCTAAATTCAAAACTAGAATACCGACGCACTATAGCATTAAATGTTTATAATCTGACTGCTTTTTACCTACATCCTGTTTACCATAAAAGTGCAGATTCAAGACTTTTGACAACGCAACTTGAAAAGATTCACAATTTTTTACTTGAAAATCTGGACGAAGGAGGCATTAATATAGCATATATAATTTTAAGGAAAGTACGGGAGTTTTCCAAACTTTAAGTGAAAAAAATGTTGTCGATCTAATGGTATTTTGGAATATGTCAAAAATTAAGCATCCAAATCTCTCGGAAGTTGTAATTAAATTAATACAGATAGCAGCTTCGTCGGCTCAAATTGAAAGACTTTTTCAAATTGGTGGTACGTGCACTCATCTATGAGAAACAGGTTAACCTTTGAACGTTCTAAAAAGTTGTTACATATATATATATATATATATATATATATATATATATATATATATATATATATATTTCTCATTAAAATTGTTGATAAGAATGCAAGTGATGAATATTAATTTCGTTTTGTATGTTATTATTTCTGATCTTTACTTTAAGATAATATTCATATCTGTATATATTTTGCACTTTTAATAAAGTAACTTCGCATATACTATTCTTTTCTAAAAAAAAGTCATGTACTATTAAATGTTGAAATTTTGAAGTTAGGAAAGCTATTACTGGTATTCTTTACATTCTTTACGTAAAAAATAGTAAAATAGAGGCGCTGTAGAAAATGCATTCTTTACGTGTAAAATATTGCGTGAAGAATACCTGTAAACTATACGACATATCGCTGCAATAGACTGAGTACTATTAAAAACTATTAACGCCGACTTATTGCATAAAATTAGCGTTATATAATACTTACAATAATCTGAAACATTTTCCATCGCATTGTAATATAATCGAAATGTTTATCAATATTGGTAAAATACTTTAGAATTAACGTTCTAGTTAATTTGGAATACGTACGGTGTGCTATTACGCTACTATTTTTTAATAAGCTGTTTTTGTTATTTACTATTACAGTTCTTTATGAGCCTTATAATCACAAACTATGCACACCCTAATTAGTTTTGATCCAAAGTCGTATATAATAGAGGACTAAAGCTTTCGGGATATAAATTACGACCGCGTTTAATGAAACTGCAAAGGTAATAGTAGTAATAATGGTGATTATACATTTGAAGAGAAGCTACGAACAGTACAATTCAATTAGGGATAGTTATGCAGCAGCCGCAGCAGTAGTTGTGCAATAGTAAATATTGGTATTGTTTAATTATTCATAGTAAGTGTAACTGGAATATGCACAAGTGCAAAATTGGCTTCGCACTTTTCAAATTATATATTTTTGTTGAGTATGGCTCATTGAGCCATGTTTGTGACGTATTGTGCTGCAAATCGCTTCCCAATGATTCAAAGCATATTGAAACTCAATTAAAACATGTTTCATCCTTTAACTCCTGTTTAATTTAAATGTGCTATTTTGAATTTTATTCAGATTCTCGAGTTGTGCTGAGGTATGTTATGTGTTACGCCTTTTTGTTTGCCTTACAAGTTTTACTTAAATAATTAGGTATTGGGGTTTCCAGTCGTAATAGAATTGTTATTTCCCATCATTACTTAACTAGTATAAGTAGGTTAACGCATAAGAGTACGGTTGTTGAATTTCCATGCACTAATAGGTGAATAACCTACAGTTTATTGTATATAATCTATCGGATAAACATTTTCACTCACTTTGAAAAATGGGTGCTTATTGCCTCAATTAATAAGAACGTTCAAGAATCGGAGGGGTTTGGACGAGTTTGTGTGAACGATGCCATGATTGAGGCAGATTATCTTGGGTTACCTAACTGAAAGTGAGTGCGACAATGCAGTGAAGTACTTGTAAATTTCTACCTTTCTCGTTACCACTTATCCTAATATTGTTTGTTCCAAAATGTCGCTGGTTAGTTTTACGAACGCTGCTGTCAATTTGTGAACGAATAGGCCGCCGACCAAAAGAAGACTCTGTCGGAAGATTAGAGAACAATAGTGGGAATGCAAAGGTTCAAAAGATGTCAGGCCTACTGTAAACTACGTATGCAATTAAAAATAATCCATTTTTTGGTCATTTATTGTTTTTCCATTATTAAAAAATCTGTGCAATATTACGCTAGTTATATATCCCCCATATTAAAATGTATATAAAATAAATGTAATTATTATGTCTTAGGAATAGCATGTTACAAGTTTTAAATGAAAGTTATATAATTAAAGTTTAACAAAGTTCATATCAGAAATAAGAAAGGAAAGGACTACTTTGTATTCCAGACGCAACCTGATACTTCAGATGCAGAAACAATGAACTGCAATAAAGCAGTCTTAATTAAATTTACTTAGAATAACACATTACATGATTATCGGGAAACTGCAGACAGCAAGATCTGCTCTTTCCCACAGGATGAAGCGAGACCAGAGCTTCATAAATACTGTGAGGAGCCCCTAATCGCCAGTCAGTCTTCGAAATTCATAACTTTAACATTGTTGGTGATTCAAGTTACTCATTGCAATTTTTAATTATTGATTTGTTAAAATAGTAACTTAAAATACTTTTGTCAACTTCAATTAAATCTCGTTTAATGAACATAAATGCTCAAGTTGTAAAAGAAAATAAATCAATTTTTGTAATTATACAATTAAAAATAAATTTGATAAAAGTGTTACTGGAAACAAAACTTTTTAAAGAGAAGCTTCCAACGACCCAAAATCTATCTCGCCTTCTGTAAAACCAAGCTTTAAATTAAAGTGCGTTTATCTGTAACTGCCGTTTACCAACAATGTGGTTTATTAATACACTAATTGGTTATTTACAATAGTTTCCATCTTAGATTCCCTCTTTTCAAATGTTAGACATTAAAATCTTATATTTTTTCTTTAAAATAAAATAAATTATTTTTTTTATATGTAGATTACAGACAAATTGAATTAAAATATTATTAATATTATTAATTGATGGTATTCTTAGCATAATAAAGAATCGATTGCTATATTTATATAAAATTACCTTTTGTGATTAATTTATTCATTGTGCCACCTGTTTAGTGAAAATTGCGTATGAGAAAATGTAAATATATTATTTTACAAAATCAAGCTTGAATCTGTTATCTTGTAACGTTCTGTTTTCCCCTCCAGCAGTAACGCATATAAATTGTGTTACAAAATTTTAAATTCTATTTTTAAATCAATATAATTCGTATATCTAGAACTTATACATAATTAAAAGAAAATTATTATAATTTTGACACACTCTATTTATTGTCCTTTTATTCTATTTTATCTAGTAAATAAATTCATCGTTATAACTTATAAGTACTCTAGTTTTGTGTTTAACATCAATGTTAAAACTCGTACATGCTAGTTAGAATTTCCATAAATTATCTTCAAGGTAATGTAATTTAGAGCGATTATGCACACCTGTTGTTTTCAATACTCAACTGTTGAGGCCCCGATTGTTTTCAGTCTACGACAGTCGACCTTTTATCGTCCTGGTGACAAGATGGAGAAGTTAATATTAAAGGGTGACTTGCGACTAGCAATTTATTTGTGCAATAAATCGATCCATGTGTGTTAGAAAAGTTTATCATGCGCAACACTGAAGTTTTTAGTTAACACTGAAGTTTTTAGTCAACACTGAAATTTTTAGTTAACACGGAGATTTTTAGTCAATACTGAAGTTTTTAGTCAACACTAAAGTTTTAGTTAACACGGAGACTTTTGGTCACCACGGAAGTTTTTGGTTTACACTGAAGTTTTGGTTTAAGAATGGCTTTAAGTAACAACTAATTTTTAGTGTATAAAATGTATACGAATGTAAACCTGCAGTAATGAGATTCCGCCCTTTAATTTTTTGGTTCTGATTTTCGGGATATTGCCGTAACAAAATGGACAACAAGTTTTTGCTGTCATTATGCAGTATTAGAGGCGCGCATATGCTTCGAGTTAATCTACTAAGTGGTTTGTAACAATTTGCACTCTACGTTCGAGGTCGGTAGGTCGATTTTCATTGTTATGAAAACCTTCTGTTTGACGTACAACGTTTAGTGGTTATTTTCTCTAATTAGAAGATACTCAAGGTTAAGCTTGTAATCTTTGTAGTTTAAACTATCGGAAACTAATATCTTAATAATTATATTTAAAAGCTTAGATTTTTGAACTTTACACTAGATTAAACTCTTGACTTTATACTAATGTTTACCAAAACGATCTGTTCAAGAATTTAGATTATGAATCATACTGAATAGATTTTTATTACTAGAGTTTGCTTATTCATGTTGATTATTTATCATACCGTTGAGTAGTTACTTTTACATGATACTTTTTTTTAACAAGGCTTAAAAGTACTAATTAAAAGATTATATCACATAAGTAATTTAATAAATATGTACGTCGTTTGATCAGTACTGGCAAAATGACAGAAGTTAATAATTTTGTTAATGAAATTTATAATGCCTATTTACGTTAAAGGCTCTGATATGATGAAGTTTATTACAGATATAGAAATGGTTAAATAAACACTTACAAAATTTGTTGTAGATTCCTGTCAGTTTGAAACAAAAGTAATTTTAGTTAATAGATGTCTCGGTTTCTAACAAGTCTAATCTTTTTTTTAAATTTAGAAGTGGTTAGTCACACCTCATACATATTTCTGGATTCCATAAACCATATATAAGCTAAGGGTGTATAAATTTAATAAGTAAGAGTGTCCATGCACTAATGGCCAGTAGTAAATTCTATATGTGCATATAACTTGTGTGATCTTTGATTTTATTATTTCGAGACGCAAACTGCTGTCTCCAATGTATTTTTATGTACTTTATTTTATTTCAGGATAGACGTTTGTACCTCCTACGAATACAAATTTTTGTATTCCAATAACAGAATATATTCGTTGAGGTTCCTGTATTTTTCTTGGCGATATTCCTTGTTCTTATATATTGCATAAGTACAGTGGCGCCTGACCCATCCGTATTTATTTTACGACCCCCCTGATAGTCTCTAAAAACCGTTGAAGTTAGAGTTCAGAGCTAGTACGGAAGTCTACAAAAGTCAGTTTGTGTTAATACGGATAAATCAACACCTTCTGTACGATTTTTGTTAGAAATATGTTTGCCTAGGTATCCCCTAAGTCTAACATAGTAAAAGCTTAGGTGTTTCTCTGTCGCTACATAATGTGGCTTGACAACACAGAGATAAATTAAAATGTTTCAATCTTACAAATATTAATTGGTAAATGATTTTTAATAATTGTAAAATAAGCTCTGTTTGCCTATAAATTTTGTCTAGAAACTAATAACATAATTTAAAAATACAGGAATTTAGTTAAAACCACTTTGGAAATACAACTTAACCCTACTTTATTTAAATTTTCTTATTTTTAATTAATAATCTCTGTTTAATAGCATTCAGATTTCTTTTACACATTTATAAAAAAAATTGTATAACCAATTACGTTTAAGTACTGAGTGTTTTTACACAAAATTAAATTTTGATTGCCTTGGTTTTTAATTATAAAAACTGGAATGTTTACCTGCTTTATAAAAATCTCTCCGATTACTTACTCGATTGAACCGTGTTTTCGTAATCAAATGAATTTTAAATTAATGCAAAGTATAAACAAATATTCATATACAAGTATTTTAGTGTTCCTATAACGAAAGGCCGGTATTACCTTTATTTCTAAACATATCTGTTGCGTTTATATTGTAAATTTTACTGCCAATTTTATTAATACATCGAGTTTGTTAAAAATTTGAAATTCGCCGTGGTATATTTAAATTTATTAGAGTGGAATTTCCGTGGTTTACTGAAGCACACGCCAACAAGTGTCGTGAGTGGTGAACGTTATTACTTGGCATATGCAAAAAGTGTAGTCACTGGGAAATCCACAAAGCTCACCAGAGAATCGATTCGTCGTTCGAACGGGCCGCATCGCTTTTACACACACGTTCTACATAGAACAAATTAGATAAACCGCTTTGCTACAGAACCGCTATCGTATAAATGTGCTTCGCTTCACCCGCAAAAAGAAGAGTAGTATTGGTTACATCGTTTTTTTCGTTGGCACGGCTGCATAAATCGCCAGGTGAGTGCTTTAGTAAACGTTTGATTTGATTAAAAACATTAATTATTTGTTGTTGGTTAAACTATCGCTTAAATTTTATATACAGTTCACTTTTCTCTCCTCTCTAGCTATCGTTATTTGTTAAATATCATTTACTATCAACGCAATTAATAAGTTACAATATGCATTTATTAACAAGTGAGGTTGAACCTTGTTTTTTATGGAAAAAACTTCTAATTTCGTTTTAAAAAACAAACAAATTTAGTTAGGTTTCTAAAAACTATTCCTTGTATCTAGCAGCTGCAGTCTATGAAAAATATCTTAAATTTTTTCTTAGGGAAATACCTACACTTTTCTTAACTATCTATTTTGGGTATCGATTTTATCTTTATATTAAATAACTAATATGATGTATCTACACATAAAGTTAAATCAAATCTTTGTGTTTCTACAATCAAACACGAAACCAAATCATTTCTTATCTAATACAATTAAAATTTTATGTGTAAAATCCACTTCTGACTCTGCCTTCTGTTAATTATACCATATATATTTATAAATCACAAAATTTTGATGGATTTCAAAAACCATGACATGCTAAGGATCTAAAACCATTTTCATCTACTCCTAATAAGTAGTAGTTATTCGTACATATATTTGTACCTTTATCTATATATGGTTTCTATTCTCTACCATTATGCATAAATGTATCTCATCAATAAACCTAAATTTATTCAAACCTTTTCGTTTCGTAAATACCTCAATCATTTTAAAACAACAGTTCCTTCGTTCCTAGTTCCTTAAAAAAACTTATTTGTCATAACACTTAAATGATTCCGTTTGTTTTAAATTTTCATTGTTTATTTCCTTATTACTCTTATTGTCACATTATCCTCAGTATTTTTTGTCGTGGTTAACGCATGTTTCGTTTTAATAACTTAGCAAATTTTTGGAACTTGTACTAGCTGATGTTGGGTTGGGCTTTACTTTCTGGATATCTAATAGAATCGCGATCTATGCCTACTGTATTTCTTAAGTTGCGACTACAAAGAATTTATATTTGATGTGTTTTCTTTTGCAAATATCTCAATCATCATTTTTTTTCTAATTCCGTTGTCAACTGTTTTTATATCATAGCAAAGTCAGAAACTTCTTTTTCTATTTTTTCCTAAAAATATTGGTAAGAAGTATCGCCTTTGTCGTTTTTAGTGTTAATTCCTTAAATTGTGGTTGGTATATTTCAAACTTTTTTACTTTTATCTTCAATTGACTGTTTTTATACGTGTTATCCGATGACCATGAAACGAGTTCTTTTTACCTAAAAAATTTTGAATTTTGCCGAATCCTTGCTGTTCCAAGCAAAATACGGATCTTTAACGTGCGTGACAACACTAACACACGGGACCTCCATTTTACCTCTCATCCGCACGAGGGTGTATTTTTATGAAAAATGTTCGCCTAACATTTTTCAAGCGGACCGTGTCGGGATTCGAACCTGTGACCTTGGGCGAAGTAGTCACACGCATACCAACTACGCCACGGAGCCACCTCGATTGACTGTCTGTCGTATAACTACTTCTGTGTACGTCGTACTACTTGTTCTTGAAATTACTGTGCAGGTATGCTTAAGTTGGTTGTGTTATCTTTTGTGTTATATTTTTTAATTCAATAGATGCGCTTAATAAGGAGATGATTTGTCTAGGTCGCATTTGGCGGCTAGTGGTTTTTTACTTATTGACGTGTTGGTATGTAGCTTGTCTTATCATTAACGTTGCCAGTGGCTTCTCAAACCGATCCGTTTTAATAGAGACATTGTCAACTGTTCTACACTTTTTCTAGATTGCTTATTCCAAAACACTTACTTTTCATATCCCTATATCCCCGTTTTAACTTGATTTTTTTCCTTGAACATGTCTTGATCCCGAGGCAACCGTCCGTCACATAAGACTGATTCTCCTCCACTCCGAGCTGCTGACTACACTTTGCCTATTCAAATAGAGCTTTTCTATCTACCGTTTTTGCTCAATGGTAGCTCTTCTTCTTCTGTCTTCTACCTGGTTGCTATAAAGCTCCAAACACCCCAGCTCCCTTTTTATTTTCAATTTTTTCCATTTCTTTCTTTACTTTCTAAGTCGTTGCATATTTAAAAGGTTATTAGCTCACCCCATTGAGCCTTGGGTATGTCGACTTTCGCCTAAGCTTTGTATCGCCATTGTCTTTCGCCGGGTCTACGTTTAAACCTTTGAGAGTGCAAGTGTTATCGATTTAGTCTGTAAATTAATCTTCTTTTAGCCGACACAAGGCTACAAGGTCATGAATGGAGATAATTTTAATATAAAAAAGCGGGAACTTTATTAAAGAGATGCATTCAATTAATTCGCGTCAATTAAGTAATATGTAACGATTTCTATTCGAAGATAAACAAGTTGAGTCGCATGAAGCTTATACGCTTAAATAGTTTTGAGCAAGAAAGCTGTTAAATGCAATCATTTGTTTTGTAATATACAATAAAGATGTAACATTCTTCAATACAGAAAGCTACTTTAAAGTTAATTAATTAATTAAATCAGAGATGCACTCTTGCAAACTGATGTCCTAAATGGAGATTTTAAATAATATAGATAATCTTATGAACTGAGACTTTGACGTCTATTTAAAAATAGAAACAGAAGGTATTTACGACAGTTAATTACGGGAATTGGATAAGCGCTATTGGATTTTGCAAGTATTAATTTTATATTCTTTTGTTTGTAACTGATATTTGTCATTTGAATTTAAGTAAAAATAAGGGTTCTTCTGTTTATTATTTGAAATACGGATAGTTTGCTTCATATTCTAATGTCGAGTTTCAAGTCTTTTGATCTTTAAAAAGTTTTTTATCTGTAAGCAGTTTTTTGCCAAACACACTTACAAGCGTGGATATAAGCAAATTAACCAGCTAATAATTAAGAAAGATTTTCTACTTTTAACAAAGATTAGGTAAGGATTATATTGTAATAATTTAGGAATAACTTTATGTACACATTTAAGCGGTAAACTGTTCTATATTATTTTGTATGAGAGAAAATTGTTTTTTGAATGTATATATGTTTTTTGATATTGCTGTGTTTAATTTCATTTTGCAAATTCCATTACTTCCGTTGAGCTAGGCAGGCAAAGAAAAGTTAGAAAAGGAGGTAAGTAAGTAATTTCAAATTTTCCATTCTTGTACCTGTGTCACAGCACTCTTTTAGCGACGTTCCCTACTTACAGACGTGTCACGGCATTCTTTTGGTGACTCCCAACGCGAAGCGTTATTACAGCATTCATTTAGCAGCGCTTCAACGTGCGACCGTTATCACAGCTATATATATATATATATATATATATTGCTATGATGTTAGAAGAATTATCATGCCCCTACGTTGGGCTGTTATATTTATTTGCTATGAATCTCTCTCTAAATTATCGTGCCCCTACTTTAGGCGACCTATTTATTTTGCTATGATATTAAATACTCATCATGCCCCTACGTTGTGCTGCATTATTTATTTTCTACGTACTCTAAATTATTGGACCACCATTTTAATATTCACTATTAAGTGTAATTATCTCCTCCTCCAGCGGTTTTCTTAATATTGCTATCAACTGGACTTTATCATTAAACAACTCTATCTACCAATGGCAAAATTCGATACGTTACCGCCTTGCCGGTTATCACCTTCCTATTCAACTTGTGGCTCCGCCTTTGTACTATTTAAATCTTATGACCTCGGCTTACATTTATTTGCAATTATAAAATTCAGTAAATTTAGATTTTATATAATGAAACCAATATGTTATGTACAGCTTTTGAAATTATTTGTAATACATTTCTTATAAATTTCATTTATTAACAACCATCTAGTATGTACTCAAAAACCCAAAGTCACCAAAGAAAATTTATTATCTTTACCAACAAAGTGTAGAATATTCTAAACCTGTTTTCTTATTACTCATTCAATATGTATGCAACCTCTTTTGTTGACTTCTTCACAAGTATATCATATTTAGCAAATTCAATATTAAAAATACAATAAAAGTTCATATAGAAAAACAAATGTCTTATAACTAAAAATCTGACCTGGTTTTATCTTTTTCACATCGACGCTTCCAATAAAAATGATCTTCCCCAATTCTGGATTCCATTCAAATTATTACACTATGGACCACCACCATTAAATTATATACCCCAATTTGTTTCAATTCTTCAAACTTAGACTTTTATCATTCTTGCCCCAGACTTAAAATTGTAGTTTGTTTCATCCCTGTACTTCAAGATTGTATTATTCTTCTTTTCCCCTTGACATTTAAATTGTATTACTGTATTTTTCTTAACATCAGAATCCTAGTCTATTTCCTCAGACCTCGAAACCCTATTATTTTTATGTCTTAGTTTACAATAAATTCATTAAAACGTACTTACGTTTAAACGGCAATTGTAATCTTCATATTCGCACTCATTTTATTTTCACTTTTATACTTATTACGTATTACTTTATTTAATGGCAATGCACTTCGGCCTTCATTGAGTTCAAAACTGACTTTCTTATCAAGGTGCTTGCTAATATAATCTCGAATTCCAACTCCATCCGTGGGTCTGGTCTAGAACTCGTCGCTTGTCTCTGACCAATCAAATAATTTCATTTAGAGCAGTTTCTGATGTAACGCTCCACGTTTTCCCATAATCACAACCTGCCCGCAGCTGTCTTTCATTATCAACATGCTGTATTTTGATAGATTACTTGCTTTTCTATAAACAACTGATGCAACCCGACTTTAAATTTTCATGTTTACATGAGATTCACGCAATTTTTAATCATTTCTCTTATCAAAATGGTTAGATCTTTGTACGAATTTATATTAACTGCCTGAAACTCTATTTCTATATCCGTATTGATTTAATCGTCTGGAACTCTTCTTCTTAATGCGTGTCTAATTACACTTTATCATTTATTTCTCAATATACGCGTACTTTCACTGAAAAATATCCTTATTTGTTTTACCTAAATTAACTAAACTTTATCTACAGGGTATTTAATATTTACTATCTACTTAATACATGTACTTCTCATTCCTACGCCAACCATGCGTCTTCCTATGTTTACTTGCGTCGCCCAAAAACTATTTCTACTTTATATACAGGGTGTTGACTACTTACTATCTACAAACTATGTCTATTTCTTAATTATTTCCTTAAATAAGTGTAGTTTTCTGCTGCCTATTCTAATTACTCCTTCCCGAACGACCTTTACTACAACGTGCACCCTTAAGCAACCCCTTATCACAGCAATATATATATATATATATATATATATATTATATATAGTTGTGCTACTCTAGCAATACCCCTGTACGCCCTTTTTGTGAATTAAAATGGTAAAAATTTTAATTTGTCAATTTTCAATTTCTAATATATAATTTTAATTGAGTCGGCTAGCTCAGTTTTTAATTGCGCATGGAGCTTACAACAATACGACAAACAAAGAGTTTAAATTTTACCTTCTACCTCTCCTTCCTGTTCTAATCTTTAAACCAAAACACCATTAAGCACAAATTATTATAATGTTCTCAAAAATATTTACAACGTATAAAAAGTTTAAAGATTCTTTAACTAAAATTTTCTTTTAATAATTGAATAAAAAATTTAATAAATATTATTCCCAAAGTTGATCAAAAAGTCAGCAAAATCACTATTATTATTATTATTATTAACAGAAGCTCCATGAACGTTCACTCAAGTTCTTTAAATATTTACGTAATTCACAACGTGTACTCAAAAAAAACGATCCTTGCCGACCCCTCACATAAATTATCATGAAAGCAATTTTTAAAGTAATTAAAAATGGAAATATTCAATAAAGTGTTAATTTTTAAATCATTGAGATTAGAAATGTATAGTGAAATATTCACAAATAAAATAATAAAACATTCAGATTGGCTAACCTGTTGTTTTCAGCTCAAATCAGTCTCTGGTGCAACTGCTTTAGATATTGTCTGCATCCCTCTTAGCATAGCCTTAAATTATTCTAGCGTCCTTTTAAACACCTTGACGATTCATAGTTGAAATAAATGCTTGTTGCATTTCCTCATTTAATCCAGTAATTATTTATAATCGCTTATCCATTAATCATTCATAATTACTTTCCAGTAATTGTTTAGAATTGTCTTTCAGTAATTATTTAGAGTTGTTTTTCAGTAATTGTTTAGAATTGTTTTCCAGTAATTGTTTAGAGTTTTTTTTATTAATGTTAATATTAGAATTTAAATTAAAACAACTTTTAGTTACTTACGCTTTTGAAGGGTAAAACGACAAACCTCTTAATTTTCCATAATTACAATAGTATTATTTCATACTTCACGATAAATCACTTCACATAAATATCTTCGTTTTAAGGGATGTGAACTAAGCCTTACTTCATGTTGAAATCATTTGTTTACAAATCCGGTCGTATTTAAATGCATCGTCTATCTATTGACAAGCGCAGAGTTCGTTGTTATGCATAATACTTTCATACCAGGTTTTGGGTATTCCATCATATTATATTGTATGTTAACATCAACGCATTGCTTTTGTCACGTACCATTTCGAGTTAATAGCATTGATTCGCTTAGATTTTCATACTTCTAAATAAGTAAACCATTTTTTGTTCAAATAAATTTGGTGAACCTTAATTTTATTCACCATGCCTTGCTCGTTTCCAATAAATCAGGTGTCGATTTTAGCTTTCTAGTCACGTAGACTTAATACAATTTATGCATTCAATTATATGCGTTTGCTATCTCACGCATTTTAAAACCTGCTTGTTTTAATTGGGATCCTTGACGTAATAATGATGCGTTATCCATGCGTGTCGCGTTTTAACTTGCGTTTATATTGTTTAACGACTTGCGAATCTAATTATTCAAATAAATCTTTAAAATATTTTTCATTAACTAAATTAATTATGATTATGGTGTTTGTACAGGGCGTTGTCATTTACTGTACAGTCTAATCATCGTATTTTTTGTTTTCTTCCGAAAACTGTCTCGTTTTCTGAGCCTTCGTGTTTTTTATATGAAGTGCGCTATATTATTGGTCTTAACTACCCCTAAATGACCTTATTAGCACAGCAATATATATATATAGAAAGGGTTAAAGTAATAGTTTGCAGTAAGTGGAATAAGATGTATCTTTTGTAAATACTCTTTCATGAAAATCATAAAACTGAATTTACCCATACAAATCGGACTAATATTTGCATAGCATTAACAAAACAAGTCGCTAGATTACTACACAAGTGGAGAAAACGTCCATTGACCGGTTTCGAGCCATTGAGCCTCATCAAAATAGAGTATTTTCTTAACACCATTACACAATAATCTAAAAGTCATCAATATAGGCTCAAGAGAACCTGTGAGTAATGGCAGAAATAAAATATAACCGCCAACAGGTGGCCAAAATCAACACTAGGCAGTGAAAGTACAAATGTTAATTCGAAACTAAATTGTAATTACATAGATGGCCTTGTAAATATGTTTTGCATTTTAAGATTTGGTTAATGTTACTAGCAAGAGTTTTTCTGTATTTAATAATCCCCAAAAAGCCATAACTGGTCAAACGATGGCTATGCAAATATTATTCCGATTTGTATTAGTAAATTCACTTTTAAGATTTTCATGAAGGAGTATTTGCAGTATAAATTTGCTATTAAAAATATCTAAGATCAATGGAATAAAATTATGCTTTGAACAGACTAACAATTTGTCCTTGCCGTTCATCAATATTAATGAAGTCTTTCTTCAGATTTTCTAACGCTTCCACTAGGATGTTTTGTTCGGGCATATACGTTACCGTACCGAAAGAACCAAAACTTGTCCTTGAAGTAAGGAATTATTCACAACTATAACTATGAACCAACTGCCAGGTTTTATGATTCCTTTGTCTTCGGGCGTGAATAATACATGTGTCAACTACACAAACAGATACTAAGTCAAATTCACATCCCTTGCACAATACGAACAATACTCATTTTAAAAATCGAATATTAGATCAAAATTCTTAAAAGAATTCAATATTATTTATTCCGTCTTTCTCTAGCTCCTTTAAATATTGTAAAATGTATTAACTAGCTTAGCTATGTACCGAAGTAAAATATTTGTTTACATTAGTATTAACTAAATATGAGAAAGTGTTATATAATTTTATAAGCGCAAATTATGGCATAGCCAGCTCCCGTACTAGGTACTAATTTGTAACGTGCATTGAATGATGGTACAAAGCTTAATTTTTGGTCCTGTTTAAAATTGAAATCACATAATCTGTTCCGTCCTTGTAAATAGTTTATAGTTTAGTATTTATTATTTACTTGGGTTTGGTTGCTGTTCTCAATTCGACGCGATAGATTTAAATTTTGTTAGTCAAATTTTCCCAATGCGTTTATCTTATGTATATTAACCTTGTGAATTGTAAGCGTCTGTCGCGCGAGGAGGCACCAGATTCGATTTGGAATATCCAAGGAACTTGCTCAACGAATTCGCTCAACGAGCTTAGTAGTTCCCGCAGTGCCCGCATTAGCTTGAAGTATCGTAGATCCCGCAGATAGTAGATTATTGAAGAGTCCGCTTTAGCCTGTTCAAGTATTCGCATTTTGAAGATGTTGTAGAACCGCCTTAGCAACAAGCCGCTCTAGTTTTTGAAACCGCTCAAAAAATATCGTTGAAGAAACCGCATATCCTCGCTTATGAAAAGCCGCTGAAAATGTTTTCGTAAAACCGCAGTCGTACTTTATAGTGCCGTCTTGTTTGTGAATTGGTACACACCGCGTTGGTGTTCGCATAGTTTTTATCCAGGTGCCGCGTCCAGTGTGCACGTGTTACATGCCGCTAATTGGATATTATACACTTTGATTGCACCGCCCTAGTTCGTATGCTGCAAGCTATTAATTGGTTACAACTTCTTTCATCGTTGCCGTTGCAGGTGAGTACTAAGAATAAACGCTACTTTGTTTCTTTGTCATGTGCATAAACAGTAGTTAATTGTGTTGCTTGTTTGAAACACGCTATAGAAAAAATACAGTCCAACCATCTCGCTTTTTGAGTTATTCGAAAGACACCGCGTACATTTTTTGGTTGCCTTCTCGCAGATTTAGAACAGAAAGCAAGCTTATAGTTAATTATACCGTTTAAAGTTAGTGACAGCCAATTAGTATAGTTTGTATCGTTTTGTTGTTTACGAGCTTTTTTATCTCTGCCGGTCAATTAGCTTTACCTTTGTTATCGTCGCGAGGCAATTAATATTGTCAGGTTTTCGTTCCTATCTTCCGCGTTTGTTTTATATTCATATTGAACCATGGCAGATAAATTAAAACGCACATGTTTTCTTCGTAGTATTGCTATCAATTCGCCTGATGAAATGTATGATGTTGCTCAGAAATGTACACAAGACCCCGCGTTTTTAGATGTATTCCGTACGAAATTTGACTCATTGTAAACCGCTAGAGACAACTTTTTTACGCAATACAATTGGATCGTGGGTTCTATTGCTTCCGCTGGGGAGGCGGAGGAACAATTTTTACTCAAAGACGTTATACGAAAACGTTTTGATAGTAATTATTTTCAGATAAAAGCTCTATATTATGAAATGTTTAGTACTCAATCTTCTCAGGTTGAGGTTTCTTCGCCGCCGCTAGATACCTCAAGAGCAAAGGTATTATTACCGCCGCTGTCGTTGCCTACATTTGATGGGGAAACCACGCTGTTTGAGAGTTTCATCGACCGTTTTGATAGTCTGGTTCATTTAAACACCGACTTGGCTGACATAGATAAATTTTCGTACCTTCAATCATCATTAAAAATTCCGCCCTTGCAACGATAAAAAATTTTGACTTGACTGCAGCTAATTATGCTATTGCTTATACAAAACTTCGTGACAAATATTGTAATATTCGACGTATTACCGCTACTCTCTGGAACAATATTGATAAATTTCCCAAATTAAACTCTGATAATCCCGTTGGTTTACAAAAATTAGTGGATACTTTTGTGGACAACTTACAGGCACTTAAAAAATTTGATCTTCCCGTCGAACATTAGGATTTTATTCTTGTACAAATGATATTGAACAGGTTGGATATACACACCGCTCGGAGTTTCGAATTACATCAAGACCTTACCGCAATTCCATCTTATAAAAAGTTAATTGCTTATCTCGAAAATACCTGTAAAGCCTTATCTAATTTGTCGGTAAATCATAAAACTGATTTAAACAAAGTTATTCACTTTAGCAATCCGTCTAATAGTCGAACCGCAGTTTCTATGTTAGTTCAAACAAAAACTAACTCTAATAAATGTCCGCTTTGTAAACAAGACCACAATCTTTATCGTTGTAATGATTTTGTTAAACTTTCCTCGCAAGAACGCTACAATTTTGTAAAAAACTAACATCTGCGCATTAATTGCCTTAGTAATTCTCACATTTTAAATAAATGTCAGTCTACTTTTTCATGCCGCCAATGTAATCAACGTTATCATTCGTTATTGCATTTCGATCGCGTTTTGTCGAAACCTGTTTTCGCTGCTAATAACCAGGCTCGTTTGAGCCCGGACACCGCTGCCTCTAAGGTATCACCTCGTAGTACTCCCGCAACTCACGACCGCTACAAGCCTTCCGCCCCTCGTGTTTCTAAGAAATCATCGATTTCGTTCCGCTGTAGTGGTCCGTCAACTTCGAACGTCGTTTTGTTTAATTCTTTAGCTAAACCTTCTGTCGTTTTACTTTCCACCGTTCAAGTGGAAATTGCTGATTGCTCTGGTTCTTACCAGCAATTTCGCGGTTTACTCGATTCGGGAAGTATGACTTTTTTTATTTCGCAAAGTAGTGTGAAACGTTTAGGTTTTCGTACTACTCCACATTCGCTTACTCTTAGTGGTTTAGGTTGCATGCGCTCTGCTGCTCAGCATGGCACGGTCGCCGTTTCGATCAAACCAATAGGTGTTTCTTCACCGATTATTAATGTTCAAGCTGTAGTACTTCCCAAAATTTGTGAAAAATTGCCTACTTCGAATATTTCTTTGCAACATTTCAATCATCTGGCTAACCTGAAGCTAGCTGATCCGCTTTTTGCTCAATCTGGTCCCATTGATTTCTTACTTGGCGCGGATATTTTCCCCCAAGTGTTATTAGACGGTCGCATCCAGGGTGATAGTGAGAAACCTGTTGCTATTAATACCATCTTTGGCTATGTTTTAATGGGAAACATACCTTCCTCGCCCGCTTCTGAAATAACTAGTTTGTTTTGCATGACAGATTCTACTTCCACATTGGAAGATATCGTCGCTAATTTCTGGGAAGTCGAAGCTGTCTCCGCCGCTCAACCTTTCACACCTGAAGAAACTCTTGTGGAAAAACATTTTGTCGACACATTTCGCCGCAATGAACAAGGTCGCTATGTCGTCTCACTGCCGTTTAGAGATCATGAACCACTTTTTCCTGGTAATCGTGATCTTGCCTTACAACGGTTTGCCGCTTTAGAAAATCGTTTACTCAAGCAACCTCGTGTCTACGAATAATACGTTTCGATTATACGTGATTATCTTGAGTCTCACCATATGCAATCTGTTGTTATTGGGTCTCATTCAGACTTTTCTTATTACATCCCGCATCATTGCGTTGTGAAACCCGACAGCGTAAATACGAAATTACGAGTGGTTTTCAACGCATCCGCTAAAACTCTGTCGAAATCGTCCTTAAACGATCACTTATTTGTTAGGCCGAAGTTGCAACCCGATATTACCGCCATTTTGTTACAATTTCGTTTACATCCTTATGTCGTCACTGCCGATATTCGTCAGATATACAGACAAATTCTTGTCAATCCCGCTCAGTGTGACTATCAACGAATTGTTTGGCGCTTCTCCCTTGAGGAGCACATTTAAGATTTTAAATTAAATACCGTTACGTATGGAATCAATTGTGCTCCCTTTCTTGCCATATAAACGCTTCAGCAGTTGGCCGTGGACGAAGAGAATTCGTATCCGTTAGCCGCTTTTGCACTTCGCCACCATACTTATATTGATGACATCGCTTCTGGTGGTGATTCTATTGAATCAACTCTCGCTCTTCGTAACCAACTAATTGCTCTTTTACAACTTGGTGGTTTTGAACTTCATAAATGGTCAAGTAACCACCCCGCATTATTAAAAGATCTTTCAGCTACGCAGCAATTCGCGCAACCCCCCTCCTTTGAGAATTCTGACACTCAACCTTTAAAAGTTTTAGGTCTTCAATGGAATCCCGCTTCAGATAATTTTTGTTTTCTAGTTCAGCCACTAAGTACCTCCTGAACCAAACGCAACCTACTTTCTAACTTAGCTCGTATTTTTGACCCTATGGGACTTTTATCCCCTCTTACTTTTCTGGTTAAACACTTGATTCAACGTTTATGGTCATTAAAATTAGATTGGTACGCTCCCCCTCCCCCTGACCTTCTCCGTTTGTGGGAGAGATACTTGTATGAGTTACCGCTTCTTTCGAATTCTGCTTTAGCCCGCTTGCTTATCCCGCCACAGTTTACTACGTGCGAAGTTCATTGCTTTGCTGACGCTTCCGAAGTAGTTACTGTGCTGTCGTTTATTTTCGCTTTGTTACTCCTTCCGCAGTTGAGGTTCGCTTAGCGTGCGCTAAGTCTAAAATCGCACTCCTTCGTACAATCTCTTTGCCTCGTCTCGAATTGTTGGCCGCCACTTTGGCATCAAAATTATTAACCTTTGTCCTCAAAACTTTTGATTCAAACCTTACTTTTCATAAAATTTATTGTTGGTCTGATTCCTTGGTAGTCCTTTCCTGGATTCGTTCCCCGCCGCAGCGTTGGAAGACTTTCGTCGCCCATCGTGTTGCTTACATTCAGGACAACACGTCTCGCGCCTCTTAGCATTACATCTCCTCCACCGAGAATCCTGCCGACGTCGGGTTACGTGGTTTACTCCCTACCGACTTGTGCCAATGTTTTCTATGGTGGGCGGCTTCACCAATTTTATATGGGTCTTTCGAAAACTACAGCCCATATATTCCGACTTCAGATACTACTGAAGTTCTTACTGAACAACGCTCTATTGTTTTATCCGCTGTCGTAACATCCTCTTGGATTCAATCAATTCTAGAGAATCATTCTTTCTTTCCTTTTATTATTCGCACTGTTGCTTAGATTCTCCGCTTTCGTCATAATTTACGTCATCCACTCGAAAGGTACTCCGGAACTTTGTCATCTTCTGAGTTGCACAATGCTTTAACTCCTTTGCTTGTGTACACTCAACAATCTTATTTCGAACTTGAAACCGGTCATTTTTTAACTTTAGCCGCTTTAACCGCCAGTCCGGAACCCGCACTTTCGCATCTATCGCTTAACCGGCTCTCTCGCTGGCAACTGTTCCAGCGCATTCATCAAGATTTTTGGTCCCGTTGGTCCAAAGAATATCTACACTCGCTACAACAACGCACAAAGTGGCGCACCCCGTCTCCTCAAATTGATTTGGGCACCTTAGTATTAATTAAGGTCGCTAATGTTCTTCCACTTCGCTGGTCCCTCGCCGAGTTGTGGCTGTACATCCTGGAACAGATGGTGTTGTCAGGGTGGTCACGCTTAAAACCGCTCATGGCGAGCTGAAACATCCTGTGGTAAAGCTCTGCCCATTGCCCGCAATGTAGAAAAGAATTCTTCTTTTTCTTTTGTTTTTATAGATTTTTTTGCTCGCTTTTTTTTCGCTTGGTTTCCCCGCCTTACAATTATTTTTTTCTTTTAAAATGCCTTGCATTGTGGTGGGCGGTATGTTCCGTCCTCGTAAATAGTAAATAGTTTATAGTTTAGGATTTATTATTTACTTGGGTTTGCTTGCTGTTCTCAATTCGACGCGATAGATTTAAATTTTGTTAGTCAAATTTCCCCAATGCGTTTATTTGATGTGTATTAACCTTGTGAATGGTGAGCGTCTGTCGCGCGCGGAGGCACCAGATTCGATTTGGAATATCCAAGGAACTTGCTCAACGAAGATAGTAGATTATTGAAAATCCGCTTTAGCCTGTTCAAGTATTCGCATTTTGAAGATGTTGCAGAACCGCCTTAGCAACAAGCCGCTCTAGTTTTTGAAACCGCTCAAAAAATATCGTTGAATAAACCGCATATCCTCGCTTATTAAAAGCCGCTGAAAATGTTATCGTAAAACCGCAATCGTACTTTATAGTGCCGTCTTGTTTGTGAATTGGTACACACCGCGTTGGTGTTCGCATCGTTTTTGTCCAGGTGCCGCGTCCAGTGTGCACGTGTTACATGCCGCTAATTGAATATTATATACTTTGATTGCACCGCCCTAGTTCGTATGCTGCAAGCTATTAATTGGTTACAACTTCTTTCATCGTTGCCATTGCAGGTGAGTACTAAGAATAAACGCTACTTTGTTTCTTTGTCATGTGCATGAACAGTAATTAATTGTGTTGCTTGTTTGAAACACGCTATAGAAAAAATACAGTCCACCCATCTCGCTTTTTGAGTTGTTCGAAAGACACCGCGTACATAATCTATAACCTTGAAAAAATACTTAAATAATCTGAAAATTATTATTTTATAAAAATGTCTTGTATACGGATTCCGATATAATATGAAGTCTTTTCAATGGTAAGCCAGACTTTCCTATATATATTCTCCCTAAGAACGTACCAATATACTTAAAGATTTTCCAATACTAAAAACTATTAAAGAAAACTTGGTCATAGCATTCTCAGAGAAATGCTACATGTGATGGATGTAATTTCTTACTATTCCTTGCCTAACTTCTCTTTAGTGTAAATCTTTAGAAAATAATCCCTATAGCGGATAGCTTACATAATTCTTCCACTTTTTCTACGATTTGAAATTTGAATATTAATTCATCTGCTCCTCACATAGATATTTAGATTTTTGTCTATGATAAAACTTAAATATGAAAGGGAAACCGCATTAATAGGATTGCTAACACCATAATATAGAATGTCGTGTACTATAACTGAATAACAACAAAGTAGACCCCAGGAGACATAAATTCTTTAAGCCTGGGTGATGTGTTTTATTTTCAAATCACGTAATTTCTTCTTGAAATAAAAGCCGAATTCGCTTGTCTGCAGTACACATACCTGTCATACAATATAAATACTAAAGCAAACAGCTAAAGTTTTGAATTATATTTGGAAAAACTTTTAGTCTTACGCGATTTAAGAGAGTTGTTAATAGTTTCCTGAAGTATAAGAAAGCTTGTAAGTATTTGTCAGTCTGCTTATAAAAGCAAAGAACGTTTTAGTTCTTATGAAAAATTGTCTAATCCGCAAGAAAACTCTTAATCTTAAAGTTGAACAAATATTTTCATTATTTATTAAAATACAACTACTTTGCAAATTCTTCCATATCGTAGGCTAACAGCTATTTTGGTGCCGAAGTATTTTGAGTTGATTTAGTATGAATTTGATGTCTTGAATTCAAGTATGGTATTAATTTTTACCTAGAAATTCAAATTTCTAAGTGTTAGGGTTTTATGTCACTTCTGCGAATTTATAAATCTGTCTTCATCTGGATTAAACCGTTCAAGCGGATAGAATCTCCAAATATGCCAACGCAGCCCAACCTTATTGGACTAGCCCGCATAGGGGTAGCGTTGTTCGTTAAGGTGAACTTGAGTACTGTGTAGAATGTGGTCGAGAGCGGTCGCCCAATATTATTGTTTTAGCATTGCTCCCTATGAGCAATCATTCTAAACGAATATGTAATTGTTTCTATTGTTTAAAGATACCTCGCTCTACGCGGCTATTGTACTATTCTAACAAAACTAATTAATAGAGCATATGTATATATGTTAACCGAGCACGCGTTGTTTTTATTCTACATACATGTCCAATCGAAGTGTTTCTTTTGCTAAAATAACTAATGTTAATAAACTAAACCCTAAATCAATATCAGAAGGAGTCGACTTCAATCCTAATTATGAAGTAATAAACTCTTTCGTGTTCATGGTCCTTCGAACCGGATTCTATCAGTGCTAAATAATGGATAATTATTGCTTTAAACATAGATTCCAATGTGTTCTATAAACGCGGGAAGTGTGTTTGACTGTAATGACCGCTTCGTATGAGCACCTTCTTCTAACTAAAAGTATCGCCATCGCATTCTACTAGTGGTTGGTATGCATCTTTAATGATACCTGTATTTGCTTGTAACAGCCTGTCAATGTTTAAAGGATAACAACTTTATGCTGCACTTCCAGCCTAAGGTCAGTTACATCTTTCTACCTTTAAATGATAGCGACTGGTTCATCACTTTATATAAAATACCCGAAATTAACATTACTGTCTACCTTGAGTTTGACTTAGTTTTACTAGAAACTTTTCAATTTATTGAAGTACCACAGTTTTGAAATATGAGTGAGTGCTAGTTGTTTTTATACATAAATTTAATTACTATTATTTAAATTAATGCTTGTTGATGATGTTTGCGTATCTAAGCAAACAATACTGATCAATAATTACTAAAGGGTTGGAACTTTCATTATGTTTAAGTTGTAACTCGTTAATACGTGTACTAAGCGTAATTTAATCGCAAAGATTAAGCGTAGTATTATATTTACTACGTTTACTACGTTTGAGCTTCCTACTGCATTCCTAAAATTTTTTATTATTGTTTCCGGCGTACTAATCTAGACAATGCTTAAATAATATCAAGCCAAGATTGCGTTGGCTAGAGCCAAATCGCTAATTAACGAACTGGAAGGGTTTGAGCGGTTTCTTGCAACAATTACTAGTATAGCAATTACCGAAACTATTATTACTAATTTGAACTTACGGTTGGATATTAATAAACCAGCCGCAACAAGTTATAGAGAATTATCTATTGAGCTGACTGCAAATTCAGTTACATCCGAAGAAATAATCTCTGAGTAGGGTGTTGGTACCGGTCCTGGGACCCTCATTTTCCTCCAGCATCCTCATTTTCCTCCCTTATTTTCCTCCAGCATCGACATTTTCTTCCCTCATTTTCCTCCAGCATCTTCATTTACATGTAAATTCCCATAAGGAGGAAATGAGGAGGAGTGACTCTCCTTCATCATTTTCCTCCCTCATTTTCCTCCCTCATTTGCTCCGCTTTGTAGACCGCCTTGTGGAATTTTTACCCCAACCATTTTGATTACGTCACACCCGCATTCGACTAGCCATTTTTATCTTTCGAGATAAATCTATCTTAGCATCCTCATTTTCCTCCCTCAATGTAAATTCTCATAAGGAGGGAAATGTGGAGATGAATCTTCTAGGAGCAAATGTGGAGATGAACCCCATAAGGAGCAAATATGGAGATGAACTCATTTGCTCCCTCATTTGCTCCCTCATTTACATAAAAATTCTCATAAGGAGGGAAATGTGGAGATGAATCTCATAAGGAGGGAAATGTGGAGATGAATCTCCTAGGAGGAAATGCGGAGATGAATCTCCGTTTTAATCGACTAGCCATTGCATCGTTCGAGATAACCCTATCTTGCATTTTCATCTTTCGAGATAAACGAAGCATCCTCATTTGCTCCCACATCTGAACTAAATAGTTTTCTTTGACTAGCCATTGCATCTTTCGAGATAACCCTATCTTGTTTCGTATCAATTAATATTAGATTTTTCTCAGCCACCCGAATTTCTAGGAAATTTTGAGATTGCATGATCCCCCAGGGAGCTACACTCGTTTAAAGATTTTTTACCGGTAGAGATTTCTGACCCGTCCTTATAAATTTTGTAGACAATACATCAAATTAGTCTAAAACTTTATGCAGAATCCGAATCCGCAAACAGATTTGCAATAGCACCATCCCTTACAAAGTTACACTTTTAAAAGTCTCAAACCTCCAAATTTTGCTCTTCGCTCTATAACATAACAAATAGTTTTCTTCGACAAGCCATTGCATCTTTCGAGATAAACCTATCTTGCTTGGTATCAATTAATATTAGATTTTTCTCAGCTACCCAAATCTTTAGAATTTCTTAGATTGCATCACCCCCAGAGAGCTACCCCAATTTTAAGATTTTTTACCAGTAGAGATTTCTGACCAGTCCTTATAAATTTTTTAGACATGCAATACATCAAACTAATCTAGAATTTTATGCAGAATTCGAATCTGCAAACAGATTTGCAATAGGATCACCCCCTACAGAGTTACACTTTTAAAGGCTCCAAACCTCTAAATTTTGCTCCTTGCTCTATAACAACAAATAATTTTCTTTGACTAGCCATTGCATCGTTCGAGATAACCCTATCTTGTTTGGTATCAATTAATGTTAGATTTTTCTCAGCTACCCGAATTTCTAGGAATTTTTGAGATTGCTTCATCCCCCAAATTTTAAACAGTTATCAATTTCTGGTTTAACATTTTCCTAACTAAGTACATCACAAATAATCATATGCTCAATGCTAAATACGTACTTTGGAAAATACATTTCGTATCCGAACTAATTGCTTTACAATTATGTGACGTAGAAGTGAAAGCAGCGTAGACCTTTCTCTTTATTATTGACTATCTGTTTGAGAAATATGTTTCAATGCCGTACATTAGAAAATTCTGGTGTATAATAAATTTTTACTAATATAGTTTAAATTTGTAAACCACATTTCTAAATACATATTCACAATTTTTTATTCTTAACCTAGGCTTACCTCTTCCTCGGTTCGGAAAACTCATTAAAAAGCAATTAGTGATAATGGGATCTTTAATGATATAACTCATTAAAAAGCAATTAGTGCTAATGGTTTTTAATGAGAGAACTCATTAGAAAACGGCGCTGACCTATCCTATCAATTTTTCCTTTTATCTAACCTAAGTCCACGCAAGTTCAACTAACCTAACCTAACTCCTGACAACACTAGCTAACCTAACTCCTGACAACACCAGCTAACCAAACTCCTGACAAGTCCACATCCAACCTAGGTCGGATGCAGTTTTACCCTATGAGGCAAGAAAGTTGGACTACATGGAAAACACTGCGACAATACGCGAACAATACAAAGATGTGTTAGACAAAGAACATCTTATTAGAGAAAATGAGGAAGAAAACAGAAGTAAAACATCTCTATTTATACTTTTACGATTTTTTAAATAATTACAACAATTTATAATACATACGACTTACAAAATAAAAAAAAATTTCAAAATCTTAAAATAAATAATTTTTACAAATTTAATAGTCTTTTAAGTGTTTATGAATACAATTTGAGTTATCAGTTTAACATGCTTTTTGATTTTAACTTTATACTTATTAATATCTATTAATAAACTAAAAATTAAACGCTGTACTTCTTTTATAAGGTTATAGTGGGGCATGCGCTGTGGTATCCGGAATCTTCGGAATCTTCAGAAAAGACAATCTTTACATGCAAGTGATCGTGCTACCTCCACATCTTTTAGGTATTGGTCGGGATGATATATAATTATTTCCTGAATGATAAAATAGTTCATATCGGTAAAATCATCAGATAGAAAATGATCTGTCTGGAGCTCACTTTCAATTAAAATGGCTTCTCGTTTTTCGTCCGTCAATTAAATATTTAGCCTAGGATTTGCATTTATTATATCACCAATAAACATCTTGTAAACAGCAGGAAAACCTCTATTCTGTAACCCCTGCAACTGACTGCTTATTCCTTTACTCAGTTGGAGTATCTTAAATACTTCATTTTGATTAAAAACAATAACATTTTAACCTTTTGCAATTTCCATATTAAACAAATTTTCTACTTGCAAATCATTTCCTGCTAATACACCTTTGACATTAGATGTATCGGCTGCCAGTTTCAATTTAAACCCATAATCCAGTTGTAATTCTACCTCATCTATTCCATTACTGAAACCATTTTGTCTTGCATTCTTTACATCTCGTGCAAATTCTCTAACTGTAAATTCAACTTTAAAGTTACATAAATAGGTCCAACCATTATAACCCATTTTCATTCCAGCATTTCCGCATATACATACCACTATGTAAATCAAATCCTACTTCCAATAAGTGAAGGTGAGATCGTTGCCATCCGCTTAAGGGGTAGACAGTCTTGCCAACCAGCGTATTTAGGTTTAATTGCGCCACATCACTAGTTACATCGACACCGGCGAAAGCTCGAAATATATTGTAAACTGAAGCTCTGCAAAAACTCGCTTGTTATATACACGTGCTCACACATGCGCAGTTTAATCGTTAGTATGGATTATTCCAACCTTCAACTAATAAAATTCAAAGAATCCCCATACAAGATTCGACGGGAAACTAGCCTCATTAACTTTCACCGTACTAATTTTTATTGACGTATTAATAATAGCATTCTAAGAATTCCTATACAAGTTTTGATGGGGAAATAAATCACATTAACTGTTACTTTTACTTTGCTAATTAGATTTTGACGTATTAATAGTCCTAAAAATTTCTATACAAGTTTCGACGGAAAACTAGCCTCGCAAAAATGAGTAAAGAAATCATCGTTAAGGAATTATTTAAAACTGCAAGAAAAAATTTTCCGAGCCGTCATACAAATCTGAAATATGTGAAACGTGTTCTTATCTAATCGGACTTGTGCGAAATGCAGCCTTACTCTCGTGTGAACAATGGGTACAGATATATTATAATAGCGGTGGACTGTTTCACAAAATATGCTTTAGCAAAACCTTTAAAAAATAAAACTGGTTCAGACGTTACAAATGCTGTGAAAAAAATATTGGATAAAATGTTGCAAGTAGAAAATAACGTAAAAATCAATCTACAAACGGATTTTGGGAAAGAGTACTACAACCGCTGATTTAAAAATCTTATGCAAAAATATAAGATAAACCATTACTCTACGTATTCCGCAATCAAAGCTAGCATGGTCGAGCGATTGATCAGAACAATCAAAAACAAATTGTACAGAAGATTTTACTTGCAAGGCAGTCATAAATGGGTGAATATTTTGCCTAAGGTTATGGAAGAATACAATAATACACCACATCGGCCTATTAACATGACACCTATGGAGGCGGAAGAACATCCGAAAAGAATAAAACTTTACATCTCTGAGAGTGCTTCTAAAAGTCGCAAGAAGTTGTATAAGGTCGGAGAAATTTTACGTATATCAAAATATAAAGTAGTATTCGATCCAGGATTTCATCCAAACTGGAGTACAGAACTATTCAAAATTGTGAAAGTACAACAAACGAGACCGATAACCTATCTGCTACAAGATTTGGAAGGTCGGCTGATTTTAGGTGCTTTTACGGCGATGAGATTCAGCTCACAGCAGCACCCGACAGGTACCAAGTGGAAAAAGTTTTACGGAAACAGAAACACGGTCGCGAACTATTAGTGTTGTGGTTGGGAGATGGTAAAATTGGATTAAGAAAACAGACCTGCTTTTCGGCAATCTTCGATTGTTTCCAAAGAACATGTTCAAGCCTACCATTTTCGAAAATATGACGTAGAAGTTATTTAAAATTAAATTGCTTTATTAGTAAGTATTCTGTAGACAACAAGTTTGGTATTCCCTTAGTAAAGGTTTAAAGTGTTTTATTAAGTTTTTGTTTATAGTAGCACTGCATCTTCTACCGCACGACTTGCAGCCAATTTGTGTGCGTGTGCTACCACCCTTTTGGATTTTTAACATGCATGCGATGTGATTGTTGATTCGTATAACATGAAAGACGTTTCCAATGTTTCCACTAACTGCATTCGCAGTATGGACGAAGCGAATCGGTCGCATGCATTGGTGCTAAATGTACTGGCCAAGCAGCAAGGATTCATAAAAGATGACGTCATTTAGTCCCCCGCTGAATCCACAACTTCGTTCGGCTATCTTCGGAAACCTCCGGTTTGCATTCTATAGGGAGCATGAAGCAGCTACGCAAGAGTAAGCTCTTTAGTTATAAGTTAGTTCGCTTACAAGTTTAACCAAAGTTCTATAGTGCGAATTTTGTTTTGTACTAAAATGGTACCTGCAAACGTTTTTAAATGTAACTCTTGCGGTGCTTCCTATACCTGGAAAAACCTCTACTGACGAAGATAGTGTAGAAATGGTTAGCATAGCGTTTAACAATCGTATGGCTAGCTATCGCATAAAGAACGCTAGTGTTGACGATGGAGTGCCCGAACCGAGGAAGAGGTAAGCCTAGGTTAAGAATAAAAATACTGAATATGTATTTAGAAATGTGGTTTACAAATTTAAACTGTATTAGTAAAAATTTATTATACACCGGCATTGAAACATATTTCTCAAACATATAGTCAATAATAAAGAGAAAGGTCTACGCTGCTTTCACTTCTACGTCACAATTGTAAAGCGATTAGTTCGGATACGAAATGTATTTTCCAAAGTACGTATTTAGCATTGAGCATATAATTATTTGTGATGTACTTAGTTAGGAAAATGTTAAACCAGAAATTGATAACTGTTTAAAATTTAGGAGATGATGCAATCTCAAAAATTCCTAGAAATTCGGGTAGCTGAGAAAAATCTAACATTAATTGATATCAAACAAGATAGGATTATCTCGAACGATGCAATGGCTAGTCAAAGAAAACTATTTGTTATGTTATAGAGCAAAGAGCAAAATTTAGAGGTTGGGAGCCTTTAAAAGTGTAACTTTGCAGGGGGTGATCCTATTGCAAATCTGTTTGCAGATTCGGATTCTGCATAAAATTCTAGATTAGTTTGATGTATTGCATGTCTAAAAAATTTATAAGGACGGGTCAAAAATCTCTACTGGTAAAAAGTCTTTAAACGAAGGTAACTCCCTGGGGATGATGGAATCTCAAAAGTTCCTAGAAATTTGGGTAGCTGAGAAAAATCTAATATTAATTGATACCAAACAAACTAGGGTTATCTCGAACGATGCAATGGTTAGTCAAAGAAAACTATTTGTTATGTTATAGAGCAAAGAGCAAAATTTAGAGGTTTGGAGCCTTCTAAAGTGTAACGTTCCAGGGGGTCATCCCATTGCAAATCTGTTTGCAGATTCGGATTCTGCATAAAATTCTAGATTAGTTTGATGTATTGCATGTCTAAAAAATTTATAAGGACGGGTCAAAAATCTCTACTGGTAAAAAGTCTTTAAACGAAGGTAACTCCCTGGGGATGATGGAATCTCAAAAGTTCCTAGAAATTTGGGTAGCTGAGAAAAATCTAATATTAATTGATACCAAACAAACTAGGGTTATCTCGAACGATGCAATAGTTAGTCAAAGAAAACTATTTGTTATGTTATAGAGCAAAGAGCAAAATTTAGAGGTTTGGAGCCTTCTAAAGTGTAACGTTCCAGGGGTCATCCATTGCAAATCTGTTTGCAGATTCGGATTCTGCATAAAATTCTAGATTAGTTTAATGTATTGCATGTCTAAAAAATTTATAAGGACGGGTCAGAAATCTCTACTGGTAAAAAGCCTTTAAACGAAGGTAACTCCCTGGGGATGATGGAATCTCAAAAGTTCCTAGAAATTTGGGTAGCTGAGAAAAATCTAATATTAATTGATACCAAACAAACTAGGGTTATCTCGAACGATGCAATAGTTAGTCAAAGAAAACTATTTGTTATGTTATAGAGCAAAGAGCAAAATTTAGAGGTTTGGAGCCTTCTAAAGTGTAACGTTCCAGGGGGTCATCCCATTGCAAATCTGTTTGCAGATTCGGATTCTGCATAAAATTCTAGATTAGTTTAATGTATTGCATGTCTAAAAAATTTATAAGGACGGGTCAGAAATTTCTACTGCTAAAAAATCTTAAAATAGCTCCCTGGGGGATGATGCAATCTAAGAAATTCCTAGAGATTTGGGTAGCTGAGAAAAATCTAATATTAATTGATACCAAACAAGATACATTTATCTCGAAAGATGCAATGGCTAGTCGAAGAAAGCTATTTGTTATATTATAGAGCGAAGAGCAAAATTTGGAGGTTCAGGACTTTAAAGGGTTATAACTTTGCAGGGGGTGATCCTATCGCAAATCTGTTTCAAATTCTACGTAAAATTCTAGGTTAGTTTAATGTGTCGTATGTCTAAAAAATTTAATAAGGACGGTTAAAAATCGCTACCGGTAAAATCTTAAAATTGGGGTAGCTCCCAGGGGGGTGATGCAATCTAAGAAATTCCTAGAGATTTGGGTAGCTGAAAAAAATCTAATATTAATTGATACCAAACATGATAGATTTATCTCGAAAGATGCAATGGCTAGTCGAAGAAAGCTATTTGTTATATTATAGAGCGAAGAGCAAAATTTGGAGGTTCAGGACTTTAAAGGGTTATAACTTTGCAGGGGGTGATCCTATCGCAAATTTGTTTTAAATTCTACGTAAAATTCTAGGTTAGTTTAATGTGTCGTATGTCTAAAAAATTTAATAAGGACGGTTAAAAATCGCTACCGGTAAAATCTTAAAATTGTAGTAGCCTTCAGGGGGGTGATGCAATCTAAGAAATTCCTAGAGATTTGGGTAGCTGAAAAATTCTAATATTAATTGATACCAAACAAGATAGGTTTATCTCGAAAGATGCAATGGCTAGTCGAAGAAAACTATTTGTTATGTTATAGAGCAAAGAGCAAAATTTAGAGGTTTGGAGCCTTCTAAAGTGTAACGTTCCAGGGGGTCATCCCATTGCAAATCTGTTTGCAGATTCGGATTCTGCATAAAATTCTAGATTAGTTTAATGTATTGCATGTCTAAAAAATTTATAAGGACGGGTCAGAAATATCTACTGCTAAAAAATCTTAAAATAGCTCCCTGGGGGATGGATGCAATCTAAGAAATTCCTAGAGATTTGGGTAGCTGAGAAAAATCTAATATTAATTGATACCAAACAAGATACATTTATCTCGAAAGATGCAATGGCTAGTCGAAGAAAGCTATTTGTTATATTATAGAGCGAAGAGCAAAATTTGGAGGTTCAGGACTTTAAAGGGTTATAACTTTGCAGGGGGTGATCCTATCGCAAATCTGTTTCAAATTCTACGTAAAATTCTAGGTTAGTTTAATGTGTCGTATGTCTAAAAAATTTAATAAGGACGGTTAAAAATCGCTACCGGTAAAATCTTAAAATTGTAGTAGCCTTCAGGGGGGTGATGCAATCTAAGAAATTCCTAGAGATTTGGGTAGCTGAAAAAATTCTAATATTAATTGATACCAAACAAGATAGGTTTATCTCGAAAGATGCAATGGCTAGTCGAAGAAAACTATTTGTTATGTTATAGAGCAAAGAGCAAAATTTAGAGGTTTGGAGCCTTCTAAAGTGTAACGTTCCAGGGGGTCATCCCATTGCAAATCTGTTTGCAGATTCGGATTCTGCATAAAATTCTAGATTAGTTTAATGTATTGCATGTCTAAAAAATTTATAAGGACGGGTCAGAAATATCTACTGCTAAAAAATCTTAAAATAGCTCCCTGGGGGATGGATGCAATCTAAGAAATTCCTAGAGATTTGGGTAGCTGAGAAAAATCTAATATTAATTGATACCAAACAAGATACATTTATCTCGAAAGATGCAATGGCTAGTCGAAGAAAGCTATTTGTTATATTATAGAGCGAAGAGCAAAATTTGGAGGTTCAGGACTTTAAAGGGTTATAACTTTGCAGGGGGTGATCCTATCGCAAATCTGTTTCAAATTCTACGTAAAATTCTAGGTTAGTTTAATGTGTCGTATGTCTAAAAAATTTAATAAGGACGGTTAAAAATCGCTACCGGTAAAATCTTAAAATTGGGGTAGCTCCCAGGGGGGTGATGCAATCTAAGAAATTCCTAGAGATTTGGGTAGCTGAAAAAAATCTAATATTAATTGATACCAAACATGATAGATTTATCTCGAAAGATGCAATGGCTAGTCGAAGAAAGCTATTTGTTATATTATAGAGCGAAGAGCAAAATTTGGAGGTTCAGGACTTTAAAGGGTTATAACTTTGCAGGGGGTGATCCTATCGCAAATTTGTTTCAAATTCTACGTAAAATTCTAGGTTAGTTTAATGTGTCGTATGTCTAAAAAATTTAATAAGGACGGTTAAAAATCGCTACCGGTAAAATCTTAAAATTGTAGTAGCCTTCAGGGGGGTGATGCAATCTAAGAAATTCCTAGAGATTTGGGTAGCTGAAAAAATTCTAATATTAATTGATACCAAACAAGATAGGTTTATCTCGAAAGATGCAATGGCTAGTCGAAGAAAACTATTTGTTATGTTATAGAGCGAAGAGCAAAATTTGGAGGTTTGAGTGTTTTAAAAGTGTAACTTTGTAAGGGATGGTGCTATTGCAAATCTGTTTGCGAATTCGGATTCTGCATAAAATTCTAGACTATTTTGATGTATTGCATGTCTAAAAAATTTATAAGGACGGGTCAGAAATCTCTTCCGGTAAAAAATCTTTAAACGAATGTAGCTCCCTTGGGGATGATGCAATCTCAAAATTTCCTAGAAATTCGGGTGACTGAGAAAAATCTAATATTAATTGATACCAAACAAGATAGGGTTATCTCGGAAGATGCAATGGCTAGTCAAAGAAAACTGTTTGGTTCAGATGTGGGAGCAAATGAGGATGCTCATTTATCTCGAAAGATGAAAATGTAAGATAGGGTTATCTCGAACGATGCAATGGCTAGTTCATTAAAACGGAGATTCATTTCCGCATTTCCTCCTAGAAGATTCATCTCCACATGTCCCTCCTTATGAGATTCATCTCCACATTTCCTTCCTTATGAGATTCATCTTCACATTTGTCTCCTTATGAGAATTTTTATGTAAATGAGGGAGCAAATGAGTTCATCTCCACATTTGCTCTTTATGGGGTTAATCTCCACATTTGCTCCTAGAAGATTTATCTCTACATTTTCCTCCTTATGAGAATTTACATTGAGGAAGGAAAATGAGGATGCTAAGATAGATTTATCTCGAAAGATGAAAATGGCTAGTCGAATGCGGGTGTGACGTCATCAAAATGGTTGCGGTAAAAATTCCACAAGGAGGTCCACAAGGCGGAGCAAATGAGCGAGGAAAATGAGGGAAGAAAATGAGGAAAGGGAGTCACTCCTCCTCATTACCATCTTATGGGAATTTATATGTAAATGAAGATGCTGGAGGAAAATGAGGGATGAAAATGAGGATGCTGGATGAAAATGAGGGAGGAAAATGAGGATGCTGGGGGAAAATGAGGGCCCAGGACCGGTACCAACACCCTACTTCTCTGAAAATGACTAGCTTCTTAAAAAATACTTCTAAGCTATCTAGACTCTAGAACAAGCTTCTCAGAGTCATTAAGCTTTGCAGTGAGCCTAAGTAGTACTACATCTACCCAACAAATAAATGCTAAATTACCAAAATTAAATATTCCTAATTTTTCTAGTACTTTCACTGAGTTTCCATCATACCTAGAAATTTTTATGGCACTCGTTCATAATAATCCTAATCTAAGCGACGTGGAACGCTTTCTGCACCTAAAGGTAATCTAAAAGGTTCTGCAAGCGAACTAATGCAAATATTTTTCCTTCAGGCGAGAATTACCATATAGCATTCAATCTAGTTCAGAATAGATTTAATAACCCTAAATTGATTATAGAAAATCACATAGAGGCTATTTTTGATCTTGAACCTATTCTAAAATCTAATGGCTCCGAATTACGTTGTTTGTATGATACGTTATTCAAACACGTCAGAGTGTTACGAAAACTAGACACATCTATCGACGAGACTGGAATGTTTGTGTCGCACATTTTAAGACTAAACTAGATGATGGTTTTAAAACTGAATTATAAATTAAACGCTATACGGAGTCTAAATGCAATAAACGACTTCCTAAAAAATCGTTGTCAATTACTAGAGGAGATTGAGCACGACAAACAAACGTGTACTAGTCATAATTTTCCTAAAAATCAACAACCTAAAATTAAAACTAACTATAAACAGGCATTTGTTACTACTAGTGAAAGCGGTAATGCATGTCCTATCTGCAAACTAAACCATTTTATCACTCAATGTCCTGACTTTCTAAAGCTAACTACAAAACAATGTTTCGACAAGGTTTGAAATACTGACTTGTGTAAAAACTGCCCTCGTCATTCAAAACAAATATTTTGCAGATCCAAATCTAGCTGTAAGCGGATTAATAAACGACACAGCACGTTGTTGCATTTGGAAGCCAATGTTAGTGCTTCTCCCACTGAACATAGGAGTAATTCCGAAAATGCCTCCACTGAAAATGTACTAAATACTAGTACTACACTTTCTTACTTGCATGCAGCAAGTACTTCTAGCTACTACCTCTGTTAAGGTAAAAATGTTCAAAATAAATGGAAACCAGTCAGAGCTATTTTGGATTCCGTTTCACATGCTAATTTCATTACAGATGAGTTGGCTAAAAAACTGGGCTTAAACTTAGATCTCACTAACAGCCTTCGATAAGTCGCAGTCTGTACGATCTTAGGCTAACTGCAAATATTCAATTTTTACACAGAAATACTATCGGCATCTTTAAAAATTCATCTAGTGAAAAATAAATTATAAAAGCCTTTGGAGACAAAACTACTCTAGTTTATAACATCCTATATTTAAAGCTTTAATCCTCCAGGAACCGTTAAGTGTCATGTACCGATCAAAGTCATACATTTATTTCATCTTACTATCCCAACTCTTCCATTTTAAGTTTCAATTTGTTTCGGTAAAGGAACGCCAGTATTTTGAGAATATAGCCGTAGGCTGAAGGTGTAATAAATAACAGGAAATGTTTAGGAAAACCCTTATTTGAAAAATTGCCAAAGCTCTAAACGTATATAGAAATTCACTTAGAGCACAAAAACTTTTCAAGCGTAACAGTAAAATAGGGAGACAAATTTTCCATACTTTTCAATACTTTACGAACATTACATTCAGCTCAATGATATTAGGAATAGGTGCCAATTTTCCACATTGATAATATTATATTAAATTGTGGAAATAAATTTTTTACAATTCCTTTAACATTTAATCAATGATCAATATTGTTTTCAAGCGATTGATATGGTATTCCAAAGTTGCCAGATAGTATAAAATAGCAATTAGCATTATATTATATGTATCGCAACGAAAACTATTTGCACTAACAGTTTTTTATTTTCAAATTATACAAGCCCTTTCAACAATTCATAGTTGCAATGGAATTTGCTGAAAGCTCTCCCAGCAACTTTTCAGCTAATTGCTAACTTACAAGTACTATCTTTTTAACACTACAAGCTATCTTCTAAATTACTATCAGGGCACTATAGTTAACTATCCAGGCACTAATTAATAGTTTATATTATCACTACAGTAATTCATATCAACAGAGAGTAATTTATTTTGACAGTGATTTATATCACAGATGTATCTTTATTTATTTCATATCACAACTAAACATATTGCAATCAAATCTTCAATCAGAACTGAACTTTAATTAGAACTGACTTTGAAACCCCTTAACATATTTATACATATTAAATTGGACTAGTTATCTCGAAAACATTCCAGAAATTATTCATATAACAATCTCAAGATTTCCTATTAAAATCTAGATAACCCTTAAATGCAAAAGCCTTGTTATCTGTCAATCAAGTTCATCTCAAGGAAGCTGCGCCGCAGGGCCTATCAATGATCTTTTGGTTACAAACACTTCGGTTACGTTTTAATGTATTTATTCCCGCCAGCGGTAGACTCTACGGCGCCACATTATGCGGTGACTAATACTTCCAGAATGTAATCAGAACATACGAGACCTTTGACGTACCTGGATTTTTATTAAATAAATAGATATTTAAATAAGAAGCGGGTCATTTATTCTTTCGACGTTCAGCATGTAAGATTGAAGCTTTGAATATCAGTTATAAGACATTTGATTATTGATTCATAATTATTTTAATAGAGTGCAACGACGATCTATTGCGTCAATATAAATAATTTTAGTGCAAGTTTACACGGTACCTTAATCTGCAAAGAAAGTATTTTCCAAAACTAATGCGCGATATTTCAATCCATGGGGATTATTAAAAATGGAAATCTAAGCATTTGGAACCAGAAAAATTTTGATGTAGTTAATTTCAATGGGAACAATTCGTTAAATGCCCAAGGACAGGTGGTTAGAAAAATAAAAACATCTGCAGGAATTTGACGATTCAAAAATGCAAGTATAAATTTGTTTTGTAAGTTAAAAAGTCATTTGAGTATTATAAGTAGATTAAGCTAGGATGAGTTTTTATTTGCGTATAAAAATTAATTGTAATTGGATAATTTGATTTTAGCAAATTTGAAGTCAGAGCTCGAAGCGTTTTGACCCTTACAAAAATTTCTTATCAAAGTCGTTGATAAACTACACTGAGAAACGGGATAACAGAAGTATATTTAAATTATCCAGACAAAATTTAAAGTAGATTTTGTGACTCACATATGAGATGTTGTGCGGATTACCTCACAACCATATTCGTCATACCTCAAAACTTTTAGCAAGGTTGTGGTGTTATTGTAATCTTCTTTGAGGTGCAGCGAATGGCCCAAGAGAATGAACGGATATTTATTTTCGTTATGCAGCAGCAGTGCTTTAAGATTGTGAGAAGCTGTCAATGAAGAAGCGCCACTCATTCAGGTTACAGGTAATACCTATTTTGTCGAACAGAATAGTCGAAAGCAGGGCCCATTTTGATAGGCGGTAAGCTAAAAACAGTTTGGTGGCACTTTCTCTTATCTACGACGACTTGCAAACTTTCATTTAACAAGTCCAGCTACTCGACATTAAACTTTATGCATCAAGATCTCTGACCAAGTCGTAAACGTCTTTTTCGTTGACGCACTATGGGTTTATTTCATCATCTCCATATATCTGGTTCTTCGATGTTTTCTTCACAGTTTGGCCCGTTGTTGTCGTCTGAAGATACGGTTCTATCTTAGGAGGAACAGGTGCGGGAAGTTAAAGGCTGTATAATACTGAGGCAGTGTATGAAAGAAGGCCTGAATATATGATAGCAGGCGCATTTTGCCAGTGCAATGTTTGGAAGGATCTACAATGCAAAAATAGCAGTTGCTTGAGTGATCAATGGGTTTCCGTAAAATTCTTCGGATTGCAAACTTCATAGATCTCTCTTCTCCTTTATACCATCCAAAAGAACAAAGTAGAATTGTAGAAATACAATTTTTTAAAGAATTCACGGAATACTATGTTGTGAAATATTCTCGTAGTACCATACGCATTTCTTACATGTAGTATTTGTTTCAGAAACATTAAGAAAGTTGTAAAATATTGCAATTGATTTGAATTAAAATTGTGTTTACAACTATTACAATATAGAATTTTGAGCAATACGATTTATACAGTGTACCTTGTAGGGTTTCCTTGCATTGTTCGCAAGTAAAGCGAGGTGCCCAAGATTTGTCCTGTTACCTAATAAGCATATCAATATATGTCTTGTAAGTCCCACACATTTTGAAAAATTTATTGACAAAGTATTCTTTTGCTCTTGTCTTGATAAATCACAATAGATATAGCAAGATGCTCTACCGCATGTTTGCAACTTCGTGACGTCATCCCCGAATACAGTCATACCTCGCTATACGGCCGCTTTTTATACGGCATTTGCTATAACGGACCTTTTCAATTAAGGCACGTTTTCGATCTACGGCCTAAAATGTTTCGCTATAACGACAAAAAAACCTTTTTTCGATGCCGATATATCTACATGTTGCCAATTTTGCGCAAGCGCAATCTCGATGCACACTCTTTTCTATTTTCTCTTGTTTACGAGCGTTATTCAGTGTGTGCTCATAATGACGACAGTGATCTGCAGGTTACCATTTCTTCATCGTCTTCAGATTAAAACCATTTTAAAAAAAAATTATGTGTGTATACATACACATATTTTATGTAACATGAAGTTGTTTCATTTTTGTTTATAGATTATTGTTAATAAAATGCATTTTGAATGATAAACCATGTTACATATTTAAAAAATTTTGAACCGATCCCATTGAATTTGTATGAATTTGTATTAGGATAATTGATTCCTTATACAGCTTTTCGCTTTGCGACCAAGTTTCGTGGAACTTATCTAGGCCGTAAAGTGAGGTATGGGTGCACTCTGTACTGTTTATGCTTGTATGCACTTATGCAACTGGAACTAGAAATATGCGCCATCCGCATTTAGTATCATCTATTGTGATACCGAAAATATTGAATAACCGTAATATCTGCATAGTATATACAATGCAATTTAGTAAACACACGGCCCTACTCACAAAAGCAAAGCTTTTGAGAAATAAAATAGTAATGTTCCAAGTTTTTAGGTGTACACAATTTGGAAATAATACGTACTATCCTCCAGGAACCAGAGATGAAATGGGTCACCGAAAGAGTGACCCATGACCCAGTGACCCAGATATGTATGTGACCCACGATCCATTGACCCACTGGTCCAAATTGACCCGGTGACCCAAATTTACCCATGGACCCAAGATAATTTACGTTTACGCTTATCAAACGTTGTCAACAACAAAGTACTTTATTTTAATAATAACATAAAATGTAAACAAAAGCACTAAAAATAAGAAAGAATTATAATATATAAATACAAATTATTTTATAAACCTACGTAATAAAAGAAGGTTATATCACTTATGAATTTATGATGACTAGGCTATATTTTTAAAATTCCGTTTTTAAAGATTCTGAAACAATAAGTACGAGAAAACACGTGTACGGGAAGAACATTTTCTTTATATTGGAAGATATTCTGGATTTACTTATGCAGGTTGTAACGGGCATTTTTGTAAATTTAACATTTTACGCTATCCTCAATTCATAAATACATTTCTACAAATTACTATTTTTTATATTGGATATTTATTAACTCCTTAGGCGAGTGCATCGTATTTTAATAAATAAATTGCAAGGAACGAATTGTAAATAGGATTATTCATGAATTACTTTCCAATGTATCGAAATGATAAACAGCTGTAATTAATTATTAGATAGGAGTGCTGCATTTACTTTATGGATATACAAGTCTAGATAATAGACGATAAGAATTTGTAATGGAACGAGTTGAATAAACAGATTGGCAGTCGAGTTCGTTCTTGGTAACTATATATGAATTACGTTAAAAATACCGTTTCTCTTTGCTTTGACAATAGTGAGAATTAATGCGGTCTCAATTTTCGTATTGTTCCTGAACAAGTGCGGCACGATTTTAGTTGTCTTTCTTATGAAATAAAAGTCGAATATATGTAACGTGTTTGGTTGACCACAAGTGTTGTGGTAAGGTCATTGACGGACGGTTTTATTGCTACGCGTGCTTACTAATTGTTTTTAGTTGTTTGTCTTGTAAAATAGGAGTCGTAGAACTTGCTAAACTGACCGATTCTTTCTTTAGGATTAATGTGTGTGCGATCTAGTTTAGTGTCCCTTTGTTTTATCAGATTAGTGCATACTTTGGATTATTTAAATACAGTGGATACTGTAGTTTCTGCATTTTTCTAACACCAAAGAATCTAAAATAGATCATTGCTTGCGCGAATTTCGTTATTTGCGAAATATAACAGATTACCGGTTTACAAAGGTATTGGTTGAAGTCTCTCACTGCTTTTTGGAGGTTTATGAAAATAATATACATTTGATCCCAGTTGAAATTAAACTAGTGTTACAAAAGATTTCGAAATTATTGCCTCAGGAAATAGAGTTAACAAGAATTTATCAATGCTACATAGTTCCATCAGTATGATAATGTCTGCTGCTAACGCCAGTGAAATACATCGGTGTGATTAGTGTAAAGTGTAAGAAATTCCATCAACACCCTCACAGTCAAGAGTGAAGTGCTTCGTTAGCGTAGGACATCGTGAATCTCACACTTCCGTTGCAAGGAAGCGTTGCTGAAAGACTTTTGTAAGTTGAACTATTTTCTACTTGTTATTACTTTAAATATCTACCCGTTGCTTTACTATATCTTTGTCGTTCTGATACCTTTTACAAAAGACTTGCATGATATTTTAAAACATAAGAAAAAAAAGAAAGAAAGAAAGATTAATACTACTGAATTACTCATATCAATTGTGTCTTACCTATTTATCTTTTGTTAACATTTTGTCTGATTTATGTTTAATTGGTGTGTGAGGAAACGTTTCTGCTACTCCCCAATACTACCTCACTTTGTAATAAAAAATTTTATAATGCTTTTATCGTGATTATATTATATAGTTTATTTAAACCGTTTTATTTACATTCTACAAAGTACTGAATCACTGAGACTTTTCATTGCTGCTATGCTTTTTCTTTATTTCAGGTTGGCAGGACTAATTTTTTTTTATTGCAGGTTTGCTATTCTAACTTTTCTTTATTGCAGGTATTGTTACTAATTCCTTACAGCCACGTACGTTATATGTTGGTCTGCTTTCTACGACCCCCCCTACTCTCCGATTGAGCCCGGTCACTTCTATGATTTCCTTTGTGTTGCGCACGGCTACGGGCCAACGTAGCATAACTTTGGCGCCCGAACAGGGACTGCCTCGATTACATTTGAAAGCGAAATTGAGGGGCGCCAAAAAACATTTGCCTAGCGGCAGCAAATATCAAAAACCAGCCCTGGGAAGAGGGGATGCAACCTCAAGAAAACGTAACAAAATCACAACTTGTAATACGTGTTTCATATAATTTTAACCATTGTATTTGCTTTATGACTTTACCTCTCGGAGATATACAAAAGTTTATATTACAACCAAGGTGATGCCTACTGCTACAAATAACCAAAGTAATGAAATGTTATGAAAACAAATAGATAATATTTAGATTTTTTACCACTAATTACGTCAGTAAAAATCAATTCTATTGGCAAACTAATTTAGGTGTTTATATTTGATACTATTACAATTACTAACCCTGATGTTAGTTCTTAATTGTCATTGTTTTTTTTTAAAATCCAACTACAACCCAAAAGATGCAAATTTTGAAATCTTATAGTAGTATTGTTACACCAGTGAGAAGAGAAGCCAGAAACAGAAATTTTTTAATTTATTAAGATTATAACATACAAAATTCGATAAGTTCATAACACCGCATTGTGTGCCATATGACGTTTCGTTGAAAAATTTAAAAATGCATTTTCATATTAAAAGAACGGCGTTGTAGTCTTATCGCATTATAAATTATTTTGGCGCTTACTTCAAATTCATAAAATGTGTGCAAGTAAGTAACTGAATCAATAACTTTATGTATAATTTAGTGAACGTACTTAATAAACTGAACTCAAAGTTCACTAAACTATGGCTTTACCTAGAGAAAACCAATCTGTCACTTTATTAATTTGGATCACTGGATCAATTTCGGTCACCGGGTCAATTTAGGTTACCGCATCAATTTGGGTCGCAGGATTAATTTGGGCCGCCGGGTCAATTTGGGTCGCCGGGTCAATTTGAGTCACCGGGTCAATTTAGGTCAATACACATGACTCGTTGACCCGGTGATCCGAACAAAAAGGTGACCACTTGGACCCACTGACCCACTTGACCCATGACCCATTTCATCTCTGTCAGGAACATTAAGTATTGAGTAACATATTTAATCATTTTAAAGAGAAGGAAACGTACTTTTAAAATCACCAAACATATAGTAAATTACTTATCGCATATTTGAGCATTTTATAAAAATTGTCCGAGTCAGTTTTATTTTACCATGCGTATTTATTACAGAATACAAGTAAATTTCAATATAGCTTTATTTTGATCACAAGAGCAAAGTTCGTGGAAGGTACTAAATCCGTATACTTTTTAAAAGGTTATTCTAAAAACGTATTTATCAAAATGGTAGATAACATAGACGAACTAAGGAATGCGGGTTTTATTAACCTTGGCGTACACCATACGCAAAGGGTTCCGCTAAACATTGTATAATTACGTAATAAAGAACCTTTCGAATCATTTAAAACCAAAGGTCCTACAACCTATAACGACCATATATTCCCAAAAGTGGTGGATATGCAACTACGCAACAGTGAGTGAGCGAATAAGGATTCCCTCCAATACCGACAAGAAGAAGTCAAATCAAGCTAACAAGATATGTATGCAGGATATAGTGGCAGAGCCGCGATTAAAAGATTGCCACAAGCTGCAAAAATTACACGAAGGAATGGATGTGGTTGTCGGTGGAATCAAAGACTTTATATATAGGGACGAACTTCTGTACATTTTACAATTCGAAAACCTAGACGATCTCTATGCATCAAACTATTGGCTAGAAAAGTAGATAGAGCACTTGGGTGTCGATTTAAATTTTAAGATGCGAATAAAATTAAATAAAATTAAAACCACTCCAAACAAACATAAAGAAAGGACTGTTTTCTGAGTGTAACTTTGCATTAAGATTAAGTTTAAATGGCTCCATGCTTGGCACTAAATATTTTTAAATTTTGTTATGTATAATGTCAGAATAAAAAATATTAAAATAGTACTACATTGCTCTTTATTTATAAAAGGTTATGACGTCACCACAATCTTAGAAAATTAGCCGAAACTAAGTAACCGAGAGCATAGAGAAGTGGTGATTTTACCTATATGATGGTTGTAAGAGTTGATCCTAAATGTTAGGGGTTAGGTTACCGATTTTTAGGGTAGGGATAGTGGGGGTAAAAATAAAGCAAAAAAAAATCCCCCCTTCCCCACAAGAAGGTCCACAAGGAGGAAGCAAGGAGGGAGCAAGGAGGAAATCTTATAAAATAAGACTTAGCAGATCCTCCTTATGGAAATTTACATGTAAAAACCTAAGTTAGATATAAATAGGGAGGATCGGGTGGATAGGGAGGAATGTAGTTGTCCCAGGATGCCCTATTCCTCTACTTGTATGCAACGAGGATTTTTAAGACTGTTATGGGGAATTCATTGTATGGGACAAAAATGACCAGAAAGGACCTTGATCCTTCTTATGGGAGTTTACATGTAAAAAATGAACGATTTTGAGCTGGAACATACCCTGCTTACCTACTAAGCACTCTAGTTAATGAGTTTTCTAAAGGCAAGTACCGCAACCACATTTTAGATGATCAAGATATAGATATCTTAGAGTCTACATTAACAGTTTCGAAAACGTACGAACAAATTTCAAGTAATCCATCGGGGGAAAAGCTCAATCACTCCACTTCTGAAATCTTTGCGAGATAATATACACCCCAGATTCAGATGTTCAAAATACTTATTGCTCGCAACTAGAATACGTTCCAAATCATCTACATATGTGTATTGTCAGTGCACTTATAACAGGCATGAAAATGAGACTGTTAACGATTTTATTCAAAAAAAGCTGTATTCATTGACCCTAGGTTTAAAGCAGAATTTTTTGAAAGTCCGGCGATACCATTATTTATAGCCCAAGCAGCAAATCAGATATTAGATCTATTAGTGCAGTAAGATTTTGATGTAGTGAAAAGTGCATCTTCAAAAGATACTAAAAAAAGTCTACTTTGACAGAAATATTATAGAAAAAGACACTAGCTACAAACCAAAATGTTTAACCGCCCGATAAAAACAAAAAGAAATTTAAAACTATTTAATATACCCAGTTATAGATATTACTGAAGGTCCCTCAAAGTGGTGAAATACTAATAAAATTTACTTTTCAAATTTAAATATATTTGCAAAAAGTGTGGTATCAGAACGTGTTTTTTGTGGCGGTAGCAATATCGTTACGGACTTGAAAACATCATTAACCGGAGAGTATTCGGAACAATTGATATTTTTATCGATGAATAAGAATTCTTCAGACTACCACGTATGAAAACAACAGATTGCACACTACGTATTTATTTAGAAAGTGGCGTATATCATTCTAGGGTGCGAAAGTAAATATCACTCAAGAGTGCGAAAGTAAACATCACTGTAGTGTTAAAATAATTTTCAACTCTAGAGTGTATGACGAATGAGATATTCAGTACATTAATTACCTAGACGGCTTAACATGCCCAATGCCAAAAACATGATGTAGAGTTTGTTCGACATAACCACTAGACGATTGCACAACCTTGCATCAAGGCAAGGTGTTTAAGGGAAAGAGCAACAGTGTACGTTTATTTAAAATATTTTTCTAATTTTGTTTCATTAGTTGTGGTCGGCGGAAGAATCGTGTAATACTTGTGTCGAAAGTGCCATTTCACACTCGTGTAAAATCGGTCACTTTCTATACTAGTAATGTAATATACTATTGCTACAAAACCAATATACTTGTGTGTATACATAACTATATATATTTGTTAGAAAACTAGAATGTATCAGATTAATTCTAGTACTACTAAACAGACTGTTAGCAGCAACAACTTCTTATCTTTTATACTCGGTGAACTTTTTCATATTTATGCATTGAGATCTCGAAAATCATTAGAAACAGAGATTCGGTTAAATGGACAAAAATTACCTATCTCTGAGAGCAACGAGTATCTGAAAGAAAATTGATATCTTGCGCCGTTCTCAAACGAGAACAGAAAAACAACAGAAAATTTTTGTTTGCATTTTATGCATCTAACTTCTGCGATTTTCAAATTTAAATGAATAATGGTTTTAAATTTTAAATGCTGCGAGAACGGTAAAATTTAGGTCCCGTGTGTGTGTTCTCGCGCACGTTAAAGATCCCTACTTTACTTTAAATAGTAAGGGTTCGGCGAAATTCAAAATTTCCCGATAAAAAACTCCTTTACTGGCCAATGTAGTACCTTTGGGTGTAGCATTAAAAAATCAAATTTAGGGACCGAAGAAGGCATCCGGAGAAAACGCAAATCTACTTTGGTGCCTTGCAGCAAAGAGCGTCAACGGAAGTTTGATAAATTCTTGCGCCGTTCTCAAACGAGAACAAAACAATAACAGAAACTTTTTGTTTTCATTTTATACATCTAGCTTTTCCGATTTTAAAATTTACATGAATTATTTGTTTTAAGTTTTAAATGCTGCAAGAAAATTTCCCGATAAAAAACTTCCTTTCTGGCCAAGGTAACACCTTTGGGTGTAGCATTAAAAATCATATTTAGGGGCCGAAAATGGCACCGGAAATAAAATCTACTCCGGGGCCTTGCAGCAAGGAAGTTCAGCGGGAGTCAAGTCACGGGACCAAGATCGGATCTAAAAACTGGCAGCGGAACGCTCGTGATATCACCTCGCCCAGGCTCGTCGAAACCCACTTTTTGACCAAACCCAACGCGCCCCAAACCTCATAGTCAATCTCTCTATCGCGAAGATGCAGATCCAATTTGCCGATTTCTCTACCTGCATTATTCTATCGAATAAAGGTTATTCGATTTAATGGACACGAAAACAAGTAATCTTTATTGTTGCCGCTTGGAGAGTCTGTTGTTCCTAGAAACTACCTGATTCCCAAACCCTCTGGTTAGGAGTTATTTATTTTCGGCAACTTGTTTACGGCGAATCAAATGTGGTTGTTTTTAAATCACAAAAAATACCAAAAGCGTGAATTGGAAATAACCATAACTATTGGACCCTACGAACGGGTTACTTACTAAAAAGTTTAAATTTTTGATGTTTTAATTTTTGTACACAATTACTACTTTTTTTTTGCTAATTAAATAATAGTTAAGTCTATTATCATCTGTTTGATATTATTTTAAGGTGAAATCTAAGTTACGTCATCCTGAACAGCAGCTTCTCGTGTACTACTATTCTATTTCGACTTGGATTTGTGTTGATCTGCTATGGTTTTAAAGTATTAAACCTTTTTTCTTGTATTGTTAATGTTATTTTTGACGATGGTTCATCCATATTAACCGTACGATATCTTCGGTAATATATTCTTTAGTTTAAAAACTATGAAAAAGAATTCCTAATTCTAGAATCATATACTGCGAGTTTATATTATTAGCTTTGAACTGGAATATCAAAAACAATTTAAGAATTAGTGTAATTTCAGATTTGACTATTTTGTTTATAAGTTAATAAATTTCAGTAAGTTAAAGTTAAGTGTAAAATTATTAGGACTACTTATCCTGAGGCTATAATTCAGAAATGGCTTTTAACTTACGTAAAGACGTACTGAAAATGAGGAGATTTGAAAAAATATATGTACTTCGGAATATATCTTTGATTATTGGAAAAGAAAACTACGTTCTTAGTGAGAATTGCACGTGTTCTAATTAGCAAACATAATTTTGGAACACATCCATGAAGTCTATGTTTATAGTGTGGTAACGCTCGGTCTACCTGCGATTACATTAAAATGCAAGCGAAAAGTTGAATACACAAAATAAAATTGATGTGCACACTGTCGCGTGACATCTTCAAACATATGATGATTGGCAGGTTCTGCTGTGCGACATCACTTGATTGACAGGTATAAAGCTTTTACATTTTAGGGTTATTAAGGTTACTATAGTTATATTGCTGAAGTTATATGAAATCTCCAAATAGTCATTTGCATATCCTTGGTTGTTGTAGATTCTTCGAGAACAACAAACATGTGTACAAAACTTGCGGCTATAGGTGTTGCAAGTCAATTCTAATACCAGCTTCGATTATAATACTTAAGTGCTAGTGTAAAGCTTTAGGCTGTAGTTTAGGGCTCTAAAATATGTAACATAAATCACTCTACTGTTGACATAAAACGCCCTAATGGATATAAATTAATTATAGTGATGAGTGCTTTGTATATAAATTAATTGTAGTGCAGATTAAGTTAGTTAAAAGATAGAATCGTAGTGTTAAGATTGATTATATTTGTAGAGTTAGTTAAAGCTCTAAAAATACATTGTGAGCTTTTAGAAATTCTCTAGTACTACGAGTTGTCGAAAAGGCTTGTTTAACCAGCTTGTTATTGCAAATAGACTTTTTACAATAACTAAAAAACAACGCCGTTTAGAATTCATTTCAACTTCAATCTCCCGGAGAACCGTAAAATGTCATGCACCGATCAAAATGATATATTTTTCTCTTCAAACGATTACATCCCTTCCATTTCAGGTTTCAATATGTTTCAGTAAACGAACGTTCGCATCTTGAGTATATGGCTGTAGGATGAAGGTGCAATAAATTACAGGAAATATTCAGGAAAACGCTTATTTTAAGAAATGTCGAGGGTGGTAGGCGTATACAGAATTCTATTTAGAGCACCAGAAGCTTTTATGCGAAAGAATAAAATCAGGATACAGCTTATCCTTACTTTTCAATATCCTGCGAGAATTGTATATTGCGTAAAGATAAAAGTTATAAGGTTTGGTAAAACTTTCCATATCGAGATGTTAGATTAAATCCTAGGAACAAAACTTTTTAATAATCCGTGTAAGAGTTAAACAAAGATCAAATATATTTTGCAAATAATTTTCCTGTATTTAAAAATACCTCGAATACATTAGTTGAACTTTATTTTTCCAAGAAAAGTTTTACCTTTTATAAAAGTTTTTACACGAATTCAGTATTATACACTAAAGTACATATATAGGGCTCTTGGTGTCTACTCTATAATCGCCAATATAATTTAGTTTATTAATCATGTTGATATTTCTACGGTTTATAACGTTCAATATATGTACAGAATTTTTGCCCAATTCCATTTCTTCGCATTCATTTGTAGTTCATATTTTTTCGTCACCACCTCGTCCTTTACTTTCTTTTCATAATTTGGTACGTTCAATTCTATTCTAATAAATATCTTTACTTAATTAGGATTCCTTTTAAATATTCCCATGCTTTCGCTTCGATATTTTGTATAACTACCGCTTAAAAGAGACGCCCTTGATTCGCTTCGTGCTTAAATAAATCGGTTTGTTTCTATAAAGCTCATCCTCATACAATTAAAACATATACCTTTCCAACACTTTGTAAAATGTTATTAGCGCATTTAAATTAAGTCAAAGTACCTCGATTTATCTTTATGATTTGATGTAAAGCTTCAAATATAACTCGGTTATTTACAAATTTTATTTTATAAAGAATATGCAACTTTGAATAGCGTAATGTTCTACAAATGTATTTGTATTTGGCGGTTTTCGGTATCTGTTCATGCAGAACAACAATTTTAGAAGTGTTCGTTTGACATGCGTTACTCTGGTATTTGGATCACTGATTGTAACGGGCATTTTTATAGCTTAACATTTTACGCTATTTCCCAATTTGTAAAATTACATCGTTTTTGGATCGCTGTTTGTATCAAGTAAATACTTTCGAATAGTTTTTAGATTTGTATGCAATTTAACTCGTGTGTATTAATTAAAGATAGATAAATTGAAGATTGATTCTCATTAATAAATAAATTCCAAGAAATGATTGTTAAACAGCTTGTAAGTAATTATAGATTGCATCGTTCTTGTCTTGCCGTAAATATAAATTTTGTTCCTTATGTGGATATACAAGTCTACATAAGAGACGATAAGCGGTTGTAATAGCGACGAATTGATATAAACAGACGAGGAAAAGTTTTGTTCTTGGTTCCGATATATTAAGTACGTTGAAAATACTGTTTCTTTTCTGCTTTTGACAATAGTGAGAATTAATGCGGGATTAATTTTCGTATTGTTCATGAACAAGCACGGCATGTTTTTAGTTGATTTTCTGTTGGAAATAAAAGCAGTAAAGCTTGTTAAACTGGAGGCACGTGTGTTTTACGGAACATTTGACGGACGGTTTGGTTGCTTACGCGTGCCTTACTAATTGTTTTTAGTTGTTTTTCTTGTGAGACAAATGCTTTAAGGAACATTTGACGGACTTACTTTAATGATACGCGTACTTTACTAATTTGTGGTTTTAGTTGTTTGTCTTGTGAAATAATAGTCGTAGAACTTGCTAAACTGACCGATTCTTTCTTTAGGATTAATGTGTGTGCGATCTAGTCTAGTGTCCCTTTGTTTTATCAGATTAGTGCATACTTTGGATTATTTAAATACAGTGCTACTGTAGTTTCTACATTTTTCTAACACCAAAAAATCTAAAATAGATCATTGCTTGCGCGAATTTCGTTATTTGCGAAATATAACAGATTACCGGTTTACAAAGGTATTGGTTGAAGTTTCTCACTGCTTTTTGGAGGTTTATGAAAATAATATACATTTGATCCCAGTTGAAATTAAACTAGTGCTACAAAATATTTCAAAATTATTGTCTCAGGAAATAGAATTAACAAGAAATTTATCAATGCTACATAGTTCCGTCGCGTGATGGTGTCTGCTGCTAACCCCAGTGAAATGCGTAGGTGTGATTAGTGTGACGTGTGATAAGTTCCATCAACACCCTCACAGTCCAGGGTGAAGTGCTTCGTTAGCGTAGGACATCGTGAATCTCACACTTCCGTTGCAAGGAAGCGTTGCCGAAGGACTTTTGTAAGTTGAACTATTTCCTACTTGTTATTACTTTAAATATCTATCCGTTGCTTTACCATATCTTTGTCGTTCTGATACCTTTTACAAAAGACTTGCATGACATTTTAAAACATAAGAAAAAAAAAGAAAGAAAGAAAGAAAGATCAATACTACTGAATTACTCATATCAATTGTGTCTTACCTATTTATTTATTTTTTAACATTTTGTCTGATTTATGTTTAATTGGTGTGTGAGGAAACGTTTCCGCTACTCCCCAATATTACCTCACTTTGTATTAAAAATTTTTGTAATGCTTTTACCGTTGTTTTATTATATAGATTATCCAAACAGTTTTATTTACATTCTACAAAGTACTGAATAATTTAGACTTATCATTGCTGCTATGCTTATTCTTTTTTTTCAGGTTTGCTTAACTATTTTTCTTGCAGGTATTGTCACTAACTCCTTACAGCCGCGTACATTATATGTTGGTCTGCTTTCTACAACCCCCCCCCTAATCTCCGATTGAGCCCGGTCATTTCTTTGATTATCTTTGTGTTACGCACGGCTACGAGCCAACGTAGCATAAATTTGGCGCCCAACGTGCTGCCACGATTAACGTAACATGATCATCTCGTTTCCTAATTTCACGTCACTTTGATCCTGCCTTTCGCCATCATAACGTGTACTCCTTACGTGCTTAATACTACTGTCCAAGAGCGATACACCTTTTTCTTTTTTACGAAAATAGACATCTTGCCTACATCGCTTTTCTGTGGCCACAAGTAGTTTTCTATGTAGACCAAATAGTCTTTTCTTCTACGCAGACCTAAATGTTCTGTTGCGTCGGCCGATGTTGCGAGTATGATCCCAGCATTAATGGTTTGAACTACGGGGAAGACAAACCTTCAGTGAGCGATATCGAGCTGTTTTACGGATTCACGGATCAAGATAGTAGAAAATACAAGATAAGCATTACTGCACCTAGCTTTATTTTGCGACTTTCTTTTATAGCGTACTACGTACATCGACGAAGCCTTAAAAAGAAGAACCAAAAAAAGAAAATGACCTGTCTCAATCGGTGAGTAGGCGAGGTATTTTGAATACAAAACCAAAGGAAGGCCTAAAATAAAAATATACTCATTCATGCACAATTAAACATATACAAACGAAAAACCTCTAATTTACAAAAAAAAATGTACACAAGCACAATAGTACCCAAAAAAATGAGCAATCCATAATTAAAATTACACATATCCACACAATTAAAAGAAATCATTTTTAAAATGGCGAGCTGTCGTTTTTAGGTATCTACCCCCTACATTATTCAGCAACAAAAAAACCCAAACGCAACCCTAAAAACCACAGCACTAAATGGTTGTAAATATAATATTATTTATGCCACATTGGCAGTACAAGGTCTTAACTAATAAAATTTTATAACTCGAAAAAAAACAAGATAAACCAATGGTTATAAATCATCATCGTACGCCTACGATTACGTACATATAATTAAGCGGAGAAAATGGTCACAATGCTTCATACTATCTCACATCATAATAATCAGATTAAGGTCACCAATTGTAGTTACCAATGGCGTAAATAGCATATTAACACTTACCCTCGAGTTGCCACCGTCGGGCTGGCTCCCACCGCCTCTAAAGACGAGGCGAAACAGGGCGCGTGATCCCGCCTTGGGGTGGTCTTCCTATCACAAGGGGCGGTAAGCCATCGTAGCTTTAGGACCACCAGAAGGAGCACGCTGTATTGTGTGCGGAAATTCCCACGAAGGAAACGGAAACAACAAAAATATAACGAACAGTATAAGGAAGAGAAAGTGAATATTAATTTGTTTAACTAAATACCCTGAGTTCCAAATAATATTGGTGTTATCAAACGTCTTTAGCAAACTTGAAAACATGGTTTTATCGGATAGTTCAATACCTTATTTTTACGAGTCTTAGATGGAAACAATAGAGAAGGTAATTACACGCTATCGCAAGGTATAACGAGTTTACGGATACCTAAAATAAGGTTTTGACTATTGAATTTATAGCATAAGCTTTTCAAATTCTCACCAAATTAGTTTAAATGAAAATCGTTAGGAAGCGTACTTATTATAAGACGGTAAGATATACAGAATGTTGTTGTAGCATTGAAACAGAATCTACGTACATGAATAATGTAAGAAAAAGGGAGGTTTTAATTTAATCGTAAAATAAACGTAATAAATCCCTCCCCCAGCAAAATTAAAAGGTGGGGTAGGAAAGCAAAATTATGGGAGTGCGCCCTACCAAAAAAAACCAAAATTCGCTTAAGAAAAAAAACTAACCGAAAATTCGTTTACGAACACAAAAAACCAAAAAGAAACACCCCAAAATAAAAAGAGAACGCAGCCGGCTCGAAAGAACAATATATAATAATAGAAAGAGAAGGAAAAAAAGAATTCGCTTAACGGAATAGATAAACAAAAAATCCCAAAAGAAGGCGTTCCGAAATAAAAAAGGAATTTTCATCCGGCTCAAAGAACCAAAGTACCAGATGAAACAAAAAATAAAAATGAAGTACAGGGAAAAATAGGTAGGTAGTAGCACGGAACGAAGGCAAAGGTAGAACGGCATCAACACTGTCAAAGTCGTCAACGGACGGATGTTTCTTCAGAAAAGAAACAGAAAAGTCTTCGACCTCAAAAGAAGATTGGTTTCCTGCAGAAAAACCAAAAGTAAAGAAAAGAAGCGAGGAGGAAAACCAACAGTAACAGCCAGAATGGCAAAAGTGTCAAGCCCCAAAGTATGCTCGGGAACAACAAGAATGCTGGATTAATTACTCCAAGCTGTGGTACCGAAAGAATCGCAACAAAGGAAGAACCAAAGAAAAGAATTGCTAACTAGGCCTAAAGTCGACTAAGTCGTGGTTTCCGAAGAAAAGAAAAACGGACTAGAAAGCACCTACCACAGGAAGTGGATCAAAAAATTTAACTGTGTCAGCCCGAAGACCGACAGAACGTAAAACTAGCCACAAGAAAAAGACGAGAAATGTGGAATGAAAGGAACGAGAAAAGAAGAGAAAAAGCATAATAAATACCAAGCACCAAGTACAAAAACCACAAAAAGGTCCCTAAGAATCGCACAAAAAAAATAAAACAGAATCCCAGTGTAGTTATGTATGAGTGTGTGTGTGCGTGTGTGTGCGTGCGTGTGTGTATGTGTGTGAATGTTGATGTAAGAGTATGTGTGTGTGTATGAAGTGTGTGTGTGTATGTGTATATAAAGTGTGTGTGTGTGTGTGTGTGTGTGTGTGTGTGTGTGTGTATGTATTGGACCGCTGTAGTCGCGTCTTACGACAGCTAGGTCGAACCATGGGGATATTCTATTCCCGAACTCATACGGGGTTGGGATACAAGAAAAAACCGGAAGAAAGCAGAACCAAACAGTAATCTGTGTGTTTATGAAGTGTGTGGGTGTGTATGTGTGTATGAAGTGTGTGTGTGTGTGTGTGTGTGTGTTGGACCGCTGTAGTCGCTTCTTACGACAGGCAGGTCGTACCGTGAGACTATTTTTTCCCGGACCCACACGGGGTTGAAGAAAAAGAAAAAAAGCTCAGCAAAACAGGGAAGTAAATAACAAAATCATAAAGTCCAAAAATAAAGTCTTACGGAAAGCAAAATTGGCTTAAGAATTTTGGGCGCGAGGACTAGATATTGGACTTCAAGCGTTTGCGCCGCCAACAAGGAAATGAAGCAAGATTAAGGACATTAGGACTGTGCCGACATTCATCTTCCGGTTCGGAAAGAGCATAGACAAATTTCTGCCTCTTATGGGCCGTTTTCGGCAAAACAGGGACAGCAGGGGTGTAGTAGTTGTAGCACGCAATATAGACGGTGGCAAGGGTAGTTTAGAAAACTCAAAAGGCGTCATAGAAGAAAGGGGTTTGTTTTTAGAATGGGTTGCAAGAAAGCCAACGGTAGAAAGAGAAAAAGTATTGGCTGTACGAGAATCAATCTTACAAAGAGAAACAGAAGCAGAGCACACTTCAGTCACGTGAGATATAGGGACAGAATTAGATAAAATTTCAACGAGGTTAGATAAAGGACTAGAAGTATCACAGTTAGGAAAGAAAATAGCATTGGCTGTAGGAATATCAACCTTAGGAAAAGGAGCAAAATCCGATAACACTTCACACCATATTACATAATGGAACAGAATCATGTAGAAGTTCATCAACGTAACAAGAACAAATAGTATGAAGTAGAACTTCGCCAATGTTAGATAAAGGACTCGAATGAAGTTTATCAACATGTAAAAAAGTAACAGCACCAGACAGGGTTTCATCAACTTTACAAGAACAAGCAGCATCAGGAAGAACTTCATCCACAATAGGTAATGAAACAGAATCAAGTTGACCTTCATCAACATTAGATAACATGACATCAGCTAGGATTTCACCAACCTTAGTTAAAGGAACAGAAGCAAGTAGTATTTTGTCAGCATGAGAAAAATTAGTAAGAGTAGGTAACGTTTCATCAACGTCCGATGAAGGAGTATAATCAAGTAGGACTTCATCACTGTTAGACAACAGAGTGGGAACAGACAAACCTTCAGCTACAATAGTAGCTAAAGAAACAGGGTCAGGTAAAACTTTGACGACAACAGCAACAGGCATTATAGCTACGGGTTCCCTTACTTTAACAAGACCTTCTCTACCCGTATTACAAGTTATCGTCACTTCAGCTGCAACTGTTATTGCAGACACGACTGAAATTTCTTGAGTAGAACCATTTAAGAGAGCAGGAACATGTAAAATTTTGATAGCAACGGCAATAGACATTAAAGATACAGGTTCATGGACTTCAACAGGACCCTCTCTGACTAAATTAGAAATTATTGTCACTTCAGCGACGTTTGCGCATGCAGACACGACAGGAATTTCGTAGGTAGAATCATTTAAGAAAGCGGGAACAAACTCTTGAGAAGCTAACTGCAACTGCAAGTTGCACTGGTATTGGAGGTACAGTTTGGGGTGGAAGTGAAAACGTCGGGTATAGTTGGTCATCTTTTGAATCGCGAAGGACAGAAGGAATTTGGTTCTTGTTAGTAGAGGTTCGGTAAGTAGGGGCGTGATAGCCGTAGAAATCAATATTACAGTTCAAAGGCTCATATGGCTGAAAAGGGTATGAGGTAATGGTAGTAGGGCGAGCAGAAGGAGGTGTAGAAAAGGATGTAGAACTAAAGACGGAAAAAATTTTGTTCAAAGCTATATTTGCCGAAGAAGAATAGGTTTTGACAGTAGTAGCAGGACGACCTAGATGAGGTACAGAAGAGAACGTAGAATTAGACGCAGAAGAAATTTGGCTCTAGAGCTGAGAACAGAAGTTGGAGTATTATTTGAAGACCTATTAGTAGTAGGATGATAGTTGGGACAGTTGTGCGAGTGATTTCCTTATGCCCACAACCATAGCAATAGAGTACTTGAGTACAACGTGTCGAAACATGACCAGGTTTATCGCAATTAAAGCATATGCCCTAACGAGTAGGAATAGAATAGAATCTAAGTGCATGAATAATGTAAGAAAAGGGGAGGTTTTAATTTAGTCGTAAAATAAACGCAGCAACCGTATGTCTCCATATTTGATGTTTGTGCGGAAGGTCTTGAGGTTGCTATACAAATGTTTGATTTTTATTTTCTAATTACTCAATGGATTAGTTTTTAAAATTGGCACAGATCATTTCTTACGCTTTCTCATGGTGCATTGTCATGTGACGATAATCTTTTCTACCCACTTTTTTGATTCCCTATTTGTAGTATTCCTTTCTTTGTTTTAATTTTAATAATGCTTGTTCTTTGTGTTTATGGAAAATTCCATTTGTCTTCATTGTCTAAATTTATACAAAACGATATTAGACTGTGATAAAAACAACTTTCTTCATTTTTGTTCTTTCAATTACATATCTGTTCGGTCGAACTATTATGACTGTCAATATAACTTGATCTTTAGTTGCTGTAAAATGTTGGCATACCAGTTTTTATTCATGTTTTCTCCGTTTACTGCAAATTCTCGTTTATTAATCTGTCATATTCTGTTTTAAATCTTACGTTACTGTCAATTGCTATAAGTACTTTTTATCAGCAGCTGCTTTTATTATTTTCTCAAGTATATGTAAACTTACTTAGATATTATTTTTAACATTACAATACATTCATGCTACGTGCATAGCATAACTATTTTGCTGATTTATAATAAAATACATTCAATACTAAAGCTACCAGTAAGGGTTTTATTGACAATTGTTGCTGTCATTTTTTCTTTAGAACCATAACAATCTTACGGTATGTGTGTTTTTTTAAGGAATCTGTTATAAGGTCTCGTACCACTGCTATACTATATATTTACATTTATAATGTTGTGAGAAGTTACTATACATGCTGCAAATTAACTTTTACGCATTTAACAACACAATTTGGAATAGATGGAACTTGGGTGTCCTTGATTTAATTTAAAACGTATATATTTATTTGTATAATTTTCTTCTTGTGATTTTTCCTTACTGTATTGTCTTCATTTTGTAGAATTTTTGTTTCAAAATATTTCGACGTGTTATGTGTGTTTACGGTTCAATGCAAATTTTCAGTGTGACATCTTGAACCAGATTTGTGCAAGTTTTATTGCACGAGTATATTGTGACGCATATTTAATTTGATTATTTATGTTTATAATTAGGATCTATCATTTTTTATTGTAGTGAATTTATGATGAATATACGTTGTTACGGGCAGCTTCTATATGTAAATATTTATTAATGATTTCGACTACTTTTTCAATTTAAGCGGTTGCTATTTAGTTACTTCAAATTACGTTAAATACTTAAAATTATTCTATTTTGATATAGTGTTAAAATGTGGGGTTTCTGTTATTAATAACGTTCGCTCTCCTAAATATTTACGTTCAGTTTATGTACGTTTCTATAATTTCAATGCGGAAAGTTAGGTAAAACATCTTACGCGTGCTTTATGATTTCCACGATGTTAGTTGATATCTTATTTCGTTTTCAACACGTTGTAGTTTAAAACTTTAACTGGGTTTCTCATTTATTGTTGATTTTGCTTCGTTTGTTAAAGTATAATGAGTTTTGATGTACGAGATTACCAAAGATATTTCTCCAAACGCGAATTACATATTCCCCAAATTAGGATGTATATGTAATCGAGTGGAATTATTAAATCTTAAGTTAGACTGTTGCAATATATAAATTGAAGGACATATTACAAAAGGTTAATGAAAGTTCTGAAACCAGACATGAGAACGGATGTGAATACTTTGTATTCCAGACGTAACATGACACTGCAGGTGCAGGTCACAATTGATTATAAGAAACTTATTTAGAATTAAGATTACTAATAAGTAATATTTTGCATTAAATAAAGAAATAGCAGACATGAGATCTGCAGTATCCATAAGCAATGTGAGGGACAGGGATAGCATAAATACCCTCAGGAGTCCTAAATGGCCAGTCAGTCTAAAGTTTCACAACTTTAACATTATTGGTTGTTTAGCTATTCACCCTAATTTTAGTTAATTGAAAGTGAAAGTCAACTTAAAGTATTTTTTAACTCCATACATTACTGCATATAACGTACCTGTAATTAAAATTAATATTGTAATTTCTGATTTAAATAAATTGATAGAGGAGTTTTTTGAAAAAGCCTTTTTAAAAAGCCGCTCGAAAGGGCCCAAAACCTATTCCGCGTTTAATTAATTTAGTTTTTCTGGTCTTATAAACAGATAAATGTTTTCAGGAAAATACTATTCGAGTGATTGTTTATCAAGAAATAGATGTTTTCGAGGGAAGTTACGAGTTGAATGAAATATTATTATAGTACCTGCTTTCCTTGCTTGAACGAAAAACAGAATTGCTTTCCGTTATAAAAATGAGTGTTGTTACTTGATATAGTGTTGTAGTGTCCTGATATTACGATTTAATTTATTGTTGTCTAACTATTGTTTTCGGTGATATAAGTAATGCAGCTTACGCTACTCCAAATATTACAAAGTTTTTTTAAGTGAAGTTCCATCTTACGACTTAGTCATAGTAAAAATTACGAAATGTTTTTAATAAAATTCACATATACACTTTAAATGCGTTTAGTATGTTTGTGTACATATAATTACAGTAATGAACTCCCACTATTTTTATAGGCAATTATTTTAGCATTTTCTAATAACGGTTTAAATATATCGTTATATACAAATTATTCGATAATATAATCATCACAGACTGTTTGATTTTACTGATGCCTTAGAGACACGAGAATTGTTTTTTCTGCAGCTACAAATTTTTAATTTGTCTTTGTACACATCGTCGTATGGTTTCAAAACATATGGCAAAATCTGGGCGACCATACAGTTAAAGCCGATGGTGTTGGTTTCGCTGCATTCCTTTGATGATGGTTTCTTTGTCGTAGAATTTTCCAAGGACGAAGACAGGACGTCGGAAGTTGCACCTTTTGAAGGCATCATTTCCACTAGTACATGCATACGAGGTTTGTGAGCAAGATAATAAGACTGACAACACCGCAAGCGATCTGGCAACGCTGTGTTACTATACTTGTCTATACCTGTGCTTTCATCCTTTCCAGATGCACAGTCCGAGTTTTAGTTCCGTACAGACAGCACGTAATTTTTGAAAAGGCTATTAGTGAAGTTGTGTTTTTGTTGTCTGTTACGAAAATTGAACAGTATAATTTAGAGCAACGTTATACCATCAAGTTTTGTGTTAAACTTGAGGAATCCGCGAGTGTGACATGTGAAAAATTAAAACAGGCCTTTGGGGAACATTCCTTATTAATAGCACAAACTTTTCGTTGGCACAAATCATTTTTGGAATACCGAGAACATACTAAAGATAAACCTCGCCCAGGGAGACTTTCAACGTCAAAAACGACAAAAACGTCGAACGTGTGTATGCTGAAGTGAAATTAGACCGACGTTTAAAAACAAGGATGATGAATGACCTGTTAAAGTTAAATACTTTCACCGTATATCAAATCTTTGACCGAAACACTCACAACTGAGCAGAAGGACAATCAAAGAAACGCATGCATTGATCTTCTTGAGAGGATTGTCAATGACCCTGAATGGTTCAGTCGTGTGATCACAAATGACGATTTCTAAATTTTTGAGTATAATCCTGAGACAAAGCGCCAAAGTGCGGAGTGGTACACTGAGGCATCTGCGCGACCAAAAAAAAAAAGCTTAAATGAGCAAATTCAAGATCAAAACTTTTTTGACAGTAGGGGTATTGTGCATAAAGAATTTGTTCCTCCAGAACAAACTGTCAACCATTTGTTTTACAAAGATGGCCTTGAAAGGCTCAAGAAAGGGTGAATCGAGTGAGACGGGACATTGCAGACAAGTGGATGCATTTCGACAACACCCCGTATCACACGGCCACTTCCAACACAGAATATTTGACTTCAAAAGGCATTCCTATTGTTCCACAGTCCTCCTATTTACCTGATCTGAGACTTTGTCCCTTCTTGCTTTTCTTTTCCGGAGATTGAAAAATGTCTTTAAAAAACGTTATGTGGAAAACATTTAACCAAAGCGTTAAAGACCCTACCAGTTCATTACTTTTCTCACACATACGTTGCTTTCTGTGTATTGATGTGTTGGTTTTCACTAAGCTAGCTCACCTAGTTCGCTTTATCTATTTAGGTCACGTTACAATTTACTAGACAAAAATATTTAATTTTTTTGGTATAAGAATTAATTTAGGACCATCTAATCATTCTAAGTTTTAAAAAAAATTAGATAAAAACGTGTTGTTTAAGCTTGGTTTGATTGTGTGAGAAATTGGCATAATCAACTTCTAATTATAAAAAACAGGTTAGGTATATAAAATGTGGTTAGGTGATTGTTTTCAAGTCACGCTAAGATAAACAAATTTGTGTAGAAACCATCTAGTAAATTTTAATTATTTTGGTTTAATGTTATAAATATGCTAATAGCGGCAGTTTTTATTGGTTGAGTATTAATTACAAAATAAAATCAGCATTGACTGTTTATAAGATTTTTAAATAAAAATTTAGAGTTACACTATTGTTTAGGTTTGACGTTATTACCAAATTCGATACCGCTAGTGCAAAATGCATTTCAGCTAATAGATGGATTTTTTTTATTGCTATTGTTTACTATTACATTATTTTTTGGTATTTATTTCTCAAGAATTGCTTTTAAGAAGTGCTTGTAGACACGATGTAAGAATATATATTTTTTAATTGTTGTTTTGTGTGAATATAAAGTAGTTAAAAAAATTGTATTAAACAAATGACTGAGTTTTCAACTACTCTTGATTGTGCGAACAGATTTATTGGAAAACTATTAATTCGGCAAATGTTGAAGTGTGAGGGGTTCTTGGTAACAGTCAGGTTGCTTAACCGCCTTCACATACCACTGAATATTGGTGAAATAGGGTATATATTTACAAAACAATAGAAGGGGAACCAAACTGTATCTAACAAGAAAGAGCAGCGACTAAGTTCGAAGACAACAAACATAGCAACAAGTACAAAAGTGTTGGAAGCATATGTGTGGAACACAGTACTGTACGACTATGAAATAGGGGCAGTAGGAGAAGCAGACAGGAAAAGGAAGAAGTTTTTTTAAATGTTATGTTTCAGATGTATGATGATGATGATAGCATGGACAGATAAAGTTAATAACAAAGAGGTTATAGAAATAGTAGGGGAATAAAATATCTGTGAAAAACAAAAAAAAATAGGAGACAGAAGAACAGGATACGTTTTAAGGCATTTTTGGGGAATACTACGGACTCTATTACTAACAAACAGGTATAGGAAAAAAGAGAGATAGGTGTAGATCTAAATCAGACTATTGTACGCAGATAGTAAAAGACTGTGGGAATTTCAGGGAAATGTGTAGATTAGCTCATAATAGGAAACAATGAAGGTACTCTTCTAACCAGTTCCAGGACTGAAGACAACGATGATGATGATGAAGTGACTAAGAACAATTTATATATATTACTCATATTTAGACCAGGGTAGAAAATTAATGAATTACATCAAATAATTTTCATCACCGTGTAGAAGCTTTGGGAAAAGGTACGCGTTATTAAAAAACCGTGGAGAATAAAAATTCATTCGTTTCATTAAAAATAAGAGATTTAAATCATTTACAAGACGCTTGCTATAAAAAAGGAAGCAGTATTAAAAAGCTCTACGTGTAATTTAATTATTCCTAGTAAAGAAACAAATAGAAATTACGTGCAAAATTTATATTAATTTTAAGTAACCGGTATTAAACAAAATGTACAGATAATAATTAATATTTGATTAGGAGTCACTAAAAATTAAAGGGTATTAATTTTAATTGAAGTTAATTGAACCAGTAGGAACATATAATACGCATCAAAACTTGTAAAAACCCAATAAAATGCAAATCGTAGAAGTGTTATTTAGAAGTATTATGTTTGAACACCAGTGTATTTTTAAAAAAAAGCTCATTCTGCGTAAATTTTGCAGATAATTAATGGTTACAGAGAATCTTGGAGAAACCGTAGCTTAATAGGTACGGAAAATGCTAAAGGTGGGTTATTTCACAGTCCACATGGACTGAAATAATCGATAATAAAGAATATCAATTTGCACCAATAAGAACAGGGTAGATAGAGACAGATAATATGCGCAAGACCGAGACACATATAGTAAAAGGCGTGAGTGGAGCAACGTCACTGGGTTGTGATTGGTTGAAAGTAAAAGGCAAACTTGAGAGGTAAAAATAACATTTCTGTATAAAATTTAATTAGTTATTTCCAGACGTTGCGAGCCGTGTCGAAATTTCTGAGATTTAACTGGGGCGAGTGCAAATTTCGTAAAAATCGCATGCCGGGCTGCGGAATGGGAACCTAGCATGCGAAATTCTGAAGAATTGTCCGTTTTGGGGACAAGACCGACAGACAGGCTAACCTCTATATATACCGAGGTTAATATGAACAAGCTCTCTTAGATCTTCGACTTGATGCAATGCGTTAAAGAGTGCTTTTTAGTTTTCCGAGTTTGATAGAATAATTTAAACAGTTTGCTCGTATATTTTGGTGATTTAAAACAGTTTGTTCTTTACGTGCTACAATGAATGTAATTTAGTGCACTTAGAAAAGAAGATACAAGGTAATAAAGTTTAGTATCACTGTACCAATTAGTAAAATTTGCAACGACAAATGAATACACAAAAGTAGGCAGTTTTGGCGTATATTTGTGAAAGAAGTATGAATTTCTTTGCTATTTTTCGGGGGTGTTAATAATTAAATGGTTCATAAACGTGTCTGGATCCACAAAACAAGGTTCTGATATACACAGATGAGTTCCGGAAAAGCCCTGAAACAACTTTAGATGAATGGTGGTGGAGAACATTTTAAAAGCGTTGAGAATCAGAAGCCGTAAATATAACCCAGTTGGATTGGTGTGATTAACAAAAGGGACGATGTACATTGAAGCTACGAGTGCAGTAACCTTCAGGTAAATTATACTATTTTGTTCGAACTTTGATATTTTGGTGTGTGTTGAATAACTTTATAATTGATTTACTTAAAATGGACAGTAGTGAAATTGTACTAACAACAGAATTTTAATTTTAAGGTGAAATTTGCTTGTTTAAGTAGAAAGGGGTATTTAGTATTTATGTTCTGGATTATGATGAAAATTTGGGTATGTCTTTGAGCTCAATTAGACGAACCTGGTTAATTAACGTAAAGGGGTGGTAGATGCTCCCTTTGTACTCAGACTCAGGTCTGCATATATTGTTATACTAATTAGTAGGCATCCTACAAGGACTTTAATTTTGGATGCACATTAAAATGATAACAAACTTAAATCTTGAAATTTTCTGATACTCGAATCTAATACAGGGAAACACAGCAATATATATATATATATATATATATATATATCATTATGATATCGCCGTAAATAACTGTCTGTAAATAACTTAGGATAAATTTTAGATTTCACACAATTCATTTTATATGCCTCGACTAGCTCAGTTCAACCCCACAAAGAGTGCACGACGATACGATAAGAGAGAAGAGAATTAACCAAAATTTATATAATAACCAATATATCTACAATTTGTAGCTCCACAACCTTTATAATATTATTTGCTGTTTAAGAAAACCCCTGAATCAAAGTGTCAATATAAATCAGTTTGTCCCCAAATTATGACTCCCTTAAATCAGTTTAAAGCCAACAAAAATAACTCTGTATACTACTGGAAGTCCGTCCATCTCAGGGTCGTGGGTTCGAGCCCCACGTTGGGCGCCAGTGAAACAGGTTTTTTTGAAGCACTAAATGCACCAGCCCCACGTTGTGAGCCAGTGAAGCAAATTTTTCTAATGGGCGCCAGTAAAGTTAATTTTTTTTGAAACAACTGCCCTACGTTTATTGAAAGCCAGTGAAACTAATTTTTCTTACATATAGCTGGTCTCACGTTATGAGCAAGTGTAACGAAGTCTTTCGACATAACTAGGGGTCTATTCCTTGGGTAGAGCTATGAGAAATGGGGGGGTAAGTCGAAATCTGATTGTAGGTCAAACTTAATCTAAAACAAATAGGCGCCACCAAGTTCTGACTTATTTTTGATAATTGCGTGGCATATTTCTAGGGGCGGACGTGGAAACCCAAAGAAAAAAAATCGCCTTCGATGACAAAAACCTGTCTTAACAAAATAAGACGCTGTTCCTGTAAGAAATTGTAATTAGATTAATAGAAAGGTGGAACACTATTTGTGTCCCGCAAACATACCTAAAGAAATATTAAAAAGATATTTTCTATATAAAATTGGCATCAAAATTCTACTCTTAAGGATATTAGTTTCCTGTTGTTAGGTTTGATCATATTTGATCAAAATAAAAAACTTTAATCTTGAACCAATAATTTACTCAAAAGAATCTCTTTTAAAACAAAATGCAATGCAACAAAATTTAATAAATAATTAAATGACTTCGTGAATTTTAAATTAAGGTTTATCAAAATTATTCATAATCAAACATTTTACAGCTTAGTGTAAACTTGTTACACAAAAAAGGTCCGACCCGTGCAGATCTGTTCAGGAGGATTACATTTTAAAAATGTTGCTACTCAAGTTTTTTCTTTTCTAAATTACTTGTATTAGTTTTAATTTCTAAAAAAAAGCAGATCACAAAAATATTCTTGTTTACTCGACTTGGGCTAACGCTGTTCGAAGCATTTGCTTTCTAGAACACATCTGTCAGCAGTATACTGCAGACAAACAAGTGACGTCAGTAACACCTGTTGCTGTTACTAACGGTACATAATGAACCACGTGTGTTGTTTCTTAAACCATCAAAATAGTGAATTATAATTTTAACACTGGAAAATTCCAGCTCAACAAATAATTGAAATTTTTATAATATTCCTACTTTTACACAATCAAACAAATTAAAGTGTTTCTAATGTGTAACACCAAAAAAGATTCTTAAAGCTAACTACGAACCAAAACTGCTTTTCTAGCCTTGATGAGGTACTTGTTATATCAAGCGGAGTTTACTGCATGTTGTGTGGACCCAGCTCATCCTAAACAGCTTCTACCACATGGAATTGTTCCAGGTGTCGAATTAAATGCAGTCACAATACATTCTTCAGCTGCTGCAATATGTTGAATCACGCTGCTTTACCAAATAGCATCTTTACGCTGTATAATAAAATGGTCTTCTATAAATTGGTTAAACTTCCCATCTTCTAAGTTGCTTTTTACACGTCGTAAAACAAGGTGGTTTTAACAAAAAGGATTGAATTTCTTATCTTCTAAGATGCATTTTACACGTCGTAATACAAAGTGGTTTTAACAAAAGTGATTGGATTTCCTATTTTCAAAGTTGCATTTTTAGTGTTGTTTTGCGCTAAATAAAATATCTCAATTAAACAATTTAATAACGTTCATAGGGTACCAACCGCTATTCAAAGATATGTCCCGCCTGCTCAAAATTTATACGCAAATTGGCGGCCTGCGTTTTTTCGTACATCTTGACTCTTCTATCACGCATAGCCGACTGATTATCAAACTCGCTCGGACGAACGGAGTGTCCCAGGAGGGGGCTGTCAACCTAAAACCCGCTTGCAAATTGCTATAGAAGACACAGATATTCGACTATACATAGAATGCCACATAAAGATGCCGCTTTAGAGTATTACCAAAGTTGTTAAATGTATTTTACTTATTATTTTAATAAAAGTGTTTTATAATTCTTGCACTTTTATGAATGGATTTAATAACCAAAAATAAAATTGTTACACCATAACCTTCTTTCCCTTTTACATAATTTCTACGTATCAATCAAAAATTTACATAAATATCTCAGTACATGCAAAATTTAAATGTTCAAAAAGAAATTAATGCCTTATTCTGTTAATGAATTTTATCTCTGACCTGTTGTTTTTCTTTGTTGAACTCCTGGTTGTGAATACGCGTTTCTGCATGCACCACAATTGTTATAACTGCCGCTGTGTGCTGTTGGCCAGTACCCTTGTATTATTTCAGTTGGATTTTCTTGTTGATTTTGTTTGGTAGTTATTTATTGAATCGCGTAGTACAGCTTGGTTAAACGCCCAGTTTAACACTTAATCGTTTACATAGTTGAATTCTTGACGAATGTCTAGTTCAAAATTTATTTCAATACCCAGTGCCCTAAGTTAATAATATATTAAGAATTATGTTTAATTAGAATTTTGGACTTACGTTTTAAATGTCAACGGCGAATTTTCTGTTGTATATTTGCACTTGTAGTAGTATTTGCAATTTTCAATCACCAACTTTCACTTAAATAATATTATTTAATGTGATAGTTTAATTTCGCGTGTTATCTAGGTTCAGATAAGTAGAGAGCGTGCCTTGGTTGTAGAAAAACCAACCTTTATCAGCTCGTATGCTATTTAAAGGTACGCCAACCCACCTGTTATAATTGGTTTACTAAGTTTATTTTGTAATTACGTTTTTGTAAAGGCGTTACACTTACGTTAACGTCCATCCATTAGGTTTTACATGATATAGCTTATGCTATCACTTGTTAAAATGCATCACGGGGTCACGTAAACACCAAATTTTGTATTGTGGATTTTGTTGACTATGATATTTTGTACCTCTTAAAGTCACGTTCTCTTATTTGTATACGAATTTATTACATGAAATCGCAAGTAGTTAAACGTATGTTTTTTATTTTTGTTTTCGTAATCTGTTGGGTTTATGTGTTGATTTTGTATTGAAGATCACGTAGGCAAATTTTATAATGACGTAACTTAAATGCGTTTATTTACTTCCTGCGTTTATAAACATGTTTGCTTTGAAAGATCTGTTTATTGTGGGCATTCATGGTTATTAAAGCGTCGAGTTTTACAAAAATTCGTTTCATGTTTGTTTGACTTTTGATGTTTCTGATGCATTACTATTCTTAAAAATGAATTGGATTGCGTACAAAATTATTTATCTTACTAAATGTGATTGAATTCTTGAAAAATGAGCTTCCTTTCATTGATTAAGATTGGTTGCAAATTTTATACAGTGTTTGATGTTTGCTTTTTGTATAAGGTGAACTGTGTACTCTTTATGATAAAATTGTTTAGTTTTCTAGACTTTAGTGTCATTTACATGGAGTATACAACCCTTGTAATCTTATATACCCCTAAATAACTCTATTATCATAGCATTATTTATATATATATATATATATATATATATATTATATTAATTTCTGTTTTATGTGAATACCAGAATTAAGGTTAAAAATTAGTTTGAGGTAATTAAGGAGTGTATTAATTACTTCGCAAAGATTTTTGTGCTGTGTAAAAATCCTCCGGGATATGTTGGATAAATATTGTTTTCTCCGCAGGTAGGTTTCCTCTTTGTAACATGTTTTTTTATTAAAGGTTTTGTAAATGAACTTTTTTTCTTTAGTGATTTTCTTTTTTTTTTGTTTGTGACCCAACCAACACTACGACTAATTAGTTAGCACAGCATTCTTTGGATTTCTTTTCTCTTTCATCACCATATATAATTCTGGATTTTATCCTCTTTTTGTTTTATAAGACATTATCCGGCTTTTTCGACGTATTTCAGAATTTAAATACTGTATCTCACTCTTAAGAATTCGTATTTTTTTTCTGAAATTATCATTTCAAGTCTTTAAGAAAAAATGAAATCCCTCTCAATTGATTAAATTGTGTTACAGTTTGTCTATATTTTTCTAAAAGTTATTTTGTCCCATTTATTGGCATTGTTATACAGTCAATGATGAAAGTGCAGAGAAGTTTTCAGAAACGCATTGTTATATGCTCATAAACCGCAGTACTCTCGACTCTTGCTGCTCTAATTTATAAAAGCCAACACAAAGTAGAAGCTCAACTTCAATTCTTTGTTGGAGAAACGTGTTGCTAACAATGACGCTCCCGTAACTCGTAGTGCAAAAATAAAAGAACCAAGTTACGCTTTCAGTATATGAAAGCGCTTTTAAATCTTTAGAAAGAACTGGTGATAATTTCTAATGCTGCTAGAAATAGAAATCTTCTTAAAAGTTTTCTTCAGACAAGTAAATTTCGTCCCAATTAATATTCAGACCGTGTCAGAAGGTTTTACAACAAAAAATAAAGTATCCAGCAAGCTTTCCTTAATCGGCTTTCGTGATTCAACAAAGCAGCAAACGAGGTTTTTAATTTTTTCATGTCTGTTGCGAATTATGCAAGAAGTGTTAATTAAAATTGTAACGTCTTATAATTTCTTGGCAAACTCCCTCTACAAGAATTAATTTAACTTTTGTAGATTTAGAAAAATTCATTCAGTTAAATAAATTTTCTTTGTTTGAATTAACTTAATAAGTTATTTAAAATAAAGAAACGCTTGCCGAAATGCTTTTAATAAGAATTTTATTTATTCCATTCTAACGAACTCCAAACCTTTATGGTCTTATCTAAAACTTTACTTACAGAAACTGAAAACGTTTAATTTTGTTCTATAATGTAATGTAATAATAAAACATTTAACGAAGTCTAACGCATATATCAGTAAAGCCCATTCTTTTGGCTAGAAAATACCTGGAAGAAGTTGCTGAAGTGATAAAATTATTATGTTAACACCATTGTTTCCGGAAAATATTTTAAAACCTAGCGGTCTGATAATTATTGTTCTCTATGCTGTTTAAAATAATTATGTTCTTCACCGTTTCGCTAGTCACAACCTTGTCACAATAAATTTTGGTAATTACTAAATATAGGCTTAACCGTGCGGTTTTCGACTCTCTTCAGAAGGAGGAAAATTAACTCTCGTGGGTTTGTACAAGTGACTGGAATATAAGAAACCAACAATAGTCTAGAAACTGAAAAGATTCGTTTTAAAAGCCAACGTTCATTTACACTGATACTACGAAGCAGAGAATCTAGGAATTGTTATTTTCAAACGGTCGATAATTTCAAGAAACACCTGTTGGTTAAATGTCACGTTCAGGGAATAGTAGACAAACGTTAATATAGAATTCCATAGAAATTGTTTTTAACGGTCGATTTGTATAAACTGGTAAATAGCAAATATCTTAAGGAGTGAGTGGAATGAACAGTCGATAATGTAAGATAGATAGAGAAGCAGATAAAGCAAGCGTTGGATAGAAATCACGTAAAATATACACGTGGAGTTGGTTAAGGACGTCAACAATATAGATTTTCTGTAACTCAAGTGGGGTTTAAAAGGAGACAACAAACTTGCATAGAACAGAGATAGATAGCGGATAGGTGGTGCATTGTGACGACAGAAAATTATATCATTGGTTGATAGCCAACATTTTTCGAAAAGAGCTCATATGGTAAGGTAGGAGACTAAATTGTAGATAACACAACGACGGACGGGAGAATTTTTTCAGAATTTATAGTCGGTTACGTTAAAAATTTTAAGAAGCCGCTTGGAAAACAAGCTTTTCTCTTGAAACGGGTTTCACTGGGGGGGTTTGGAATAATATAAATATCCAGGAGAATAGATTAAAGCTCTCTTTTTCCCATCATCGAGTTCTGAATACGGGTTCAGACCTACATAATAGTCAAAGCTTTCGGTTAGAATTTGTGTGTTCAGTAATGTTACATTAAACATCTTATTTGAAAGTATAAAAGTTGTAGTAGCGGACCGTAAGTTACTAAAGTGATTGCACAAGTTAGTGCTTATTTAAATAAAAAGTACCGTTACTACGACTACGTTATTATATGGATAGATGATTTTGGAGTAAGCAGAACTGAGAAAAATTTGTATGCGTAATATCTGGAATGGAATGTTACTGTTGAGACGAAGCTAGTATCTTGGGAGAAGTACAGTTATTGTATGGTGGGGATCGGTGGATCCTGAAATCAGCGTAGTAAATGGAAACAGCGACGAGGGGTTTCTGGTAGCCATCTCCAGCTATGGAGAAGAGTGAAAGTGTCTCCAGGTAATAAATTTGAAATTTCTGTTTTTATATAAACATTTGTGGATATTTTGTGCTGTGTGGTTGACTTATTGGTGGCGTATTTATTGTATTTAAAAACTTGTTTAAAAAGATACATGTGCAGGACAATTTAATAATTTTGAGTATTAAAAAAGGGTTTATTGAGGATATATATAAATTTATTCAGGCAATAAATTGTGGTTGTAAGGAGTAAACGAGTCTGAAAATTTGTTTTCAAAAATGCAAGGTTTAAAAAGCATTTATAAACAAAACTGAGTTATAATGAGCTTACAATATACCAGTCTGAAGTCAAATTAGGGTTACATGTGGGGCCCATCTACTCATATCTACTCGAAAATGTTTAAAATCATTTAAAAATCAAGGACTTGAAAACATTCAATAAATTGAGCTGGTAATAATTGTACCAAAACGTTTGTACTCATTTGTAAATATTTTAACTGTTAATATGAGTAAATACAAGGTTGTATGGTTGTTGTATTATTTTGGTAATTTCATTTAAAGGTGTGTGAGTGTGAGAAAGGTATGTACGTAAAAATGGGTATTCAAGAAGAGGCCGATTGCTGAGCTAGCCAGGGGGAGCACAGAAATTCGAAGGAGTCCTAATAAAAGGGTAAGAAATTTTTTTTAACATTTTATTTTTTTTTGGAAAATTTTATGTTGGCCCAGGTGGGGCACGAATTTTACTGACCTACCACTGCAATATATATACATATATATATATATATATATATATATATATATATTTAATTTTATATAATAACGCTGCCCGCCGATGTAATAAACGTCCAGTTTCCTACTGCCCGCCACCGCTCTGTGTCTCTCTCTCTCTCTCTAATATACTAATTTTAATTCTGCCATGGCTAGCTCAGTTTAACTCACACAGAGTGGATAACGTTACGATAATCAAATAAATTAACCCCTTTTCCCTAAAACTTTTCCTGTTTAGAATGATAAAACAAAGTCGATCAATATTTGTATAATGAGAAAAAAATAATATCTACACTTCACAGTTTTACTATATGAAAAATAAACCCTTGAATCAATTTATAATATTTAAATTATTTATCCCCAGAATTATATCTCTTTTTTTTAATTTAAAGCCACCAAAAATGATACTATTACTAGAATATCTAGAACGTTCAAGACCTTTCCCCTTTTTGCGTAAATTTCTACATACGAAATACTTTTGTTGACTCCTTACAAAATATAGAAATTATAGTCAATAGTTCCAATAAAAAAAAATGAAATAATGCTTTATATAAGTTAGCCCTGACCTGTATTTTTCCCGGTGTGTCCTTCTTTGTTTTATCCTTTGATCTGCTGCTGTGTTGTGTCCCTTGATTACCTTCAATCGAGTAGCTTTTTTTAAAACAATGCTTTGCCTTGTGCTTCCTCCCGTGAATTTGAAGCAATAATTTTCATTAATTTGTTTCCAAAATTTACTGCGTGCTTTATTTAGATTTTCTTGTCGTCACCTATAGTTGTAGTAACTTGGATGTAACTTGGAAGTAACTTAGAATTTTCTAAGAGCCCTACATTATAAATGTTTAACCTAAATTAATCAATAAAATTTCTACTCACGTTTTCCAGCAAACGACGACAGCTTTTTCATCTATTTTTACTATAATTTATTTTAAAATATTGTGTAACACTTTTCACAAATTTCAATTATTTAATTTAAATATTAATTCGACACGTAAATTTTTGAGTACCAGCGACGCAGCTTCTACGTGGTTTTAATTGAGACCCACTCTTATCAATCTCTGGGCGTTATATGGTCTATCCCTATCTAAAATTCATTGGTTTATCTGAACTGTCGTTCAAAGATTGCAGCTAACCACATGTTGTTTTGGGTATATCTATGGATTTTACAAGTTTATTTCTGATGGAACGATTCAATGATCACATATTTTCCTAATATTTTTATTATTTGTCGATCTTTGACCGCTTGTTTTGGTCTTATTGAAAATTTTAATTTACCTTGACCTTTAAATTAGCTTATGGCTCTTGTTTGTGTTGATTAGGTTTTTTGGAAATCGAACGAATTTCATAAATAAAGTCACATAGCATATATAGCGTACACCACATATTTTTGTTTATATCTTGTGTTTAAAACTCATTTCTTTTGAAATATGCGTTTCTTTATCAGAGCGCTTTACTATCTTCTTTCATTATCGCATGCTTAATTTTTAATAGATATTGCGTGATGATTTACTAGCTTTTACCTTATCCCATGCGTATCTATTTATGAACGCTTCTTGATTTAGAACTGATGAATATGTCTATATTATTGAAGGACATGCTTACTTGCATTGATTAAAGTATTCCATGCGTATCTATTTATGAACGCTTCTTGATTTAAAACTAGTTTTATTGCATGTATAATTATTTCTCTGCTAAATATGTTTATATTATTGAAGGACATGCTTACTGCCATTGATTAAAGTTAATTGTGGTTTTATACAGGGTGTTTAATGTTTGTTCTTCGCATAATATGCGAATTACGTGTTTTCATGCTAATTAAATGCAGTTTTCTAATTCCTAGTACTATTTATATATATATATATATATATATATAAAATTTGCTGTGTTACCCCTCTTTAGAGTGGGACAAACAAAGGAATCTAAAATTAATATTTGTGAAATTTAATAGCGCTTTTCCAATTCGTAAATAACGATAGTACATATCTTCTGCTTCCATTTTTAAATTGTCGTTGAAAACTCAGCTTACAAGATCACACATATTATTTAAAATCTCCGGTTAGAATATCAGTGCATCTTTTTTTATCTTTAGTTAATTAACTTTAGAGTATCTTTTTGTATTGAAAAATCTTCAATTTTCATAAAACAAATAATACTTCAAACTTCTAATGCTTGAAACTATTTAAACGTATAACTTTCATGCAACTCGGCATGTTAATTTGCTTCAAATAATTAAATGCGAATTAATTATTCAACGTTGCATTTTGCTCCCTTTATGAAGAAATAATCACAACTTGAAAAGTTGCCGCTTATATATTTAATTATTTCCATTCGACAAGTTTCTTGTTCCGTTTGGAACATAATACACCGTAATCATGTAATTTTTCAAAGAGTGACGCATTTCTTACCTAATTAATGTCGAACGGCGTGATTTATGTTCATAGTGAAACGAGGGGATTGTGACGTCGCATCTATCTTATAGTAATGCGAAAGCTATAAATCGATTTTATTGCCTTTTTAGAGATAACGCGAGTTTTTTGAATAAACATGTATTTATTTAATTAATTTATACAACATATCTTAGTAGGATGACGCATTTGTCTTTATTTCTCCCGAAGCTTCTAGTACATGTGTTATATAAAATGTTTACGGAAGTCAATTTAGATAATTAATTAAAGCTTTAATTATTTTATTTATCCTTTGTAAATTCAAAAAGATTGATATATTTTGGAGTATTTACAAGAATTTAAATTACTTTCGCGCTTTAATAAAATGAATGGCTTTTGTATTCACACTTTAAATATGATTGATTTGCATAAGGTATAAAGTTTGTAACAGTCTTACGAGTTGGTTACTAATGTAATACACGGGAATTATGCTTTTTATCAACGCTGATGAATTTGATGATCTTGTAGATGCAATACTCTTACATACAAGGTGGTACAATGAATTTTTGGAAATTTTTATTTTTTCCGGTTTCTTTCTAATTGGGTAGGTTTTATTTATGGAATTGGGGTTTTAATGACCGCTCGTGACCTCCTTATCACGTCTATATATATATATATATATATATATATATATATACAATCCTGTTCATGATTCCTAAGTTGTTAGCTTTTTATGAACAGAAAATTTACTAAGCTAAGGAGCTGTAAGATGATAAAAACCAGCCATTGGTAGCAAATTGGCAACAAATTCATTTATAGCTATAGCTATAGAAAGGGGTGTTGATACGAGTGTCGTTCAACAAGTCTTTAGAAACTCCAAGAGATGGCGCTTGTAGTACCGAAAATAAAATTTTGACAGTAATCAACACTCCTAACTAGTCGGCTGTTAGAGTTTCAGTCGTATCCATCACATAGTTTCAATTTTGTTGTTGATTAAAGTTAAATCTTTTATTTGATTATAACAATGGATAAAAGTAAGTTTCGAGCAGTGATTAAACACTTGTATTTAAAAGGGTTAACGGCGAAAGAAATCAAAGCTGAGTTGGATGATGTCCATAGCACATGTGCTCCTGTTTTTGAAACTGTTTACAATTGGGTGAATGAGGTTAAACGTGGCCGTACATCCACAAAAGATGAACATCGTTCCCGACACCCTGTGGAAGTGACTAACCCCAAAATGATTGACAAAATCCACGGTATGATTTTAAATGATCGACGAATAAAACTGCGCGAAATAGTTGAGGCCACAGGCATAACGCAAGGCACAGTCGCTTCAATTTTGAACAAAAAACTGTCTGCGAAAGAAATCTCAACAAGATGCGTGTTGCGTTTGCTCACAATAGAGAATAAACGCAATCGTGTGGTCGATTATGAGGCTGTTTTGTCGCTTTTCCGTCGTAATCGTAAGGATTTTCTGCATTGACGAAACATGTATACATCACTACACTCCAGAAACAAAAGAACAGTCAAAGAGAAGGTCATCGCCCAAACAAATGCCTATTATGAGGTGCTTCCGAAATTCTATTGTTGAACGTCTTAAAAATTTTGGAAAAACGCTTAAAAAAACGTATAGAGCTGAAGGGAGGTTATGTTGAAAAATAATAAAATCTACCCAAGAAAAAGTTTTTTCTATTTTTTTCTAAGGACTTATTGAACGACCCTCGTAGTTCTGTGTGATAAAACTCGCATACAGCATTTGTTATTGGGTTGAGTAAAAGTCGTTTTAATTATTTTTACTTAGTGAAAACACAATGCTTTAGTTTCCACTATATAAACCAATATTATAAGGTTACTGCATCCTTCAAGTTTGAGAAAGGACGTTGGATTCGACAGTTTTTACGCGTACAGACTAGTTGTGTATATTAAATTACTGAAGACTTTTCATAATTTCTTTGTTAGCAGTTTATACAAAAGTTTTAGATATTGATCTTAAGCATTTGCTTTTTTACGGAAGTCTTCAAATTTATATTGCGGGGTAGAAATATATTTGATCAGTATATTTTGTTTCCACTTCTGGTTTATGCTGACTCTTAAGAGCTCATTAGAATACGAAAAGCGTATTCCTTTTCGAGCTATTTCCTTTGTGTCGTCAAAATGAAAGTCTTTTTGAAGGAAAATTAAAAGAAGGTAATATAAAAGATCTTTCTTAGATACGACTAATTATTTCTTTCTAGAACTTTATCCTCGCAATTAGCCAAAATGATGGTGTTCTATTTATGTTATGTATGCATCTTAAGTATAAGACTAATACCTTATCGTCTACCTAAGAATTTTATTCTATACAATGACACTAATATTGTGCACAAAGCTTATTCTCTTGAGAGTTTCAGACTATTAGCACTAATTTAGTTTCTTCACAAATCTTTTCTTTTGTAGTTTTGCAACTACAATGAAAACATACCTTGAAAATTGTTACACTTGTGCTTAAACTACTATGTATATAATACAATAAGGTAAAATACGTTACTGTTTTTAGCATCTGTACGCTATAGTGCAATAAGGTATGCTTTGGAGACAAAATCTCTAGGAAATGGAAAGGGGATTATTTTAGCTTTAGAAAATATATATAACTTTTCTAATCTTAGCACCTGAAAATAATTTCATCTTATAACTATTAGAATCAAATGTAAAAAATATATTACTTCGTTTGTTGTTTATAACATAATAGAGTTTAAAACAAAAGCATAAAAAAGTGCTTTGCTTTGTAAACAATTTTAAGCAATCTTTAGGTTCGATTTTGTTAAAATTCAAATAGAAACACGATTAATCTCCAAACTGGAATTAAACCATTCGCGGCATTAATTTTAAAATAACTAAATACATTACAGCTAGAGATTTTCGATTTCATGATCTTCTGGAACGCGTTTTCCATCCAGACGTTTGATCCCGAACTAAGTTGGACATGTACAGTGGCGTACAGTCAAAGTGATCTCTTTAGATGTTTCGACAAAACCGATACTGCTGCTAAGAATATTGCTAAATTGTTATGTTTTACGGTATTCCATGCAGAATCTCTCTATTTCAGAAAATTACAATAACAAATTCCTTCCCTAGCAAAATAATAGGTCGGGGTTGAAACCAGAAACAACGAAGCAGGTGGTTCAGTAATTGCATCAAGCAAAAAAAAATTCGTTTGAGGAAACTCAAAGAAAAGTAAAAACCAATAAAAAATTAACTTATACCCGGCTCGAAAGACCAATATACGCTAATAGGATGAACTAAAAGAAAATTAACTTAAAAAAATTACAAGAAACACTCAAAAATCAACAAAAGAATTTTTATCCGGCTCGAAGGAATAGTATACCGGATAAATCAAGAAATATAAAGGACTTAGGAAAAAGGAAAAGTAAAAGGAAGCAATTATCGAAGATAAAATGGAATAGCTTAACACTGAGTAAAAGGTCTTCAGATGGCGGACATCTCTAGTAAAGAAACAGTAAAGTTTTCAACCTCAAGAAAGGAAATTGGTTTTTCGCTAAAACCAAAAGTAAGAAAAGGAACGAGGAAGAAAGCCAACAGTACAAACCAAAACGAAACAATAGCTGTCAAGCCTCAAGGGTAAACGAGAATGCTGGATAGAAAAAATTGAAGCACCTTAAGCTGTGGAACCAAAGAATTGCATTAAACGAAGAACCGAAGAAAAGAATAGCTAACTAGACCGGAAGCCGAATAAGTCGTGGTTTCTGAAGAAGAGAAAACAAGGTTTAGAAAGCACCTACCGTGCATTTATATTTTCAATGCTCCACCAGAAGGTACTACATTGGCCAGGAGGCGAGTTTTTGGTTGCCTGGAAATTTAGAATTTTGCCGAACCCTTGCCGTTCCAGGCAAGGTAGGGATCTTTAACGTGCGTGACAACACTCACACACGGGACCTCCATTTAACCTCTCATCCGAACGAGGGCGTAATTTATAGTGAAAAATGCTCACCTGTCAGACGGCCGTGTCGGGATTTGAACCCAAAACCTTGGGATTCGTAGTCTTACGCTTACTACACTGATCCACGGCGACACCAGAAAGCACCTACCACAGGAAGTGGGTCGAAAAATTTTATAAGGTTTGTATGAGGACTAACACTAAGAAAACCAGCAAAAGGATAAGGAAAGGTAAATGGATCAAAAGGAACGGAGAAGTAAAACTAAAAGCAACAAAAAACTATAAGATAGCAGCACCAAAATTGCAAGAAGAGGTCAGAAGAACGAAACGCAACACCGAAAGAAAATGTATGTGAGTTGGTGTGTGTGTGTGTGTGTTTGTGTGTGTGTGTGTGGTGTGTGTGTATGTGTGCGTGTGTGTAAGTATTGAACCGCTTTAATCGCCTCTTACGACAGGCAGATCTTACCGTGTGACTATTCTAATCCCGAACTCACACGAGGTTGGGTGAGTAGTGTGCGGGAGGAATGATAAAAAGAGAACAAGGATCAATAAGAAAACCAATCAGAACAAGAAAATTATTTCGAAAACCAGAAAACATAAAGTCCAGAGATCAAGTCGTAAGGAAGAACAGGGTCAGCATAAAAATTGGGGAAGCCAAAAGGAAGACGGAGCAAGATTTAGAACATTAGGATTACGCCGACCTATATTTTCAAGTTCAGAATCAGAATAGAAAATTTTTAGCCTTTTATTTCCTTTGTTAACCGGTTTCGTGGGTTGAGTGACCGAAACAGGAGGTAGTATTGAGCGGGTATTTTTCCGCAGAACATTATTAACAGGCGGTGGAGTAGATGAAGCATGCGGTTGAGGATGTGGTGGCGAAGAAAGAGGTAGTAATTGTGGTTGTGGTTTAGAAACTCAGTACACGTCATGGAAGAACCATTTTGTTTTTAGTATTGGTTATAAGAAAGTTAGTGTTTAAAAAAGGAACATCATGGCCCAACGTTAGAAAAAGGAACAGCATTGGCTGTAAAAGTGTCAACCTTACAAGAACAAACAGAATCAAGTAGAACTTCATCAGAAGGACAAGAATCAAGTAGGAGTTTATCAACATTAAAGAAATGAGCAGAACCAGGTTGACCTTTGTCAACATTAGAAAAAAAAGCAGAATCAGGAAGAACTTCGTCAACATTACATAAAAGAACATCAGGTAGAATTTCATCAGCATTAGATAAAGAAGTAGGATCAGGTAGGATTTCATCAACGTTAGATGAAGAAACAGAAGCAAGTAGAATTTTATCAACACTAGATAAAGAAGCAGAATCAGAAAGAACTTCATCAAAAGGAGCAGCATCAAGTTGAACTTCGTCAACATTAGAAAAAGGAGTAAAAGCAAGTAGCGTTTCATCAATGTCAGATACAAGAGTAGTACCAGCAAATCTTCGGCCACAATAGGAACTGCTTTCTCGACAACAGCAGATAAAGAAACAGGAACTAGAGCCCGAAGAAATTTTTTCGAAGCCATGTTTGCCGAAGAAGAGTATGTTTTGGTAGTAGTAGTAGTAGTAGTAGGATGACCGACATGAGGTGCAGAAAAGAACGCAAAATTTGAAACAGAAGAAAAGAGGTTCCTAGAGCTGAGGAGAGAATTTGAAGAATTATTCGAAAACTTATTAGTAATAGGATGACAGTTCGGACAGTTGCGGCGAGTAACTCCCTTATGCCCGCAACCGTAGCAATGGAGTACTTGAGGACGAATGAAACGTGTAGAAACATAACCAGGTTGATCGCAATTAAAGCATATGACCGACAAGTAGAAGTACACATAGGAATAAAAATAGCAGAAATTACAGAAGAAGTATTTGATCTACCCGTAGGCATAGGAAAAATCTTAACAGTTTGGTCATGCGAAGTAATAGTATTTTTTTCAGTTGTAGGGGACGTGTAAACAAAATCGAGTTCCGCAGAAAAGGTTTGAGTAAGTTCAGAAGTAGCTATCGGAGTAGTAGCGCGACAGAAATTTTCTATTTTAGTATCGAAAGAAACGCGGAGATCGTCTAAAGTAATTTCACACTGATTTTGCGCTTCTAGTGGAGGAAACTGCATATAGCGATATCCTGCGTGGAACCACAGGAAAATGATGCATTTGAACGCAAGTGAAGATTTGTCAACATCGAAGCTTTTGTATAGAAGTTCTGACTGCTGCAAGGTCGGCATCGTAATCGAAAACAATGGGGGTTGGAAGGAGTGCGCCATCCCGTTCAGTGCAAAAAGCAACCCTTCACGGATCTGCGGAGTTCATCTCCATAGATCTTAGAATAAAAACCACGAAAAAATAATTCGTACAGAAACTTGGTTTTGCGTAAATGTTTCACATGTATGCGCCGCCGATTCCCTTTAACTCAATAAAAAAGTAACCAAACCAACAGTAGTTAAAGTATACTGGAAGGAAAAATTAAAATTCAAAGGAATTCAAAAAGAAAATTGGTAGGACTTACAAAATAGAATCTAAAACACTAATCGAAATAGAAGTAACAAATAGAAACTAGGAATAGAGATAGGGTGCTAGTGTTTTCAAAAACTGGAATTTCCAGCGAAAACATAATTCTGGCAACTCGACATAAACAAAAATTTACAGAAAACATGTAATGGACAAGGAACAATCAAACAAACGCAACAAAGGAAAATTTTTATCATGCTGAAACGGCATATGTACAGTGTGTCCCAAATTGGATGTATTAAATGTATAACTTAGTTGTTATTAAAGATACATTAAAACTGTGTGCGCAGTCATGTGCCAACTTTTTGAGATCAATTCAATGGTGAAATCACAAATGAGCGATCTTCTTTTGTTTTCGAGTTATAGCCAAAAATTGATAATTTTAACGATTCTATTAATTCGGATAACTCGTTTGGTTGCAAAAATATCCAAAAATACTGTAACAGTTTTTTATACGGTTTTTTACGTAGACTACAGTGGCGTACGCAAACATTTAATATTTATAATACTTTTGAGGTTATAATATAAACTTGCATTTTTTTAAATGGAAACCACAATTGGTTGGCACTTTATTTAAAAGCTCTTTTTGACAGCTTTTCAAAAATATATAGTTTAATATAATTATCTTTTCAAATGGCCGAATTATTTCATGTTTTTGGTATAATAAAATAATTTATTATATTGGTAATAAATAGTTGGCCGCGAAACAAAAAGTAAACAAAAAACGACAATTGTTTGTATAACAAACGTCAACGAGCTTCAATCCTAATATTGATATCCTGTTACGTTTATTTCTATGCAAGATGATTACTGATTGCACTGCAAAAGGATCGTTTTCTAAACTAAAGTTAACAGAAACTCCCCATCGAGCGCTCATGACACAATAATTCTTAATTGCTTTATGTACTTTGTATATCGAAAATAAACTAGTAAGCAAGCTCTCGTTTGAAACTGTTATTCAGACATTAACTCAGAGTAAGACTAGAGGTGAGATTTTTAATTTTTTAAATAATTCATTAAAAGTACTTGTTTTGTAACTGTTATAAAAATAGTTGTTAGTAAAACACAGTTCTCTCTCTTAGAAACATTAATTACTTAAATTATTTAACTTTTTCCATTAAGTGTCCTGTTTATTTATTTATTTACTTATGTCACATGCAAAATTTTTCAGTAATATCACTGAAAGAATTTTCTTTACATTACAAAGCGTGTTTATTTCTTTACATTGTCTATTACATTCGTTAATTTTATGCGTATCTAAATGTGGTGACTGATTGCAATAGATTTCGAAAATAGTACAAAAATAGTGGTGCCTATAAGCTAAGAACAGTCACATCCGAGACTACTACTAATTGTATGTACAAATTGTTTTTAAAACCTGATATCTGATACTAAATACAGATATATATTACTCAAATTTAGACCTGGGTAGAAAATTAATTAACGACATCAAATAATTTTAATCACCCTGTATAAAGAAACAAATAGAAATTACGTGCGAAATTTATATTAATTAATTCAATTTTTAAGTAACGAGTATTAAACAAAGTGTACAAATAATAACTAATATTTAATTAGTATTCGCTAAAAATTAAAGGGTAGAAGTCAATGCCATTCATTATTATTTTAATTGGAGTTAATTGAACGATTATTGAGGTATAATATGCATAAAAGCTTTTAAAAATCCAATAATACCAAATATGAGACGCGTTGCTAGCATACAAATCTATCAAAGGGGGTTAAGATACGTGGAATATCCAAGTCGTAGAAGTATTACGATTGAACACCTGCGTATTTTTAAATAACACGTTCTGTTTAATTTGTTTGGATAAACATGAAAATTCTGCGTATATTGCAAACGGTCGGATAAACCGTAGTTTATATTAACGGGAAGGCTAGTTGAGCGGTTATTTAACTCAAATAAGAATCCACGTGGATTGAAATAACCGATAGTAAAGAATATCGATTTGTACCACTCAGACCAGGGTAGAAAGAGACGGATAAAACAGGTAAAGAAGAGACACAGATAATTAAAGGCCGGATTTAAGCAAGGTCACGAGAAAACGATTGGTTGAAATACGAGGCAGATATGAGACGTGGAAACAACAAGTTCTATACAAAATTAGTTAATTGTTCTCGGACGTGTTTGCAAGCAGTGTGAAAATTTCTTAGATTTTCAACTTGGACGTGTGCAAATTTAATAGAAACGCTGCGCCGGACTGTCTAAAAGGGAACATAGAATGCGAAATTCTAAAAATTGTCCGTTGAGGGACAAAACCGACGTGCAAGCGAGCCATTATATAAACTCGTGTTGATAGGTGTTGGTCTCTCTTAGATTTTTGACTTTATTCAATACTTTAAACAGTGCTCTCTTTAATTTTTGATGTTATACGATACTGCAAGCAGAATACGTGCTACGATACAAGTTATTATGCATTAGTGCACTTAGAAAAGATAGATAAGGTAATAAAGTCTAGTTATATTTGCGGGTATTACTGTACCAATTATCTAAATTAGTAGCAATAAATAAATACATTTAAGTATGCAGCTTTGTATAGCGTGAACGAATTATGAATTTCTTTGCTATTTTGTTCGGGAGTGAGTAATCAAGTGTTATTCGTAAACGTGATTGGTTCTACAAAACAAGATTTAAATATACGTAGATGAGTTCCTGAGAAGCCCTGAAACAATTTAGATGAATGGTAGTGTACAAAAATTTTAAAAGCGTTCAGAATCTAAAGCCGTAAACATAACCCAGTTAGGAATGGTGTGATTAACAAAGGACGATGTACATTGGAGCCACAAGTGCATTAACCTTCAGGTAAATTATGCAATTTTGTTCGATCTTAGATGTTTTGGTGTGTGTAGAATATCTTTATAATTTGTTTGATTAAAAATGGACAGTAGTAAATTTGTATAAACAACAAATTTTTAATTTTAAGGTAAAATTTTCTTGTAGAAGTAGAAAGGAGTATTTATCAAATTTATGTTTTTGATTATGATGAAAATTTGGGTCTGTCTTTGAGCTCAATTAGACTAACCTGTTTAATTAACGTAAAGGGGTGGGTGATGCTCCCTTTTATTCAGACTTAGGTCTGCACATATTGTAACTTAATTAGTATGCATCCTACCAGGACTTTAATTCTGGATGCATATTAAAATGATGACAAATTTTAACCTTGAAATTTTATGATATTGATATTACTGAAATTTAATTTTGAAATTTTAATGTATTATGAATATTGATGTAAATAGAGTTAACGTTGATGTTTGTGGTAGAAATGTGTTTGTTTTTTTTTATGAATGAGGATGAAAGTTTTAACTAGGTGCCCAATTCGAAAGGCTCGAATATTTTTTTTTACTCTGGTGAGGCTTTTTGAAGGTTTCACAGCAATATATATATATATATATATATATATATATATATATATATATATTACTCATATTTAGACCAGGGTAGAAAATTAAATAATCACATCAAATAATTTTAATCACCGTGTATAAGGAATTTTATTAGATAATACGCTTTATTAAAACCATGAAGCATAAATAAATTCGGTCGTTTCAATAAAAATAAGAGATTTAAATCATGTACAAGACGCTTTATATCAAAAGAAACAGTATTAACAAGCTCTACGTGTAATGTATTTATTCCGAGGAAAGAAACAAATGGAAATTACGTGCAAAATTTCTATTAATTAACCCTATTTTAAGTAACCGGTATTAAACAAAACGTACAGATAATAATTAATATTTAGTTAGGATTCACTAAAATTTAAAGGGTATTAATTTTAATTGAAGTTAATTGAACCGTTAGTAACATATAATATCTATAAAAACTTGTAAAAACCCAATAAAATAAAGCTCTGAGAATTAATATTATGTTTGGACACCTGCGTATTTTTAAAAAGCTCATTCTGCGTAAATTTTGCAGATAATTAATGGTTACAAAGAATCTTGGAGAAACCGGGGCTTAATATTCACGGGAAGGCGCGATACGGGGTTATTTAACCCAGATAGTCCACATGGACTGAAATAATCGATAGTAAGGAATATCAATTTGCACCACTAAGAACAGGTTAGAGAAGGAAAGATAATGTGCGTAAGACAAAGACACTAATAATTAAAGGCGTGATATGAGCAACGTCACGAGGGTCACGATTGGTTGAAAATAAGATGCACATATGAGAGGTAGAAACAACAATTTCTGTATAAAATTTAATTAGTTATTCTCGGTCATGTTTGCGTGCCGTGTGAGAATTTCTGAGATTCAACTGGGACGAGTGCAAAATTCGTAAAAATCGCATGCCGAGCTGCGGACTGGGAACCTAGCATGCGAAATTCTTTAGAATTGCCCGTTTTGGGGAACAGACCGACAGACAGGCTAACCGCTATATATACCGAGTATAACCAAATATAAACAAGCTCTCTTACATCCGCGACTTGATTCAATACGTTAAACAGTGCATTTTAGTTTGATAGAATAATTTAAAGTTTGCTCGTATATTTTGGTGATTTAAAACAGTTTGTACTTGAGTGCACTTAGATACAAGGTAATAAAATTTAGTATCACTGTACCAATTAGTAAAATTTACAACGACAAATGTATACACAAAAGTAGGCAGTTTTGGGGTATATTGGTGAAAGAAGTATGAATTTCTTTGCTATTTTGCGGGGATGTGAATAATTAAATGGTTCATAAACGTGTCTGGATCCACAAAACAAGGGTCAGATATACACAGATGAGTTCCTGAAAAGCCCTGAAACAACTTTAGATGAATGGTGATGGAGAAAATTTGAAAAGCGTTGAGAATCAGAAGCCATAAATATAATCCAGTTGGAATGGTGTGATTAACAAAAGGGACGATGTACATTGAAGCTACGAGCGCAGTAACCTTCAGGTAATTTATACTATTTTGTTTGAACTTTGATATTTTTGTGTCTGTGTTGAATTACTTTATAATTGATTTACTTTAAATGGACATTAGTGAAATTGTACTAACCATAAAATTTTAATGTTAAGGTGAAATTTGCTTGTTTAGGTAGAAAGGAGTATTTAGTATTGATGTTCTGGATTATGATGAAAATTTGGGTATGTCTTTGAGCTCAATTACACGAACCTGGTTAATTAACGTAAAGGGTGGTAGATGCTCCTTTGTACTCAGACTTCGGTCTGCATATATTGTTATATTAATTAGTAGGCATCCAACAAGGACTTTAATTCAGGATGCACATTTAAATGATAATAAATGTAATCTTGAAAATTTCTGATACTGAAATTTATGCCAAAATTTAATTTTGAAATTTTAATGTATTGTGAATATTGATGTAAATAGAGTTAACGTTCGTGTTTGTGGTAGGAATGTGTTTGTTTTTTTTTATGAATGAGGATGAAAGTTATCTAGGGGAGCAGCCGAGGCGATTAACAGAAGAAAGTCAATGGACCAACACAGTTAAGGTAATGAATAGCTTTTTGTAGGATTCACAGCATTCTTCGGCATCCAATTCGTAGGGGCTCGATTCGAAAAGCGGAGTACCCGGATTTTAGAGGATTCACAGCATTATATGGCGACCACAACGTGAGGGCTCAAGTTCCAAATAAAATTTTTGTGATTTTATTCCAGGAAACTGGCGATCTGAGAGAGAGAGTTTCTGTGTGTATATAAATTTAAGAGTATTTTAGAGTGTGTGAGAGTGATTAGAACGTATGCAGAGAAAGGAGTGGTTAAGGAGTCAAGGAGTGGAAATTGGAAGTGACGATAGTGCATTGTGTGGGAAAAATTCGAAAATGGAAGAAGCGGGAGGCAGTAGAGATCAGTCGAGGACGGAATCAGGGGATCAAGGAAATGAGTTAATGATGAGAATGTTAGAGGAAATGCGATTAGCTAGGGAGGAATCCAATAGAAAATTAGAACAGCTAAGCGATGAATCGAATAGAGCGAGAGAGGACTCATATCGAAAATTTGACCGAATGAATGAGACATTAACAGGAGTTAGGGAAACCCTAAGTGAGAAAATAGATAAGACGAATAAAGAAGTTTCAGAAGTTAAAAATAGTCTTACCGTAAAGATGGGGGAAGTAGAAAATAGGGTTGATAAAAATGAGCGTGACATTACAGGTCTTCGACAGGAAATGGGACATTTAAGGTCCGAAGTACGCATTTTTTGTGAAGAAGAGATTAATGTAAAAATGACTGAAGTGACGGACTCATGTAGGGATCAGTTAGGCAGGGTAGAACGCGAAGTTAGTGGTATCAAATACAACATGTCAAATTTAACGGGGGATGGTCCCAGATTTTCTACAGGTGGAGTATCATTGGACCAACACATGAAATTTTATGGCGATAACAGGGTAAATCCACAAATTTTTATTAATAGTGTAAGAAATCTAGTGGGAAATTTATTTGACGAACAGACTAAACTGAATACGATAAAGGCTTTATTAAAGGACAACGCGGAAGCATGGTACAATTTAGTAGGACAGGACATAGACACCTACACGGAGTTTGAAGACAGATTTTTAAAGCACTACTGGAGTGACCACAGACAAGACCAGGTACGAGACGACTTAATCACAGGGAAATTTAAGGGAGAATTTTCAGGAAGTAGGGAGCAATATGCTATACGCAAGTATAGCATAGCAAAGCAACTGAACCCACCACTGACGGACCGACAAATTATTAAGTATTTATCACGACACTTCGAGGTAGACATAAGACAGCACGTAGCACTACAGAACATAGTGGACAGAGAAATGTTTTTGGAATACCTGCAGAGGTACGACGACGTAAGTAGGGGACGACCTCGGGATAATAGGGAAAGACAGATCAACACAGTTAGGTTTGACAATAGAAGGGACAACTACGCTAGACGGGGGAATAGTTACGGATACCAGCGACAGAATTGGGAACAGAGACGACCATACGTTAGGAGTAATAGTTTAGGAAGGGGACCTGCACAGAGACCGGGACCTACCAGAATGAATAGTTCACCAGACATGAGCGGGACTGCTAATACAGACACGGAACGAGTGGAAACGCCTAGGACGTACGCTGAGGTGACGGCTAGACCAGGACCGAGTAGGGAAAACAGACCTGGACAGGATTTTTAGAACGCGACAGACCACTAGATTTCAGTGTAAATGTATATGAACATCCACGTGAATTTTTCAAAATTGAGGAGGAAGTAGAGCCAGAAACTGAGGAAAAATTATGTTTGCCAATTATTAATATAGAAATTTTTGAGAATAATGTAGAAATATTACTTGATACAGGGGCAGAGGCGAGTTTAATATCGGAGGAATTCGTCAGCAAAATTAGGGATAAGGTTTGTGATAGAATTATGCCTATAAAGCGTAGTCATTTAGTAGCTCCAAATAAAAAGAAGTTTGCTGTAGTAAATAGTGTTGTGGTGCTTAGGATAGATATAGGAGGTTTAAGCTGTGAACAGGAGTTTGTAATTGTGCCTGGACTGAAGTTTCAGAGCATTTTAGGTGTTGACTGTATGATGAAGTTAGGGGTGTTGATAGATATGGAACGGAAGGTAATAAGGATTAAGGATAGGGTAGTGCCATGGAAGGGCAGTTATGAAGTCACAGAGGATGACACGGGGTTTAGTATTAATGTAGTAGAGTTAGAGGATGATGAAGGTAAACAGATCAACACAATAAGATGTCCAGAGGATAGGAGAGTAGAGGTTCAAGCTTTATTACAAAAACATGCAGAATTAGTGGGAGTAGAAGCAAGCACAGCGTTAGGCTATGAGCACAGATTGGAAGTGGATAATTCAGAACCGTTCAACGCAAAGGTTTATCCAATTCCAGCAGCATATCGGGAGCAGGTGAAGGCAGAATTAAATAAAATGTTGGAAGATGGCATAATAGAGGTATCAAACACTCATTTCATAAATCCGTTGGTGGTAGTCAAGAAAAAGGATGATAGCATTCGTTTATGTTTAGATGCACGAAAAATTAATCAACGGACCAAACCGCAATTCCATTGTCCACCATCCATGGACACGCTTTTGACGAGATTAAGTGGCAAGTTTATTTTTAGTAAATTAGATTTAAGGAATTCATTCTGGCTGATTCCATTACACAAAGATTCTAGAAGATACACAGGATTTTCCGTAGAGGGAAAAATCTATAATTTTAAGGTAGTACCGTATGGTTTGTCAACGTCAAGTGCAGCATTAATTAAGGCAATGCAAGCAATTTTAGGAGCATATGAGCAATTCTGCATACACTATGTGGATGATATTTTAATTTTTAGTGAAACTGAGGAACAACATTACTCTCATTTAGAACGGATATTATTAGAGCTTAAATTAGCAGGATTGAGGCTGAATATAGAAAAATGTGAATTTTTTTCAAAAACGGTTAAATTTCTGGGGTATGTGGTGAACACTCAAGGTATGTGTATCGATAAAGAAAGATTGTCCGAACTTTTGACATATCCGAGACCTAATAACATTAGGAAATTAAGAGCTTTTTTGGGGGTCCTTAACTTTTATAAAAGTTTGTACCGGGATTTGCTGAAAAAGCGGGTCCATTGTTTAAACTTCTGAAGAAGGGAGTAAGATGGAGTTGGACGGAAAGTCAAGAGGCAGCATATCTGACACTGTTGGAACAATTTCACGACCAACTAATTTTGAGGCATCCTAGATTTGATGTTGGTTTCGTACTGAGGACGGATGCATCGGATAGTGCATTAGCAGCAGAGTTGTACCAAGTACAAGAAGGGAAGAGGTGCCCATATCTTTTGTTTCACGCACACTGAAGCCGCATGAAGTAAATTACACGATTAGTGAAAAGGAGATGGCTGCAGTGGTGTTTGGTGTTACGAAGTTAAAATTTTTTTTGATAGGAAGACATTTTGTAATCGAAACGGATCATTCGGCGTTGTGTGCGTTGATGAATACGAGATTTTCTAACAATCGAGTATATCGATGGGGGTTGTTACTACAGGAGTTTGACTTTGAGATTAAATATATTAAAGGAGAAAATAACTTTATAGCAGACGCGTTTAGTAGAAACAGGGACATGGATAACAAAAGACCGTGTGACATCATGATTGCCATGAACAGTCTACTACAAAATGATTCAGTATATGGAGAAGAGGAGATCTTGAGGAACCAGAGGCAGAGTGAGGAGCTACAGATTGTTAGAACGAAGTTAGAAAATGAACCGGGATTTAAAAACTTCCATATGATAAACGGCTTTTTGTGTAAAAAAATTCAAGAATTGGAAGTGTATGTAGTGGATAGGGTACAAGCAAAATTAATTATCAAAGATCTGCACTTAAGATATGGTCACATAGGGATCCGAAAGACATGGTTAATTTTAGGAAACGTTTTTTCAACTAAAGACTTAGGGTTAGTAAAGTCAGTCATCAACACTTGTCACTTATGTACTTTAGGAAAGTACAAAATAGTACGAGTCAAGATGTGGTACAAAGTATACACGTACAAAATCCCTGGACTTAGTTGCTATTGACTATTTGAGTAATCTAGTCAGAAGTACAAAGGACACAAACATGTGCTGATTGTGACTGATGTGTTTTCGAAATTTACCAAATTATATCCCACTCGGGATTGTAACACAGTCGGAACAAACAAGAAATTGGAACAATTTTGTAGGAAGTAGGAACTTTTAAACGGATATTAGCAGACAATGCTACTTATTTAATAATCAAAGATTTAGAGATTATTGGGAGAGGCAAAACATTAAAGTGGTGTTTTGTAGCATAAGGCATCCTCAAGCGAATCCAGCTGAGCGATATATTCAAGAGACGGTTAAGTTTTGCGTTTAGCTTCACATAGGAATCATCGTTTATGGGAGGACAATTTGTCTAAGGTTGAATCTTTTATCAATGAAACCCTAGTACCGTGACAGAAACCAGTCCCATCATGCTGATCAAGCAACAGTATCCCGAAAGACCATGGCAAATTGTGCCTAGGGACGATGAATTCCAACAACTTTTGGTAGATGTGAGGGAGAGGTTAAGGAAGAGAGCTGAAAAATATACAAGGAAGATGAACGCAAGAATTAGAAAGAGGGTAAAATTTAAAGTGGGAGACCAGGTAGTAGTAAAAGCTTGAGAGTAGGGAAGAGAGATAGGATGACATGTGCTAAACTACACTTGCCATATGAGGGACCTTTTGAGATAGGTGAAGTAGTAGGAGTGCACATATTTATTAAGGGAAGTAGGTACGGGAAATGAGAGGGGACGGTTTCACGTCAACCTACTATTCCCTTATACCGGAGAACCAGCACCACAGGAGAAATAGGTGTATAATAGAGTAAAATTTAAATAGGATAAGAATAGAGATAGGTGTATATAGAAAAGTAGAAGTAAGTGTTTATAGAAAATAAAGCTAGGTATAGGATAAATATGGGAGATAATTAGGAATAGGTTTAGGATGAGAATAAAGAGTAAATGTAGGAAGAAAATAAGATAGGTTAAGTGTAGATATTTCATAGAAGATTAGTGGAGAGTTAGGAATAGAGTAAGAGTAGGATAGGCATATAGGATTAGGTAGGGGGAAGTAAAGTATAGTGAAGATTAGTTAAAAGTTAGGAATAGGATAGGTATATAGGATGTATATAGGATTAGATGGATAAGTAGGATGAAGTTAGGGATAATTTCAGTTTATAGAATTAGGTGAGAGTTAGGAATAGGATAGGGATATAGGATAGGTGTAAATTTTTTTTTGATTGGAGACAAAGTAGGTAAGTTAGATAGATAAGGGTAGAGAGTGATAGGCAATTTTTTGTAATTTTTTGGGCTAAATGCTTAATATTTGCATTCAAATAAGTGTGATTATTTGTATTCAAATAGGGGGAAAATACTCATATTTAGACCAGGGTAGAAAATTAAATAATCACATCAAATAATTTTAATCACCGTGTATAATGAATATTATTAGATAATACGCGTTATTAAAACCGTGAAGCATAAAAATTTATTAGTTTCATTAAACATAAGAGATTTAAATCATGTACAAGACGCTTTATATCAAAAGAAGCAGTATTAAAAGCTCTGCGTGTAATGTAATTATTCTAAACAAATGGAAATTACGTGCAAAATTTATCTTAATTAACTCTATTTCAAGTAACCGGTATTGAACAAAACGTACAGATAATATCTACAGAAACTTGTAAAAACCCAATAAAATGCAAATCTTAGAAGTGTTAGTTAGAAGTAGGATGTTTGAACACACCTGCGTATTTTAAAAGACAATTTCAGTTTAATTTGTTTAGATAAACATGTCGATTCTAAGGATATTGGAAACGGTCAGATGCTTTAGCACGAAATACAAAACAGGGTTTATTTAAAAAGCTCTGAGAATTAATATTATTTTGAACACCTGCGTAGTTTAAATATCACGTACGGCGAAAATTGTGTAGATAACAAATGGTTTCAAAGAATCTTGGAGAAACCGGGGCTTAATATTTACGAGAAGGTGCGATACGGGGTTATTAAACCCAAATAGTCCACATGGACTAAAATATAATCGATAATAAAGAATATCAATTTGCACCAATACGAACAGGTTAGAAAAGGAAAGAGAAAATGCGTCAAGCAAAGACACATATAGTAAAAGGCGTGATTTAAGCAACGTCACGAGGGTCACAATTGGTTGAAAATAGGATGCAAATATCAGAGGTAGAAACAACAATTTCTGTACAAAATTAATTAGTTTTTCTCGGACATGTTTGCGTGCCGTGTGAGAATTTCTGAGATTTAAATGGGGCGAGTGAAAAATTCGTAAAAACCGACGCACGAGCGACGGACTGGGAACATAGAATGAGAAATTCTTAAGAATTGTCTGTTTTGAGGACAAAAGCGATGTGCCGGCTATTCGCTATATATACCGGTGGTAATATGAATTTCGGCCTCTTAGACTTTTGACTATTCGATGCGTTAAAAGCTCTTACATCCGCGACTTGATTCAAGATGTTAAACAGTGCATTTTAGTTTGATAAAATAATTTAAAGTTTGCTCGTATATTTTGGTTATTCAAAATAGTTTGTTCTTTACGTGCTAACATGAATATACTTGAGTGCATTTAGATACAAGGTAATAAAATTTAGTATCACTGTACCAATTAGTAAAATTTACAACGACAAATGAATACACCAAAAGTAGGCAGTTTTGGCGTATATTGGTGAAAGAAGTATGAATTTCTTTACTATTTTGCGGGGGTGAATAATTAAATGGTTCATAAATGTGTCTGGATCCACAAAACAAGGGTCAGATATACACAGATGAGTTCTGGAAAAGCCCAGAAACAACTTTAAATAAATGGTGATGGAGAAAATTTGAAAAGCGTTGAGAATCAGAAGCTGTAAATATAACCCAGTTGGAATGGTGTGATTAACAAAAGGGACGATGTACATTGAAGCTACGAGCGCAGTAACCTTCAGGTAATTTATACTATTTTGTTTGAACTTTGATATTTTTGTGTGTGTTGAATTACTTTATAATTGATTTACTTTAAATGGACATTAGTGAAATTGTACTAACCATAAAATTTTAATGTTAAGGTGAAATTTGCTTGTTTAAATAGAAAGGGGTATTTAGTATTGATGTTCTGGATTATGATGAAAATTTGGGTATGTCTTTGAGCTCAATTAGACGAACCTGGTTAATTAACGTAAAGGGTGGTAGATGCTCCTTTGTACTCAGACTCCGGTCTGCATATATTGTTATATTAATTAGTAGGCATCCAACAAGGACTTTAATTCAGGATGCACATTTAAATGATAATAAATGTAATCTTGAAAATTTCTGATACTGAAATTTATGCCAAAATTTAATTTTGAAATTTTAATGTATTGTGAATATTGATGTAAATAGAGTTAACGTTCGTGTTTGTGGTAGGAATGTGTTTGTTTCTTTTTTATGAATGAGGATGAAAGTTATCTAGGGGAGCAGCCGAGGCGATTAACAGAAGAAAGTCAATGGACCAACACAGTTAAGGTAATGAATAGCTTTTTGTAGGATTCACAGCATTCTTCGGCATCCAATTCGTAGGGGCTCGATTCGAAAAGCGGAGTACCCGGATTTTAGAGGATTCACAGCAATATATATATATATATATATATATATATATATATAAATACAGAAGAATAATCCCCATTTGGAATGCAAATGAATGCTTGATATATATTAATAGTTATTAAGATGAAATGCTTTAGCCGTTCTTTTAGTGGTTTTCAATTACTAGTTCGATTTGAAATGGTAATTCAACTTTAAATACAAAGTTGGGTTGTCATTTCATCTTAATAACTATTAATATATATCAAGCATTCATTTGCATTCCAAATGTGGATTATTCTTCTGTATTAATAATAATATAATTACATGTTTGTATTATTCCGAACGTTGCAAAAATGGGATGATCAAGTTATTAGTACATGAATTATGTATATAACTAGATTCAATTTCCTTAAATGCAAGACGTAATTGAAAATCATTAACAAGGGCCAAGCTTCAGTAGTATTAAGTATAACATCATTTAAACAATTAGGCTAGATAGCTCAATTGGTTAGAGCACTGATCCGGAGAATCAGAGGTTGCAGGTTCAAATCCTGCTGTAGCCGTTCTTTTAGTGGTTTTCAATTACTAGTTCGATTTGAAATGGTAATTCAACTTTAAATACAAAGTTGGGTTGTCATTTCATCTTAATAACTATTAATATATATATATATATATATATATATATATAAATATATATATAATTTGATTCTATTTCGTTTTCTCCGTTTTTAATCTTGAACTACAGATCGTTAACTAAAGATAATCAAATTTTAATTAAAATATTTTACAAAAATCGATACTAAATGTAATATCATTTAAAATTTTCAATTCTTGTGACCTATTTTGATTTCAATCCGGCATTATTCAAACGTTAATTTGTTGCACTTTTAATTGCTACCTCCAACTCCAAATCCAATTATTACTCTTCTTTGATAATTGTTTAATTTAATTCACGTTACATAACGTCACTACACGAGCTTGTTAAAAAATATTAAACTCGGCAAAATCCGCGTACAAATTATGAGGCTAAACCCCGTATTATTTAATTTAAATAATTTTCTATACTTACAAGCTCGTGGTAACTTTCGTACGTAGTCTCAAGCGATCAAAATACTAAGGGCCTTTATTCATTTTCAAAAAGTATGTATATAATTTACGATGCTACCTCTCGATCGCATTTCACGCGAAGTCCTTCATTTACAATAATATTTCTTAAAATTTTGGGTTCAACCGTCTTTTAAATCCCCGATATTCAGCGCGTCGTTACGATATTTTCTGAAAAATTAACATTCAATATTCGCGTGTTTGTCGGATGTACAACTAACGATATCGACCATTAGTCTATGCATTGACGTCTTAAAAATCCCGCCTATACTAACGCTGTCCCTTGCTTATGCATATTCTACGTTTCTTTCTAACCTTGTTTGAGTGGTAGAAATCGATATTCCTGTCCATCTGCTATCTAACCTCACGTGGACTTGCCTACGTGCTTTAAATAACCCCTTATTAGCGTTTAATGCGAAAACATCCGACCGTTTGTACAATATACCTAAAATCTTGAGCTTTATCTACACAAAATAAGTGGAACTTGACATTTACAAAACCTGCAGGTGTCCAATTTTAACGAACGTTTTAACTAACATTTCGAGGAGCTTCTTTTCAACGTATTTTATATCCAACGGCTGTTTATGTGTTAGCAACGCGTTTCACCTTGGTATTATTGATTTTTCATGCTTTTATGCATATTATACGTAAATAACCGTACAATTAAACTCAATTAAATTAATAAATTAATGGCATCGGCTTCTACAATTTATTTCCTTTGCAAACCTACTAAATTTTAATCATTATTTGTAAAATTTTGTTAATACCTGTTACTTAAAAATGAACTAACTGGAATAAATTTCGCACGTAAATTCTGGTTGTTTTCTTTATACAGGGTGTTTTGAAATTGCTTTGTTTATATTTATATATATATATATATATATATATATATATATATATATAGATATGTATATATAAAGAAATAGAATAATTAGGAAATTATTAGAAAGTGTAATAGAAAGTTAAGTGAAGTACCACATTGTAAATACAAAGACAATTTATAAAGTTTATTAACGTTCATGAGAACGGATGCGCTACTTTGTATCGCAAACGATATTCACACTGCAGATGTCAGGTCACAGACGGTCAGGTACCGTGATTACTTAGAAATTAAGATTACAACAATGTAATTATGAATAGTATTAAAAATAAGCAGACATGAGATCTGCAAGTTTCCACAGCCGTGTGAGGGGGTATGAACATTATAAAAAGCCCGGGAGCTCAAGGATCTGGCAGTCAGTCTTCGAACTCCTTACTTCGTTGTTCAAGCTACTCAAGTGAATCAGTCAAGTATCCCGCTTTAGCTTTGCAGTTTGCTAGACTACTCAAACTAGTACATTTATTAATTAATTGTGAATTTAGAATAATATTAATTAACTTGTTAAAATACCACAATTAATTTCTGTATAAATAAAATTAATTTGTTAAAAAGTTTTGGAACTGGTTTTTAAAAGGCAGCTCCCAAGGCCCGAACCTTAACTTGCGTAACACAACAGAATGTTATATTTCCAAATTGATAAAATAATCAGATATTAGAACATTGTGGTTCCACAATATAACAAAAAATAATTATAAATTATTAAATTCTAGACTAATAACCTTATTAAACTTGATTAGTTTCAAACATGTAGCAAAATTTAAAACCAGCTTTGAATAAATTTATACTTTAAACCTTTTATACAGAAGGTAATTTACTAGTTATAGTTAAATATGAATAATCAAACACAAGTTTTATGAAGCGCTGTTAAAATAAAGCCTTCCTTCCAGAAATGTGGTATGCAAACCTGAGCGATTACTTCTGCATCATGGACATTCAGAGGATAATTTCCAGAATCAAAACCAACCAGATTTGATCAGGTGTTGCGCAGAACTCTTGAAAAGTTTATTGTCGATTTTTATTTTTTCCCAATACTTTTTCTACTTTGTCAAATTAACCTGTACTATTTAATTGATCAGAACAATACAAGGTAAAAAAACGTTCTAATATTAATATATAGCTTGCGGTGCCGGTGTAAAAATTGTATTCTATAAAGTGTGTATTACATTAGTGTATTTCTAACAAATCTGCTAAGTTTAAAATAACGATACTTTTTATTCATAATAAATTGTTTTTCATTCACAAACTATTCGGGATTACGTTGAATACGAAATGTTACATCAAAGGAAAGTTCAGGCGCAACTTCAGAAAAAGAAACCAAATCAACACATTCCACTTGTTCGAAAGAATAATTTATTAGGTTCGTTTGTTTGAAGTTGTTGAAAGGAGCTGTAGTTGTCGCAATTGAAGTTGACATTTCTCAATAGAAAGACTTATCAAACGTACTAGTTTTGAGATTCTGTATTGTTTAGCAGCATTGGAGACGTGGAGGCAAGTGTAGCGGCCTTTATCTACGGTATACTTACTGTATTGTTTAGCTTCAAGGTAGATTAAAATGCAAAAAATGAAACAATTAGTTTGAGCAGTAAAAAGCAATTAAAAGTGCAACAAATTAACGTTTGAATAATGCCGGATTGAAATCAAAATAGGTCACAAGAATTGAAAATTTTAAATGATATTACATTTAGTATCGATTTTTGTAAAATATTTTAATTAAAATTTGATTATCTTTAGAAATAGAATCAAATTATATATATATATTATAATGTAAGGGAGCTACCAAGGGTTCTAAGGGTTGTTTAGTACTAGGTAGTGTATGCCCAAGTAAAATAATCCACGTATTTGATCACATAATTTGAAAATGTATGTTTGCCGTATTTTACATATACTAAAGTACCATTCAAAATGGTAGTTGAAACATAAGTGCCAAAAAGTAAATTAAAATGACTAAATGACGTAGTAAGATGTACAGTGCTCAAGGGTTTATACCGAGTTGAATTTAAAGGCCATTGAAAGTACATTTGCCGTCCAAAAACCGGATGCGTCTATGGATGTTTACTATCAGCCATGCATCCAGGTTCAAGTGTGATTTATTTGGCTTTTTAATTTATATAGAATCAACTTTTGGACAAGATTTGTAAGCTCAAAATTATTAGTTATAACAACGTAAAATGTGATTGAAGGACTGTAAACATTTAGGACCAATACTAGAATTTTATGTGAATTATGAAAGTGTAAAAAGACATGAATTATGGTATGTGCGACACAAACGTTGTGTGTGGATATTATTGGACGATTGTAGTTATGTATTTTATGATTTAGTAGGCAAGAAATATTGTAATGGTCGCCTTGGAAAGAAAACAAAGGGAGATTAATTCGATATTTTTTTGTAAAAAGACGTGTTATAGAACCGCGCTAATTTGTATACGATTTAGAGAGATTATTCCGAAATTTTGTAGTATAAAGACGTGTTTTCATAGAACTGTGCTAATTTGTGTAACGATATTTTAAAAGTTAATAAAAGTGTTTGATTTTGAATAGTTTTGATTGAATAAAGAAGGGTAAAGAGCAGCAGCAAAATATAAATAAGCAACGACGACGATAATAAAAAGTGTAAAGATTGGTAATAGTGCGACGGCGAAGCAACGAATAATTGAATAGGTTTGGAACGATATTGGGAAAGGCGGAAGGAAAATCGAGTGGTTATATACAGGGACGAAGTTGGATTTGGATAGCGATTAAAAGGCGGAAGGACATAGAGTGGTTATATAAGCGACGGCGAAGCAACGAATATTTAAATAGATTTGGGATTGATTTGGATAGCGATATAAAGGCAGAAGGACATAGGGTGGTTATTTAAAGGAACGAAGATCGATTTGGATAGATATTTATAGGTAGCAGGACATCGAGAGGAGATAAAAAGGAACGGAGATTGATTTGGATATAGATTTGTAGCGGGGCATCGAGTAATTTGAAACAAGACGGCGATTAGATTTGGATTGAAGACGAAAAGGCGGACGGATTAAAATAGAACACAAGGAGCGAAATTAGGAGAGCAACAATCGGTTGTGGAAGATTCAAAGCAGAAATAAGGACAGAAGAATTAGCACAGGGAAGTTACATAACCGGGTATTCCAAATTCTAAATTAGGGTTAATTATTTCAGATATTGGGGAGCAGCTAAAAATTAAGAACGACACCTGGAGGCGATACGAAAATTCTATCAGATAGTACAACCGTGTGAAAACGCATACGGCTACTAGGATCTTGAGCCAGCAGTTAGAGCGGCCAAGGACGAAGTATAATCCAGGTGAGTGCTGAAATATCTTAAAAATAAATAAAATAAATAATTAAAGAAAGAAAGGGAGGGAGGGTAGAGAGATTATTAAACCAGTAAAATATATATATATATATATATATATATATATATATATATTTGATTCTATTTCGTTTTCTCCGTTTTTAATCTTGAACTACAGATCGTTTACTAAAGACAATCAAATTTTAATTAAAATATTTTACAAAAATCGATACTAAAATGTAATTATCATTTAAAATTTTCGATTCTTCTGACCTATTTTGATTTCAATCCGGCTTTATTCCAACGTTAATTTGTTACACTTTTAATTGCTTTTTACTGCTCAAACTAATTGTTTCATTTTTTGCATTTAATTAATCTGCCTTGAAGCTAAACAATACAGTATACTGTAGATAAAGGCCGCTACACTTGCCTCCACGTCTCCAATGCTGCTAAACAATACAGAATCTCAAAACTAGTGCGTTTGATAAGTCTTTCTATCGAGAAATGTCAACTTCAATTGCGACAACTACAGCTCGTTTCAACAACTTCGAACAAACGAACCTAATAAATTATTCTTTCGAACAAGTGGAATGTGTTGATTTGGTTTCTTTTTCTGAAGTTGCGCCTGAACTTTCCTTTGATGTAACATTTCGTATTCAACGTAATCCCGAATAGTTTGTGAATGAAAAACAATTTATTATGAATAAAAAGTATCGTTATTTTAAACTTAGCAGATTTGTTAGAAATACACTAATGTAATACACACTTTAATAGAATACAATTTTTACACAGGCACCGCAAGCTCTATATTAATATTAGAACGTTTTTTACCTTGAATTGTTCTGATCAATTAAATAGTACAGGTTAATTTGACAAAGTAGAAAAAGTATTGGGAAAAAATAAAAATCGGCAATAAACTTTTCAAGAGTTCTGCACAACACCTGATCAAATCTGGTTGGTTTTGATTCTGGAAATTATCCTCTGGATGTCAATGATGCAAAAGTAATCGCTCAGGTTTGTATACCACATTTCTGAAAGAACGGCTTTATTTTAACATCGTTTCATAAAACTTGTGTTTGATTATTCAAATTTAACTTTAACTAGTAAATTGCCTTTTGTATAAAAGGTTTAAAGTACAAATTTATTCAAAGCTGGTTTTAAATTTTGCTACATGTTTGAAACTAATCAAGTTTAATAAGGTTATTAGTCTAGAATTTAATAATTTATAATTGTTTTTGTTATATTGTGGAACCACGATGCCCTAATGTCAGATAATTTTATCAATTTGGAAATATAATATTCTGTTGTGTTACGCGAGTTAAGGTTCAGGCCTTGGGGGCTGCTTTTTTAAAAACCAGTTCCAAAACTTCTTAACAAATTAATTTTATTTATACAGAAATTAATTGTGGAATTTTGACAAGTTTTAATATTATTCTAAATTAATTAATAAATGTACTAGTTTGAGTAGTCTAGTAATCTGCAAAGCTAAAGCGGGATACTTGACTGACTCACTTGAGTAGCTTGAACAACGAAGTATGGAGTTCGATGACTGACTGCCGGGTCCTTGAGCTCTCGGGCTTTTTATAATGTTCCTACCCCCTCACACGGCTGTGGGAACTTGCTGATCTCATATCTGCTTATTCTTAATACTATTCATAATTACATTGTTGTAATCTTAATTTCTAAGTAATCACGGTACCTGACCGTCTGTGACCTGACATCTGCAGTGTCACTATCGTCTCGAATACAAAGTAGCGCATCCGTTCTCATGAACGTTAATAAACTTTATAAATTGTCCTTGTATTTACAATGTGGCACTTCACTTAACTTTTTATTACACTTTCTAATAATTTCCTAATTATTCTATTTATATATATATATATATATATATATATATTGCCGTGTAACTTCGTCAAATTGCTCGGATATTCAAAAATTTATTAATTTACCAAAATCGAAAATTTCAAAAAATAGAAAATTTTTCAAAAAAATATTTCTTACCCAGATTCTGCTTCCATCAACTTTGATTTCTTCAACCGCTCCCTAGCTAGCTCAGTTGGGCCTCCTCTTGGATACCTAGATTTACTATCATACTCTGTACCGTTCACGCACACTCGCAATAAAACCACAAAATAATACAACAATCATACAATATTTATTTACCACTATTTACAAATAATAATTCAAGATTATGTACCTTTCGTTGCTCAAGTTACACCTCAATAAATAATATCTTTGTAAAGTCCTTGTTTTTAAATTGAAATATCAAACACATTTAATGTAACAGGAGTAAATGGGCCCTAATAATACCTTATTTTTTTGTTTTTTATTTATTTCTAATTAATACACTCTGGAGTATAGTGAGCTCATGATAACCCAGTTTATTACTTGTATGCTTTCTACTTTGCATACTCTTACTACAAACACAAAAAAAAACCTATGTACTCTTAACAATTTAAATTCATAAGGAACGTTAATAAGCTTTACGTACACCTTTAGATTTATATTCAAATACCATAATAAAAGTTAGTTATACGTATTCTTTTCAATACGCAAAATAACGAAAAATACCATCAAAGCTCACTCTCACACATCACAAATAATTTCCACAGTTTATAAAAAACAGCAAATTCTAATGCGTTACCTGGAAAAACTTGAAAATTCCATCTCTATTGACGATGTATTATGTTCCTGAACCCTCGGTTTAGTGATTATGCGCTGCTTGCCGTCTCCAGCTATTTATAGATGAACACCATATACGTTGCGCTGCATGCTACTCATTTAAGATCCATCTCAATAACCAAATCCAAGTATAGTACACTTGTTATTATTGCATAATTTAATTTACTTTACGTTACGAGCTTCTTACAGTATACGTTGTACCTTAGTTAAATATAAATAAACTCGACACTATTAGCGTTTCAAACTCTAAGGCCACAACAATCTAACACCGTACTATTGAATTTATAAATTTTAATACTTACAAGCTCATTAGTAGATTTTTGGTACGTCGTAAGCGATGCAAATTAATAACTCCCCTTTCATATTTATAGGATTCAAAATGTAAGCTCTCTAAACCCTCTTAACGCGAAAAATTTAATTGAACTAATTCTTTTTTCAAATTTTGGTATAACCGTTTTCAAACTCTCCGAAATTTAGCTCGTCGCTACGCTATTTTTTGACAAACCCGCATTCATCTGTCCCGTGCTCGTTTGTCGTAAAACTAACTATTTAGACCAATGATACCTTTCAGTGACGTCTTAGAACCCCGCCTGTATTAACTCTATTCCTCTCTCATGCATATTACATGGTTCCTTCTAACCTTGTTTGAGTGGTAAAAAATCGATATTACTGTCCGCGTGCTATCTACTCCACGTGGAGTTGTGTACGTGCTTTGCGACTGTCGGTTGACCAATATTCTTTGAAACTTGCTTGTTATGCTCCAAAATATATAGAAGTCGATCTTTCAAAACATGCAGGTGTTCAATTAACGATCGTTTTAAAATAACATTTCTAGGAGTTTGCGTTTCAAAGTATTTCCTATATTTGACGACTGTTTCTTTGTTAGTAACGCTTTGATGCGTTTTCTGACTTTATAACCCTTTGAATTAAACTAAATTAAATTAATTAATAATTTCTATTGACTTATACAATTTATTTTCTTAAAAACCTATGAATTTTTAATCGCTAATTATCAAATTATGGTAATACTTGTTACTTTAAATTAGATGAATGAAATAACTTTCACACGTAAATTATGGTTGTTTTCTCTATACAGGGTGTTTGAAATTGCATTGTTTATACCCAAATTTAACCATTTAAATCCAGTACAATATATATATATATATATATATATATATATATATCAATTGGGGGATACATAACTCCTCCCGACGTACAGTAAAATTAAGGGTTTTACTTTTCTTGATTTTTAATTCTTAAATTTATTTAATTTCATTGCTTAAAATTTATAGTTTCTAATGGTACATTTGTTTCTTTGTTTACCTTAGTTGCCTTAAATCTAAAACTGTTTTCTTTATTTATATACCTAATATACATTTTGTAAATTACATAAATAATCAATAAAATAGTCAGAATATTTAATATAATTGTGCAAACACTAATGTTATCGTAGTGCACTAGTAGACCATTATTGGGAATATCAACTCCTCATTTGCACCAGCATCCTCATTTGCACCCACATCTGGACCAAAAAGTTTTCTTCGACTAACCATTTTTCATCTTTCGAGATAAACCTATCTTAAATTTTTTATGTTTCGAGATAAATGAGCATCTACATTTCCACACACGAGATAAACCTATTTTTAAGATTTTTTACCGCTGACATTCTGAACCAAATAGTTTTCTTCGTCTAACCATTTTTCATCTTTCGAGATAAACCTATCTTGTTTGGTATCAATTAATATTAGAATTTTCTCAGCTACCCGAATTTCTAGGAATTTTTCAGATAGCATCATCCCCCAGGGAGCTACCCCAATTTTAAGATTTTGTACCAAGATCAATTTCTAATCACCTTTCCTTTTTAATATCTACAATCCTTTAACCAAACAGTTAGAGGTAGTAACATAAATTAAGCACACAAAATTTTAATAATTTATTTTATCCAATTTACAGTTTAATAAACTAATTACAATTTTTACAAAGTATAACATTTATCTTCTTCGTTTAACCAAATCCAAGCAGGTTAACCTGTAACAAAAAAGAGATTAATGGGTTGTTTAAATAGCCCTGTAACAAAAAGAGATTAATGTAAAAAAGAGGAAACGTGTTTTCGGTCAATAAGACATATTGTTGTTAATCCAACAATATGTTTTACCGTCCAGCGACACCACGTGGAGGTAAACACATGTCGCCAGGAGCGAAGGAAATTTTAAGGATGGAGTGGTAGGTATGTCTTATAACTAACTTACATACTATATATGCACAATAAAATATATACAAATATACAAATATAAACAACTATCTTATATCTTTATGCCCCCATGCATATGTTGATATGCTTCCGGAGATGACGTAACGCTTGTCATCTGCGCCCGATAAACTGATTTTATTAATAAGCTGTGTATAAAGTTGGTGTTTCTTACTCCGGATTGATACCATCGTATGCAAGAGGGCATCATCTTTGTTAACCACCACCCCCCTAAAACTATCTACACTAATCCCCGCCACCCCACTACGGCTAACACCCTTAATTTTTTTAACAATGTCCTTCTCACTCACTATGCAGTACGATTTGGCCCTGGTGCCGACGAACTCCAAGACCAAATCGCCACAAAACTCGTCTTTAAATTTACCCAACACCTTTTTGTTTATAAGTGGTATGTTATATTTGTTAGTAGGAGAGTAATCGCTAGTATCAAAGTGTTGTACATGATTACGAATGTCACTGTACAAGTCTGGCGTCTCAACACTATAAACCAAAGAGTCTGTATCTGTATAAAGCAGGGACAATCTAGGACCATACAGAGGAATCATGGTACTGTAGTGAAAGTCGTACATTAGCGTTTTGGACAGATCTAAAATTGACAATCCTGCATAGATTGGTTTATCGTACTTCGCTTTTACACGATTCATCTGTATAATCGCCAGATTTTCCCCCAACACTAAGCAACTGTTAAAGTTAGGTTTAGCTATTAGTCCACTCGCGCACAACTTTTTCCCGTCGTGTTTCCATCGCGTGACTATTTTGACATCGACCCTTTTGTCCACGTTCTCCATTGTTTTACCAAAAACCGCATTGTTCATAAGTTTGAAAAATCTTTTCAAACGCGTTAGCGGCAGACGTACGGAGATTTGTGTTGAGATCAATGTAGGGTTTTAACCACGTCGACTGATCAAACTCCAACACGCGATGCACAACAGTTAATTGCAGACCGTTACGCAGAGCTTGCTGCAAGTTGCGGTAGTGAACAATGTATTTTGTTTTGTCCAGAAGGGTGGCGAGTAGCTTAGGTGTCTTCGAAAACGGTGTTGGAGGTACCATCGATTCAGGGCAGAAAGGTAAATCGTTATGCGGATCATTGAGTTCCTCTGGATACTGTATATCAACTTCCAAAATATACCCTTTTTCGTGCGTGCTTGGTATATTTAATATTTCTTGTTTTATACGATGTAACTGGTCCGTGTTTAACCATCTAAAGCCGCTAATAGGTAAATGTTGGGACATCGCCCATCCGTATAAATTGTTAGCATCCAGATATGCGATGTACTTGGATGGCTCGTTAGGGTTGTAGTCTTCCATATACTTATTGTTGGCTTTGGCATACCGACCGCTGCACTGGGTTAACCCACCACGTATCCCTTTCTTGATAAAATGTTGCATGCTGACATCGGTCAACAACTCGAGCTTCACCCCAGTGCGCTTCAACATGGCATCCCAACTTAAACTAGGAGCAGTCACGTACTGGCATGGGTCTAGATCATAGGTTTTTGTGCAGACGTCTCTGAAGTTCTCGAAAATGTCTGCTAGTAACAAAACGTCTGTTTTCAAATAAAGATCGCTGTATTCCCCAAGCGTTCGGATTTTGAATGTTCTCCATACATTCTGTGCGTGTTCATAATCTGCATACGACACCCCTGTGGCGGTTAGACCGTTGTAGAAAGCATTTTGTGGTGGTAGAGTCTTCTCTTCCAATACGGTAATATCTTTCACGTAGTCGTACGGGAACACACCTTTCCGATGTAGTAGAGCAAACTCTTCGGTATTGGGGAAACAGCTCTTTAGTTCAACAAACTGTTCAGCATTCAAGTTGGAGGCTAGTTTATTTAAGCTAGATGCCATGAAGCGTAAGGAGTCTACAAATCTCAGTGTAATAAAAGATTCATCAGTTTCATCATCGTTTTCCTTAGACAATTATTCGGGATTACAGTAACCCTTTCTTTGTCGTATCCCAATTCCTTAATTATAAAATGGCTATCGTACCCACTCAAATTATGGAATATAACAGGGATAAACTTTGGAACTGTGTATTTAATGTTGCATTGGGAGTGAGCGGCAAAGCGAAATCTCCCTGAGAGGTGGCAGTGATCCCTTACCCTCTCATTTCCCAAAGGTTGCTTACATATTTCACAACAACTTATCTAGGGGTTCCATTGGAAGCATGGGGGTGTTTGTTTTTAAAATTTTTCCCAATCGTTGGGCTTCCTCTTTCATTTTCTCCATAAAAACTTTGGCTGCATCAACACCTCTGTACAGCTCAAACTTGTTTAAGTTATCATCATAACAACACTTAACATAATATGCAAAACTGAAAGGTTCGTGGTGTTGTGTGCTGTTGGTGAAGGAAGAGGTGGGATCCGGAACTGCGGAACTAATAGGCTTCAACACACTTTCGAAGTCTGCATAAATCACGAACGGTACCCGCATTTGCTTGTGAACGTTTTTAAACTCGAGGATGTTGTTGAAGTGGTTCGGCATGCTGGTTGCAACGTGATTACAGTCGTGTTGCGCATGGTTACTCAATTCTTCATCCGTTCGGAAAAACACAAGACATCCATCGCAAACCCATTTATGCCCGTTATGCTTAGACAACTGTTTTCTCACTAGCTTCCCCAAATCCTTGATCCAGCAGTAGTGGGACTTGCCGCCATTTTAAATGTACAGCAGGTTCACATGTCGATCCCTTTTATTAGCGGTGAAATGTAGCGGTCCAACGATGGACTTATCTTCCACACCAAACACGTTGATACTGATGTCGTTTAATTCCTCGAATCTGGGGATGTCCTTTATGGGCATCGGGAACTCAATGTCGACAAAGTTGAGCACCGTGCTGTAGTGCGGGTAGCTACTAACCCGTTCAGGATTAACATGTCCGGGATTCAGCGCCGCCACAACACACCAGGCAAAACAGGCATCATCGTTATTTTGGATGTTAACCACCGAACACTTGTCCTGAATCCATTTGGGGAGCTCTATGTACGAAGAACCACGCAAAGGGTTGTACTTGTTAACATTTATTTGTAGGTACAACGCCTGTTTCAGAGTCCATCCTAAAATTTAAAAATTAGAAAAAAAAAATAAATAATTGTAGAAACTAACCAGAATCACGCTCTTGGAACTCATCAGACTTGGCTGACATCCTCTCCACAAAGGTGTTGTAGACCTCCCCTAGGTTACTAGAGTAGGTGACCACAACATTTCGGGTGTTGAAGGATTTAACATCTTCAACACCCTCTATCACACCCATCTTGGTGTAGCCACCAAACAACTCGCAATTAACCTTGAGGGAGGTGTGTATAGCCAGCTGTTCCCCGATTAAGCTTACAAATCGTTCCCGTTGATTTTGTAAAAATTCCAACAGACCTAAAAATACAAACTAAGCAAACACGAAATACTTATAAAAAATACATACTTGTAGAGTCGATATTATTGATGCGGAAAGTTGCAATTCGACTTTTGAATGCGGTAGCTACAACCTCTACGCCTCCATCCAGGACGCGAGTAGCATTAGCTTTGTGCACGTTGGATCGCTGGTGGGCTACCATGTTGGCCACATCCACATCACACTCCACACATCTCCGCAATCTCTTAGGAGCAGGTCCCTCAACTGTTGGTGCGGCAGGTCGTTTGACCCCGGATGGGCCTGCAACGGGGACAACCACACCATGCTTGGCATCCTTGTGACGCTTCAAGTTGTCCCTCCGCGAGAAGGATGCCGGGCACACTTCGCAGACAAACAAACCTTTTTTCGTTTCAGGCACCGAGCCATGTTGTTGGAGCTGGTGCCTCTTCAAACTATTGGTTCTCGAGAAGACAACCCCACACACATCACAAGTAAAGGAAGCCATTTTCTATAAAGAAATTAAAACTGGTCAAAGACTTTTAACAGTTGTAACTAGTCAAAGACTAAACAGAAACTGAATCATATTGCATTGCACGGTGCTTTTATACCCTGTTGGTATAATTAGCTAGTTTACTTTTAAATTAGGAGAAACCCAGCCTCGTTTAACCTTGAGTAACATTCCAAACTAGTCTAATCACACCAGTAAAACCTAATATTCTTAACTAACCTTGAATCGGATTACAAACTAGTTCATGCCTGTCTGTAAAATACTGCAAATGATAATGAGGAGCATGCGCAACAACAACCTCGAAACATTTAAAAGGACGAGCCGCATAGGATTCCTTCTCAGTTATCTCGGTGAAATCAGTGCAAAGCAATGGAGTCTGTAGATGTTAATAATGCACAAGTTTCGTATACCGAAAATCTGATTAATAAGTTTACGTATAGTTTAAGTGAATTGGGTGAACACCCTCATAATGTGGAAATTGGGTTTGTTATAAACCAGAGAATAAAACCCGTATTACGATTGGTGTGTAGCAAGAAATATTGTGACAACCATGTTCTGGAATTGACATACGAAAATTGGTTGGCATTTACAAATTTTCAAGTGGAATTTCAAATCAACGTATTTTCTCGTGACGTACTAAACACTCGATTAAATGGTGCACCCGAAATGGAAGATCTACACATACAACTAGGAGCTCCGTTCTTTATCACTCTGTCACCAGTGTCTGGATCAACTGAGGACGAAACGTTCCAGTTAAAAATAATAATGGGTAATAGCTCGATAGTTATAAACGAATTGGAGTGCCGTAAACTATTCCATATGCGAGAGCTGTTGGAGTATCAACTTAAACAGTTGGAAAGTCGTGACTTCCCAGCATTATACAGCGAATTAGTAGGGTTTGTTGCTAATTCTAATTTAAATGATTGCGATGGGTTTAATACTCTGACTGAAGGGGAGAAACGAATTAAAATCTTGATTGAAGGCGAAGTTCGAATTGGTAATATTTTATTCTACAACGAATTGAATCAAAGCGCCCTAAATGCATTGGAGTTGGTTATATGTTTTCCGGATATATTTGTGCAAGACGTGATGCGTACAAGAACATTAGCGGAAATGTTTAGACGTTTAAATTTGTCGGAATCTGAAGATTCTGGTTATGGTGATAACTAGAAAGAGTATTTTATAAAAGACAGCCCAAGAGACGTGGATGTAAATGTATTGTTATTGTAAATATATTGTAATTTTTTTTTTTTTTTAAAAGTATAAATAGACTCGTTGTTGTTTATTTATTTAGTATAGTTTGAGATTTTTTTGAGTAAACACATGATTATCTGTTCTGGAGAGGGTTTAATCAACAGCGCTATAAACAGGTTACCGTTTGAGCTGCATATTCCAGGTTATCAGTACTGCGGTCCTGGTACAAAGTTGGATGAGCGCTTAGCAAGAGGTGATCCTGGAATAAACGAATTGGATAAATTGTGTAAAGACCACGACATTGCATACTCCAAGTACCCCGACGATATTCCAGCCAGACACCGAGCAGATAAAATTTTAGAAGAAGAGGCCTGGGGGAGAGTTAAGTCTAAAAACGCAAAGTTTGGTGAAAAAGCCGCAGCTTGGTTTGTGACAAACGCTATGAAAGCGAAGAGAAAAATGGGTATGGGCTTAAAGAAGAAAATAAGTTTCAAAGGTGGATTTTTGAAGAAAATACGCTCCGCAGTAGACCGAGTTGGTTCCGACAACTTGAAAAAGCTGTTAGATGTTGGTATTCTAATTGGTAAAAAAATCATAAAAGGAGCCGGTGGGAAAAGCAAAATTAAAGTCCCGCGTATTATACCCGTTCCACAGAAAGGAGGTTTTCTGCCATTGATTCCGATATTCGCAGGACTAAGTGCTGTAGGAGCGCTAACAGGTGGTGCTGCGGGGATAGCTAAAGCAGTAAATGATGTCAAGACGGCCAACGAACAGCTTAAGGAGAGCGAACGACACAACAGATCTATGGAAGCTATTACTGTTGGGAAAAAAGGAAATGGAATGTTTTTAAAACCATACAAAAAAGGCACAGCATTATTCTTGAAACCGTACAAACAGGGGCGAGGCATATGTAAAAAAGTATCAAAAAACTAAGCAAGTTACCTCGAAGAGCTCTCACCGATGTAGATATAAGGAAACACGCATCTAACATTCCTCATTTTCGCAACGTCTTTTCTAGAGATCAGTTACCGAAGATTAGACCGCATGTCAACGAATCGGGAGTGATTAATTTGGATACCACCAAAGGTTCGGGTACACATTGGGTGGGGTACCGAAAACGCGGAAATAGCGTGTATTACTACGATTCGTTTGGAGACTTGAGACCGCCGGAAGAAGTAAAGAGATATTTTCGAGGTTGTAAAATTTACTACAACAGTGCACCGGAGCAAACTTACAACACATACAATTGTGGACATTTAGTGTTAAAGTTTCTTAGTGACAATGGCTAAAACAGTGAGCGTGTTCGGGTATGGTAATGTCATATCGACAGGATCCATTTACCCACCAATTAAATTGAAACAGGACGGTGAATATGCTTTAGGTCTAGTGGGACTGTACACGTGTAACACTGTGCAAAACATACATCCAGGAAACAATAACTTATACTTTAACGATCCAGAGCATCGCAGAATAACCATTGAAACTGGATCATACGAATTAGAAGAAATAAATGCATATATACAAGATGTTTTCAAAAAATGGTTCAGTCAGAAGCCGGACATCAACGAGAACATTGAAAAATATTTTAAACTGAGTGCCAACAATAATACATTAAAGTGTTCTATACGAAGCAGTATACCGATTGATTTTGGGGCAAACCGTAAAACAATATTGAAGCATCTTGGGGTTTACCAACCGCAAATTGACTGCAGATACCGTACATATCGCTAATCAGCAAGTGAACATAATATCGGTCTCAAACATTTTTGTGGAAACCAATATCACCAGCGGATCGTTCAGAAACAATTTTCTTACGCACAGCATATTCGAATTCAGTCTATCTGTACCACCCGGGTATAATCTGGAAAAGGAACCTAACCACGTCATATATTATCCGTTGAGCGTGACAGAAATTGATAATATTACAATCAGACTAGTCGATCATTTGGGTGAATTGGTAAACTTTTCCCCGGAAACATACACCTGTGTGAGACTGGAAATAAAAAGTAGCTGAAAATGTCTATCGATTTTATATATAAAGCACGCTACAACACCCCCAGACGACTAGTAGTGACTACGACATCAAAGCGTCAAGTTGTCGAGAGACTTACAGCAGAAGAAATACGTTTCTTAAAATCTTTGGGATTAAAAGTTATAAATGATGGGAGGCAGAAGTAAACGCAGCTTAGATCTCCACGGTGATGAAAACATTAAACTTGGAAGGCTTAAATATGAGGACGTGCCCAAATTGGATGTGTTTGGAGGTTATAAATTAGACGAAACCATAATAAAGGAAGATTATTATACATATCTTCCCTTTACATTGAATGCAGAAAACAACGATCGAATTTCAATTGAAATCCAGAGCAGTGATAACATCACATACCCCCATGAAAGTTTTATATTTATAAGGGGCACCTATAAGCCTACGGAAACATTAAGGGAAGCGTCAACAACTGGAGACCCGATTAGAGCAGCAGAACCAGACCCTAAAGCTTACGAATTTACTAGAAATGCGCCATATTTTCTGTTTGAGGAAATTCAATACAAATTGGGTAATAATCAAATAATAGATGTCTGTCGAATCCCTGGAATTACAAGAACTATTAAAGGTTTAGTATCCATGGAAGAATCAGAAACAAAATCTATTACACATACCGGGTGGAAGCCCGATACCATATTTCAAGATGGACGGTTTAGTTGTGCTATACCGCTAAAACCATTTTGGGTTTTTGAAGATTACAAGAAAACTATCGTCAACATGCCTCAAGAGCTGATTTTAATCAGATCCAAGTCGGACGTAAATTGCTACAAGTCGATTGGAAATACAGTAACGTTCAAAATACAACGTATTTCATGGGAGATTCCCATATAACATTAAGTGACTTTGCCAAGGCGTCGCTGCTTTCGGAAATGCAAAATCAATCATCTATAATGGTTGCATTCAGAAAATGGGAACTACACGAATTGCCGTCTCTAACACAATCAAAGTCGCAAGTATGGAGAATTAAAGTATCGAACGAAACAGAGAAGGCTCGGTGGATATTACTGGCGCTGCAAAATGGGAAGTACGACAGGAAAGAAGAAAATGCTACAAGCTTTACGAATGCCAGCATAACCAATGTCAAAGTGTTTTTAAACTCTCAGATGTTCCCTCAAGGTCGATTAAATTTGGATTTCGAGCAGAATGACTACTTGCCAGCGTACCTGTCTTATGCTTCTTTTATGGAAAAATACTTTCCGAACAAATCGTCAAATAAATGTTTAATGGACTACAACAGGTTTAAGGAATCACCCGTCTTTGTAATCGACTGTCGTCATCAATTTGAAAGCATATAGGATGCAACGGTTGATGTAAGAATGGAATTAGAAGCTTCAAGAAATTTTGAACCGTCGATGAAGGCTTATGCTTTAATTATACATGACTCTATGTTTGAATATAATCCGTTTACGGAAATTGTTAATAGATTTATTCACAATTAAATATTTTGTATATATATATTTTTAATAAAATTGTATAAAAGCAAGGAATTAATTTGTTTCAAATAGTCTACTTTTATTTGTCGAATGGTGAGCATCTCCCACTCTGTACGTAAGTTCTACTTATTTTAGAGCGAATTTACCTCCATCAGAATAGGGTGAAATTGCCCTATAGAGTGAAATTGCCCCATAGAGTGAAATTGCCCCATAGAGTGAAATTGCCCCATAGGGCGAAAGTGTCTCCGACAGTATTGGTTAGCATGGTTCGCAATTACATAAGAAAACGAAATAGTGGATACAGTAAGGTAGCATTAGAAAAAGCTATAGAAGAAGTTCGACTGGGTAATCAAGTACAGTATTGCCCGAAATAAACAGTACTGAAACTAAATTGGCGGTGTTTTTATGCGTGCGCTGTCACACTCAAGTTAGCTAGTATAGACCTGTCAAGTAAACCTCAAACAAGTAATTAGTAGGGCCTAATTGTTAAAAATGGTGTTAAGTACAGAGGAGAAAGTGTTTCTGGTAGAGCATTATTTTCGTTCATACGGAATCGGCCGACGTAATGGTGCAAGTTTGCTATACGTGTCTGATCAATTCACACAAAGGTTTAATAAACGTTCTCCAAGTAATGCTGTAATTTTGAAGGTTATTGAAAAGTTTAGAAATACAGGTAGTGTATTGTGCCAACGAAAAGGAAACTCGGGGCGTCCCAGGACAGTTAACAACAACAATAACCATGAACGTGTTTTTGAGCAAATCTTAGAAAATCCGAAAGTCAGCCAGGCAAGGACAGCGTTACAACTTGATTTAAAAGAACTACCTTTCAAAGAATCCTGAAGGAGCTGGGTACATTTTCGTATGTGATTCAAGTACATCAACAACTACATCCTCGGGATTATCGCAGTAGAGTGGAATATTGCGCCAGAATTCTCGCGTTACAGTATGAAAATCCTGAATTTTTGGTTTTCAGACGAAGCACATTTTCACTTGTCGGGCTATGTGAATCGTCGCACAAATCGATTTCTGGGCTTTGCCAGACCCGATGAGGTTCAAGAGGTTCCTTTACATAGTGAAAAAGTGAGTGTCTGGTGTGCTGTTTCCGGACACGGAATCATTGGTCCGTACTTCATCGAAGAGAATGGTAGGCAAGTCACACTTAATCAACAGAGGTACAGACAAATTTTAACACGATTTATCCCTGATCTACGTCAATTCTGTCGTGCACGTAACTTGGCATTTCGAAACCAATTTTTTCAGCAGGACGGGGCAACTTGCCATACTGCTGCCGCAATTCGTCAATTTCTTCAAGAACATTTTCCAAGCAAATTCATATCACGATTTACTGACTTCCCTTATCCTTCACATTCTCCAGAACTCACACCTCCAGACGCATACATTTGGGGCATGGCTAAAAATGCCGTTTTCAAACGGGCACCACAAACCATCGATGAATTAAAGGATGCCGTTAGAGTCTTCTTCGCAGCCCTGAGACAACCCTTATTCAATAACATGACCAGAAACTTAGAACATCGTTATGAAGTCTGTCTCGAACGAGGAGGTGCACATTTAGAACATATAATAAAGTGTCAATAATATGTATTTTTTAAATATACAAAACAATTACAATTTCAGTACTGTTTATTTCGGGCAATACTGTATTTACTCCATCAGTAAAAAATATAATATACCGAAAGAGACGTTAAGCTATCACCGCAAGCAGCAGCAAAAGCAAGCGTACGCTCGAAGCAATATGGAGACTGCGAAACAAGAAGTTAAAATACCTATACAGAATTATGATAACTTTGCTATTGCTAGTGCAAGAGAGGATGGTAAACATGGTTCATTGTTCCCGTCTAACATACGAGCTATCTTCGCGGGACCATCGAGTTGTGGGAAGACTAACGCTTTAATATCGTTGATCCTGCACGAGAACGGTCTTAGATTCCAAAATGTGTATGTATTTTCGAAAAGTTTATATCAACCGAAATACGAATTGTTAAGAAACGTTTTTACACCATTAAAAGAAGAAATTGGGTACCATGAGTTTGAAAATTACGATGATTTGATTGAACCCAGAGATACCAAAGAAGATTCAATTATGGTTTTCGATGATATACCTGTAAACGAGCAAAGTAAAATCACTCAAATTTTTCTCGTTCGGCCGACATAAAGCAATAGATTCGTTCTATCTATGTCAAACTTACGCTAGTGCCTTAAAACATATACTCAGAGATAACGCTAATGTAATCGCCTTATGGAAACAGGATGAAACCAATCTCGGACATATCTTTTCGGATCATATAAGTGGTGACATGACATATCCGAAATTTAAAGAAATGTGTTTACAGTGTTGGGGTGACTCAAAACATAATTTTATAACTGTTGTGAAAGATTTTGATTTGGATAATGGTCGATATAGGAAGAATTTCGACGAGTATATAAATATTTGACATTATTCAAAAAAAGTTAGTTCTCATCCAAAGTTTCATGATGACGGACGTTAACAATTTTATTGCGAATAAACGCAGTCTTCATCTTATGCAGGATGCTGTACGAAAAAAGTTTGTAGCGTACAAAAAGGGAGACGCTACATCTCAGCAAAAATTCAAAGAGGTGCACAAACAATTGATTGATCCCTTGCAAATAACCGCTTCCCAGTTGCAATCGATCACCGAAAAAATTCCCATACCTACAACAAAGGTTAAAGTCGAAGACATGGACGTACCTATAAAGAAAATTAAACAACTCGTTCCAGAAGAACCGTTCCATCTTTACTATGCGGATGTATTAGCTAGAGACGAAGACGAAAATATTGACAAATCAATTTATGGAGTAAAGTATAATGCGGAAACCGATACATGGAGTTTGTGGAAAAGTGTATTGATAATTAATCCGGAAACTAGCGATATAACATTAAACAATGTGATATATCCAGGTACGAGGGGTTTATACAATCTGATGGTTTACAAAGACATCAGCCCCGAAGATGGCGATTTTAATTTGCATGAAGATTTGCCGAATTACTTGGAAATGATCAAATCTGCGTCGATTTTGAGAAAAAAGTTTAGCCCATTTGCGGTGCACGATTTAAGCGGATTCCCAACAAATAACAAAAAGTTTAACAATTATGTGCAAAAATATCTCACCGAATTTCGGAAGAACCCCGAAAGAAAACAGCCAAAGAGAAGAAAACAGTCTAAGGGAGCGGGTTTAGGCTTTTCTAATCGGTTTTACAAAAGTTTAAATTCAAAGCCGGTGCAATATGTCTACTGGAATAATGTACATGAACTTGTGGATCGACTGAGATTGTTGAACGCATCCAACCGAGCTGGAAATACAAGCGAGGAAAACATTAACGAGATGGTGTCCATAATAGAAGAGTTGAGAGAAGAAGGTATAATACAGTGAGCTCAGTAAATAATTACACAGTTTTAAAATGCCTATCGACCGCTTCGAACGTTCAGAGCGTAAAGATGCTGATATTCGACGCGGTCCTCCAGGTCGAGGATTTGTGCTAACGTTGGATGGTGACGGGTACGATATGCAGCAAAGAAGGTTAGTGAATTCATCAGACACGAAAGACGACAGTGATTGTGTTAATCAGAGAAGCACTATAGTATTCAAGTCTGGAGAAGAAACAATTAGTTTTCGTAAAAGAAGGCTAGTTGATGTAATGGATCCTAAAGACGATAGTGATTGTGTTAATAAGAAATCTGTAATCAAGCTCGTGAATCAAGCCTTTTCATACTGTCTAAAAAGTTCTGATGATATACAACGTAAAGATAAAGCCTTCAATGCAAGAAACCAGCGTATCGCAATGCTTGCTCAACCAGTTGAGCCATCTGATGCAGTTAATAAACAATATGTAAATGAAAAATTGGATAAGCTTGTATCTGACTTTAAAACGTTTATACAGTTTTTATTAATTTGACTGCAACTTCTGAGACAAATGAGAAGGAGCTCGGTCTTGCAATAGCATCGATTTACGAGGCGTCACCAGCAGCTATAAAAAACAAATACTACAAACCAAAGCTTCAGTTTATGTCAAAGGTGCAATTGGATAAAGATAACCCTATTAGTTTAGCAACAGTATTAAGCAAAAATGAGTAAAGAAATCATCGTTAAGGAATTATTTAAACCTGCAAGAAAAAAATTTCAGCGTCGTCATACAAATCTGAAACATGTGAAACGTGATCTTATCCAATCGGACTTGTGCGAAATTCAGCCTTACTCGCGTGTGAACAATGGGTACAGATATATTATAATAGCAGTGGACTGTTTCACAAAATATGCTTTAGCTGAACCTTTAAAAAATAAAACTGGATCAGAAGTTACAAATGCTATAAAAAAAATATTGGACAAAATGCTGCAAGGAGAAAATAACTTAAAAATCAATCTACAAACGGATTTTGGGAAAGAGTACTACAACCGCTGGTTTAAAAATCTTATGCAAAAATATAAGATAAACCATTACTCTACGTATTCCGCAATCAAGGCTAGCATGGTTGAACGATTGATCAGAACAATCAAAAACAAATTGTACAGAAGATTTTACTTGCAAGGCAGTCATAAATGGGTGAATATTTTGCCTAAGGTTATGGAAGAATACAATAATACACCGCATCGGGCTATTAACATGACACCTATGGAGGCAGAAGAACATCCGGAAAGAATAAAACTTTACACCGCTAACAGCGTTTCTAAAAGTCACAAGAAGTTGTATAAGGTTGGAGACATTGTGCGTATATCAAAATATAAAGCAGTATTCGATCGAGGATTTCACCCAAACTGGGGTACAGAACTATTCAAAATTGTTAAAGTACAACAAACGAGACCGACAACCTATCTGCTACAAGACTTGGAAAGTCGGCCAATTCTAGGTGCTTTTTACGGCGATGAAATTCAGCTCACAGCAGCACCCGACACGTACTTAGTGGAAAAAGTTATACGGAAACGGAAGCACGGGCGCGAATTATTAGTGTCGTGGTTGGGGGATGGTAAAAGTTGGATTAAGAAAACAGACTTGCTTTAGTATCATCCAGATAATTACCTGGATGAAAAAATCATAAAAGGAGGGAGTAAAGTCTCTTAACTGGATATATAGGAGAGATTTGCTTAGAACCCCATTCCCATCTGTGATTTGAAGCAGGAAGCATGTGTTTCATAATCGATTTACAAGGATATCAATACAAAACTAGTGATTTCTATTGCAAGGAGATTGCTATTTTGGATGTAGCGAATAATGTAATATGGCATGAGATACTGGACATGGCTGTGGAGTATAACACCCTAAGCGATGATTTCAAAAAGCAAGTTCGGTGGTTAAAGCAAAGAATCCATGGGCTTAGCTGGGGTGGACAGTCCACAAGTGGATATACAAATGTAGGCGATTTGCTGAAAGAAGTCATACCTCCCGATGCTACTATCTATGTTAAAGGCGAACAAAAAAGACAGTTACTATCAAAATATTTATCAAACAACATTTTAAACATGGAAAGTGTATTCTCACTTCCAAGGCTCAAAGAATTAAGAAGATTCTGTGATAGGTACAATCACTGTTTAAACCATTGTTTGAATAATTTAAGCTGTTCTAAAGAAAACGTATTGTTATTGAGGCCTTTTTGTTAATGTATTAAATTTTTAATAAAATATTTTGTGAGAATTGTTTTTTTATTCCAGCTAAAAGTATACCTTTAAAATTTGGAAAAATGTATCTGTAAAACAGCGCATTACTTTGGAAAAATTAATGTTTTAAAATACAAATAAGAACCAATAACAGAATACATAATAATTGGTGTTTGCAAATAAATTCAGTTCTACTTTAATAAAAAAAAATGTAAACTTACCTTAAATCTTCCTTCAAAACTTTCCACAAAATAACTACGCGAAACGACGGTTTAAAATTTCGACGGGCTTACACAAAAATAACTACACGAAACGAAAATTTCAACGGGCTTTACACACAAAAGCATGCGAAACTAATACAATTTTTTCTAGTGACACCGCGTTATATACGTTTTGAATCCGTTAATTATATTACTAAATGAAGTTTGTATTTCCCCTAAATACGCACTTTTCAGCGCCTCGTGTTTTTAGTAATCTACAAACAATTATATTTCGATTTTCAAATGTACGTCATTGAAACATATTCTCAACATAATTAATAGAAAGTCCAAGAACAGAAATTATATACAGCATTCAAATGTTCGTTAAGAATCTAAAATATTTGCTGGATTACGAGTCACAAATGAATTAATACTACATTGGAAGTTTCGAAAATATTGAATTATAATGCTTCTACCGCGTCACGTAATGTAATTTAGGATTTCAATATGTAATAAGACTCATTTACTTTCACTCTGATTATTATTGAACAGTACTTAATCTGGTTTATTACATTTTGTTAATTCTGAAATTTAGGTAGTTAATGATGTCATACACAAAATTTCTAATTAACATGGTTGGTATCTAGCGAAAGTTGTAGCACGCATTTTCAATTACGAATGCATTCTTCTTTCATTACAGGAAAAATTCCATAGATTTCATACAAGCAAAATGCGCTTTCTTAATTATTAACCACGCGATCCTTACACCAAAAGTCGACCTTTCCATTTATATATTTAAAACCCATTACATTGGAATGATTATTAAAATTTTGCGTGCTTATTTTCTTTGTATTGGTTAAAGCATATGTCATAAATGAGCAAAATTTAGAGGTTCCAGACTTTAAAGTGTAACTTTGCAGGGCGTTGTCCGATTTCAAATCTGTTTGCAGATTCGAATTCTGCATAAAATTTTAGACTAACAAGATGTATCCCATGACTAAAAAATTTTATGAGAACGCTCAAAAGTCGCTGCAGGTAAGAAATCTTAAAATTGGGGTAGCTCCCTTGGGGGTGATGCTATCTGAAAAATTCCTAAAGATTCGGGTAGCTAAGAAAATTTTAATATTAATTGATACCAAACAAGATAGGTTTATCTCGAAAGATGAAAAATGGTTAGACGAAGAAAACTATTTGGTTCAGAATGTCAGCGGTAAAAAATCTTAAAAATAGGTTTATCTCGTGTGTGGAAATGTGGATGCTCATTTATCTCAAAACATAAAAAATTTAAGATAGGTTTATCTCGAAAGATGAAAAATGGTTAGTCGAAGAAAACTTTTTGGTCCAGATGTGGGTGCAAATGAGGATGCTGGTGCAAATGAGGAGTTGATATTCCCAATAATGGTCTACTTGCACTTTGGGCGTTTTTAAATTCGTTTAAATATTCCTTATAATTTTTCATAAGTTTCATGGCGTGGTTGAGGTTGTCTAGTTCTAGATGTTCGAGTTGCATGGGTTTTTAAGTATTTCTTTGTCTTCGTTTTGCGCTATCTTGATTTGTAATTCGGGTAAGTTTGCTAATTTCTTGGTTTGTACGGGATCTTGGTAAACTCTGATTACTTCATTGTACAGTTTTAAATAACAATCTTTCTTAAGGGTGATTAATTTACTTCCGGTTAATGCTAAGTTGTTTTCGTCTTGATTGCAGTGGACTGTTGCTATTACTTCTGTGGGGAAAATGGCTATCCATTTATTTTCTGTTACTTTTTAGATTTTCATATTGGTGATTTGTACAGGTTTAGCTTCACAGTTCTCGTAATGATTTGAAAATTTTAATAATTGTACTTCGCAAGGGCTGTCTTCTTGAATGGTTGGTGTTGTCAACGATTGGCATAAATATTGATTTGGTGTGACTTCATTACAGGAAGTGAAGCAGTGTTGAAGTTTAGAACACAATAAAACACTAAAAATTACGCTACACGCGCTCGTTAGTGCTTCTATGAGATAAGAGTTGTAGTCATCTTCCGAGCTTACAGCTCTGCACTTTAAAATCGAATGTTACCGAAACCGAAAGTGTGCCAGCGTTGGAATGTGAAGCACAATGAAGCACCAATAAATTACCAAAGTTAATGCTGCACATGATAGGTAGTGCTTCCATAACAAAAAGTTGTATCCAACTTCGAATCTGGACTTTGAAGTCAAATATTTCGGAAACCGTAAGTGTGGCTGCGTTGAACTTTAAAGAACAATGAATCACTAACAAAGCACTAAAGATTACTATACATATACTCGTAAGTGCTTCGATAAAAAAATAGTTGTAAGTGTATTTCCCATTTAAACTCTGTTTTAAAGCCGAATATTCTCCAAACCAGGAGTGCGGCAGCGTTGTGGTTTAAAGCACAATAAATCACTAGCAAAGCATTAAAGATTGTGCTATATATTGTTGTTAGTGCTTTTAAAACAAGAATGTTGTAGCCTACTTTCGGATCTGACATTTGAAATCGAATATTCCAAAGTCGGAAGTGCGGACACTTCATGGTTTAAAGTTCAATAAAACACTAACAAAATGCTAAAGATTGTACTACATATGGTCGTTAGTGCTTTCAAAACAAACAAGTTTATTATTTCGGAAACCGGATATGCGACTGCGTAGGGGTTTAAAGCACAACAAAGCGCTAACAAAGTACTAAAGATTGTGCTACATATGCCTGTTAGTGCCCCCCTAATAAAAGAGTGGTGGTCACCTTCCAGTTCTAGCTTTGCAATTTAAAGTCGAATATTCTTGAAACCGGAAGTACGGCAATGTTGGCGTTTGAAGCACAATTAATAAAGATTATGCTACATATAGTCCTTAGTGCTTCTATAACAAAAAAGTTGTAGCCTACTTTCGGATATGACCTTTGAAGTGGAAAGCTTCTTAAACCAGAAGTGCGGCTGCTTTGGGGTTTGTTGCATCATAAAACACTAACGAAACGCTAATGATTTTGCTACATGTTGTCGTTAATGCTTCTAAAACAAAAAAAGTAGTAGCCTACTTTCGGATATGATAGTTGAAGTCGACTATTTCCGACGCCGGAAATGCGGCTGCTTTGGGGATGAAAAAGCAACGAAACACTAAGAAAGTACTAACGATTGTGCTACATATGTTTGTTAGTGCTCCCATAATAAAAGAGTGGTTGTCATTTTTCAGCTTCTAACTTTACATTTTAAAGATATATATTCTCGAAACCGGAAGTGCGGCAACGTTGGGGTTTGAAGCACAATCAAACACTGAGAACGCATTAAAGATTATGCTATATATGCTCGTTAGTGCTTCTATAAGTAAAAAGATGTAGCTTACCTTCGGATCAGAGCAACGAAGCCGAATATTTCCGAAACCGGAAGTGCGATGCTTTGGGGTCTGAAGTACAATAAAACACTAACAAAGCACTAAAGATTATGCTGTATATTGTCGTTAGTGCTTAAATAGCAAAAAAGTTGTGGCCTACTTTCGGATCTGACTTTTAAGTCGAATACTTACAAAACCGCAGATGCGGTAACTTTGAGGTTTAAAACAGAATAAAGCACTGCATATTATGCTACATATGATTGTTAGTGCTTCTATAACAACAAGCTTTAGCCAACTTTTAGATCTGAACTTCCAAGTGTAATATTTCAGCACCAAGGGGTGCTGCATTGGACTTTCAAGTTCAATCAAGCATTAACAACGCACTACAAATTTCGCTGCCTTAGATTAACGGTGCGTCAACAACAAAAAACCTGTAGCCATCGTCTTGATTGGCGCTTTGATATCTGTTTTCGAAATTGGGTTGCATCTGTGTTAGGATTTGAAGTACAAGATGCAGTATGAGACGTGCATCGACGTGGCTTAAAGAAAAAACCCAAGAAAGAAGATGGTCGGGCTCAACCGGTGAGTGGGTGGGGTCTTCCACATGCAAAATAAAGAAAGGCCTGAAATTGTATACTCACTCATGCACAATTAAACATATACAAACGAAAAACCTCTAATCTAATAAAAGTATGTACAAAAGCACGATAGTGCCAACAAATGAACAATCCATAAGTACACGTTATACATATTTACAAAATTAAAAAAAAATTATTTTTAACATGGCGAGCTACCGTTTTTAGGTACCTCCCCTTACATTATTTAGCAACAATGCAACCAAAAAAAAACAACCGCAGCACTAAAAACCACAGCTCATAATGGTTGTAAATATAAAAATTACATCTGTCACATTGGCAGTACAATGTCTTAACTAATAAGGAAAAATCATAACTTAGAAAAAAAGAACCAAGGTAAACTAACAGTTATAAATCATTTTCGTCTTGTATATCAAAAAGAAAGTGCATATTAATTTTGTTGCACTAAATAACCAAAGCTCCAAGTAATATTGGTGTTATCAACCTTGATTACCAAACTTGAAATACGGTTTTATCGAATAGTTCAATACTTTATGTCAGCGAGTTTCCGATTGAAACAATAGAGAAAGTACTTACACGCTATTGCAAGGTATAACGAGTTTACGGATACCTAAAACAGGGTATTGACTATTTAATTTACAGCATAAACTTTACGTTTTAAGGCAACTAGATTTAAACTTGAAAATTACTAGAAAACAGGCTTATTATAGGAAGGTGTAATATACCGGGTGTTGTTGCAGGATCTGAGCAGGATCTAAATAAATGAATAATGAAGTAAAAGGATGTAGTTTTTTTAATTTATCGACAGTAAATGAACGTTCTGTCGTGTTGGCAATAACATCCGTAGCTGAAGTGAAGATAACTTTTAATACGGATAGAGAAGGCCTTGTTGAAGCTAGTAAACCCGTAGCTGAGATGCCTTTTGCTTTTGTCTGTTCCTACTCTGTTGGCTAACAGTAATGGAGTCTGACTTAATCCTATTCCTTCATCGGACGTTGACGAAACGCTATCTACTCTTACTCATTTTTCTCATGCTGACAAAATGCTATTTGCTTCTGTTCTTTTAGCTAAGGTTGGTGAAATCTTAGCTGAGGTCCTGTTATCTAATGTTGACGAAGGTCAACCTGATTTTGCTTCCTTATCTATTGTGGATAAAGTTCTTCCTGATGCTGTTTGTTCTTGTAAGGTTGATGAAATTCTGTCTGGTGCTGTTCCTTTCTTTCATGTTGATAAACTTCATTTTACTACAACACACACGTCAAAGATAACTCTAATAAGTAATTTCTAGAAATTTGAATAGCAACGCAATATGAAATTGCTGGTTTAAGGACAAACATGTGCATCATCTACTCCTCCCTAAATACTAATTATATCTAGTAACAGTCAAATCGAAGAATGTTTTGTAAACAAAAGAACTACACCAGTATACACCCCTTAAATATTGCCGCATAATTTAAGATAACAAAACTAAGCGGCTTTAACCACCGTAATTATTAATTATTAATCATAAATATACGCTTTCAGATACCTACATATACTAAATACTTACTTATTATATTGAAACAGCCCGAATTCATTCTCACTAAAAGCTACTGAAACATACAAGTACCCAAAAAACACATATTAACAATAGTACATTTAAATACAAAACCCCAAATTATTGGATAAATCTTATAGCCTATGGTGCTGCTTGTACCATTTCTAGGATGTAGGCAATCTACATACCGTCTAGGAGTAAAGCAGACGGTTGTCGGTCATCATCATGTACTATAACTTCACGCTTGCCGTGAAGGGCTTGCGTCTCATCTTAATTAGATCTACATACAATACGACAGCCAGGCAAAATGTGCTGTAACGATAAAGCAAGTTTTTGTTGTACGACTACGCAAATATTAGTTTGAGAAACCGAAGAATATTGATTACAAACCCAGGTTGAAAATATTAACATTTCCTTTAAAGGAATATCACCGTTTATTACCTACCAGTCAGGTAAATACAGAAAGCACGTTTTTTATAATAAGGGTTTGTAACTGCCAGATTGGGTTTTTTTTATTTAATATAGAAGCACCAACGTGAACTAGCGCTAAATATCTAGTAAACTTGTTCAACCAATGTAGTTATAAAATTGTTTTTTGAAGAAATAATCAAAGAAATTCCATATAGAATAGAAATAAATGGGAAGGTATGTTTATCTTTCAAAAACAATACAGCTACTTTACTTAATTACCAATAAACTAGCAACATTCAGGAAAATACATGGAATTTAAACAAGTGAGCTCTTGAATTAAATAAAGGACTAGCAACCCTGGTTGCCTAACGGAGCTTACCCAAACTGATAAAAGTAAATATAAAATGAGCTAAGTTGACTGTCTAACTGAGCGAACTTGGAATAATGAAAGTGTAGTAATCCGTATACACAAATAGGTAGAAACTGAACTGGTTTTTAAAATAAGAAGGCGGTAAATTTCCAAATACCCAATAGAGCGTAACAAGTGCCAGGTTTAGTATAGGTTTGACACAAGTAGATTTTGTTTTGAAAAGTCACTGCTAAAAGAAGGGCTGAATAATCTGAAATATTTTAGTTTTATGATTGACTCTGATAGAATTCAGAAATCAACGCGTCTAATAGTGACATTTTATTACAAAATACTGTGACATTTTTATTTTCAGTGAAACGGAAAAGCAACCTAACACTGAACAACTTAGTTTTGTGTTTGTTTGACAACGTTTATTTATTTTTAAATTAATAAGTGTAAAATAGGGCTACTGGTAAGTGTCTGAAGTTAGCACGACGTTTTAATTAGAAAAAACAATACCAGTTCCAGTAGCACTTTACATTGTTCTATAGTTCCTGATTAAAAGAAAAAATGTTCCGCATTTATAATACCAGAAAATCGAAAATGAAAAAATGTCGTGCTAACTTCACGTTCTAGCATGACACAGCCTTCTCTAAAGTACAAGAAGCAGATGCGAAATATACTTTACGACGAGTGTTCTCGTTAGTCCTAGACTAGTTCCATAATAATGAAGCATTTCAGAATAAAATTTCAACAATTGACAATTTTGTATTGTTATAAATATTTGATATAAGCACGACACTCGGCAAAGATTTGTCGTGCTGACGGCTTTCTGCAATTTCGATGGTAGTTCTGGCTTGTTCTACTCGAGTTCTATATAATTCACCCAATTTCAACTATTGTTCCGCCGTATAACCAATCTTAAATAAATTTTAACTTTTGGAGCCAGCACAACACTCTGAAAAAGCGCGTCGTGCTGACGACTTTCTGCATTTCCGATGGTAATTCTGACCTGTTCTACTCGAGTTTTATATAATTCACATAATTTCAACTATTGTTCCGCCGTATAACAATTTTTAAATAAATGTTAATTTTTGGAGCCAGCACGACACTCTGCAAAAGTGCGTCGTGTTGACGACTTTCTGTATTTCCGATGGCAGTTCTGGCTTGTTCTACTTGAGTTCTATATAATTTATCCAATTTCAACTATTGTTCCGCCGTATAACTATTCTTAAACAAATTTTAACTTTTGGAGCCGGCACGAAACTCTGCAAAAGTGCGTCGTGCTGACAAATTTCTGCATTTCCGATGATAGTTCTGGCTTGTTCTACTCGAATTCTATATAATTCACCCAATTTCAACTAGTGTTCCGCCGTATAACTATTCTTAAATAAATTTTAACTTTTGGAGCCGGCACGACACTCTGCAAAAGTGCGTCGTGCTGACAACTTTCTGCATTTCCGATGATAGTTCTGGATTGTTCTACTCGAGTTCTATATACTTCACGCAATTTCAACTATTGTTCCGCCGTATAACTATTCTTAAATAAATTTTAACTTTTGGAGCCAGCACGACACTCTGCAAAAGTGCGTCGTGCTGACGACTTTCTGCATTTCCGATGGTAGTTCTGGCTTGTTCTACTCGAGTTCTATATAATTCACCCAATTTCAACTATTGTTCCGTCGTATAACTATTCTTAAATAAATTTTAACTTTTGGAGCCAGCACGACACTCTGAAAAAGCGCGTCGTGCTGACGACTTTCTTGATTTCCGATGGTAGTTCTTGCCTGTTTTACTCGAGTTTTATATAATTCACCCAATTGCAACTATTTTTAAATAAATTTTAACTTTTGGCGCCAGTCTTCCCCCTTTCCCCGTCATTCGACGCAAATCTGAGAACATGTTTGGTTCTGTGACTTTTGACGTTTGTGATACATTGTATCTCCTAAGTTTAATTTGACTGATTGTAATAAGATATTTTTTGAATTAACCCTAGACGTACAGTGTGAGATTTTCGAGATTTTGGACAAAATTTGAAACTGTACATTTGGTAGAATTAATAAGTAGAGGGAATATAACCGTTTCGGAAAAAAATATTTTTGATGCATTTTTAACAGCTAGCAACAACTGCTAAAGCAATCAATTTTCTCTCGATTATGTTATAATTTACATGTATAATAATTTCGAGTTCTCTCGAACAACAGTATGTATTTCGTGTTACTTTTTTGTACAAGTAAGTATATTTTTGTTAGTATATTTTCTATTCCATTTTATTTGATTTTGTAGGATAAATTGATGTTACAATTTTATGAATCGTATGGTCGTAGAGTTATTCTCTCTCTAGCATGTCAGGAAGACAACTCACAATCGAAGAATGTGCCGCGTCGCGTATCCTTTTGTCGGCGTATCCTTTGCCCACGCTGCGGCGCGATACATCTATATCGCTGAGATCTTTTGGTCGCCGCGGATTTTGCTGTTCATCATGCTCAAGCGCAATCGAAGAGTCGAAGAATAAAAAAGAGTTTTTTTGCATTTCAAAATGAATAAATTTATGAAAAAAGAATTCAGTCAAATTTATATGTCATTAATTTATAATTAGTGACATATAAATATAATTACATTCTTTTTTGATATCTAGATAGATTAATAGCGCGAATAGCGCACGCTTATGTTTTGTCTAGTACTGATAATAAAATCATAAGAATGTAATTTGTTATTATTTGTAACATCAATTTTATCCTACAAAATCAAATAAAATGGAATAGAAAATATACTAACAAAAATATACTTACTCGTACAAAAAAGTAACACGAAATACATACTGTTGTTTGAGAGAACTCGAAATTATTATACATGTAAATTATAACATACTCGAGAAAAAATTGATTGCTTTAGCAGTTGTTGCTAGCTGTTAAAAATACATCAAAAATATTTTTTTCCGAAACGGTTATATTCCCTCTACTTATTAATTCTACCAAATGTACAGTTTCAAATTTCGTCCAAAATCTCGAAAATCTCACACTATACGTCTAGGGTTAATTCAAAAAATATGTTATTACAATCAGTCAAATTAAACTTAGGAGATACAATGTATCAAAAACGTCAAAAGTCACAGTCACATGTTTGGTACATGTTCTCAGATTTTCGTCCAATGACGGGGGAAATGGGAAAGACTGCCGCCAAAAGTTAAAATTTATTTAAAAATAGTTCTACGACGGAACAATAGTCGAAATTGGGGGAATTATATAGAACTCGAGTAGAACAAACCAGAACTACCATCGGAAATGCAGGAAGTCGTCAGCACGGCGCACTTTTGCAGAGTGTCGTGCTGGCTCCAAAAGTTAAAATTTATTTAAAAATAGTTGAAATTGGGTGAATTATATAAAACTCGAGTAGAACAGGCAAGAACTACCATCGAAAATCCAGAAAGTCGTCAGCACGACGCGCTTTTGCAGAGTGTCGTGCTGGCTCCAAAAGTTAAAATTTATTTAAAAATAGTTATACGACGGAACAATAGTCGAAATTGGGTGAATTATATAGAACTCGAGTAAATCAAGCCAAAACTACCATCGGAAATTCAGAAAGTCGTCAGCACGACGCACTTTTGCAGAGTGTCGTGCTGACTCCAAAAGTTAAAATTTATTTAAAAATAGTTGAAATTGGGTGAATTAGATAAAACTCGAGTAGAACCGGCCAGAACTACCATCGGAAATTTAGAAAGTCGTCAGCACGACGCGTTTTTGCAGAGTGTCGTGCTGGCTCCAAAAGTTAAAATTTATTTAAAAATAGTTATACGACGGAACAATAGTCGAAATTGGGTGAATTATATAGAACTCGAGTAAAACAAGCCAAAACTACCATCGGAAATTCAAAAAGTCGTCAACACGACGCACTTTTGCAGAGTATCGTGCTGGCTCCAAAAGTTAAAATTTATTTAAAAATAGTTGAAATTGGGTGAATTAGATAAAACTCGAGTAGAACAGGCCAGAACTACCATCGGAAATCCAGAAAGTCGTCAGCACGACGCGTTTTTGCAGAGTGTCGTGCTGGCTCCAAAAGTTAAAATTTATTTAAAAATAGTTATACGACGGAACAATAGTCGAAATTGGGTGAATTATATAGAACTCGAGTAGAACAAGCCAAAACTACCATCGGAAATTCAGAAAGTCGTCAGCACGACGCGCTTTTGCAGAGTGTCGTGCTGGCTCCAAAAGTTAAAATTTATTTAAAAATAGTTGAAATTGGGTGAATTATATAGAACTCGAGTAGAACAAGCCAGAATTACCATCGGAAATTCAGAAAGTCGTCAGCACAACGCACTTTTGCAGAGTGTCGTGCTGGCTCCAAAAGTTAAAATTTATTTAAAAATAATTGAAATTGGGTGAATTATATAAAACTCGAGTAGAACAGGCCAGAACTACCATCGGAAATCCAGAAAATAGTCAGCACGACTCGCTTTTGCAGTGTCGTGCTGGCTCCAAAAATTAAAATTTATTTAAAAATAGTTATACGACCGAACAATAGTTGAAATTGGGTGTACTATATAGAACTCGAGTAAAACAAACCAGAACTACCATCGGAAATTCAGAAACTCGTCAGCACGACGCACTTTTGCAGAGTGTCGTGCTGGCTCCAAAAGTTAAAATTTTTTTAAAAATAGTTGAAATTGAGTAAATTATATAAAACTCGAGTAGAATAGGCCAGAACTACCATCGGAAATGCAGAAGGTCGTCAGCACGACGCACTTTTGCAGAGTGTCGTGCTGGCTCCAAAAGTTAAAATTTATTTAAAAATAGTTATATGACGGAACAATAGTTGAAATTGGATGAATTATATAGAACTCGAGTAAAACAAGTCAGAACTATCATCGGAAATGCAGAAAAACGACAGCACGACGCACTTTTGCAGAGTGTCGTGCTGGTTCCAAAAGTTAAAGTTTATTTAAAAATAGTTCTACGACGGAACAATAGTTGAAATTGGATGAATTATATAGAATTCGAGTAGAACAAGCCAGAACTACCATCGGAAATGCAGAAAGCCGTCAGCACGACACATCTTTGCCGAGTGTCGTGCTTACGTCAAATATTTATAATAATACAAAATTGTTCATTGTTGAAATTTTATTGTGAAATGCTTCATTATTATGGAACTAGTCTAGGACTAACGAGAACACTCGTCGTAAAGTATATTTGGTATCTGTTTCTTGTACTTTAGAGAAAGCTGTGTCGTGCTAGAACGTGAAGTTAGCACGGCATTTTTCATTTTTGATTTTCTGGTATTATAAATGCGGAACTTTTTTTCTTTTAATCAGGAACTATAGAACAATGTAAAGTGCTACTGGAACTGGTATGGTTTTTTTTTTAATTAAAACGTCGTGTTAACTTCACACATACTACTGGCAATCAGTCCATTATCGCAGTACCTTCAAGTAACATACATCCCAAAAATAAATTCTTATAATATCGATTACTATACGTGGCATAAAAATCTACAGACTATTTTACTTCAAATTTCGGGAAATCGAGTGATCGTAAATAAGTAAAACAAGTGTTTTTAATATCCTGAAAATTGTCCAAAATCCATTTTCTGTCTAATATTCAACAAAAATAAGTCCTAGGTTCCGTGATAACGTCACATACCTTACATTTCTTACGAGTAAATTCTTTAATTTTAAACACCGTCATAATTGCATTGGAAGAATAAAACCATAAAATATTAATTTTGTTTATTATTTCTAATTCTTCCCAAATAGTTTGTTGGAAAATTACGAAATTTGGTATATTTTATATAGGTACTTTGATCAATACGGAATTTTACTGTTGTAAAAGTAGTGTACTGTAATATATCGGAGGATTTTTAATAGATACTTTTAAGACTATATGGTAAATAATAAATCTCTAGGTAGGAAGGTATACCGATTAACTAAGCGATAGTAAATAATTTTAAAGGCAGAATTTACAAATCTGTATTTAAAATTTATTAAGTGGTAAAGTTTCTTTTATTGAGCCAGAATACAGCAATTTCTTAAATCTATACAAATTCCAATGATTAATAAATACGGAATAATCACTTAAATATACTAAAGACTGTGATTTGAACTAAAAGCGTTATGGTCTAGTCCTTAGTATTAAGCTTTAAATTGATAATCTACTATCTAAACTCTTTGTAGAACTGTATTTAGGTTTTGTAATAATCAGTGATGCGTAAGCGTTGATATAATAGCTGCAATGATAAACGTAATGAAAGCCATTCATAATTCATTGCAGTACAACGCCTTGTAATTCTTATGCATCAGTCTTCATTAAAAGCATTTTTGATAAGTATAAAAATATGATTCCAAGTAATTCTTCGACAACAATAAACATAACATAATTTCGGTCTTTACCATTTATGGCACATTTTGACGTTTAAACAAAATTGTATAAATAACGTAAATCTCAATTAGCACGAATGTAACAATTACCATGTTTCTAAGTAGTTCCAAATTAAATTGTGCAGATACTACAAGACAGAATCAGTTACTGACTGAAGTAATTGTATTTCTTACCGTTCAAAACTACATCTTCTTCTTCATAAAAATGGAAATCATCATTTCGATATAAGGGAAACGTCGCTACCGGTAAAAGAACATTAGCTAAACACGCAAAGGTTAGCAAAAATGGTCATTACAAACAATAATACTTACCCAAAATAATTAACGTTTTCCATAGGTATGTGAGCATTTTCGTAATTGACTAAGTATTTTAGTGACTGAATAATTATTTTAGAAACCACGTTTGGAATGTAGTAACAACACTATAAGATGCTATGCAATTTTAAGTAGACTAACATGCAAATATAACGCTTTATCTGAATGTTTATTACTCATGCGCACTAACTGCAAATAATATAGTTTTTATATTTCACTTCGTTCTAATTTAGTCATAACAACTAGGATACGAGATATGTAAACATATTCTTAACAACCGGGGCATAATGGAGGGCGTAATGGTTTCATAATGTCCGCTCATTATACCCTCAGAACCAAAATCAATTTTTAATATTTAATAACAAATAACCAAACTAAATAACTTATTTAATAGGTAGCAAACTTTCAGTTGCTTTTAGAGATTGCTTTGCAATTATTGTTGGCAACTCTTGATCAGCCATTTTGCACTATTAATATTAAATAAATGTGACCAATGTCCTAAAACATAGGAACGTCAAACTGTTTATTGTCATCATATCAAACATGATGTAGGTGTGTTTAATAGTTACATAGTAAAATCCGAGGTGAATTCTAAAATAGAAAACTTATCTATCACCTATTTTTTATTTTATATATGAGATAAAATATAAAATCTTGTATGCACCACCTGTGTCACTAGATGATAACGCCCATCAGGCAAGAAATAATAAGCTTAAGTAGTATAAATTATAACACCTTCTAATCAATTGGCTGCATAGCTCAGTTGGTTAGAGCGTTGATCTGTTCTTTTAGCGGTTTTCAATTACTAGTTCAATTTGAAATGGTAATTCAACTTTACATAAAAAGTTGGGATTTAATCTTAAAACTGTTAATATATATTAATAAACATGCATTTGCATTCCCAAATGTGGATTATTCTTCTTCACTATATATAAATTATTGTGAAGTTTCCTCTTCGTTATCTCTAACCTAAAATTAATTCGAGCCCCACAACTTGGGTGCCATAAATTATCGTGTTGCTTCGCTTGAATGTTGCTCCATGAATTGGGTCGTCATAACTTATTGTATTGCTCCGCTCGAATCTTGCCCCACGAATTGGGTCGACATAATCTATTGTGTTGTTTACCTGTTGAATTGCCCTCTATTTCGTGTCCCACTGATCGACTGTCATAATACTTTGTAGTTATCCTTAGATCGCCCTCGACTGCTCTCCACTTCTCTCCTACTCGTTAAAATTGCTTTAAAATTACAACAGACACCTACCTGTTAAATCTAGAACCTCCCGCTCAATATCACCATGTTGAAGCCTAAATAGAAATTCACACCTTACAATCACTCACTCAAAAATAACTCAATTAACCAAATATATCACACTATTTATATAAGATTAGTATTACATTTTCAAAAACACCATTTCTTTATGTACACTTGTATGGTCAATAATTTTATAACAATAATAATGCAATCAATAACCTTTTAAACACATATTTTTATTAAAGTAAGAGGGCGCTTATCATACCTTACGTTAACCCTTTGTCTTATCATGAGCTCATAGTAAAACTCTACAAATGTGCATACAAATTTACTGCACTACCAAATATTGATAAGCCCTCTATGCCTCTTTACAACATCTCCTGGTTATCTGTAAATTAATTCATTATTCTTGACTTTCAAAAATCAAATTCATTTTAAGTCTCATAAATTTCTGTTCATAAAATATTAAATAATAGAAAAGACACCAAAGCACAAATCAAAAATAATCACCAACACCATAGAAAATACTCACCATTCAATGTTCAATACAATGGCCCACCTGGGGGCTATCTTCTGACGGTGATCCACCAACTAGAGATGCTGCCGTCTAGTAGGTCCTCAGTCCATCGAATAATTTTCCGCTCGAATCACCATGTCTACCATGCATGCCGCTACTCAAAATCTCGTTTTATTCAATTTACAACCAAAAATATCCAATCTCCAAAATTTACTTTAATACACAAAAATTGCGTTTTTCATCATCTAAATAATTTCATTCTTTATTAATTTCGTGCATTTCAAACACCACAATAACAATCTTTGTACTTACATACAATATTAATTTTCACCAAAAATCGCTTTATTAGTTTTTACATAAATTTGGATTAAACTGCACTGTAACTATTTTTTTTTCTCTCTAATTGGCTCCGCTAGCCTCACGCATGTGTGCTAGTGAAACAAACTTACTAGAACTACTAAAACACCAGCCCCACATTTGGTGTCAGTAAAACGAAGTCTTCCGACGTAACTAGGGTCTATTCCTTGGGTAGAGCTATGAGCAATGGGGGGGTAAGTCGAAATCTTTGGGGGTCACACTCAAACTAAAACAAATAGGCGCCACCAAGTCCAGATTGATTCATGTTAAAAGCATAGCATATTTCTAAGGGCGGACGTGGAGACCCAAAGAAAAAAAAGATCGCCTTCGGTGACAAAAACCTGTCTTAACAGAATAAGACGCTGTTCCTGTAAGAAAGAATAATAATTAAGTCAACATAGAAAATGGGAACACTGTTTGTGTCCCTCAAATATGCCTAAAAAAAATTAAAAGAATATTTTCTACATAAGGGTGGCATCAAAATTCAACTCTTATTGCCTTTTTGGGTTGCTAGGTTTGATCACACTTGATCAAAATAAAAAACTTTAAACTTAGGTTAATAATTTACTAGAAAGAATTCCTTTAGCTTTAAATAAAATTGAATGCAACAAAATTAAATAATTACTTGTAGTAGTTTGGAAATTTAAGATAAGGTTTATCAATCTGTTTCTAGATCAAGAATATTACAACAAAGTGTACTTGTTACATTAATAGTTTTTAACCCATTCAGATCTGATTAGGTCTATTACATTGTCAAAATTAAAATACAAAATATTCTCGTTAAGTTACATGTGCTAATTTCAGTTTAAAATGAAAATGTTCATAAAGATATTCTCGTTTTCAAAGTTGGTAGTAATAAAATACTAAGCATCTGCTTTCATAAATACAAGTGTCAGCAGTATATCTCAAACAAACAAATGACGTAATTACACATGTTATTTTATAGTGAAGCAACGTGTTGTTCTGACTAAATAAACAGTGAATTTTAAGTTTGGCGCTGGGAAATCCAGCTTAGCAACAGATAAAGTGAATAACAAAATCGTATTTATACGTATCAAAATAAAATAGCGTGTTTCCTGAGTGGAACACAATTGAATTTCTTAAAATTACTACGAACCAAACAAAACTGCTTTCATAGGCTGAAATAGGATGTGCATCGTCATGCGGAATTAACTGCTTACATCCTAACAAAGTAGTATCTTGGCTCGGACCAACAAACGATCTCCTGTTAATTAGATCTGCTTTCCATCCTCTAAAAGCATGTGTTAAATTGAAGTGGTTTCTAAACGTTGATTCACAGTTCTAAGTTATTATTGTTTAACTTTTAAACTTTTGAATTTAAAAAAACTTTAATTTTAAAGGTCCTTACCTTTAAAAAAATTCAATAACCCTTACGTAATATATTTTTAAATAATTTTTAAATTTAAAAAAAAACAGAAAAAACACGAAATCTATAGCCCGTGTCTCATCGCGCTAAGTGTTGTAGTATGTGTCGTCGCTACTACGCCCAAGGTCTTGGTTCGAATCCGACACGGTCCGCTTGAAAAATGTTAGGCGAGCATTTTCACAAAAATACACCCTCGTTCGGATGACGAGGTATACATGGAGGTCAACCGTGTAGTGTTGTCACGCACGTTAAAGTTCCACCTTGATAAACCACGCAAGGGTTCGGCAAAATTCCAAATTTTCTAGGTAAAAAAATTGCTTCCTGGCCAATGTAGTACCTTCGGGTGAAGCATTGGAAAATCACATGTAAGATGATCCACCAACTAGAGATGCCGCCTTCTAGTAGGTCCTCAGTCCATCGAATAACTTCCCGCTCGAATCACCATATCTTCCATGCATGCCGCCACTCAAAATCTCGTTTTATTCAATTTACAACCAAAAATATCCAATCTCCAAAATTTAACTTTAATACACAAAAATCGCTTTTTTTCATCATCCAAATAAGTTCACTCTTTATTAATTTCGTGCATTCCAAACACCACAATTACAATCTCTGTACTTACATACAATATTAATTTTCACCAAAAATCGCTTTATTAGTTTTTACATAAATTTGGATTATACTGCACTAATTCACTTGTAAGTAACCATATGTATCGCGAATGGCTGATGAAATAAAAGAGAGGGAGCCCCTCCTCAACAATAGTTAAATAACTTAGAATTTACCCCCCCTCCCTATTTCTAAATTGCACGTACATTTGTGTACCCGTTCCACCAATTCTTAAAATTGTTTTCTAACCGTCTTGCATTTCAACGAAAAAGCTTTAACGTATCTCGGTTTCTCGTGAATTTTAGCAACAAACACACAAATACTTGGTGAACCGCTTCCAACCGTCAATTGTCACTTTTAATTCCTCGAAAATTAGACTCTACTATTCAGTATCCACCAATCACCTTGCTTGGTTCTATTCTCCCGCTTTCAACCAATGCTTGCCTCTTATAAACTACCTTGAAATTATTGATTTTTGTTCCCCCGCTACAATACATTTGTTCAAGTCTCCCTACTATACTAGCTCTGCATTTGATCTTTATTTCTCTCTTGTATCTATACGTTTTTGTTCTATCTTTGTTCCTCCATAATAGTTGTCTCCGGTTCTATCCTATACTACCTCCTGAATTAAAAATCGATATCTTAACAAACATACTGCGTCTTCGTCAGTTTTATGTGGTTTTGCTTTTGTCCCTGTTACAAATTGATTACGTTATTTCTAACGGTTGTCCGTGTTCCAATAAGCTATTAAAGTTTGTTTGTAGCAATTTTATCTAGAAATATATCTCCCTTTGTTATTTTGTTATGCTTTTAACTGTCTTGGGTTTTACGTTTGAAAAATAAGTGTTATTATATTATATTATATTATATTCCCGTATACTATTACACTACAAATTAAAGATGCTATAAATTTATCACATTATTTTTATTTCTTATGCCCTATATTTACATAAATACTCTGTTACATGATTTCTAGCTAAATATGCCTATCTAAATTAACCCTACATTATTTATACACTACCTAAGCTCTACAATAATTGTTAAAAATATCCTACTTTCCTAACTGAATAAATTAATTTTCTAATCTTGTAACAGTTTTTTTGACCACTGCAGAACGTCAATGAATTTTTAGTTTCACAAACCTTCTGTTTAGTCATTTATATCACGTAAACAATTTTTAAATAAATAAATACCAGTATTGGTATTATGAGTTCTAACCGCCATACAGAAATGCTAGTTTGGTTGCTAACATCAGACGTTAAATGTTAGTATAAATATTATCAAGGCCAAGCAGCTTTCCTGTTTCATGCATATTGCATCAGCACTCACTTTAGCTAGAACTCTCGTCGAGAACCAACATGGAAACCAAAAGGGTTCTAGCATGTGAATTGCGTCTGGCCTTGTGCGGTAGTGGAGCCCTAGTGCGCTGAACACTAGGCTTAGTGGTTTTAATAATGCTAAGAGTTAAAAATAAGTTACTAGACAAACTAAATAATTTGGTTGTAGCGCTCTTTCGATAACCTCTTTTGATAACTTCTTTTGATAAATTTCATTTCATAATTTTTTGATAGTTTTTAATAATTCTATGGATAGCTTTTTAAATAGCTCTTGAAATATTTCTTAAATACAAGTGTCAGCAGTATATCTCAAACAAACAAATGACGTAATTACACATGTTATTTTATAGTGAAGCAACGTGTTGTTCTGACTAAATAAACAGTGAATTTTAAGTTTGGCGCTGGGAAATCCAGCTTAGCAACAGATAAAGTGAATAACAAAATCGTATTTATACGTATCAAAATAAAATAGCGTGTTTCCTGAGTGGAACACAATTGAATTTCTTAAAATTACTACGAACCAAACAAAACTGCTTTCATAGGCTGAAATAGGATGTGCATCGTCATGCGGAATTAACTGCTTACATCCTAACAAAGTAGTATCTTGGCTCGGACCAACAAACGATCTCCTGTTAATTAGATCTGCTTTCCATCCTCTAAAAGCATGTGTTAAATTGAAGTGGTTTCTAAACGTTGATTCACAGTTCTAAGTTATTATTGTTTAACTTCTCATCGCCTAAGTGTTGTAGTATTTCGTCGTCTAATCTTGGTTTGCGCTAAACAAATTTTCAAATTACATACTATAATAACGAGTATACATTACCAACCGTTATTCAGAAAATGTTTCACTTAATCAAACCGACCGCAGGTCACTCGCCATTGTTCTCTTAAACATGCTGCTGCCTCTATTACTTATGGCCGAGTGCCTATCTCGTGCTCTCGTACGATGGGAGGATCCCAAAGGGGGGGTTGTCATTCCTCTCTACGCGCTTGCGACTGGGTGTGAAATACACCGCCATCCAAAACAACTAGACTAACGAGTCAAGATGCTGTTACAATGTAATATTTTAATTGTAAAATATATTATGACTTTACTTAATAAAGGTGTTTAACTATTGTCGTACCTTAAATGAAGCGAATTATGAATTCGAAAATAAAATTGTTACAGCACTAATTCACTTGTAAGTAACCATATGTATTGCGAATGGCTGATGAAATAAAAGAGAGCAATGCCCCTCCTCAACAATGATTAAATAACCCAGAATTTACCTCCCCTATTTCTAAATTGCACGTACATTTGTGTACCCGTTCCACCAATTCTTAAAATTGTTTCCTAACCGTCTTGCATTTCAGCGAAAAGCTTTAACGTATCTCGGTTTCTCGTGAATTTTAGCAACAAACACACAAATACTTGGTAAACCGCTTCCAACCGTCAACTGCCACTTTGAATTCCCCGAAAATTAGCCTCTACTATTCAGTTGGTCCACGCCTTAAACTTGAACAAAACACCTTTTTATCTCGCGTGTATCTATAGCTTCATCTCTACCAGCTGATTATCTACCCTTCTTAATCTATATCCACCAATCACCTTGCTTGGTTCTATTCTCCGCTTTCAACCAATGCTTGCCTCTTATAAACTACCTTGAAATTATTGATTTTCTGTTCCCCGCTACAATACATTTGTTCAAGCCTCCCTACTATACTAGCTCTGCATTTGATCTTTATTTCTCTTCTTGTAACTATACGTTTTTGTTCTATCTTTGTTCCTCAATAATAGTTGTCTCCGGTTCTATCCTATACTACCTCCTGAATTAAAAATCGATATCTTAACAAACATACTGCGTCTTCGTCAGTTTTATGTAGGTTTTGCTTTTGTCCCTGTTACAAATTGATTACGTTATTTCTAACGGTCGTCCGTGCTTCCAATAAGCTATTAAAGTTTGTTTGTAGCAATTTTATCTAGAAATATATCTCCCTTTGTTATTTTGTTATGCTTTTAACTGTCTTGGGTTTTACGTTTGAAAAATAAAGTGTTATTTAATACTTATATTATTTATATTCCGTATACTATTACACTACAAATTAAAGATGCTATAAATTTATCACATTATTTTTATTTCTTATGCCCTATATTTACATAAATACTCTGTTACATGATTTCTAGCTAAATATGCCTATCTAAATTAACCCTACATTATTTATACACTACCTAAGCTCTACAATAATTGTTAAAAATATCCTACTTTCCTAACTGAATAAATTAATTTTCTAATCTTGTAACAGTTTTTGACCACTGCAGAACGTCAATGAATTTTAGTTTCACAAACCTTCTGTTTAGTCATTTATATCACGTAAACAATTTTTAAATAAATAAATACCAGTATTGGTATTATGAGTTCTAACCGCCATACAGAAATGCTAGTTTGGTTGCTAACATCAGACGTTAAATGTTAGTATAAATATTATCAAGGCCAAGCAGCTTTCCTGTTTCATGCATATTGCATCAGCACTCACTTTAGCTAGAACTCTCGTCGAGAACCAACATGGAAACCAAAGGGTTCTAGCATGTGAATTGCGTCTGGCCTTGTGCGGTAGTGGAGCCCTAGTGCGCTGAACACTAGGCTTAGTGGTTTTAATAATGCTAAGAGTTAAAAATAAGTTACTAGACAAACTAAATAATTTGGTTGTAGCGCTCTTTCGATAACCTCTTTTGATAACTTCTTTTGATAAATTCATTTCATAATTTTTTTGATAGTTTTTTTAATAATTCTATGGATAGCTTTTTTAAATAGCTCTTGAAATATTTCTTAAATAACTTCGTAAAAGTTTCAATTAAATATGTTTTTCAACGCTTCGTTAGAAAACATTCAATTAAATACTTATTGAAATGCTTTGACAAATTTTCGATTAGATATTTATTTTATAATTCTCCTGCAAATGTAGAGAAATAATTTTTTAAGAAATCTTGTATATCAATTGTAAGGCTTCTCCGTATATTCATTTGTTAGAATAAACCCGCCTTATCTGATTTTATAAAGAAAAGGTAGTCTGAAAGCTGTGTTTTCCAGACGATATTAATTCTACCTTCGCGTCTGCGAGTACCAAGTTATAGTTCATTCACGTCAACTTTGCGATACGAAATATCGATCCAGTATGAACGTCCTTCAACCTTACGATGAATAGTTGGATTTAATGTAATGTTATGCGAGAAAACAATATGTTTAGATTTTAAGGAAACGTTTTACAAAGTACGTAGAAATTTTTATGGTTTGGAATTAAAGTCCGATGATGAATTGAAATGGTCTTTTTGAAGTTGCAAGTGTGAAATTACAAGTAATTAGGAGGACAGTTATACGATGGTAATTATTTTGGTCAAGATCTACACACAGTAGAACATATATATATATATATATATATATATATATATATATATATATAATACACAGACCTTTGTGTATATATATAATGCTATGATAAAAGGGTAGTTTAAGGGTAGATTAAGTCATAGGGTCGTAGGATAGATATAAATAATTTTAACTTTAAGACAACCCAATAATTCCATCTATTATAGGTGTTTAACTATTGTCGTACCTTAAATGAAGCGAATTATGAATTCGAAAATAAAATTGTTACAGCACTAATTCACTTGTAAGTAACCATATGTATTGCGAATGGCTGATGAAATAAAAGAGAGCAATGCCCCTCCTCAACAATGATTAAATAACCCAGAATTTACCTCCCTATTTCTAAATTGCACGTACATTTGTGTACCCGTTCCACCAATTCTTAAAATTGTTTCCTAACCGTCTTGCATTTCAGCGAAAAAGCTTTAACGTATCTCGGTTTCTCGTGAATTTTAGCAACAAACACACAAATACTTGGTAAACCGCTTCCAACCGTCAACTGCCACTTTGAATTCCCCGAAAATTAGCCTCTACTATTCAGTTGGTCCACGCCTTAAACTTGAACAAAACACCTTTTTTATCTCGCGTGTATCTATAGCTTCATCTCTACCAGCTGATTATCTACCCTTCTTAATCTATATCCACCAATCACCTTGCTTGGTTCTATTCTCCCGCTTTCAACCAATGCTTGCCTCTTATAAACTACCTTGAAATTATTGATTTTCTGTTCCCCCGCTACAATACATTTGTTCAAGCCTCCCTACTATACTAGCTCTGCATTTGATCTTTATTTCTTTCTTGTAACTATACGTTTTTGTTCTATCTTTGTTCCTCAATAATAGTTGTCTTCGGTTCTATTCTATACTACCTCCTGAATTAAAAATCGATATCTTAACAAATCAGTTTTATGTAGTTTTGCTTTTGTCCCTGTTACAAATTGATTACGTTATTTCCAACGGTCGTCCGTGCTCCAATAAGCTATTAAAGTTTGTTTGTAGCAATTTTATCTAGAAATATATCTCCCTTTGTTATTTTGTTATGCTTTTAACTGTCTTGGGTTTTACGTTTGAAAAATAAAAGTGTTATTTTAACACCTGCTCAACGCTTTTGTATTTCCGTATACTATTACACTATAAATTAAAGATGCTATAAATTTATCCCATTATTCTTATTTCTTATGCCCTATATTTACATAAACACTCTGTTACATGATTTCTAGCTAAATATGCGTATCTAAATTAACCCTACATTATTTATACACTACTAAGCTCTACAATAATTGTTAAAAATATCCTACTTTCCTAACTAAATAAATTGATCTTCTAATATTATATGACTATTAGCCTATACCTTAACTTGTGCCCTTATGTATTCCAATGACCCCTTAATTTCACGATATATATATTACTCATATTTAGACCAGGGTAGAAAATTAAATAATCACATCAAATAATTTTAATCACCGTGTATAATGAATATTATTAGATAATACGCTTTATTAAAACCATGAAGCATAAATAAATTCGGTCGTTTCAGTAAAAATAAGAGATTTAAATCATGTACAAGACGCTTTATATCAAAAGAAACAGTATTAAAAAACTCTACGTGTAATTTAATTATTCCTAAGAAAGAAACAAATGGAAATTACGTGCAAAATTTATATTAATTAACCCTATTTTAAGTAACCGGTATTAAACAAAGTGTACACATAATAATTAATATTTAATTTGTATTCGCTAAAAATGAAAGGATAGAAGTCAATTTTAATTGGAGTTAATTAAACCATTATTAATAATAAGCATAAAAGTCTGTGAAAATCCAGGATTATAATACCAGAAAATAAAGCTCTGAAAATTAATATTATGTTTGAACACCTGCGTAGTTTAAAAAGCTCATTCTGCGTAAATTTTGCAGATAATTAATGGTTACAAAGAATCTTGGAGAAACCGGGGCTTAATATTCACGGGAAGGCGCGATACGGGGTTATTTAACCCAGATAGTCCACATGGACTGAAATAATCGATAATAAGGAATATCAATTTGCACCACTAAGAACCGGTTAGATAGAGACAGATAATATGCGCAAGACCGAGGCACATATAGTAAAAGACGTGAGTAGAGCAACGTCATAGGGTTGCGATTGGTTGAAAGTAAAGGCAAAATTTGAGAGGTAAAATAACATTTCGGTATAAAATTTAATTTGTTAGTCTCGGACATGTTTGCGTGCCGTGTTGAAATTTCTGAGATGTAACTGGGGTAAGTACAAAATTCGTAAAACCGACGCACAGGCTACGGACTGGGAACCTAGCATGCGAAATTCTTTAGAATTGTCCGTTTTGGGAACAGACCGACAGACAGGCTAACTGCTATATATACCGAGGTGAATATAAACAAGCTCTCTTACATCCGCGATTTGATTCAAGATGTTAAACAGTGCATTTTAGTTTGATAAAATAATTTAAAGTTTGCTCGTATATTTTGGTGATTCAAAATAGTTTGTTCTTTACGTGCTAACATGAATATACTTTAGTGCACTTAGATACAAGGTAATAAAATTTAGTATCACTGTGCCAATTAGTAAAATTTACAACGACAAATGTATACACAAAAGTAGGCAGTTTTGGCGTATATTGGTGAAAGAAGTATGAATTTCTTTGCTATTTTTCGGGGGTGTTAATGATTAAATGGTTCATAAATGTGTCTGGATCCAAAAAACAAGGGTCAGATATACACAGATGAGTTCCGGAAAAGCCCAGAAACAACTTTAAATAAATGGTGATGGAAAAAATTTGAAAAGCGTTGAGAATCAGGAGCCGTAAATATAATCCAGTTGGAATGGTGTGATTAACAAAAGGGACGATGTACATTGAAGCTACGAGTGCAGTAACCTTCAGGTAATTTATACTATTTTGTTTGAACTTTGATATTTTTGTGTGTGTTGAATAACTTTATAATTGATTTACTTTAAATGGACATTAGTGAAATTGTACTAACCATAAAATTTTAATTTTAAGGTGAAATTTGCTTGTTTAAGTAGAAAGGGGTATTTAGTATTGATGTTCGGGATTATGATGAAAATTTGGGTATGTCTTTGAGCTCAATTAGACGAACCTGGTTAATTAACGTAAAGGGGTGGTAGATGCTCCCTTTGTACTCAGACTCCGGTCTGCATATATTGTTATATTAATTAGGCATCCAACAAGGACTTTAATTCAGGATGCACATTTAAATGATAATAAATGTAATCTTGAAAATTGCTGATACTGAAATTTATGCCAAAATTTAATTTTGAAATTTTAATGTATTGTGAATATTGATGTAAATAGAGTTAACGTTCGTGTTTGTGGTAGGAAGGTGTTTGTTTTTTTTTATGAATGAGGATGAAAGTTATCTAGGGAGCAGCCGAGGCGATTAACAGAAGAAAGTCAACGGACCAGGTAATTTAATAACTTTGCAGGTTTCACAGCATTCTTTGGCATCCAATTCGTAGGGGCTCGATTCTTAAAGCGGAGTACCCGGAGTTTGGTGGATTCACAGCAAATTTGGCGACCCAAAAGTGAGGCTCGAGTTCCAAATAAAATTTTGTGATTTTATTCCAGGAAACTGGCGATCTGAGAGAGAGTTTTGTGTGTGTATAAATTTAAGAGTATTTTAGAGTGTGAGAGTGATTAGAACGTATGCAGAGAAAAGAGTGGTTAAGAGTCAAGGAGTGGAAATTGGAAGTGACGATAGTGCATTGTGTGAGAAAAATTCTAAAATGGAAGAAGCTGGAGGCAGTAGAGATCAGTCGAGGACGGAATCAGGGATCAAGGAAACGAGATGATATTGAGAATGTTAGAGAGGATGAGTGAAGAATCCAATAGAAAATTAGAACAGCTAAGCGATGAATCTAATAGAGCTAGGAAGAATCGAATAAGAAATTTGACCAATTAAATCAGGAATTAGGGAATAAAATAGAAAAGTCGACGAGAGAATTTACAGAATTTAAAAATAGTCTTACCGTGAAAATGGGGAAGTTGAAAATAGGGTTGATAAAAATGAGCGTGATATTACAGGTCTTCGACAGGAAATGGGACATTTAAGGTCCGAAGTACGCATTTTTGTGAAGAAGAGATTAATGTAAAATGACTGAAGTGACGGACTCATGTAGGGATCAGTTAGGCAGGGTAGAACGCGAAGTTAGTAGTATCAAATACAACATGTCAAATTTAACGGGGATGGTCCCAGATTTTTACAGGTGGAGTATCATTGGACCAACACATGAAGTTTTATGGCGATAACAGGGTAAATCCACAAATTTTTATTAACAGTGTAAGAAATCTAGTGGGAAATTTATTTGACGAACAGACTAAACTAAATACGATAAAGGCTTTATTAAAGGACAATGCGGAAGCATGGTACAATTTAGTAGGACAGGACATTGAAACATACACGGACTTTGAAAACAAATTTTTAAAGCACTACTGGAGTGACCACAGACAAGACCAGGTACGAGACGACTTAATCACAGGGAAATTTAAGGGAGAATTTTCAGGAAGTAGGGAGCAATATGCTATACGCAAGTATAGCATAGCAAAGCAACTGAACCCACCACTGACGGACCGACAAATTATTAAGTATTTATCACGACACTTCGAGGTAGAAATAAGACAGCACGTAGCACTACAGAACATAGTGGACAGAGAAATGTTTCTAGAATACTTGCAGAGGTACGACGACGTAAGTAGTGGACGACCTCGGGATAACAGGGAAAGACAGATCAACACAGTTAGGTTTGACAATAGACGGGACAACTACGCTAGAAGGGGGAATAGTTACGGATACCAGCGACAGAATTGGGAACAGCGACGACCATACGTTCGAAGTAATAGTTTAGGAAGGGGACCTGCACCGAAACCGGGACCTACCAGAATGAATAGTTCACCAGACATGAGCGGGACTGCTAATACAGACACGGAACGAGTGGAAACGCCTAGAACATACGCTGAGGTGACGGCTAGACCAGGACCGAGTAGGGAAAACAGACCTGGACAGGATTTTTAGAACGCGACAGACCACTAGATTTCAGTGTAAATGTATATGAACATCCACGTGAATTTTTCAAAATTGAGGAGGAAGTAGAGCCAGAAACTGAGGAAAAATTATGTTTGCCAATTATTAATTTAGAAATTTTGAGAATAATGTAGAAGTATTACTTGATACAGGGGCAGAGGCGAGTTTAATATCGGAGGAATTCGTCAGCAAAATTAGGGATAAGGTTTGTGATAGAATTATGCCTATAAAGCGTAGCCATTTAGTAGCTCCAAATAAAAGAAGTTTGCTGTAGTAAATAGTGTTGTGGTGCTTAGGATAGATATAGGAGGTTTAAGCTGTGAACAGGAGTTTGTAATTGTACCTGGACTGAAGTTTCAGAGCATTTTAGGTGTTGACTGTATGATGAAGTTAGGGTTTTGATAGATATGGAAAGGAAGGTAGTAAGGATTAATGATAGGGTAGTGCCATGGAAGGGCAGTTATGAAGTCACAGAGGATGACACGGGGTTTAGTATTAATGTAGTAGAGGTAGAGGATGATGGGTAAACAGATCAACACAATAAGATGTCCAGAGGATAGGAAAGTAGAGGTTCAAGCTTTAATACAAAAACATGCAGAAGTAGTGGGGGTAGAAGCAGCATATCAGGAGCAGGTGAAGGCGACATTAAGTAAGGATGGCAAGTTTGTTTTTAATCAAGTATATTTAAGGAATTCATTCTGGCGGATTCCATTACATAAGAATTCTAGAAGGTACATAGGATTTTCCGTAGAGGGAAAAATCGATAATTGTAAAGTAGTATCGTTTGGTTTGTCGGCAGAAAGGGAAACAATAATAAATGAGAAACAGACATGTGTAGGGACCGAAAAAGAAGCAATATTTAAGAGTGAGGATAATAGGGATGAGTTTATTGTATGTGAGATAACAGGGATGTTAAGTATAGATATAGAAGGGGGAGAAATAGGGATGAAGAGTATTAGGATGGTAAGAAGAAAGACTTGGAGGGTCAAGAAGAGAGTTAGATTTAAATAACTTGATGAACAAAGGATAGAGATAGGTGAACTTTAGTATAGATATAGAACAAGGGATAGAATATGTGTATATAGAAAAGTAGAAGTAAGTGTTTATAGAAAATAAAGCTAAGTATAGGATAAATATGGGAGATAATTAGAAATAGGTTTAGGATGAGAATAAAGAGTAAATGTAGGAGGAAAATAAGATAGTTTAAGTATAGATATTTCATATAAGATTAGTGGAGAGTTAGGAATAGGATAGGTATATAGGATTAGGTAGGGGGAAGTGAAGTATAGGGAAGATTAGTTAAAAGTTAGGAATAGGATAGGTATATAGGATGTATATAGGATTAGATGGATAAGTAGGATGAAGTTAGGGATAATTTCAGTTTATAAAATTAAGTGAGAGTTAGGAATAGGATAGGGATATAGGAAAGGTGTAAATATTTTTTTTGGATTGGAGATAAAGTAAGTAAGTTAGATAGATAAGGATAGAGAGAGATAGGCAATTTTTTTTGTAATTTTTTTTTGTCTAAATGCTTTATATTTGCATTCAAATAAGTGGGATTATTTGTATTCAAATAGGGGGAAAATACTCATATTTAGACCAGGGTAGAAAATTAAATAATCACATCAAATAATTTTATCACCGTGTATAATGAATATTATTAGATAATACGCTTTATTAAAACCATGAAGCATAAATAAATTCGGTCGTTTCAGTAAAAATAAGAGATTTAAATCATGTACAAGACGCTTTATATCAAAAGAAACAGTATTAACAAGCTCTACGTGTAATGTAATTATTCCGAGGAAAGAAACAAATGGAAATTACGTGCAAAATTTATATTAATTAACCCTATTTTAAGTAACCGGTATTAAACAAAGTGTACAAATAATAATTAATATTTAATTTGTATTCGCTAAAATGAAAGGATAGAAGTCAATTTTAATTGGAGTTAATTAAACCATTATTAATAATAAGCATAATAGTCTGTGAAAATCCAGGATTATAATACCAAAAATAAAGCTCTGAGAATTAATATTATGTTTGAACACCTGCGTAGTTTAAAAGCTCATTCTGCGTAAATTTTGCAGATAATTAATGGTTACAAAGAATCTTGGAGAAACCGGGGCTTAATATTCACGGGAAGGCGCGATACGGGGTTATTTAACCCAGATAGTCCACATGGACTGAAATAATCGATAATAAGGAATATCAATTTGCACCACTAAGAACAGGTTAGATAGAGACAGATAATATGCGCAAGACCGAGGCACATATAGTAAAAGGCGTGAGTAGAGCAACGTCATAGGGTTGCGATTGGTTGAAAGTAAAAGGCAAAATTTGAGAGGTAAAAATAACATTTCGGTATAAAATTTAATTTGTTAGTCTCGGACATGTTTGCGTGCCGTGTTGAAATTTCTGAGATGTAACTGGGGTGAGTACAAAATTCGTAAAAACCGACGCACAGGCTACGGACTGGGAACCTAGCATGCGAAATTCTTTAGAATTGTCCGTTTTGGGGAACAGACCGACAGACAGGCTAACCGCTATATATACCGAGGTGAATATAAACAAGCTCTCTTACATCCGCGACTTGATTCAAGATGTTAAACAGTGCATTTTAGTTTGATAAAATAATTTAAAGTTTGCTCGTATATTTTGGTGATTCAAAATAGTTTGTTCTTTACGTGCTAACATGAATATACTTTAGTGCACTTAGATACAAAGTAATAAAATTTAGTATCACTGTGCCAATTAGTAAAATTTACAACGACAAATGTATACACAAAAGTAGGCAGTTTTGGCGTATATTGGTGAAAGAAGTATGAATTTCTTTGCTATTTTTCGGGGGTGTTAATGATTAAATGGTTCATAAATGTGTCTGGATCCACAAAACAAGGGTCAGATATACACAGATGAGTTCCGGAAAAGCCCAGAAACAACTTTAAATAAATGGTGATGGAGAAAATTTGAAAAGCGTTGAGAATCAGAAGCCGTAAATATAATCCAGTTGGAATGGTGTGATTAACAAAAGGGACGATGTACATTGAAGCTACGAGTGCAGTAACCTTCAGGTAATTTATACTATTTTATTTGAACTTTGATATTTTGTGTGTGTTGAATAACTTTATAATTGATTTACTTTAAATGGACATTAGTGAAATTGTACTAACCATAAAATTTTAATTTTAAGGTGAAATTTGCTTGTTTAAGTAGAAAGGGGTATTTAGTATTGATGTTCGGGATTATGATGAAAATTTGGGTATGTCTTTGAGCTCAATTAGACGAACCTGGTTAATTAACGTAAAGGGTGGTAGATGCTCCTTTGTACTCAGACTCCGGTCTGCATATATTGTTATATTAATTAGTAGGCATCCAACAAGGACTTTAATTCAGGATGCACATTTAAATGATAATAAATGTAATCTTGAAAATTGCTGATACTGAAATTTATGTCAAAATTTAATTTTGAAATTTTAATGTATTGTGAATATTGATGTAAATAGAGTTAACGTTCGTGTTTGTGGTAAGAAGGTGTTTGTTTTTTTTTTATGAATGAGGATGAAAGTTATCTAGGGGAGCAGCCGAGGCGATTAACAGAAGAAAGTCAACGGACCAGGTAATTTAATAACTTTGCAGGTTTCACAGCATTCTTTGGCATCCAATTCGTAGGGGCTCGATTCTTAAAGCGGAGTACTCGGAGTTTGGTGGATTCACAGCAATATATATATATATATATATATATATATATATATATATATATTGCTATAACAACACCGCACGCCGATGTAATTAACGTTCAGTTTCCTGCTGCCCGCCACCGCTCTGTGTCTCTAAATAACCTAAAATTTAAATATGCCTTGACTAGCTCAGTCTAATTTACACAAAATGTACAACGTTACGATAACAAAGAATTTACCTCCCTTTTTATCTTACACTTTCCTACTTGATAGAGACCGTTATTGACCAAGATTTGTATAATGACAAAAAAATTATATACACTTTACAGCTTGCTATTATGATTCACTATTCGACAAAGTAAACCCTTAAACCAAAGTAATAATGATATCAATTTGTTTATTCCCAAAATTGTAGCTCCTTATAGTCAGTTTAAAGTCAGTAAAAATGACACTGTATACTATTAGAAATACCCTTGAACGTTCAATGACTTTCCCTTTTTACGTAAATTTTTACGTATAAAAAGATTTTTGATGACCCTCTACATAAATATTCTGGTATAAGAAAAAATGTAAATGTTCAATAAAAAAGAAAATAGTGCCCTATGCTATTAGATAATGTTCTGACCTGTAGTTTTCCATGCGTGTCTTTTCTTCTCCCTATTCTTGGATCTGTTGCTGCGTGCTATTCACCAGTACCCCTGGATTGTTTTCAGTTGAGTTCACTTGTTAATTTTATAGTACCGCTTGGCCAGACACCCATTCAATGCTTTGAACAATCCTCCGTTTTAGTGCTCCTATGCGTAGATTCAAACCAATGTTTTTGTTCAAATTTAGAACAATGTATATTTGAATTTTGATTTGTTTGCAAATTTAGATTTATATATCAATTTAGATGTGTTAGTTTAGATGTTTACCTAGCGCCCTAAATTATAAGTATTAAAATTATGTTTAATTAATAAGCTTTCACTTACGTTTTTCAGTTAACGGCAAACTTTCTCGTATATTTTTACTATTATTTAATTTCAAAACTTTTTTATCACGACTTCCACGAAATATAATTATTTAATTTTGCTATGTTTACTCTACGTGATTTTCTAATTTGAACTGCTATGAAGCGTGATCTGTTTATCAAATTTGTGTGGTATTTAAAACAACGCCTCCATCTGACATCATTGGTTATCCTTGTCCTTCGGTCAAAGTTTAAGGCATGATATAGGTTATTGTCCATACCTTGGACTTTCTCCGCTATGAATTTGATATTAGCTTGTTGAATGATGTTGTCGGTTACGTTGCATTCAAGTTCTATATAGTGGATTCCTTATAGCCAGTATACTTTCACCCGTCTTGTTTTGTTGTAGGAAATTTTAATTTGACCTTTCACGTAGACAAACTTATGGCTTTTATTTTTGGCAAGATAATCTTTTGGGTTTTCAATTTACTCCATGTTAAAAATCACGTATACGAAATTTCTATAATGGCGTAAATTGAAATGCATTTATTTACATCCTGCGTTTCTGAAACGTGTTTGTTTTGAAAGGTGTTTTTATTGCGAAGATGCTTTGTTATTTCCTTGCACTATTGTGTTTTTATTTTAACAGAATTCGTATCATGATTTTCTAGCTTTCGATGCTCTTAATGCGTATTTATTTAGAATTTATGAATGTTTTTTTGGTTTAAGACGAATTTGATTGCGTACAGAGTTATTTATCTTACTGAATGTGGTTGTATTATTGAGGGATGAGCTTCCCTGCATTAATTAAAGTTAACTGTGATTCTCATATAGCATGTTAGATGTTTGCTTTTTGCATAATTTGCGAATTACATACTTGTCATAATAAAATTGTTTAGTTTTCTATCTTTTAGTACTCTTTACATGTAGTGTGCGACCCTTCTGACCCTATATACCTCTAAATAACCCTATTATCATAGCAATATATATATATATATATATATATATATAGGAAGTGCAGTAACGGGTTTATAGGTCTACACTCATAAAAGTAAAATTAAAAACTCTTTGTTCTTTATCAAGCTTTTGATTTAATTTTAAAGCTTGGTAAAGAATAAAGAGTTTTTCATTTTACCTTTGTGAACGTAGACTTTCTTACTGATAATAATTAAACGTCGTTACACATAATAATATATATATATATACATATATATATATATATATATATATATATATGGGTAGTTAATTACACAAGGTAAGTTGATAAATACTATCGTATTACAATGAATAAGATAAAATAATAACTTAGACTTTTATGCAAAGCCTAAATAATCATTTCAAATCGAGCTAGTAATAAAAAGATGGAAAATATAAGGTTGAAGTCCTGTCCAAGACCTTATATTTTCCATCTTTTAATTACTAGCTCGATTTGAAATGATCATTTGAGCTTTGCATTAAACTTAAAGTTATTATTTCATCCTATTCACTATATATATATATATATATATATATATATATATATATATATATAATACAGACTTTTGTGTATATATATAATGCTATGATAAAAGGGTAATTTAAGGGTAGATTAAGTCATAGGGGTTGTAGGATAGATATAAATAATTTTAACTTTAAGACAATCCAATAATTCCATCTATTATAGGAGTAAATCGACTATTTTAGAAAAAGTCAATTGCGAGTACACTGTATATACAATATATTGAATTTAATGCATAAAAAAGGAGCTCATTTTGCAATAATCCGATACCATTTAGCTAAAATAATAATTTGTACGTCGTGTAATATGTTTTAAATATAATTTACGAGTGAAGATAAGGTTTTAAACGCAACTAATTGCATCAATATAAATACATTATTGGGAAAAACAGATAAACTGGTATTCTGGATATTTAATAATTTCGTCGAAAATATCAACGCATGTATAAGAAAACGCATTCTAATGCGTCATTAAATACGTAACTAGAAATAGTACATTTGTTTAGAAAACCAACATATTTTAATAACAAGTAAACCCCAGATGGTTAATTGTACGATAAGTTTTACACTTTTAAACGACAAATACAAATACGTGACAGAATTGGAATGGATATTTAAAAATTCTAAGAAGATGCCATGATATATTGAATGTAGACGTGCTGAATAGAACGAAAGTACAGCAATTGAAACCAGGGAATTTGAGAAATTACAAGGTTCTACAAAGATAGGCGGAGATTATCAATAATCACGCAACGCGCACCAATTACAGCATTGATATGAGGGCTTATAGATACAATGGAGAATGAATAAACGTTTAGTTCATCTATAACGAAGCAAGAATCACGTCTGTATGCAGTAGAAATTTACGTGACGGTATTAATTGCTGGCTTTCAGGAAATCATAAATTTGGTAAATGTTAATGTTCTATTCAGGGGCTAAATTTTGAATTTATATAAAATTGTACATATTATTATCAATCATTATATTGTGTAATCTTTGGATTACTTAATTTAAAATTCATTTAAATTTATTTAAACAGTAGAGAGAGTAAGGGTTTAAACAATCTTTATCGTTGCACAATAGGAATATCATATCAAATAAAAATAACACGCAACGTAAAGCGATTTCATATCAATTATAATGACACCCACAGTAGGGAAATTTCACAGCAATTAAAATCACGCACAAACGTGGGGCATAATAAAGGATTTCAGAGCAATATAATGACATGACCAATCGTGGGGCAGATATATATATATATATATATATATATATATATATATATATATATATGTGAAGTACACGTTTTACACGTTTTTAAGTAATTTACCTTTAATCTATAATCACATCCCATAAATGTTTAGAGTTGCTACGTAGTCTAGAAAAAAACAAAAAAAAAAGAAATAAACCAAGCTCAATCAGCGAGTAGGCGGGGTTTTATACCTATAACAAAAATTAAGGGAGGCCTGAAATAAAGAAAAAAAAATTAAGCATACTCATTCATACCCAAAACACAACGTATCAACAAAAGAAATCTATAATTAAACACAATATGTACACGCAATAAATAATTACATACTAAATCTAAAAAAAATATTAGCCAAAAGAACAAATCTTTTTTTAAATGGTGAGTTGCCGGTTTTAGGTTACTCCCTAGATTGAGTTTCAACAAAAAAAGAAATTAAGCGAAACTGCCCTAAAACCAACAGCATTAAATCAGCATGGTAAATCTAAAACTAAGTATATACATCTAATGGCAACAACATTTTCAAACGTGCCAGCAAGCCTTTAAATCATTTTCACTTTAATAAGTTGTACTCTCTTAGTTATTTAAAGCAAATAGTAATGCATTCATATAGTGTCAATAAATTTCAAACTAATTCACTAATTGTCGTCTAAACGGATTAAATTATAGAAAATCCCAACCTACATGGGCGCAATCGTAAATGATAGAGAAAGAAAACACTCACCTTCGAAGTCGCTGACGTCGGGGTTGAGCCACTAGCTGGTCTACAGCAACGAGTAGGTGGGTGTACACCCAGAAAGAACGTATTTGGCCTCCCATTACAGCAAGAGACGACCATTCATCGTGGCTTTAAGGCCGCCGGAAAAAGCACGCCGTATTGCGTGCGCGAAATTTTCATAACAAAAAACGGAAACAACCAAACATTCCTACACGTGTCTCCGTTATGTAGATTGGAAAGCAAAAAAAAATCAATTTCATTTAGCCAGTGACCAGAGTTCAAAGTAATATTTCTATTCAGAATTAACCTAGAAAAACACGATTTATACTTTTATAATGCGCAGCTTTAATTCGACGAATTCTTCCGACGGAAAACACATAAGAAGCAATTATCGGATACTTGGAACACGTTATCGATTATCTGAGTATAACGTAAACTTTACGTTAGGAATTCTGGGAAGCAGAATTTATTCTTAATTAGCGGAAGTATTTACCAAGTAAAATATACAGGATATTTAATTTATCGAATAAAGTTTCGTTTTGGAAGCAAAGTGGATTTTAGTTGAAAATATATCAGCCAGCGTATTTCTTTTTAATTGTGAATCAACGATTTTATTTAACCGTAAATATGGAATTTAGATAAACGGATAATTAATTAGCAAAGGATTTGAGTTAAAAATTATTGTAAATAAAATAACCGATTATTGCCGAAATTGAACGTAACATAGTCCCCAAAACAAATCTAGTAGTTAATGTTGACATGCTAGTTGATTCATTTAGTTAAACAGATATAAAAAATATAGTTGTCAGTTTAATACACGAAATATAGCTCTACGATTATATTTGGGATAAATTACTGTATTTTGAGCAGGTTATAGACTCAGGATTGTATGATTAACGTAGTAATTTTATTATAAAGCAGTTTTTTCGCTTGAAGTTTATTTTTGTCACGACTGACATGGCATCAAACGAGCTCAATTATGGTCTAACCAAGTTGAATGAGAAAACTTAAGGATAAAGCACATTCAACAATTGCATTAAGATGATCAAGTTCTACACATTAGAAACGCACAGACTACACGTGAAGCATGGATAACTCTCAGAGTTTTATGAAAAGAACAGTCCATGTAATCGAGCCTGCATCTTTCAAACTATTATACAACAAAGATTCAAATAGGGCGAAGATGCTAAAGCACATATTAACAAAGTGAATGAATTGCTTCAAAAATTAGTTGGGTTAGGTGTTGAAATAAAACCAAATTTTTTATGTGCAACAATTCTAGAATCTTTACCAGAAAGTTATGACGACTTGATAACTGCATTAAAAGCAAGATCCGAAAATGAATTTTTGTGTTCATTAGTGAGATCCAAAAATGGTCGCAGAATACCGGCATAGAAAGAACGTGACGGAATAAATGATCAACAGACTATGAAAGTAGAGCAGAAAAAGAAATATGTCGATGTTATTTTTGTAAAAAACGGACATGTTCTTCGTTACGTATTCCCATCGTTCTAAAAGTTGTATAAATAAAGGTTCACTTTTTGAAGAGCTATGTTACTTCTAAGCTCTCTTACTTATTTCGTTCTACTTATACCATACTTCTGTTATTCAACGTCTTGTGAGCATTGTAAAGTCGCGCTTCTAAAATGCGTTTGTGCTAGTACAGTTAATTAAGTTGTTCCAGAACCCAGCCCTAGACGAATACAGACGCATTTTCTCATCCTAAAATGGTATCAAAAAGAAGATAGCTCCAGGTACACTGTATTTTTTTGTTTGCTTTATTTTGTGTAGCTGTTTTGGAAGATAAACACTTGTTTTGATTGATTCCGAAATAAGCTGCAGACTGTACGTACGTTTATAATACGAACAATTATGAACATATTCTTAAAATTTGCTATTTAGAATTTTAATACGTTAGAGCATTTTTCTACTGTTTACTATTCTATATAAATTAATGTTAACGTCAACAACTGGCTCTTTAAATATTTAATGCCACGAAGTGCACTTCCAAAAGCAGATGTTACTGTTACTATTTCATTTCTTCGTTTCTTGTACATATTTTGGGTTGGAACATGTTTATGAGTATGCTTATATTTAGATAGTAAGATTTTATTCTCCATACTTTTAAAGATTTAGGTTATACTGTATTATATGTAAATTGACGCTTTGTGTACATTACGTTATAACGAACGATTACATAAATGTATTTTCGACGTTTGTAAATATCCTTTTGGGACTATATGTTTTCCTAAAAGGTCGTAATATAGTTTTTTATTACTGAGGTTTCCGACTCTTTTTGTTCTAGGTCACCCACCCCACTCTAGAACATTTTTGAGCTAACCCAAATTCTAATTCTTTTGGGGTTTGATTCTACCATTCTGTCCCTATGTTTTGTTGCGGTATTCGGTGTAGGCGATTTTCTCTACTTAAAGTGCTGCGTTCTTTCTTGTCCGCACGGAATACCGCAACAAAACACTGGGACAGAATGGTAGAATCAAACCCCAAAAAGAATTGGAGTTTGGACTAGCTCAAAAACGTCCTAGAGTGGAGTGGGTGACCTAGAACGAAAAGAATTAAAATCCTCAGTAACAAAAGGCTATATTACGAACTTGTAGGAAAACATAGTTTCAAAAGAATATTTACAAACGTTGAGAATACGTTCTTCTACGTCCGTTATAAAACTCACGTTTTTAAAATTATTTTCCGTCTTAAAGTGTGTGATTATTGAATCCATCAAAAAGCGTTAAAAAAGTGTCCTAACGGTTCACTTCTTCATGCTTTTTTGCATAAAAAGAAAGAGTCATAGCGTGTCATTTTTTAATGCAATTAAAAATGTTTGTACAAAGGTAGTTTGCTTTGAATGCTTCGCTAAGCTGTCAAAACTACTTCTTAAACCATATGAGATAGCGGCATGTTATCACATTAATAAAAGTACAGTAATGATAGTGATGAGTCATTTATCTGTACACGCGAATATGCAGTTCGAGCGGCAAATACAGCTACAATGAATCCTTTGTCTGAGAAATCCAAGCAGCAGTATTTAAAAGAATATATTTTTATCGAATTTATTTATCTACGACGTAGAAAAAATTTTGTATGAAGCTCTTGAGTAAAGTAACTTTTATTTACTCATAGGAATTGCCGCACTCACCTTCGGTTCATGCGGTCAAATTTTTCTACTCCTGAAAAAATTATTACTTTACTCACTTGTTGTATAAATAACTATTACGTAATCGTTCGTTACAACGTCATGTACACAAAGCGTCAATTTACATATTGTTACATGCCGAAAATCGGCTATGTATCATATTTAGATTAAGTATAAATGTGTGAGTGAATTCCCGCCATTATTTTTAACATGGACTTGTTCATTTCCGTCAGTTCGGACAGTTGCGTCGACGCAAAAAAATGCGCAGACGCGGAGTGATAGGTAAGTGCGCGGTTTGGACACGACAGATTATTATTAACCAACGAGACGTCGAACGGCGACGTTTGCCTGTGTCGTTCTTTTGTTTTTTCTTTTCTAGAATGTAGGTTTTTCCTTATCTTGCCTTATCGTTCCTTACCTGGTTGTTCCTTCGACCTGCCTGCAAACGAAGAAGACGGAAGACGACAAATTTGGTTTCAACGAGGGCATGACGTAACCCACACCAAACAACACCCAAACGAGATACCCTGAGATTGGACTGCAAGGAACCTTTTAAGTGAGTTCTCCGCTTTATTTATCTTTTTGAGTGCCTATTGTATCATTGTAAACGTATTTGGTATGTGATACAATTGACACGTAATTACGTCGTAATATTATTATTGCGCAATATTGTGAACGTGGAGCGTTTCAGTGTTGCCAACTGTAGTAGGGGCGCTGAACACGCGGCGCCGGGGTTATAACAATATATTACAGTATAACCTAAATCTTTAAAAATATCGAAAATAAAATCTTATTATCTAAATATAAACATACTTACAACATGATCAAACCCTATGTACAAGATATCCAGTAATAAAACAATAATAGTAACATCTGCTTTAGGAAGGAATACCAACAAAAATTTGACGATCTAAAACGCAAGAATAACATTGTTTTAAAACCTTAGAGAGACAATTTATGCTAGTATTAAGTGGATTAGCGTAGTATAAGATTTTTGCGTATAGAAAATTACTCGTGACTGGAGATTTTTATTTTGTACAATTTAGAGGTCAAACTTCGAGGTGATTAGACCCTTACAAAAAATTTTCTCGGGGGTCACTGATTAGTCACGCTAAAATGGAATAATAGGAGAGTATTAAATTATCCATATTCATCAAAAAGAAAAATTGTGACTTACATATGAAAAGTTTTGGGGTTTCTAATTTTTAACAAGGATTCGGTGAACATTTTATTAATGTTTATTAGTGATGAAATGTTGTTTCTTTCTAGCCTTAAGTTGTAAATTGCATTTAAAGGTATTCTTTATATCTGTATGAGTACGTAAATTTCTTAAATAATGTGTGGAGAACAAAGATGTTTTTGAATGTACGAGTAACATAATCTGAAGGATTGTTCATAAAAATTTTATGTAGTTATAGCTGTGATGTTTAGATTTCTTTGTTTCATTTCATTTTCTTAAAATCCACAGCATATTTATCGCTGAGCTGGCAAGATAGTGCGAACATTTTTAGATAAGAATCCACATCATATTATTTTTATCGTTTCAATTAATAGCCATTTTCAGTACTAAAGCGAGTGAAAACTGCTTTAAGATCAACATTAGAACAGGAAAAGCTGTATCGTCTATCTATTTTGAATATGGAATCGGAGTGTAGTGCCAAAATTGATTTTGATGAAATAATAAAAGAATTTGCTGGAAAAAATGTCGCAAAGTTGCTTTGTAAAAGTTGTATTTTTATTTTCCTATTATAAGTATTTTGGGCTAGTTTTATAAATGTTTCATTATCATCATTAGGTCTTCAGTCTTGGAACTGGTTAGACGCGTACCTCGGTTGTTTCCTTTTCTGAACTAGCTTATATGTTTCTTTGAATTTCCAACAGCCTACATCTTTTACTATCTGGGTGTCCGATCCAGGTCTCCTTTTACCTTTCTTCGTTTCCTATTTCTGCTTGTAATATATCCCGCACAATTCCCTAATTGCCTTAGATCATGTCCTGCTTTTCTAATTTTCCTATTCTTTTTGTTTTTCATAGATATCGTTCTTCCCTTACTATTTCTAAATCTTTTCGTTATTAACTTTGTCTGGCCATGTTATCATCACCATACATCTGAAGCACCGCATTCTAAAAGGCTTTTCTACCTTTTTTTGTCTGCTTCTCCTACTGTCTGTCTCTATTTCATAACCGCACAGTACTGTGCTCCACACATATAGTTTAAACTATTCCTTCCTGATTTGTATGTTTGATGTCTTCGAATATCACTGTTGCTCTTTCCTGTTAGATACAGCTCGGTTCTACTTTTGTTGTTTTCTAAATATATACCGTATTTGATAAGTATTCTTAGTATCTGAAGGGGGTTAAGCAACCTGCGGCTACCAAGATCCCCAATCACTTAACCGTTTGGCGAGTTAATAGCTTTCAACAGATCCTTTTGCATAATCAACATTAGTTGAGAATATTATAAATGTTTATAGATAATAAAATTATTTTATTACTAAATCGTGTTGCTTAAATATTATTGTTTAATTTTTCGTGTAAGATGGGGAACATAAAAAGCCTTAGGGCGCCAATTTTGTAAACGCGGCCCTAATCATACCTGCTTTAAGATATTTTGTAAATATTCTTTTGATAGTTTCAGGCTAGATTCTTGGCGTAGTTTTTTAAAACAACCGTATTCAAGAAAATTTCTATCCTAAAAAAATCTGTTCATGAAGCTATCGGCGATCGCGATACGTTTTAAAATAATTACGGTTTTTTAACGTTTGGACGTTACGGGAAATAAAAAACAGGTGAAAAAGGAGGGGGAGTAATTTAAAGCGGACAGCTTATTATTGAAACAGCTTGTATATTTTTGATTTCTGTATAATAGTGTGTAATAAGCTAGTGTAATAAATTGGAGTTCTATAAAAATCATAAATTTAAAAATCACGAAAATATCATTTTATTTCTGTACAATACATTTAAAATGAAACCACAATTCATAAATTATTTTAAAAGCCTGCCAAAAGGAAAGCAAATTTCAATACGTTTTTCATAACATATTAAGAAAGCTTGTGTATTAAAAATATGCCATTTAGTAGTACGCCTACATAATTACAGATATTAGTTACAATGTATACAAAACGCAATAAAAATCAAATTTTACAAAGTAATACAAGAGAAAAACCAAAAATTCAGATACCCACAGAGATTAGATTACACATCAGACATCATTATACAGGACATTATTATTCATTTATATCACAGTTACGCGGGGTTAGCAAAAGAAATTACGACTCAGGCAACTTGCACATGTTAGGTATATATTAATAGCATGTTTCTCGGTGGCAGAAAAGTAAAGATAATGACATCGCTAGACAGCCATTTGAACAGATAGGAAGTTAAAAAAGTAAAGGCTTGGTTTTTCGTAAACACCCTATTAAGTATGAAATCATAAATAAGGGTCCACGTGATTGATCACAGATTTTCGACATAACCGACAAACCCGAGGAGATTTGGACGGATTGTTTCCCAGCAAAATAGTTTTGGAAATCAAGGCCTCGAAAGATGACATGATATATTTTGGTTCAATGGAATTCATGGTGACCTTCAGATAAAACTGTAAAGTAAATAATTAGATGTGTAATTTGAACTACATTTCTGGTTATCAATTATAAAGTATTGCCTAATGTGTAGTTATACATTATAAGGAATATAAGGTTTGGACATTGTGAATTTGGTGAAAATTAATTAAGATATTTAACCCAAAAGGTTAGATGCATTAAAAATAAACTGATAATGAATTTTTCCCACGACTATCCCGTAATACATTTCTTACTCATTATTCTGTAGGTGTATATGAATTTATAATCCAACACCCTTAACCAATCAGGAATATCCAAATCGTGGGTTATGGTCATAATCCAATACCTCTAACCAATCAGTACAAACCTTCATTTTCATATTTCGCGAAGGATAATTTTTGTATCATGCAAAGTAGGCTGTTACATTTTGATAAATAAATTTATGCTTGTCAGTGTTTGCGATGTTAGTTAAAACGTTCAGAAAATATTTGATAATGAAGATTTGTGTAGTTGAGAGAAAAGTATAGTATTCAACTCGCGAGTTATGGCCATTACTCATTTGGATTACGTCGCTTGCCCTAACAGGCTTCCGAATGAGTAATGGCTATCATAACTCGCTCGTTGAATAATATACTATTACCATTTTTGTTTATTGTATGTATTCGGTTTTGGAATATCTCTAGGTCACTAAACCGAATATTAATGTAAGTACATTTAAAAATTGTTTTATGCCTATTTATTTACAGAAATTCTCAAATTATGTAATTTTAGGATAGATTTGAGTAAGGTGAGTAGGTAGTGGTTTTATTTGTTCAAACAGACAGGTGATCTTTTTGTCATCATTTTGTTTTCGACCTTACTTAAGGTCGGTTTAACGCTGTTCTAACTTCTTTTCTATTCTGTACTAATCTAAAAAGTTCTACATACCCTTCACAACTTAAATTTCTAATAATTTGAGTAATATAGCTTGGTCAAGGTTTTTCTATACTCTTCTATCTTTTTCCTATTTACCTGGCTCTACATAGATATTAGCTACCTGTTGGTTGTTAAAAAAACTCCAACATGTTTGCATGATTCCCATTTATAAGGAAATGAAATATTTATTACCTGGTTATCCCCTCCAATAAAGGAAAAGTGTTAAATTATATGTTATGGTAAGGCTTAAGCAGCGAATCGCTGCTAACATGCCAGACCGCTAACTAATTGTAAGTTATGTCATGGTGACATTTAGTTAACTGATTTTTATTTATTTTTTTCTGTTTTGTTTTCAAATTTACTTAAGGTCTTTTCTATGCTGAGCTAGTCTAAAAAGGGCTACATACCCTTCACAACCTACATCTCTAATAATTTGACTAATATAGCTTTGTCTAGGTCTTTCTACCCTATTTTTATTTGGTAGTCTATAATCTAAGACCTTACTAAATAGTCCCTCATGTCTTAACTGGTGCCCTATCATTCTATCTCTCCTGACCATTAATTGTTTCCACATACAGGGTTCCTCATCTATCCTTCTATAAACTTCCTCATTTGTTACTCTATCTGTCCAATTAATCTTTAACATTACCCTATAACACCAAGTTTCAAAAGCTTTTTTTTCTTATCTACCTCTTTAATTGTCCAAGTCTCACTACTGCATTATAAAACGCTCCATACGTACGACTTTAAGAAACTTTTTTTATTATCTAAAATAATACTATTAGCTATTAGTAATGCTTTCTTTTTTAAAAACATTTTTCTAGCTTGAGCTATTCTAGCTACTATATCCCTTCTGCTACGTCCGTCCTTTGTAATTATACTACCTTAGTAGCAAAATTAATCTATTTTCTCTAACTCGGTATTACCTGTTTTTAATTTTGGTTTAGAACTAGGCTGTAACTCACTTGTCATTATCTTTGTCTTTCCTAAGTTAAATCTCACACTATAGTTACTCTGTAGTATCTTATCTAAAATATTTAAAAACTCTCCTAACTCTTTTCTAGACTCTGCTATAATGACTATATCATCTGCAAAACGTAACTTGCCTATTTTCTGTCCCTGTACCCTAATACCTATCTGTTTTCTCTTTCTAACTAAGTTTAAAGCTTCCTCAATATAAACATTAAAAATCGAGGGGGATAGTATACAGCCCTGTCTAACACCATTTCTAATCTTAGCTTCCTTTTCTATTTCATCAAATCTAATTACTACACTTTGGTTTTTATATAGACTGTAAATAATTTTTCTATCCCTATTAGAGATTCATATTTTTCGCAAAACCCTGAACATAACAATCCAATTAACCCTATCAAATGCTTTTCTAAATCTACAAACGCGAAATGAGTCTTTATTTTTTTGTAACCTTTTTTCGATAATTACCCTAATCATTAGTATCGGTTTTCTAGTCCCTCTGTCTTTACGAAAACTATATTGGTTTTCGTCTTAATAATTCTCAGTCAAAGCTTCTACTCTATTTTTAATTATTATTGTTAGTATTTTGGAAGCGTCGGAAGTTAAACTAATCGTTCTAAAATTCTCAGATCTATTAGCTCCTGACTTTTTTGGGATTGTGATAATAATATTTTTTTCGAAATCTATTGGGACCTCACCTGTATCATATATTATTTTTACTAGTTCATATAGTCTGTCTAAAGTTTTCTGACTTGCATATTTTATTAATTCTGCGGGTATATCGTCTATACCCGGCGCTTTATTTAGTTTAAGATCCCTAACAGCTCTATCAAATTCCTCTCTTAATATTGAAAACCCTATTTCTCCATTCTCTTCTTGGTCGTTCTCTAACTCATCCATTTCGTCTCCCTTATATAAATCTTCTAAATATCTTTTCCATCTATCTGCTACCTCAACTTTATTTATTAGAAGCTGATTATTCTAATCTTTAATACCATTATATTTTTTCCTATCTTCCCCTAAAAAATTTTTAACTGCCCCGTAAGCCCTATCTGTCTTACCTAGTCTCAAATCATCTTGTATTCTCTTACAATTCTCCTCCATCCATTTATTTTTAATACTATTTTATGTACTACCTTATTTCTAACTCTATTATATTTTTGCTTATTTTCATTATCCAATTCTCTGAAAGGTTTAAGCTTTCTTCTATTCTCTATTAAATCTAATACCTTTTTTCTTGCTTTTACTTTTTTCTTACCTATAGTCTGTGTTGCTGTATCATGTACAGTCTTTTTTATTTCTTTCCATCTATTTTCTACGTTCCCTCCTATAGCTATCTCTAAGATCTTATTATCTAATACTGTATCCAAGTACCCTATACGGGAGATCCGAATGATTGAGTATTATACCTCTGGACAAGAATTTTACTTGTGAGCTCTCCATCATACATAAGTTCGTGCTTTAGGCCACGCATACCTGGGAAAATGTTGTGGTAGGTTTCCATATCTTTCCACAACGCAGTTTTTAAAGATTTTAGCAAAAAGCCGTATCTGTCACGGCCAACCCCCAACAACCTTGTAAATTATTGAGGATCGCCCGAGACCAACCGACTCTCCTCTAATATCTTTTAGCCAGCAAGGCTGCTGCCCCTTGCTGCGCCTTTTAATCGCCTTTTACGATAAGCAGGCTTACTGTAGTAGTATTCTATGTCCCCTACTATAGGGAGATAATCTTTTGTAAGGAAATCCATTTCACCAAGAAAATACTCCGTAATTAACAATCCCCTGGTTTACATGTCGGCCAAAGGAGATCCTACTAACCCAGACATAGTTGGTGTTCTTTAAACTTGACGGATTGAAAACCTAACAGGGTAAATGCTAGTAATGGCGGGGTTTGAAATCACACCTAGGTAAAATTCGTATCATTACTCAATCTTGTTCAATTTTCTGCTATTTATTGCTATAGGAACCCACTCTGGCACCACTGTAGTTGACCGGTGCATCCTTATTTTGTTGCGGGAATCCCGCCCCTTTTGGGTAATTCCAATTTCAGAAACTTAACGTTCCAAACAGCGGTAACAGCTTGCAATAACGAAATTATTATGTGCTCTGTAAAACACTGTGGACATATCACGTTGTTCCAAATTTGAGCACGCCATTTAAATTGATTTAAATACAGAACTTTAATCACAATGCAAGTAGTCTTTTGTTAAAATTATTTTTCAATGCAAACTGCTTTTTTCAATAATAGATATTTTACAGAAGAAGTAATATCATGTATTTTGCTAAAATCGCCAAACAATAATCTATTTAAATGTAAAATAATCTAATATGACGTCTATAAGAAACAAGTTGAAAATGCAAGGCATTGTCGCAACGAACTTCCATATGTAGATTTACTTTAAAACAATTTAAAGAAATTAAAATTATTATGTTGTAATAATTATAAGTATTCAGATAAAATACAAAAATTTATAAACAACAAAAGAGACATTTTAATATATTTTATTTTATTGAATAAATATTTTAAAAGCTATATATTAGTTCTCATCAATAAGATAAGATTTTTTTTTTATATGAATCTAATTATTTTCGGCAATCAAAATTTAAGTTTAAACAATGTCTATAATATTGGAATAATTGGCATGAAATGCCATAAATTGTTCAAATATGTGTCGCATATTGATTTTAAACTTATTACAAATTTTAATTATCCCTGTAGATTTTCCGCGGGCTCGGCGTCCCCGTGGCCCGATTTTAACTGACATCAAAACTTAAGCTCTGGACACCGAGCTGAATCGATTGATGTATCACACATTGATGTCCGACCATTAGAAAGGCTTCGGACGGACAGACGGACAGACAGACGGACGACAAATCGATTTCATAAACGAACGAAGTTCGTTGAAAATATACCTGATCATGGCTCTAAAAAATCAAAACATCTTATGATGATTTTAATTTAGCCATCGTGTTTAGCATAAAAACTGCTTTTGAAACGTCTTTATAGATTCAAAAATTTTTTAAAACAAAAAGTTACAGCCAAAAAACGAAAAGCACATTTTTTACATGTTTTATCATAACTAAAAACAAAAACGGAAACAATAAATTTCTTTGTGAGTATTGGCATGCATCAAAATCTTCAGCTTTGTCCCAATTTAACCAACACGCTACCTCTTGCCGTTTCTAAGATACCAATGGTGAGCGTTCAACTGGAATAACTCACTCTGTACATGCAATATGTGAGAAATAACTACTTTGAAAAACCTAAAACTCAAAAAAAGGTATCTTAAATCGATGCCTTCTTTGTGTTCAACAATATCTAGAAAACTGTTTAAGCCAATATCTTTGTTTCAAAGCTTTTCAGCTCGTGTACACAGCACTCGGAGAGTCCTGGATAGTAAATCTTACAAAGCTCCGTTATTGTTCTGGTTTCCGCTTTGTACCAATACTAACAACCAAAACATTAGAACGCCTTTCCTCTTCGTTCATGTTTTATTACGGCCTAAGTCTGTACGCTAATCTGGTATTATAAATGTATTCAAAGCGTTGATATTTTGCGAGGATTTTCTTGTTGCAGTAGTAAACACCTAAACCCGCTGGTTTTAATGCTAATATTACATACGAATAGGAATTCATAACGTAGCAATCACTGACGTGTTCTTGGATTACAAAGTGGCAGTTTTGGAGTTTAGTTTAAGGGATAGGGTACGGTCTCTGGTTGTGTGGCAAAATAAGCTGTATCGGTGTTAAATCTGTTGACTACATGAAAATTTAATACCACTTGGACGTATTCTGCATTAAAATGTCGCAGTATAGATTTTATTTATTTTATGTTCTGGTATACTTTAATTTTATGTTTACGCTAACTTGTAGTTCTTAAAACTAGTTTCTGGAAAATCTTTTAATATTTCTAATTTATTACCGGACCATTTACGTAATGAAAATTGCCCCAAGCAAGAAGATTTATGAGCTCCTCTTGAAGTTTCTCAGCGGATTCTAACGATTCTCCACCTGAAATCACATCATCCATATAGGTGTGATGCATAAGAGCCCATGCTGCCAGCAAATGTGAACTGCCTTTATCAGAAACTAATTGTTGAAGTACCTGCTGAGCAAGAAATGCAGAAGGAGAGAGACCATACGTCAGAGTTTTAAGTTCATACTCTTGAACACTTTCCAGAGTAGAGGACGCCAGAATTATTGTTACACGCGGAAAAGCTACTACGTATGCAAAATTATAAAATGGGGGCGGCCTGTAAAACAAAAATTAAAGGGGGGTCACCGGCATTAGCTAGCGGAAGGTCGTGGATCATATAAAGGGTTAAAATTTTGAAAAAAGAGTTAAATTAATTTATAATATACTACAAATGATTTGGCACTTACCTTTCATAAAATATTGTGGCTTAATGACAATTGCCAAGGGCGCCAGACAAGTCGAGAATGTCCAAATGTTCGTACAAAACCTTGAGAGACTTGTCATCCCAAGGAGGACAATTGTTTCTTTTAATCAATTCCTCACTTTTTTACTACTTATAAAAAAAATAAGAAAAACTATTGACTTAAACAACGGCAAACAAAACTATTTAATTCACAGAGCAAGAAACGTGAATCTCTTACATTCATTGATTTTAAGTTAGAAATTTAAGTGAATAGGTGACTATGGAATTTATGAAAATTTTGAGTACATAAGTAGTTCCCAAACACTTGTATATGAAAGAAAACTTATATTACAAATCGTACACTAAATTAATCCTACGGTTTATGGCCAAAACGTCCTAACAAATAAATTAACTAAAAATTGGTCATGCTACTTAACTATAAAACTTACTTACTAAAAATTGTCCATTGTTTGAGGGTTTGTTTTCCAACGTAGAACAGTTCTTAAATTTGGGGAAAAGAATCTCGCTTGTTGCTTCTGTTTGTAATTTTTAAAGAATTGACTGGCACACGAACCCGGCGGAATCTTGACAATATCACTTACTTGTGCGTCACACACCTACAAGCTTTTCAATAGTTACCTTGTGTAGTATTATCTTAGTGACCTTTAGCAATAAAAGGCAAATTTAAGGATAATTTTTAATTATTACTTTAACTGTATACAATGGCATCTCCACAACGAGATGCTGTTACCATCGCGTTCTGCTTAACACTACTTGAGGAAAGAGAGAGCGTTTTGTTCCCCGTTTACCCCAACCCTTATGCAGGTATGAAACTGAAGATTACCTTCTTTTACAATAATAAGATACAATACAATAAAGTACAGTTTCTAGCTGTAACATACTGACCCCACCCCAAAAATTTAAGTATTGAACGTATCAAAAAAGTAACAAAAAAAACAATATCAATACATAATTGAGAACAAATATGCATGTTATATATAAGTAAAATACATGTTCAAGGCAAATTGTCCTTGATAGGCAAAATACAAATCTTAGCCAATGAAACCTTTACAACACCATGATTGGTTCGCACTGAAACAACGCGAACAATAGCGTCTTTACCAGGAAACACTTCAGCAATCCTTCCCATATTCCATTGAAGGAGAAGAGTTTTATCATCTTTAATCACTACTATATCACCAACCTTGATTGAATGCTGTCCCACTTGACGCCATTTTTGTCGCTGCTGCAGCTCAGAAATATATTCAGTTGACCAGCGACGCCAAAATGCTGAACCATTGTTTGCATGTGCTAATACAGATTTAAACGGTTTTCGCTAATGTGTGATAGGCTCGGATCAGGCACCGTCGTTAATTTTCGACCAATTAAAAAATGAGCGGGTGTTAAAGGATCTGGATCGGTTGGATCATCAGATAATGAGGATAGAGGTCGGGAGTTAGGCACCGCTTCTATTTGTACTAGGACTGTAGAAAAAAATTCATAAGTTAAGGAAACATTACCTAAAACTCTAACTAAATGTGATTTAGTGGACTTTATCCCAGCCTCCCAAATGCCCCCAAAATTTGGTGAACGTGCAGGAATAAAATGCCAAGTAATACCTAAAGTTGCTGATTCTTTATTTAATTGATTTTGAGTAATTTCATTTGATAAATATTCAGCCGGCTCTTGCAATTCCCTATTTGCACCCACAAAATTGGTGCCATTGTCACTATAAATGTGTGAGGGTTTGCCTCTACGACCAGAAAAGCGCCTTAATGTAGCTATGAACGCTTCCGTGGTTAAATCGGTCACGACCTCTAAATGAACGGCTTTGGTTGCCATGCAAACAAATAAACACACATATGCCTTGTAAGACTTATACCCTCGACCTTTGTGAGTTCGTAGTTCAAATAGACCGACATAATCTACTCCGCAATTTTCAAACGGATATGCTTGTTTTACTCTAGCCGCAGGTAAATTACCCAGTAAATATTTTTATTCCCTTGGGTCTAACTCTGAAGCACTTAACACATGATCTCACAATACCTTTGGCTTGATTTTTACCATTAATAGGCCAATACTTCTCACGCATAGAAGCTAACAATGTTTGCGCGCCAGAATGCAGTAATGAGATGTGATAATCAAACATTATTAATTTAGTTAATACATGCTTATTAGGCAATATTATTGGGTGCCTTTTATCGTAACTATACAATGAGGAATCTAATCTTCCACCTACTCTTAGTAGCCCTTTCGCATCTATAAAAGGATTTAATGACACTAGTTTGCTCGTATTTGAAACTGACAATTTTTGTTTTAATTTTGAAATTTCTTGGGCATATACTTCTTGTTGCACCAATTTTACTAAAATAATTTCGGCTTCTAGAAGCTCTTGCACGGTAAGAGGCCCAATGTTTTTGTTTACAGCTCCTAACCTTATATTACATATGAACCTACTACAATATGCCATTATGCGTTTAGTCTTATTAAATGTAGAAAAATTCTTAAATGACATGAATAGTTCGTTTACTAGCAAACAAGTTACACCCTTTACCTCAAGTAACTCCTGGTTATTTTGCAATAATGAAATTTGTTTTATAGGCCACTCACACTGCGGAAAAGAAAGCCAAAATGGACCAGACCACCAAATATCTTGATTTAAGATTTTTTCTGGAGCAATACCACGAGAAGCTAAATCCGCAGGATTATCTTTTGAATTAACATATAACCAATCGTTTACGTTTGTTAATGATTGAATCTGAGTTATTCTATTTGCGACAAATGTTTTTAAGCGACTTTGTTCGCTCTTAATCTACGAAAGTACGATTTCTGAATCACACCAATAAAAACATTTATCAATCTTTAAATCTAATACTCTAATAACGTTATCAACCAATTGACTCAAAATTAGTGCACCACACAATTCTAACCTAGGGATTGTAATTACCTTTAAAGGAGATACTTTGGTTTTTGCGCATAATAACCTAACTAGAGTATTTCAATTTCCATCAACTGATCTGATATACACAGCTGCAGCATAGGCATGTTGCGCTGCATCTGAAAATCCAGGCAATTCAATTTCGACACTGTTCGAAATTGTAACTTGTCTTGGTAAACGAGCTTTGTTTACATTCGAGAGATTATCCCGAAAGTTTTTCCACTTTGTATGCAATTCTGCAGGAATAGATTCATCCCAACTCAATTTATGTTGCCACAATTTTTGCATTCTCATTTTTGCTATGATGATACATGGTGTTAGTAATCCCAACGGATCGAAAATCTGTGCAATATCAGTCAGAATACTTCTTTTTGAAATAAACTTTGCAGAACTAATTTGCTTCACTCTATATGTTAAATAATCGCCGTTTGATGACCAAAATAATCCCAAAGTTTTTGTGCTTTCCGAACTGCCAATTTCTAGATATTCCTCAGAAGGATTCCTGATTTTAATATGCTCTAAAATAGAACGCTCGTTTGAATTCCACTTTCTGAGTTCAAACTTCCCTGTTCTTAGGACTTCCACTAATCCCTTTTGAATCTCTAATGCCTCTTTTACAGAATTGGTACCCATTAACAAATCATCTACGTAAAATGAATTCAAAATGACTTTGGAAACTTCTGGATTTGTCTTTTTACATTCATGCCCGATTTGTTGCAATGCACGAATTGCTAAATAAGACCCTGATGCTGTACCGTATGTTACCGTATTCAAAGTATATATTTTTATAGGCTCTAGTGCGTCCTCCCTCCAAAAAATTTGTTGTAAATACCTTTCTTCGGGTTTAATTAGAACCTGACGGTACATTTTAGCGATATCTGCAGTTAAAACCACTGAATGAATTCTAAATCTTAACAAAATTGATAACAAATCATCCTGCAAAACCGGACCTACCATTTGTAAGTCGTTTAATAATAAACCTGAACTGGTACGCGCAGAACCATCAGAAACTACACGAATTTTTGAGGTCAAGCTGCCCTTTTTTAACACAGCATGATGTGGCAAAAAATAGGTGGGACCTTTATGTGAAACCATCTCACTTATTTTTGTCATATGACCCAACGCCTCATATTCCTTCATAAATTTTACATACTCTTGCTTCAAAAACTCATTTTTTGAAAACTTCTTTCTAACGATAGAAAACGTTTAAGAGCCACTGATTTAGATTCCCCTAATTCTTCAGGAGATTTTTTAAAAGGAATAGACACTATAAACCTGCCATGAACGTCCTTTGTGAAAGTATTTACAAAATGTAGTTCACACATTTGGTCCTCCTTAGATTTAAAACTAGAAGGCATAACTGGTTCCTCCAGTTCCCAAAACTTCTTAAACTGCTCATGAAGATTCGAGCTAAAATTGCACTACAAGATGTTTTCACTGTTATGTTTATTTTCTAATAGTTGACCTGATAATATCCAACCTAACATGATTTTTTGCAAAATAGGCTTGTTACTGCCTAACTTAATTTGGCCCGTGGAGAGCAACGCCCAAAATATACCTGCCCCTAAAAGTAATTGTACTTGATTAGGTCTATTATATTCTGGATCCGCCAACTTCAAGTTTTTTGGAATATCAAACAATGAAGTATCAAATTCAAAATTTGGCATATTTCCCGCTATTTCATCAACAATAAGACACGATATTTTACAAGAATATGCATTGGCATTAGATTCGATGATGGCTTCAGTTTTAAATTTTATGCTAAATTTCATCGAACCTAAACCTGTGACTTGAAGATCATTTTTATTTTATCAAGCTTTAACCGATTACACAAATCAACTGTCATGAAGTTTGACTGCGAACCACAATCTAACAATGCCCTACAGTTATGAACTTTTCCATTTCTATCGTAAATTTTTACTCTAGCTGTAGAAAGCAGAGTTCTATGTACAACTACGTTTTGTGATAACGCTTGTGAACTTAGAACAACTTCACCCACAATCTGTGTGTCGTCTTTTGTATCTACCTCTTTGCTTACAGGATTCGATTCCGTTTCAAATGCAGCAAAGTACTATGTTTTTTACCGCACTTTTTACATCCCTGCGATCTACAATTTTTACTAAAATGATTAGGCCTCATACAATTCATACACAATTTGAGCCTTTGCACTTCGCTTGACCTTTTGGTTGTTGGCAATTTTAAAAAATTTGAACAACTGTAAATTGGGCGATCTTTCTTTTTACAAAATGCGCATTCGCTTTGTGCACTAAAAAATGAATGGCTTTGAACCTTGGATTTTCCGCCAGGGCTAGTAACCTTTGCTTCAGATACATTGCCCTGAATTTTTTCAAGCAAATCGCATTTCCTTTTTAAAAATTCCGTAAGATCTTCCAATTTTGGTACCCTATCCTTCGATTGAGTTTTTTCAAAACCCCTATAACTAGCTGGGTCTAATTTTTGAGATATTAAAAATACCAGCATGGTGTTCCACCCTTGAACATTTTCATCTAGAGCTTGTAAGACTCTCAAATGTCTTTGGATAAGAATCCAATAACTTTCTAATTTTAGCACCATTTTCCTTTTGAACTGGAGGCAAATCAAACAAACCTTTTAAATGACTAAATATAGTTAAGCTTTTATTGAAAAAACGTTCTTGCAATAAATCCCACGCTACCGTGTAATTATTGGAACTTACTTCTAGTGCCTGAATTGTTTCTGTCGCGATTCCACGAACAGCGCTTTTCAAGTAGTATAGCTTTTGAACGTCACTTAAATTTGGGTTTGAATCGATAACTGACGTAAAAATGTCATGGAATTGACTATACTCCTCATATGAACCTTCATAAATAGGAATTTGCAAAGGCGGCAGTTTAATATCATTTCCTGATTTAATACTAGAATTAACTATTTTATTTTCATTAGGTGTCACTTGGCTAACCTTATCACTGAAATCAGAAACAAGTTGTTTAGAAGCTGAAAGTAATCTAAAATACAAATTTTCAAATTCTGCGCGCTCCTCATTTGCTACTTTACCTTCAACTTTGTCCTGCAAACATTCAATGCTTAATTGAACGTCATTAAACCTTTCAATTAAATCCTCAAATTTATCTACTCTTAATTAAACTTGCAAAATGATTTCATTAGTTAAATTCTTTTGACTAAAAACTCCTTGCAAATAGGAATCAAATCTTGTAATTTGAGCTTTCAGTGCTGCACCAGATCTAATTAATTTTTCTAATTCAGTAGCCATTACGTATGTAAAAAACAAAAATGCCCTATTATTTTTCACAAAATTAATTTTATTTATAAAATTCCAATATGAATTAACCCTAGTACTAATGTTCGAAGTTTCTAGGAAGTGGAATGAATGTAAGGAACTCACCTGTCGCTTTCTAAATCACTTGAAGTTAAAAGGCGTCCTTGGAATGTGTGTGTCATCAACTTAGCAATTGTAAGGAATTCTCGCAACCCCTTAGAACCAGGTATCGAAACTCTTGTTGTCGTCTCTATTTCGAATTTGCCCATACAAATTTGTAGGATGTACCGTTACAACCTACCTGCCACGTTTTGTTCGACTGTCCGCTTTAAGACACACAAAATTTGCCTGACGCCAATTTTTCCACGAACTGAATTATTGTAGTAATTTTGTATCATACAAGATTTGTAATTACCATACACTTTCAATTAAACACTTGACACACACGTGATGTTTGCTTATTGCAATACTTCCATATCAATGTTGCTCATGTAACTTGTAGAAATGAACCACTTGCTCATCCTTTTGCACTTATACGTAATTAATTTCAAATTAATTATGCACCACAAAAAAAACAAAAAAAGGTTTATCCGCCAAGGACCATGTAGTATTATCTTAGTGACCTTTAGCAATAAAAGGCAAATCTAAGAATAATTTTTAATTATTACTTTAACTGTATACAATGGCATCTCCACAACGAGATGCTGTTACCATCGCGTTCTGCTTAACACTACTTGAGGAAAGAGAGAGCGTTTTGTTCCCCGTTTACCCCAACCCTTATGCAGGTATGAAACTAAAATTTATCTTCTTTTACAATAATAAGATACAATACAATAAAGTACAGTTTCTAGCTGTAACACCTTGTATCACTATAAATCCGCGAACATATGGGCATAACCCTCGCGAATTGGAAAAGTAATCACTCCTTTCCAATTGCTAATATCGTGATACGAAGTGAAATATTCTATCTGTGATGCCGGAGAACGCTATCCGCGAACTTCGTTTCTTTCTACTTTTTGATCACGGACAGCCCCATTGGAAAAAACTCTCCGTCTTTTGGATAAAGCCTTCAGTTATATAGACTAATTCCTACCCTAATCATTATGTACGTTATTTTCTGTTATCCAATGACTGAACAGAACCTCCCACAAAACAAGATTTCAGAAACCAAATCCAACCCCTTTTTAGATGAGAGTCACGGAAGCACTTATTTTCCCAAGGATTAAATTATATTGTACCTTCTACGAATTTCCTAATTATTGAAATGTGGAACCTACCTATGGCGACAGTAGTCTACCATTAACAAAGACCGGCTAACCTATTTGAGCCGAAATGGATTTTAAATACAATGGATGTCTCCAGACTATTTAAAATTACTTGTAATATTTGAACAAATCAAATTGGAAATAGTTTTCACTATTTATAATGTTTCGTTTTCTATAACCCGCTGTCAATCAACGAAAGTATTAAAAAAGTTAAGCTTTTCAAACTGAAAATTGCTTTCCTTTATTTACGCTAAAAGGTACTATTACATTTTAATTTTATCACTTTCGTCAATCGGTAACCTACCTAAACTTTAAGAGGTTTATTGTATTTGATTTACGAGGGTAGACCTTTAAATGATGAAAGCCGCTGGAATTTACAATAGTTTAGCCTGAAGCTATTTGTAAAGCTGGTCTTTTATTATAAGGGAGCCTGACTGAAATATGAAGTAATTTATTGTGGAATTTTTTGTCTATAAGTTATGCAAGTTACTGAATTTTAATTAATTAATTGATTTGTTTATTCGTTTACATTACAAAATAATGTTACATTGTGTTGATAATTGCAATTGAAGGGTTGAAGTAGAATTTGACGGTACATCATACAAATATCCGCACAAACAACTACCGCATAGAACCGGACGACCCCGTTGTAGCTTGGGACCGGCACATAACCTTTCATTTAGGAATATTCCGGTAGAATCAGGAGCAGAGCCATTGAATACCCGCAGCTTGGTAGTACTGCTTGTTAGTTTATACATCGCATGATGGACTAACATATAATTAGCAGGAGTTCCAGAGATGGTCATATGCCCCAAAACCAGATACTCTTGCAGAAATTCGTTATAACTTTGTTGATGCAGTATATTTCGCGACAAAGGATTTTCTAACTTAAGGTAGCTTTTATAAACTATCGAGCGATTTGTCCCAAAAAGTTCAACATTGGTCTTAAAAAGGAGAGATACTACGTAACGACCCATTTCGTCACGCATGTGTGTTTCGAGAAAATGTGATTCACAATTATGATCCTCCGGATTTATTTGAGAAGGGGTGTTTATTTCTTCTAGTTCCCAGAATTTTTTTATTTCATTGCCAATAGAAGTAGACGTTATAAAAAGTGAGGTAACCTTAACTAAATTATTCAGTGTCGGAACTTGCCCCAAAAGTACATAACCAAACATGGTCTGAATGGCTAAAGAATTTCCTGGTATTAGATCCGACGTTCAGAAAACAAAACCTGGGAGCATATTTCGGCACCTAATAAGATATCCACTTCAAGAAATTTGTAAAAATCTTTATCCGCTAGTTTCAGAATTTTAAATTTATCGTACACTTTAAGGGGTAGCGTACAATCTCGAACATTTCCCGTAATCTTAGGAAATATAGAGGCTTGAAAATTAAGTTGGTGGTTAGAATAGTTAGAGGCAATAGTGCATCTAACTACCCCTTTCGAATTTATTACTGCATTAGAAACCCCGCACACTTGATGGTAATCGCGAATGCGTCGAAGACCCAAACGCTGAGCGCATGAATTAGAAATCGCATTTATTTGTCATCTAGAACCCAAAACACAGCGCATTGGTTGAAAATTGCCGTTATTATCTAATGCTAGAGCTTGTATTGTACCTAAAAGTACAGTATAGGTTTCTGTGGAATTTGAAACATTACACGTGGGGACCACATCATGGGAAGTACCTGCATCAACAGAATTAGACGTGTCGACTAAAGATGCAGCATTAATCGCTTTATGTAATAGAGTATGGTGACCACTCGAAGCACATATTTTGCATGTCTCCTCGGATTTGCATCCCTGGGTATGATTTTCCAGACATTGAAACAACGCGTTAATTTCTTTATGGAGGAGAACCGACCAGAAACATCCAGAGCTTGAAAATTAGCACATCCATAAATTTTATTATTGTTACCGCAATACGGACAACCCTTTAGATTGCGTTTGTTTTTAGAGACCGAAGAGGTATTTTTGACAATCAGGGATTGATTAGAATCAAGTTTATAGCAAGGTTGCGAAATAGGCTTAACAATTCGTTCACTTTTAATATTCTCATGCAGTTTACTCTGCAATGTGAGAAAATCAAATAATTCCGTACAAGTAGAAATAGCAGAACTCACCCACAAATCAAAAGCATTTTGAATTTTAAAATTAAGATTGTGGTAACACAAAGAAAACAGCAGAAAATCCGCTAGATCCCCCTCTTTAACAGAGGTTTTTAGAGTATTAACTGCATTAAAATGAACATTTATAAAATTTGATATGAATCCAACGCCTTTAAACTGCAATATTTTGTTTAAATAATAACTGGTAATTCTTCTAGGAGAATTATAGCGGGATTCCAGCTTCTTAAAAGTTTGAACATACAACTCTGAGTCAAGAACTAAATCCGAAATAAGTGCTAATGCCGATCCTTTCAAAACGTTGCACAAGTGATGATATTTTTGCATGTCAGGAATCTGGTCTTTTTCATTGACAAGGCTCCTATAAAGAGAAATGAAGTTTGTCCACTGATCAATCGACCCATTAAAAGAGGGGATTTGAAGAGGTTTCAAATAGCTACACGATGAAGGGTTCGCAGGACCGCTTTGAAGGGGTTTAGATGATCCGCTTTCGATTTTGAAATATTTGGTATGTATAACATTAAAAACATCATTAAATGAGGGCACATTAGCGTTTATTTTATTCTTTACTTCGACAGTTAATTGTAAACTACGATATCATTATAAAGTTGTTCAAATTTATTCTCCATAGACTGCATGCGAGCGTATTTTGCTTCCAGAGCTGGTAACCAAGCAATAGTAACTGGTTTTACATAATTTGAGGTTTTCGTTAGCTCCGAATACAAATCTTCAAGTTTATTTTTTAGTATTATCCTTTTTGTCATTTTCGCGAGTAAGCACAATGCAAATATAAACAATAATAAATAAACAAGCCCGATTCAAACGATTAAATTGTAAACAAACACTATTGTATGGAATTTTTACTATAACCAAATGACATGTGAGATAACAAGAATGTTGAACTTGAATTATTGGCTTTATTAATTCAACACGTTTACCTTTGAGATAAATGAATTGAATTTATTTTCTAACAATAAATTACAAACGTATTTAACTGAAAATTTTAACACCCGGAACGATTAGGAACCAAACGCTATGTTGCCGCTTTACCGAATTTATGAGGGCAACTGAGAGGGGTTGTAATAGACTGTAAAATAGGGATGTAGAGGATTGTCATATAGTGACGACACAGGGAGAATGATTTCAAATCACTTACCCCAAACTTGGCTTCTGGTAGCACAACACTCATTCACTGATTGTTATCTAGGTCTAGGGTAAGTAGATAGGAAGTGGAGTTTGACCTGTTTGATTTATTTTAGTAGACGAGAGCGTGATAATAAGGAGGAGTTTATTATCTCGCGGTCTGTACGGAACTCTCGCTTGCTTGGTACTCACTACGAGCGCGATAACACCAAAGACCGTCGCAGAAGGAGGGTGCGAAGGTCCCGAACGCGCGTACACTACCACCAACTTATTACATTTAACACGATATTTCTGAGTCTCTTAACCTTCAAGGTCAAGTGGACGTAGTCTACACAGACTTTGCTAATGTGTTTGATTCAATTGATCAGTCTATAATCATTGATAAACTTGACATGATTAATTTAAGTTAGTCTCTATTAATGCTCATTAAATCATACTTGCAAAACCGAATGGTATTTGTAACTTACACAACTATAGTTCGCGCTCATTTTGGTATCATCAGGCGTCCCGCAGGGTTCCAACTTGGGTCCACTACTTGTTCTGTTATATATTGATGACATGTTGAAAACCCTCAGTTGTAAACATTTATTTTTTGTGGATTATTTAAAGCTATTTACCAAAGTTACCACGCCACATGATTGCGCTTTGGTTCGAGAACAAATCAACCTTGTGCAAAAACGGTATACAGACAATAGTCTCCTTCAAAATATTACTAAATGTAAAGTGGTTACCTTTATCAGGAAATTAAAGTATATCATTCATACCTATATCTATACTGGAGAACAATTTGTCAGATGCACTAGTTTTACTGGTTTAGGTGTCTTATTCGACTCGAAACTTGTATTTCAAGAACATACTTCTCTAATTTGTAAACGATCGATTGGAATGTTAGAATTTCTTATTAGAAATTGTAGGTCGTTTACCAATATATTAGTATTAAACACGATATACTATGCTAAGATCAAAGTTGGGGTACTATGCTATTGAGTGTTACCTGTATTATCATTGTCATAAGAACTCTCTGGAGAAAATCCAAAGAAAATCTGTAAAATTTTTGTATTTTAAAACTTATAGAATATATCCGGATATTGAAATTGAACAAAATTTGCTGCTCTCTTTGTTTAATATGGAAATCTTAAAATGCCGTAGGACACTTATTAGTTTATGTAATTTAATGCATAATAAAATTGGTGCTACACAACTCTTGGCCAATATAAACATACATGTGCGACATTCATGGAGGCGCAGCAGTCTTACGTTTATTGTAACTCTCCACGAACAAACCTAATAAAATCCCCTTTTTATTTAATGTTTAGTAACTTCCTGAATGTTATATTAACCACTGTTTATTAGCCAGAATAAGAGACAAAGCAAAAATTTGTTTTGGTAGCAATAACCTAAGTTTAATGCCTAATTAAATTTTATGACAGTGTAATAGGCTACAATTTGTACTTACAAACTGGTTTAGTGTAATATTTAACCATAGATAACCTAGAATAGAAAGAATAATTAAATTATTTCTTGTGGTAGATAATATCTTATTTTGTTAGCGTACATTTATATTTTTATTTTCACTAACCTTTTGTATATTGTTCTATTATTGTATTTATGTCTGTTGAACAATAAATAAAAAAATAAACAAAGAAACAGGTTGTACAAGTTAGAAAATTAAAAAATATTTATTTTTATGCATTCCGTTAACAATTGTTGTTTAGGTACTCTAGTACTTATTAGAATTTACTTACAATCTCTACAACCTTAAAACTAATTTGTCCAAGATACTTTTGCTTACATTAGTTTACAAATCGAAAATTAATTTGTATTACTCACGGTTTCATTATTTTTGTCAAACGCGAGTTACATATCCCCCAAATTAAAATATATATGTAATTAATGAAACCATTAAAAATTAAAAATTATTAAAATTTAAGTTAGATGCAACATTGTAAAATTGAAGGATATGATAAAAATGTTAATGAAAGTTCAACAAGCCATACAGTGAGAACGAAAACAAACATTGTAGTCCGGATTTACGTGATACTGCAGGTGCAGATCACAATAGGTTATAAGACAGCAATTATTAAAATTAAGATTGTTACATTGTATTAAATACAGAAACAAGCAGACATGAGCTCATGCTCTTCAGTTCCCACAAGCAATGGAAAGGACAGGGATAGCGTAAATACCCGCGAGAGCCCAAGATGGCCAGTCAGTCTAGAACCTTTCAACTTTAACATAGTTGTTAGTTTAGCTACTCACCGTAATTTAATTTAATTTTATTTAACTTAAAAAGTGAATTTCAACCAAGAATTACTTTGATCTCCAACGTTAATGAACATAACGTATTTGTAAATTAAAACTAAATGTAATTTCAGTATAAAATAAATTTGTTAGAAGAAGTTTTTTGGAAAACCTTTTTAAAAAGTCGCTCCAAGAGGCCCAAAACCTAACTCGCGCCTCGGAGCACTTAAACTTCCGTGTGTTTCAACTCCCCCTCACGCTCACGGCGGTGCAGGCGTTGCGAGAATGTTTGTTCCATCGCTGATAGCAAGTGTCATGTAATTTTGTCCGATATATAAACAAAATTAATAATAGAATTCCAGGTTATTCCCGTAGATTATATTTAGAAAACGAACGGTTTCAAGAAACGAAAACCCTCGCTAAGCTCTATCCCATTAATGTAAAAATAATGGGAAATCAAGCTCGTCTAATTAGCTTAGTAACCCACTTACAGTAAGCACGATTTCAATAATTCGCTTGCATGGAATAATTTTGATGTTTCCCCCATGCATAGTTATACAACTTTCTTTCATATTATATAATGCTAAAACGTACAACTCAGCGAATTATGCATGAGTTAAATGAATTCTGGAAATTTTACATAATTTTATTATTATAGTCATCTAAATTTCAAGTTAGTTATAATTAACGTCGGGAGTATCGCAATTAAAAATGCAAATCGCTCTCACAAATTAAATCGAGAAATAAAATTAGCTTCATCAGAGCAAGTTAAAGTTCTCTATTTGTCAAGCTGAAGTGCCAAAGTAAGAACAATTTTAATTGTAACAATTGAAACTCTCTAGAAATTTGAAGATGTTAATAACTTGTGTGTTCATTTTTTTCTTTCTGTAACACTACATGTACGTAACACAAGAATACACATTAGGTATCTTTTCGAAACGCCCTTGATAAATAGCCATCGATTGCAGTGTGAAAAATAAGTAAAAAATTTTGAACTATTAGGGATATATCAATGTTTTCGTGCATATGTTCAATTTTGAAATTTCGATTTCAAAATCAGATTCAGTATTAAAAGACAAAAACTAAGCATCGTAGGAACTACGCCATAACTTTAATAGTTTCATAGTTTCAAAAATATATGATTTAAAATCAAACCATTGCGAGGTTAGTCACAGCTATATATATATATATATATATATATATATATATATATATATATAATGTAGTGTCAGTAGGAGCTACAAGGGTTCTAAGGGTTGTTTTGTGTTGAAGGTAGTGTATGCCAAATAAAGTAAGCCATATATCAGATCCCGTAATTTAAAGATTTATTTTTGCCGTACTTTACATACGTTAAAGTATTTGAAATGTTAGTTGAAATGTAAGTGCCAAGACGTAAATTATGACTTGGTGACGTGATAAAACACACAGTATTCAAGGTTTTATACTGAGTTGTAGTTTAATAGGCCATTGAACGTACATTTTCCAACCGAAAACCGGATGCGTCTATGGATGTACACTATTAACCACGCAGATCCAGGTTCATATGTGTATCATTTCGGCAATTATTTTTACTAGAATCAACCTTTGGACAAACATGTAACATCAAAATTATAAGTAATAGCAGTGTCAAATATGATTGAAGGGTTGTGCGATATTTAGGACCAATGATTGAATATTATGTATAAAAATAGGAAAGTGCAAAAGACAAAGTTTAGGTATTAGTGACACGAACTTGGTGATACGACGTTATTGGATGGTTTTTTATATATTATGTAATAAAGAGTAGGCAGATTAATATTGTAATTATCACCTAGGATAAGTAAACAAAGGGGTCGATTTTGAAATATTTTTGTATGAAGACGTGTTTATAAAACTGCGCTAAATTGTTTAAATATTTTTTGAAGATTAAATAAATGAGTTTGAATTGTACGAGTTTAATTTATAAAGGAAGAGTAAAGATAATCAACAGTGAATAAATAATTAATAGCGGCGACGAGTAACGAGTTTGAAAGTTAAGATTGGAATTAGTGCGACAGCGAACCGGCGAAAATAAGATTGAATTGGAACGAGATTTATATAGGCAGGAGGCATCGAATAGGAATTATAAGAGTGAAGAATATATAAGGAGTGAATTGGATATGGTTTTATGTGTAGCAGGGCATTGAGTGGTAAACAGGAACAAGGATTGATTTGGAACGAGCGGATTAAGGGCGGAAGTATTGATTTAGAAAGAGAGAAGCAAAATTAGAAGACAGCGTAAGAGTAGCAAGTGGAAGTGTACGAGTCAAAGAAGAAATAACACCGGAAGAATTAGCGCAGGGGAAGTAAATACAAAAGGGTATTCTAAATTCTAAATTCGGGTCATATTTATTTTAGATTTGGGCGCATCAAAATTGAGTCAAAGATACCTGGAGGCTAGACGGCAGTTTTCAAAGTGATAGTGAAACCTTGTGAAGGCGCATACGGCGAGAAGGATTTTGAGCCAGCATTCAAAGAGGTCGTTAACGAAGTCTAGAATAGGTGAGTACTGTGTGATATAACGTCAAAGTCAGAAATTTTGTGGTAGTAATTAATTTGGCACAAGGCTACGTGGATCATATAAAATTTCGCATATACAAAAGTAAATTATAAAAAGGTACTAAAACAAAAGATAGTGCAGTTTGGTTGGGCATTGCACATCTACTTACCACTGAACCCACGGTAAGTAGGTGGATACCCTGGGAAGAAAGAGTTCATATAGTCGAGGCATATTTAAAACATTTTGATTTATTAACCAACCAAACGTTGCTAAAGTACGTGGCGTGAAATAGGTATTTGCACATTATATAAAAATCATTAAATTAATTAAGAAAAGGCGTGAAAAAGAGCGGGGTGCAGCATAAGAATATATATATATATATATATATATATATATATATTGCTATGATAAAGGGGTTATTTAGGGGTGTATTGAGTCGTAAGCGTCGCGTAGTAAATGTAAATAGCATAGTAATTAGAAAACTGCATTTATTTAGCACGAAAAATAAATAATTCGCATATTATGCAAAGAGCAAACATTTAGCACCCTGTATAAAGACCGCAATTAACTTTAATCAATGCCAGTAAGCATGTCTTTCAATAATAGAACACATATTCAGCAGAGAGATAATTATACATGCAATTAAACTACTTCAAGAAGCGTTCATAAATATATAAACCAATAGATACGCATGGAATAAGAAAGAACCTAGTAAGTCATCACGCAATTAAACATGCGATAAAGAAAAATATAGTAAAACGTCTTGATAAGAAACGCACACTTCAAAATAATAAGTTTTAAATACAAAATATACACAGAAACATGTTGATTTACATCATTTATGTTACATCAGTTTATTCGTTCAATTCCCAAAAGCTTTATCTACACAAACTAGAGTCATAAGCTAAATTAAAGAACTAGGTAAATTAAAATTTCCCGTAATAATAACAAAATAAGCGGTCAAAGATCGTAAAATAATAGAAATACCAGCAGAATACGTAATCACGGAATAGTTTCATCAGAATTAAACTTGTAAAACTCCTAGGAATATCCAAAACAACCTATGGTTGGCTACAAGACTTTGAACGACCAGTTCAGATAAATAAATGAAATTTCGATAGAAATAAGCTATATAACGCCTAGAGTTTGATAAGGGGCTCAGTCTCAATTTGAACCACGTCGAAGCTGCATCACTGTTACTCAAAAATTTACGCGTCGAAATAAATTTCAAATTAAATTATTAAAATTTGTGAAAAGTGGTGTTATATAATATTTGAGAACAAATTATAGCGAGGATATATGAAAAAGCTTTCGCCGTTTGCTGAAAACGGCTCTAAGTTGCACCCGAGAAATCTGAGCAGCGCACGAGGTAAATTTTAGAAACAAAAATTAACAATACTGAATAAAATTATTGGTTCAAAAGTTGAATTGAATTTTGTTAACCTCAAAATAAAAGCAAATACCCTATTAAAGTAATTGAACTTTTCTCATACCAGACGTTAAACCCCAGTCTTATCATAAGCTCATAGTAAAACTCTTTATGCTTGTGTGCAAATTTACAGCACTGAAAAAAACCAAGTCTTTTTTACTTTGTACAACATTGCGGTTATCTTTATATTAATTATTCTTTTTCTATTTCAGCAAATTACCTTATACTTCTAAAGTTCCTTAAAACTTTCAATGCATAAATTTTTAAAATAAATCACTACAGAGTACAAGAAAAATAAAGAGACACAGCGAATACCTACCTTCAAATGTTTTTATCAAGCAAGTTACCTGGTAACCATTCTCCTGCAGGTCTCTGCCAACCAGCCTTGAAGTAGATGCCGTCACGTATATCGTTAAGCTGTGGAACCGCTGCCTGGTCAAATTACCATTCCATTCGTCACGCTGCTATCCAAATCTAACTTTATTTACATCAAACCCAATTGCCTTCAATCTACCAAAAAATCGCATTTTCTTTTATTTATAAAGCACCAATCAAAACTGCTGCATTCACCAATCAATCTCAAATCTTAACCAATTTGGTACGTTCCAATCACCCAAATTAACCAAGGTTAGTACTTACATACGGTTCGCTCTAAATACTTTCTGTTCATTTCCGAATTGTGCTTACTGAACTTATCACAACAACGTGTGTTCACTTATAATTAATTATATTAACTCAATTACTGCATTTTTCGAAGTAAACTTACGTACGAGCGAAAACGTTAAGAATAAAAGAATAAGAGAGCCTCCACCTCGTTGAAAGTGATTTTAAAAGAACTCCTGGACCCCTCTTTTTTGAAGTCCGGCATGTATTCTACCCAAAACCGACAAACATTCTGGGAAAAGCACCAACCGTCGTCCACTTCACGTTAAAAATCTGAAACGGTTTCAAGTTTTCTTCGAACTACCCCGTTCAAAACACCTAAAATTTATTAGAAAGTGTACGAAAACAGTCAACCGTCTTTGCATTTTCGCGAAAACTACTCCAACAGAAATCGATTCTACGTAAAATCACGCCTCTTTACCTAAACCATTCCTTTTTCAACTTCCTTTCACCTATATTTTAGCTTGTTCCACATATGCTACATTCTTACACATCCCCGTTGGATATTTTCCTACCACGTCTTTAAACTGTTACGCGTTTATACGTCACGTCCAATAAGATCGCTTAATTTCTCTCCAGAAATTATTGATTTTATTCCTCTATGGAAAACACGCTTATGCCTCGCTCTTATACTATCTCGACAAAATAAATTGCGTCTCCTTCATACTAATGTGTTTTGTACTCTATTTTTGTTTCTCTTAATTGTTTGTTTGTGTTCTCCCTACTATACTACCTTTAAGATTAAATCGACCCTACCAATTTCAACGGTTTTAGCTCTTCTTGGAAAATTTAAAGCTTATTTATGCTGTTTACATACAAACCTTGAAGTAAACGACTACTTGAAACATTTTTTAGCGTGTTTGTTTCTCTTTCCAACCGAAAAGCGTTAAACTTGTTTATCGTAACATCTGCTATAATTAATACGTAAAATTCTTCCCCTTGTTTTGAAATGTTTCTGGTTTACTACAAATATCTATCTTATGCTAACGAACTATGCAAAAGCTTTTATATTATTTAACCCAATATTCCTAAATCAAATTGACTAGGCTCTAACTAACTAATGTAAGAGACCTAATTAACTTACTCGTCTATTATGCCTATATACCCTAGCTTGTCTTAAAATCTATTTATGTACCCTTAACTTATTAATTGCCCAATATATATTGCTGTAAGCTAGCTCATTGGGCGCCACTAATATTGCTGTGGTACGCCTCTAGGTATGAGTAAGAATGCCACTAATTTTGCTGTGACACAGGTACAACAAACTGTATTAATGAGAATGCAATAGGAAATATGAAATTACTAGCTTACCTTCCTTCTCCTGGCGTGGCAAGCTCGACAAAAATAATACTGTGAAATTTTCAACAATGAAATGAAGTACAGAAACCTCAAGATACATCTATGCATACAAAAACATTTTTCTTTTATACAAAAGTTTCTCTTAAATTTATATACACAGGAGTATTCCTAAAAGTACTTATTTATTAAAATAATCATTACCTAATCTTTATTGATACGTACAAAATCCTCTTTAATTTATGTGGATAATTTGCCCGTCTTTTATTATTCCGGTCGTGAGTGTAATTGGCCAACGACGCTGCACAGATAATTTATCAAACATCAAAATGCTTTTAACTCCGGCCTCAAAGATTTGCTCAAATTGTCTCTTCACAAGTAATAATATGGGGAACTTATTTTAATTTACATTACTAATATTTAAACATTCAAAATTTATACTTATAGTTGTTGTTAAAGAGCGCTTATTCAAATCTCCTTTCCATCGTAATTAACAGCATTAAATACTTCCTGATATTTTTTTAAAACGGATTTAAATACCAGTTTACAAAAGTGCATTTATTGTTAATTGATTAAAACTCTTAATTGTGATAAATCTTCTTATTAACCCTGGATAACTTTTATGTTACTTGTGGAACGCCAAACTACTCCTAACTTATAAATTTCATGCCGTAATTTAAACTTCTTTAACTTACACGTTCAAAGAGTTAATTCTTTACTTAAAAGTTTCATGCTCAATGTCGAGAAATAAATTAATTTTGAATGTCAAATACTGTATGCATGCCAAATACTGAATGAATGCGTTCTAATTCAGATCCGGTCTATATACCAAAACAAAATCAATACGTTATATTCTAGATCCTTCCTGTTCTAAGTTGAAGCATGGCACACCCAGATGATGTAATATTTACGCCGATTTCACGGTTTTAATGTTCTAATCAGTATAAATCTGCCGCGGTTATTGTGATTTATGTCTATTGTAAGCGTCGTCTATCCTTTTCTGATGCACGAAGTTAATGGGCACGGTTTTCTTAAGCTATTAAACTCGCTTAGCTTCTTTATATTATGGCTGTTTAATAAACACGCGTTTTTTGTATTGGAGGGTTTACTTATTTACGGGAAATAATTAACTATTTCTAACATATTTACGAATGATTTATGACTTTATCAAATTCTCTCGAACTTTTAGTTTGTTTAGGCAAATAAATGTGGTATTTTCGTTTTGGATTAAATGATATAATTTCTTGTAGAACAAACCCGAAACGAACTTCTTTAAAAGCACGTTATTTTTCTTTATTATAAAGTATAAAGCGGTATTTTTATGCAGAATGGATATTTTGTTTTTGGTTTTAAATGTTCTATTTACACATGAAGATCGATTACATAATTAATTAAAGCTCGTAATTGCAATCTTAATGATTGTAAATGCAATTTACTTTTCAGTAATGCAGCGTATTACGTTTTCAATAAATAATTCACGTATTTTAAAATACAACTCGTTTTACTAAGTATAGAATGATTATTTGCATAAGGTATCTCTCAAGAATTATTTGCACACACGGATTAAAGTTGGGTTTTTTAAGTTTACAATCTTTTCACACTCTACAATAAATGTAGTACACGGAATTTAATTACATAATTAAATACCCTTATTTTTATACAAGGTAGAAAAATTAAATATTGGAAAATTTTAACTTTTCCCGTTTTCTTCTCCTTGGATGTGGTAACTTTTCATAAAATTTGGCGTTCAATAACCTTTCGTGACCTCTTAATCACACCAATATATATATATATATATATATATATATATATACAACCCCCAAAGCTAAGAAAGTCTTTTTTTAATATTTGAATTTTACCCTATATACCCTATATAATATTTTTCAGTTAGACAAGCGTACTGCCTTAGCACATCAAATGTATTCCCATGCAAAATAACACGCTCTAAGTACATATAGTGTAGTGAGATACCGTTTAAGAAATAAGCACAACTTTAAAATCCCTGCAAATATAGCAGCATTTATTCAAATCCGTGTTTAAATATTTATTCCTATGAAAAATATCTTTCAAGCACAGTTTTGTTGCATTGATAAAGATAGGATTGCAAGACCAGATTTAAAAGTAATAAATAACTTCGATATCTATCATTTAATAAACGTAATATGCTGTTTTGAAAGACAAATAGTTCCAGCCGGCGCAAGCCTAAAAATTCGTGTTTTGCTAAAACATAAATTCATTCGTTCTTTTTAAAAATATCGGTCGATAAACGTTATTTATTCAAAACGTTATAACACTATTGCGAGTTTTTAAAACGAAGTAGTTTTCTTTCAAAGAAGCTAATTTTGAGATGGTTCTAAAATACATTATATTTACGTTATTCGATACAAAAAGACTGCTTTCTTCAAAAGTCTTCTTAAAGCTATAAATCATAGGCAAATAATAAGTGATTATTTTGTATGAATGAACGGCGCAATTTGCGGAACGTTACAATACCAAGAAAACTATAAAACCAGATAAGATAACGAGTTTAATGGTTATTATATAGGAGCTGGTAGGAGAGAGATAATAACTATCGATTTTGTTCACTAATAAAGACGGACAATTCTTACGATCGCGACAAATTGTAAAATGATAGCTCCTTAAACAGATAAGAACACAAAATTGTGGGTAATTGTTGCATCATGCGGATGTGTTACACTAGGCGTGGGCGTGGATCAATGTAGTAAACGTAAGACTACGAATCCCAAGGTCCTGGGTTTGAATCTCGACACAGCCAACTGCTTGAAAATGGCAGATGAGCATTTTTCACAAAAATTATGCCCTCGTTCAGATAAAAGGTTAAATGGAGGTTCCGTGTGTGAATGTTGTCACGCACGTTAAAGATCCCTACCTTGCCTGGAACGGCAAGGGTTCGGCAAAATTCTAAATTTTCCAGGTAAAAAAAAACTCGCTTCCTGGCCAATGTAGTACTTTCGGGTGGAGCATTGGAAATGTAAATGCACGGATGTGTTATACTTCTAGAATGTAATCGAACGATGGCGTATAATATTATTTTATTATATAAAGACAGAAGCAATTAGAGCGAATTCATTCGTTCAAGATTTAGCGTTCAAAATTTAACATTGAAATTTTGAATATTAGGAAGTAGCACATTCGATCGTTAATAGATAATTATTTTATAAAGTACAACGATGACTTATTACTTCAATATAAATAATCTTGGTGCAAGGGCACCTACTTTAATCTGGTAAAGTATTATCGAAAACGTATACTTCGACGGATGAAAATTAATTAAAATGGAGCTCTATAAATTTTAAACCAGGAATTTTTCAATGCAGTTAATTCCAATGGAAACAATAATTTTATAAGCAAAAACAGGTGGTCATAGAGACGAATCTCTATTTTGTAAGCTTAAAAAATATTTGAATATTATTAATTAGATTAGGCTAAGATAAGTTCTTGTTTTGCGTATAAATATTATTTCTAGATGAATAATTTAATTTTAGCAATCTTGAGGTGAGAGCTGGAGGCGTGTAGAGACTTGCCAAAACTTCTGTTCAACTTCGTTGATCAACTACATTGAGACGGATTAATATAAGAATATTTCAATTATCCATGAAAATTTTAAAAACATTTTGTGAATTACACATAAAATATGTTGGAGTTCTCTAGTTATTAACAAAGATTAAGTGAAGATTGTTTTAATACGTAAGTAGTGATAAGATAATTTTTTTTAAAAACTTATGCTGTAAATTGCATTAATAGGCGTTATTTATATCTGTGTGTGAAGTAGATGACTTAGGGAATGTGTGTAAAAGGTATATGTTTTTGAATGTATAGAGGATTGTTCATAACTGTTTCTTGAGATTTCTTTGTTTCATTTCATTTTCGTATAATTCACAGCATATTTGTCGCTGAGGTAGAGGAAAATGGGACTAGTAAGGTACGAATTCATATTTTCTGTTAAACTAGTATCCATTGCATCCTTATATTGGTCAGGGCGGCTGTACCTGAATATTCACACACACACACACACACACACACACACACACAGATAGGTATATATATATATATATGTATATATATTACTCATATTTAGACCAGGGTAGAAAATTAAATAATCACATCAAATAATTTTAATCACCGTGTAGAAGCTTTGGGAAAAGGTACGCGTTATTAAAAAACCGTGAAGCATAAAAATTCATTCGTTTCATTAATAATAAGAGATTTAAATCATCTACAAGACGCTTGCTATAAAAAAAAGGAAGCAGTATTAAAAAAGTTCTACGTGTAATTTAATTATTCCTAGTAAAGAAACAAAGAGAAATTACGTGCAAAATTTATATTAATTAACTCAATTTTAAGTAACCGGTATTAAACAAAATGTACAGATAATAATTAATATTTGATTAGGAGTCACTAAAAATTAAAGGGTATTATTTTAATTGAAGTTAATTGAACCATTAGTAACATATAATATCTATAAAAACTTGTAAAAACCCAATAAAATGCAAATCGTAGAAGTGTTATTATGTTTGAACACCTGCGTATTTTTAAAAAGCTCATTCTGCGTAAATTTTGCAGATAATTAATGGTTACAGAGAATGTTGGAGAAACCGTCGCATAATAGTTACGAGAAATGCTAAAGGTGGGTTATTTCACAGTCCACATGGACTGAAATAATCGGTAATAAAGAATATCAATTTGCACCAATAAGAACAGGGTAGATAGAGACAGATAATATGCGTAAGACCGAGACACATATAGTAAAAGGCGTGAGTGGAGCAACGTCACGGGGTTGCGATTGGGTGAAAATAAAAGGCAAAATTGAGAGGTAAAAATAACATTTCTGTATAAAATTCAATTAGTTATTTCCAGACTTTGCGAGCCGTGTCGAAATTTCTGAGATGTAACTGGTGCGAGTGCAAATTTCGTAAAAATCGCATGCCGGGCTGCGGAATGGGAACCTAGCATGCGAAATTCTTTAGAATTGTCCGTTTTGGGGACTAGACCGACAGACAGGCTAACCTCTATATATACCCAGGTGAATATGGACAAGCTCTCTTAGATTTTCGACTTGATTCAATGCGTTAAACAGTGCTTTTTAGTTTTTCGAATTTGATAGAATAATTTAAACAGTTTGCTCGTATATTTTGGTGATTTAAAAAACAGTTTGTTCTTTACGTGCTACAATGAATGTACTTTAGTGCACTTAGAAAAGAAGATACAAGGTAATAAAGTCTAGTCTCACTGTACCAATTAGTCTAATTTGCAACGACAAATGAATACACAAAAGTAGGCAGTTTTGGCGTATATTGGTGAAAGAAGTATGAATTTCTTTGTTATTTTTCGGGGGTGTTGATAATTAAATGGTTCATAAACGTGTCTGGATCCACAAAACAAGGTTCAGATATACACAGATGAGTTCTGGAAAAGCCCTGAAACGACTTTAGATGAATGGTGGTGGAGAAATTTTAAAAGCGTTGAGAATCAGAAGCCGTAAATATAACCCAGTTGGAATGGTGTGATTAACAAAAGGGACGAGGTACATTGAAGCTACGAGTGCAGTAACCTTCAGGTAAATTATACTATTTTGTTTGAACTTTGATGTTTTCGTGTGTGTTGAATAACTTTATAATTTATTTACTTAAAATGGACAGTAATGAAGTTGTACTAATAACAAATTTTTAATTTTAAGGTGATATTTGCTTGTTTAAGTAGAAAGGGGTATTTAGTATTTATGTTCTGGATTATGATGAAAATTTGGGTATGTCTTTGAGCTCAATTAGACGAACCTGGTTAATTAACGTAAAGGGGTGGTAGATGCTCCCTTTGTACTCAGACTCAGGTTTGCATATATTGTTATATTAATTAGTAGGCATCCTACAAGGACTTTAATTTTGGATGCACATTAAAATGATAACAAATTTAAATCTTGAAATTTTCTGATACTGAAATTTATGCTGAATTTTTAATTTTGAAATTTTAATGTATTGTGAATATTGATGTAAATAGAGTTAACGTTGATGTTTGTGGTAGGAATGTGTTTGTTTTTTTTTATGAATGAGGATGAAGGTTTATCTAGGGGAGCAGCCGAGGCGATGAACAGAAGAAAGTCGAGGCGAGTTTAATATCGGAGGTTTCACAGCAATATATATATATATATATATATATATATATATATATATATATATAATGCTATAGCAGAGGTCGAGAAATTGTAATTAACATGCACGATAAAAATCACTCACCCACTGGCGGTCGTGAACTTCTTAAATACTAGTAATAATGCTAGAATGCGCGATAACATCGGGCAATTCCGCACATATATGCGCTGAACGCGAAGCGGCGTAGACGCACCGCCCACATAAAATTAAGGAATTCTAAGAGCACGTTTAGAGAGGTATTGAAAATAATGTATAGGGAAGTAATAGTATTTGGGCATTTCCTCCCAACTAGCGAACGGTTGTTCCGCCGATATTCGGGTTTACAAGAGGGATGGAAGAACACACAATGAAGAAAAAATAAAGATTATAATTGAATTTAATGAATGAGGAGATGTAGAAGTTTGTTTATCGAACGAATAAGAGCTCTGCTTGTGGTTCTAATTGAAGTCACGAGCACGATTCCGTCACAACTTGAAAATAATTTGATAACCCGGCTAAGAGGGCAAGCTAATGGTGTGTTATTCATTTCAGTAATATAAACTAAGTCCATAAACTTTAAGTAGTTCGAAGACGATTCCACTTGTTTCGTTGAGTAAAGGTATGTGGTGGCTCAGTGTTTTGAGATCGAATGGCTGGAAGTAGCCAACGATATGATCACATTCACAACCGCGTGTACGTGAAAGGAAATTATGATAGAACGAGCAGGTTACGGTAAACCTAGTTTAAATGTGTTGCCTTCACTACCGATGTAATGCAAGAACGAGCAGTGGACTGTATTTTCGAAAAGCTTACGAAGTTTGCTGTGATTAATAACACTGACATACAAGAATAATAATGATATTTATGATTAACTGAACGCCAATGTTACAATTGCGGGAGCGCGTCTTTTACATGCTTACTCTTTCGCGGTCTAACAACTTCTCTCTTAACATTTTCCAGGGATGGGACGAGACTGGTTGTGGCGCGCAGGCCGTCTCATTCAAATATTTGTAAATATATAAATTCCTACTCTTGTCGTAACAGTATGTAAATACTCTTTTGACCAGCGTCGCCAAAATAATTGCGTAAACTGACAAAAGTTATGCCACCGAGAACGTAGGTTAAGAAACTCATCTAACATAACCTCTGGAAGACTTAAAATAGGACCGCCAATCAAAAAGTGGCCTATAGTGCGATTATCAATATCGTCGTTTCAAATCGGAGGAAGGGAGGCATAAAGGTCGACTATTGAAAACAGCTTCTATGCGGGTAAACATTGTAGTAAGTTCCTCAATACTTCGAGGTTGCTTTTCGAAAGTACGTGTTAAGAGCAGTTTAGCGGATTTTACACCAGACTCCCACATATTTCCAAAATTTGGGGCAAGAGGAGGGTTAAAAATTTATCTGATTTGACGCGAGGTAAGACCAAACAAAAAGTCATCGTGGTAGTCCTTTAAGAAACGAAACCTTTCGTATATTAAACGTTGTGCTCCTAAGAAATTTCTTACCACAATCAGAATAAACAAAGTTAGGTATACCGCGGCGAGAGACGAATCGGGTGAAACACTCCATAAAAGCATCAGTGGAGAGTTCGGATACAAGCTCTAAATGTACGGCCTTCGTGGATAAACAAATATAAATACGTAAATTACGTTTAAGCATAAGTGTATTACGACGAGTAGAAGACTTCAGGATGAAGAAGCCTGCAAAATCAACACCAACATGAGTAAATACACGAGTAATGCGTACGCGCGCAGGAGGTAAATCTTCTGCCATTATAAGTTGAGGAGGCTTAGCGCTTAATCGAAAACAAGGTAAACATTTACGATAACGCTCTGCCTGACCAAAGATTCAGCGTCAATGATCCAATATCGTGTTGAAATGAAAACTTGTGTAGTAATAGAGGGGGACGAATGTAAAGATAACGTGTGAAAATGATTACATATAAAAAGCTATAAATGGGCCGACTTGGACAATAACAAAGGGTGTTTACTTCTATAAGACAACAAGGAAGTCTAATGCGATGGCCCACTCTAATTATGGTCTAGAGTATGAACCCTTATTAACAGGTGGATAATTAACCACAGGGTGTTCTTTATTTATATGCAGAAAATAACCGTGAACAATTTGGGATTGAATACGTTTAATGCTACCGTTGAAACACATACATATGTACCAATGAACATGCAGTAGGATCTGAACAATTAGTACTACATAAAAACTCTTAATTAAAACAATCTTACCAAATGCAGGCAGCTACAATGTTCGCATCTAGCGGATGTAGAACACATTATTCTTCAGTTGAAGCACTCACGCGGTACTACCACACTTCCCCACTATCTTAATTAACACCATAACCTACACTTAACATAGTTGAACCTATTACAAAATCATGGGGGTCAAAAAACAGTGATAGCTTACGCATGTAGCGCGGAAAGGGTTGGTCATTTTCTAATAATTTAATTTCCAAACTGTTGAACGAGTTTTACGTGTGCGTCTCAAGCAGCTTACAGTTCACCTACATAAGTTGACTCAAGTAGTTTCTTTTGAGGGTGTCGGCCATTATAATTAAAGCGGTATACGCATGCCAGACGGTATTTTAGCCTACTGAGAGAAGACAATGAACTGATTAACATAGAACAGTCACGTGTAGCTGCTACCAATATAACAAAGGAGGGCTTTATTTTAGAAACTTGTTGAATGGATATAAGCGAAGATTCCAAATTAACGAAGAAAATAAAGCGTAATCATTGATAGAGCCAGGCCACCATAAATTATTATGAACTAGTGGGGGAAGGAAGTGCGCTCGCATGCGAGAAATGAGGTGTCATGAGTGTTAAAAATACAGGGAACGTGATGCCATTGCGACAAAAATGGGTTGTTCGAGAATGCGATTTACACGATTTGTCACAAAACTATTAAGCAAATGCGTAGAGGTTTTTAACAAAGTTGAAAGAATTTGCGAGTCAGGAAACAAGTTTATCCCTTGTAAAAGATAATCAAATGGATTGGAGGTAATTGATTGAATCAGCTGTGAAAGCAATAGAGCAGCAAAGAGTTCTAAGCGAGGTATTGTTAGAGATTTTGGCAGTGCAACCTTGCTCTTGTCCTGCAATAAATTGCAGGAGGTAAAGTATAGGTAGACGCATGCGCCACACCTGTTCGCTAGTATCACAAAAGCCCAACAAGTAATAAGTGACATTAAGCTGTGCTAATCTACGCGGAGTTTTGATTTGAGACACAATGAAAAATTGATCGCAGTTCTTCCATTGACAACACCAAACATCATCGGTCGAGATTTTGCAACCATAGCCTTTGCAGAAAACATTTAACTATAAAAATAACAGGTGGTAACTAACCTAGTAGATAAAAAATACGTGCCATATTATGAAAGAACACTTCGTTTTGTAAGAGGTACTTCAAAAAGAAGGATATGATAATTAAATGTATCTAGAGCGAGATCCCATACTAAACCCAAAATTTTAATACCACTAACATTAGCAGAAAAGATGAATGGGGTTTCTAGATCATTTTTTCTTAATTTTCTTTGGGAATTAAACCACTCATAGTTTTTAAAATCATCTTTATTTACGTTTCGATCCTAAGTCATGTATCGAAACGTAAATAAAGATGATTTTAAAAACTATGAGTGGTTTAATTCCCAAAGAAGATTAAGAAAAATGCTAAACAAACTTCAACAAACATACAGGGAGTATTTAGATCATTTTTGTCAAAATTCTTTAAAGCCTCCGTCGAGTAGCTGAACCATTTACGAATTTGAAATTGGATGAAAGATATGATTTTTAATTCAGCTTGGAGTTGTTTGGCGGCGTCGATAAAGGCTGTGCCCGAAATTACGTCGTCCATATATTTATTATTTAATTGGGAAAGGGATGCCATAGGGTAAGAGAATCCTTCCTCTCTCACCAATTGCTGGAAAACACGCTACGCAATTAAAAACGAAGGTGTACGACCATAAGTGAGGGTTTTGAGTTTGTATTCGCGCTGACGTATCAAAGAGAGGATGCCAAAATATGTGTTGAGATTTGCAATGACTCTGATCTACTAAAATTTAGCAGTACATCATACGAATATCGGCACATACTGCAACAGCATGTGAACGAAATGTAAATATTGTTTCCGGTAGTCCTTTTTGCAATTTAGGACCCGCGTACAACCGTTCGTTCAAGGATACCCCAGAATCATCAGGAGCAGATCTGTTAAAAGCAACATGGAGTTTAGTTGTGCTGCTCGTAAGTTTTTACGCAGCATGATGAGGTAGCACATATGGTGAGGAAATTTCAGCAATATTCATGTTTTAAGGACAAATATTTCTGAAGTAAGCCGTTGTATACGATTTCTTCATCAAGATGGCGTCTTAAACGAGATTCTAAATTCAGTTAACCCTTAAGAGCCACATGACAATTACTACCGAGAGAGGTAGCATTTTGAATAAATGGTACCGAAATTACATAACGACCTATTCGTCGCGCTTAGCGGTGTCCAGAAAATGTTGGTCGCAATAAACATCTTTAGGACTAGAATTTGCAAAAGATTGAATTTTTTCAATTTTCCAAAATTTGCGTAATTCGTGATCTATATTTGAAGAATTGAGTAGCGAACTATAGGAAGGAACACTTTCCATAGTCGGAACTTGACCCATGTGCATGTAACCAAAATTGGTGGAAACTGCAAGAGGTTGTGTCGGAATAATTTGGGAATTATTATAAAATAAAATCTGCTTCTAATAACACATCTACTGGTGAAGATCATTGAAAATTAGCATTAACTCGTGCTAAATTTCAAATTTTTTCGTAAATTGATTGAAGTACAGAACAACCTTGTTACGCAAATTTGCGTGCCTATTGCTATAAGAACTTCGATTTGGGAAATCTATTCTGCGTCGCTTACAATAAGTTATATAAAACGTACAAGTTTAGCCATTGACAATTATAAAAAAATACATACCTGCACTTTTTTACAAAACGCTATCGTAATTCGCGCGGGCATACTAGCTTTTACGTTCGGTTCAATATCTACATAATAGCACACCTGAACTTATACACTAACGACTCTTTCAAAAACAACTCACACACTTGACCACTCACAACACACATACAAACCAAAAAGCATCAACATTTTAAAAAAATACTTGCACATTTTACGGTTGACTCAATATCTTCATAGACCACACGATTCTCCAACATCTCCATAGCCTTAGAACTCCCTTATTATCACACCCAGATAAACCATCTCGCACATACACCGGCACATACATTCGGACGGCTCCGTGGCGTAATTGGTATGTGTCTGACTACTACGTCCAAGGTCCCGGGTTCGAATCCCAACACGATCCGCTTGAAAAATGTTAGGCGAGCATTTTTCACAAAAATACTCCTTCGTTCAAATGAGAGGTAAAATGGATGTCCCGTGTGTGAGTGTTGTCACGCACGTTAAAGATCCCTACCTTGCTTGTAACAGCAAGGGTTCGGCAAAATTCCAAATTTTCCAGGTAAAGAAAACTCGCTTCTTGGCCAATGCAGTACCTTCGGGTGGAGCATTGGAAAATCACAAGGAAGGCACATACATCCCTCCAACATGTACATACTTTTTTTTTGCAAAAAATACTGCTCATTTAGAAGATATGAACTCTTTTTTGCCCTGTCCTGTGACCTCCGTAGCTTAATTACTAATGTTTGTATGCAACATCAAAAACAATCATAAATTGTTCACGGAGCGAACGATAAATCTCTCAGGTGAACAGCGGCAATGTTCAAAATTAAAAATTGATATTATAGAAAGTCCAGTGTATTGTTACATTGAGGTTATGCATATCCCCACACAAAACTGTCAATCAATATCCTACCGAATTACTCAAGTATTCATCCAAAGCTGAATGGGGTAAACAATTCTCATAATATATAAATAAAATCTCCATAATTTTGATCACGCCCATAATCACAAAGAATCGCTTCAGTTTCAAAACAATCTTTAGATAAACTTATTTCAGTGATCGTGACTCTAAAAAATTTGCATAAAATAATCACTTAAATCCCATAATCAATAAGCCTGCTAATTTAATTTAAAAATAATTAGTGTTTGCGTTATTTGATAAATGTAACAAAAATTTCTGGATCCACAGTCCCAAATACTTTAAAAACTTGGTATTCAAATATACTTTGATGGAAATTTTTCTTTTAAGTCTTTCAAAACAAAGTTTTTTGTCTACTTAAAAATCTCGCATTTCCATCGTTTTATAAATATTATTTATTGTAAACCGAACACGTGTACAATTCACATAAAAGAACGTCTCTTTTAAATACTTATCGTTTGATCAAAGCTGCTTACAATACAAGAATAATGTTTGGAATGAAATAAAATGAGTTCTTCTTTCCATGCTCTTGAACAATATTTGATATAAGATTATAATATTTATTTGATTTGAATTAAAAAGAAAACTTTTTGTGTTGCCTGTTCGTTTAGAGGGAAACTTTACTTTTACTAAAAATCATTTGAAAGTTGTATATAAAAATTCAAATTTAATTCGTTCATTCCCTATTTCAATCTTTCTTGGTACGGAATGTAACTGTATAACAATTTTTTCTCATACAGTGTGTCCTAGGGTAAGCGAATTTGTAGACGTAAATGACAAAACATTCTCGAATTGAAACTTAACCATCTAGGTTCTAGATCTGCTTGATTAGATAATAAATTTTAGCATATTTTGATTTTCAATACATCAAGCAGGCCTTGACAAAACCGTTCTTTATATTTTCTGTGTAAGTAAAGCACCTATTCTGCACAAAGTATTGAAAAATTTTTATTAAAGAATGTTGCTTAAAATGCAGAATTATGCATGCATTTCATTAAACCCACAGTATTCAGAAAATTTCTAATTAGTAAATATTATATGTCCAGCTAAACAACCAGAAAGAAGCAAACTCGTGAATTTAATAAAGGACAATCACAGTTGGCTGCCTAACTAAGCAGATTTTAAATCATAGAAGTGTAGCAACCCTTAAATTTAAATGAGTAGAGACTGAAATTGTGTTTAAAGTAAGGAGGCAGGAATGTAACAACTACCTAATTTCCAACCCAATGAGTTCAGGGTCCTTTTATTTTATCCAGATTAATCACTCCAGAAGAAGACACCATAAAAATGAGGAATGGTTGTTACGTGTTTCTTTATACCTACATCGGTCAGAGCTCTTCAAGCTAACTTGTCTGTTTTTTTGATACCTTTTTACAACTAGCATACCACTGTTTATATAGTTTCAAGAATAACGCTACACCCTTCTTGTACGGTTTTAAAAACCGTTCATTTCCTTTTTTCCTCGACTATTGCTGCTTTTATAAATCTGTTTTGGCGTTCGTGCTTTTTTAATTGTTTGTTAGCTGTCTTTGCATCATTAACTGATTTTGCAATCCCCGCCACGCCACCTGCTACAACTCCTAGAGCACTTAGTCCTGCAAATATCGGAATCAGTAGTAGAAAACTACTTTTTTGTGTTACGGGTATGATGTGCAGGGCTTTAATCTTCTTTTTACCTCCAGCACCTTTTACAATTCTTTTACCAATATTAATACGAACTTTGAGCAACTTTTTCAAATTGTCGAGTTCGACTCGATCAATTATTAATTATAAAACATAACTGATCAGATTCGTTTAAATCCGATTTTAAGGGTAGGTTGTTAAAATTATCAGACTTAAAATATTGTACATAATAAGTTTTAAGTAGAGAATGAATTGTGAATGAAAATACTAATTAGAAAAGAGAGATTTTGAACTGTAATGTGGTGTAAACGAGTGATTCTCCAGAAGATATAAATTCTTTTATATTAGATTTAAGATTTTGCTCTTAAGGCAAAACTGTTGTGGTGGTTTTGAACACTATCTTTAAAGTTTGTGCTGAAAGAAAGTTGTTTTTCTTAGATGTAAGGTATTGTTGGTTATTTGAAAGATGGTTTGTTGAAGAATATTTCGCAGCGTTATAAGTTTGATGTCTGATTCTAGTGGTTTGATTTAAATGGAGCTAGCAAAAATAATTAGGGCAACACTTTTACTGGAATTACCGACAGACCACAGCAACGTTTATTGACGCTTTACGTCGGGCAGCACTTTTATCGACGTCCAATCTGGGGTTCATTTAACATCATTTACGGTCCACAGATATATATATATATATATATATATATATATATTTAAATCTTGCGGGGTTTATTTCGTCCAAATACAATATTTATATAAATGTCACTTTAACTGACGTTTTGAAAAATATATTTCCTTAAACATAGTTCTGAAATTAAATTAAAAGTAACAATATTTGGAGAATTTCTTAATACCTAAACTTACGTTTATCTGACATATGGTTGTTAATGTTATAATAGTGTTTTATGAAATTTATACATTATTTTGTTTTCATAAAAAATTCTATAATAACTAGGTTCTAATACTACATTTTTAATAGATAATTATAATTGGAAGTTTAAAAATTAAAAATTGAAAACATTGTAAAAGAAAAAATTGTTGTTAAATAATAATAATCTACTATAAACATTAATAATATTTTTATTTATATCTAATTTTAATTTAACTTTGATTGTATATGTGTGGGTGGTAATGTCTGAGTGTGGTGGATAATAAATGTGTCTTATTAGCGTATGTAACGGTTTTATGAACGGTCCAATATTAAGTGTTAAAAACAAATTTGTCTGGGTGAATTGATTTTAGAATTATTTAATTTTTACGAAACCTTTATTCGTTGTAAAAGACAACGTCAGTTTTATCAGATACGAAAAACCAGAAAGTCCAGGAATTGTTATGTTCAAACGGTCGATAATTTACAGAAACACCTGCTTGTTAAAAGGTTACGTTCAAAAAACTCGAGCGTATATTACAATAGGAGTTCATAGAAATTATGTTCAACCGTCAGTTTGGATAAACAGCTAGGGTAACAAACATCTTAAAGAGCGAAAAAAGTGAACAATCGGTAATATGCAACGGATAGAGACAGATATAAAGCAAGCAAAGAATTGAAATGCACGTACACTATACACGTGGAGTTGAGATAGAATGTCAACAATACGATTTTCTGTAACTCAAGTGGGGTTTTGAAGGAGACAACAAACATGTATAAAACATGCATAGGACTGAGATGCATAGCGCTTAGGAGGAGACGACAGAAAACTCTGTCATTGGTCGAAAGCCAATAGTGTTAGAAAACAAACGCACACGCAAAGGTTGAAAGCAAATTCGAGGTATACTGCAAGTAGGACTGGAGAAATTTTACGAATTTAGAGACGGTTGCTTTCAAAATTTTTAGAATTCGTTTTGAAAATAAGCTTTTCTAAGAAAACGCGTCCAGTAGGAGGTTTGAAAAATACTATAAAATACCCAAACTAGGTTATTAAGACTCTCTTCTCTTCTCTTTTCCTTTACGTTGGTTAAGTGCAGAATACCAATTCAGACCATAATAATAAAGCTTTTGGTGAGTAGTTTGTGTGTGTAATAAAGTTACATTTGATATCATATTCACAAGTATAAAACCGTAGTAGCGGACCTCCAATTTATTAAAGTGATGCACGAGTTAGTGCGTGATTAAACAAAGGTCCGACTACTACCACTAAATTTATTAAATGGAAACATGATATATGGGGGTAGGCAGAGCTGGTAATCTATTTCGTGTGCATGACATGGGTATGGAATGGTACTGTGGGACAAAGCGAATATCGTACAGAAATAGCAGATGGTAGAGGCCTGTGGATTCGACAAGCAGTATAGTTAATGGAGACAATTTTTTTATGGTTACCATCGCCGACGGGAATGAAGACTAAAGCATTCTCCAAGTATTTATTTGAAATTTCTGTTATTTGAGGAATTTTGTGATTGTGCGAGTGACTTTTTGTGGCATATTTATAGTTTTAGAATCTTGTTTTAAAAAGATACACGTACAGGACAATTTACTAATTTTTGAGTATTGAAAAAGGGTGTATTTCGAATATATTAAAAATTTATTCAGGATAAAAATTGTGTTGTAAAGGGTAAACGGGTCTGTAAATTTTGTTTTAATTTATGCAAGGTTTAGAAAGGCATATACAAACAAAACTGGGTTATAATGAGCTCACCATATTCCAGTGTGCAGTCAATTTAGGGTAACATGTGGGGTTGATCTACTCAGATCTAATAGAATGTGTTTAAAAATCATTAATAAAAGCAAGGACTTTAAAAACATACCAGAAATTGAGTTTTATAATGATTGTATCAAACTGTTTTAACATATGTGTAAATATAATTTATCTGTTAATAGGTGTAAATAAAAAGTTGTATGGTTGTTGTATTATTTAATTATTTTATTGAATGGGGGTGCGAGTGTGAAAGACGTATGTCTGTAAAATTAGATATTCGAGAAAAGGCCCAGCTGAGCTAGCCAAGGATGCAAAGGAGTTTAAAGGCTTAATAAAATAAGGGTAAAAAATTTTTAAAATTTTTAATTTTTTTTTGAGAAAATTTGTATATTGGGAAAATTCGTGAGGCTTGAGATTATAGTAGAAGGTTACACGGCAACTTTTATGTCGACCCAACGATGGGGCTCGATTCGAAAACCTTAGTTTCCGAATTTTTGTAAGTTCCACGGCAATATATATATATATATATATATATATATATATATATATATATTGCTAGCTTATAGTCTGTTAAAGACTGTTTAAAAAAAATAAAAACCTTTAAATGCTACTACTACGGTTTCGAACTCCACTGTTATCTACATAGCCTAGCCTAGCTTTTAGTAGTTATAAACATAACAACATACTATTTTTATGTTTATCTCTATTTTTACAATTGAATTAAGCTGAATAACTATATAGGGTGACTACAATGTCACACTGTACTTCATGCAACAATAAGGACAAATTATTTTACTGTGATAAATGCCAATCACCTATTTGTGATAATTGTAGTGGGCTTACCATAACTGAAATTCAATGCCTTGAGTTAAAAACACAAAGTCTATTATTTTACTGTAAGGCTTGTCTATCAGAGGTAGATAATAAACCTGATGTTGATTTACAGAGCTTGGAGGGCCTACTGCAGGCCAAATTTCAAGATACATTAAATAACAGAAATGCTTTATTTAATTCGTTTAAAATTGAATTTATCGATATGCCAACAAAATATGTTTCTACAACTCAGATAACTACTTTGACTGATAAACCAATTACATCTTATGCATCCAATGCATCAAATGGGAAGAGCAGCAATTGGATGGTCCATGGGCAGTGTGCACAACCATGTGCATGTTACACAGTGCTTTAACTGTCTTAAGTTTGGTCACATAGCTCAAGTTTGTAAGTTTGAAACCATATGCTCCTTGTGTTCTGGTACACATAGGTATGTAAATTGTACTGCTGACTTCAAACGATGTTCAAACTGCACAGCTGCTAAAGCTAAATTAAATATTGAGATCAATAATGCTCATACAGCAATTGCTAAAGAATGTTCTTGCTACCTTCAATCTTTAAAGAAAGAACTCGCTAAAATTGAATACCTAGATGTATCATAGCAATCACAGACTTATACTCAGGACAACACTTGTTCAAAACAAATCAGTCATGATTTGGTAGTTGGTTCCTTACGGACTTTTCTTGTAAATATTAGAACATTGAATTCGTGTGTTGACGATTTTTTAGGCTACATAATTAACCAGGATTTTGATTTGAATGGAATTACTGAAACGTGGTTGACCAGTGATTTTCCCTCAACCCTTGTACAAATACCAGGCTACAGCATTATTCGGGCAGATAGAAAGTCCAGAGATGGCAGGGTATGCTTGTATATTAACCATGCCCTGCTTCATAAGCAAATCAGCATTGACTTCATTGAGCATCCTTCGCTCGAACAACTTTGGATTACTTTTAAAATTAAAAAAGAACTACCGCTATAGGTATTGTTTATAGATCACCAACTACTGGCACCTCCTGTCTGCAGGAATTAGAATTGGTCTTAGCCAATGTTTACATGAAATATGACAACCTAACTTTAATGGGAGATCTTAATATAGACTTTCTGCACTATAATACTAATCGAACCAAGCTGATATCTATATTTAATACATTTAATCTTACACTTAAAGTTACCGAAGCAACACGAAAAACATCTACTTCATCGACCCTTATTGACATTGTATGTACTACCTCAGGACTTAAAGTCAACAGGTGTGAAGCTGTAGACCTACTTAACCTTACAGGACACCAAGGGATCATATGCGATTTTGACTTAATGGTCCCTAAGCATCAGCCTTTAACTTTAAACAGTAGAGATTACTCGTGTTTTGATAATGATGAATTCGCCTTTGATGCAGGAAACATTCAATAGAATATGATACAGACCTTACCTGACTTGGATAGCAAAGTAAAATAGCTTAATGAGGCCGTTAGGTTCGTGTTTGATCTCCATGCACCTGTCATAACAATAGTAAGAAGGAAAGAAGCATTGCCCTATATGACTTTTACTAGTAAACAAATACTCAAACGAAAAAATTCCGCCTTTAAAAAATATCGAGTAACTGGTGATAAGACTAAATTCCAATATTATAAAAATTTAAGGAATTATGCTACATTTGCTATCAGAAGTGAAAAGAAAGCATACTTAGACTACCAATGCAGACTTCATCACATGAACTCAAAGAAACTGTGGAATGTCTTCGATAGTTGTCAAATTCATACCAAAAATAAGTCTCATATCTCACATGAGATTAAAGATGCCGATCAGTTAAATAACTTATTTATAACATCTATCCCTAGAAGACAAGTGCCTGCAATTGAAATCAACAAACAAATCTAACAAACAGTTGTTCACCTGAAACCTGCCTTGCTAGCTTTCAGCCAGTTACAACAGACCTAGTATGGAAATCAATTAAAAGACTCAAATCTAATGTAGAGGATAAAGATGGAATTCACAGAAAGATACTATTGTTAATAATGCCATATAGCATTGATGTGATTACACACACCATTAACTTCTCACTTCAACATGGCTCCTTTCCTACTATATTGGAAGGAATCGCTAGTTACACCTATTTCGAAAATACCACTTGCAACTACCGTTGCAGACTTACGTCCAATATGTATAACATCTGTTATAACCAAAGTTATAGAGCATTTGGTATGTATTCAAAAAACTCAGCATATCGCTAATCATAATATAGTACCTGCACATAAGTCAGGTTTTCATAAAGGCTATAGTACTGTTACAGCATTGACCAAAGTCATATCTGATCTTAGTAGTTCAATAGATACAGCACAAGTTACATACCTAGTATTACTTGACTTTAGTAAAGCTTTCGATGTAATTAACCATACACTGTTAGAAGCAAAGCTAACTTACTATGGAATTCAAGGTATTGTTCTACAATCGTTCACAAGTTATTTAAAAAGAAGGGCACAGTCAGTCAAAATTAACAACCAAATATCCATGCTCCTTGCTGTTGCTCAAAGAGTTCCACAAGGTAGCAAGCATCCTGGGCCCACTATTGTTTGCAATCTTCACAGCGGATCTACCTCAACAGTTATCATCCGCTTGCAAATAGGGATGGACACGAACCGAACATGTTCGAGGTTCGGTTCGAGGTTCGGTTCGATTTTTCGAACCGAACCGAACCGAACCGGACATTTCATTTTCGAACCGAACTTCGAACCGAACCGGCAAATTTTTCGAACCGAACCGAACCTAGCTAAAGGTTCGGTTCGAAAGGTTCGATTTTTTAAATAAAAATTTAGTTTAGAAATTTAATTTTCACTAAGACCATGTCAATCGTAATTTCTGCCAAATGCACATTTTAAAAATCTCTAGTCGCAAGCATATAAAAAACAGATCGATTTTTTAATGTACATGGTCATCGAGTTTTAGGCCACTAGGTAAAAAAGTGTAATGGGTATTAGTGTTATACATCTAATAAATTTTGTCATCGAGGCCCCCTTTTTCGTTTTTTGATGAGGATGCTTCAAGATGCCTTTTTCATCAGTTTTTCCAGGATTTAGTTTGCCAGGCCGAAAGCAGTTAAAATGAATGGTTTTAGAACGATATGACGTACGGAAAAACGTTGTTATGAACATACTGCAAAACAATAGTTCAAAAATATCTTTTACGTTAGACGGATGGACTGCCATTAATAGAAAGTCCTATTACGGCATCGCAGCACATTTTATTGACAATAACTTGGAACTCCAATCAATTGTAATAGACTTCGTTCCGTCTTACGGTGGACACAGAATAAGACATAGCCAAGGATTTTTTATAACAGTAAAAAAATACGGCATTGAACAAAGGATACAAGGCATAACTGTTGACAATGCTTCAGCCCACATTTCATTCATGAAAGAACTGAATATACTGCTATCGATATTTGAGAGCGTAAATCATTACTTTAGGTGCATGGCACATGTTTTAGATCTGGCAGTGCAAGATTTATTTTGTACATTGAACTTAAACCCTGAACGAATTGATGAAGAAAAAGTTGAAGATGAATGTAGCAGTGATAGTGATGAAGATGAATTTAATAGTAAAGCCAAACTCAATTGTATTGAGAGAATTCGAATAGTCTTTAAGAAAATTAGAAGATCCGAGCTATTGGGACAGCGATTTAAAACCGCTTGTCAGACTGTCGGTGTGTCTACAGAGCTTTCACCGATTCTAGATACTCCTACACGGTGGAATTCCACTTATAATATGTTAGATATATCTAAGTTAAAGTAAGGACTAATATGCTTGTGCGAAAGTGATCTTACTCTAAAAAATTTAAAACTTAATGAAAGTGAGTGGTTAATCTTATGGAACATGTGTAATTTTTTCAAAATGTTTAAAAGAGTAACTGATAAGTTAGAAGGAGACAGGAGTAGTACATTTAGTGAAGAACCACCGCCACATTTCCACCAGCATCCACATTTCCACACACATCTGGACCAAATAGTTTTCTTCGACTAACCATTTTTCATCTTTCGAGATAAATGAGCATCCTCATTTCCACACACGAGATAAACCTATTTTTTAAGATTTTTTTACCGCTAACATTCTGGACCAAATAGTTTTCTTCGACTAACCATTTTTCATCTTTCGAGATAAACCTACCTTGTTTGGTATCAATTAATATTAGATTTTTCTCAGCTACCCGAATCTCTAAGAATTTTTCAGATTGCACCATCCCTAAGGGAGCTACCCTAATTTTAAGATTTCTTACCAAGACCGATTTCTAACCGTCCGCATAAATTTTTTTAGTCATGCGATACATCTTGTTAGCTTAGAATTTTATGCAGAATCTGCAAACAGATTTGAAATCGGACCACGCCCTGCAAAGTTATACTTTAAGCTTTCAAACCTATTTAAAATTTTTGCTCGTATATATTTAACTCCATTTTTTAAAACCTTTTTCGCTACCCAAGGTATATGCTTTAACCAACACAAAAATTAAGAACACAAAAGTTTAATAATTTATTTTATCCAATTTACAGTTTAATAAACTATTACATTTTTTACAAAGTATAGCATTATTTCCTGTGCGTAGCCGAAAGTTTAATCTGTAACAAAAAAAGATTAATGTGTTGTTTAAATAGACCTGTAACAAAAAGAGATTAATGTAAAAAAGAGGAGACGTGTTTTCAGTCAATAAGACATATTGTTGTTAACAATATGTTTTACCGTCCAGCGACACCACGTGGAGGTAAACACATGCCGCCGGGAACAAAGGAAATTTTAAGGATAGGGGAGGGTAGATATGCTTATAACTAACTTACATACTATATATACACAATAAAATATAAACAACTTAACCTATATCCTTATGCCCCCATGCGTAGGTTGATATGCTTCCGGGGATGACGTAACGCTTGTCATCTGCGCCCGATAAACTGATTTTATTAATAAGCTGTGTATAAAGTTGGTGGTTCTTACTCCGGATTGATACCATCGTATTCATGAGGGCATCTCTATTATTAATAACAACATCCCTAAAACTATCTACACTAATCCCCGCCACCACACTACGACTAACACCCTTAATCTTTTTAACAATGTCTTTCTCACTAATAATGCAGTAGGACTTAGCCCTACTACCTACAAATTCCAACACCAAATCCCACAAAACTCGTCCTTAAACTTACACACCACCTTCTTATTAACTAAGGGGATTTTGTACTTATTGTTTGGAGGGTAATCACTAGTATCAAAGTAGTCTATGCTAGTTAGGATATCACTATACAAGTCTTCTGTCTGTATACTATAAACTAAAGAGTCTGTATCCGTATAAAGCAGGGACAATCTGGAGCCATACAGAGGGATCATAGTGTTGTAGTGAAACTCATACATAAGAGTTTTTGCCAAATCTAGAATCGAAAAACCTGCATAGATTGGTTTATTATAATTAATTTTAACACGACCCATCTGTATAATCGCCAGATTTTCCCCCAACACGGTACAACTGTTAAAGTTAGGTTTAGCTATTAGTCCACTCGCGCACAACTTTTTCCCCTCGTGCTCCCACCGCGACACAATCTTTACATCAACACGTTTGTCCACGTTCTCCATAGTTTTACCAAAAACCGCATTGTTCATAAGTTTGAAAAAGTCTTTTTCAAACGCGTTAGTGGCAGAAGTACGGAGAGACGTGTTTAAATCTATGTAAGGTTTGAGCCACGGTGATTGCTCGAACTCCAACACACGGTGAACTGTAGTTAATTGTAAGCCATTGCGCAGAGCCTGCTGGAGGTTTCGGTAATGGATTACATATTTCTTCTTATCAAAAAGTGTGGTGAGTAGCTTTGGAGTCCTAGAAGACGGTGTTGGTGGAACCATGGTCTCGGGGCAGAAAGGCAAGTCGTTATGCAGATCCTGAAGCTGTTGTGGGTAGTGCAGATCAACCTCTAGGATGTACCCCATATTGTATGTAATGGGAATATTCAAAATATTATCTTTCAGATGGTTAACCTGATCGATGTTTAACCACCTGAAAAACCCGTGGAAGTGGTTGACTCATAGCCCATCCATATAGGTTGTTGGCATCGAGGTATGTCAAGTACATGGAGGGTTCACTGGGATTGTACTCCTCCATATACTTGTTGTTGGCACGAGCATACCGATGACTACACTGAGTGAGACCACCTCTAATGCCTTTCTTAACAAAGTGGTGCATATCAACATCGGTTAATAACTCCAGCTTCACCTCAGTGTGTTTCAGCATTGCATCAAAGGCGAGAGAAGGAGCTGTCACGTACTGGGCCGGGTCGAGATTGTACGTACTTAGACAAACGTTTCTGAAATTTTCAAAAACGTCTGCCAACAGTAGAACATCGCTCTTTAAATACAGATCGCTGTATTCACCCAAGTTTCGTATGTGAAACTCCTCCCACACCTTCTGCGCATGTTTATAATCCTCATCGCTAATAGTCGTAGAAGATAAGTCGTTGAAGAAAGCATGTTTTGCGGGCAAAGAGGTTTCATTCAATACACTTACATCAGAAATGTATGAATACGGGAAAACACCTTTCCTTGTCAGCAAACTACGCGATCTGTCGTCTGAGAAAATTTTTGGACCTCAACAAACTGTTGAGGTTCTAAATTCTTCGTCAACTTATCCAACGATGATGCCATAAAACGAAGCGAATCTATGAAACGCAGCTGGATCGTTAAATTGTGATCATCTTCAGTATCTGCATCTCCTGCTAATCGAACATACTTCGTAAATGAAATATATCGTTCCTTATTGTTGGGGATCACCTCTACACGTTCTTTATCACATCCTAGCTCCCTTTACGATAAAATGTCCATCATAACCGCTTAGGTTATGAAACACCACCGGGATAAACTTTGGAACTGTGTATTTAATGTTGCATTGGGAGTGTGCGGCAAAGCGAAATCTCCCTGAGAGGTGGCAGTGATCCCTCACCCTCTCATTTCCCAAAGGCTGCTTACAGATGCCACACTCCTCAACCATATGAAACAACAACTCATCTAGGGTTCCATTGGAAGCATGGGGTGTTTGTTTTAAAATTTTTCCCAATCGTTGGGCTTCCTCTTTCATCTTTCCATAAAACTTTTGCGGCTTCAGGTCCTCTGTACAGTTCAAATTTGTTAAACGAGTCATCGTATGAACATTTGATATAGTATGCAAAACTGAAGGGTTCGTGGTGTTGTGTGCTGTTGGTGAAGGAAGAGGTGGGATCCGGAACTGCGGAGCTAATAGGCTTCAACACACTTTCAAAGTCTGCATAAATCACGAACGGTACCCTCATTTGCTTGTGAACGTTCGTGAACTCGAGGATGTTGTTGAAGTGGTTCGGCATGGTTGTTACCACATGGTTGCAGTCTTGTTCGGTGTGTTTAACAAGTTGCTCCTCGCTGCGAAAAACACAAGACATCCATCGCACAAGAATTTATGTCCATAGCGGGACAACTGCTTACCCACTAGCTTCCCCAAATCTTTGATCCAACAGTAGTGGGACTTGCATCCATCCTGAATGTACAGTAGGTTCACATGCCGATCCCTTTTATTAGCGGTGAAATGTAGTGGTCCAACGATGGACTTGCTTCTACCCCAAACACGTTGATGCTAATAGCATTTAAATCTTCAAACCTGGGGATGTCCTTAACTCTAATCGGGAACTCAATGTCGACAAAGTTGAGTACCGTCGAGTAATGCGGGTAGCTACTGACCCTTTGCGGATCGTGAACATCATCAGGGTGAAGAGCAGCCACAACACACCAGGCAAAACATGCATTGTCTTGATTCTGGATGTTAATGATGGCTCCTTATCCTGAATCCATTTGGGAAGCTCGATGTAGGAGGATCCGCGCATTGGTTGGTACTTGTTAACATTTACCTCCAAGTACAACACATGTTTCAGAGTCCATCCTAAAATTTAAAAATTAGAAAAATTAATAATTGTAGAAACTAACCAGAATCTCGTTCTTGGAACTCGTCCGACTTAGCCGACATCCTCTCCATAAAAGTGTTGTAGACCGCTTCCAGGTCACTGGAGGAGGTGACCACAACATTTCGGGTGTTGAAAGATTTAACATCTTCAACACCCTCTGCCGCAGCCATCTTGGTGTAGCCACCAAACAACTCGCAATTAACCTTGAGGGAGGTGTGTATAGCCAGCTGTTCCCCGACTAAGGCTATGAACCTCTCCTTCTGCTCGCATAGAAAATCCAATAGACCTAAAATACAAACTAAGCAAACACAAAATACTTATAAAAATACATACCACTAGTATTAGCATTTTTAATTCTGTATGTAGCTACTCTTGTTTTAAAAGCGGTAGCTACTACTTCCACACCTCCATCCAAGACACGACTTGTATTAGTCTTGTGCGTTCGTGCGTTGGTGGGCTGCCAAGTTGACAACGTCCACATTGCATTCCGCACATCTCCGCGACTTCTTGGGGCAGGTTCCTCAACCGTTGGTGCAGTCGGTCGTTTGACCCCGGATGGGCCTGCAACGGGGACAGCCACACCATGTTTGGCGTCCTTGTGCCGTTTTAGGCTATCCTTTCGCGAGAAGGATGCAGGGCATGCATCGCAAACAAAAGACCGGTGGATTTCGATCCCACGTCATGCTGCTGGAACAGATGCCTCTTCAAACTATCGCTTCTCGAGAAGACAGCCCGCAGACGTTGCACACGAATGATGTCATTTTCTATAAAGAAATTAAAACTGGTCAAAGACTTTAACAGTTGTAACTAGCCGAAGACTAAACAAAAACTGAATTTATATCGCCTCGTACCATGCTTTTATACATAATTGGTATAATTAGCTACTTTACTTTTAAAAACCCAGCGTCGTTTAACCTTGAGTAACATTCCAAACTAGTCTATTTACCTTGGTGAAAACCAGTTAGCTCTCTGCTTATTCATGCATTCCAAACTAGTCTAATCACACCAGTAAAACCTAATATTCTTAACTAACCTTGAATCGGATTACAAACTAGTTCATGCCTGTCTGTAACATACTGCAAATGATAATGAGGAGCATGCGCAACAACAACCCTGAAACATTTAAAAGGATGATCTGCATAGCATCCTTCTCAGTCATCTCAGTGAAATCAGTGCAAAGCAATGGAGTCTGCAGGTGTTAATGATGCACAAGTTTCGTATACCGAAAATCTGATTAATAAGTTTACGTATAGTTTAAGTGAATTGGGTGAACACCCTCATAATGTGGAAATTGGGTTTGTTATAAACCAGAGAATAAAACCCGTATTACGATTGGTGTGTAGCAAGAAATATTGTGGTAACCATGTTCTGGAATTGACATACGAAAATTGGTTAGCATTTACAAATTTTCAAGTAGAATTTCAAATCAACGTATTTTCTCGTGACGTGCTAAATACTCGATTAAATGGTGCACCGAAATGGAAGATCTACACATACAACTAGGAGGTCCGTTTTTATCACTCTGTCGCCAGTGTCTGAATCAACCGAGAACGAAACGTTCCAGTTAAAAATAATAATGGGTGATAGCTCGATAGTTATAAACGAATTGGAGTGCCGTAAACTATTCCATATGCGAGAGTTGTTTGAGTATCAACTTAAGCAGTTGGAAAGTCGTGACTTCCAGCATTATACAGCGAATTAGTAGGGTTTGTTGCTAATTCTAATTTAAATGATTGCGATGGGTTTAATACTATGACTGAAGGAGAGAAACGAATTAAAATCTTGATTGAAGGCGAAGTTCGAATTAGCAATATTTTATTCTACAACGAATTGAATCAGAGCGCACTAAATGCATTGGAGCTAGTTATATGTTTTCCGGATATATTTGTGCAAGATGTGATGCGTACAAGAACATTAGTGGAACTGTTTAGACGTTTAAATTTGTCAGAATCTGAAGATTCTGGTTATGGTGATAACTAGAAAGAGTATAAAAGACAGCCCAAGAGACATGGATGTAAATGTATTGTTATTGTAAATATATTGTAAATTTTTGAAAAAGTATAAATAGACTCGTTGTTGTTTATTTATTTAGTATAGTTTGAGATTTTTTTGAGTAAACACATGATTATCTGTTCTGGAGAGGGTTTAATCAACAGCGCTATAAACAGGTTGCCGTTTGAGCTGCATATTCCAGGTTATCAGTACTGCGGTCCTGGTACAAAGTTGGATGAACGCTTAGCAAGAGGTGATCCTGGAATAAACGAATTAGATAAATTGTGTAAAGACCACGACATTGCATACGCCAAGTACCCCGACGATCTTCCAGCCAGACACCGAGCAGATAAAATTTTAGAAGAAGAAGCCTGGGGGAGAGTTAAGTCTAAGAACGCAAAGTTTGGGGAAAAAGCTGCAGCTTGGTTTGTGACAAACGCTATGAAAGCGAAGAGAAAATGGGTATGGGTTTAAAGAAGAAAATAAGTTTTAAAGGCGGATTCTTGAAGAAAATACGCTCTGCAGTAGACCGAGTTGGTTCCGACAACTTGAAAAAGCTACTAGACGTTGGTATTCTAATTGGTAAAAAAATCATAAAAGGAGCCGGTGGGAGAAACAAAATTAAAGTCCCACGTATTATACCCGTTCCACAGAAAGGAGGTTTTTTACCATTGATTCCGATATTCGCAGGATTAAGTGCTCTAGGGGCACTAACAGGTGGTGCTGGGGATAGCTAAAGCAGTAAATGATGTCAGGACGGCCAATGAACAGCTTAAGGAGAGCGAACGACACAACAGATCTATGGAAGCCATTACCGTTGGGAAAAAAGGAAATGGAATGTTTCTAAAACCATACAAAAAAGGCACAGCATTATTCTTGAAACCGTACAAACAGGGGCGCAGCATTTGTAAAAAAGTATCAAAAAACTAAGCAAGTTACCTCGAAGAGCTCTCACCGATGTAGATATAAGGAAACACGCATCTAACATTCCTCATTTTCGCGGTGTCTTTTCTAGAGATCAGTTACAGAAGATTAGACCGCATGTCAACGAATCGGGAGTGATTAATTTGGATACCACCAAAGGTTCGGGTACACATTGGGTGGGGTACCGAAAACGTGGAAATAGTGTGTATTACTACGATTCGTTTGGAGACTTGAGACCACCGGAAGAAGTGGAGAGATATTTTCGAGGTTGTAAAATTTACTACAACAGTGTACCGGAGCAGACTTACAACACGTACAATTGTGGACATTTAGTGTTAAAGTTTCTTAGTGACAATGGCTAAAACAGTGAGCGTGTTCGGGTATGGTAATGTCATATCGACAGGATCCATTTACCCACCAATTAAATTGAAACAGGACGGTGAATATGCTTTGGGTCTAGTGGGACTGTACACTTGTAACACTGTGCAAAACATACATCCAGGAAACAATAACTTGTACTTTAACGATCCAGAGCATCGCAGAATAACCATTGAACCTGGATCATACGAATTAGAAGAAATAAATGCATATATACAGGACGTCTTCAAAAAATGGTTCAGTCAGAAGCCGGACATCAACGAGAACATTGAAAAATATTTTAAACTGAGTGCCAACAATAATACATTAAAGTGTTCTATACGAAGCAGTATACCGATAGATTTTGGGGCAAACCGTAAAACAATATTGGAAGCATCTTGGGGTTTACCAACCGCAAATTGACTGCAGATACCGTACATATCGCTAATCAGCAAGTGAACATAATATCGGTCTCAAACATTTTTGTGGAAACCAATATCACCAGCGGATCGTTCAGAAACAATTTTCTTACCCACAGCATATTCGAATTCAGTCTATCTGTACCACCCGGGTATAATCTGGAAAAGGAACCTAACCACGTCATATATTATCCGCTGAGCGTGACAGAAATCGATAATATTACAATCAGACTAGTCGATCATTTGGGTGAATTGGTAAACTTTTCCCCGGAAACATACACCTGTGTGAGACTGGAAATAAAAAGTAGCTGAAAATGCCTATCGATTTTGTATATAAAGCACGCTACAACACCCCAGACGATTAGAAGTGAATACGGTGTCAAAGCGTCAAGTTGTCGAGAGACTTACAGCAGAAGAAATACGTTTCTTAAAATCTTTGGGATTAAAAGTTATAAATGATGGGAGGCAGAAGTAAACGCAGCTTAGATCTCCACGGTGATGAAAACGTTAAACTTGGAAGGCTTAAGTATGAGGACGTGCCCAAATTGGATGTGTTTGGAGGTTATAAATTAGACGAAACCATAATAAAGAAGATTATTATACATATCTTCCCTTTACATTGAATGCAGAAAACAACGATCGAATTTCAATTGAAATCCAGAGCAGTGATAACATCACATACCCCATGAAAGTTTTATATTTATAAAGGGTACCTATAAGCCTACGGAAACATTAAGGAAGCGTCAACAACTGTAGACCCGATTAGAGCAGCAGAACCAGACCCTAAAGCTTACGAGTTTACTAGAAATGCACCATATTTTCTGTTTGAGGAAATTCAATACAAATTGGGTAATAATCAAATAATAGATGTCTGCCGAATCCCTGGAATTACAAGAACTATTAAAGGTTTAGTATCCATGGAAGAATCAGAAACAAAATCTATTACACATACCGGGTGGAAACCCGATACCATATTCCAAGATGGACGGTTTAGTTGTGCTATACCGCTAAAAACCATTTTGGGTTTTTGAAGATTACAAGAAAACTATCGTCAACATGCCTCAAGAGCTGATTTTAATCAGATCCAAGTCGGACGTAAATTGCTACAAGTCGATTGGAAATACAGTAACGTTCAAAATACAACGTATTTCATGGGAGGTCCCGCATATAACATTAAGTGACTTCGCCAAGGCGTCGCTGCTTTCGGAAATGCAAAATCAATCATCTATAATGGTTGCATTCAGAAAATGGGAACTACATGAATTACCGTCTCTAACACAATCAAAGTCGCAAGTATGGAGAATTAAAGTATCGAACGAAACAGAGAAGGCTCGGTGGATATTACTGGCGCTGCAAAATGGGAAGTACGACAGGAAAGAAGAAAATGCTACAAGCTTTACGAATGCCAATATAACCAATGTCAAAGTGTTTTAAACTCTCAGATGTTCCCTCAAGGTCGATTAAATTTGGATTTCGAGCAGAATGACTACTTGCCAGCGTACCTGTCTTATGCATCTTTATGGAAAAATACTACCCGAACAAATCGTCAAATAAATGTTTAATGGACTACAACAGGTTTAAGGATTCACCGTCTTTGTAATCGACTGTCGTCATCAATTTGAAAGCATCAAGGATGCGACGGTTGATGTAAGAATGGAATTGGAAACTTCCAGAAATTTTGAACCTTCGATGAAAGCCTATGCTTAAATTATCCATGACTCAATGTTTGAGTATAATCCGTTTACGGAAATTGTTAATAGATGTATACACAATTAAATATTTTGTATATATTTTAATAAAATTGTATAAAAGCAAGGAATTATTTTGTTTCAATTAGTCTACTTTTATTTGTCGAATGGTGAGCATCTCCCACTCTGTACATAAGTTCTAGTTATTTTAGAGCGAATTTACTCCATCAGAATAGGGTGAAATTGCCCATAGAGTGAAATTGCCCCATAGAGTGAAATTGCCCCATAGAGTGAAATTGCCCCATAGGGTGAAATTGCCTCATAGGGTGAAATTACCCCGTAGAATGAAATTGCCCCATAGGGTGAAAGTGTCCCCGACAGTATTGGTTAGCATGGTTCGCAATTACATAAGAAAACGAAGCAGCGGATACAGTAACGAAGCATTAGAAAAAGCTATAGAAGAAGTTCGGCTGGGTAAATCAAGTATTTACTCCATCAGTAAAAAATATAATATACCGAAAGAGACGTTAAGCTATCACCGCAAGCAGCAGCAAAAGCAAGCGTACGCTCGAAGCAATATGGAGACTGCGAAACAAGAAGTTAAAATACCTATACAGAATTATGATAACTTTGCTATTGCTAGTGCAAGAGAGGATGGTAAACATGGTTCATTGTTCCCGTCTAACATACGAGCTATATTCGCTGGACCATCGAGTTGTGGAAAAACTAATGCTCTAATATCTCTGATCTTGCACGAGAACGGTCTTAGATTCCAAAACGTTTATGTGTTTTCTAAAAGTTTATATCAACCGAAATACGAATTATTAAGAAACGTTTTACACCATTAAAAGAAGAAATTGGGTACCATGAGTTTGAAAATTACGATGATTTGATTGAACCCAGAGATACCAAAGAAGATTCAATTATGGTTTTCGATGATATACCTGCAAACGAGCAAAGCAAAATCACTCAATTTTTCTCGTTCGGCCGACATAAAGCAATAGATTCGTTCTATCTATGTCAAACTTACGCTAGTGCCTTAAAACATAGACTCAGAGATAACGCCAATGTAATCGCATTATGGAAACAGGATGATACAAACCTTCGCCATATCTTTTCGGATCATATAAGTGGTGACATGACATATCCGAAATTTAAAGAAATGTGTTTACAGTGTTGGGGTGACTCAAAACATAATTTTATAACTGTTGTGAAAGATTTTGATTTGGATAATGGTCGATATAGGAAGAATTTCGACGAGTATATAAATATTTGACATTATTCAAAAACCGCTAGTTCTCATCCAAAGTTTCATGATGACGGACGTTAACAATTTTATTGCGAATAAACGCAGTCTTCATCTTATGCAGGATGCTGTACGAAAAAGTTTGTAGCGTACAAAAGGGAGACGCTACATCTCAGCAAAAATTCAAAGAGATGCACAAACAATTGATTGATCCCTTGAAATAACCGCTTCCCAGTTGCAATCGATCACCGAAAAATTCCCACACCTACAACAAAGGTTAAAGTTGAAAACATGGACGTGCCTATAAAGAAAATTAAACAACTCGTTCCAGAAGAACCGTTCCATCTTTACTATGCGGATGTGTTAGCTAGAGACGAGGACGAAAATATTGACAAATCAATTTATGGAGTAAAGTATAATGCGGAAACCGATACATGGAGTTTGTGGAAAAGTGTATTGGTAATTAACCCGGAAACTAGCGATATAACATTAAATAATGTGATATATCCAGGTACGAAGGGTTTATACAACCTGCTGGTTTACAAAGACATCAGCCCCGAAGATGGTGATTTCAATTTGCATGAAGATTTGCCGAATTACTTGGAAATGATCAAATCTGCGTCGATTTTGAGAAGAAAGTTTAACCCATTTGCGGTGCACGATTTAAGCGGATTCCCAACAAATAACAAAAGTTTAACAAATATGTGCAAAAATATCTCACCGAATTTCGGAGGAATCCGAAAGAAAACAGCCAAAGAGAAGAAAACAGTCTAAGGGATCGGGTTTAGGCTTTTCTAATCGGTTTTACAAAAGTTTAAATTCAAAGCCGGTGCAATATGTCTACTGGAATAATGTACATGAACTTGTGGATCGACTGAGATTGTTGAACGCATCCAACCGAGCTGGAAATACAAGCGAGGAAAACATTAACGAGATGGTGTCCATAATAGAAGAGTTGAGAGAAGAAGGTATAATACAGTGAGCTCAGCAAATAATTACACAGTTTTAAAATGCCTATCGACCGCTTCGGACGTTCAGAGCGTAAAGATGCTGATATTCGGCGCGGTCCTCCAGGTCGAGGATTTGTGCTAACGTTGGATGGTGATGGGTACGATATGCAGCAAAGAAGGTTAGTGAATTCATCAGACCCGAAAGAAGATAGTGATTGTGTTAATCAGAGAAGCACTATAGTATTCAAGTCTGGAGAAGAAACAATTAGTTTTCGTAAAAGAAGGCTAGTGGATGTAATGGATCCTAAAGAAGATGGTGATTGTGTTAATAAGAAATCTGTAATCAAGCTCGTGAATCAAGCCTTTTCATACTGTCTAAAAGTTCTGATGATATACAACGTAAAGATAAAGCCTTCAATGCAAGAAACCAGCGTATCGCAATGCTTGCTCAACCAGTTGAGCCATCTGATGCAGTTAATAAACAATATGTAAATGAAAAATTGGATAAGCTTGTATCTGACTTTAAAACGTTTATACAGTTTTTATTAATTTGACTGCAACTTCCGAGACAAATGAAAAGGAGCTCAGTCTTGCAATAGCATCGATTTACGAGGCGTCACCAGCAGCTATAAAAAACAAATACTACAAACCAAAGCTTCAGTTTATGTCAAAGGTGCAATTGGATAAAGATAACCCTATTAGTTTAGCAACAGTGTTAAGCAAAAATGAGTAAAGAAATCATCGTTAAGGAATTATTTAAACCTGCAAGAAAAAATTTTCAGCGTCGTCATACAAATCTGAAACATGTGAAACGTGATCTTATCCAATCGGACTTGTGCGAAATGCAGCCTTACTCGCGTGTGAACAATGGGTACAGATATATTATAATAGCAGTGGACTGTTTCACAAAATATGCTTTAGCTGAACCTTTAAAAATAAAACTGGATCAGAAGTTACAAATGCTATGAAAAAATATTGGACAAAATGCTGCAAGGAGAAAATAACTTAAAATCAATCTACAAACGGATTTTGGGAAAGAGTACTACAACCGCTGTTTTAAAAATCTTATGCAAAATATAAGATAAACCATTACTCTACGTATTCCGCAATCAAAGCTAGTATGGTCGAGCGGTTGATTAGAACAATCAAAAACAAATTGTACAGAAGATTTTACTTGCAAGGCAGTCATAAATGGATGAATATTTTGCCTAAGGTTATGGAAGAATACAATAATACACCGCATCGGGCTATTAACATGACACCTATGGAGGCAGAAGAACATCCGGAAAGAATAAAACTTTACACCGCTAACAGCGTTTCTAAAAGTCGCAAGAAGTTGTATAAGGTTGGAGACATTGTGCGTATATCAAAATATAAAGCAGTATTCGATCGAGGATTTCACCCAAACTGGAGTACAGAACTATTCAAAATTGTTAAAGTACAAAAACGAGACCGACAACCTATCTGCTACAAGATTTGGAAGGTCGGCCAATTCTAGGTGCTTTTTACGGCGATGAAATTCAGCTCACAGCAGCACCCGACACGTACTTAGTGGAAAAAGTTTTACGGAAACGGAAGCACGGACGCGAATTATTAGTGTCGTGGTTGGGGGATGGTAAAAGTTGGATTAAGAAAACAGACTTGCTTTAGTATCATCCAGGTAATTACCTGGATGAAAAAATCATAAAAGGAGGGAGTAAAGTCCCTAAACTGGGTATACGGGGGAGATTTGCTTAGAACCCCATTCCCATCTGTGATTTGAAGCAGGAAGCATGTGTTTCATAATCGATTTACAAGGATATCAATACAAAACTAGTGATTTCTATTGCAAGGAGATTGCCATTTTGGATGTAGCGAATAATGTAATATGGCATGAGATATTGGACATGGCTGTGAGTATAACACCCTAAGCGATGATTTCAAAAGCAAGTTCGGTGGTTAAAACAAAGAATCCATGGGCTTAGCTGGGATGGACAGTCCACAAGTGGATATACAAATGTAGGCGATTTGCTGAAGAAGTCATACCACCCGATGCTACTATCTATGTTAAAGGAGAACAGAAAAGACAGTTACTGTCAAAATATTTATCAAACAACATTTTAAACATGGAGAGTGTTTTCTTACTTCCAAGGCTCAAAGAATTAAGAAGATTCGGTAATAGGTACAATCACTGTTTAAACCATTGTTTGAATAATTTAAGCTGTTCTAAAGAAAACGTATTGGTATTGAAGCATTTTTGTTAATGTATTAAAATTTTAATAAAATATTTTGTGAGAATTGTTTTTATTCTAGCAAAAGCATACCTTTAAAATTTGGAAAAATATATCTGTAATACAGCGCATTACTTTGGAAAAATTAATGTTTTAAAATACAAAGAACCAATAACCGAATACATAATAATTGGTGTTTGCAAATAAATTCAGTTCTACTTTAATAAAAAATGTAAACTTACCTTAAATCTTCCTTCAAAACTTTCCACAAAAGAACTACGCGAAACGACGGTTTAAAATTTCGAGGGCTTTACACAAAAGCGTGCGAAACTAATAGAATTTTTCTAATGACACCGCGTTATATACGTTTTGAATCCGTTAATTATACTACTAAATGAGGTTTGTATTTTCCGTAAATACGCACTTTTCAGCACCTCGTGGTATTGGTAATCTACAAACAATTATATCTCGATTTGAAATGCGCGTCATTGAAACATATTCTCAACATAATTAATAGAAAGTCCAAGAAAAGAAATTATAAAACAGCATATACACAAAATTTCTAATTAACATACATGACTGGTAATCTAGCGAAAGTTGTAGCACGCATTTTCAATTACGAATGCATTCTTCTTTCATTACAGGAGAAATTCCATAGATTTCATACCAGCAAAATGCGCTTTCTTTTAGATATTTAAAACACATTACATTGGACATCAAAAGTCGACCTTGCCATTTCTACATTATTGTTAAGCATGCATTGGAATTTTTGGATGCGGTAATTTCTTGTTTAAAGTAACTTAGTTAAATAAAGTGTAATTTAAATTGTGATTGTATAGTCAGTTATTGCAATTGAAAACACATTCAGGGAATAATTTATTTGCTCTATATATTTTACAGTAGCGTTTCCGAACAAAACTTTCTGCTTTTAATTAAATTTCCTTTGTTCCCGGCGGCATGTGTTTACCTCCACGTGGTGTCGCTGGACGGTAAGACATATTGTTAACGACAATATGTCTTATTGACTGAAAACACGTCTCCTCTTTTTTACATTAATCTCTTTTTGTTACAGGTCTATTTAAACAACACATTAATCTTTTTTTGTTACAGATTAAACTTTCGGCTACGCACAGGAAATAATGCTATACTTTGTAAAAAATGTAATAGTTTATTAAACTGTAAATTGGATAAAATAAATTATTAAACTTTTGTGTTCTTAATTTTTGTGTTGGTTAAAGCATATACCTTGGGTAGCGAAAAAGGTTTTAAAAAATGGAGTTAAATATATACGAGCAAAAATTTTAAATAGGTTTGAAAGCTTAAAGTATAACTTTGCAGGGCGTGGTCCGATTTCAAATCTGTTTGCAGATTCTGCATAAAATTCTAAGCTAACAAGATGTATCGCATGACTAAAAAAATTTATGCGGACGGTTAGAAATCGGTCTTGGTAAGAAATCTTAAAATTAGGGTAGCTCCCTTAGGGGATGGTGCATTCTGAAAAATTCTTAGAGATTCGGGTAGCTGAGAAAAATCTAATATTAATTGATACCAAACAAGGTAGGTTTATCTCGAAAGATGAAAAATGGTTAGTCGAAGAAAACTATTTGGTCCAGAATGTTAGCGGTAAAAAAATCTTAAAAAATAGGTTTATCTCGTGTGTGGAAATGAGGATGCTCATTTATCTCGAAAGATGAAAAATGGTTAGTCGAAGAAAACTATTTGGTCCAGATGTGTGTGGAAATGTGGATGCTGGTGGAAATGTGGCGGTGGTTCTTCACTAAATGTACTACTGACAGGTACGTTACATTACCCTCCGTGGTAATTTGTATTAATATTTTATTGGATAAAATAGAAGAGATGGAACAATTAGATGAGCAATGATTGATAGCATACCAGGGTTCAAAAAATAAAATACTACAACATTATCGTCTTCCCAATTGGCTATATTGTGCTGTACTAGTGCTCGACCCTAGACACAAAATAGAGCTCTTTGACCACACTAGTTGGGGAAAGCACTTAAAAGAGGATTCGCGAAACTTCTTCAAAAACCTCTATGAAGAATATATTCTTTACCCGAATCTTCTGAAGATTCAGGAGACAATTTTAGTGTCTCTAAACTGTACAAATCCAAAAGAAGAAGGGAAGACAATTTTAAAGTGGTGGCAAATTAACAAGGAAAGGTTTCCAATACTGAAAAGTATGGCAAAAGATTTATATAGTGTGACAGCAACCTCAATCCTTTCTGAAAGACTGTTCTCAAAAGCAGGTTTGGTTATAAGGAAGCAAAGGAATGGACTTAATTACGAATCAGCTAAAAGTCTACTCTGCCTTAATTCTTGGGTAGGAAAATCATTTCCTAACTTAAACACTATAACTATAAATAAGTAACTGCCATTATATTTGATAGACCGCATAGGTTAGACAAGGACGCATGTCCGGTCTTAAACGTAGCAAAGCATTTCTAAACACAGAAGAATTAGCACACGCAGTAAACAACTTTATTGTTGTACTAAGCTTTAATACAAATAAACTGAATCGTGTAAATAACGTAGGAGCCGACACAGGCTAATTATATATACATATAATAAACGATACATTCGTTATTACATAAATAATAACCGTCGCGTTCACAGCGAAAACGAGTAACCAACATCACGGTAACGCGTCTAGCACTCAACTGACTAAAAGGGTGGTTCGGGTGTACCGCATACATAACTACACGACACATCAGTGGCGTGGACGGGTTTATATCTAACACTTCCCCTTGCGACACACGCGACCGACACTAAATCAACACTTGAAGTTTTCTTCAAACCCATCAACGAGAGACAATCTTCAAACTTCTTCTTGGTTAACGATTTTGTAAGCATATCCGCGGGCATCATAACGGTAGAAATGTACTTCAAGTCAAATTGATTTTCGCTTAAGGCCTCACGAATAAAGTGATATCGCACGTCTATGTGCTTGCTTCTTGCATGATATACGGGATTACTGGCTAACTTTAACGCGCTCATGCTGTCGTTAAATACTGTCAATTTAGCAAGACTTTCCAAGCCAAGTTCATTTAGAAATCTACGAATATGAATGGCTTAGCAATTTCCGTCATACCCATGTATTCAGCCTCTGTGGAGGATAATGCCACAGTCCGCTGTTTCTTCGATTCCCAAGTAACAGGACATCCTGACAACATAAACGTGTAACCAGTAAACGATCTCCTGTCGATAGGACAACTACCCCAGTCGGCATCAACGTATCCTTTCAGCGTCTCACTGGTAGGCAAGTATGTTAGCCCTAATTCTGCACTTCCTTTCAGGTAACGAAGAATTCGTTTTGCTGCCACCCAATGAACTCTTCTAAAACAGTTATTGAATTGGCTGAGGTAACTCACAGCAAAACTTATATCCGGCCTTGTAGCCACAGATAAATAGTTAAGAGCACCAATCAATTCCTATATGGTAACCCCACCTCATCTTCAGATGCGGGCTCGGTTGGTTTAGATAATTTAACATTTGGATCCAAAGGTGTACCAACGGGTTTAGCATCCATCATGCCAAATCTTTCAAGCAATTCTCTGATGTAACCTTTCTGGTTTAAAGTGATTCTATCCTTATTTCTAGAAAACTCAATACCTAAACAGTTTCCTATTTCACCTAGATCTTTAACTTCAAACTTATTTGATAACTTTTGTTTCAGATTATTAATAGACTTTATATCTTTCGAAGCTATAATAATATCGTCAACGTAAAATAAAACTAATAGTAGCTCTTCTCCTTGACCAACACGATATAAGCATGGATCCGCATTGGTGGGTTTTATTCCACTTTCTTGTAATACTTTAGTTAACTTCGCATACCAGCTCCTACCTGCTTGTTTCAGTCCATATAGAGACTTATTTAACAAGCATACTTTGTCGCCACTTTGTAATTCTTTTAGCATATCACGTGCAATGTTTGCTAAATTTGGCTTATTGTCCATTATAATCATCTCGAGAACTTTTGCTAATTGTTTCGGAGGTTGCATATAAATAGTCTCCTCCAGTTCTCCATTCAGGAACGCACACGTAATATCAAGCTGATGCATATTCATTCCATAATGTGAAGCGATTGCCGAAAGAAGTCTCACTGAGCTTAAACGAGCTACAGGCGCAAACGTCTGGTTGAAGTGAACACCGGGTTCCTGACTAAAGCCTTGTGCCACTAGTCGCGCTTTCCTTCTAACAAGATTTCCGTCGCCATCCAACTTGTTTCGGAGAACCATTCGACTTCCAATTACAGTTCCATCACGTGGTCGATCAACTAAGTTCCAAGTACCGTTTTTAATTATGGACGAAACTTCTTCCTCCATCGCCTTATACCACTCAACGGCGTCTTTAGAGTTTAAAGCATCTCTCATCGGCACTTCAGAATTAAAACAACATTCCAACGCTTCAGAAGAAGCATTTCCTTCGGGCATCATACTGTATACTTTTCTAGGACGACCCCTGAGACCAGATCGAATTATTTTCGGTCTGCCCGGTCCTCTAGCTAGACCTGGATCCTCTACTTTCTCATCAAGATGATTCTCAATATCAGTTGATGTACTTTCATAATCATCATCGTTAGAAATTTCACGATTGATAATTTCAGTTTCTAAGAGAATGTCCGATGGTTCATCTAAGATTTTTGTATATTTGCCTTCAAAGAAATTAACGTCGCGACTGATTTCAATCTTTCCTTCTTGAATAAGCCACACCTTGTAGGCCTTTGATTCTTCAGAGTATCCAATAAATTTTCCTTCTCGCGCTCTCTTCTCGAATTTACCTTTATTAGGATTCCTGTTCAAACTAAATACCTTACAACCAAATTCTTTAAAATGTTTCACGTTCGGTCGTTTGTTCATCCATAATTCGTATGGGGAACTGCCGTTCAGGCTTTTAGACGGTACGCGATTTCGTATATAGTTTGCTGTATTCACGGCCTCGGCCCAAAAAGAGCTTGGTAGACCCGATTCGGTAATCATACAACGAGCTGTGTCGAGCAAAGTCCGATTTTTCCTTTCTGCAATTCCGTTTTGCTCTGGATTGTATGGAGCCGTTAATCGCCTAGCTATACCACATTGCTTGAGCATGCAATCAAATTCCTTATTGACGAATTCTGTACCATTGTCCGATTGAATGCACTTTACGCGTCGACCTTTTTGTTTCTCTACAAAACGTATATATTCTTCAGTTACTTTTATAACATCTGATTTTGCGGTTACAAAACGAACTTCACACCAGCGTGAATAATCATCAATAAATACAACAAAGTATTTTGAATTCCCGTTCGATTTAACACGCATTGGACCACAAACGTCCGTATGTATAAGCTCTAACATTTCGTTTTTTCTCTCTGATTTCTTTGGAAACGGAGCCCTAGTCATCTTGCATTTTGTGCATATTTCGCATTTTGGATAGTCATTTCCGATATTGAACTTTAGGTTAATTCCCGTCACGATCCCTTTATTAGCAGAATCAATGAGGTCCTTAAAGTTTAAATGACCCAATCGTTTATGCCATAACAATAGACTATCAGTTGATTGTTCTATTACGTCATTCGTTGCTAAATTCATCGCGTTTTCCGATTCGCAAGCGTAATACAAATCACCGATTCGCTCAGCAATTAGGGTTATAGTTCCATCTTTTCCAAAGATTGTCGCACCATCGCGCTTAAAAAGTACATCATATCCAGCATTTGTAATTTTGCTGACTGACAACAAATTAGTGCGTAAATCGGGGACGTGTAACGTGTCATTTAGAATAATATTTTAGACTCACCTTGTACTTCGGTGGTAAACATTACTCTACCTCTGGCTGCTATACTTGTGGACGCATCATTGGCCAATTTTAGGACACCCGTGTACATTCCAGGTCCTTGAAATCACCAATTTCTTTGCATAAATGCGACGTAGCACCACTATCTAAGCACCACTTCATGTAGTTGTTTGAAGCACTTATTTGATTCACTTCAGAAACTAACAAATTCACATGCTGCTCGGTACCTTCAGAATAGTTTGCCTGTTTCTTGTTATTGTGGCACTGAGAAGCTTTGTGACCAATCTTTCTACACTTATGACAACGAAACTTGAAAGAATTTTTCTTATTCGTGCTTTCATTCGAAGACGCACTATTCCCAGTAGGTTTATTATTATCCGGTCGTACTTCATTCCGGTTACGCCTCTGGTTGAATTCTTTGTTGACATATAATGCATTTTGTGTGTCACCGATCCTCCTAGCATCACTTTCTTCTAGTATTTTTATCCGTAATACTTCAGGGTTGGGTAATTCATCCTCGACTCAATTGCACATCTAAAATTTTCAAAACTAGCCGGTAAACTGTACAATAACATGATTGCAAGTAGATCGTTATTTATTGTTACATCCATTTCTGACAATTTATCGATTGCATCAAAAAACTTATCAATATGTTCTCTGATATCAGAGCCTTCGTTCATTCGTTGTAATGTGAGTTGTTTAAGTAAATTTGCTTTCCTTGCGGGACCTTTAGATTGATAAATAGCCTCAAGTTTCAACCACACATCTCTAGACGTATTACAACCTTTAATCTGCTTTAATTCAGAGGGACAGATCGAAAGAATAATTTCCGATTTAGCTTTTGCGTCACCTCATAACCAAGTTTCAAGTTCCTTCTTAGAATCAGCATCATCCTCTATAGGGACTGGTTTACGGTTGCTTCCGGTCACAAAACCCCACGCGTCATTTCTAGTTAACAAAGCTTCCATTTGAATTTTCCAAGTATCATAATTGTGTTTGTTGAGCATTTCAAACCGCGAAACATTCGCTAGATTCATGTTGAAAAGTTCTTAACAAAATATTTCTAACTTGTGTACAGTCGATACAAAATAAGCTTAAACGACGATGTATTTACACATCTGTTTCCTGCGTTGCCTGAGGGTCTGGCCGCATAACCTGATAGACCGCATAGGTTAGACAAGGACGCATGTCCGGTCTTAAACGTAGCAAAGCATTTCTAAACACAGAAGAATTAGCACACGCAGTAAACAACTTTATTGTTGTACTAAGCTTTAATACAAATAAACTGAATCGTGTAAATAACGTAGGAGCCGACACAGGCTAATTATATATACATATAATAAACGATACATTCGTTATTACATAAATAATAACCGTCGCGTTCACAGCGAAAACGAGTAACCAACATCACGGTAACGCGTCTAGCACTCAACTGACTAAAAGGGTGGTTCGGGTGTACCGCATACATAACTACACGACACATCAGTGGCGTGGACGGGTTTATATCTAACAATATTAGAATGCTAATTGTAAATACATAAGGTCATAAATCAAGCTTAGGGTTGGAGTAAGAACTTACAAGAAAGTCAAGTTATGCATGTTAGATAATTAGGGTATTTTAAATAATTAATTTAGAGCTTAGTCAACGTATAATAATGTAGGGTTAATTTAATTGTAGTTATATTTATTTAGGAATGACGTAGCATAATATTTATTAGAGACGCAACGAGGTAAAAATACCATATTTAAGTTCTATTTTATGTAGCACACGAAAACATAAAAGCTTTGCATGTTTGTTAGAAATAGGGTTATTATTTTCAATGGTAAAACCAGAAAACGTTTTAGAGTATAGTAAGGGGGGGGAGGGTATTTTAAGATAACGCCTACGACAAACAAGCTTTAATATGTTACAAGAAGGAAAACACCGTTGGGAGTTAGCGTAGTCAATATACAACAAGGACAGAACAGAAAACATATAAGTAGAACGAAGAAACAGTCTGTTTGTTTAAAATATTGATTTTTAATTATAAAGGTAGTATTGGAGAGAAGCTAGAAACAACTGTCATAAAGGAACAACGACGGAGCAGAAACGTATGAATACGAGTAAGAAACAGAGAATTAATTATAGATGTACTATAGGAGGGAAACTACGAACAAACTTATTTTAGAAGGGGAAACAAAATTAATAATTTCTAGGAATATTAGAAGCACACGCACATTGATTGGAAGCAAGAGAAAGGAATTGAGCGAGATGATTGGACGATACAGGTATACGTGCGACGAGTTTGTATAAGATAGGGCAAATATTCAGCTGGTGGAAGCATATGTGTGAAAAGAAGCTATATGTATAAGAGAGATAAAAATATGTTTGTTTGAGTTTGAAAGCGTGAATGTATTCGGAATCGCTTGACGATTGAGGCTAGTTTCGCGAAATCAGAGGGAGGGTTGGCCGTTGTGTACGTTTTAACATGTTTGTTATAGTAATTCTAAAGAAACGAAGAGTCGTTAGAGCTTTTCGCGGTAATATCGAGGCAGTTATGCGAGTTGTTTTAAGAAATGAAGAACGGTTAGTGCTTTTACACAGAATATTATTGAACGTTAGAAAATTTACGTGCGAGCGTGAAAACAGGGGAGGCGTGGCAAGGCTATATAAACCACTTTCAAAGGGGGTGACGCTCTCTTGATTTTTCTTTAGTCCTTCGCGCTTCATCGAGTTACTTTAGTGAAAGTTAGTGAATTTATGTATAATTGCACATAAGTTAGTATGATGCAAGTCAGGAGTAAATTTTGTATGTAAGTACAAACGATTGTTATTTGAAAGTATTTGATGATGAAGGCAGCGATTTTTGATTAATTTATTTGGGAATATAAACAGTAAATTTTGAAAATTGGATGGTCATGTTTTTATTATAAATGATGAGATTTTGGAGTAGCAGCTTGCATAGAAGGATGGTAATTCAACTGAAGAGCTGTTTCCTGGTGTAGTGCCATATTGGACGGCATCATCTTCAAGGGCTGAGTAGCGGATACCTGTTGGAAAATAGTTACCAGATAACCAATTGTATAAAAACATTTTGTGGTGAATATTTGCTATGGTTCTTTTGATTTGTTTTGTGCTTTGGGGTGTTTCTTGTTTGATATATTTAATGAACTGAAAATTTATGAAATTTATTTAGGTAGTCAGGGATAATTAATCTACAGATAATCAAGCTATGTTGTAAAGAAGTATAAAAGGCTTATTTTCTTTTTGTAGAGCAGTAAATTTGCACTCACATTTAAATATATTTACTATGAGCTCATAAGACAAAGGGGTAAGGTAAGGTATGCGGAACGCCCTCGTACTCTAAGAAAATATTTGTTTAATAAGATTATTGACTTGAATTACTTTTGAAAATGAAATTATTGACATTACCAATAATACGAGTGTACATAAGGAAAAGTATTTTTAAAATGTAATATTTATTTCAGGTAAATAGAGTGTGATGTATTTTGTGAATTGCGTTATTTTCATAGTGTGATTGTAGGATGTGAATTTCTATTAGGTTTCAACATAGAGGCAGTGAGCGGGAGTTTTTAGATTCAGCGGTACCAGGTAAGCGTCCGTGTTAGTTTTAAGAGACTTTAGTGAATTTAGGATTTTAGAGAACAGCAGCTGAAGTAAAAATACACAATAAATATGACAGCCCAACGCTGGGACTCGATGGTTTCCAGAAAAACTACACAATAATTATGGCATCCAATTTGTGGGGCATGATTTCTACAGGAAAATAAGCACAGTTTTTTTATTCCTGTATTGTACGAAGTGTTTAATTTTGAATTATTAAGATAAACTGACAAACAGCTTTTTGTTTGTACTGTAGTAAACGCAAACATCGTGTGATATCGTTCTTGTACGGTAAAATGACATTAGTAAAAATCATCAATTATTAACACATTCTCAATTTTTAAGGTGGTTTTTACTATTAACCTAATTGTAATTACGCTTCGTTAAATATATTGAATACGTATATACAAACCTGGACAAATAGTACTAATATGATTTATGCTACTAAAATATAAAGCAAATTAATGTTGGGTTTATTTGAAAGTAGCAACTACTAAATATAAAAACTACATTAAACATTTAAATTGTTGTAGTTGAACGCACCAGTTGTTTGAAATATCAAAATACGAACCGGTTCGGTTCGGTTCGAGGTTCGGTTCGTTTTTTCCGAACCGAACCGAACCGAACCGGAATATATTTTTTCGAACCGAACCTCGAACCGAACCGGACTAAAAAGTTTTCGAACCGAACCGAACCTAAGGCAAGGTTCGGTTCGGTTCGAATCCATCACTACTTGCAAATATCATATGTATGCCGACGATGTGTTTCTATATACTTCAACAGACATTTACAATATTAACCATGCTACCATTCAGTTAAATGATGATCTTGCCGCAGTCAGTTTAAGGGTAGCCCATAACGGTTTGGTACTTAATGCAAATAAGACTGTAGTTATTTGTGTTTGTTCCAAAACTTACTGCACCAAGGCTGAAATGAGACGCACCTTTGGCCTACATATTGATAATTCAATAATACCCATTTGTGATTATGCTAAATACCTGGGGGTAACTATAGATCCTCAACTTATAGCTTTAAACAGCACGTTAATACAAAAATCAGAATTGCTTATCACAAAATGCGCACCTTGTACAGATACAAATTACTTCTAAGCCTTACATAAAATGGAAACTTTGTAACAGTCTAGTATTGTGTAATCTTGACTACTGCAGTGTGGTTTATTACAATTTTCTATCACAACTATGCAAATACAAAATACAGGTGCTGCAGAATGTATGTTTTAGATACTCATTTAACGTGGAATCTAGGAAACACGTAACACCTCATTATCACTCCAGAGCAATACTTAAATTCCATAATAGAGCTACACTGCAGTTCTTGTCTTTCACATATCAAGTAACCACTGCAAAATGTTCTGTAAGCTAAGTTGAAATGCTACTACCTAGGGCACTGGCACATACGTTAAACTTAAGGAATATTCAAGATTTATCTATTCTTTATCATTCAACTAGAAAATTTTCAATGTTCTATTCTGTACATGGCTCCATCCATATTCAATAAATATTATTCACTCTTTCAAGTTAGCCACAAGGAGAGCTTTAAAAAGCAAATCTTGTTAGCTTTATTAATGAATTAATGCTACATTAGTGGCACATAGTTATATGCCCTATCTTGTAGTACTCAAAGTACTGTAATTTACACATAAGGCTTGTTCTAGTTCACTGTACAAGTGTCTAGTGTACCAATGAATGAATGAATAAATAAATAAATAAATAAAAAATTAATTTGCTACGAATTAAAGCCCTGTGGAAGACAGCTTAAACAAAAATCTTTAAATTATCCTCACTTATTAGGTGTCATTTATTGCTGTAAACTATGGAGCTGATAAAGTGTTGATATGCTGTGCCTGAAACGCTTAAAAAGAAATACATGCCACGGCTGCTCAGGTTGCAACAAGTTTATTTTCCAGCAATATCTTGACAAATATTTAAGTTAGTAATTTTATAAAAAGTCAATTCAAATATAATATCTCTACACAAACTACGTGAAAATTATTACATGTTGTTGAATCCAATATAAGCTTTCGAACTGCGAGCATAAATTATAAGTTAAGCGCTGAAAGAAAATGCCATTTGTGAGCGTCGCTATAAGGACTCCCTCCTTTAATAATTATAAAAATCGTAACTGTTGTCACGCGGTAGTATACGTCGAATCGAACACAATTAGAATTTAAGTAGGTCAAGCTGTGACCTTTGGCATGGCAAACAAGTAAGTTTTTGTTTGTTCACGTGGAAATTTCCTAGTTCATTATGTGATTGACTTAAGTTATTTTTAACATTGGTGAAAGGAATGTATAAAACTTCACTTTTATCTTTTTATTAGTACAAACAAAAAAAGGTAGATGGCAGTATATAGGTAGAAAAGATTAACTTTCAGGATTAACAAAAATTGAAGCTATTGTTTGAACATCAAACTGTCTAAGTTTAGATAACTAAATTGTTTCATTTTGCTTTTCAATAATTATTAATCAGAATATTTTAGCATACGATTTAATGTGAAGTCTAAGTAGTACTACCAAGACCAAATAAAGTTTGTAGTATAAATTTAATCAATCATAAAGCTCAAGTTTAAACATTTACAAGAATACAATCTTGCTAGATTTTTATAATGTAAAAATTACATTACTCTATTTTTGTGAGATACAGATGTAGAGATTATTACCGAGTATATAAGTACATATTTTTCATAATCATAATTTAGTGAATTTTTAAAATAAATTTGCTAAGATAATATTTTGTAATTAATTTTAAACTGCAACTTAAAGGAATAGAAATTCATTTTGGTCAAGACTATGATTATTAGTTGGAATGAATGAGGTTTGATTCTTATTAATTATCATTTTTTGAAATGAATGCACAAACTGTGCTAGCCTTGGTTTAATCTGTTTACAGGTGTAGCAGTGCATCTTTAACGATAATATCCAGCCATAAGGTAAGCATCTATAAGGATTATGTTCTCGTAATATTTTTTGTATAGCGGTATTTGAGTATAGGTTTCCGCATTCCCCTTATACAAGACTCAAGTAGGGTCATCTTAGTATACAAAAATTCGGTAGCGCCATATTCACTATATTTTTGGTCGCAATCCAACCCCGACCCAAAGCTCATGTTTTACCCAGAGCAAATCGCTCTACTAGCCGCTTAGCCTTTGGAGGTTTCTTCATCTACGAGCCATTTTCCATCTAAACTAATCTTGGGCTCTTTACATCATCAGGAAATCCTCATTATCTATCCTTGTGCCTTTCAGCTGGCAATATAGGAGTAAAGAAAAATATCCCATTAGTAAGGCAAAACGTTATAAGGTTTTTTCTACAATTTATCTAACACCAAAAAAAAATAGCTGCTACGAAAAGTCACATACATTTATTACATACACATAAATATTATACACGCCAAATCACAATTAAAAATCTACGTTCACACATTATTAATCCATTACATATAACGCCTTTATGCAATAATACATTTCATAATTTATTTTGAAATCAATAATTACTCAAATAAATATTTACAAATGGTATTACTTTATAAAGTAACAGGGCTTCCCTCCCGTATTAACTTTACCTCCGGTTTAATATGAGCTCATAATAACCCTTAAACCTTCGTGCAAATCTAGCACATCAATCCCCCAAAAGTACCCTTTTACCTTTTATCAGTCACACTTTTCAAGTGTGTCCTTTTTAGTCTCCAATGCACAAAAAGTTCATACACGTAGAAAAATTAAAAAAACAACACTAACAGCAACAGTTACCTGGATACTATTTCAGCTTATGGCTGCTATCATTCCCACGTAGACTGCGGCATATTGGAACGCCATCTTGCCTTGCCGTAACCATATTCTCCAGCAGTAACCATTTGACCATAACAGCAATTATCTACCATACTAGATGCATCTAATTTCCCCAAGCTCCTCGACAATACCATTAAACATTGATGCACAACCAGTTTTAACAACTACCGATATTTATACCATCTCCATATGTACGCTCTTTTTGCATACTTATTGCAAATTTAAATTAAAACAATTTGTACTTACTCTTACTCGACTTAGAGTATATTAATTTCTTAGCCATCATCTGGTTGAAAACCTTTAAGCTATTTCAACTTGTAGACTATCAACAACCTCAGATCGAAGGATTAAGAGCACTTCAAGAGAACTTAAAGAGCGACCTTAAAAGTAAAAACTTAAAGAGAGCCCCAAAACAACCTGATAAGGTTCATATACCATTTCTCATTCCAAAAAGCCTGTCAATACAAACATACTCTTCTACGTAAAATTTTCCAACCGTCTTCACTTCTCACAATATCACAACACAAACAAACACCAACGGCCACTGTTTGCTAGTAATTTTGTAACGTGCACTCAAAATTCCTGGTAAAATCTTCTAACCGCCACGATTTTTCGAAAAATTATTCATTGAAAAGCTAAACTAACGTTCGCAATCCACACTCTTGCTTGACTGCTATCCCGTATTTAAAACATCTGTCACTAATCACATTGCTTATCTTAAAAACCAATTTTGACAAAGTTAACATTCAATACGTTCCTAATGCAACAAGTGTAACATCTATCTTTCTCCAACATTACCTCCCTCTTGCTTCGTACCCATTCCAGTTTGTATTGTCACCCCTTTGTTACAATTCCATTACCTTAACACGTGTTATCCTCATCTCACTTGTACTTATTTTATCCGCTTCTCTCTCTCTTTGTTTCTTATTGGCAAGTTGAACTTGTAACGGACACAGTTATCTCTACACTTCAGCTATAAATCTAATATAGTTGACAGCTACAACCTACCTTACTGGGCATTTGCTGTTGTTTGTTCAACGTTATCTCAAAATATACCGGGAAAATAGAAACGGTTAAATTAGTTTTCTATTTTCATGTTTCTAGAAGAACTTCGACAAACAGCTTAAAACTTTCCACACATGTAACTGCCTCTTCGCTTTTATACACTATACACAACAAACTAAAACGTTTTTAAATGCTAACGCTTTTCAAATTACACATGCCCTTTGCTATAATTAAATATAAAGTTCAAATTATTATGAAATTTAAATGTTCGCTTCTCCTTTAAATATTTCTATACACAAATTTTAAATGTTATCTTATATACACTATGCCCGTATTATCCTATCGGCTCAGGGATAATAAACCAACGAAATTTCAACATCGCCATTATAATGATAAAAAAAATTTTATTAACAATCCTTCAGATTATGATACTCAGTACATTGAAAAACATTCTTATTCTACACGCATTATCTAAGAAATTTATTTACATATAGTCATATAAACTTATAAGTACAATTTAGTGACTTAAGTCTAAACTAAAAACAACGTCTTGTAATTACGAAATATTAATACAAGATTCCTAGTTAGTGATTAGTAATCTCATAACTTTTTTTATCTGTCACAATATTTTTTTTAAGAGTAATATGGATAATTTAAATACTCTTGTTTAACCCGTCTACAAGTAACTAATTAGTGACCCCTAAGAAAAAAACTTCAGTAAGAGTCAAATCATTCGAAGTTTGACCTTAAAAGATATTTTAAAGAAATTATTCACGCACAAGTAATTTTCTATACGCAAAAATATTATACTAGCTTAATCTATTTAATAATAGCACACATTGTCTCTCAGGTTTTAAAACAATGTTATACTTGCGGTTTGGATCGTCAAATATTCGCTAATATTCATGCCTCCATTAGAACATATCCTTAATTATGATTGCCATCTTAAGATCGCTTCTCTTTGGAAATAGTTGCATAGAAAAATTCCTGGCTCAATTTTATATTTCCACTTTAAATAAATCTTTATATGTCGATTCCGCTTTATCAGTTTTAGAAAGTACTTTTATTTTAATAGATTAAAATACTGAGGTGACCTTGCACTAAGTTAAATTATAATTTCTATTGGAGCAATAAATACGTCTCCGGTGCGCTCCATAAACACTTTCAATTACGTTTGGAATTTTTGTGTCATATCTGACAGAGTTAAGTATTTTGACTTATGTCATTAGTTGTAATTTTAAGCGTCGCTTCTTGTTTATATCTGATATAAATCAAAAAACTTGACACTGTCAGATATGACTGACAAAAATTCCAAACGTAATTGAAAGTCAGGTTTGGTCAGTAATACCACTAGGTAGTTATATTAGTAAGAATTTAAAGCGACAAGCTCTTTTGTAATCTTGTCTTACGGTAGTCCTTAAGTGGCTCCAATAGCGTGGTGAAATGCGTTAGTAGTAGCCCGTTACATTATTAAGTTTTTCTATTATGCAATTATTCCTGACTAGAAAACGGAGTGAAAGAATGCATAACACAAAATGGCTTTCAACGAGAAGACACAGAAGTAGATAAAGTCGTGCTCATCCTCTTAAATTACCTTACGGCACAAACCCAATTTGCGTTGAACAAATAATACATGTTCTATAAATTTGGTTTGAGCTTTGGGGAATACGATCTGCAAATATGAACAGAACGATAAGTCCGCATTTGACTTTTTTATTATACTTTTATTTCGCATATGCTAACAGAACAGGTTTTCCATGATAGTAAGCGTAATGTTATTTTGTGAAATTGCATTCTGTTTACAAAAGCGTTACCTTTAATAATAACATGGAATACAAAATATAACATCATTTTAGGTTTTTGCCTTTTATGTATTTATGCTACCGCTATTAAATTTAGCGCTGTTTTTAGATATTTATGCTTTTTCAGGATATTGTGATACGTATTGTTTTAAAGCTAATTACAAGATAACAAACGTGATGCCATTAATGGTTTAAAATTAGACTGTCTCTGGAATTAGAAAAAAATGTTAAAAGTTTTTTGCGGATTTTTACTATACAGAGAATATCAAAAAAAAAGTAAGAAGAGGAATAATACCCGCTAATCAAAATCCAAGTACATGTAAGATCAAACATTTGTAGTTTCCGGGTTGTAATTAAACTCGAAATCCAATAAATAGCAATATATCAAATCCGAACAATACACAGAAATCAGTTATGTAATCAGTTAAGTAATGTTCCAAAAATAATCCTTTGTTATAGGTATAATGTTTCAAACTAAACCGCACGAGACTCATAATAGGATGAATTGAACAAATTCACCACTGTACTGCAAGAACGGTAAAGGGCCAAGCGTAAATGAGGTAGATACAACAAATATATATATATATATATATATATATATATATATATATTGTCGTGGAATTATAGGTTAAATAGGTGTAGACAATAAAATTTTATCAACTGTGTATATAGAAAATAAGAACAATTTATTTACGCGCCAAATTAATCAGTTTAGATAGTGAAGACGGACAGTTATTAACATATTTTGTATTTTTAGATTAAAATGTTAACATTTCACAAAGGGAAAAAGCTTTAGAGTACATAAAAACTCAAGGATACGCATAATTAAAATGTAATAATTTTAAATCAAGCGAATGGAAGCAGAAACGGGGTTTTCAGGTATAGAAAATCAATAATTTAAACGCATCTTACCATTTACATAAAAGCAAACGTTTGTTTACAAATCCTAAGAAGGTGAGAAACTCGGAATTGTTATTTTAAATAACAAGTGGCTTTGAAGAAACACCTGTGGTTAAATGTCAGGTTCATAGAACTGGATTATACGTTGAGACAGAATTTCTATGAAATTGTTGCAACGGTCGGTTTGACAAACTGCTTAAAAATAACAAGTGCCTTGAAGACTAAGTGAAATAAACGATCGATAATGTAAAACAGATAGAGAAACGTATAAGAAAGCGTTGGTTACACGTCACGTATAAAAAACAAGAGGAAATGTGAAGACCAACAACAATATCGATTTTCTGTAACTTGAGAGGGGTTTCCAAAAGAGACAATAAATATGGGTGGAACGGAGAAAGATAGCTGATAGGTGGAGCGTTATGACGGGGAAAACTATATCATTGATCTAAAGCTAGCAGTTTTGAGAAGCGCGCTTCCGTTGAGGTATTAAACGAATTTCAGAGTAACAGTATGATGATCTCGGAATTTTTCAGACGTTACGTTCAAAATTATTGGAAGTGATTTTAAAAATAAGCTTTTTAATGAAGAGAGGTTCCTTGAGGGGTGTGAAAAGCGTATAAATACTCGGAGAAAGATATTAAAACTCTTTTCCTTTAGATCTGAGATCGCGCTTAAATCTTCAACGTAATTGATAGTATATGCTCTTACGTGTATTAATTATTGTGTATTCGGTAAAGTAGCATACAACATCCTGTTTGAAAATATGTAAAACTGTAGTAACGTACCGCTAAAGTAGTAAAAGTGATATTGCACGAGTGGGTGCTAAGGTCTAGACAAAAGATGCCCTTACTACACGACTCAATTGACAGATGGGATGGTACTTGGGTAAGCGAATCTTAAAGCTTAACTAGTATGCATGAAGTGTACTTGGTATGGAATGTTAAGTTTGGACAAAACAAATATCTGGGTTGAAGATTAACGGTGGTGGCAGAGATTTGGATAGTAGGGATCAGTTGGATCCAGGCATAATCGAAGTATATGGACATAGCGACGAGGGTTTCTGGTACCCATCTTCAGAGGTGACGAGGGACAAGGCCTATTCCAGGTAAAGAAAATTAATTTCCTACATTTTGCTTAAACATTTGTGTTGATATTTTTGTGTTTGAGTGTTTTGACTTATTTAGGGTGTATTTATTACCATAAAAACTCGTTTAAAGGGGTATATGTGCAGAGCAATTAATCTTGATTATTTAAAAAGTTTTATTGAATATATATAAATGTTTATTCATGATATAAAATGTTGTTATAAGGAGTAAACGGGTCTTTAAATTTGTTTTTAATAAAAATGCAAGGTTTAAAAGCATTTAGAGAAACTGGGTTATGATGAGCTCAAAATAGACCAGAATAAAATCAATCTAGGGTTGCATGAGAGGCCCATCTACTCATATTAAATAGAATTTGTTGAAATATATTAAAATCAAGGACTTTAAAGTATTTAATGATTGAGGTGGTAACAGTTTTAGCAAACTGTTTGTACCAAGGTGTAAATATTTTATTAATAATGGAAACTTGTTAATATGTGTAAATAAAAAGATTGTATGTTTGTTGCATTATTTGAGTGGTAATTTCATTTGACTGCGTTTGTAAAAAAGGAAGATGCTTAGGATAGTGGGTATTTAAGAAGAAGTCGATTGCTGAGCTCGCCATGGTGAACAGAAATAAAGAGGCGTTCAAAAAGGTAGTGCAAGAATTTTTTTATTTTTTTTTAATCAAATTTCAGAAATTTTATGACGCTCGATTTAAGAGCTTATGATCTTGACTTCCACGGCACTTTTATGACGCCCATTTCGTAGGGCTTGATTGGTTTTTAGGAAAAATACGGGGGTTCTTGACTTCCACGGCAATATATTTATATATATATATATATATATATATATTACCGTGTAGTTCATGGTCTACGATTGGGTGGCCAAATAAGCTGCGAACTGCGGTCTGTTAAAGACAGCTTTAAAAAAACAACCCCTAAAATGCTACTACTACGGCCTCACTATATGGACTTCATTAATTGCTGCGACCTTCGAAGATGATAAAGTGTTGATATGCTGTGCCTGAAACGCTTAAAAGGACATACATTTAATACATACTCATAAAAATATATACACACCGAATCACAATTAAACTCCTCCTTCACAAATAATTTATACATTATATACAACCCTGATAAAATAATACATTTTGTGATTAATGATTCCCCAGATTAATTATTTCCCATTGATTCTCCAAGAAAGTAACAGGGCTTTACCACATGTTTTACTCTAACCTAGGTTTAATAAAAGCTCCTAGTAACTATAACTTCTCGTGCTACTTTTCGCACATCAAACAGCAAAAAGTTTCTTTTACTTTGTCCAACAAATATTACCCATATCCTAAACCTTTTCTCTTAATATAAATTTCCACATAAAAATCCAGTAAAATAATACACTATAAAAAAAATTTTAATCAGTAGCTCTGTAGCTCTTTTCAATTTTGTCCTTTTCGTTTGTAAATTATACCCACAATGCACAAAAGTCATTAAACACCAGTTTATACACATAGGCAATAAAGGCAATAGTTAAAGCAACAGTTACCTGGATACTATTTCTGCATACGACCTGCTACCATTTCCTCAAAAACTGCGACATACAGGAATACCATCTTGACTTGCAATAACCATAACTACCAATTACAACCATTTGACCATGACATCAACTCATCTACCACATTAAACATGCATCCAAATTCTCCAAGCACAGCTACTAATACCATTGGTACACAACCAAATTGACCAACCAGTGATATCTATTCCATCTGCATTTGTATGCTTTTGCACACTTAGTGCAAATTAAAATTAAAACAATCTTTACTTAGGTAAGGTACACTTTTATTCTACTCGTTAACGTATTTTATACTTGTAGCCATCAGCTGGTTTTTGACTAAGTGAAAACTTTCAGTTATTCAAACTCGGAGACTCAGAAGAACTAAGAGCTAAGAAAGCTCCACAACAATCTATTGAGGTTTATATCCTGTTTTCACTTCACAAAAGCCTGTCAATTCCTGCAACTTTCATTAATACAAACATTCACTTCTACGTAAAACTTGCAACCGTCCACAATTCTTAAAATTTCACTACACAAACAACTCCAACGGCCACCGTTTTCCAGTAATATTCTAACGTACGTTCAAAGTTGCCTGTAATTTCCCTAACCGCCAAGATTTCTCAAAACATTTTCTTGAAAATCCAACTAACGCTCTAACCTACACTCTTACTCGACTTGTTTCCCCGTATTCAAAACATCTTTCAACCAATCACGTTGTGTATATTTAAAGCCCAACCGACAAAGTTAACATTTAATACGGCCCTAATGCAACAAGTGTAGTATCTATCCCTCTCTAACCTATGCCCCAAAATCACCTCTCTCTTATTTTGTATTCACTTTTACCTTATATTCCTAACACGTGTTGTCTTCATCTCATTTTAACATACACGCTAAAGCAACTATCCTTTACTTCATCTGCCGTCACCGTTGTCAACGAACGTTAACCGTTCAATCTACACCTATCTCACTTGTACCTATTTCACCTAATTCTTCCTCTTTGTTTTCTTGTAGGCTAGTTGAATTTGTAACTGACAAAAGTTATCTACTCCTTCCATATATAAATCTATTTAATTGACGGCGGTAACCAATACTACCTACAATTGCTGTTGCTTATTCAACGCTCTTTAAAACATACCCAAATAATTAACACTGTTATTTTCATTTATTATTTAATGTTACTAGGAGATTTTCTTCAAAACATGTTTTAAAACTTCTCCTAAATATAACACTTTGCTTGTAAACTAAACGGTTTTAAATCTTAGAAAAGTTTTTGAACAAATATCCATCCCTATTATTTACACATGCTACATACAACGGTTAAATATGTTTATGATATGAAATATGGATGCTTGCTTCTACCCCTACATATTCCTATACTTAAACACGATTGTTAAAATATATTTATAACTTTTTGAATGCTATTTTATACGCGGAATGTTTATATTATAATCCACGCTAAAGGATTATGCAAAATTACATTTTAGCTTCTTGAACTATTACTGTAGAATTATTAATTTATCAAATAATGAATTTGAAAAGCGATACAAATTTGTTATATATATATATATATATATATATTGCTGTGATAAGGGGTTGTTTAAGGGTGCACGACATAGTGAAGGTCACTAGAGAATGAGTAATTAGAATAGGCAGCAGAAAATTGTAGTTATTTCAGGAAATAAGTAAGAAATAGAAGTAGATAGTAAGTAGGAAACACCCTGTGTACAAAGTAGAAATAGTTTTGGGCGACGCAGGAAAGACATAGGAAGACGCATAGTTGGCGTAGGAATGAGAAATACGAGTATTAAACGGATGGTAAAGATTAAATACCCTGTAGATAGTGTTCAGTTGACATAAGTAAAGCGAATAAGAATATTTTCAGTGGGAGCACGCGTATAAATGATAAAGAATAATTAGACACGCATTAAGAAAAGAGTCTCAGACGATTAAGTAATACGGAGGTGAAAATAGAGTTTCATGTAGCTAATATAATGCGTATGAAGATCTAACCATTTTGATAAGAGAAATGATTAAAAATTGCGTAAATCGCATGTAAACAATGAAAGTTTAAAGTAAAATTGCATCAGTTGTTTATGGAAAGGCGACTATTCTATCAAAATACAGCATGTTGATAAGTGAAGACACCTGCAGGCAGGTGGGCATTATGAACGAACGCAGAGCATTACATCAGAAAATATTCGAAATGAAATTATTTGATTGGTCCGAAGCAAACGACAGGTTCTAGACCACACCACGGATGCAGTGGGGATTCGAAATTATATTAGCAAGCACCGCGATAAGAAAGTCAGTTTTGAACTCAATGAAGGCCCAAGTGCATTGCCAGTAATACTGAATAATACGTAACAAGTGATACAAAGTGAAATAAATGAGTGTGTATATGAAAATTACCGTTTAAAACGTAAGTAGGATTATTTTTATGAATTAATCGTAAACTAAGACATAAAAATAATAGGGCTTCGAGGTCTGAGGGAAAATAGGCCAGAATGTTTGATGTTAAGAAAGATTACAATAAAACAATTTAAATGTCGAGGCGAAAAGAAGAACATAATCTTGAAGTATAGGGTGAACGAATTACAAATTTGAAGTCTATGGCAAGAATGATTAAAGTATAAAATTATAATTTAATGGTGTTGGTCCATAATGGTGATAAGTTGAATGGAATCGAAAATTGGGAAGATTAATTTCAATGGAAGCGTCGTCGCAAAAAGATAAAACCAGGTCAGATTGTTAGTTATAAGGCATCTGTTTTTCTACAAGAATTTTATTTTATTTTAATATCAAATTGGCTAAATATTACATGCTTGTAAACAAGTCAACAAAGGGTTGAATACGTATTGAAATAATAATAAGAAAACGGATTTAGAATATTCTACATTTGTTGGTAAAGGTAATGAGTTTTCTTTGGTGACTTTGGGTTTTTAGTACAAATTAAATGGTTGTTGATAAATGAAATTTATAAAGGTGAATTAATTTGAAAATGTATTGTAAATAACGTCAAAGCTGTACATAAAGCATTAGTTTCATTAAATGGGATCCAAACTTACTGAATTTTTATAATTACAAATATATGCTAGCCGAGGTCATAAGATTGAAACAGAGGAGGAGCCACAAATTAAGTAGGGCAGAGATAACCCGCAAAGGCGGTAACTCGTTGAATTTTGTCATTGGTTGATAAAGTTGTTTATGATAAATTCCAGTTGATAGCAACATTAAGAAACAGCTGGAGGAGGAAATAATCACAAGCTGTAGGAAAGATTAAAATGGTGGTTCAATAATTTAATTTAGTATTATAGCAATTAAAATAAATAGGTCGCTCAACGTAAGGACACGTGATATTACAGAATTAATAGGTCGACCCACTAAAGGGGTATTACAGCAATGAATATGTCGACCCAACGAAGGGGCTCGTAAATTAAACCACAATAAACTGAAATTAAGAGGGGCTCGTAAATTAAACCACAATAAACTGAAATTAAGAGGGGCGAATTAAATTAAAATAAATTTTAAAGTACGATTGTAAGATTTTATATAAATTAATTAAACTAAACCGGGGATTTGAAAAGCTTCAATTAACAATAGTGAAATTTGTACAGTAATTTAAAGTTAGATAAATTTTAGTATTTAAAAAGTTTAGCATATAAATTTAATAATAATGGACAAGAAAATACGGGAAACACGGGAGGCTTTGAGACAACAAGGAGTAGAGATAGGATTCCAGGAGAGCGTTATAATTCAGGAAACCAGTTCCAGTGAAGAGAGGCGAACTTCACAAGAAAATAAGATGTTGGATATCTTAATGGCATTGAATGAAAAGATGGATAGAGTGAGCAATCCATAAATGCAGTTAAAATAAAATGGATGAAAACAATGAGAAATTGGAGGGTAAAATTAAGAATCTTAGTGATGGACTGAAAGAAGCAAACCATAATATCGCGGAGATGAAAGCACAATTGAATGAGAAAGTTGGTAGAGTTTCTGAGGAGATAGACGGTTTATGGGATCATATTTCTTTAATCAAAACGAAACGAGAAGAGTTCGAAAGTGAGTCCAACAATAAAATTAAGAATTTAAATATTAAGTTAAATAAAATTGAAGAAAATTGCGAAACGGAATTCAGATCAATAAATCAAGAAATAAATAATTTAAAAGCAATCCAATAAACTTTAATAGGGAACCAATTAAGCTAATGCAAACGAATCTTTCAATGGAACAATTTACGAAATTTTACGGGGACGGAAAAGTAAACCCTAAGATATTTCTGAAAAATTTTAAAATGTTGATACAGGGATATACAGATGAATTATTCAAATTAAATTTAATCAGGGCAATATTAAATGGGAATGCTAAACAATGGTACAATCTAGTTGAGGATGAAATAGAAACGTTTAAACAGTTTGAAAGCAAATTTCTACGTCAATTCTGGAATGACAACCAGCAAAATCGAATTCGAAATGATTTAATTATGGGAAGATACGATTTGGCGAAAGGGATAACGCGAGAATCATATGCGATTGAGAAATTTACTGTAGCGAAGCAATTGGATCCTCCTTTAGAAGATAAAATTATTATAAAGTATTTAGCAAGTCATTTTAATGCGGAAGTAAAGCGATACATAACGACGCAAAACATAGTGGATAGAGACACGTTTATTGATTATTTGCAGAGATATGATGATTTGGAAAATGATGATGAAAGGAAAATAATTTTAGGGATCGACGCACGAATTTCATAAGGAATGATGAGACTAGGAATAATTATCGAAGGAACAGGTATAATTATGATCGCGGAAGAAATTTTAATGGGGGGAACTATGGAAACTTTAATAATGATTTTAGGCAGAACAGGGATAATGGTCAGACACCAAGGCAACGAATAGAGAACGAATCATGAGGGAAACAATGGAGTAATGAATAGACAGGAAAAGGATGATCGACGGACACCAGCAAGAAATATTAATAGTGTGGAATTAAGGAACACGAATTGCACAGATACAGGAAGAATGAGTCAGCAGGACCTTCGACGCGAGATCAGGATTTTGAGTACGGACGAACCAAGGAAAATTCTACGGATTAACGGATATGAGCACCAGCGCGAGTTTATTAAATATGAAATGGATAATGAATTAGGAAGACTTGAGAGAAACTTATTACCAATAATTAATTTAAAGGTGGAAAATAAAATAGTTAAAGTATTAATTGATACTGGAGCAGAGGCATCACTTGTAGCGGAAGAATTTGTTAAACGAGAGAAATTGGGGGATAAAGCGATAAAGATAGCAAGGTGTAATTTAGTGGCACCAAATAATAAGAGATTTAGTGTAATAAATGAGATGGTAATTCTGAGATGTGAAATGGGGATAGAATATGGGAAAATGAGTTCATGGTGGTACCTGGACTGAAGATAGATGTTATATTTGGGATGAATATGATAGATAAGTTGGGGTTGAAGATAAATGCGGAATGCAAAGAGATTGAGTGTAATGGGAAATATATTAAATGGTATGAAGAGGGGAATATAGTAATAGAAGATGACTGCGTAAATATTAATCAGTTTAGTGAAGAGATAAATAATGGGGGGAATGAAAGTGAAGACATTAAGTGTCCAGATGATTTAAAAAATAGGGTGAATGTATTATTGAATAAGCATTCAGAATTAATTGGGTCAAAGTCGAGAATTGCCAAGGGTTATGTGCACAAGTTAGAAGTAATGAATGAGGAACCGTTTAACAATAAGATATATCCTATCCCAGTAGCATATAGGAATAGAGTGAAGGAAGAAATTGAGGAAATGTTACGTGAAGGCATTATAGAAAACTCCAGTACACATTTTGTGAATCCATTAGTCGTCGTGAAGAAAATGATAATAGCATTAGGTTATGTTTGGATGCAAGAAAGATAAATAAGCGAACGAAGCCGCAATACAATTGTCCACCAACGATGGAAAGCATATTAGCAAGAATAGGTAATAAGAAAATATATAGCAAATTAGACTTAAAGAATTCATTGTGTTTGATTCCATTAGCGCGTGAATCAAGGAAATATACGGGTTTTTCGGTAGAAGGAAAATTATACCAATTTAGGGTGGTCCCGGTTGGTTTGTCCTCGAGTACGGATGCATTAGAGAATGTGATCAAGAATATTTTGGGACTGTATGAGGAATTTAGTATCCACTATAAGGATGAAATATTAATATTTAGTAATAGTGTAGAGGAACACTACGTACATTTAGAGAGAATAATATTAGAATTAGATATAGCTAGTTTGATTTTGAATTTAAGGAAGTGTGAATTTTTTCAAAGTAGGGTTAGATTTTTAGGATATAGGATAGATAATAAATATAGGATTGAAAAATATAGATTAAAAGGACCCAGATTTAAGAGTGAAAAAGGGGGAAGTTGAAAATAAATAAATTGAATTGGCCCATGCAAGGACAGATGAATAGATAAGGAAATGTAAAATAAATTATGAATAGGTATACATAGAGAAATAGAATAGGATTTGAACATAAGAATAGGCATAGGTAGGAATAGTATAGTATAATAGGACATAGGTATGGGATAAATAAAATGTAAATATGAGATTAATAATGAAAAGGTTGAATTTCAATATGGAAATAAAATATAATAATTTCATACCAATGTGAGTTTAAGTTCACGTTGGGCAACAAAATGGACATTGATATAAAATTTTATATTTTAATTTGGGGAATTATGCTGTGATAAGGGGTTGTTTAAGGGTGCACGACATAGTGAAGGTCACTAGAGAATGAGTAATTAGAATAGGCAGCAGAAAATTGTAGTTATTTCAGGAAATAAGTAAGAAATAGAAGTAGATAGTAAGTAGGAAACACCCTGTGTACAAAGTAGAAATAGTTTTGGGCGACGCAGGAAAACATAGGAAGACGCATAGTTGGCGTAGGAATGAGAAATACGAGTATTAAACGGATGGTAAAGATTAAATACCCTGTAGATAGTGTTCAGTTGACATAAGTAAAGCGAATAAGAATATTTTCAGTGGGAGCACGCGTATAAATGATAAAGAATAATTAGACACGCATTAAGAAAAGAGTCTCAGACGATTAAGTAATACGGAGGTGAAAATAGAGTTTCATGTAGCTAATATAATGCGTATGAAGATCTAACCATTTTGATAAGAGAAATGATTAAAAATTGCGTAAATCGCATGTAAACAATGAAAGTTTAAAGTAAAATTGCATCAGTTGTTTATGGAAAGGCGACTATTCTATCAAAATACAGCATGTTGATAATGAAGACACCTGCAGGCAGGTGGGCATTATGAACGAACGCAGAGCATTACATCAGAAAATATTCGAAATGAAATTATTTGATTGGTCCGAAGCAAACGACAGGTTCTAGACCACACCACGGATGCAGTGGGGATTCGAAATTATATTAGCAAGCACCGCGATAAGAAAGTCAGTTTTGAACTCAATGAAGGCCCAAGTGCATTGCCAGTAATACTGAATAATACGTAACATGTGATACAAAGTGAAATAAATGAGTGTGTATATGAAAATTACCGTTTAAAACGTAAGTAGGATTATTTTATGAATTAATCGTAAACTAAGACATAAAAATAATAGGGCTTCGAGGTCTGAGGAAAATAGGCCAGAATGTTTGATGTTAAGAAAGATTACAATAAAACAATTTAAATGTCGAGGCGAAAAGAAGAACATAATCTTGAAGTATAGGGTGAACGAATTACAAATTTGAAGTCTATGGCAAGAATGATTAAAGTATAAAATTATAATTTAATGGTGTTGGTCCATAATGGTGATAAGTTGAATGGAATCGAAAATTGGGGAAGATTAATTTCAATGGAAGCGTCGTCGCAAAAAGATAAAACCAGGTCAGATTGTTAGTTATAAGGCATCTGTTTTTCTACAAGAATTTTATTTTATTTTAATATCAAATTGGCTAAATATTACATGCTTGTAAACAAGTCAACAAAGGGTTGAATACGTATTGAAATAATAATAAGAAAACGGATTTAGAATATTCTACATTTGTTGGTAAAGGTAATGAGTTTTCTTTGGTGACTTTGGGTTTTAGTACAAATTAAATGGTTGTTGATAAATGAAATTTATAAAGGTGAATTAATTTGAAAATGTATTGTAAATAACGTCAAAGCTGTACATAAAGCATTAGTTTCATTAAATGGGATCCAAACTTACTGAATTTTATAATTACAAATATATGCTAGAGGTCATAAGATTGAAACAGAGGAGGAGCCACAAATTAAGTAGGGCAGAGATAACCCGCAAAGGCGGTAACTCGTTGAATTTTGTCATTGGTTGATAAAGTTGTTTATGATAAATTCCACTTGATAGCAACATTAAGAAACAGCTGGAGGAGGAAATAATCACAAGCTGTAGGAAAGATTAAAATGGTGGTTCAATAATTTAATTTAGTATTATAGCAATTAAAATAAATAGGTCGCTCAACGTAAGGACACGTGATATTACAGAATTAATAGGTCGACCCACTAAAGGGGTATTACAGCAATATATATATATTGTCGTGGAAATTATAGGTTAAGAGGAATAGATAAGTCTAGAAAATAAATTTGTAACGACTGCGTATATAGGAAATAGGAACAATTTATTTACGCGCCTAATTAATTAGTTTTGACATTGAAAACGGACGGATAATAGCATATTTTTGTATTTATAATTTGGAATATTAAATTTGCATAACATGTAGAAGCTTTGAAGGGCGTGAAAATTCAAGGACACGCATAATTAGCTTTAATATTTCAAAAGTTGGAAATCAAGCGCATCAGATAATCAACAGAGCTTTTGGGTATATAAAATCCATAATTTAAACGCATATTTTTCATTTAACTAAACGAAACGTTCGTTAGATACAAATCCTAAGAAATTTTATAAGTTAAACAACTGAAAAATACGTTTTTAAACGGACAGTTGCTTCATGGAAAGGCCTGACAAACAAAATAACAAGTTTAAGGAACCTTAAATGAACGTTAGAACAGAATTTGGCAGAAATGTAGTCAACGGTCGATACATAATCTACGAAAACAACAGATGGTTTGAAGGCAAAGGGAAACGGAATATCCGTAGTGTAAAGCACACAGACAGCACGTATAATAAACGTTGGCTAAAACGCTCGTTTAAAGTACGCGGCAGGTTTGGAGGTCAACCACAATATCGATTTTCTGTTGCTTAAGTGGGATTGTAAAAGAGACAACAAATGTGTGTTAAACGAAAGGAGATAGCTAAAGGCTGGACATAAGAATGGGGAAAGGTGTGTGATTGGTTAAATGCTAAAAAATTTTAAGAAGACTGCGACCGTTGAGCAGTTTTCTGGCTAAAGTGACGGTGGAATGAAAATTCTCGGTTTTGCAAGTTTGTTTCGTGCAAAATTTTTAAAATCAGTTATGATGAAATGAGCTTTTTGACTGAAATATGGTCCAAGAGGGGTGTATCGACAAATATAAATACACTGGGAGACGCAGTAAAGCTCTCTTACTCTTACTTTGCTTATCCGTTTTACTTCGCTTAGCTTGCAATGTAACTTCCAAGTTTAAAAGGGTACAAAACGGTGTTAGTACAGTGCGTCGATAGTAAATTCAACGTGTGAATTGCACAAGTGGGTGCTAGTTAGTAGACGGTGCTGTCACTACATTCAACAAACTAACGGAAAGATGTTACTAGGGTAAGCGAGATGAGAAATGTTTGGAACGAGGATGCTTGAGGTTTGGTAGTTAAGGAAGATGATTAAGCTTGGTCTAGACAATTATGGGGGTAGAAACACTGAAGGCGGCAGAGATTTGGATAGCGAGTGAAAAGGGGTTTGATCTACGTATTACAGGGAAGTGTATGGAAACAACGACGAGGTTTTTTTGGACAACATCTTCAGAGGTGACGATGGAAAAGCTTACTCCAGGTAACTAAATTAATTTTTATTGCTTTTGCTTGAACAGTTTGTGCTGTTATTTTATGCCTGTGTGATTTGGCACATTGGAGGTGTATTTTATGACCATAAAACTCATTTGAAGTGTATATGTAAAGGACAATTAGTATTTATTATTTAAAAGTGTAAATAAATGACATAAAAATTTTGATGTAAGGAGTAAACGGGTCTTTGAGGTTGTTTTAAACAAAGATGCTATGTTTATAGGCATTTAGGGTAACTGGGTTTATACTGAGCTCACCATAGACCAGAATAAAAGTCAATTTAGGGTTTCATGCAAAATAAAAACTCTTAAAATAAATTAAAATCATGAAATTTTAAAAGGTTTAAGGATTGAGATTGTAACATGTTATGAAGCTGTATATTCAAATGTGTAAATATTTTCTTGGTAATGGAAACTTTTTATTGGTATAAATAAAAGGTTGTATGTTTCGTTGTATTATTTGAGTGGTAATTTTATTTGACAGTATATGTGAGAAAGAGCGAACTTGGGATGCTAAGTATCTAGGAAGAAGCAAATTTTAGAGCTAGCCGGAGTGTACAGAAATAAGGAGGCGTTCTAGAGGTATTGGAAGATTTTTTTTATTATTTTTTTTTCATAACTTTTTTTTCAGAAAACTTCTATGAGGGCCCAACAACGCTGGGACTCAGAGGCGATCCCGATATCTTTAGAGTAATCCACAACAATTTTATGTTGACCCAAGCGTGGGGCACGAAATTAGGGAAATACACTGCAATATATATATATATATATATATATATATATATATATATAGTGAATAAGATGAAATAATAACTAAGACTTTTATCAAAGCCCAAATGATCATTTCAAATCGAGCTAGTAATTGAAAGATGGAAAATATAAGGTCTTGGACAGGACTTGAACTTGTATCCTGGTTTTGTCGGAACCATGCGTTTACCAATTACGCCACCGAGACCGATGACGACAATTGGAAAATTTACAAATTTAAATCGTCTATGCAACTATAATACGATAGTATTTATTAACCTATCTTGTGTAATTAACTACTTAAAATATTTAATACTTGGCTTATATCCGTAATCTTGAGTGTAGCTTCCTGTCTATAACTGACATAAGTCAAAAACCTGACAATGTCAAATATGATTGACAAAAATGCCAAACGTAATTGAAAGTTAGGTTTATGTATAGTTGTGTACACGATTTAAATTTGTAAATTTCCCAATTGTCGTCATCGGTCTCGGTGGCGTAATTCGTAAACGCATGGTTTTGGCAAAATCAAGATACAGGTTCAAGTCCTGTCCAAGACCTTATATTTTTGATCTTTCAATTACTAGCTCGATTTGAAATGATCATTTGGGCTTTGCATAAAAGTCTTAGTTGTTATTTCATTTATTCACTGTAATACGATAGTATTTATCAACTTACCTTGCGTAATTAATAATATATATATATATATATATATATATATATATATATATATATAAACGTGATAAGAGGTCACGAACAGGCCACTTCGAAACGGAAGTAAGGCAATGCATAGCCTTACAAAATATTGTTGATAGATATGTGTTTTTAGAATACCTACAACGTTATGATGATATGGGTCAACCGAGGAGGATGGAGACCAGTCCAAGAAGCCAGCCCATGAATACATTTACATTACAGAGGAATAATGGAGAGAAGAGAAAGCAAGGCAGACCATTTGAAAGAGGGAATAGCCAAAGAAATTGGAATAGAGAAAACCCAATTAGAAGTTACGGGGGAATGGAGAATAATGAATCTCGGACCATTGAGAATAAAACCGTTACTCAAGGACAGGAAAATATGGCAAACGCACAGTGAAATAGCTTGAATAGTAGTAACGAAAATAGAAGGACATATGCAGAAATAGTTAATCTACCTGGAACGTCGAGTGGGCAGAATTTTTAGATGCAGACAAATCAAGCGATGAAAATATAGAAATTAATAAATATGAACATGCGCGTGAATTTATAAAGTTTGAGTTAGAAAATGATGAAAAAGTTAATGAAAGAAATGATTTACTACCTATAATAAAATTGCCAGCAGAGGGAAAAGAGATAAAATTACTGGTAGATATAGGAGCTGAAGCAACATTAGCAAGTGAAGGTTTTTTTAAAGTATTGCCGAATAATAAGAACTTTGCAGTTATCAAGAGTATCATAATTCTGAATGTTAAGTTGGGAAAGATGAAAGTTGAGCAGGAGTTCTTGATAGTGCCAGGATTAAAAGTTGATGCCATTGTGGGAATGGATTTTATAAGTAAGATGAAAGGTATAGATACCAAGAATAAGGTGATAAATATGGGAGATGAAAGGATTAAATGGGATGAAGAAACCATATAGAGGTACAAGGAGATTGTATGAATTTGAATGAATTTGAGAAGCAGATAAAAGGGGAAGAAGATAATAGTTTTGGTATTAAGTGTCCTGGTGAAGTTAGAGGAAGAAGTAAGAATTGCTGTTATATGTCCAGGTGAAGTTACGAATAAAACAGAATTGTTGTTAAAAGAAGAATCTTATTAATTGAAAGATAGATAATTAAGAATTGCTACTGATTTTAGAAATGAGTTAAAAAGTTATTGATAATGAATGATTTAAGACTGAAGTTTATGCATTTAGTGCAGAGTAATTGAAAGATATACGATTTGAAAATTACGTAAGCTAGATATAAAGAATCTAGACCATTATTTTTTCGACGTGAGTTGTATAACTAGGTAGTTGCTAGGACAACTTCATGAAAATTTTATAACCCATATTTTTCAAAGGTTGTTATGATTTACAGAAGAATGAGCGATAATATGATGAATTTATTTATTTATTTATTTATTTATTTATTTATTTATTTACCAGATTATAGCCCAACAATACAATGTACCAATTATAAGACAAAGCAGTAACACACAATATACAAGAAGTAGTCATAATTTACAATTGCACTTACATATTTCTAGAGTAATGCAAATAAGCACAATTTAGAATATTTACTAAACTGTCCATAATAATATCTGTATGTTCACAAAAGTCATTATACTTTGCGCACATAGCTTCTATATGAGACTTAAATAAGAGACTGGTATTTAAAGAATTAATATAAAAACAATACTTGTTTCTACTAGATCTTCACGGTAAATAAAAATTTAATTTTCCTACCAAGTACTCGCAATCAATTAAGTAATGTACTAACGTAAAAAAGAATGAAATTCTGAGATGTTACGTCTACACTCAAGAGTATTTACACTGAACGTTTGTAACAAAATATTATGATCAAAACCTCTTTCTGGATATACATTATACAAACGAAACCACAAGTATTTTAAAAATGTCTTTGTGACAAAAATATAAATACGACACCAGACATTGATGCAATATTCTAGTCTAGATCTTACAAATGTTTCGAACAAGGCTTTTTGAGTTGTAATATTATCAAAACTCTGACAATTGCGTATTATAAAACCTAGCATACAATTTCCTGACTTAACGATGGTACGAATATGATTTGAAAGGAAAGCCGCTCATCAAAGTGAACGCCTAAATCTCTAGTTTCACTATAACGATTTACTATTGTATTACCTAACTTATAATGATATATCATCGGTTTCCATTTGCGTGTGTACGTCACCACTTTACACTTTTCAATGTTCAATTGAAGTTTATAGTTATCACACCAATTCACTATCTTGTTTATATTGGATTGCAGCTTCTCGCAATCCTGTGTGGTTGTAATTGTAGTATATACTTTTACGTCATCTGCAAACATAAGTACTTCGCAATTCATTAAATCTGCAATACTGTTTATAAATATAAGAAAGAGTAATGCACCTAGATTAGATCCTTGGAGGACTCCTGAAGTTGGTGTGTACTCAGTGGATGTATATCCATTGTAGCTCACATATTGGGATCTATCAGTTAAGTACGATTTAAAGAATAGAATGAGCGAATTTGAGAATCCCATAGCGTCCAATATTGATAATAAAATTAAAAGGTTCACTTTGTCAAATGCTTTTGAAAAATTCGTGTATACAACGTCGACTTGACCATGACTGTCTAATACTTCAGAAACATACTGTACAAAACAACAGAGATTACTTTCTGTTGACCGATTTACTACAAATCCATGTTGATATGACGAAATGTATGGCTTGAAGTGTTGATAAATCTTGTTGTATAATATCATCTCAAAAACTTGATCAAAAGTGCATAGTATAGAAATAGGCCTGTAGTTATCAATAATGTTTAGATGTTTGTTCTTAAAGACTGGACAAACACGTGCGATTTGAACGTCAATTTAAAATAAAAAATAGAAGCCGAAGAAATTTAATGCTGTTAATTATAAATTGGAAAAGCGCTTTGTGAATTTTGCAAGTATATTTTTGTTTAAATATTATTTATAACTGATAGTTGAGTATTTGTCATTTAAATTTAAGCTAGAATAGGTCCTAATCATATAATATTTATGTTAAGGGTGTTTACTAGAAAGTTTGTGCTCAGAGTTCAAAACACTCTGACCTTTTTAATAGATTCGCTGTCAAGGAGTTTTTGGCCAAACAAACCTTACAAGCGTGGGAATAAGAAAAACAGGTAAACTGTCTATAAGAGAAGAAGTTATAGTTCTGTAGATTGTAAGAAACATAATGTGAGAACCATTTTTAGGTAAATAAGTTTATGTTTGAAGGAAACGACTATATGCTTCTATATAAAAAAAAATATTTCATACTATACAAAATGCTTTGTGATATTGCTGTTTGATTCTATTTTAAAAAATTCAACATTTCCGTTGAGTTAGCCAAGCAAAGTTAGAAAGGAGGGTAAGTCAACAATTTTAAATTTTACAATTTGCTGTATCTGTATCTCAGCATCTTTTTCGGGGCCCACCAAAACGGGGCATTGTCACAGCATTCTTTTAGTGGTGTTCCAATGTGCGGCGTTGTCACAGCACCCTTTTAGTGGCGCTTAACATGGTGCGTTGTCACATATATACAGGGTGCCCACAATCTATCTCCGTATATGGGTAACTTTTTTATTATAGAAGATACAATGTTGGTTAAATTAGCAAAGTTGAAGAGAAATTTACGAGTAGTATGATGCTTTTTTGAAAACTCACCTAGATGCTCAACTTTTTTAGATATTTGAAAAAAACTGAAATTTGCCCTTTTTTTCAAACGCTAATAACTTTTTAACGGTTTAACCTATAGAGAAAATAAAACTGCTTGTAAGGTAACTTTTACGTAGAATTCAATAGCGTATATGACAATTTTAATTGGAAATGGGTTTTCAAGCTACAAACATAACCTCACTTTTTTAAATGGAAACCATAGTTCAATATAACCCAAATGGAAAGGTTTTTCTTTTCTGATTACCCTGATGTAAGGGTTGATGTACTTATTTTCAGTAGTTTCTTCATAATAAAGAAAAACGATTTATTTATTTGCGGACATCAAGCAGTCCATGGATACATATTACAAACAAACAAAATGTGTAAAATCAATAATGGAAACACAAGTTTATTGTAACTAAATTTATTATAAACTAAGAAAAATAAAATACTTAAAAATAAACTATCCATACAATACAAATAACTTAATCAAAGGAAACAAAATTAATTAATGCGAATATGCCCACTCCTACATTAACATATGCTCAAAATGACCTCCATTAGCTTGCAAACACATTTCGCACCTTTTAATTAGGTTTTGGTGCACCTTATTTAACGTTTGTGGTTTTATACTTGTAATAGCTGCTGTAATACTATCTTTGAGTTGCTCAATGTTATTGGATTTTTAGCATACACTACATCCTTTACAGTACCCAAAAGAAAAAATCCAGTGGCGATAGTTCTGGTGACCTTGCCGGCCATGGAACAGGATCTGCATTGCCAATCCAATTTGGAAAACTATTATCAAGATATTCAGAAACGGCTTGAACATTGTGAGCAGGTGCACCGTCATGCTGAAAATAATATAAGTTTTGCAGTAAATTAAGTGGCAAATTATCGAGCATTTCTTGCAATTCGTTTTGTAGAAAATTCAAATAGTGTACACCATTTAAATTATAATTATAGAAGAAAGGCCCAAGTATTTTATTACCAAAAATGGGACACCACACATTTATCGAAAATTGATGTTGATCCCGCCTTTCTTCTGATAAATGGGGATTTTCCTGACTCCAGTAGACTGTATTTTTTCTGTTAAACATGCCTTTGTTAGTAAATTTTGCTTCGTCGGTAAATATAATAGTGTGACTAAAACCAGGATTATTATTTGTTTCATTAAGAAACCACCTACAAAACTGTTGTCTTCTCTCACAATCCCCATGATACAGTGTATTGCTAACATGGGTTTTGTATGGTTTGTAGCGGTTTTGTTTTAAAATTAGGCGAGCTTTTTCTGTAGAAGTAGCGCACTCAATTGCAGTTTCTCGGGTGGACGCTGTTGGCTTAAAATTTATGTAGGCTAACACACGTTCTTCATCATCAGTTTTGAATTTTCTTTTATCAGTACTGGGTTTTGTAAAAGCACCAAACCTTTTAAATTGTTTTCTAATTTAGAAAACAATCGTTTATCTGGCTGCCTTCTTTCCAAATATCTTTCATAATACATATCACCAGCAGCATCACAATTTCAGTTACAGGCATAGTAACAAAAGAGCATGTCATTTTTTTCGTCGTTTCTATGCATTCTTTATTATAATCAAATAAATTTAAAAGTCTTCTACACAAAATTTGCAACCCAAAGCAAATAAACACTTTAACTAATAATATCTGACAAATGCCAGTTGTTTTTTGTTTATTTAAAATATGTATCCATGGACTCCTTGATGTCCGCAAATAAATAAATCGTTTTCTCTTTATTATGAAGAAACTACTGAAAATAAGTACATCAACCCTTACATCAGAGTAATCAGAAAAGAAAAACCTTTCCATTTGGGTTATATTGAACTATGGTTTCCATTTAAAAAAAGTGAGGTTATGTTTGTAGCTTGAAAACCCATTTCCAATTAAAATTGTCATATACGCTATTGAATTCTACGTAAAAAGTTACCTTACAAGCAGTTTTTATTTTCTCTATAGGTTAAACCGTTAAAAGTTATTAGCGTTTGAAAAAAGGGCAAATTTCAGTTTTTTCAAATATCTAAAAAGTTGAGCATCTAGGTGAGTTTTCAAAAAGCATCATACTACTCGTAAATTTCTCTTCAACTTTGCTAATTTAACCAACATTGTATCTTCTATAATAAAAAGTTACCCATATACGGAGATAGATTGTGGGCACCCTGTATATATATATATATATATATATATATATATATATATATATATAGAAAAGATTTTGTTTTTGGTTCTTGGGATAAAGTCGCTCATAAATTAAACACAAAACATTAAATGTGTATCATTTGTATTAAATCGTACGTTTCGGTGATAATTTACACCTTAATCATCGATCTACATGAAAAGTATATAAATAGGTAATTCATATAACAGGTAATATATGTTTAACTTACTTATTACTTGATAAAATTATTTTATGTATTCACCCATAATAAAAGTAACAGAAGGAAGCTTGTCATATTACTGATTAAGAATTAAAATTAATTTTGAATGAAATGTCAGTTCACTTATTTGACAAAAATGTAGGATCAAGGATGACATCAAACAACAAATTATGACACTATTTGATTATATTTTTTATTTAAATAGTAGTATGTGGTTTATTTGTAAAAAATTTTTGTATGGTGGGTTGCATAAAAATAGTTAGATTTTAAAATCATATATTTTTACAGGTGTAGTAAACAGGTTGACTTTTGACTTAAATTAAATAGAATTCTGTGTGTAAGCAATATCATTATAGTTAGTATATTTTTTTGAATTAAAAGTGTATAGGTATGAGTAAACTGTATGTAAATTATTGATGTCTTCTTTGTGATTGATGGAATTTTGTTCTTGGTTTATATGAAATGATTCTAAGAAAAGTCTTTTTGTAATTGCTTTCTATATCTAAAATTTTTACATTATCATAATTGACTTTGTGTTTTGTATTGTATAAATGTATAGAAAGAGCACAAGAAGTTTTTCCTAATTTTGCATCACTTTTGTGTTGTGTCATGCGATTTCGGAGCCACTGTTTGGTTTGGCCTACGTAGGAAGCTTTGCATTCACATTTAATTTTATACAATAAATTGCTACATAAAGCTTTATTTTTTTTTCTTTTAGTTTAGTAAAAAAAAAAAAAAAACGTTAACGACGTTAACTCTTTATTTACAAACATACCAGTCAACTTAGTCATTCAAATTATTACAGAAAAATGGGATTCCATAGAACCACATTGCCATATATCATTACAATTATTTATCACTTCAATAAACCTTATCTTCAACAACACATATTTTAGTTTTAACTCAAAATTTTACTTACAGATTTTTGGTACTCCTATGGGTTCACCATTATCCCCTATTATTGCACAAATAGTAATGGACAAACTGGTAGAAAGTGTTTTACCTAACTTACCTTTCAAAATGGTATTTCTAGTCAAATACGTTGATGACATTCTCTGCTCACTTCCTGAACATTTTTACTAACCACCATTCAACATTTTAACAATTTTAACGAACATTTGAAATTCTCTTATGAACTAGAATCTCACCAATCAATACCATTTCTTGATACACTAGTTATCCGTAATAATGACAACAAGATCAATTTTGATATTTACAAAAACCTACAAATTCAGAAAGATATTTAAATTACCATTCCAATCATAGCATGAAACAAAAATTAACACCATATTAGGACTGAAACATCGTATGGTCTCTATCTGTGAACCCAAATTTAAGGAAAAAATCTGAAAGAACTAATATCAATCTTAATCAACAACGGTTACCCTAAACCACTTTTATCAAAACTACTACATACTAACACAATCATATTTCCACCTCAAAATAAACATACTGATATCATTTACAAAAACTTTTATATATTACTAATCTTTCACCACTAATAAAAATTACTAAAACAACCTTTTGTAACTATAATAAATTCAAATACTAAGTCCATTGGAAACTTTTTACTAAACTAAAAGAAAAACAAATAAAGCTTTATGTAGCAATTTAGTGTATAAAATTCAATGTGAATGCAAAGCTTCCTACGTAGGCCAAACCAAACAGTGGCTCCGAAATCGCATGACACAACACAAAAGTGATGCAAAATTAGGAAAAACTTCTTGTGCTCTTTCTATACATTTATACAATACAAAACACAAAGTCAATTATGATAATGTAAAAATTTTAGATATAGAAAGCAATTACAAAAAAAGACTTTTCTTAGAATCATTTCATATAAACCAAGAACAAAATTCCATCAATCACAAAGAAGACATCAATAATTTACATACAGTTTACTCATACCTATACACTTTTAATCCAAAAAAATATACTAACTATAATGATATTGCTTACACACAGAATTCTATTTAATTTAAGTCAAAAGTCAACCTGTTTACTACACCTGTAAAAATATATGATTTTAAAATCTAACTATTTTATGCAACCCACCATACAAAAATTTTTTACAAATAAACCACATACTACTATTTAAATAAAAAATATAATCAAATAGTGTCATAATTTGTTGTTTGATGTCATCCTTGATCCTACATTTTGTCAAATAAGTGAACTGACATTTCATTCAAAATTAATTTTAATTCTTAATCAGTAATATGACAAGCTTCCTTCTGTTACTTTTATTATGGGTGAATACATAAAATAATTTTATCAAGTAATAAGTAAGTTAAACATATATTACCTGTTATATGAATTACCTATTTATATACTTTTTCATGTAGATCGATGATTAAGGTGTAAATTATCACCGAAACGTACGATTTAATACAAATGATACACATTTAATGTTTTGTGTTTAATTTATGAGCGACTTTATCCCAAGAACCAAAAAACAAAATCTTTTCTAATTTAACTACGCTCAAGAATTATCAAGAACCTTTATATATATATATATATATATATATATATATATATATATTGCAGTGGTCTTTCTGGATTATGCCCCTACGAATTGGGCTACATAAATATTTTTCCTGAAAAATAATATTCCAATATCTCTGGAAAGTTCCCCTAAATTAGCATACCACGGCTAGCTCTGCTTCCGGTTTTTTCAGAGATACTTACCCATCCTATGTTTACTCTTTCTCTTAGACTACCAAATAAAATTACTACTCAAATAATTCAACGAAACATACAACCTTTTATTCAAACAAATCAAAAATTTACGCCACTAGCTCAATATTTACAAAATCGGATATACATCTTCATAAAATTTTACAAAATCAACCATTAAATCCTTTTAAATTTCCTGACTTTAATTTATTTCAACAATTTTCTTTTATATAAAGTTCAAGTAGATGGACCTATCTTGAAACCCTAAATTGAAATATACTCTGGTCTATGGTGAGCTCAGTTTAAACCCTGTTACTCTAAATGCATAAATAAGTCGCATTTTTGTTTTCAACAACTCTAAAAACCCGTTTTTCATATAACCTTCAAATCAGATTTTATGTTCATAAAATATACACCCAATTTGTCAAATAATTCTAGCACAAAATAACAGCAGAAAATGTTCAAGCAATAACAAAAGAAACTTTTTCGTTACCTGGAGTAAGCTTTTTGCACCGTTACCTCTGAAGATGTCGTCCAACCAAACCTCGTCGTTGCTTTCCATCTAACTTCTCTCTGCTATGTGTACATCAAACTCATTTTTACACGCTATCCAATTCTCTGCAGACGCCTTCAATATATCTACTCATATAATTGTCTAAAATAAATTAATGGCCTTCTGAGTTTTCCGTGCACCCAGCATTCTCATTCCGAAAAATTATCTAGTCTTGCTTTTCTTAGTAACATCTTTTGTTCGTTCTTTGTATATACTTACAGCACCGTTTACAACTTAGCGCCTACTCGTGCTTTCACACTTTTAATTTAACTTAAAACGGACTGCACTCATCACCGATTTAACAAATTATTACCGTAGGTGTTACCATATAAGTCTGAAGCGGACCGAAGAAGTAAGAGAAGTAACGAACGCTTTGTTAGTTTAAATAAACATATGTGTTTCATTATCGATTTTATACACCAACGCTCTCACTTATTGTTTGATATGCTCAATTTATAACCTTCGAATATTAAAAGCAATTATAGTCGTATTATCCTTGAGTTTTTACGTACTACAAAGCTTCTACACTATGCAAATTTAACATAACGATTTAATAATACAAATGTATGCTATTATCCGTTTGTTTTAAGGTCAAAACTAATTAATTTGGAGCGTAAATAATGTATCCCTGTTTTATATATACACGGTCCTTAAAAAAATTACCCTCTTGACTTATCTATCCTTCTTTACATATAATTTACACGATAATATATATATATATATATATATATATATATATATATATATACATTGCTGTGATAACGCCTCGCGTTGGGCGCCACTAAAAGAGTGCTGTGGTACGGTACAGCAAATTGTAAGTTTGAAACTATTAACTTGCGATCCATTCTAACTTTTCTTTGTCGTATGGTTTAACTCAACGGAAGTAATGGAACGTACAAACAGAAATCTAACACAGCAATATTAAAAAACATATATACATTCCAAAACAATTTTCTTTTATACAAAAGAATATAAAACAGTTTACCGTTCAAATATGTACATAAAATTATTCCTATTATAATCCTTACCTAGTCCTTGTTAATAGTACAAAATCTTCTTTAATTAATAGCTGGTTAATTTGCCTATTTCTTATTACCACGCTTATTAGTGTATTTGGCCAAATACTATTCAGATATAAAAAATTTTAAAGGTCAAAAGTTTCAAATTTCGACCTTAGAATTTGAATTAACTATCCGCTTTCCAAATAATAAACAGAAAACTTATTCCTACTCAAATTCAAATGACAAATACACAAATATCAGTTACAAACAAAAAACTTTAAAATTATTACTTGCAAAATCTAATAGCGCTTATCAAATTTTCGTAATTAACGGCCGTAAATACCTTCTGCTTCTATTTTTAAATATACGTCAAAATCCCAGTTCATTAGATTTTTCATAATATTTAAAATCTCTATTTAGAACATCAGTTTGCAAAAGTGCATTTTCGATTAAATTAATTTACTTTAAAAGTAGCTGTTCGTATCGAAGAATGTTCTATCTTTATTGTACATTACAAAATCAAACAACTGCATTTAACCACTTCTGTTGGAAAGGGCCTAAATATGCAATGTTCTATTGGTTAGTTGTAGTAGAATGTATTGTTAGCGCAGGTTTGTCGTTTTGTCATGTTTATATAGTTTTTTTAAGTTTGCCATAAAAAGATAACTGTTAAAGTATAAATACAGTGACAGCACAAAAAAAAAGTTGTATTCCTATTCTAAAAACAGTAAAATAAATACTTTCGAGTCTAGACAAGGGTGTTTTGCTGTAGACGGGTAGTTTATATTCGCGATATACCACAACTTCCATATTTCAAACTATTGAAACGTATAAATTTCATATCGTAAACTCTGCATGCTATTTTGGCTTTATAATCAACGTTACATTTTGCTCGCTTTATAAAGGAATGAAAATTACATTATCGATCGCTTTGTTAACTCTTGCTTGATTTATTTCCAAATGAATTTAATGTTGATTTCTTCAATTTAAATATAAAATTATCTAAATTCTAGATTTTCCTATTCCGTTTGGAAGCATTGGTCACCTACATTATGTAAGATTTTTTGGATAATTCCAAGGTTTTAATTGCCTAATTAGTGTCAAACCGCCGCAGTCGAATATTTTACGAGCTTAGCAATCGTTGATTATCTTTGTCCAACGCACGAGGTTAATGTCGCATCCCATTTATTTTATAGTAATGCGAAAGCTATAAAATTAATTCTTATGGATTTTATTGATATATAATGTTTGCGCAGCTTCCTACAATGAACGTTTGTTTATTTAATTAATTTATATGTTTCTTAAGAGATATGGCGAATTTGTCTTTATTAATAATCTACCAGAGAATTCTAGATTATGTTATACACACACGGGAGTTAATTTAGCTGATTAAAGCTTTAATTGCTTTCCCAGCGGATTTTCTACATGCAAAAGGATTTGCAACTTTAACATTATAAGTAAAACGTGTTCTAATGCATTTTTTACAAACATATTTAATAAAAATGCAATAAAATTTGCATTGTTTTTACGATAAATGATAATAAATGGGTTTGTATGTTAAAGATTGAAATTAATTTTTACAGTATTTTTCAACAATTAATCATTTTTACATATACGGCTTAAATTTGTACACACGGCTGTATTATTGATTTAAAACTGGTGCTTTTAAATATACAGAAAGTGTATTTTGCTTTGCACTTTAATGGCTAAGAAGTACGTTTATTTTATACATGGAATAATGAATCTTCGGAAATTTCAATTATTCCTGTTTCTAATAGGGTGGGTTTCATTTGTAGAATTAGAGTTTCCATGTGTGTGTGTGTGTGTGTGTGTGTGTGTGTGTGTGTGTATGTGTGTGTGTTTCCTTTTGCGCCTTACAGCTGGGATACATAAAATTTGCCTCGTCCATCGTTAAACCAATATATACATGGTTCGGACGAAGAAGATTGCTTAAAGTTTCGATTGACTATCTGAGTAGATGACGATGCTGTGCTCTTCTCTTTTTTTTATCTTTTATTACTTCACTATGAGTCACTTTCATATACTACTGCCTGCAAGACCGAAGTGTTTTGGCCCAAAGAATACCATTGGTGTACCCCTTGCCTTCCAAGTATGCACCGACCCTATCAAATCATATATTCCCTACACGAGACCCAGTATTACACACCGCTAGTTACATGGAAATGTAACTCATTTTGGTATTATTTTTCCCGGATGGATTGTGAGAGTAGATCGCATCTGGAATCTTACTCTGTTCTCTGTCTTCTTCGTTTTAATAAAAGAAGTGTAGGAACTCTTTTTGTTATAGTAGTGGTTTCAAAACCCTCCTCTGTCTCGCTCGTATCTAGGCGTTTAAGGTACATCGCTAAAACTTTCTCACTGAATCCAGATAGAACGAGCTAGGAGTTTTGGCAAAAACGTCTCTGTTATCCTTTCCGCGTGTTTACCTAAGTTCAACTTATTATTTAGAATCACGACCATGTACTTAACCCCCGTTTTTACTAGTGACTTTCCGTACAAAAGTGGAGTTTTCAATTTTTAAATTTCGTTTTTCGGGTAAAAAATAACTGTTTCTGTTTTTTGTGAATTTTCTGAATGATCTCTAGTTTCGTACAACTTGATTATTAATGAATATGTCACTTACATTTGTTCGCAGTCATTATTGAGTTTGATAAAATGTCATCATATATTTCTAATGTGGAGAAAAATAGAAGCTAAATTTAAAAAGATATGTTTATAAAGAGCTTTTTTGAAATATGGGAAATTCAAAAATGTTCATTTAATTTATCCAAAGATTTAAAACTTTTAGGTAAATAGCAAACTTTATTTCTGTTGGGTGTAAAAACGTATTCACATAAACACGAATAATACGAGATTAATTCTACGTGCACATGTGAACAAAATCCGGTTTTTTGACATTATGGTATGCAAGGCAATTTGCACGCGCGCTTGCGCATCTATAAACTAATCGAGATTGAACATAAGTGGCATGGAAGATTACTAATAATGGTCGTACTTGATACTACTTTTTTATTTATACATCAATGGCCTATATCTGTGTACATAGTTTTCTTTACTAATTCTGTTTAGCATATTTGAATAAGTCGTTCTTCGATGACTTGAACGATTTGGTTCTTATTGTGTACTTCTAAAAATACCATTACAAGTCTGAATATTTTATAATTTATCAATGTATAAAAATTCTTCATTTTTTAGCGGGCTGTTTAAGGTACATTTTAGCGGTCATAGAGCATACTAATTAAAATTTTCCATACAACTTACCCTATTTTAATAATTTATTATGGACAATTAAAAATTAAACTTAATGTACATTCCTAAGATATTATTTATAAATATTTGTTTGTAAATATATAATTCTATTAGAATTGAGTTGAGCACGACACCCTAAAAACAATATACACTCCTTTTCGCACTCTACAATGCTACTAACAACGGACATCAACTCTTTGACAAAGAATCGAGCGAGTCTCTCACCACACAGTGAATCGTTCATTTCGAACGAGTTGTTCTTGAATGACTCTTCTCAATGCTGAATGTTATTGACACGTATATTTTCTGCGTGACGTCAGTTTTGACGTTCTCGATTGTCAATTCCCTGAACATTTAAATGTTACCTTTAATTTTTTGCCTTTATTAATTTTCCTAAATACGATTTTAAGCATAGAGTTTGTTAGTTAAGTGTATACACATTAATTTATTCTTCTAGGTTATATTTATACACTCTTACTTTTATCGCACTTAAGATTTTTTTTAATGGCAAGTCCAAGAACTAGACGTGTTCTACATCAGCTGAAACCACAAGATGAAAACGATGTACGTAATTATGACCTATTTAAGAATTCACACATTTTAAATACATACTTTTGTAGAAGTGTTTTGAATGTGGAGCACATAACCCGCAATGGGTTTCGGTAACATATGGCATTTGGATCTGCCTTGAATGTTCAGGGAAACACAGAGGTTTGGGAGTGCATTTGTCTTTTGTTAGATCTGTAACGATGGATAAATGGAAAGACATAGAACTGGAAAAAATGAAGGTGGGTGGAAATTACAAAGCACGAGAGTTCCTCGAATCTCAACCAGACTGGGACGATAATATGTCTATACAACAGAAATATTCCACTAAAGCAGCTGCACTTTATAAAGATAAGGTTGATGCGTTAAAAATTTCTTTAAGAATATAAACATGGGTATTTTAGATTTTAACATTAGCTGAAGGAAAATCATGGAACGAAAAGAAATCTTCTGCTCAAAACTATGCGGGAAACTTTGTAGTTTCTAATGGTTACACGTCTAGTAATAACTACACATCTAACAATGACTCTTATCAAGGATATCAAAATGAATCAAGTTATCAGAATTATAATTCAGTCGAATTTAAAGAACAGAAAGAGCAATTTTTTAATAAGAGACAAACAGAAAATGCTCAAAAACGAGAGTGAGTCTTTAAGATAATATTTATTTGCTTTATGATATAAAATGATTGTAGTGATATACCACCTAATCAAGGAGGAAAATATTCAGGTTTTGGTTATACACGTGAAGCTCCACCGCGAAGTCAGTCCCAAGAGATTTTTGATAACACTTTATCTTCGTTAGCCAATGTAAATTTTTCTATGATTCGAATATAATTTAATTATTTCAAACATACTCTTTAGGGATGGTCTTATTTTTCAAATACTGCAACTAAGGTAGCCAGTAAGGCTTCGGAAAATGCAGTCAAATATGGAGGAATAGCAACTCAAAAAGTAACTGATATCAGTTTACAAGTTGGCGAAAAGGTATTTATTAAAACAATATAAGTTTTCATTATACAATTGTGTTAGCATGGCTTCACCTAAAAACGATTGCAATAATTTAAGGGGCAAATGTCAGTTACAAATGAACATAATATCACCAATAATTTCAATCTTGCACTAAGGACTATATCGGATATTGTGAAAGACGAGTTAGGTTCTGGTTTGATTTAAGAATTGAGAATACAAACATGGTTTTTAAGCCTGTGTATTTCTAGCTTCAGTTACCTTTTTAGTAATACATATTTTTGAACCAGCTTCTTATTTCATGTTCTTATTCTTGCCAACAAATTGCATCCTTTTAACTGATAGAAAAATTGACTTTAAACGGTGCCATGCTAACACAATAGTACCATTTTCATGAATTGTCTGGCTTTTGTTATAGAAGTATTAGATGTATGTTGCCATTTGTAATAAATTAACAGTCTGCTGCAGAGTCAATATCCGTATTAACAAGTTATTGAATTTAAAGTGTAGAGTATGATTAAAATATACTTTGGATCGTAGATAAGTATGAATAAAATAAACAATATAGTATTCGTCAATCTGGCAAAAATTTTTTTATTACATTCAAGGTTTGTTAAAGTTGCATATATAGATTTTATCTAAAGCTACTTGCCAGCACTACCAATTTTGATTTTCATGCCAGTACATTTGTATATAGAAAGCACCTCATAATAAAATCTAGTATATTAAACAATTTGTGACTGTTACCTATTGCACCTCTTTCAACACTTCATGTATATCATATTTTATTCCTAAAAGTGAATGGCATGTTGTGTGTTTTTTCCATTTATTAACATTTATACAAGCTTTTGTTATGTATAAAATAAGCATTAAGTGAATAAATGTTGATTTGTCCTGAAGAGGCGGGCACCCCTTGACAATATAAGGGTGCATCAGCTAACTGCAGTGATGTGGGAGTAGGTTCCTATTGCAGTGCTGAAATCCATTGCTTGCTACAGCCTCTAAAAGAACACTAACAAAAATAATTATGGATAAAAATCACGAACTCTTTATTATAAATACAAAAATCTCAGAAGATTTTTGGACAAAAATGGATAGCTGAACGACTTAAACGCTATTTTAAAACTAATGATAAATAATGTAATAATCAACTTAAGACGTTTTTAATGTTTTGCAACATTCAAAGCTGAAAACCGAATCCCCACTTATCAGTTCACTCCACACTTCGGTGCCTGCACACTATTAGATTTCCTAACTATACACGCCTCTTCCGGTAAGAGGCAATATTTACATTGTAGTAACACATGTCCGCACTACATCATCAAACTCCCCCCAAATTGTAATATGGATACCTATGTAAATTTTAATAACAAAACCTTTTTTAACTTACATCCTAACGAAGCATTATTAACAACCCTACAACAAAATGTATGCAATACATAACGGGCTAATAATCTTCTTTAACTTCCTACGACCTAGAAGATTACTACAACACTATAATAAACTTATAATTGCTATTATTTTCACATTATGCCACCAAGGAATCCAAACTATTTACAGGAGCACAATAAGATTTTAAATGTTTAATATTATGTGTGCCTTTCAAGATTCCTTGATCATCAATCAACTGATAGTAATTTGCACTAACCACTTTATTAACACTATATGGGCCCTCGTAAATAAGGAAGAATTTTGCAATACTTGAGTAAAATGCTGATGAAACTGAATGCGTCCTTACAAGTACTTCATCACCAATTTTAAAAATACTAGGTTTAATGGTCTTTTCTAATCTAATTTTTCTCTTAGCCGCTTTCGTTAAAACCCGCTCTTGAACTAAATAAATGGTTTGTTGTGGCGATTGACCACTTTCGGCTGTTTTTGGATATTCAACTACCTTATGGATGTCACTGGGTACTTTTATCTCAAATTGCAAAACCATAGGAGAAAAACCGGTCACACTATGTATTGCTTGATTTATTTGACGTTCCACATGGTCAATGAAATATGCCCACTTGGTGTGTTTGTCGAAACAATAGGTACGCAGTAAACGGCCTATTTCTTTATTAACTCGTTCGGTTTTGTTACCTTCCGGGAAATATACCGATGTAAATTTTATTTTAATTTCTCGCTGACCAAGTTCCTTTTCCCATATCTTGGAGTGGAATTGAGTTCTATTATCCGTTAATATGGCCTTAGGCACCTGAACCTTTTCAAAATAATCCTTAATCAATCTATTTAAAATTGCCTTTGCAGTGGCTTTCTTTAACGCATATAGTTTGACAAACCTCGTAAAAGAATCTACTATGACAAACAAATAAGTCCCCCCCCCCCTACTGGTAACGGCCTCATTAGGTCTAAACATACCAATTCCCCAGGACTCTGTGAAAGGACTGAATTCACCTCACCTACGGTCTGCTTACAAACCTTCGCCTTTTGGCATAGTTCACATGTATGCACCACCTGGTGATACATTCTTGGCCCCCCCAAAAACTCTTTTATTTGCCCATACACTTTTTTATAACCAAAATGACCCCCTTCTATATGCTGTTGCATAATTAAATCTAGTATTTGGGCACGTGGGACACACAATTTTCATCCTGGAGACTTCTTGTTACTGTCTAAATAGAATGCCTTTATAACTCTGAAACCATGGCCCTTTATCTTGTACTTCACATCCATTTTCATTTCCCTTTAGCATTTCCAACTTTTTGTTCATCCATTTTTCTTTCAATTGATCTTCGTTTAGTGTTCTAAAATTATTTTTCAGTTTCTTATATTTTATCGTTTGGCGGCAATACAAATCTAGTGTAACTCCATTACACTGAGGAACATTTAATTTTGATTCAAACCCTATACATCGCAAGAGTGTATCTGCTAATACATTGTCTTTTCCCTGACAATAAGTAATCTGAAAGTTAAATTCTTGGGCAAATAAAGCCCAACGAGCTAATCTGCCTGTCGTTAATTTCATAGACAATAAGAATGTCAACGCCTTATGGTCTGTGACAATAGTAAGGCGCTGACCCAAAACAAGGGTACACCACTGTTTGAGTGCAAAAATAAAAGCTAAAGCTTCTTTTTCCGCTATTTTATAATTTAAGTCAGCTCCATGTAATACACGACTAGCAAAAGCAATAAACTGCTTGTCATCATTATTCAGCTGAAATAATACTGCAGCAATTGCATGTCCCGAGCTATCGGACTGCAAAAAAAATTCTTTGTTAAAATCAAGGTGAGCAATAAACGTTACTTCCAGGAATAATTCTTTGACCTGCTCAAAAGCTTTTTGGTAAGTTTCGTTCCATTCCCAACAGGTTTTTTTCCTCAATAGTTCTAATAAAGGACAAGATGTTTCTTCAGCCAACTTTTTGCAAAACCTGTGTTCATAGTACACGAGCGAGCCCTAAAAACCCTCGCAGTTCCTTAATATTTTTAGGGACAGGGAATTCCTGTATAGATTTTACCCTACTTGGATTTATACGCATTCCCTTTTTGGAAACTATGTGACCAAGGAACAGCGAGTTCCTTGGTTTATGCAATTTAATGGTGAGATTACATTTTTTAAATCTTTTAAATACTGCTTCTAAATGTCGCAGATGTTCCTCTGGACTTGACGAAAATACTAGAATATCATCAACGTACATTAAAATGAACACGTCAAAAGCTCCACCTAATACTTTTTTCATGCAACGTATAAAGCTCGCAACAGACGTCGATAACCCAAAAGGTAATAAGTTGAAACAATATGTGATCCCATCGTACAAGAAGCCAGTGTATTTCCGATCCTCTACTTTAATGGGTATTTGATAGTACGATGACGTCGTGTCAAGGGTAGATTGAATCTGACCCCGCTTACATTTGTTAACAACTCGTCGGGTAACGGTGGGATAAAGTGATCATTTTCCATTTTCCCGTTCAAAAACCGTGCATCTAAACAGATACGAATAGCCCCATCTTTCTTTTTAACAGTCACCAATGGCGACACATATTCCGTTTTACATTCAGAAATAATACAAGAACGTGTATTGTTTGTATTTTGGTTACTACCCTTCTGCAAATTTTGATTTGTTCTGTTCCCTAACCCAAAAGTTTCATCAATTTTTCTTACAAATCTTTCCAACTCGTCGACTGAATCAATGCCTCGCAATAATATACTTCTCTGTACATCCTGTGTAAAATGTTTACCTAACCATTCTACCAAAATTTTTTGACTGACCTTCTCAGTCAAAAAAAAAATCGGTTTCTGTGACCAACCTTAATACGTAATCCGCGCGACTACCTGCTTCAAATTGTCCGTATTTTAATTTATAATATAATTCTCGTTGATGATCTACATTCCAACACCTTTCATAATTATTAAATAAACTTTCTCGTGCTGCTGATCCCTCTAAACAACCAATGGCCAAACTAACCTTTGCTGTTTCAGTTACACCAGCACTTTTAAATAATTTATTAATTTTTTTTTTAAAATTGCATGGGGTGCATTTTCCCATCAGACCTAAATTTTATTCCTGCCCCCCTCCCCCCCATCACACCAAACTGAAAGAAATTTCTTATTTTCCTCTTCTATTTTAGGTATTATAATATCCGTAGGCAATAACTGTACATTTACTGGTTGCTTATTTTCAACATTTTCACGAACTGTTTCAGCTAATTTGGTAATACTACTTTGCATTTTAATCATATTATTTGATAGGTGTAATAAAACCGCTTACAATTGGGCTAAACCCAATCCTGTAGATTCATTTGATTCCTCGTTGTTATGCATTCTTTTTAAGCAAACTATTATCATAGCAAAACTTAACCGAAACCGGTAAAAATTTCTTTATAAAACAATGTTCAAAATTGTTTGTAATTTCAATATAAAACACCTTTATTTATTTCTCGGGTAACCTTAAAAATACTACACGAGAATCGTTTACTTTAATTATTACGCTAACTTTTTTCCTTAAAATGCATCGCATGCTGTTCGTTGACCTCTCATTCTGAACGTAAACAATATTATTGCACCACTGCAACAGAATAAACAGTTCTAGGTTATATTTGTGTTATTTGTTTATGTTGCCCCCTGCATGTTTTCTTTTTCAGACGAGTTTAACGGTTACATGCAGCACTCAAAGTTTTCGAAATGCATTAATTACAATTCTTCATATCAAACCTTAAGCGTAGAAAACTTCGTTGGTCGACTGTAACCCTTGCACTTATTTCGCTTTTTCCAAGTATATTTCTTCTTTAAAATGCATTAGCTTTTATTTCTTTTACGTTTTTTGTCGGCAGGTTTAACCATTAATTATCCAAGCCCCGTTGACGCCAATTTATGTAGTGCTCAAATCCATTGCTTGCTACGCCTCTAAAAGAACACTAACAAAAATAATTATGGATAAAAATTACGAACTCTTTAATATAAATACAAAAATCTCAGAAGATTCTTGGACAAAAATGGATAGCTGAACGACTTAAACGCTATTTTAAAACTAATGATAAATAATGTAATAATCAACTTAAGACGTTTTTAACGTCTTGCAACATTCAAAGCTGAAAACCGAATCCCCACTTATCAGTTCACTCCACATTTTGGCGCCTGCGCACTATTAGATTTCCTAACTATACACGCCTTTTCCGGTAGGAGACAATATTTAAATTGTAGTAACACATATCCGCACTACACTATGAAAAAAAATCATATAAAGCAGAACAATTTTTAATAAAAATGATGAAAAAATTAATAGTTATATGGGCCGAAATACCAAAAATCGCTGCGCACTATCATTTACCGGAAAAAGTTTATCACTATCAAAATCGAAGCACACAGCTGTCACAGCAATTACTTTTGATATTATTTCTACACGGAAGACAATTATTCCACGTAAACTTGCCTTGTTTTGGTAGAGGCAAATCACTTTAAGAAGAATTTTTGACATTTGACAGATTGTGCAGAAATAATAACATTGGCGTAGTTGAGTTATTATGGTTATGGGGGGGGGGGGAGATAAATACTTATGCACACTCTACCAAAACGACAGCAGGAAATGAAATAATATACAAAGGATAGAAAAAGCAGCTGATGACATTGAGGGTGACTTCGTGGTGCAGCTGGTGTGCGTGTGAATACTCAGCCCAAGGTCCTGGGTTCGAATCTTGACATGGTCCACTTGAAAAGTGTTAGGCGAGCAGTTTCATAAAAGTACACCCTCGTTCGAATGAGAGGTAAAATGTAGGTCCTGTGTGTGAATGTTGTCATGCACATTAAAGATCCCTACTTTGCTTGGAATGGCAAGGGTTCGGCAGAATTCAAAATTTTCAGGCAAAAAAAACTTGCTTCCTGACCAATGTAGTACCTTCGGGTGGAGCATTGAAAAATCAAACGTTGTTGAATCTCGAAGTGGTCCGATTGAATAATGTTAGGCAAGCATTTTTTATAAACATATGCCCATCTTTGGACGAGGAGTAAACTGTAGGTCCCGTATGTGAGTGTTGTCGTGCAAAGATTCTTACTTTGCTTGCAATAGCAAGGGTTCAGCAAAATTCAACATTTCTAGGTAAAAACTCTTCCTGGCCAATGTAGTACCTCCGGGTGGAGCATTGGAAAAATCAAATGTAGTGATGTCAATTGCCTATTATGTCAAAGGTCCCGGGTTCGAATCCCGACACACCCACTTGAAAAATTTTGGGTGAGAATTTTTCACAAAAATACATCCTCATTCGGATGAGAGGTAAAATATAGATCCCGTGTGTGCACACGAAGATCTCAACCTTGCTTGGAACCGCAAGAATTTGGCAAAATTCAAAAATTCCCAGTAAAAGAAAGTCACTTCCTGACCAACGTAGTACCTTCGGGTAGAGCATTGGAAAAACAAATCAATGTAGTGATGTAAATCGCCTATTATGTCCAAGTACGGGGTTCGAATCCTGACACTGTCCTCTTGAAAAATATTAGCTGAGCATTTTTCACAAAAATACACCATTATTCGAATGAGAGATAAAATGTAGACCAGGATATCTACGGGTACCGAAAATCCGGAAAGTACTGAAAAAGTGCGGATTTCGTAAAGCAAGTCCGGAAATGCAGAAAAAGTGCGTAATTTACACTTCGCGTACGGAAATTATGTGTCTGCCTTAGACATATAAAGAAAATTTGAATTCTATTTTGCAGTCTTTCATTGTGTGTATAAAATAAAATAAACAAATTTTTAAATTTTAACCTGCATTGGCCTGGGATGCAGAGTTAAAAATTTTATTAACTTGTTCTGTTTTTGCAGGAATTGATTCGAGGTTACTACTTGATCTGAATAAAACCACAGTCGCTAAAATGCCAACGATTTTATGAGGTACATAGGGAAAATATCAGAAAATAGTGTGCTTGTTAGGTTACTGTTAGCAGTGGCGTAACTCAAAACTGATAGGCCTCGCAAGAAATATTAAATTAAATTCTAGAGCTGTTTAATGGAGAGTTAAGTTATATCTGTAGTTGTCACAGGACCCTTTTGCGGACTGGACCTCCCCCACACCATGGAGGCTACAGGTGGTGAACGTTACGCCACTGACTGTTAGAAATGTTTTACTGGTAAACTTGACCAAACGAGTACAACTGCCACAAAGACATCCATAATCGAAAACGAATTATATAAAAACTCTTTTTAAGTTAGATCTATTATTTTCTATTAAGTTATTTGTGTTATTTTTTGCTGGAAGATTCTGCATTTTAGCAACGGCCAATAAAACCTCAATTAATATATCGCTTCACTTCACAAAGATCTAAAAGGAATTGGAGACAATTCCACAATTTATTTTTAACTTATTAAAAACGTCAATAGGAAGCATAACCTTTAAATTACTTTTAAAACGCAGTTTATTCGTGAAATATGAAGAGTTGTTAGCAGAATATTAACGTAATTATTTCAAAATTTCAATCTGTATTCTAATTTGCTAACCAACAAAATGTTTTTCTGACAGTTTTCCACACTCTCTCTTACTTTTGTAATTGTGGTTTTGTTTTCCAGTTTTAGTTCAAACACCCCATATCTATTGGTAGCTTGAGTGTTAGTCATAACGCAAACCAACACGATCTCTCTCGGTGACTCGTTCAGAGTTGCATTTTTTCCTTAATCATTACCAGTGGCGGTTTGTGCCTCTGAAATTAGGTGGAGCACAACTTATAACTACATAGAATTAAAACATGAACAATGATCTTATAATGGTTTCTATAAAGAGTCCATTCGATGTTCTCTTTGCCACAAATAAGTCAATCATTCTGTTGCTAAAATTACGCAAACACAAAATTACTGAATAAAAATATTGTTTATAAAACTAAGCCACGATTTACATTTCAGAAAGTTTAAGAAATGCAACAAAACAAGCAAATTATGAGTGTATAGCTAACAAGGAGCAACCTTCATCAATGCTCCAAGGATGCTCGCGAACAATACGGCGTGATGCATTTCAAAGTGTCAAAAAGTTAATACAAACTCACCTATTGGTTGTCGCAAGGACGTTCGGCGAACGTTCATTCTGTGTATTCTCTCTAGTTATAGCACTGTTCAACACAGAATGACATTGCAATGCGTTCAAAAACCGTATCGTTTGCGTACTTCTGTGCAACCCTTAAGAGGAGTGTGCATTGTGGTTAAGAACGTATTAAAAAAGTTAAAAAATTGAATGAAAAATACATAAATAAACATTTTCTATGCACTTTATTCTTGTATGTATACATTATCATGTAATTTTTTATTTTTTTATGTATGCACTCTGAACTAATTAAAGTATGCGATTGTTTTAATCATGCTTTTTTTGTTTTTCATGCAACAAAAAGTACTGAATTTTTTCAATTGGGGTTCTAAAAAGTACATAAAAATTACAGAATTTTTATTCAGTTGTTCCAGTAGACACCCTGTAGACCCCGTGTGTGTGTTGTCAAGCACGAAAGATTCCTACATTGCTTGGAACAGAAAGGGCGTGGCAAAATTCAAAATTTCCCAGTAAAGAAAACTTGCTTCCTGACCAATTAAGTATCTTCGAGTAGAGTCTAGTATATCCAAGGTCCCAGGTTTGAATCCCGACAGGGTCCGCTTGAAAATGTAGGCTAGAATTTTTCACAAAAATACACCCTCGTTCGAATGAGAGATAAAATGTACGTCCTGTGTATGAGTGTTGTCACGCATGTTACGTCTCCCCACCTTGCTTGGAACAGCAAAGGTTTGACAAAATTCAAAATTTCCAAGTAAAAAACTCTCCTCCTGGCCAATGTAGTACCTTCGGGTGGAGCATTGGAAAATCACTTGTAAGGCCAAAATAATACCTTCGAGTAGAGCATCGGAAAAAAACAAGTCAAATGTAGTGATGTAAATTGCATACTATACCCTTGGTCTCGGGTTCGAATCTCGACACTGTCCACTTGAAAAATGTTAGGCAAGCATTGTTCATAAAATATAATAATAATAATAATAATAATAATATACCCTCGTTCAGATAAGACATAAAATGTAGGTCCCGTGTGTGTTCTTCTTAAAAGTGATTTGCCTCTATCTAAATTTTTTCACTTTATATACTACTTTTCTCGAATTTACCTTAAAACAACTTATGAATTATATCATTTAAGCAATTAATCAAAATGATATGCCTGTTCCAAATACGATTCCACTACTAGCATAGCTGGATATTTTATAGAAATGTCGGTTTACCTAGTTTTTAAATAAATTAAGTAAAATTCTACCTAAACTTAAACTCTATTAACATAAAATAATTTTAAGTGAAGTTGCAAATATACTTTCCTAAAAAGACTTTAAATCTAATAAGTGTAACTACCATTCTATATGGGTACAAATATATATCTAGACTGCAATTTTTTCAATATAAAATCATTTTACAAGTTACTTTTTAAAAAGTAACAAACCACATTCCATCACCAATTACTAAATACTTGCAAAATCTATATTGTACCGATAGCTTCATTGTAGTTACGGGGAATTGCTATTTTGATAGTGGCAATGGCGCCAATATATGACATCACAAATATTGATGACGAAAATCGATTTAGAAATTGCAAGAGCTATACCACACTGAAAGGTGTGTATATTTTCGATGGGTATATCTTGTTGTGCACTAAGCAAACTTTACAACACACAAAAACAGGATGGAAATAGTACACTAAAAGATGTGCATATTTGCGGTCTTTTGTTGTGCATTAGGAGATACAATAAAAATGCCACGCACATAGTGTGCAGATTTGCGATGGGTCTCTTTTCCTTTAATCTAACAGGACAGCACACAAGTAAAATAATAAATAAAATATATATAACAATACGCAACTACTCTCATGTGTTGGGTTTCAACTTGGATTCCAATCCCTAGGAGTCTAGTCAACTGGCCAGACGCAGTTGATTTTTGCACCTTTTGAGTTTTTTGAGTTGCAACCTTAATGAATTATAACTTTTGTGTGGCAACAATTCTTTAATAATGTATGGTCCGATAAATTCGCATTTAAATTTTTCAGATCTCTGCCTCTATTTAGTATTACTGCATAACCCATTTTAAAATTATCCCATGCCCTTGATAACAGTGGTGGCCCATTATTTTAAAATTAGACGAGTACAAATGTTAAATTATATATTAACATTTAACCAACACATAAAAGTAAGTGGTTTATAATGATTTAGGTAAAAAGTTCTTTCTATAGTTTTGTCACAAGTAATTCAATCGCTCAGTTGTTAAAATTCTCGCTAGAATTAATATGTACTTTCTCAGGCGATAACACTGCTAATACATTTACAAATGCAATTAGAAATACCAAAATATTCTTTACAATGTTGTGGGATTATAATTAAGTTATAATAAATGCACAGCACAGACAGTATGCCTACGAAATACGAGCAGTCTGAAAAGCAGACAGAAGAACAGTAGCGGTCTTTGAAATGCCGTGCTTCAGATATTTGAGGATGGACAGACAAAGGTAATAACAAATAGGTTATAGAAACAGTAAGGGAACAAGAATATCTTTGGGAAAAAAATATGATAAATAGAAGGGCAGAATACGTTCTAAGGCATTTTTGGGGAATAGTATGGGATATATGACAAGCAGAGATAGGAAAAAAGAGGTGGATGTAGACCTAGATCAGATAGTGATAGATGCAGACTGTGCAAATTTCGGGGAAATCTGTAGGTTAGTTCAGAATAGGAAACAATGATGGTATGCATCTAACCAGTTTCAGGACTGAAGACCCAATGATGATGATATAATAAACGCTGAGTCGTAAATATACTTTTTTTATTAATTATAACCCTTTTTATAGTAAACAGGGTGTTTTATTATTGAACAATTTAACCATAATCGTAAACAGTAGGAATTAGAGACAGCCCGTCATACGTCGTTATCACAAACAATATATTACGTCTCACATATATTGTTAACACGTCTTTTGCTCACCACGGCTATGGTCCAACTCTCGCACGGTGGGGTGCAGCGCTGGTCGTTGTTCACAGGTGTGTGACGGCTTATTGGGCGATGCTGGACCGTATCCCACATTCGGCCATTCTGAACTGGATTCGCCACGACATCCTCAATATTTTGGTTTTCTTCAGGCTGGTCTAAATCTTCTACAAAATGATTGTCTTCATCGGTTATAGATGCCCATTGTTTCATATACTTCGAACATGTACTAGTTTTTTGAAGTCTCTCATGGTCGCCATCTTTCTCCATGTCATTCGAACTATTTTGCTTCACTTTAGTCACCTTGTAAGGACCCAAAAATTTCGACTTAACTTTTGAATCTGGCTCTATTCCCTCCGTTTTATAGCAACTAAATCTCCTTCTGTATAAACCACGGCTTTTTTTCTATTGTAGTTATCGATTTTAGCTTGCAACCCATGAATAAAATGTTCCTTTTCAATTAGTTCTTTGATTTTTTTAGCACCAAAGTGGTCCTCTATCATGCGAATTTTTAATCACTTCCAAATGCATCCCTTTTGGTATTACGAGCGACTCATAACCATCGATATACTTATATAAAATATTATTTTTTTGGAAATATTCGTCACGAATACCTAAGATTTCTTTAATAGTCTTCACTTCGTCATCTTCATCTTGTGCCTTTCTCACTTTAGACATCAAAGAATCTTCGATCACCATAACGGGATATCGGCTTAATGAATCGACATGCCTCATCCTGCTTCCAGTTCTATGCTCGATAACATAGTCAAAATCTTTTAATCTCATTACCCATCTAGTTACACGTGGGATCAGTTCTCTTTTATTAATAGTCTTAGTAAATACATCACAGTCTGTTACAATCTTAAACTTTTGACCAAGCAAATAAACACGAAATTTCTTTACCGCTTCAACAACTGCTAATGCTTCAAGTTCATAGCTAGGATACTTTCGTTCTAAATCCGTCGTCTTACGACTCATATAATATACTAGGTGTATCTTATTATCAAAAGAGCATTTTTGCAAAAGCACAGCACCAAATCCGTCAATACTAGCATCAGTATGCACTTCAATTTCATCCTGTGGCTTATAAATGTTAAACACGGGATTGCTACTCAATGCCTGTTTCAGTTGTTCTACGGCACATTTCTCTTTTTCGCCGAAATGGAATGTTTGTCCCTTTTTGAGCATATCGGTTAATGGGTTAGCTAATCTCGAATAATTGTGAACTCTTGAAGCGGTACAGAATAGGTTCCTAAGATTTTGTGCATATAACACTGGAACAGTATTCGGTAAATTTAATTGTGATTATGACCTTATTCCCCAGGCTTTGCAATTACCACCTGGAAACCCTACATGATTATAATGACCTTCAGGTTTTGTATAAAGTTTTGGCAGGAGATATTGATTGTTCCGAATTACTTAACCTGATTAATCTTAAGATACCACCGCGTAATACCAGAGATACATCATTATTTGTTTGCCCTATAATAGGGTTAATTATACTTATTTCTGCTCCTAACTAGGATGGTTAGGTCTGCTAATGCCCATTATTATAATGTATTAGGAATATCACAATCAGAATTTAAAAGGGAGTGTAATCAGCTGTTTATAACCCCACAGTGAGCTTCACTAGTTTTTTTCATGTATTTTAAGTATTTTATGAATTTGACATACATTTTATAATTCATATATTAGTTTTTAATATTTGGAATTATTGTTATTGTTAGTATTCTTTATAGTATTATTTATAAACATTAAAGGTGTAATCCGTATATGTGAATAAATAAATAAATGTCCTGAAATACCTTGTCAGGCCATGGAAGTTCTGTACGTCTTTAATCGTCTTCAACTCCGGAAACTTCATCACAGCAGATGTTTTTAATGAACTTGGGTATAACTTGCCATTTTCAATCACATGACCAAGAAACTCAACACGTCGATGAAGAAACTGACATTTTTTAAAGTTTATATCCAGCCCATATTCTGACGCAACTAGTAAAGTAGCTTTTAATTTTTCAAGGCCATCGCTTTCATTCCCGGCAGGAATTATTAAGTCGTCCATGTAAGGTAAAACAATCCCTTCTTTCATAAGATCTTTAAAAACGGCATTCACAATTTATTTATTCACAATTAATTTATTGATACCTCTATAATCAATACACAGTCTTAGTATTCCGTCTTTTTTCTTTACCAAAACGACTGGACTTGCATATTCGGACACGCATGGCTTCACTATTCCATCACGAATCCATTCTTGCACTTGAATATCTACTATTTCCCGTTCTGCAAAAGTTAAACGTTTAGGCCGACAAAGGACTGGCTCATCAGTTAAAACAATAATTTTCATCTTAACTTCTGTCGATTTAGATTTCACGAGACAGTAATTTTGAACCACATTTAATACTTCCGTTGTTGCTTTTTTACTAGATTCACTACTGATGTTTATGGAATCGCACATTCCATTTTCTACTAATATGTGCATAACCTCAGTAATATTTTCTTGCCCCTCAGATGTTATTAGTTTCATTTGACCATTTTCGATCAAAACAGTGGCATCATTTAACAGCTCTTGACTAATAATGATATCAACATCCATATCGTCTTGAGTAAAGTATATATTTGTCGAAAAGTCTAATTGGTCTATCTGAAGTTGGTAGGAATTCCACTCAATGGCTGTACCGCATTTCCATTAAATCCTTTTAATAGTTTGGATGATTTGTTCAATACAAGTTTTCCTAATTTATTATATAAATGCTTGCTTGCGACATTAACAGCACTACCTGTATCAATTAAAACGTTGCAGAAGTAACCATTTACGGAAACTACTTTCTGGTAAGCACATTTTTTCTTATTCGTAATTCTGTGCATTGGCGCCTCTGAATTTAACTTAGGACAATTCGTCGTCCAAAATTCTCGCACTTAAAACTCTTAAGACCCTTAGACTTGTGTTCACAATCAACTGAACAATGTCCAAGATCACCATAATTGAAACATCTTATTTTTATAAATGTTTTATTTCTCTTATTATCACCAGTACTTTTATTTTTATTAAATAATCTTGAAGGCGTTTTAATTTCCTTTGGTTGTGATTTTTTAATTTTTTCGTACACGAGCAGTTTTTCTTTAAATTGACTAAAACTTTTGGCACCATATAGTACTACTTTATTTACCCCATCATCTAAAATTCCATCAATACAATATTGTATTACGGATTCGGCTTCTAAATTTCCTTTCGACACAATTTCTTTCATCGCCAAAAAGTATTCATGAACCGTTTCGTTTTTCGTTATTGTTCTTTTAGAAAGTGTTCTATGGATATCGGCACTCGTAACTTTTAATGCAAATTCATTTTTTAACGCTCGCTTTAATTTCGACTAAGTATTAAGTCCAGTTTCACCTTGTACGAATAACTTTGCTAAGCTCGTCAAACATTTTTTAGCATACAAGATTGTTTGTAATTTGTTTAATGCGAAAAGCTGTGCTGCTTCGTCACAATCTGCTATCCACCTTTAGACTGGATAATTATTTTTTCCAGAAAAGGATCCTATAGCGCCTTCAATATCACGAAACGACAACAAAAAGCACGGCTTTGTTGATTCCAAGGTTTGATTGGCATTATTGTTACAAGTATCTTTGTTCCCGTCCCCGGTAGTATTAACTTCATGCGGTTCCTCAATATCGTCTTCATCTTTTGCCAATAAAAAATCACATAAAAAGTTGCAAATAGAATCAACAATTGCGTCTTTAGTCCCATCACCGTCTAATCTTAATACATCACAGGCTAAATAAAGCTAAATCGCCCACAGTAACACTTCTGATCATTTGTGCGGTTTTAATTTTGTATTCGTCAGAGTCAATTTCAAACTCAAAACCAGTAAAGTTTCTTAATCTACCTCGACTGCCACAATCATTATCATTATTAAAAACAATTCTATGAACAGCACGAATCGCTTGCACTGAAGAATTATTTATTTTCTTTGCAATAATCAGATTATCGTTCAAACATGCCATCATAAAATTGGAATAATAAAGTTTTGAATGTACTTTAATTGTACCTCTTGTTCATATAAACAGAATTATTTCCTGACCTTACTGAAGTGCAGTTACACGTTCATGTCAACTTTATCATAGACACTCATTGTTCGGGCTCCTGTCCCTCTCTTCTTGATCCTTGTTAACCCTTTCCTTTAACAATCATGAAAGGACTTAAAACCAGCAGCCGATGAGGGTGTTAGGTTGTCATGTTTGAACCACCGGAAGTGACAAACTAGTTTCGTGTTATGAGTGCTCATTGACAATAAAATAGTGCCGTTAAGCTCGCTATACAGTTAACAAATTACAGTCCACATCATCATTAGAGGAGTTTAAAGTAAGTGTTTATCTTAAGTAATGCATGATACATCCTTTGATCCAACATTTTGAGCCTTCGACCGGATTGAATTTCTTTTGTTAAATTGAATTTCACGCCCCAATTTTTTGATTTTGTTTGTTTTTTGATTGGTGCTATAAATTCATTATTGCTTTAAACTGTATAGACATTTGCTTAGAAGTTCTTAGAACAATTTGTTTGATTTGTTTTGCAATCTAAGTAAATTTTCGTTTTGAATACTATTTATTTTATGTTCAAGATCTATTCGAGAATTTAATTAAGATAAATAATAACGGTACTAAATAGCATTCTTGTGAGCTTGGGAAACAAGTATAGATACGGTTGGGATAGCAAATTCTTAAACCTTTCGGATTAAAGACAGGTGGTTTATGGTTGCAGCGTAGTTATTCTTTTGTTATCTTTGCTGTGCAGTATTTTTACAAACCTTGGTGTTGTTATTCCTTTTAGAAGATTTAGGCATTTTTCAATTTTAATTTTGTACACCTACATTTTACAGTGGTATTGTATTGTTTATAGAAACAGTACTTGTCATTTATTGCTCAAACATCACTTCTTTGGGAGGTCGTAAAAACGACCTCTTCCTATAGAATTTTAAAGCTTGTAGTTGCCGGCTTTGTTGCTTTAGGTGGTATTGAACCCCTTCACAATGGTAGTTACCACAGAAAGGTTGATTTTTCAAGGTAAATCGGCGTTAAGTAGATTAATAGCATTGCAAAGCACATTGTCTAATTTAGATGGGACCGGTGATACTTTTGCGCAAATTGAAGCCAGTATGCAATTAACTTCGCAGATTATATCAGATTTTGACAAATTGTATACAGAATGCATCTTAGATGATGAATGTATTGAAGAAATTTCGGGTATTCGAATTAGTTTAGATAAATATTTCTTGCAGATTAGAGCATGGTTCACTGAATGTCAAAGGGAGTTTGAAACTAAAGTGCCTCTAGCATCATTGGTGGACAATTCCCAGTCAACCACAAACAACATACGCTTGCCGACAATTCCATTAATAAATTTTAATGGGAAAATTAAGAATTTGAATCATATTACAATGCATTTCATACTTTGATCCGTTCAAATCAAAAACTTTCTCCTATTGAACAGTTCTATTTTTTGTTAAACAGTTTAGATGACAAATCTAAACAACTCGTTAATCATTTATCGGTCTGTGACGCAAATTACGGTATTGCCCTAAAAATTATTATAGATCGCTATGAAAATAAAAGATTAATTGTTACAAATTATTTAAATTGCATGGAAAAGGCTCCCAAATTGAATTGTGCTACGTCGGATAGTTTAAGATCCTTATTAAACGTATTCGTTGAAAGCTCCAGTGCTTTAAAACTTTTGAAAATGTCGATCTGTTTGATTTTGTTCTTTTTAATTGGATATTACAAAGGTTAGATTCAGACACCGCCAAACGTTTCGATATGCAGAATACTAGTGAAATGTCACGTTTTGAAGAATTAAGAGTGTTCTTAGATCAATCGTGTAAGGCTTTAGAGATCAACGATTTGATGTCTCAAAAAGCACCGAAAACCGTCAACTTTGCGACTAAAAGTAAAAGTGAGCCTTCAACTTTGAATAGTCAAAATTCAACTCATGGGACATTTGTATCTAAGACGTCACCTAACAAATGCATAGTGTGTAATGACTTGCACTTGATTTATGGTTGCAAAAAGTTCCTTGGTAAATCCAGTCAGGAACGATTTGGTTTTGTTAAAAAGAATAATCTCTGTTTAAATTGTTTGTGTAGTTCGCATCGTGTCAAAATTTTCCAATCAAAGGTTGTTTGTAAAAAATGTCTTAAACCACACCACACGTTGTTGCATTTTGAGAATGCAAATACTTCTCCTACTACATCAGCAGATCATACAAAAAAAATGGTTGAAGGGAATGAAACAAGTGAAGCTTCTTCGTTTTCGATGCAGAGGGCTGAAGTTAGTTCATTCTTTTCTCGTTCAGTTGCTAATGCAACAACTTTGTTAGCTACTGCTCAGGTAGCGATAATCGATGGTTTTGGAAAACTACAAACTGTTAGGGCACTCTTAGATAATGGGAGTATGTCAAATTTCATGATAGAAAGGTGTCGTCAAAGGCTTTTTTTGCAGAAGCATAAAAGCTTAGCAAAAGTACAAGGTTTGGGCTTGAATGCGTCTACTATCAGTGGTAGCTTATCATGTCGTATTCATTCTTGTAATCAGGCTGAAACTCAATCCAATTTCAATTTAGATTTTTTTTTGTTTTACAGGAAATATGTGGTCAACTGCCGGCCACACCTTTATCAAAACGCCATTGGGATCATATCGATGGATTACAATTAGCTGATCAAAAGTTTTTTGAACCTGCGAAAATTGATTTGTTGTTAGGAGCAGACATTTTCGCACAAATTTTGTTGAATGAATCTCGGATCGGCCAACAAGACGAACCGGTGGCCATTTGCACCAAATTTGGTTGGATTGTGACTGGAAAAGTAGGTTGTTCAGAAACTATTTCTACTTCGTTGTGTGCTTATGTGGAACCAATAGAAGACACGCTACTTCGTTTTTGGGAGCTGGAAAGTGTTCCTGCTCAGGTACAAGAAAATGCAGAAAACGTATTGTGTGAAAAGACGTTTGTCGAAACTTATTCTAGAAACGATGCAGGTAGGTTTATGGTTTCATTGCCTTTTAAAGGACCAGAACCAATTTTTACTGATTCTCGTGCAATCACTTTAGGTTGCTTTTTGGGGTTGGAAAGACGTTTGCAGAATGACTCGCATTTACGAGCGTCATACAATCTTTTCATGCAAGATTACATAAACACAGGGCACATGAGTCCTGTACCTCTTCTGTCGTTGGATAGTAGTCTTATTTATTACATTCCGCATCATGTGGTAATAAAGCCAGAGAGCACAACAACTAAATTAAGAGTTGTGTTCGATGCAAGTGGAAAAACCTCAGACGGTATTTCACTAAATGACATGTTGTTACAGGGAAAATCACTACAAAAGGATATTTTTGAACTTCTATTGCAGTTTCGGATTCACAACATTGCTTTCATGGCGGATATCAAACAAATGTATCGCCAGATCGAGATTATACCAGAACATCGAGATTTCCAACGTATTTTGTGGAGATTTGATTCATCCGATCCTCTTGTTGATTACTGATTGAACACCATTACTTATGGGATAAAAGATACTCCTTTTCTTGCTCTTCGTACGATCCAAGAATTAGCGAGATTGGAAGCGGTCCGTTACCACCGCACTTCACTTGTTTTATTGTCCAACTCATATGTAGATGACACCATCAGTGGTTGTGAAACTGTTGAAGAAGCCAACTTGCTAGTTCAAGAACTGACTGAATTATGTAAGCTTGGTGGTTTTGAACTTAGAAAATGGAATAGTAATTCCACCCTTGTCTTGTCAAATATACCCAGTTCACAAATCGAACAACCACCACTGACGTTTAGTCAAGGACCAGAAGTGACAAACTAGTTTCGTGTCGTGAGTACTCATTGACAATAAAATAGTGTCGTTAAGCTCGCTATACAGTTAACAAATTACAGTCCACATCATCATTAGAGGAGTTCAAAGTAAGTGTTGATGTTAAGTAATGCATGATACATCTTTTGATCCAACACTCATAATCATGCACCGTGCTTCTAATTTAACGAGCGATTACTCGATTTTACGATTTGCTTACAAGGCTGTTTTGTACTAATTTCACTATCTATGAACGACCTACTGTTATAAGATTTTTAAATTATAGGGTATCGTTTACTTTATTTCGCTTTATCCCCGGTCGAGCCCCTATATGTGGGTTTATAATTAAGTTATAATAAACACTGAGTCATAAATATACTTTTTATTATTAATTATAACCCTTTTTATAATAAACGGTGTTTTATTATTGAACAATTTAACTATAATCTTAAACAGTAGGAATTAGAGACAGCCTATCATACGTTGTTATCACAAACAATATATTACGTCTCACATATATTGTTAACACGTCTTTCACTCACCACGACTACGGTCGAACTCTCGTGCAGTGGGGTGCGGCGCAGGTCGTTCACAGGTGTGTGACGGCTTGTTGGGTGATGCAGGGCCGTATCCCACAATCTCTAGCACAAATTGCAATTGATGAAGCTCACAGAACTTGAACGATTGCACACATGCATGTAATTCAATGCAATGGCCACTTGAATCATACTTATTAGATAAAGCTCTGCTTTTCTTTCAATTTGTATAAAACAAAATTTATTATTAACGATGTTAAAGATATTGAATTTTAACTTTAATTTAATTATTTTAATGAGGCAAAAAAATGCAACATCATTTTCATATAAAATTCTATTCAGAAAAATATCCACATTGAAAATGTCGCTGTTGTACCAGTTTTTGTAAAAATATCAGAAATAATACAATGGCATTAAGGAACATGTAGTGGTAACTCTAGTAACACATTTTAATTCTTTACTGAAAACTACTCTGAAAAATTGTATAATCTCTAGTTCACACCTATGTCACGTGTGTTTGGCAAAATTAAGTGCTCTTGTTTTTAGCGGGGACTGTGCAGCAGATGCTTATCTTAAAATTTTTTTATTTTATATTTTTATTTTAATGTATTAGGTTAAAGAAGGTACTTTATTGGAAGGTGTAGGAACGCAGGTCATATCTCTTACGAATAAGGTATTTACTTTTATTTCCATTTTATTTTTTGTTTTAATTTATATATTAATAAAACTAATATAGGTTTATACAAGGTTTTGCAATTAATTTTATTGCTAAATTTTATGCATAATTTCATATACATTTCAGCATTTTTACTATTTATGTTATTTGAATAATACCATGACTAACGCATTGCAATGATTAACAGTACATATGTATATGGATTTAAATTACTGCTTTATAATCAAAATTAATCACCTTTTTAGTTAGATGTACAGTGATAGCACCCATTAACGAATAAATTCCTTATCGTCTTGTGATAAATAGACAAAAGATTGTTTATGTATATATTGCAATTAGTATATGCTAAAACATGACTAACATCTTAAACGATACAGGTCTATTACTTAATTATTGCAACAATTAATATTCATATCGTAGCCTGTTAAACAATTGTGTAAATTTCATTTTGCTATATCTTTCTTCTAAAAATCGAAATGGATGGTAATTATTTTTTAAACGTACTACAGTTCTAAGGTGGTAGGATCAACACCCTCTGGCATGTCAGCCAAACCATTTGATTTTCACCAGTTTGTTAAACAGAATTAAATGGAATCTAAGGATGCGGCAATTTTTTATTTTGCAAGCATATTCCATTTGGTCTATAAAAACCAGGAGACAAATTCAATAATTTCCAACACTAGAAATTCTGATACTATTCAGTAATCAATTCACGTAATTTCTTTGCCTGAGAATACTATGAATTCTTTTTCTGTATTCTTTCTTTTGGAAGAAAACTTACAGATTAGAATTAAACTCTTGCAGTCTTTTTGTTCGACACAAATCCTTTTAATGACATGTGTATAAGGTAGGTTATCAAAATTATCTTGCAAATAAGGAATTAATTAACCTCCCGACTGATAATGTTTAATATGAATAATTGCATTTTCTTTTAATTTGATATTCTATAAAGCTTTTACTTTATGTATAATAAGGACTCGATGTTACAGTTTCACACCCACATTCATAAAAGCATTTTCAAATGATATTATTTATAACTTGGCTATTTTTTGGTAACTCACAATGATTTTAGTCAAACAGCGTATCATAATTCTTGCTTAAAGTTGTATATATTGTTGTGATATTGTAGCAATACCTCTATGCGCCCTTTTTGTGAATTAAAAAGGTAAAAAATTTTAATCTCTCAATTTTTGATTTTTAATATATAATTTTAATTAAGCACAAATTATTATAATGTTCTCAAAAATATTTACAACATATGAAAAGGTTAAAATTCTTTAACTAGAATTTTCTTTTAATAACTGAATTAGAAAATTTAATATTATCATTCCCAAAGATGATCAGAAAAAAGCCAGCAAAATCATTATTATTATTAATTATCGACTGAAGCCTGAACGTTCATTTAACCTCTTTTACTATTTACGTAATTTATAACATATACTCAAAAACTAAATCTTGCGGACCCCTCACATAAATAATCATGAAAGCAATTTTTAAAGTATTTAAATTAGTAATATTCAATTAAATGTTAAATCTTAAATTATTCGGTTTAGCAAAGTGCAGTGAAATATCCACAAATAAAATAATAAACATTCAGATTGGCTAACGTGGTGTTTTTCAGTTTAAATCAGTCTCTGGTCCAACCATTGTGTGCATCCCTCATAGCATCGCCTTAAATACACTAGCATACTCCATTAAACTCCTTCACCATTAATCATTGAAGTAAATGCATGTTGCATTTCCTCATTTGTTCCAGTAATAATCGCTTCAGCATTTATTTAAACTTGTATTTATGTAGACTGGACTCAAGTAATTATTTAAAATTTGTCACCTGTAATTGTTTAAAGCTGTTTCCCGTAATCATTTAGACTTGTCTCCAGTGATTCTTTAGAGTCCTTTTTATTAAGGTTTATATTAGAATTTAAATTAAAACAATTTTTAGTTACTTACGTTTTTCTATTTAAGGATAAAACGACAAACCCATCATTTTTCCATATTCAGCGGTATTATTTTACACTTCACAATTACTCACTTCACGTGGATATTTTTGTTTTCAGAGACGTAAACTATGCTGTACTTCATCATGAACTGATTTGTTTACAAATTTGGTCATATTTAAATGCACCGTCTATCTATTGACAAACGCAAAGTTCGTTGTTTGTATATACTTTCATATCAGGTTTTCGGATATCCCATGGTATTATTGTTGTATATTAACATCAACACGTTCCTCTTGTCACGTACAATTTCAAGTTAATAGCATTGATTCGCTTGGATTTTCTTACTTCTAGATAAGTAAACCATTGTTTGTTCAAATAAATTTGGTGAAGTTTGATTTTTAATTACCATGGCTTGCTTGTTTCCAATAAATCAGGTGTCGATTTTAATTTTCTAGTCACGTAGACGAATACATGCATTAAATTATATGCGTTTGCTATCTACACATTATTAAACCTGCTTGTTTTAATTAGTATTCTTAATGTAATAATGATGCGTTATCCATGCATGTCATGTTTCAGCTTACATTTATGTTATTTAACGACTTGCGGATTTGTTTTATTTAAATAAATCTTCAAAATATTTTTCATTAACTGAATTAATTATGATTATTATTTATATACAGGGCGTTGTGATTTACCTTCCAGTCTAATCATCGTATTTCTTGTTTTCTTCAGAAAACTGTGTCGTTTTCTGAGCCTTTATGTATTTTATGTGGAGTGCACTATACTCTTGCTCCTAACTACCCCTAAATGACCCCATTAACATAGCAATATGTATTTATATGTTTTTTTTCTTACATTTTGGGACCGAATTTACACAATCTACATACGTTTTTCATCATTTTAAGGAAATATTTTAGTATGTGCCATTAAAAGCATTCAACATGTTTTACTTTAAAGGAAACTAAGGTTACAGGGTTTTACGTTATGTTGTGCTAAAAACGAAACTTACGATACCTGTAAACATTTATTAGCAACAGCAAGGGTATCGAATAAAATTATAATAAATTGGTACATTGAGCTGCAATTGAAACTGAAATACAATTCACGACCCGTACTATCTATAATACGTAAGTCTTAATATTAATAACGTGGTCGGTGAATTAAGATAATCATTCACCTTTCACCATCAAAACGTCACTCTCCCACTATCCCCGCTTAACTCGTAGCCATCGCCGCCTTCCTTCTTTCTGAATTACATATATACGATGCGGTTACAGTGCTGCAGAGCACAACAGTTGGTGGATTTTGTTAGCATGGCGATCTTCTGTGGATTATTTTGAGGACACTATCTTAATTAAAAAGTGTTCCATCTAGCTACGTTTGGCTGTATGGCTAATGAAAAGTTAAATTATCTGCTAATAAATGACACTATTTTTTTCAAGGAAGCAAGTTTTAACACTCGACTTTTGTCTTTAGGGAATCTTATGAACTGACAAGTGCAATTTTTGTAGACTGGGTTATATGTTTACACAACTTGCATGAATGTTCAGTCGAAAATCCCTATGCAATTAGACTCCATGGACATCAGCAACTTTTTTTGTAAACATATGGAACGGTATTATCAATATACGAATAATTGGTCTATATTATTTGTTCAATCGTGTAAGCGCCAATGATTATTTTGAATTTTTGGAGGGATTGTTTGACAATTTGCCCCTAGCCATAATATCAAATATTAAATTTATGCACGATGGTGCGCTACCACATGTTTGATCGATGTGTTGTTGGTTGGTTACACCAAACTTTTGATTTATGGATTGGTCGCCATGGGCCTCAAAGTTGACATGCCGAATCTTCGGAGCTAAACCCATTGGATTTCTTTTTATGGGGTTTTATAAAAGATATTGTTTATTGGACTACTGTAGAAAATTGGACAGATTTGATTAACAGAATTAATCTAGCTGTAAATCAAATTACTCCTGAAATTTTTGCCAATTATTACGTACAGTTTTGGCGCCCCCAGAAAATTAACCGGGAAATCACAAAAACTCTGAAGTACTCTATTAAAAATCCTGTTTTGTAAAATACTGAAAACCTCGACCGTACTAACAAAATTGGTTGCCAATTAGTTCAGTGAGAGTGTTTTTAGTGGCTTCATGGCGTTGTAGGTATGCATGTGACTATTGTGGCCAAGGTTGCAGGTTTGAATCGGCTTGAAAAATGTTTGGCGAACAGTCTTTACAAAAATATGTTCAAATCAGAGGTAAAATATAGACCACGTGTGTGGGTTATCGCACACTTTAAAGATCCTCGTGCTTGGAACAGCAAGGGTTCGTCAAAATTGAAAATTTCTCGATTAAAAAAAACTTGCTTCCTGGCCAATGTAGTACCTTGGGGTGGAGCATTAAAAAATCAAATGTAGGGTGCAAGTGTTTGAAGAGGGTTCTAGGATGCTGTCAGGAAATCTGTCTTGATCGGTAAGTATCTTGGACGTCACCTAACCTCGCAGAATTTCTAGGAAAAAACCCTAAAAAAAAACAGGAGGATGCCAAAACCTGAAATTAGGAGAGTGATTGTGGCTGTAAAATGTACCTGAAAAATCATTAAGGACACTTGTTCGTAAACATAAAACAACCATGAACCCTAAGAACACATCTATTTAAAACTGCTAGCTACAAAGGTTTCTGAAAACAAATGTTAAATGAATAAATTTTGTTTGTCGTGAAGGGGCGGGGACACTAGCAATAAAAGGGTGTGCCAGCTAACTGTAGTGGTGTGGGAGTGGGCTTCTATTGATAAATGACATTGTAACAATAAAATGGTGCTCTGGCTAACTGTAGTGATGTGGAAGTTGGATTCTATGGATAAATGAGAAAGAAAATAAAGAAACACAAAAATTATAAATAACAAGTTTTTTATTTCAAAATTCTACATTATGTTAACACTTACTCTGAAAAGGTCTTTGTACAATCAAAATTGAGGGTATCAAACAGTCCATCGCCCCAATTCCTATGGTGTCATTTTTATGTGGAAGACTTATTCTGCATAATACTCCCTTGCTTTGGTATCCTAAAGTTGGACATTGTTTATGAAACTTCTCAAAAAAATGCTCCTTCCAAATAAGTCTATCACTGGGGTAGCTGGATATCCTTTACAAATCACTGACTTTACACCTATTTCCTAAATCAATTAAAATAATAATCTACTTGCTACGTACATTGACATAGCTGGCTGAACAATGCAAGAAGACCCGGGCTCAGTTGGTGAATAGCCGGGGTTTTATAACTACCAAGAAAAAAGGAACCTAATGGGAAGACCTGCAATAAAAATATATTTGCACTCATTCATAAATTACAACAAAACATACATAAAAACTTATAATTAAACAAAATATTTTACAGAAATGAAAACCAACAACTACAACGTAACCCAACAAAAAACCCCAAAAGAAAGCATTTTTGTTTCCAAGGGCGAGCTGTCATTTTTAAGTACTATCCTAATTAAATACTAAGAAAAGAAAAAACCAAAATTGCCCCTCCAAAAACAACAGCTCTAAAACATCGTAATCCTAGAATCAACTATCCACAATAAATCACGTATTAATTTTGTAGCTGAAATTACTTAATTAATCCCTAAAACATATTAGTAAGTAAAGTTTTTCATAAGGACTAACTCAATTTTTTATATTACATTAAGTTGCACGTTTCATGGTATTTATTAAGCATACTTCTAAATATTACATGCAAATCTAGAGTGAGTATTATATTGTTAAAATAATTCAGGAAAAAAATCTTGAATAAACATTGCATAAAACTTCTTTTACCACACATCAAAGAATGGATCAACGCTCTTAAAATATTTTAGAAAAGAAAATTTTGAATAATCATTGTGTAAAACTTCTTTTTACCACACATCAAAGAACGAATCAACACTTACCCCAAAGTCGAGGATGATGGGCCATCAAGTAGGACCAAGGCGTCAGAACGGTCCTACTTGCGGAGACGCACACAGCGTGTGCGAACTTTGGGAGAATGGAAACACCAAAAAGGGAAATTACTACGACAACAACGAGCCACTGTTGTCGTCGCTAGAACAGAATTTTTGTAACAAATAAAACATTTTTAGTAATCAGAATGCCAAACTATCCGAGTATTATCCAGCAGGCGATTAGACAATTGCAACACGGGTTTATCTAATAGTTGTTAATAATAAGAATTCAAAGCAATCGAAACGTGGGTTATCCAAATAATACGTGATCTTATTTCAACAAGTCTTTCGACTGACATACCATAGTAATTAATTATTCGCTATCGTAAGGTATAGTAAGTTCGCAGACAGCTAAAACAAGGTCCCGACTATTTACTTTTATTTAATATTGCGAATTTTCCATTTGGTAACGTAAATAGATTTGAAAGGATATTATTATTGCGCGTACTGTTGTGAAGATGTAAAAATACAGGATGATGTTCTAAAAATTTAAGTGGGCTCTATTTGCATGAATTATGAGTTACCAGCAAAAGATATATTTTTAATTTAGGCCGAAAATAAACGTAACAAACCTAAACTTAACCTCTATAACATAAAAATAATTTCCATACACATACAAATATTCTTTTTAAAGGATAAATTCCTAACGTCAAATGTAGCCAGGTGTTGCTAAAATGTCATAACGAAAATCTTATAAAAATCTAACCCACCAACAAAACTATTTGCCACTCCAAATTTTTCCTTTTTTACTATTTAATAATATCCCAAATTATTGGTAATGTCATTCATCAAAACAAAAACCAGTTAAATATCAACTTTGTGCTATATCATCGTCCTTTGCGAAATTAGTAAATTTAACACTTAATACCCTAAATTTCATTAATAAATCTGGCATCTCAAATCACTAATTAGTCTACCTAAACTTTATTTTCTCTTAATTCCCCTATTGCCATTGGGAATGGCCATACAATTTTTCTTTGAGCTTTGTACATTTACCCTTTCTTTTCAATTCACATTATTTCGCATATAATACGAATGTTTCAACCCCTAATTCCACAATCCCATTTGTGCTCGTCTATCTATGCATCTTCCTGTCACCCAAAAAATTTACAATGCCATGGATGGAAGAAAACCTGTAATAGCCATCTTTCTAGATTTGCAAAAAGATTTTGATACAGTTTGTCGTAAAAAATTATTGAATAAACTTGAGAATGTAGGTTTTCGTGGGATTGGTTAGAACTACTTTGTAGTTACTTAACGAATCGTCAACACTGTGTAACACTCAATAACGCATGTAGTGAGTATGGAAGTATAACGTATGGTGTTCCCCAAGGGTCTGTACTAGGTTCGGTACTCTTTTTGGTATATATTAATGATTTACTAAACTTAAATCTAGATTGCGATATTGTTTCATTTGCAGATGATACTGTCTTGATTGTACAAGATGATGAATGGAATAAAGTTATGACTAAAGCATCGCACTGTTTAAGCATGGTAATCTGCTGGCTAAGCGATAATTTATTAACATTACATGTAAGCAAAACCAAATACATGCCTTTTGCATCATATAGAGATGGTCTTCCACCATTGAATAAAATGACTGTATCGGTAAATTATGGTAGTATACAAACCAATAACAATATACTTCAAGTCAATATTTTACCTGTTTTAAAGTACAAATATCTTGGTATATTTATTGATTGCCACTTAAAGTGGGGTGAACATATTAATTACTTATGTGGAAGGGTAAGGTACTTAATTTTTCAATTTCTCCTACTCGGAGAAATATTAACTTTAAACCAATTTATGATTATTTATATAGGGTTGGTACAGTCATTATTAAGGTATGGAATTGTAATCTGGGGTGGTGCCTCAAACAATAGGATAATTAAACTTCTTGTAATGCAAAAACAATATTAAAAATAATTTTTAAAAAAACTCAAGAACCTACAACACTACAGCACTTTTTACCGAAACTAACACTTTTAATCTTAAACAGTTATATTCCTATGAGATTTTTAAATATTTCCATAAATCTGGTATAAAACGTACGATCAACCACAAATACAATACAAAAAGCAAAAACCAGCTAAATGTAAAAACGCACAAAATAAGTAAGCACATCAGCCAACAGAGTTATGAATATGTTGCTCCTCGCCTATACAATCAATTACCAATTGAACTTAAAAATACAGGATATCCGAAAATTATTGAAAACATGGGTTGCTAAACACATCAATATACAATAACTAATTAAGTATTTAATAGGAACTTCAAATAAATGTATTTCCATACATGATTAATAATTATCTGTAAAAGTAATTAAATGTGAACAACTTAAAATATCTGAAATGTGTTTACCTGTTGTACAAAGAATAGAATTTGCAGACTAGTTTGTAATATATACACAGCATCCTCGTGTACAAGCAATTATAGCTTCTACGAGGTATACTTACATTTTATTTTTATTATTAAAATTTATTTTATATTTTATATTAATATTGCTTTTATAAAACTATAATACACCTTTATTGAACATTTGTAAATAATGGTATTTGTATAAATAAAAATTTCTTTCTTCTTTCTTTCTTCTTCCTACATTTGATATTTTCATGTCAATGTTTTCTATATAATCAATCGATTTCTCTCTCAATTGAATATAATTATTGTTCTTAATTCCCTTCTACTTTGTTTGTTGTCCGTGGTTTTCATACACAATTTTGCTATTGAGTTTATAAAAAATGACCCGCCGGAAGTTCCTGCTACCATGTAATTTACATAAGTGTTGTGAGAGGAATAATAATAATTAAGTACAATGATGGTCATTTTCAACAATTCAAGTAATAAGTATCAGGAATTTCATGTTGTCAGATTTGCATTTCCGTTAATTAGTTCCCTTCGGTACAGGAGAACTCATTCAAAATGTTCGTATTGACTTTTGTTCTAAAATGACTTAAGGAAGATCGACGTTTAGTAGTGACGTGATCTACAATTTAGTCTGCAGATTAACACTGTCAAAAAAATAAATATGAAATGCAGAACCATTTATTTATTGAACATTATTGATTAATGCATGAACCTTTATATTGTTTACAAAAATGACACGATTTCGTCTGTCAACGTCTTGCGGTTTATTATTCTAAGTTTTATGAGATTTGTCAGAATGCTTTTCTAACTCGGCAACCGTAATAGTTTCTAATAAATTTGATCGCCCTTTTAAAAATTTAAAAAGATCTTCTAAAATAGGTAAGCCTTTATTGCCCTTCAAAAAGCTTCCCATTCTTGTGCAGATGTATTGTCTAATTTTGATGCGACAATGTATACTAATGGAACATCTCAATGTTCTATTGGTTACTGAAGATACTTTAAGGTCTTCAAATTTGTGTTAACCGTATCTATAAGCTTTCGAATTTGAAATGATGACTTACTAGTCAAAACTTCTAGATTAAAAATAGATTTTATATGGTTATGAACGAGTAACCTTTTATTGTCATACCTCGAACATAAAATTTCCCATGATATCGTATAATTCGAATCTGATATGGGTATTGCTTTAATTACTTGTTCCGCGCTATTATTTTTCAAACTAGCCTTCAAATAGTGGAATTTTTTAGTGTTTTTAATATTTTTATTAAGATGAATAAGTGATTCAAATGTATTTTTATAATCGAACTATTTAAAGTACGAACCGTCAAATTTTGGCAAATTTATCGTCAGCAAACGTATGCCTGAATTAGGAGTGTCAGGAGGAGATGCTCGCCTAACATCTTTTGATAATTTATTATGAGCTATCCCTTTTGGGGAAGCATCTTAGCTAGCCCGTGAGCCTACTTCTGGTTTTAGATCTGATGCATATGTTTGAATCGTGTACTGAATGAACTTTACACATTAAAGAAAAATATGCATCTTCAAATTAGCTATCATCCTCATAGCCCACAGTATCTTCCGGATGCTCGAGATAATCAATTTTTAATTGAATCGCCTCGTATTCCTCCAGCAAAGGGACAAAACGAGTATAACGCTCTTTCAGTTCAATATACTTCATTTTTTCATTTAAAATTGTAAACTCTTGTTCATACTTTTGTTGAAACTTAGTTAACTTCGTTTTGAGAACACCTCCCTTCGCTATAAACGTCTTTAATTGCTCAGACATATTTGAAAAATACTCTTAAATTGAACAAAAAACTTTTAAATTGTGTAAGAATCTTGCTAGAAATCATTCACATAAATCATGCCAACACTTTTAGGCTGTATGTATCAAAATTGACTTTCTTAATTTTTCAAACACGAAATAAGAAAATATACGCTTAAACCTACTTTCCTCACTTGGCATAAGTTAAATATGACAATAAGGGGGTAATATTTGAAATTGTAAATACAACCACTAAACGTTTTTAGGCTATATAATACTAATTTCAATGTTTTACTGTGTTGCAAAACATGCAAATAAAGCTTTTCTATAAACCACGAAAATGTTTTCAGGCCGCACAATATAACGCGCAGTTATGAATATGAATACCGCTAGCATATGCTACATGCCTTTCTCAAGCTCAAGGTTAGACGCTTGCAAGAACTAGTTTGTCAAAGTAATAAAATTGCATGCAAGGACCAATAAGCTCTTTAAAACCTTAATATTTTCTGCCCTCAGGCAATATTTTAACACAAATCGGGAATTTTAAAGTTGGTGTTTCTTCGCTGTGGCATAGATACTCAATACTAGTTTTAATGGATATTAATTTCCATAGGATCTGGCTCGAAGACCATGTTTAGTAGTGACGTGAACGTGATCTACAATTCAGTCTGCAGATTAACACTCTCAAAAGAAAATAAATAAGCAAAATAAATATGAAACGCATGAACCTTTATATTGTTTACAAAAATGACACGACTTCGTCTGTCAATGTCTCGAACGCAAGTGTTTCTTGACAGGTGGACAAAATTATATATCCCCACTCCCACAATGTTCTCAACAACGCCAGCTATATAATGCAAAATATAAATTCAAACTAAGACTTAATAAAAGATTTAACAATCGATATGTGTACACAATACACCAATAAGGTAACACTCTGTATTGTTTATTTTCTACTTGTGTGTATTTTTAGGTAATTATGCATAGGCAATTAAAGGTTGATAAATATCAACAAAAAAAAAACATACACAAAAAACTTGTACTAATCATTCACTATCTGTTCACTTATAGAAAGCATTCAAACTCTCACTTCAATTCTGAATTTTCATTTTGGGAAGTATATCCGAAATTTTGTTATTTTACATTCTATAACTAAGGATAAGGTTTGAAATGTTAGCTATTTTAGTTAATAATTTCTGAGTCTCCTCCAGTTTATTACTGCAATGCAAATAATATTGTTCAGCAAAAATGAATTTCAAAATGTCTTGATTTATGCAAAGTTGAAAAATAATCATTATGGACAATATTATTATTTACTGATTGCAGATTCGAATACTTTATATAGAAAGATCAGGTTCTAAACATAAAATCAAATTTAGCCAACATTGCAACATTTGTGATAGATAACACTTCTGCAACAAATTTTTGTGTTGCTGAAATCAATCAAGGCACAATTTTTAGTACTATTGCCATGTACGAAGTCACTTCATGCACTGTAACACTTTACAGAATGTATAGTATTAGCTTTTGCTTAAGACTGGGTTGAAATGCAAGAGTTGCAAGCTTTATGGAACCTACTATGTAAGAAATGGCATCTAAATACAGTCACATTTTGTGTTTTTGTAGGAGATGTTGATTGAAAGGATACTTCAAGTAGCACTGTACCTGAAATGTTATAAAAATCCTTTACTACGTTTCATAGTCATAACTTGTAGGAAACCCCCTCAAAATAGTCTAGTCACCATCAGGGATTTTCTTATTAATTTATAAGAACTTAGAAGTTCATAATTTAGGAATTGCCCCTGTAGGGACTTTCAAAGGTTGTATTTACTTTTGTGGTCAAAGTTTTTAGCATTATGCAGAGCATCATTCACTTGTCTAACCTTTTCAACCCTGATTTATTTTCTTTCATTAACAAGTAAAATTTTCTGTTCACTGGATTTAATAATAAGCAAATAGACAAGAAATATCAAATTTATTCGTTTTTTATAATAATTGTTATAAATAAAGCTGGAACATAGTGTCTCAATAATATTTACATTGGGATGTATGTCCCAACCATTATTATGGAATGGGGTGAAGAATTTGAGACAAAGCAGCAAATTGCAGATTGAGCAGACAAATGTTGTTCTTTTCTCCTTTTCGGTCTAAGCACATTTGTAGCAATGTCTTTGAATATCGATTTCCTTTTTGAATGTGTTTCCGTCCAGCAGTCTTACTACCTTTTGCAATAAGGTTTTCAGCAAGAGACGCCAAATATTTAATGCATGTGGACCTCTTGTGGGTGATTTCTTTATGCAAAATGTATGAATTGTAAACTGCCATCTTGAGGAGCTTATAATACACTTTTTTTTGCCATTTTTGCAACTTCCTATTAATGTCACATAAGGTAGTCATTCGGCCTGTGCCTTAAATGTAAATTATTATAACGTTTGATGGCTTCTGAAGAATCAACCTCTACTCATGACCTGTCTTGCATTTTGTGCTTCTTCTTCTCAGTTACCGGTGGATGAGTTTGTCAAGACAATAAAGCCTTTTGTATCCTGCCATCTGATTGTCAGAGTTCCTTTGGAATTTCCTATCACAAGGCGAACTGAAGTAAAAAATCGGCTCTAATTGTAGATACCAACTTTTTCATGACTTTTTCTAAGTGTGTCCCCCTCGCACTCTCTTCTTTCCCGCATTATATGTTCATGTGGTAGATGTAACCAGGTTTTACATCGCATTGACACTATATCTTGACACCCCCTTTAACTTGCTTCATCAATGAATTGATAAGGGGATTCTTCTTGTGACTCTAAGAATGCTCTTTTGAGGCAGGAAATAATACCATCTGCATAAGTTTTTGAAGAGTACTATGGGGTCTTAGGGTTGTTGAAATATAATTTTGCCAACACGTATCTCTGGACAAAGCGTTCGTTATTGCTTTATTACCAAGTGATAAATTTGTTGACCAGAACATAACAAATGAAGGAACTCAATTGTAATGCATTATGAGGAAAATCCCTGTAAAGATTATAATTTCACTGGGTGTAGTTTTCCTATTTCTTTTTTCATGAATAACTAATTTTTAATTAGTAAATCGTAAAATATATAAAACAGGCTTCTTGGAAATACAGCAAAAAAACAATCCAACTCAGCTTTTTTGCATAACTTCGTTTGGTCATTGCCCACATCTTCTAAATCTTTTGTATTTAATTGTGACACACTGTTGGTTATAATGTTTTTTGTATCTCAAAACCATAGTCCAATAAATCGAGCTTCGTATGTACAAGTTTTAGTGTCGGGTTTTTCATTGTAAAAGGATAAATTAGTCCATTGTGGTCTGCCATAAAAATACGGTTTAAAATATTCTATAGCTCAATATACAGCAATCATTTTTTTTCTATTTTACTTTTTATGATATCTGTTTTGAAAAAGACATACAAATGCTTTCGGTAATAAATCTTTGCTAAATTTTTGCTGTAGTACTGCTCTACATGCTTTTTCTGGCACATCACAAGAAAGTATAAATTCTTTGTCGAATCTTGAGATTTTAATATATTTGGCTTTAATACGGATTGTTTGATAGTGGAGAATGCATACGCACATTTTTCGGTCCAACTAAAATGTAAGTTTTTCAAATGAGCTTATTTAATAATATAGTTATTTTAAAAATTAGGGATAAGTTTACGACAAAAATTACTGAAAGTTAGAAATCTGTTGTGTTCCTTTTTGTGTTTGGTGTTGAGAAATTTATAATTACGTCATATTTTGATTTATTATCTGGTGTGCTAGAAAAGTTATACTTGTCTTGGAAAATGTACACTTATCAGGATTCGGTTTTAAATTACATTTTCTGCATGTCTCAAAAACTTCCCGCATAGAATCCAAACGATGTTGTTTGAAATTCTTATTAATATCAAATCATCCATACATAGAAACACTTTTTGTGGTTCAATACCTACAAATGTCAAATTTATCATTCGCTGGAAAGCTGGTGGGGAACTTTTGAATCTAAATGATGTCAGTGTGAAACAGTAGCTTCTGTTTTCTATCGGACAGCTTGTGATATCTCTTGATGTTTTTTGTAGGGGTAGCTGATGAAATCCTTAAGTTAGGTCTACCGTCGGAGAATACTGTGATCTCCCTAGTTGATCTAAAATGATATCAATTCTTGGTAAACCAAATTCATCTACTGGTTAGCTGTGTGTTAAGTTTCCTGCAATCTACTACTAAATAACTTATCATTTCTGCATTGTTATCTGGCCTTTTTAGTACTAGTAGAATTGCACTGTTGTATCCCCAAAAAGAAGGCTCAATTTTGTCTACCTGGGTTTGCACTTCTGATTTTTGACTCTTCGGTATTCTGTAATTTTTACATAATTGGTTCATCATCTTTTAATCTCAATTTTGGATTATAAAAATTTTGATCCAAATTATATCGTTTACAGATTCTGGGATTTTGTCATTTAATTCAGCTAAAATTTGTGCTTTTCTATTCTTATTATTACCTGTATTATCTCAAATATTGAATAATTGTCCAATTCTGCTGTTTTATATCACTATAATGTAACTTTACCATCTCGGCGGTCGTGTTTATCACTCAAACGCATTTCAATTTTGGCGACATTAAAACACTTGCAATAAAAACCCTGCTGGGGGTTCCATATTTAAAATTAGTTTATCATTATTATCTATAGTTCGTTTATTTAAACATCTAATTATTTCCATTCCAGCAGGATAATGAAAAATTCTGGTTCTGGTCCAGTTTCGATTGGTATTATTGTGGCTATGAAAATATTTTCTGTTAGTGTTCAATCTTTATAACTGATTTCGCTTGATATCCCACTAAAAAGTCTCTACCTACTATACCATCAACGAGTTTTGGAAAATTATCTGAACTATATGAAATTGTTTTCTAAAATGACTATTTCCCATTTCTGTTGTTCCATAGGTTAAATCTAATGTACTTAAAGGAATGTTTGTAATGCCTGTGATTTGGCACTTGAGATAGAAAAAAAATTGTCGTATGCTATAATATTTCACTATTTATAAATGTAATTTAAATTAATAATTTTATAGATGGGTGAATTAGGAAGAAAAGGTTGGCAAGAAGTAACTGGTAACAAATCCAGTGGTGGTGGTTATGGACAAGTCGGTGGAGAGAGTTATCCATCTCCGGGGAAAAATCATCGTTGGTGAACAGCGGCAGTGGTTCAGGTAGAGGAGATGAAGACTGGAGTTGGACAAGTCAGCAGGGTTCAAAGTTTGTTTATTCTTCTATCGTATTTTTAGTTGTTATTTATTTTTCTTTTAGAGTTTCTAGTCCTAAATCACCAAATCGTAATTGGGATGACAGTTGGAGTTATCAAGCCAAATCAGCTGGATATCAATCAGATATACAGGGTTATCAGTCAAATTCTATAGATCATTTGAACAATTTTGACATTACCTCCCCTGTAGATAAACATGATGGAAAAAAGGAAAAAAAGACAAAGGACAAGAAAAATAGTTGGGATAGTAAATGGGGTGATGATGAACTATGGGAAAGTTTAAATAAGTAATTGTTAATTGTAGTTGTAATTAGCCAATTTATTTTATTTCCTTCATACATGTATTTACTCCTAGACATATAATATGCTGTTTTCCATGTACCTACTACAATGTATTATGACATTATTAAATGTTTATATATTAAATTTTAACCGTAAAACAGTTCTGTTTTTTGTATTATTTCTCTGCTTGTTGCTTTTATAGGAATACAATCTAATATTTGTTTATTTAGTTTACTTTATTTCTGCTGTTAGACTCTGGGTTAGTAGTTTGGAATTTTTGAATCTCCATCATCACAACCCAAGTAAAAATCTTTAAAGTGCATAATAATAATTTGTATACAATTTTATATTTAGAGTAAGCAGTAATAGTGAGGTTATATTTGATAATTAAAATGATCACTAGATAGCAAGTATTAATTACAAGATTTTTAAGCCCCACGTTTGTACGCCTGTCACAAAATTTGACCCAAGGCTTCAAACTCTAATACAGACACTTGAGGTTCCTAACAATCAGAAGTTAGCCTAAGTACGAAAAGTTAATGAATGGCTACAAAATTATAGGAACACTTATAAGTTGCGGGCTGAGCTTAAGAATTACCTTATGTGGTGAGACGAGCTAGGGTCAAGGGCGATTTTGTTGACAAAAAAAATGTAGGCGCTTTTGCGTTTATGAAATTACCTACAAACGAGAAACCACGAAGGAAACGCAGAAGTCTTTTAGTATAAACCAAAAAATATTAATTACTAAACATCCCCATGAATGGACCCATGGCTAGAATACATCTAGAAACATTTAAACCTGAAAAATAATAAACATAATAAAATTATCGAAGACAGAACACTTTTTGTGTTCTGATAATAAATATTATCTTTCAGAAATCATACACACTCTGAAATAAAAATTAGAGATTTGTAAAGGAAGATATGGTTACTAAGATATTTCTTTTATAAGCATTTTTAATATCAAAAATGTTTAAAAACCAAAAGATATACTAAAACAATTAAGTTATTTACAACAAATGTTACGCCAATTAGACAGGCCTGGCGCTTGGATTACACAAAATCAAGGACAGCACAAGCTTTTTTTCTACATGATAAAATTCAGCATTTGAACAACAAATAGAAAGTTTTTCTTGTAAGCTTTTATGAAAAATGTGGGATATTTAATTTTGTAAATATAAAATTCTACTTAGAGCAGCTGTAAAACTTCTAATTTTAAAACTTATTTCATTTGATTGAACAAGATACAAGTCCACTCATAACAGGTAATAAACTTAAGACTTACATATAGGTCAGTCTATTCTAAGAACCATTTGGATATTTAAGCAGCAACCCAAGCACAGAACTCTTGATAGTCTGTAAAACTAACAGCAACACCACTCGTCCATGACGATAACACTTTCCAACAAATGCACACGCCGCAATTACAAACATTTGACATGCAGCCAAGATGGTTGGACTTACGGCCACGCAGATTTATTGCTTGTTTATTCCAGAGTGAAGTAGAACCAGCATGGACTTCTGGCCAAGCAGATTTATTACTTGTTGATTCAAGAGTGGGGTAGAACCAACAAAAATGTACCACAACTTGAATGGAGTCGCCCCGCCATTATACACCAAAATTCAAAATCAATTGCCCCATTCTGCTGTTCGTTGCTTTCTCTCTATAACCCCACTCTTCCACACTTGCACTAATACCTATCCGAACGTACAACTCAGAAGTGTTTAGGTACACTTTCAAATAGACCTAACTCAAGGAGTAATCAGAAAGAGAAACACAAACTGCTTATGACAAAATACATAATAACGGAGGATACCACGAAAATATTAGAATTTATATTAAGTATTTAATACTAAATCAAATTAGCATAATTTTAATGTAGCGACAGCATAGTTATTTATTAAAGTTTGCCGGTAGATTTTAACATGTTACAATGCACTTAAATGTTTGAATTTTGAATAAAAATATTTTTGAATTATACTTACTCCGATTTGCGCAAAACCAAAAAGCAGCCAATTTGTCAGCGACAGACATCATAAGTGTGGTTGCTATCTAAGATTTGTGACCAAACAACCCTCAAAAGCTTCTTAAAGAGTGCTCTTGGCAATTCAATTTTTTGTTAATTAATATAGTTCCAAGAAATTGGCATTGCCAATGGCTGGTTCTTAAACTAATAACCTACTGCAATGAGTTTCAGAGATGTATTGGTGCTACTGCCGCATGCAATAGCTTGTGTTTAAGACAAGTTGTCATGCAAGTATTTTTGAAAAGCAATATTGCAAATTTGCTACATCCATAATATACTAATTTGACATAAGCAACTCAAAGTATTGAATTAAACATCTTACTCTGATCAATAGTAGTGGTTTACAACTTGTTTCGTGGCTAAGGTTTCTCGCAAAAATTTTTGAGGGTCTGTGTAAAATTGACAAATTTTACACAAAAAAAACATATCCACACTACATTTGTCGGAGATTGGTTTAGTTATTTATTCTGGCTACAATGTAAATAACAATGAATTCAAGATTGAATACGTTTTAGCATGGTTTTATTCTACCATTTGAGTACCACTGACATGCCAAGGAAAATATGCATGAGCGCAACTAAAATTGCATGCTTACCCACTTTGTCTCGGAGCAGTCCTGTATAATTTGAAAAATAAGTATAGTTTTACTTACCAGTGACAAAGTACACATTGAATTTTAAACATAAATACTTCTTTAGTATGGATTTAGATTATTTTTGTGTTATTTTTATGATAATTTAAGGGATTATTAAATGGGTACTAGTTAGGGGAAGCAACAAAAAGATAATAAAAATCAACAGCCGGCAGTCACCTACTGTGGTTGATCAATGATAAAAGAGACCCTCAAGAAACCTAAGTATGATCCCATTTATTAATTACTCAGATTGACATATAGTGGACACCCAAATGCTTGTGTAATTTTTGCAGAGGGATTTCGATAGCTAAGTGGTAGAGAAAAAGTGGACAATATACGAAAAAAATAAATGATAATAAACAAACACTTACCCTTTATAAAAATAGCGAAGCGTAGCACAATTATTGGATGTGGGTATACGAAAAACGGAGTATACTTAATGCGACAGTACAGGAAGGAGAGCGATTGTGGATTCTTATCTTCTCCATGGCAGGTGATAAGAATTTCTTGCACATGTGAAGGAAAACAAAGTTTGTCATTATCGCAACACAAACAGGTGCGGTGTCCAAAGTAATACACAGTACATACAATGACAATTTGAATATACCGTGCCGAGATAAATAATTAACAAATTCCAAAATAAATACAAGCAGTAAATTAAATATAATTATAATATAAATGAAACATACCACCCACCAAAATGCAAGGCTTTTAAAGAAAATAATTAAAGGGAGGTGGGCGGAATGAAAAAGCGAAAAGAAAAAAGGTTTGCACAAAAACTTTTATTGCTACATTGAGGGCAAATCTTTGACATAGGACGCTTCAGCTTGCCATGAGCGATTTTAAATGTGACCACCCTAACGACACCAACCGTCCCAGGATGCACAGCTACAACACGGCCGATGGACCAGCAAAGAGGAGGAAAATTAGCGACCTTAGTCAACACTAAGGTGCCCAACTCAACTTAAGGAGACGATGTGTGCCACTTAGAGCGCTGTTGTAGCGAGTGCAAACATTCCTTGGACCAACGGGACTAAAAAACTTGTTGAATTTGCTGGAGCAATTGCCAGCAAGAGAAGCAGTTAGGCGGGAGGTGAGAAAAGGTGGGCTCCAGAGTGGTGGTTCAAGGGGCCAAAGTTAAGAAATGACCGGGCATAAGACAGCTCGAATCATTGTGGTCATTGCTCAAAGAGGTGAGAGGATGTGAGTATATATATATATATATATATATATATATATATATATATATTACTCATATTTAGACCAGGGTAGAAAATTAAATAATCACATCAAATAATTTTAATCACCGTGTAGAAGCTTTGGGAAAAGATACATAACTCGCGTTATTAAATAAAAGCGTGAAGCATAAAAATTCATTCGTTTCATTAAAAATAAAAGATTTAAATCATGTACAAGACGCTTTATATCAACAGAAGCACTATTAAAAAGCTCTACGTATAATTTAATTATTCCTAGTAAAGAAACAAATAGAAATTACGTGCAAAATTTATAAAAATTAATTAACTCAATTTTAAGTAACCGGTATTAAAACGTACAGATAATAATTAATATTTAGTTAGGATTCACTAAAATTTAAAGGGTATTAATTTTAATTGAAGTTAATTGAACCGTTAGTAACATATAATATCTATAAAAACTTGTAAAAACCCAATAAAATAAAGCTCTGAGAATTAATATTATGTTTGAACACCTGCGTAGTTTAAAAGTCACATACGGCGAAAATGTTGCAGATAATTAATGGTTACAAAGAATCTTGGAGAAACCGTGGCTTAATATTCACGAGAAGGTGCGATACAGGGTTATTTAACCCAGATAGTCCACATGAACTGAAATAATCGATAATAAGGAATATCAATTTGCACTAATAAGAACAGGGTAGATAGAGACAGATAATAGGCGCAAGACCGAGACACATATAGTAAAAAGGCGTGAGTAGAGCAACGTCATGGGGTTGCGATTGGTTGAAAGTAAAAGGCAAAATTGAGAGGTAGAAATAACATTTCTGTATAAAATTTAATTAGGTATTCTCAGACGTTGCGTGCCGTGTGGAAATTTTCTGAGATTTAACTGGGGCGAGTACAAAATTCGTAAAAATCGCATGCCGAGCTACGGAATGGGAACATAGCAGACGAAATTCTTTAGAATTGTCCGTTTTGGGGAACAGACCGACAGACAGGCTAACCGCTATATATACGGAGGTTAATATGAAGAAGCTCTCTTAGATCTTCGACTTGATTGAACGCGTTAAACAGTGCTTTTTAGTTTTCCGGTTTTAATATTAAATAATTTAAACAGTTTGCTCGAATATTATGTGATTTAAAACAGCTTGTTCTTTACGTGCTACAATGAATGTACGTTAGTGCACTTACAAAAGAAGATACAAGGTAATAAAGTTTAGTATCACTGTACCAATTGGTAAAAATTTACAACGACAAATATATACACAAAAGTAGGCAGTTTTGGCGTATATTGATGAAAGTAGTATGAAGTTCTTTGTTATTTTTCGGGGGTATTAATACTTAAATGGTGCATAAACGGGTCTGGATCCACAAAACAAGGTTCAGATATACACAGATTAGTTCCGGAAAAGCCCTGAAACAACTTTAAATAAATGGTGATGGAGAAAATTTTAAAGCATTGAGAATCAGAAGCCGTAAATATAACCCAGTTGGAATGGTGTGATTAACAAAAGGGACGATGTACATTGAAGCTACGAGTGCAAGTAACCTTCAGGTAAATTATACTATTTTGTTTGAACTTTGATATTGTTGTGTGTGTTGAATAACTTTATAATTGATTTACTCAAAATGGACAGTAGTGAAATGGTACTAACAATAATATTTTAATTTTAAGGTGAAATTTGCTTGTTTAAGTAGAAATGGGTATTTAGTATTGATGTTCTGGATTATGATGAAAATTTAGGGTATGTCTTTGAGCTCAATTAGACGAACCTGGTTAATTAACGTAAAGGGGTGGTAGATGCTCCTTTGTACTCTGCATATATTGTTATAGTAATTAGTAGGCATCCTACAAGGACTTTAATTCTGGATGCACATTAAAATGATAATAAATTTAATTTTGAAATTTTCCGATATTAAAATTTATGCTGAATATTAATTTTGAAATTTTAATGTATTGTGAATATTGATGTAAATAGAGTTGACGTTGATGTTTGTGGTAGGAATGTGTTTGGTTTTTTTATGTATGAGGATGAAAGCTATCTAGAGGAGCAGCCGAGGCGATTAACAGAAGAAAGTCAATGGACCAACACAGTTAAGGTAATGAATAGCTTTTGTAGGATTCACAGCATTCTTGACATCCAATTCCTAGGGGCTCGATTCGAAAAGCGGAGTACCCGGATTTTGGTGGTATCACAGCATCTTTGGCGACCCAAAAGTGAGGCTCGATTATAAAGCGTAGTTCACGGATTTTGGTGGTATCACAGCTATATATATATATATATATATATATATATATATATATATATATATATATATTATATGAGAAATTGAAATTGCTCCTAAAGGTAAGTTTTATTTTTCATTGATTAGTTGTGTTATTCAAAATTTCTATTTATAGCCGTACATGAACATCATCATCATTAGGTCTTCAGTCCTGGAACTGGTTAGACGCGTACCCTCATTGTTTTCTATTCTGAACTAACCTACACATATCCCTGAAATTTGCACAGTCTGCATCTATCACTATCTGATCTCGGTCTACAACTACCTCTTTTTTTCTATCTCTGTTTGCAATATATTCCATACTATTCCCCAAAAATGCCTTGGAACGTATTCTGCCCTTCTATTTTTTCCTCCAGATATCCTTGTTCCCCTACTATTTCTATAACCTATTTGTTATTAACTTTGTCTGTCCACGCTGTCATCCTCATACATCTTAAGCACAACATTTCAAAAGGCTGCCACCATTTTTCTGTCTACTTTTCAGACTGCCCGTATTTCACAGGAATACTGTGCTGTGCTCCACACATATACTTTCATCAATTTCCCTCTTGTTCTATGTTTGTCTTTCATCATAGGCGCTGTTCTTACTTGTTAGATGCAGTTCGGTCCCCTTCTATTCTTTTACGATTATATACCCATCTCTGACATTCAGTGGCTGTGAAGGGGGGTAAGCAGCCTGTGGCTGCCAAGTTCCCCCAGCACATAAACGTTTACCGATTTAATATTTTCGCACAGTCAACATTAGTTGCAGATATTTCACAACCAACACCTGTAGTTTATAATAATCATCACATTTTTACCTGCGCTTATTTTTTCGTCATTAGGTTTTCCGTCTCAAAACTGATTGGACACGTACCTGCACTTATTTATATTCTGAGCTAGCCTACACAGTTCCCTGAAATTTTCACACAGCATGTATACAGCTTCGTTCCCTTTCTATTGTTTTCTAATTTTATGCCCTATTTCATCGAGATTCGGTGAAGGGGGTTAAGCAGCCTGTGGCTGCCAAGATCCCCCATCACTTAGACATTTGCCAAGATAATAGTTTTCCAGTAAATCCTTTCACACAACATCATCATCCTATCTCGCCTATTTCTTACCGTTATCTACATATTTCTTTCTTCTCCTATTTTTTTTAGTACCCCTTCGTTCTTAACTTTGTCTGTCCATAATATCTTCATCATACGTCTGTAGTACCACATTTCAAAGGCTTCTTTTTCTTGTTCGCTTCTCCTACTGTCCAGGCTTCACAGCTGTACAGTGCTGTGCTCCACACATGTTTTAAGCAATCTTTTCCTTGTTTTTATGTTTGTTGTCTTTGAACACAGTAGTTGCTTTTTTTTGTTAAATGTAGCACGGCCTTGTGCTAACCTTTGTTTTATATCTTTTGTGCTTTTCCCATCCAGTGTTATTTGGCTTCCTAGGTAGCAGAAATCATTAACTTCTTGTAAGTTCATGTTACATATTTCTATTCTTGTTTTTGATTTATTTTCCCCTCCTTTGCATACTAGTACTTTAGTTTTAGTTTTGTTAATTTTCACACCGTATCTCTCCATTAGAACTGTTTCCATTGCATTAAGAGCAGCTTGTAACTCTTCTTTGCTAGATACTAATACCGTTATATCATCTGCAAATCTAAGCATATCAATTTTTTGACCCTGCATTGTAATTCCAAATGTCTTTCTGCATTTGACAGTATTCATTGCCTCTTCTATGTACAAGTTAAAAATTAATGGGGATAAGGCACATCCCTGTCTCACCCCTTTCCTAATGTTTACTTCTTTAAGTTCCTGCTCTAATTCTATTACTGCTGTTTGCTCTTTGTATAAGCTATGTACTATTCGTCTATCCCTATAACTCATTCCAATCTTTTTGAGTATTTCAAACATTTTTTTCCATTTTACATTGTCGAATGCTTTTTCTAGATCTACAAACCCTATATACACGCTTTCCCCCTTTTCTATTGTTTTCTCTATTATCACTCTCAGAGCTAAAAAAGCCTCCCTTGTTCCCCTGTTTTGCCTACACCCAAATTGGTCTTCTCCTAGTATTTCTTCAGCCCGTTTTTCCATTCGTCTTTGTAAAATTCTAGTTAATATTTTTGACATGTGTGCTGTCAAACTTATTGTTCGAAAATTTTCACATCTATTCGCGCCTTTCTTTTTTAGTATAGTTACTATGATGCTACGTTTGAAATCTTTGGGTATCTCACCTGTCTCATACATATAGCTCACAAGTTGGAAGAGACGTTCTGTTACTGCTTGTCCAGCGGCTTTTAGAGTTTCTGCTTGCACCTTATCTGTACCCGGCGCCTTACCATTTTTAAGACTCTTTAATGCTAATTCAAACTCATCTCTAAGTATAGGATATCCCATCATCATTTTCAATGTCTGATTTCTGTTCTAATGCTGTTAGTTCCTCTCCTGCATATAAATTCCGTATATATTCTTGCTATCTACCCACTTTCTCTACATTTTCTATAATGATCTTTCCTCCCGTGTCTCTTATATTTTTGCTATATGGTTTTATATCACTAAAATTCATTTTAATTAGTTTGTATGCTTTATGTGTTTTTCCTATTTCCGTCTTAGTTTGTACTTTTTTGCACTTTTCATCAATCCAGTGTTCTTTAGCTTTCCTGCATTTCCGAATAATGTCCCATTTTATGGCTTTGTATCTCTGTTTTCCTGTTTCGTCTGATTTATTTTTGTATTTTCGTCTTTCTTCTATTAAATTCAGAATATCCTTTGTTATCCATGGTTTCTTATTTTCTTTTTGTGTATATCCCAGAATATCTCTGGCTGCCATGTCTAAGCTGGATTTAATGTTATTCCATTCTGTTTCTAGTTCTTTAGTATCAGACATTTTCCTGATATCTCTGAGCAATTTATTTGACTTTTTTTCGAATCTTTCTTGAATATCTTTATCTTTTAGTTTCTCAAAGTCAAATTGTCTTTTTCCGTTTCTTTTTTGTGCGGCCTTTATAATTACGATGTGGTCAGTGTCTATATCTGCTTCTGGGTAGCTTCTACAGTATAAACTATAAAGATAAAATTAAAATCATTTCTTTCATATAACACAATAGGTTTTAAAAATAAATTATAAAGTGATGATACCTTGTGTTCATATTTGTCATAATTTAGTACATGTTACGTAATTTACGTAATAATGAATTAATCAATAATTTTTTATCTGATTGCTAGTAGAGAGCTATTGATTTCATTATTCTTGCTCGCATAATAAATAAATATATAATTATCAATTTTGTGAAAACCATAAGTAAAGACAGTAAGAAAATTACCCTTTAATTAAACTTTATTTATCCATTTAATTACTGTTTCAGATATAATTTTTCAGTAATTTTTGTAGACTGCCGCTGTATGTTGATGGTATAGAATATATGCACAAATTCTTCTCTTTACAACATAAAATCATCATGTCAGCATCGGGGAAGTGAAAATTAGAGCAAGAAAAGGAAGTACAGAAATCGCGAATATTAATGCAATCCTTTTTGCTAAAAAGAGTGCAGATGGAAAAACCAGTTGATAATAGCAGGAAAATATTATGGAAATAATACCAGAAACGGATTCTGCTTCTAATCCCTCTGCTGCTCAGGTTTTAAATGATAACACTGATGGTAGCACTTCACAAAAATCACAGATATCACAAGAAATGGAACAATCTGAAAATGAGGGTCCAAGTCGTCCGTATACCTCAGAAATTGAAATAGTTATGGTAATTCCAGAAGTTCTCCAGTTTCATGATGTTGCCTACTTAAAATTTCAAAACAATGTTTCAATTATATCCAACAAACTTCATACAGAGATGATTACTTGCGGATCACGCATTTTTCAAAATGAATCCGAACTAAATGCACTAGGAGCGTCAATTAAACTTGGGATGCCCAAATCTTTGTGTTCTCTACGAGTCGGCAACGAAGAAGAAGGATCAAAAATTACTTGAACATGGTTATTATATTCACCAAACAACAATATAGCATACTGTTTCTGTTGTTTATTATTTGTCTCACCTAATTCCGCTATAAAATCATCTTTGGTAACATCTGGATTCAATAAATGGAAGAAAAAAGACAAATTGATTAGCCATGAAAGAAACCCAAAGCATAGAACATCGTTTACAACATGGAAAGAGACAAAAAGCAAATTAAGAAATGAAACAGGATCGATGCTACAATAGAGACAAACATCCAGTCTGAGAAGGAAAAATGGTGAAATATATTGCATCGAATATTAGCATGCATTAAGTACCTAGTTGTTCAAAATCTTCCTCTCCGTGACTACTTTGAAAAACTTGCCTTACAAGATGGAACAAATATTGAAAATCTTTCATCCATACTTAAACTTGTAGCACAGTTTGATCCTTTACTGGCAAATCTTTTAAAAACTGCAACGGAAATGCCTTGGACCGTTTCGTACGTCACCTCAAATCCAAAAAGAATTTATTCAAATAATGACACAGCCACAGTTAGAAAACATAATAAATGATATCAGAAGGAATACATAGTATGGACTCTTATTTGATACGACTCCTGATATTGTGCAAAGACAACAAATGTCGCAAGTTGTTAGATATGCTGGTTTTGACTTCATCGAAAGAAAAGTAACGAATAAAGATTCTTTCTTGGGGTTTATTGAGATGCACGCTAAAGATGCCTCTTCAATTGAAAAGACAATAATAGAGAAGTTAAATTCAGATCAAACGACTTTAACAGACTAGGTCACAATATTACAACAATGCTGCAGTAATGCCAGAGCACGTATCTGGAGTACAGCAGAGAATTTTAGAAAAGAATAGTAAAGCACTTTTCGTGAATTGTGATAATCATTCGGTAAATTTAGTAGGAGTTACTGCAACAAAAAAGGATCAGATAGTTGTTACATGCTTTGGAACAATTGAGAGCATTTCTTTATTTTTCTCCTGCTCTTCGTTACGATGGGAATTACTGAAAAACACGTTAAATAAAACCGTTAAAAGAAAATCTGAAACTCGTTGGAGCGCAAGGGTGCAAGCTGTTGGAGTGATTGTCGAGGAACTAGAGAAAATAATAAACCTTTTGAAAAAATTAGTAGAAGACAATGCTATGACAAGTGACCCCAGAAGTGAAGCTGCAATTTTCAAGATCTGCAGGCATTGGCAAATGAATTATTTGAGATTCGAGACGAGGTTTATAATAAAGCAATTGAGAAGAGTAAAAGTGGGGTATTGACACAACACTCCCTATAAGAAGACGTCGCAAAATGCCCGATGAATTGGCTAGAGATGCTGGACTTTCTACTGAAAGTGAAATATCTCGGGTTATGAAAGGCGTTCTGGACCGTAAGCAGCAAGAAAGGGAAATTTTTGAATTTATCAACCTTGATGAAGTAATCGATAGTTCTATTTCAACTAAGGCCAGAAAATTATATTTATAGGATTCATTTAAGTACTTATTAAAATTTGTCTTTTGTTTTTAGAAACATTTATAGGTATATGTTTTAAAAAATAAATTGGAATTGCAGTCTACATTAAAAAGTTTAAAAATAATTAGCTGTATAATTTTTAATATTAGAGAAGACAGAGGATATATACAAGCACTGATATTAAAGAAAACCTTCGAAAGCATATCTATTGACTTGAGAAGGAGTGAGGCAATCAGTTACATTGCCAAGAAGTAAATAATAGAAGAAGCATCTGATAGAATATGTTGTAACCAGATAATATGAGAATGGCAACAAACATAATACTTGATTAGCGTTTATTAAGAAATTGCTATTATGTTTTTGCCTGCTGTACCTCTCTGATTCGGTTACTAATAATGAAATAATTACATCATCAAAAAATAATTCAAATATCTTGGTGGGAGTTAGACATCTAAAGTGTTGGTAATCTTCATACGGAAATCTCTTTGGAATTAATACAATTTCACCCTTTATCCATGCTATTTCCTTATAATCAATTTTTTTAATCCATTTATCTTTTAGCTCTTGTAAATCGAGCGGATCTAAATCTTCAGGTTCCTCTTCATCGGTACCATGTCGTTTGTAATGGAACCGACCTGAAAGTTGACCCAAACGCCTTCTGTAAACGGCACGCAAAAAATTTTTTTAATCATCCTCCCTAGTCTTTACGCTCGAACGAGTCCCACGATAGGCTTTAGAGGTTAGGTTACTGTTAGAAATAGATATTATTATCAAAAAAACACAAATTACTTAACACGCATATCGGAACAGTCTTGTTTTTTTGTTGCTAAAACTAGTGCAGACTGTTCTGCTATGCGTGTTAAGTGATTTGTGTTTTTTAATAATAATATCTATTTCTAACAGTAACCTAAACGAAGACTCGTTCCAGCGTAAAGACTCGGGAGGTTGGTTAAGAAAAAAATTACTGCAAACGGCACACCGGTCTCCATGATCTAACATCTAGTGGCAGTGGCTCAACGACCCCTAGAGCGCGTTCAGAATGAAAGTAAACGGGAGAGTAAGGTGATTGTAAGGGTGACGCTCATGTTATACATGTTTTAGAACGCTTTTAAGGTAGTCGCCGTATTTTTCGCGCGTATTTTAAAAATCAGTGTCAAATAGCATAGAAAAACTTTTATGGTTAAGTAGTCGTAACCTGAAAAGCTAATTTCAATTACATAAAAAATGATAAATAATATTGTGTTTATTATCGCAGAAGAGCAAAAATTATTAACATACTTCAATGTATTCTTTTTATAATGGATGAGGACGAACAAGAAGTAAACTTATCAATCAGAAATGCCGTAATAAGAATAGAAAATTATATTGAAAAGTTGTTCCTGGTTACTCAGCCAGACAATTGCAATCTCATTTTCGTATTACAAGAAACACATACGACAAGTTGTTACCTATAATCAATAATGTCATTAAAAAAATATTCTTTTCCTCTCTGCGCATGACGAGTGATTCTTCACGATGTCTATAGGTGCGGGAACGTGAGCGTTACTCAAGTGTTACACTTTCTCATTCTGAACGGCCAAGGGTTACCTTAATTTCAATTCTGAACGCGTAGTACAATTTCTGGGTAACTCTAGGGTTACACAAATCTTCTTTCTGAACGCGCTCCTACGTTGTGTTGTAATAATGTAATCCAAATTTACACTGGGAAGATGCCGTTAAGGCGGGAAGGTTTGAAATAAAACTATAGTATTTATTTAGCTTGACTTTTAATCAAAACAATAACCACAAAGTACGTCATTTGCATGAAAGCATAGAAAAATGACATTTAAAGCATACAGCGCCGTACTCAACCTGGGCGATTGGGGAAAGAGCACGGCAGATAAAACCCCAAACTGCCCTCACACTTTCAAATGCATTTGGCACATCTCGACAAGGACGGGTAACGTACAAGTGCCGAGATAACCAACACTGAATTTAACGGGATGTCAACTGTTACCCAGACATACCACACTTGACAACTGAAGAAACGTTAGTGTAGACCAACTAGTCTTTTCTGGTTGGCACTGAGGTCAGCAAGTCAATACTACCCAGCTAAAGTTGAAGAGGGGGGACACCAGGAAGATGACTGGCTCCTTGACTACCAATGTTCTTCCCTGCACGGACATAAAATGTTAGTAATATTCAGCAAGGCTCAATCGCACGCGCCCACATACATACATTAACAGTTTCCAACCCGTGTTACAAAATATTTCACAAAGCTAACCGACTTCCTATTATTTGCAAAATGGTACAACTACAAGCACCTTGACAAAACAACATGAATCACTGCAATGAACTTATGGTATGATTGCGCATGGTTAATAGGGCGCTAGTTATTTAATAGACTATCTCCAACATAGTCATAAATGCAAACGCGTAAGGCACGAGATGGTCTGTCATATCAGAGGTTCAATTTAATTACATCACAACAATTATCACAAATGTTAAATACTAGTTAATTAAATAGGAACATTGGCTAGATAATAGGATATACAAAACAACAACAATATAATTAATTTTAAAACAAGATGTGAGCGATGCATTTGAATATGTGGTTTATATGCTGAAATAGAACAATTACACATAATAAAAGTGTCAAAAGAATCACAAACAAACAAATATAGAATAGAATTACAATACTGTTCATATTCAAACTTGCTTAATAATTTGATCAATATGATGTCAGTACTTTTTATTAAATGTCATCACAGTAACGGTACATTTACTATTGATCCTGCAATAAGTGCAATGCAATGGAAGTTCGAACTCTGTATTAAATACTAAATAAACATTATATCAAATAAACAAATATTAGTTTTACTCTGATTTAGATACTAAATAAACAATTCAGATAAATAAATATTAGTTTTCGGTTGTTACAACAAACCACACTCATTTATACATGAAACGTTCAATATAATCGTAAATTTACTTGAAAATTACATATTACACTTTATAAGTAAAACAACTGGCAAATTCAGAGACAAATGCAACAGATGAACATAAAAATATTTCCTTCAATGTTTACATAAATAACGGTTTTACAATAAATATCAACAACACACTCAAAACAAAACTGGAATTACAAGATGTAATCAGATTACCTTAAATAACAACTACAATATATACTTATAAAACATTACCTTTAATAAAGCTCGCCAAGTAAAGTCTTTCAACCTGCCATCTTGAATTCTAAAAACAAAGTCTTTCAGCTTTGTCGACTCGATCGATCGTCCCTACACATGCCCCCCTTATAATGTAAATTCGGACGTCACGAAATGCGTTCAGAAACCTGTAAGTGGTTACTGAGCTATTCTAACAAATACGTTCAAATATCGAAATGCACACTATAATATTTGCAATGATTATCAACCAATGAAAAATCGACTTAGAATATAAGAGTAAACAGCAGTAATAGAATTACAGCAGGAACGTAGAGAAGTAAACATTAGGAAAGGGGCGAGACAGGGATGTGCCCTTTTCCCCATTAATTTTTAACTTGTACATTGAAGAGGCAATGAATACTGTCAAATGCAGGAAAACATTTGGAATTACTATGCAGAGACAAAAAATATATATGCATGGATTTGTAGATGACATAGCAGTATTAGCATCTAGCAAAGAAGAGTTATAAGCTGCTCTTAATGAAATGGAAATCCTTCTAACAGAGAGATACGGTATGAAAATTAACAAAAATAAAACTAAGATACTATGTAAAGGAGGGGAAAATAAATCAAAAACAAGAATACAAATAGGTAACAAGAACTTACAAGAGGTTAAGGATTTCTGCTACCTAGGAAGCTAAATAACGCAAGATGGGAAAAGCGCAAAAGATATAAAACAATGATGAGCACAAGGTTGTGCTACATTTAACTAGAAAAAGCAACTACTGTGTTCAAAGACATAGAAACAAGGAAAAGATTGCTTAAAACATATGTGTGGAGCACAGCACTGTATGGCTGTGAAGCCTGGACAGTAGGAGAAGTGGACAACAAAAAGGTAGAAGCCTTTGAAATGTGGTGCTACAGACGAATAATGAAGATTTCATGGGCAGATAAAGTTAAGAACAAAGAGGTACAAAAAATGGTAAGGGAAGAAAGAAATATGTGGAAAACGGTAAAAAATGGGAGAGATAGGATGATAGGCCACATACTACGGCATGAGGAAATAGTGCGGAATATATTAGAAGCAGAGATAGGAAAAAAGAGAAGTAGAGGTAGTCCTAGGTTAGACTATTTCACACAGATAGTGAAAGATGTAGGTACATATCCAACCAGTTATGAGACAGAAAACCTAATGACAAAAAAATAAGCGCAGATAAATCTGACGATTATTATAAACAACTAACTACAAGGGTTGGTTGTGAAATATCTGCAACTAATGTTAACTCTGCAAAAAGGTATATTGGAAAAAAATTTTAATCGTGAAATGTTCAAGTGTTTGAGGAACTTGTCAGCCACAGGCTGCTTACCCCCCTTCACAACCGCTGAATGTCAGAGAAATAGGGTATATAATTGAAAAACAATAGAAGGGAAAAACGGTAGCAGCCTTTTGGAATGTTGTGCTTCAGACGTCTGAGAATGATAGCATGGACGTACAAAGTTAATAACAAATAGGTTATACAAATAGTAGGGGAACAAAGATGTCTGTGGAAAAACAATTAGGAGAAATAAAAGGGCAGAATACGTTCTAAGGAATTTTTGGGGAATAGTATGGGATATATTACAAGCAGAGATAGGAAAAAGGAGATAGATGTAGATCTAGATCAGATAGTGATAGATACAGACTGTGCATATTTCAGAGAAATCTGTAGGTTAGTTCACAATAGGAAACAATGACGGTACGTGCCTAACCATTGCCAGGACTGAAGACCTAATGATGATGATGATGATCCCTATTTTATCTAACTATTTGTTTTACAAGATAATCTGCAGAAATGACACAAGTCCCGGAGTGTACAATTTTTGTTAAACATAGATTTGGTCATATGCAAGATCCATCCCAATCAGTTAAGTTATGTAATATTGTTATTTTTACAGTCTATCTATGATTCTTACATAATACTTTAAACTTGCTGCATTTATCTGCTCTAGTTATTTGAGAAATTAGTATAAAATAGAATCCAATTCCGAAAATTCCCCATCTCTAAGCAAGAGAAAAGTATTAGCAGCAAACTATAAACGAAATGTTATAAAACAAGCATGTGTACAAGGCTCACCTTATACAAATTACAAGAGAGACAACGTTCCCGGCAAAGTGATAGGTTCCATCATGGATATAAATAATAACGTTTCTATTATTATATATTTTCTGTTTTAAGCATGTTTAATCACATAAATGGTCTTTTATAAATTGCAAAGTACACATTTTTAAAGTACGTTCTTTATTTTCAGCTGCAAAGCAAAATGCTTTGAAAATTTTTCAGAGGAGTTGTAAACAAACTTAAAACGTTTTTATTCTCTAGATTTTAAGGACAAGCAGGATATATTTTTTACAAGGCCTGATAGGGATTTTTATGGTTCAGAGCTGTCGTGCAAACATTGATAAAGGAGTCAAATGGAAATCGAACGTCTTTAAATATTATGTATATGCTGTGTATGTACACAGGATAATAAGGATTATCTGCTACCAAGTAACTACATGCAGGATTACAGTTGATTTATTAAATACAGTAATAGAGGACATCTGACCCAGTATGGCACGTCTATTGCTTAACAAGACTAACACTGTACTGCTAGGAGAGTAGGGGAGAGTGGGCCATCTTGAGATGTAAAAATCTGATTCAATTTTTTGGATAATTTATTGTAAATACGACACAAATATGTAAACGGTGAATAAGTACGGCTAAAAAAATGTAAAAAATAAACATAAACTAACCAAGTTTGATTAGGTTTTAAAAGTATTTCACTTTCATTTTTTAGTGCTTGTCTTATAGTGGCCCTTTATTAGGGCTACTATGAGACAAAAGGAAAAAAAAATTCTAACAGTAAGAAAATATTTATAAAACACAGAAAGAAAGCATTATTAACATTATAATTAATAATTAAACCAAAACTAACGCATGTTCAATTGATTAAAATTAATTTCAAACTTATAATACGATTTCAACCGTTTTGTATTTCCTAAAAGGCCTGGTTCAGGTAAAATCGTTTTAACATCGTTGATTGGAACGGTTGCAATGTCAGGGACAGTTAGAAATATAAAATGTCCCTCAAACTTCGAAGCTTTTCTTAGAAAATTGATTTTGATATCATTTGATACTGTTTCTAAATCCATTACTCTTCCTATAAAAAAAACATAATTCTTTGCTTTAAATCGCACTAAAACAAAATTATTGGGCTTGAGATCTTTATCAAGTTCTTCAAAGCTTGAAGGATCGACATCAGGAATCCACCCGTCTTCATCAGAATCATCTCAGAACGGTATCTCATTTTCAATTTCGTCATCATCTTCATCGGAAGATATTATATTCTTATACGGTTTTTGTTTCTTTGCAAATATGTTTTTTGCAAGCTTCCTTTCTTTTTTTCTGTTCTTTTCTTTTTCTCTGCTTTTCTTTGTTCAATTTTCTCCTTTTTCAGCGTGTCAGTGGGAATACAACTTGTAGCTCGTTTACGCTGGCTCTTTTGTAATTTTCTTTGGCCTGCTTTTGGGTATCCTTTGAATATCTGCGGACTGATAAAAACTGTAGCAGACGAACTATTTGTGGCCTGTGGTGTATTTAAGGAGGTAGATGATATTGCCATTTTGCAATGTTTGTCGTCCGGATCTTGTATAAAATGTGGTGTTTTGACAGAAGTTGATGGCATTTCTTCAGAAAGATCTGCAATGGCATTTGGAATTTCCATAGTCGTTGACGCAGTTTGCTCATCGCCAATGGGTAAAGCTGTCATTTAAAACATTTCGATCAGTTACTGGATTACTCAAAAAAAAATCATCAGTAGTGAATATCTCCCGGTCAAAAGGAAAAATTTCAGTTTTCTTGAAACCCGCCTTTATATTTAATGGAGTCATGGATCGTTCGAATGCCACACCTACATAACCAGCCACTTCATAGATAGATAACGGTGTCCCAGGATGATGTAGAAGCCAGGAATCAACTGCAGCATTATAATATGCATTTAACGAAGCAAATATTGACGTATCTAATGGTTGTAGTTTATGGCTATAGTGTGGAGGTAGCGTAATTATTGTAACTCCATTATCTTTAGCAATATTAAGTGTTTCTATGGTAAGGTGACCATCATGGTTATCAAATATTAAGATTGTAGGGGCTTCTTTAGAGGATCCACTATATTTTATTAAGTGTTTCATTACAGATGGAAAGAGGTTCCCATTCATCCAGCCCGTTGGAGTTGCAAGACCTAATGTACCAGGTGGCGCTCCATTTAACATATGGCTTTTAAAATTTTTTTATGGAAACAGGATGACAGGTGGTAAAGTATTTCCACCGGCACTTATTATGCAGCAAGTAGTAATTAATATTCCACGTTCGCCACTGGTACATTGACTAACCTGTTTAACTCCTTTTGCCGATAATACTTTCTTGGATTTCTGTACGGTTGTCGTGCCGGTTTCGTCAAGGTTGTAGATGCGAATGCCATCAGAGAATGCTTCGGAGCAATTATATGCTTTTTTAAGATTATCAAAGAATAATTTAACATTATGCTCATTAAATGATGATGCTCTTGAAAGATTGCATCCCTCAGGCTGCCGAATACTTAATTCTTTGGTATGTCTTTTTAGAAACCCCTGTAACCAGTTAACACCAGCCAATTAATTTTTTTCCCAACTTAACGGAATTTTCTTTTTGTTAATTTTCGCCATTTCATATGCTAATTCTTGAGTATTTTTATTGATTTTCCATAACACATTTTAGAGCACATGATGACATAATCTACAAGCGCCTGCTCTTCGTCATCAATAAAAATTAATTTATGTTTGTAATTGCTTCTCATGGCTAACTGCATGTTAGGATCTGCCTTTTCTCTTTCTTTTTTAACATATCTCTGCAACGTTTGAAAAGATAAACCATTCTCGTCTGCAGCTTTACGTAAAGATAGTTTTATGCTATGCTCTCCTATTAATACTTGTCGAACAGCTCTTCTCATATGTTCTTCTGAAAACAAACCTTTCTGACTTTTCCTTTTGCAACCTCTGGACATCTACAAAAAAAATTAACCTGATATATTCAATTATTTAGATGGGTTACCATGAGACAGTGTCTTAAGGTGTCCCTGAAAATATTTCTCATGGTGGCCCATTTGCACGTGGTTAAAAGATGTCTATGGATATATATATATATATATATATATATATATATATATATATATAACAATTAGTTAAAAGTGACGACCAGCAGTGTATACAATTAATAATTACAGGTTATTTGGTCTTCTAGTAATAAAACTCTATTTGTTTTATCGAGCTGATTTATTTAAAATCTTCTTCAGGGTGCTGTAAAGTAACTGTGAGTGTCATTAACATAAGAATTATAAATATTACTTACAAAACTGAGTTAAAATACTATCTTGGCTTTAAGAATTATCATTAAAACTTAAAATAAATAAATTTATTTTAAATTAATTTTTTAAATTTATTTTAAATTAATTTAATTTAAATTAATTTATTTTAAATTAATTTAAATTAATTTATTTATGTTAAGTTTTAATGATAATTCTTAAAGCCAAGATAGTATTTTAACTCCAGTTTTTGTAAGTAATATTTTATAATTCTTATGTTAATGACACTCACAGTTACTTTACAGCACCCTGAAGAAGATTTTAAATAAATCGAAAGCTCGGTAAAACAAATAGAGTTATATATATATATATATATATATATATATATATATATATATATTATTTGCTATTTCATACATTCATGATGAACAAAAGAATGCTTATTAACTGTTCTGAAAAATGGTATAAAGATTTACCTTTATACTATTATTATGCTTCTCTGAACGACTGAACGAAAATGCACTTTCTTATAATTTTGATGAGATACTCACTCACTAATGGTCACAGCTCAACTAAAGATAACGTATGGTAATAGAGAATTATTTTGGTAAATGGTCATCTGGTGTTTATTTAGTGGCATGACCAACATGTAGTGGTTTTTACTATTGGAATTTTAAGTAAACGGGTGATGTGTTTTTTTCCGCTTGGGCTGGAGTGGGGAGTTTGTTAGAATGTGGAGTTGGTTCAAGAGAGAAAGCGGTAGTCGGCTCTGTACTTCAGGCGGAATGCAGTTATTGTATTTTTATTGTCGAGAAGACCTACGCAACGTACAAGAATTCTGAGCAGTAATCATTATTACTGCAACTTACATATGATTATCAAAGAAAGACGGACAGCCTCATCTTAAATTTACGATATCCAGTGAAACAGGCAAGAATAACGAAGGTTGAATTAGTTATAAGTAAAGTTAAGTAGATAAGCCAGCAAGTTAATGATTTTTTTTGTTGTCATAATAAATAATAAAACCATTCCATCCTTTATTTTCAATGCAAAAGTACCCAATGAGTATTTAGTCCGGTGCAATTATTAAAATCATTACAAACAGAGGTCTACACTATGTCTAAAGAGAAATATTCAAGTGTCTTATAGTGGCCCGTGTCTCATAGAGGCCCACCTTATTCTACATAAAATGCCATATGGCACACAGCTACTAAATACTAATAAATAGCCAGTTGTGTGCCATACATATTTCCCTTCTTACATAAGTTTAAAAAAAGAAAAACAATCCCTTCAATGCTACTAAGCTATAAGTCCATACACTTTGGCACTGTACACACTCACGAGCTATGATGTAGTTCACATTCTACTTTAGTCGGAACTTTGTCACAAATGGGCTTATTATCTAACTTATTCGACACTGACATTTTAGGCTAAATTACATTATTGAGGATCATCTTACATGGTGAAGTTGCATCTGGACTAATCATGTCTTACAGGCAGGTTTTCACTAGAACAATCCCCTTTTGGTGATCTTATCTCTATATATATTATCGTTAATGGTTAGTTCACAATAGGGTTCGAACTTAGAATTTTTCAAATCTATACTCACAGCATTGTTTACTTTTCTTAGACTGTTGATATGCTTGTACAAAATGTTGTCACCAACCTTGACAAAGGATGTTGCTGCAGTGACAAATTTTTAACGATACTACCTTCCTTCCGTTTTTCTTTAACATAAGGCCCTAATTTACCTACACTTTTTCCCCTGCAGTAAAAATATCTGGTTTTACATAATCAAATTCTGATTTAAATAATACCTTAGCAGTTTTTCTTGGCCTTAAAAAGACTAGCCTGGCCTTTGGCTCAATTTTAAATAGTTTTATTCTGACTTACACCTATACTTGTACATGGAGCATTTCTATAACACACATACACAACCCTCACACACACACACACACATAAAGCATGTCCTTAAGCGCGCGCACACACACACACACATACCTCATTGACGGTTACTTTCTGTGAGGAAGCCAGGTCTGCTTAAATTTCAGGTAGCAGACTACTGAAAAGTGGGGACAAATAAATAAATAAATAAAAATAACAAGAAATAAATAGAATTATAGATAATCTAGACTTATCTACTCTAACACATATTTTTCCATTGCGTTTTTTACCGTTTGTACTTGCTTTTCGACTTGTTCATTTGGTTGTGCATGGTAGGGAGACTTTTCAACACATTGATGCCATTTACTTGACAAAATTGTACAAAACTATGGGAATTAAATGGGGGTCCATTATCGGACACCAATGTGTCTGGTAGACCAATAAAGACTGTTACATTTTTTTTCGTGGCCCCACGTTGGGCGCAAAAATTTCTATGGGACGTTATTATCGGGGCAGCCACGTTGGTTCGTCAAATTTATGCTACGCTGGCTCGTGGCCGTACGTAACACAAAGAAAAACAAAGAAATGACCCGGCTCAATCGGAGAGTAGGGGGGGTTGTAGAAAGCAGACCAACATATAAGGTACGCGGCTGCAAGGAATTAGTAACAGTACCTGCAATAGAAAAATTAGAATAGCAAACCTGAAACAAAGAAAAAGCATAGCATACGGATCAAGTATAATTGTTCAGTACTTTGTAGAAACTTGTAGAAACGTTTCCTCACACACCAATTAGACATAAAGCAGATAAAATTTTAACAAAATATAAATAGGTAAACACAATTAATATGAGTAGTCCAGTAGTATTGATTTTTCTTTTTTTTTTTTTATTTAAAATAGCCTGCAAGTCTATGGTAAAAGGTATCAGAACGCCAAAGGTATGGCAAAGCAACGGACAGGTATTAAAAGTAAAAGCAAGTAGGAAATAGTTCAACTTACAAACAGTCCTTCAGCAACCCTTCCTCGTAATTGAATGTGGGATTCCCGTTGTCCTGCACTAACGAAGCACTGCACCCTTGACTGTGAGGGTGTGGATGGAATTTCTCACACTTTACACTAATCACACCTTCGCATTTCACTGGTGTTAGCAGCAGACACCATCAGGCTGATGGAACTATGTAGCATTGATAAATTTATTGTTAATTCTATTTCCTGAGACAATAATGTCGAAATACTTTGTAACACAAATCGAAAAAAAAATTGTAATAAAAATTTAGAATCACGGGCCTCCAAGACACGATGTAATGCATTAAACTAAAAGTACCGTGAGGGGTTTTATTTGCTACCTATGGTAACAAAGAAAAATCTAATGCTTTTGAATAACGAAAGTTCGCGCAAACAATGATCTATTTCAGATTCTTTGGTGTTAGAAAAATGCAGAAACTACAGTATCCACTGTATTTAAATAAGCCAAAGTATGCACTAATCTGATAAAACAAAGGGACACTAGACTAGATCGCACACACATTAATGCTAAAGAAAGAATCGGTCAGTTTAGCAAGTTCTACGACTGCTATTTCACAAGACAAACAACTAAAAACAATTAGTAGGCACGCGTAAGTAATAAAAACCGTCCGTCAAATGTTCCGTAAAACACACTTGCAGGTCGAGTAAACACGTTCGGAATTAGGACTACACTTTAGAACTACACTTATACACTTGTACACTTTGTACAGTTAATATACAATTTTTATTTCACAAGAAAACAACTAAAAATCGTGCCGTGCTCGTACATGAACAATACGAAAATTCCGCATCAATTCTCACTATTGTCAAAAGCAGAACGAAGCAGTATTTTCAACGTACTTAGTGTATCGGAACAAAAGCAAACTCCCACTACCTTTATTTCAAAAGAAACTCCACTAAAACCACAATGAATATCTAGGAACGAAGAACAAAATAACACACCTCTCTAATCTGTTTATATTCAACTCGTTGCTATTATAACCGCTTATCGACTCTTATCTCGAGTTCGATAATAACATAAGGAACAAAATTTATACGACGGCAAGCCAAGAACGATACAATTTATTTATTAATTGAAAATCAAACTTCAATTTATCTATCTTTAAATTACTACACACGAGTTAAATTGCATACAAATTTGAAAACTATTCGAAAGTATTTACTTTATACAAACAGCGATCTCAAAGAAACGATGTATTTTTAAGTACGTTAACAGAAAGGAAGCGAAAAATGTTAAACTACAAAAATGCCTGTTACAAGACGAAAGTACTTTTGAGTTTTTCTATTGGTTGCACTACCCCAGTACCATTTTTCATAACATGAGTATCAATCCATCGAACTGAAAGAAGTCTACATGAATCCTTTTAAAAACATTAGTGGTTTTAGGTCAGGATGTTAAATATTTTTTCTTGATTATTTCGTGTTAACTTACACACTTTGCAGGTGTTAATTAAAGTTTCTATATCATGTTGCATGATTGGCCACCCTATAACTGATCTTGCTATTATTTTAGATCTTACGATCCACATGTGGTCCTCATACAATAATTTTAAAACTTCTTTTTGTAACAGGACAGAAATTACCACTCTTGTACCCACCATTAAGCAATTTTCTTCTACAGATAATTCATTTCTTTTTATAAAAGAAGGTTTAAGACTTGGGTCTGTTATTTTATTAGACCACCCTGTTATAGCAAAATCGATTACCTTAATTAAGATACTATCTTTAGAAGATGTTTTAGCAATGTCTTCATATGATGGCGGTAAGTCACTACTTAAGTTGACAAGTTAATCGTATTGTCTATACATATTAGGTCTGGCAAAGGTAAGCAACACAACATATCTGCTTCATACATGTGTTTATTTTTTCTATATTCATTTGTATAACTATATGCAAATAGAATTACATTCCAACGAATAATCGTAAATGCTGACATTACAGAGATTTGTCTATCTGGATTAAGAATAACTTTTAATGGAACGTGGTCAGATACCAAAATGAATGACCTACCATAAATATATTTGTGATACCTTTTTATGCTAAAAATAATAGCTAACACTTCTCTCTCTAATTGCGAGTAGTTTTTCTCAAATTTTTGACAATGTACTAGACACAAAGTATATTAAACATTCTGTGCTATCACAGTATCTATAGCTAAGAACACCATCTGCTTTATAATTACTTGCATCACAAGAAATTACTAACGTTCTTGTCGGATCATAGGGTACTAGCACATTATGTGTGTTAATTAATTGTTTACTAACCAGAATATCTTTCTTGCTTCAACATTCAATATAAATTCTATACCTTTCTCTAAAAGAGTATACAAGGGGTATAATTGTGACGATAACATTGCGATACATTTACAAAAATAATTTAATAATCCCAAGTATGAACGAAGCTGAGTTATATTAACAAGCTCAGGTGCCTCATTAATTATCCTTAGTTTCTCTTCTGTAAGGTATATATCTTCACTATCTAATCTATGTCCACGATATTCAACTTGAGTTTCAGAAAGTTTTTATTATTTTGACAACGATCCTAGGTCATGGATCGAAACGTAAATAAAGATGATTTTAAAAACTATAAGTGGTTTAATTCCCAAAGAAGATTAAGAAGAATACATTTATCTGGGTTTACCTTCACATTGTAAGGGTTTAACCTACCTAACACTATATCTAATTGTTTCTTGACCTAGACAAAATCTTTACTGGCTATTAGAATATCGTCTAACAATGAACCCCACAATGCCACTTAAAATTTGCTCCATCACTGATTGAAATAAGGTTGGTGCACACGAGATCCCATATGTCAAACTCGTGTTGTTGATGGTCAAGACAGCTAAAATTAATTTATTTGATACTAGCAACCCTTGACTTTGATCAAGAAAGAAATGTCATTTCAAAATATTTTTTACTGTAAAGCAGTAGAAAATTGCTAAAAAAAAATCTATTAAAATTGTGTGGCGTCGCAAACACATCTACTATTTAGCTGATCATTTGTGACGTGTAGGAATAATACTTGTACGTTGGTTTATTGTGATTATTTATTGTTGAACTAAACATTGTTATATTTAACAGGTAAACTTTAGCTTACGGTTACAATTTAGAAATAATATTTATACACTGCTCAAAGTTTAATTAAACCCACTGCTCCCCAACATTCTAAAATTTACAAATATTAGTAACTGGAAATCGCTTTAAACCCAACCTGCAAAGTTTAAGCACGAGAATGGAATCGCCATCAAGGTCAAAGGAAGAATGCTTATACGAGACACAAGACGGATATGACTAACATGGGAAACTGCGTTCAGCCAAAAGTGCTGATACCATGGTACAATGTTCCAAGTGCTCTCCTTGGTACCACTTGCGATGCGTCGGGGTTGACAATTCTATGCACAGTAAAATATGGAATTGCAAAAACTGTAAAAACTCTAGTACACCCAAGACACAGAACAGAGTCAGTTCAAGTGCATTTAGCAAAAACTAAAAGACAACTGGAATTAAATCGTTTGAAAGAATTAGCACAGGTCCAAACTGACCTCATCAATACGAAGTATAAAAAACTACTAGAGGACAATGTTCAATGTAATAAAGCCACATCCTTACCCTGTAGTGAGGTGCAGTCTGTTAAATACCAAAGAACTGTAAATTGGGTTAATAGTGATTCGAAGCTGAGCGTACATACATCAGCTACAAAAGTAGATGTTGAAACATAGTGTTCAAAAAAGGAAGCAGGTACTGCATGCCTCAGCAAATTAGACTGGGCTTGTGTCCATGCCACGACTCAGACGGAGTTTTGTTATTTATTGCACTGTGAATTGTACTGTTTCGAATATACACAATGGTAAACAATGCTTCTAACCACAATACCTGAGGGAGTTTTGAATCTAGTAACAATGCCCTCACACCATCAAGTAAATCTCGATGTGGACGCTCTACAACCCCATTTTGTTGAGGTGTATATGTCGATGTCCTACGATGTTGATAACTGGATTCTTCCAATAATCTTTCAAGATCATTGTTACAAAATTCTAATCCATTATCTGTTTGGACTTTTACTATTTCGGATTGAAATAGTACTTCGAATTTCGATTTTAACTGTAAAAACTTACATTTTGTCTTTTAACGGTACTACAATCGTGTATCGACTATAATCATCTATGACGGTTAGAAAATAACGCGTCCCACCTAATGGTTGAACAGATGCTGATCAGTAAAGATCCATATATAATAGTTCAATGGGGTATTTAGATTTGCCATTACTATATATGCATCTTGAAGGCTGCATAGTGCTTTTGGCTAAACAACAACTTTCACATGTTTCTACATCGTCAACTAACGAAATAATTCCTCTCGCAGCATCTGATTTAAACAAATTTTTGACTGAAATTGGAGCAATATGGCCCATCCTACGGTGCCATAACATAAGTGAATTTTTCTTGTATTGCACGTTCAAACTAACATCAGAGATACATTTAATATCATGATAATTATTTTTTACCTTGGATACAGCATTTGAACAGGAAATGCTAGTTTTATTAATATATTTATTAACGATTTTGCGATTTTTGCTTTTATCAAGTACCAAACAAAACAATCTATTTTCTGACAATAAACTAACACTATTACCATCTTTATCAGGTCTTTAAAAGTCACCTTAAAACCACCTTGTATTAATACAAATATAGATACTAAATTTCTACATAAACCAGTATGTGATAAACATTATATAATTCAAGTGTACAGTTTTTACCTTGATCAGTACATATCAATAGCGAAATTGTTCCTTTATCCACTGCATACATGTTGCCACTACCTTGAGCTACAGATATGGGTTGAATTTTCGAGTATTTCCTAATCATCTATCAGCCTATCTGCCCTATCTAAATAAAAATGATACGTAGCTCCACTATCTAGTACCCAATATTGCACCCTTTTTGTTCAGAATTATTTATTAACACTATTGATAAACAACTAAAATGGAAAGACGCTCCTGATTTATCATCATTACGATCAGTGTTTCCATTATATTTTCTATTTCTGCCAATTTGGCTCTTTCTATTATAATTAGTATTTAATATAGTATGACATTGATTTCTATAGTGGTCTAAACGACCGCATCTATAACATTTGCTATTATTTACATTCTTAGTAACATTTAACGTAGATATTGCACTAGGTTTTGTAACTTTAGTTAACTTATTATCGTTTTTAACATTTAAACGATTTTCTTCTATCAACAAGCGTTCTTTAACTAATTTAGTTGTTAAAGTATTTGGCAGAATTTGACATACTGACAAATATAATATCATACAAATCCCCTAAACCTAGGAACATAACAATAGCTACTAAGCAATCTGAGACCTTTTCTTTTAAGTGTTCAACTTCACTTACTATACATACCACTCGTGATATGTAGACACCCATGGATTCTATGCCACATTTCTTCTGTGAATAAATCTCAATAAATACCTGCAACTTTTAATAATGAAGTTGATTAGAACTTATTCTGTAGAATGGTCCAAGTATCAAATGGGTCTTCCACGTTGCTAAGAAGAGGTTGAATTTCCTCCACTAACGTTAAATAAATGGTGCTAAGTGCACAGTCCCGCCTTATCTCAAATTCATCTTTTTCTTTAGAAGTATATTGCAGGTTGATTTTTCTCAATAAATTTGTTTATGTCCTTGTCTCGCAACAGCATAGTACAGTTTACTTTCCAAGCAGTATAATTAGAATTATTCAGCTTTTTGAAGCTCATAGCATGAAATAGTAGTGCTTGAATGTGAGAATTTTTATTGAGGTACTTACGTGTATTGTCCCTTTATTAAAAGTCAAGGGGCTAAACAATATTATAACTCTTTCTGTTAAATTTGTAAATTCCAATTGTAAGATGATCCTCTGTTCCATGGGCAACAAATCATTTTCCAATTTTTCCACAATTTTGTATTTGGTTGGTTTAATTTGCAATCTATTTTATTTTTCTCTGCTACTACTTGTTAATTAAATAACAAACCAAAATAAACCAACTTAATAAACTATATTATTAAAACAGACATAATTATAATTGTTTAACATAATAAAACAGCAGGCCACAGGATCAGCCATCGTGACATACCAATCTTGACTACCAATGACAATTAGAGCGTTCCTTTTACCCTATGCATCAGATATTTGCATCTCAGATCAGTTGAATGTGGGTTCCTTTTACATACACAGAACAGAGACGAGATGAGGTGTGTACTTCCCCCCACACCAGTGAAGGACAACCTCTTGATGTCATAGGAGTATGAGATTTTTGTACCACTTCATGTTTGTTGGTTAAGTGTACATTTTTAATTAGCTTATATAAAAATAGTTGTGAAAAGTTTGTCAATTTTTTGCGATTTTTCTATACAGAAAGTTGGCTTTGATTATACTTCTGGATTGAAAAATAGATAATGGCACGCTAAATACGCATGTGTTTACTATGCATAATAGTATAAATTAAATCTTATCCATAAATAATTACAAAATGTTGCGAGGACTAACTGGTTGGTTAATCAATGAGGACGACAATGTGATAATAAGGAATTGCAGTACGTATTTACAGTATTATATCGTAATCATGCAGGTATTATAAACTGTTTTTGTGGATAACTCTATAATTTTGTTGGAACCTAATCAAATCACTATAACGAATCTAATCGATCAACCAATGATTCACGACACTGAAATTGTTCTTGGATTTGAGTTTCAAGATGCCCAAGAAAACTTGCACAGTACCTGTAATGAAACTGAAAATAAGGAGAACCAGTATCAGTCAAACACGAAGAAAACGGTATGGGAATACAATGAAAGTATGGCTCATCGATGTTGTAGATATGCGTATGGAAGATATGTATCATCCAACTAAAAAAAGAATTTTTGGAATACAATTGAGGAAATTTTGTACAGTCAACATATACATGTATGTACTACGAGTGGTTATATAAGCTATCAAAACAAATTCTTAAAGTTTTTTAGTTTGATTCTGTTCATTGTCACAAAAAATAAAACAATTTAATTAGAACATATAAAGATAATAAGGACAACACCAAAAAAACTGGACGGGCTCTAACTAAATTTGCATTTTTTAATAGATTAGATGAAATTGTAGGTCACAAGCCAAATGTTAATAGCACACACACACACACACACACACACACACATTCAATCTGCAAAGAACAAATATTGAACAACCTCAGCAGGATCGTTCAGGCACTGCAAATCATTAACCTTGCACAAGAATCTTATGTAGATCAGCCATCTTGTAGTGGCGTAACCAAGCAACAAAAAAACTTAATAAAGCCTGGAATGGAATATGTAAGAATAAAAGAGGGTATTACAAAAATAAAATAGCAACATATCAAAGTTATTTGTCGAAGTCATTAAAATTGAAAGAAGAAAGAAATGCACTATTGCGACAAAAACTGGAGCTTGACACGCAAGAAATTGAAGTCCTCGCCGATTAAATGCAGATAAATAACTCTTGTTATTTTTTAAACCGTATATATAACTATAACTATTGTGTTTACTATGTTTATGTTACGCTTAGATTATACTTTAATTGATAGTGTCTTTTTGTATAATATAAATATTCAGATGGATGTGCTTATCTTTTATGTTCAATTACATACAAAATATATAACATATACGAGTAATAACTATTACAGTTACTACTTATACTTGTACAGGTTGTTTCTTTAGTACATCATCATCATCATTAGGTCTTCAGTCCTGGAACTGGTTACACGCGTACCATCATTGTTTCCTATTCTAAACTAACCTACACATTTCCCTGAAATTTGCACAGTCTGCATCTATCACTATCTGATCTAGGTCTACATCTACCTCTTTTTTCTTATCTCTACTTGTAATATATCCCATACTATTCCCCAAAAATGTCTTAGAACGTATTCTGCCCTTGTATGTCTCCTATTTTTTTCCACAGATATCCTTGTTTCCCTACTGTTTCTATAACCTATTTGTTATTATCTTTGTCTGTCTATGCTATCGTCCTCGTACATCTGAAGAACAGCAGTTCAAAAGACTGCTACCGTTTTTCTGCCTGCGTTTCAGACTGCCGTATTTCATAGGCATACTGTGCTGTGCTGCACATATGCTTTCAACAATTTTCTATAACCTATTTATTATTAACTTTGTCTGTCCATGCTATTATCCTCATACATCTAAAGCACAGCATTCCAAAAGGCTGCCGGAGTTTTTCTGTCTGCTTTTCAGACTGTCCATATTTCATAGGCATACTGTGCTGTGCTCCACACATATGCTTTCAACAATTTTCTTCTTGTTCTATGTTTGTTATCTTTCATAATAGCGCTGTTCTTTCTTGTTAGATGCAGTTCGGTCCCCTTTTATTGTTGCGAAGAGGGGTAAGCAGCCTGAGGCTGCCAAGTTCCCCCAGCACTTAACCATTACTGATTAATATTTTATCCAATATATCTTTTCGCACAGTCAACATTAGTTGCAGATATTTCACAACCAATACCTGTAGTTGTTTATAATAATCATCAGATTTATGTGTGCTTATTTTTTTGCCATTAGGTTGGACACATACCTGCACTTATTTATATTCTGAGCTAACGTACACAGTTCCTTGAAATTTTCACACAGCATACAGCTCGGTTCCCTTATATCGTTTTCTGATTTTTTGCCCTATTCACCAAGATTCAGTGAAAGGGGTTAAGCAGCCTGTGGCTGCTAAGATCCCCCAACACTTAGACATTTGCCAAAATAATAGTTTTCCAGTAAATTCTTTCACACAATTAGAGTAGTATAGTAATATTATTATCTCATGACAGGTGACCTTGAAAAAACCTGTGCGAGGAGGAGCTGTATTAATAATCAAAATAAAAAAGTGAGACTAGAAAACATCGACTGCTGGCACGTCCAGTTTGCCAGAGCAAAAAATGTCGAGCAACCAAGGAATGTGTTTTAAATAATTTTATGTTGATTTTTGCTCTTCTATAAAAATGATCTGAGCTTATTGTTAGATGTGATACCCCAGATTATTGATTGATTGGATCAGTGTACACAAGATATTTTATAACTTATAGTCACTAGTAGAACAAAAACAATTTGGTAGTACTACATATTCGTTTTTTTCAAATCAATAGACGTTTTTGTTTTAAACACAAACTATAAACTATAAACACTATAAAAATGTCAAATGTCCACCTCGAAAATATTACTAAGATTTATTACGTAAACGTTAGCTAGATTGCTATAAAATAATTCCTTGAATAATTAATAATCTTAACCTTTCTGACTAAACAAAAGCAATATTGCTTATACGACTGAAGTTAGATATACTACACCGGCCTGATCAGGAGATATTATAATCATAGATTATTTATATCGTCAAGCCTGCATAATGTCGTCGAATGCGGAATTCAGATCCGATCGAGGAGTACAATCCACTTGTTTTAATGGATTGACTGGAGACGCTGCATCGGATCGAAAACTGGTTTATGTCGCCAAACTGAAGCGGATTAACACGATCGGATATAAGCGCCGAGATAAATACAGTCCATAAGAATCCCTTTTGGAGACAAAGAATGGGCATGCTTATCAGAATTGATTATGATTGGATTAAAATGTAAAATGATTCAATCACTTTGAAAGCCAATCATTGATTGTTTCAGCTTTAAAAGTGATCGATTGTCACAGCACTACTCAACATAATTTGATATATAGACTGCTTCCCTCTTTAAGCAAGTTTTATTTCAACACCACAGTAATATACAATAATGTACAAACAAATGTATTTATGACACATATTTTCTACAACGCTAAATAAAGACCATCATTCAACTATTTTACATAAATTATATTTTAAATGAGTTTACATCCTAAACAGTCATCCCCATCACCAGACTCATCGCCTGAGTATAAGTATCCATCTGAATTATCGCTATTATCATCAACCCGTATAATTAGGTCTTGAACCTCGTCTATTAAAGTTTCTCGTTCCATATAATCCTTTTCAATTTTCTCTACGTGCAGACATACTTCAGTCCACTCGTTGATTTCAATATTTTTTATATGTTCTTCTGCCAACTTCCATACATCATCTATTTTGAAGGTAACATTACATGCAGCGACACGGTTTTTAAGTAACGCCCAAATCATCTCGATAGGATTTAGTTCTGGGTGATATGGAGGTAAACGCAATACTACATGACCATGTTCTGCCAGTAGCTGGTCAATTACAAACAGCTGATGAACAGGTTTATGTGCCTTAATTTTGGAATATAATTCAGGCTTGGTTTCCTTACATTCAAAGAGGATATTTCGTTCCTTCAGCCATTTCTGCATATCTGTTTTCTTCCAACTTGAAGTAGGATTAGGATGCACAAGAACATTATGATATGACGCATTGTCTATCACAAACACTGAATTTGGTTCCAAATTTGTTATTAACTTTTCTTGCAGCCACTTTTTATAATTGCGATGATTCATGTCATCGTGATTATTCCCTAGTTTTTAAACCAGGCTTAAATATCAATTCTGCATTTGGAACGAACCCATTTTTTCCACCTGCATGAACAATTATCAAACGCTTCCCTTTTGAAACTGGCGATTTCAAACCCTTGATGGTGCCGTCATCCCAACACTTTGTTACACTGTGAGAACTGTGCAGATATGTTTCATCGTTATACACAATGCTTCTGCCCTCTTCTTTACGTTTACTAAGATTTTTCAAAAATATGGTGCGCTTTGCCCTTATATTGCTTTGTTCAACAAGAATTTTCCTGTTATCTACAGTTTTCTTCCAACGAAACTGATGAAAGAACGCGGAATAACTACACAACGTGTTTTAATAACTTTCTTTTATAACAGTTTAATATGGAAGCATAATATATTATATTGAAAACTTGACAGTTAAAAAGGAACACTCTAGAATATACAAATCTTATCCATGACTACCATATAAATCACGGCTTACTTTACAACACCTCCACTTGAGCCGTAGAGTAAGTTACATCCTCTTGCACAGAACCTATGCTTTTCTACTGGTACCGGTTTCGTCAAGTTATCTGCTATCATTTCATCCGTGCCAATATAAACAAATTTTACAGCCTTTTCGGTTACTTTTTCTCGTAGAAAGTGGTGACGTATATCAATGTGCTTTGTACGTGAAGAATAAGCGGTAGTCTCTGATAACTGTATAGCACCCTTGTTGTCGCAGTGTATGATTGTCGAACCCTGTTTTGTTCTTTGACTAAACAATTCTTCGTATAATCCACGAAGCCACAATGCTTCCTGAGTTGCAGCAGACATTGACATATACTCAGATTCTGTCGTTGATAATGCAACAGTTGCTTGCTTCTTTGATGTCCACGAAATCGCACCACCTTGCAGCTTGAATACATGCCCTGTAGTCGAGCGTCTGTCCGTAGCATCACTAGCCCAATCTGAGTCACAGTAACCCTGTACAAAAGCATTTCCATTTTTTGAATAAGTCAACTTCCAGTCAATTGTCCCCTTTAAATAACGCAGAATTCGTTTTGCGGCATTCCAATGCGCCTTTCCTGGGTTGTTGTTAAAACGACTTACGACTCCTACTGCATACTGAATGTCCGGTCGTGACACTTGTGCCGCAAACAACAAACTCCCAACAACTTCTTGATATGGCACATTCTGCATTGTTTTCGATCTTCTTCGTTTTGTGGTGACATTGCTGTTGTCAATTTTTGATTTGGGTCTGCTGGCGTAGACACGCTGTTACAATCAGTCATTTGAAATTTGTCAAGCATTTTTTGAATATACTGACTCTGATCAATTGAAATTGAACCTGATTTTATATCACGTGTGATCTTCATACCCAAGACAAACTTGGCTTCACCAAAGTCCTTCATTTTAAACTGACCTTGCAGCGTTGACTTCAACTTATTCTTTAAGTCCTTGTTGTTGGAGAAGATCAAGAGGTCATCAACATAGACCGCCACGATTAACATTTGACTGCCATTAACATAATAGTATATGCACGGATCGACTACTGAACAGTTGAGACCAAACTTTCTCAGTGCAGTATCCAAATGTTGGTTCCATATGCGACTCGCTTGTTTGAGACCATATAACGATTTCTTTAATCGGCAAACACGCTGACTGTCATCGTTAAACAATTCAGGCTGAATCATGTAAACCTCTTCTTCTAAATTACCTTGCAGAAAGGCTGTGACCGCATCCATCTGATCAATCTCTAAGTCAAATTTTGCAGCAATCGCGATGAGAAAACGTAATGATGAGTAACGAACAACGGGTGAGAAAGTTTCTTCGTAATCAATCCCTTTACGTTGAGAACAACCTTTTATTACCAGACGAGCTTTATATCGATTCACTTGACCATTCTCATCGCATTTAGTTTTAAATATCCATTTGCTTCGAATTGCCTTGTGATTTACTGGCAAATTTTCCAAGGACCAAGTTCCATTTTCAACTAGAGACTTATACTCAGCCTCCATGGCTCTCTTCCAGTAAGACGCGTATGGACTTTTCATCGCATCCTCCACTGTCAACGGATCGCCTACGTTATTCACTGTTGCAACATAGACAAAGTCCTCCGTCTTTGTGAATTTTCTTATTCTTGTTGATCGCCGTAACTCTTCGTCTTCATCGATGCTTATATTGCCCATTGAGTTATCAGTTATAGGTTGCTCATTACGTATATCATCAAACTGACTCGTATTCAAACTACTGTTCTGAGATTCCATTTCATCTTGGTCTTGCATGTCGGTATTATTCGTAACAAATGGTTCCTCCACTTCATTGTTATCATCTTTGAATAGATAAAAATGATTAAATTTGTTACAGGAAAATACTTCGTTTTCGTAACGTTGCTCTTCCAGAAAAATCACGTCGCGACTTACATTAACATGCATCTTCTCTGGATCAAAGACTCTATAGCCTTTACACTGTTCGCTGTAACCGACCATGATGAATACTTTAGACTTAGAATCAAACTTTTTACGTTGTTGTTTTGGAACATGCACCATTGCTTTGCATCCAAAAACTTTCAAATTTGACAGATCTGGCTTCTTTCCAGACCAAATTTCTTCGGGTGTTTTGTCAATAGCCCCCCGGCACGGGGAACGATTAATAAGATATCCTGCTGTATTGATCGCTTCCCCCCAAAATTTGACATTCAGCTTTGTGTCAAAAAGCATACATCTTGCTCTTTCGACCAAAGTCCGATTCATCCGCTCGGCCAAACCATTCTGTTCGGGCGTATACGGTGTTGTTGTTTGGTGTTCAATTCCCGAATCACGTAGAAACTTTGAAAAGTCTTTGTTACAGTATTCTGTGCCGTTGTCCGTGCGAATTTTTTTAAATTTTTTTACTAGTCTGGTTTTCAACATGACTTTTGAAATCCTTGAAGGCATTTAAAGCATTTGACTTGTTCTTGATAAAGTACACAAATACTTTTCTGCTAAAGTCATCGATAAAAGTCATAAAATACCGAGAACCTCCAAACGAATCAACAGACATAGGACCACACAAATCGGAATGTATCAATTCCAAAATACTGGAAGCTTGGGAATTGCTTGTTTTAAATGGAAAACGAGTCTGCTTTCCCATAATACAGGTCTCTAAGTTTCTCGCTGACCGCTGACGAAACTCATTCCCTTAACAAAACCGTTTCGCAATTTCATCAAACTGTCGTGTCCTACATGACCAAGACGTCGATGCCACAATCCTTGGGTTTCTGTTGATTTTACAATCATACTTGATATACTTGCTTGATCTACTTTAAACAATCCGCCTGTCAGATTTGCTTGAACTAACAACTTATTACTTTTGTTCCAAATTTTGCAACCTGTGGTACCAAATTTCACAATTAGCCCTTTATTCACCAATTGACTGACAGACAATAAGTTTGTACATAGATTTGGTACATACAGCACGTCTTGAATGGTTGTATCAACTGCACTATTATTAATTTGCAATTGAAGCCGTACATCACCTGTTAATTCGGCTTTCAACTTCGATTCATTTGCAATTGTCACTTCGCCATTTGACTCATGTTTGACATTTTCTAACCAACTTCGTTCGCATGTCATGTGACTAGACGCACCAGAGTCTACATACCATTCTGTTGACTTTACATTGCTTGCAGTCAAACAAGAAAAAACTGATGTATAAATAGCTTTACTATGTTTTAAATTTGGACATTTGTTTTTGTAGTGTCCTATTCCACCACACTCAAAGCATTTCACGTTCTTTTGGCGGACTTTTCCTTTTGAAAATTTTCGTTTTTGAGTATACATGGCCGACGATACGGAACCATCTGCTGCATCGTTTGATTTAACTTCCTGCAATAGCTTTGTTTTGATAAAATCTGCAGAAATCTTTTGTGCTGAACTCTCAATTGCCATGATCATTGGTTTATATTCTTCACTCAATCCAGCCAGTAATAAAGTGCCAACCCATTCGTCATCTATTTTCATTCCAGCACCTTTCAGTTTGTGTGCCGTGTTAACGATTTTGTTGACAAACATTTCCATTGAGGAACAATCCTTCAGTCGGGTTGTTACAAGTTCACGCAATAGTCCAACGCGACGCAACAAGCCCGAATCTTCAAATGCTTTTTGAAGATTCTGCCACACTTCCTTGGCCGATGTTGCCTCTTGGATATGGGAAAAATTTACTAGATCAACCATCAATATAATCGAAGCTTTCGCTTTTGTATCTCCAGCTAATTTCTTTATTTCATCGGTTTCTGTACAAGTATCTATTACATGACACCATAAACCGATCATCTCTAAATAAGACTGGACAGCGAATTTCCACGATTCATAATTTTCCCGTCCTTTCAATTTTTCAATTGATGCCATTGCCGACGCCATTGACAAAAAATTAAAAAAATTTATAAACTGTTATGAGTGCCTGGGCCCATAACCTGATGAAAGAACGCGGAATAACTACACAACGTGTTTTAATAACTTTCTTTTATAACAGTTTAATATGGAAGCATAATATATTATATTGAAAACTTGACAGTTAAAAAGGAACACTCTAGAATATACAAATCTTATCCATGACTACCATATAAATCACGGCTTACTTTACAACAGAAACCCTGCTCTTACAACAATTTTTCTGAATGAACCTAATCTTCCCGTGTAATGAGGGCAATCATTTTTAAATTCGTCAAACACTAACTTCAAAGTCGGTCTACGTTTATGTATTGCTGCAAACCGATACATAACGGTCTTAGAATCTCTTTGTCAAATCCACTCACTGTTGACTTAGGGCTTGGTTTATTTACGGTTTTCCTTGGTGAACCGAACTTGCTGCAGGGTGGTTTGTTTGTGCCTTCCTTTACAATTCTTTGCACCGTCCGCAATGACACGCCTGTTGCTATAGCCACGCACTCTTGCAAATTGTTTAGGTTGGAGGCGCCCGAATATTTTATGCGTTTCAAATATTGAAACACATTAAAAACAATCTGTCGTCCTTGACTATAAATCACCTCCTTCTTATTCATAATATTACTCTAAAAAATATCATAATTAATCATTGAACGAACATTCTTTTTAAATACTTACATTGCTGAAGAAATTACCTATCAGTTAGTTTTGAAAAAAACTGTTTTGATGACTATTACTTGATACAAATATTAAAACGGAAAACTGGAAACAATAAGACCTTGATAAGAGCGAGAATGACAATGACAGTTACGGTTCACATTCGGTATATACAGTATTGGGATCCGCTGAGTATGTGCACTGTTGCCACAGCAAATATTTACGGATAAAGAAACTACGAACCCAGAATTGTACTCGTCAGCGGTAAAAGGGGAAGAAAAAATCTGAGACATCTGAACTACTTAGTTTTTAAAAGGAACGTATCATTTAACTAAGTACAACTTAGGATAGGTTAGAATATCTAAGAAAAACGGTAAAAGGAAAGCACCTAATAATACTACTATAACATAAACATGGAAGTTTACAAACAACCATGGATGTCGAGGTTATGTCATTTTTGGATTCATAAATATTCGCAATTAATATAATCATTATTATATTACACTTATCAAAAGGTAATTCACCATATATTATTAGTTTACTTTATTTCAATGCAACAAAAACAAAGTCCAAAATAATTCAATTTGAAATATTCTGGTTTTAAACCTTATTCTACACATCATTAACAGTGCCATCTTCGGCGAAACTCGTGAACGATTTCTATTAAAATGGCGTAAAATTAATGTAATAATTCAATAAAATCCATTCAGTACACTACGACTATCACGATCAAAATTTTGAAATTTTTTTTAAACAGAATGATTATATATGTATTCTGCTATCCAACGAATGCTTTTTTTTATATACAAATTGATTCCGTTAGATGTAGTAATTAAAATAAGGTTAGTGAATTTTAACATTACTTTTAACAGTTATTTCTTGCTTATTACTCCACTTTAGAAAAAAAAAGCAAACCTTCGTTAGAAAGTACAAAGTTTTGTGTGTCTAATGATAAAGTTAGATTTTGCATATTTTCAATCCGACAAAAGTTATTTACCAAACAGAATAACCAGTATTTGATATATTTTAGGCTGCCAACCATACATCCGATCGCACACGTAATATAGGGAATGCTCTAAACGATAAATAATAAAATCGAACACACACACAATAGCACAATATAGTAGTGTTTGTTAAATTTAATAAAGTGTGGGAATAGGATATAATTATTTGCTATTTTAATTCACTCTTAAATGTTAATAATTATTATCTACTGTTAATTTATATGGACATAAATTTCAATTTTAAGCAAGTAGATTGTTCTGCCATCTAATGTTAATAACATCAATAACTAGGAAGAAAACTTAAGATTTTTTTTAAGATAACTTTCACACTAATAAAGTATATACATATAAATTATTAACAAATTTATAGATCAATCGGATTATAATAAACAGGTTTGGTTACTTATGTACACTTTTTTACGGTTTTTAATAGTAAAAAACCCCTTAGTATATTTTATTAGTGTGTATGTTCAGGCTTTCCCTTATCAGCATTTTCTAACTTTACCCTTTTAGAAAAGTCGTGCCTGAAAGCAATATGCGATTTGATTACGCTAACATGTGGCTGTCGGAGACCCCAAAATGTACGGATATGATATAAGCAGAAACAACAGGATCCATTTTTAACTGAGATGATGGATTATTACAAACAAGAAGCTATGAGACTTACATCCTACTTATGCTAGGCATAAATGAATTATATTCCCTATTTTCCATTTTGAATGGACCCCCTGCACTTTGCCGAAGTTCTAGATTACTAGAACAGGTGAAATGGCTTGCGTGTTCTAATGAGCTAAAGAACCAAACTACAGGTCCATAGATAAGACCACACACTAGATGGGTAATATTTATGGCCGCGATTTTGGCATTGATTTAGTTCATACTACGCCCGCGAGATGGTACGTGTAATTTGTAATGCAGGAAACTGTCGGACGTTAGATGACATTTATAACATAAAACTTTTGCCAATGGTGACATTTGAAGGTATTGTATAATTATTGTTATTTGTTGAACATTCATTCGGAATATTTAGTGTTTTTATTTGCAGATTAATTTATTGTAATTTGCGTTTATTGACTTAATTTTTGTATTTAAAAAGGATAACTTCAGTTCAGGTTAGATTAATCTATAGGAACAATGGTTTTTTTGTGCTGTGTGCCTTTATGTTGTAAGAAAAATTCTGAAACAAAAATGCACCGGTTTTCTACTGAATGACATCGTAAGTTTTGTGAAATAATTAAATATAATTGTAAAATTCCTATACAACTTCTGTGTATTGCGAGATATTGTACTGATGTTACTGAATAAAATTAAGTAATAAAGACTTGAAATGTTGTTATAAAATTACAGACACCCTTTTAAATTAAAATTTCAGTTTAACAGAACGAATTTGTAGCTTTTATTATATATGATCTGTATGTATATAATTTTACCCAAAATATTGAAGTCCGACCATTATTCATGTTCATAGTTTCTTTTTCTTGAGAAAATAGTATTTATCGAACGTTTTCATTTCTGAAAACGTCTGATAAATGATATTTTCCTTGCACGTGGTTCTTTAGTTCAAGAAAAAGGATATAATAATAGAAACTGCATAATTTAAATATTACCGCCATAATAGTTGTTTAGACTACGCCCGCTAGAGGTCGCGATGAACTTAAAAGAAGTTAGTATTAGGCCGTTGCCCATCTATTGTGGGTGGGTGTTTATCTATGTACAGGTCCAACCAAAGTAGTGGGGTCGTTAGTGAGGAACCAGACTAAGACAGGTCCCCGAAAGAGGGCAGCGGCTCTTTCGGTACTTAGATTGGCAGAGACCATAGGGGTTGGTATGGCAGTCTAAGACACACTACTGCGATGTGGAAGGCAACGGAAAACCACCACATTACCTCCCAAGTACACAGCGTACTTATATTGTATTGAACATGATGGCATTCTCTGGGGGTAGAAGATTCCGGAGTTAAAATAGTCCCCCATTCGGATTTCCGGGAGGCGACTACTTCAGACAATGCGGTCGGGAAATTCAGAATAAAAGTTGGGAACATTTTGCGAGTCGGAGTGTGGAATGTTAAAAGTATGAAGCAAGTAGGTAAGCTAGATAACCTAAAAATCGAGATGAATAGGTTAGCACTAGGCATAGTAGGGATCAGCGAGGTTCGCCGACCAGAGGCGGGGGATTTTTGGAGTGGAGACTTCAGGGTAATTCATACAGGAGCAGAGGAAAGAAATTCAGATGAGGGGATAATTATGCGAAAAAAGATAGGACACTGTGTACAAAATTACATACAAAGGAACGAAAGAGTACTCATGGTTAGATTAGAATCTAAACCGGTAAACACAGTAATAACAAGTATACATGCCCAGCTCTAGCTACAGTGACGAAGAAGTAGATCTACAAAGATAACGAAGACATACTAAGATACGTAAAAGTACATGAAAATTTAATAATTACGGGAGATTTTAATGGTAGGTGAGGGTAGGGAAGGAGCGGTAGTAGGTTTATTTGGGTTAGGCACGAGAAATAACAGGGGAAATAGGGTGGTAGAATTTTGCAACAAGAACAATTTAAACATCACAAACACATTATTTCAACATCATGCTAGAAGACAATATACGTGGAAGATGCCAGGAGATATAGGAAGATATCAAATAGATTACATTCTTGTTAGACAACAGTTTAGGAATCAAGTAAAAAACTGTAAAAGCTACCCACAAGCAGATATAGACACTGACCACAACATTGTAATAAAGCAGGCCGCACTTACATTTAAAAATTTGGAAAAAAACGAAACGGAAAAAGATACTTTGACTTTGAAAAACTAAAAGATAAAGATATTCAAGAAAGATTCGAAAAAAAGTCAAATGAATTGCTTAAAGATATCGGGAAAATATCTGATACTAAGGAAATAGAAACAGAATGGAATAACATTAAATCCAGCTTAGACATGGCGGCCACAAATATTCTGGGGTATACACAAAAAGAAAATAAGAAACCATGGATAACAAAGAATATCCTAAATTTAATACAAGAAAGACGAAAATTCAAAATAAGTCAGACGAAACAGTAAAACAGAGATACAAAACCATAAAATGGGAAATTATTCGCAAATGCAGAAAAGCTAAAGAACAATGGATTGATGAAAAGTGCAAAGAGGTACAAACTAAGATGAACACAGGAAAGACAGATGAAGCATACAAACTAATTAGAATCAATTTTAAGAATATCAAACTGTATAGCAAAAATATAAAGGACGCGGTAGGAAACGTCATTATAGAAAATGTAGAGAAAGTCGGTAGATGGCAAGAATATATAGGGAATTTATATGCAGGAGAGGAATCAGACATTGAAAATGATGACTTAGCATATCCTATACTTAGAGATGAGTTTGAATTAGTATTAACGAATTTGAAAAATGGTAAGGCGCCGGGTACAGATAAGGTGCAAGCAGAAATTCTAAACCTCGCTGGACAAGCATTAACAGAACGTCTCTTTCAACTTGTAAGCTATATATATGAGACAGGCGAGATACCCAAAGATTTCAAACATAACATCATAGTAACTATACCAAAGAAGAAAGGCACGGATAGATGTGGAAATTTTCGAACAATAAGTTTGACAGCAAACCTGTCAAAAATATTAACTAGAATTGTACAAAGACGAATGGAAAAGCTGAAAAAATACTAGGAGAAGATCAATTTGGGTTTAGGTGAAACAGGAGAACAGGGGAGACTATTTTAGCTCTGAGAGTGATAATGGAGTAAACAATAGAAAAAGGGGAAAGTGTGTATATAGGATTTGTAGATCTGGAAAAAGTATTCGACAATGTAAAATGGAAAAAATGTTAGAAATACTAAAAAAGATTGGAATGAGTTACAGGGATAGACGAATAGTATATAGCTTATACAAAGAGCAAACAGCAGTAATAGAATTACAGTACATGTGATTTTCCAATGCTCCACCCGAAGGTACTACATTGGCCAGGAAGCGAGTTTTTTTTACCTGGAAAATTTTGAATTTTGCCGAATCCTTGCTGTTCCAAGCAAGATAGGTATCTTTAACGTGCGTGACAACACTCACACACGGGACCTCCATTTTACCTCTCATCCGAACGAGGGTGTATTTTTGCGAAAAATGCTCGCCTAACATTTTTCAAGCGGACCGTGTCGGGATTCGAACTCAGGACCTAGGGCGTAGTAGTCACACACATACCACTACGCTACGGAGCCGCCTTCGTAATAGAATTACAGCAGGAACGTAGAGAAGTAAACATTAGGAAAGGTGTGAGACATGGATGTGCCCTATCCCCATTAATTTTTAACTTGTACATTGAAGAGGCAATAAATACTGTCAAATGCAGGAAGACATTTGGAATTACTATTCAGGGGCAAAAAATTGATATGCTTACATTTGCAGATGATATATATATAGCGGTATTAGTATCTAGCAAGGAAGAGTTAGAAGCTGCTCTTAATGAAATGGAAACAGTTCTAACAGAGAGATATGGTATGAAAATTAACAAAAATAAAACTAAAGTACTATGCAAAGGAGGGAAAAATAAATCAAAAACAAGAATACAAATATAGGTAACAAGAACTTACAAGAGGTTAAGGATTTCTGCTACCTAGGAAGCCAAATAACGTGAGATGGGAAAAGCGCAAAAGATATAAAACAAAGATTAGCACAAGGTCGTGCTACATTTAACAAGAAAAAGCAACTACTGTGTTAAAAAACAACAAACATAGAAACAAGGAAAATATTGCTTAAAACATATGTATGGAGCACAGCACTGTATGGTTGTGAAGCCTGGACAGTAGAAGAAGCAGATAAGAAAAAGGTAGAAGTTTTTGAAATGTAATGCTACAGACGTATGATGAAGATATCATGGACAGACAAAGTTAAGAATAAAGAGGTACTAAAAATGGTAGGGTAAGAAAGAAGTATGCGGAAAACAGTAAAAAATAGGAGAGATAGGCCATATACTAAGACTTGAGGGAATAGTGCGAAATATATTAGAAGCAGAGATAGGAAAAAAGAGAAGTAGAGGTAGACCTAAGTTACACTATTTCACACAGATAGTGAAAGATGTAGGCTGTAGGAATTTCGGAGAAATGTGTAGGCTTGCTCAGAATAGAAATCAATGGAAGTACGCATCCAACTAGTCCCAAGATGGATAAACTAATAACGAAAAAATAACTGTACTTAAACATATGATTGTTATATGAAACTATAGGTATTGGTTGTGCAATATTCTCGAATAATGTTAATTGTGTGAAAGGATTTACTGGAGAACTATTAATTCGGTAAATGTCTAAGTGTTGGGGGATCTTGGCAGCCACAGGTTGCTTAACCCACTTCAAATACCTTACATATGATTTTTCAATGCTCCACCCAAAGGTACTACATTGGCCAGGAAGCGAGTTTCTTTTTACCTGTAAAATTTAGAATTTTGCCAAACTCTTGCTGTTCCAAGCAAGGTAGAGATCTTTAACGTGCGTGACAACACTCACACACGGGACCTCCATTTTACCTCTCATCCGAACGAGGGTGTATTTTTGTGAAAAATGCTTGCCTAACATTTTTCAAGCGGACTGTCTGGGATTCAAACCCGAGACCTTGGGCACAGTAGTCACACACATACCACTACGCCACGAAGCTGCCTTCACTTCACATACCACTGAATCTCAGTGAAATAGTTAGAAAACAATAGAAGGGGATCCGAGCTGTATATAGGCTGTTAGGGAATTTTAGGGAACAGTGTAGGCTAGCTCAGAATATAAATAAGTAGAGGTACATGTCCAACCAGTTATGAGACAGAAAACCTAATGACGAAAAAATAAGCACAGATAAATCTGATTATTATTATAAACAACTAACTACAAGGGTTGGTTGTAAAATATCTGCAACTAATGTTGACTCTGCGAAAAGGTATATTGGAAAAAAATTTAAATCTGCAAATGTTCAAGTGCTGGGAGAACTTGGCAGCCACAGGCTGCTTACCCCACTTCACAACCACTGAATGTCGGAGAAATAGGATATATAATTGTAAAACAATAGAAGGGGATTGAACTGCATGTAACAAGAGAGAACAGCGCCCATGGTCAAAAACAACAAACATAGAAACAAGAAGAAAATTGTTGAAAGCATATGTGTGGAGCACAGCATAGGATGCTTATGAAATACGTGCAGTAGGAAAAGCAGACAGAAAAACAGTAGCAGCCTTTTGGAATATTGTGCTTCAGATGTATGAGAATGATAGCATGGACAGACAAAGTTGATAACAAATAGGTTATACAAATAGTAGAGGAACAAAGATGTCTGTGGAAAAAAATTAGGAGATTAGAAGGGCAAAATACGTTCTAAGAAATTTTTGGGGAATAGTATGGGATATATTACAAGCAGAGATAGGAAAAAGAAGTTAGATGTAGACCTAGATTAGATAGTGATAGATGCAGACTGTGCAAATTTCAGGGAAATGCGTAGGTTAGTTCAGAATAGGAAACAATGAGGGTATGCATCTAACCAGTTCCAGGACTGAAGACCTAATGATGATGATGATGATCCCTATTTTATCTAACTATTTGTTTTACAAGATAATCTGCAGAAATGACACAAGTCCTGGAGTGTACAGTTTTTGCTAAACATAAATTTGGTCATATGCAAGATCCACCCCATTCAGTTAAGCGAGTGGTTATGTAATATTGTTATTTTTACAGTCTATCTATGATTCTTACATAATACTTTAAACTTGCTGCATTTATCTGCTCTAGTTATTTGAGAAATTAGTATAAAATAGAATCTAATTCCGAAAATTCTCCATCTCAGGGCAAGAGAAAAGTATTATCAGCAAACTAAACGAAATGTTATAAAACAAGCATGTGTACAAGGCTCACCTTATAAAAATTACAAGGGAGACAACGTTCCCAGCAAAGTGATAGGTTCCATCATGCATATAAATAATAACGTTTCTATTATTACATATTTTCTGTTTTAAGCATGTTTAATCAGATAAATGGTCTTTGTTTAAATTGCAAAGTACATATTTTTAAAGTACCATCTTTATTTTCAGTTGCAAAGCAAAATGCCTTGAAAATTTTTCAGAGGAGTTGTAAACAAACTTAAAACGTTTTTATTCTCTAGATTTTAAGGACAAGCAAGATATATTTTTTACAAGGCCTGATAGGGATTTTTATGGTTCAGAGCTGTCGTGCAAGCGTTGATAAAGAAATCAAATGGAAATCGAACGTCTTTAAATATTATGTATATGCTGTGTATGTACACAGGATAATAAGGATTATCTACTACCAAGTAACTTCAAGCAGGTTTACAGTTAATAGAGGACATCTGACCCAGTATGGCACGTCTATTGCTTAACAAGACTAACACTGTACTGCTGGGAGAGTAGGGGAGAGTGGACCATCTTGAGATGTAAAAGTCTGATTCAATTTTTTGGATAATTTATTGTAAAAACGACACAAATATGTAAACGGTGAATAAGTACGGCTACAAAAATGTAAAAAATAAATATAAACTAATCAAGTTTGATTAGGTTTTAAAAGTTTTTCACTTTCATTTTTTTAGTGCTTGTCTCATAGTGGCCCTTTATTAGGGCCACTATGAGACAAAAGAAAAAACCTTCTAACTGTAGAAAAATATTTGTATAACACAAAAAAGAAAGCATTATTAACATTATAATTAATAATTAAACCAAAACTAACGCATGTTCAATTGATTAAAATTAATTTCAAACTTATAATACAATTTCAACCGTTTTGTATTTCCTAAAAGGCCTGGTTCAGATAAAATCATTTTAACATCATTGATTGGAACGGTTGCAATGTCAGGGACAATTGGAAATATAAAATGCCCTTCAAACTTCGAAACTTTTCTTAGAAAATTGATTTTGATATCATTTGATACTGTTTCTAGCTCCATTACTCTTCCTATAAAAAAACATAATTCTTTGCTTTAAATTGCACCAAAACAAAATCATTGGGCTTGGGATCTTTATCAAGTTCTTCAAAGCTCTACGGATCGACATCTAGAATCCGCCCGTCCTCATCAGACATCTTGGAACGGTATCTCATCTTCAATTTCGCCATCATCTTCATCGGAAGATATTATATTCTTATTTGGTTTTTGTTTCTTTGCAAATATGTTTTTTTGCAAGCTTCCTTTCTTTTTCTGTTATTTTTCTTGTTTCTCTGCCTCTCTCTGTTCAATTTTCTCCTTTTCCGGCGTGTCAGTGGGAATACAACTTGTAGCTCGTTTACCTGGCTCTTTTGTAATTTTCTTTCGCCTGCTTTTGGGTATCCTTTGAATATCTGCGGACTGACAAAAACTGTAGCAGACGAACTATTTGTGGCCTGTGGCGTATTTAAGGAGGTAGATGATATTGCCATTTCGCAATGTTTGTCGTTCGGATCTTCTATAAAAAGTGGTGTTTCGACAGAAGTTGATGGCATTTCTTCAGAAAGATCTGCAATGGCATTTGGAATTGCCATAGCCGTTGACGCAGTTTGCTCATCGCCAATGGGTAAAACTGAGTCATTTAAAACATTTCGATCAGTTACTGAATTACTTAAAAAATCATCAGTAGTGAATATCTCCCGGTCAAAAGGAAAAATTCCAGTTTTCTTGAAACCCGCCATTATATTTAATGGAGTCATGGATCGTTCAAATGCCACACCTACACAACCAGCAACTTCATAGATAGATAACGGTGTCCCATGATGGTGTAGAAGCCAGAAATCAACTGCAGCATTATAATATGCCTTTAACGGAGCAAATATTGACATATCTAATGGTTGTAGCTTATGGATACAGCGTGGAGGTAGCGTAATTATTGTAACTCCATTATCTTTAGCAATATTAAGTGTTCTATGGTAGGATGACTATCATGATTATCAAATATTAAGATTGTAGGGGCTTCCTTAGAGGATCCACTATATTTTATTAAGTGTTTCATTACAGATGGAAAGAGTTCCCTATTCATCCAGTGCGTTGGAGTTGCAAGACCTAATGTACCAGGTGAGGCTCCATTTAACATATGGCTTTCCAAATTTTTTCATGAAAACACCATGACAGGTGGTAAAGTATTTCCACCGGCACTTATTATGCAGCAAGTAGTAATTAATATTCCACGTTCGCCACTGGTACATTGACTAACCTGTTTAATTCCTTTTGCCGATAATACTTTCTTGGGTTTCTGTACGGTCATCGTGCTGGTTTCATCAAGGTTGTAGATGCGAGTGCCATCAGAGAATGCTTCAGAGCGATTATATGCTTTTTTAAGATTATCAAAGAATAATTTAACATTATACTCATTAAATGATAGTGCTCTTGAAAGACTGCACCCTTCAGGCTGCCGATTACTTAATTCTTTGGTATGTCATTTTAGAAACCCCTGTAACCAGTCAACACCAGCTAATTAATTTTTTTCTTAACTTAACTGAATTTGTTTTTGTTAATTTTCGCCATTTCATATGCTAATTCTCGAGTATCTTTTGTTGATTTTCCATAACACATTTTAGAGCAGATGATGACATAATCTACAAGCGCCTGTTCTTCATCATCAATAAAAATTAATCTATGTTTGTAATTGCTTCTCATGGCTAACTCCATGTTAGAATCTGCCTTTTCTCTTTCTTTTTTAACATATCTCTGCAACGTCCGAAAAGATAAACCATTCTCGTCTGCAGTTTTACGTAAAGATAGTTTTACTCTCCTATTAATACTTGTCGAACAGCTCTTCGGATATGTTCTTCTGAAAACAAATCTTTCTGACTTTTCCTTTTGCAACCTCTGGACATCTACAAAAAAAATTAACCTGATACATTCAATTATTTAGATTTATTTCCATGAGACAGTGTCTTAAAGTGGCCCTGAAAATATTTCTCACGGTGGCCCATTTGCACATGGTTAAAAGATGTCTGTGGGTATATATTATTGTTTGCTACTTCATACATTCATGATGAACAAAAGAATGCGTATGAACTGTTCTGAAAAATGGTATAAAAATTTACCTTTATACTATTATTATGCTTCTCTTGACGACTAAATGAAAATGCACCCTCTTAAAATTTTGATGAGATACTCACTCACTAGTGGTCATAACCCAACTAAAGATAACCTATGGTAATAGAGAATTATTTTGGTAAACGGTTATCTGGTGTTTATTTAGTGGCATGACCAACAGAGGTCTACACTATGTCTAAAGAGAAATATTCAAGTGCCTTATGGTGGACCGTGTCTCATAGAGGTCCACCTTACCCTACATAAAATGTCATATGGCACACAGCCACTAAATACTAATAAATAGCCAATTCTTACATAAGTTTAAAAAAAGAAGAACAATCCCTTCAATACTACTAAGCTATAAGTTCATACACTTTGGCACTGTACACACTTGCAAGCTATAATGTAGTTCACATTCTATTTTAGTCGGAGTTTCGTCACAAATGGGCTTATTATCTAACTTATTCGACACTGACATTTTAGGCTAAATTACATCTTTATTGAGGATCATTTTACATGGTGAGGTTGCATCTGGACTAATCATATCTCTTACAGGAGGTTTTCACTAGAACAATCCCCTTTTGGTGATCTTATCTCTATATATATATTATCGTTAATGGGTAGTTCACAATAGGGTTCAAACTTAGAATTTTCCAAGTCTATACACACAGCATTGTTTACTTTTCTTAAACTGCTGACATGCTTGTACAAAATTTTGTCACCAACCTTGACGAGGGATGTTGCTGCACTGACAAATTTTTACAATACTATCTTCCTTTCATTTTTCTTTAACATAAGCCCCTAATTTATCTACGCTTTTCCCCCTGCAGTAAAAAATTCTGGTTTTACATAATCAAATTCTGATTTAAATAATACCTTAGCATCTTTTTTTTGGCCTTAAAAGTCTAACCTGGTTTTGGCTCAATTTTAAGAATAGTTTTATTCGGACTTACACCTATACTTGTACATGGAGCATTACTATAACAAGAAATAAATAGAACTGTAGATAATATAGACTTATATAACTCTAACATATATATATTTCCATTGTACTTTTTACCATTTGTACTCGCTTTTCGACTTGTCCATTTGGTTGTGCATGGTATGGGGACTTTTTAACACATTGATGCCATTTACTTGACAAAATTGTACAAAACTAAGGGAATTAAATGGGGGTCCATTATCAGACACCAATGTGTTTGGTAGAACAATAAATACAAAAGTACTTTTGAGTTTTTTATTGTTTGCAATACCCCAGTACAATTTACATAACGTGAGCATCAACCCATCGAGATCTACTGTCTATTATAACACATTCGTCAAAGTGAAAGAAGTCTACATTGTTTCCTATTCTGAACTAACCTACACATTTCCCTAAAATTTGCACAGTCTGCATCTTTCACTATCTGATCTACGTCTACATCCACCTCTTTTTTCTATCTCTGCTTGTAATATATCCCATACTCATCATCATTAGGTCTTCAGTCCTAGAACTGGTTAGACGCGTACCATTATTGTTCCCTATTCTGAACTAACCTACAGATTTCCCTGAAATATGCACAGTTTGCATCTATAACTGTTTGATCTAGGTCTACATCTACCTCTTTTTTCCTATCTCTGCTTGTAATATATCACATACTATTCCCCAAAAATGCCTTAGAACGTATTCCGCCCTACTATTTCTCTTTTTCCCCAGATATCCTTGTTCCCCTACTATTTCTGTAACTTATTTGTTATTATCTTTGTCTGTCCATGCTATCGTCCTCATACATCTAAATCACATCATTTCAAAAGGCTGCTACCGTTTTTCTGTCTGCGTTTCAGACTTCCCGTATTTCATAGGCATACTGTGCTGTGCTCCACACATATGCTTTCAACAATTTTCTTCTTATTCTGTTTGTTGTCTTTCCTCATAGACGATGTTCTTTCTTGTTAGATGCAGTTCGATCACTTTCTATTGTTTTACAGTTATATGCCCTATTTCTCCGACCTTCAATAGTTGTGAAGGGAGGTAAGCAGTCTGTGGCTGCCAAGTTCTCCCAACACTTAACCATTTGGCGATTTAATATATTTCCAATTTATCTTTTCGCACAGTCAACATTAGTTGCAGGTATTTTGCAGCAATTAGGTTGTCCGTCTAAAAACTGGTTGGACACGTACCTGCACTTATTTATATTCTGAGCTAGTCTACATAGTTCCCTGAAATTCTCACACAGCATGTGTATTCAGGTTAATCTTCTTTGGGAATTAAACCACTCATAGTTTTTAAAATCAACTTTATTTACGTTTCGATCCATGACCTAGGATCGTTGTCAAAATAATAATAAAAACTTCAAGTTTGACATTTATGACATAAATTGAAGGTGACTTTGATTTATTGATGTTTGAAATATTTGGTTTGAGTATACTAAGCAAAAATTTTTAAAGTTTAACAGAATGATTGCCTTCAATTTGTGTTGCGACCTGGGATCGGCTTTCTTTAGGTAGCCAATACGCTTAACGTGAAATCAGCTGATTAATTTTTATTGGTGAATTTTATATAAATTCAATAACTTGGAATTGGAAAACATTTTTTAACATGTTTCTATTTATACAATTGAGAGGATGGTTATTAAAGAAGTGGTGTGTGATTGCATTATTGAAAGGCTTAAGTAGTCGTTTTTTTATATTTATTTTGAGGGGGAAAATTCATTATGATTTAAGTTACCTCTTTGGTAGATTTTAACATGGTTCTGAGGCGACTCTATGACGGGTTTACACTTGTCAGATACCAATGTTGTTCTATGAAGATTGTATATGGATCTGAGGCAACCCTATGGCGGGTTTACACTTGTCAGATACCAATATTGTTCTATGAAGATTGTATATGGATCTGAGGCGACCCTATGGCGGGTTTACACTTGTCAGATACCAATACTATTCAACGAAGATTGTATATGGTTTTGAGGTAACCTTATTGTGGATTTATACTTGTCAGATACCAATGCTGTTTTACAAGGATTGTTAATATGCTTATTTTTATGTAATTAGTTATTTTATGTATAAATAGAAATCATGTATGTAGGCTGTATTTCATGTTAATATCGCAAGGAAAACCCAGGAAAAACTTGTAATGCTACCTAGATATTGTGGGCATTTGATTTTCATTTGTTATTTCTTTTGTTATTTCTTTTAGTAATGGAATCCATTGTTTACTGAAAGTCACGGATTCGTTTGCAACTCAGTTATTTTTATGTAGGGTTATATAAGCAGCTACTTTGATTTTGCGTTTTTGGTGGTTTTCTATTTTTTTCTTCTTTTCAGGGAGTATGTGTATTCAGCTCGTTCCCTTTCTATTGTTTTCTAATTTTATACCCTATTTTACCGAGATTCAGTGAAGGAGGTTAAGCAACCTGTGGCTACCAAGATCCCCCAACACTTAGACATTTGCCGAAATAATGGTTTTCCAGTAAATCCTTTCACACACTTAACATTATTCGAGAATATTGCCCAACCAATTCTTGTAGTTACTTATAATAATCATCATGTTTAAGCACAGTTATTTTTTCGTCATTAGTTTATCCATCTTGGGATTAGTTGGATGCGTACCTCCATTGATTTCTATTCTGGGCTAGCCTACACATCTCCCTGAAACCCCCACAGCCTACATCTTTTACTATCTGTGTGCAGTAGTCTAACCTAGGTCTGCCTCTTCTTCTCTTTTTTCCTATCTCTGCTTCTAAAATATTCCGCACTATTCCCTCATGCCGTAGTATGTGGCCTATCATCCTATCTCTCCTATTTTTTACCGTTTTTCACATATTTCTTTCTTCCCCTACCATTTTTAGTACCTCTTCGTTCTTAACTTTGTCTGTCCATGATATCTTCATCATACGCCTGTAACACCACATTTCAAAGGCTTCTACCTTTTTCTTGTCCGCTTCTCCTACTGTCCAGGCTTCACAGCCGTACAGTGCTGTGCTCCACACATATGTTTTAAGCAATCTTTTCCTTGTTTCTATGTTTGTGGTCTTTGAGCACTCCCATACTATTCCTCCAAAAATTATTTAGAACGTATTCTGCCCTTCTATGTCTCCTATGTTTTTTTCCACAGATATCCTTCTTTCCCTACTATTTCTACAGCCTATTTGTTATTAACTTTGTCTGTCCATGCTATCATCCTAATACATTTGACGCACAGCATCCCAAAATGCTGCTACCGTTTTCTGCCTGTTTTTCCTACTGCCCGTATTTCATAGGCATACTGTGCTGTGCTCCACACATATGCTTTCAACAATTTTCGTTTTGTTTCTATGTTTGATGTCTTTCATCATAGGCGCTGTTCTTTCTTGTTAGATACAGTTTGGTCCTCATCTACTGTTTTACAATTAAATACGCTATTTCTTCGACATTTAGTGGTTGTGAAGGGAGGTAAGCAGCTTGCGGCCGCCAAGTACCCCCAACACTTGAACATTTACCGATTTAATATTTTTTCCAATATATCTTTTCCCACAGTCAACATTAGTTGCAGATATTTCACAACAAACACCTGTAGTTGTTTATAATAGTCATCAGATTTATCTGCACTTTTTTATTCGTCATTAGATTTTTCGTCTCATGTACCTGCACTTATTTATATTCTGAGCTTGCCTACATAGTTCCCTGAAGTCCACAAACAGCCCGTATACAACTCGGTTCCCCTTCTATTGTTTTCTAATTTTATGCCCTATTTCACCGAGATGCAGTGAAGGGGGTTAAGCAGCCTGTGGCTGCCAAGATCCCCCAACACTTAGACATTTGCCGAGTTAATAGATTTCCATTAAATCCTTTCACACAATTAACATTATTCAAGACTATTGCCCAACCAATACTTGTAGCTGCTTATAATAATCATCATGTTTAAGTATAGTTATTTTTTCGTCATTAATTTATTCATCTTGGGACTGGTTGGATGCGTACCTCCATTGATTTCTATTCTGAGTTAGCCTACACACTTCCCTGAAATTCCTACAGCCTACATCTTACACAATCTGTGTGCAGTAGTCTAACCTAGGTCTATCTCTGTTTCTCTTTTTTCCTATCTCAATTTCTAATATATTCCTTACTATTCCTTCATGCCGTAATATGTGACCTATCATTTTATCTCTTCTATTTTTTACCGTTTTCCACATATTTCTTTCTGCCCCTACCATTTTTAGTACATCTTTGTTCTTAACTTTGTCTGTCCATGATAACTTCATCATACGTCAAAGGCTTCTACCTTTTTCTTCTCCGCTTCTCCTGCTGTCCAGGCTTCACAGCCATACAGTGCTGTTCTCCACACATATGTTTTAAGCAATTTTTTCCTTGTTTCTATGTTTGTTGTCCTTGAACACAATAGTTGCATGGCCTTGTGCTAATCTTTGTTTTATATCTTTTGTGTTTTTCCCATCTTGCGTTATTTGACTTCCAAGGTAGCAGAAATCCTTAAACTCTTGTAAGTTCTCCTTACCTATTTGTATTCTTGTTTTTGATTTATTATCCCCTCTTTTGCATACTAGAACTTTAGTTTTATTTTTGTTAATTTTTATACCATATCCCTTCGTGAGAACTGTTTCCATTTCATTAAGAGCCTCTAACTCTTCCTTGCTAGATGCTAATACTGCTATATCATCTGCAAATCTAAGCATATCAATCTTTTGTCCCTACCTATTAATTCCAAATGTCTTCCTGCATTTGACAGTATTCATTGCCTCTTCCATATACAAGTTAAAAATTAATGGGGATAGGGCACACTCCTGTCTCACCCCTATCCTAATATTTACTTCTCCACGTTCCTGTTATAATTCTATTACCGCTGTTTGCTCTTTGTATAAGCTATGCAATATCCGTCTATCCCTAAAACTAATTCCAATCTTTTTCAGTATTTCGAACATTTTTTTCCATTTTACATTGTCGAATGCGTTTTCCAGATCTTCAAACCCTATATACACGCTTTCCCATTTTTCTATTATTTTTTCCATTATCGTCCTCAGAGCTAAAACAGCCTGCTGTGTTCCCCTGTTTCGCCTAAACCCAAATTGATCTTCTTCTAGTTGTTCTTCAGCTCGTTTTTCATTCGTCTTTGTACAATTCTAGTTCATATTTTTGACATGTGTGCTGTCAAACTTATTCTTCGAAAATTTTCACATATATCCACGCCTCTCTTTTTTGGTATAGTTACTATGATGTTATGTTTGAAAACTTTGGGTATCTCGCCTGTCTCATACATATAGCTTATAAGTTGGAAAAGACGTTCTGTTACTGCTTGCCCAGCGGCTTTATAGTTTCTGCTTGCACCTTATCTGTACTCAGCGCTTTACCATTTTCCAGATCCTTTAATGCTAATTCAAACTCATCTCAAAGTATAAGATATCCCAACTCATCATTTTCAATGTCCGATTTCTGTTCTAATGCTGATTGTTCTTCTCCTGCATATAAATTACCTATATATTCTTGCCATCTAACCACTTTCTCTACATTTTCTATAATGTCGTTTGTACATCGACATAACCGGAAGGACAATGAGAGAATAACCGAGCTCAGTCGGCGAGTAGGCGGGGTTTTACAAATAAAGAAATTGCCTGAAATAAAAATTAAACGTGCAGTACTACCTGTAATAGAAATCAACACATTAAGTTATACCAAAATAAAAAAAAAAGCATTTAAAAAAACTTTAATTAGAAAAACATTTAAATTACTATCCGGTAACTAGCACTTTGTAAATATAATGATTATACAGTAAAACATTGACTACATTCCTAATGCCCAATATTTATATAAATTACAACAGGCATAAATACATTTTGAGTATATTTTATCATTTTATATCTAGTGTATTGGCATACCAGAGATCAAACTTTAGTTTAGTAATCATAATATTATGACACTTGCCATAGGTTCTGATAATGTTAAAACACCTAACATACAGTCATAAATATAATGGCGACAACGTTTTCGAATGTGCCAGCAAATTTTTATAGTATATTACATTACTAGCGTGGAAAGTGACCCATTTCACACGAGTGGAAGAGTATTGTCGCACGAGGCGTCAGCCGAGTGCGACTATTCCACGAGTGTGAAATATCCACTTTCCACGCGAGTACTGTACACTATTTTTCCGACGACCACCACTAAAAACAATTACGAAATAGTTATTTTTATGCTTATTTGCAATAAATGTGTACGCAATATTGCAAGACAGACAGACACCTATAAAATTTATTTGATGTTTTGATGTTGAAAATTCGGACACCTACTTTGTTTTTATAAAATCCGCGAATCTGTTGCTTTTAGCGTATGCATTCTCAATTTTTATTGAAGAAATCATTTCAATTACAAACTAATAATATGAGTAATTACATCTTTAAGTAAAACGGAAACTGTCAGTATCGATTTAACTCTGAGTATTTTAAGCTGTTATTAGCCAAAACGAAACGAATGAATACAAAAAGGTAAAAACCAGTAGTCGTTTGGGTTGCCTAGGTAACTAGCATACTAACATCAGTCATATCACTCTAGAGTTGAAAAGTATTTCAACACTAGAGTGATATGTACTTTCGCACTCTAGAGTGATATACTTTACATTCTAAATAACTAAGTAGTGTGTAATCTGTTGTTTTTGCAAGTGGTCGTTGGAAAAACCATTTACACATTAATAAGTAGTATATTTTTAGTTATTTAAAACAAATACTAATGCATTAATATAATGGCAATCAATACCAAAATAGTTCAATAATTTTTGTACATAAAAATTAATTTTGTGAATGCATGAGCTTAAACGTTACAATCCAAATAGATATGGTCTCAACGTAAGTAGTGAAGAAACACTCACCCAGCGTCTACGGTGCTTGATTGGTCACACCCTCCTCAAAGACAGAGAGAAACAGATGGACCCGGGACAGCGCCATCCGCTCATTCTTCCTATAAAAGAAATGGTAACTGCTTCGTCAATCAGGGGTCAATGTAATGGATGATAATCGCCACCGGAGAAAGCACATTACGGTGTGCACGAAATTCTGTAGATGACCAAAAATGTAACTACAAGTGTTCGTTGTCGTACAGCTGCAAAAAGAATCAAGTAATGAACTCGTTTTATAATGAGAATTAAATTTTAATCCCCGCATTATCAAACACAAAGGTGATAATAGAAACTCGAAACAACCTTTATCAGAGAAATGTGATCCCTTATTTCAATGAGTCTTTAGGTTTGAATATTATGAGAATTAATTACACTCTACAGTAATAGGTAACAAGCCGATGGATACTTGAAACAAGGTACTGATTATTTAAATAATAGAAGAACTTTGCATTTCGCAGCAGATTTAAATGAAATTGTAGTAAAGCGTACTTATTGAAGGAATGTCTAATATACAGGATGGTGTTTGAGTATCAAAAGCAGAATCCATGCGAATGAATAATTAACTAAAATGGCATAAGGTTTAATACACCATCGGAAGGTGAACATAATACGTTTCCTCCCACGTCCCTTATATTTTTGCTATATGGTTTTATATCGCTAAAATTCATTCTAATCAGTATGTATGCTTCGTCTGTCTTTCCTATTTCCATCTTGGTTTGTACCTCTTTGCACTTTTCATCAATCCATTGTTCTTTAATTTTTCTGCATTTGCGAATAATTTCCCATTTTATGATTTTATATTTCTGTTTTCCTGTTTCGTCTAAAATTTTTGTATTTTTGTTTTTTATTAAATTCAGAATATCCTTTGTTATCCATGGTTTCTTATTTTCTTTTTGTGTATACCCAAAAATATCTCCGGCAGCCATATCTAAGCTGGATTTAATGCTATTCCATTCTGTTTATACTTCCCTATAAGTATCAGAAATTTTTCCGATATCTTTCAGCAATTTATTTAACTTTTTTTCAAATCGTTCCTGGTAAAGTCAAAGTGCCTTTTTCCATATTTTTTTCAAATTTTTTAATTTAAGAGCAGCTTTCATAACTACGATGTTGTGGTTAGTGCCTATATCTGCTTCTGGGTAGATTCTACAGTTTTTTACTTGATTCTTAAACCGCTGTCTAACAAGAATGCAATCTATTTGATATCTTCTTACATCTCCTGGCATCTTCCATGTATGTTGTCTTCTACCAGGAGGTTGAAATAATGTGTTTGTGAAGATTAAATTGTTCTTGTCACAAAATTTTACCATCCTATTACCCCTGCCGTTTCGTGTGCCTAAACCAAATAATCCTACTACCGTTTCTTCCCTACCTTCACCTACCACTACATTAAAATTCCTCATAATTATTAAGTTTTCATGTTCCTTTACGTATCTTAGTTTGTTTTCGATATCTTTTGTAGATCACTTCTACAGCTTCATCACTGTAGCTAAAGGTGGGCATGTATACTTGTATTATTACTGTATTTACCAGTTTAGATGAGTACTCTTTCGTTCTTTTGTAAGTAATTTTCTACACAGTGTCTTACCTTTTTTCGCATAACTATCTCCACACTCAAATTTTCCTCTTCCACTCCTATACAAATTACCCTGAGGTTTCCACTCCAAAAATCCCCCGCCTCTGGCCACCGACTACTATGTCTAGTGCTAACCTATGCATTTCAATTTTTAAGTTCTCCAGCTTACCTACTTGTCTCATACTTCTGACATTTCATGATCCAACTTGCAGAATGTTCCAGACTGTTTTTCTAAATTTTCTAATCACATCCGCCGAAGTGGTGCAAATTTACTACCTAAGAAGAATATTTTTTTGATGCAGGCGTGTCATGCGTGCAAGCCTACATTGACTGAGTCGACGGTTTAATCGGCCGATGTAAAAATGACGAATAAACATGCAGACAAACCTATCATTAAAAATAATTATGAACCACTGATACCGACAATGTTTAATAATGTAAGTAATTGTCAGAGTGATGATAAATTGATTAATCAGTCATCTGCACTAAATGCTGGATGGATTAAAGTAATTAACAATAATTATTATAAAAAGCGAACATCGAAACTAAGCAAACCTTCAACTAAATGTGATCTTAAGGCTGCTAATAAATATGCTTTTGTACATGTTTATAAGTTACACCCGTTTACAACGGAGAGAGAGCTCATGGATCAACTTCAAATTAGTTTTCCTGCGGTTATTTGTGAAAACATTCAATCCAGCTATCCTAAATATTATTCATCGTTTAAAATTACAGTTTATGCATGTAATTATTAAGCAGTATGTAATCCTGATACTTGGCCTAAGGGCTGCTGTGTAAATCGTTTTTTTTTTCACAACAGACTGCTAATACAGAAATTAAGTTAAAATTCTGTCATAATATTAAGTATCAAGTAAAGTCTACTATAAGTAAATATTTTAAAGTGTGTCACCTAAATGTAGGAAGCTTATGTAGTTGCTTTGAAACAGACCAATTATCAATTATTTTGGAGTCATTACAATACCTAAGTGTTGTATGCTTGACAGAAATTTTTTGTCTAGAGGAAGAGTTACTTGTTATAGCTCTTGCTAACTATACGCTGGCCAGTTGGTTCTGTCGTTCTGAACAAAAACGTGATAGCTTGCTATTTTTGTAAATATGAAAATTAGCTTCCAGGAAATTGGTAAAACTCTTGATTCCTTAGAAAAGCAATTTGAATGTGCCTCTACCAAAATAATAATTAAAAACAAAATTTATATTGTAACCTGTTTATATAGAATTCCTGACCCTAAGAATCTCAGAATTTTCGTAAATAATCTTGAAGAGCTGTTAAGCTCTATCAACATTAATAATCACCCACACTTTGTGTGTGGCGATTTCAATGTAAACTTTGATGAAGTCATACAAGATAATTATGCTATTCAAATTGTGACTTTATTTGGTTGTTATGGCCTAGTTAAATGTTTTAATGGCTACACGAGAGTACAACGTAGATCAGACATTACTACAAACACTATCATAGATAATATTTTTACTAATGTACCTATTAATAGTATTTTTTGCAAGGTGATTTTGTCTAACATCGCGGATTATTATATGTAATTAGTTTCTTATCAAATTGAACCAAACCCAATTAGTAATATCGGTTTATTAAGTAGAAACTTTAAAAATCCTGATAAGTTAATTGTATTTAGATGGATTCTAAAGGCTGCAGACTGGAGTCTACTTTATTCTAATTCAATCGATATAAATAATAAGTTCTGTATTTTCTTGAATAAAATTTGGGAATACATTGATATAGCTTTTCCGTTAATTACTAGAAAAAACAGTAGATTAATTAAGAGTAACCTTTGGGTTACTACTGAAATACGGAATCGCTCGAAATATCTAAGGGAATTTAAATACTGGCATCAAAACATCGAGAAATCAACAACTAGCTAATTGCTATAAATTACTACTAAAGTACCACAAAGATGACGTTAGTTATTCCAAAAAAGTTTATTATGGGAACAGACTAATAAATGCCAAGAATCATACTCGAACAGCATGGAGTACAATAAAACAGGAGGTTAATTATTCTATACCTCCTTACCCAAGTATGTTTAAGGATGACTATTGTTAGTATTCTTTAAACTTTAAGGATGCTGCAGAAGCCTTTAATAATTATTTTTTGGATTCTATTGTCACACTTGCATCTAAATCAGAATTTACTGCAACTATTGGCCACTTTAATTATCCTTCATTCTTTCTAGCTCCTGTTACCTCAGAAGAGATTAAATCCATTATAATTAGAAATGGTTGTAAGGGCTCATCAGGATATGATAATATACCTGGATCCCTATTAGCTGAAGCCGTGGACATAATTGCACCTGTGTTAACAAATTTAATTAATGAGTCATTTTCAAGCGAAATCTTTCCGGATGTCCTAAAAAAGGCAGTGGTAGTACCGATTCACAAAAATAGAGAAAGAGATATTATTAGTAATTATAGAGCAATATCTATTTTACCTGCCGTGTCTAGAATAATCGAAAAAGCTTTCTACATTAAACTATTGGCGTTTATTAACGCTAATAAATTATTAAATACAAATCGGTATGGATTTATAAAGGGTTCTTCTACTTAAGATGCTATTATTAGTACAATCGATGAGATTTAGAATAACATCAACAGGAAATTATTAACTGTTGCAATTTTTTTTATTTTAGTCGTGCATTCGAGACAGTGCAGCACGAAGGTCTTTTAGCTAAATTATATGGATATGATATTAGATTGGGGCAAATCCTATTTATCTGGTAGGACACAGTATGTATCTCTTAAAATAAAAATAAATAATAGTATATCATCGGATAAGAATGTGCCTATAGCAGTACCACAAGGCAGTGTACTGGGTCCCTTCTTATTTCTATTATTCATTAATGATCTTAACATTACAAAAGCAAATAAGACTACGCTGTTTGCTGACGACACCACTATGGTCTTATCCGCCAAAAAGTGGAATGAATTAATTCAAATTACATATGATTATGTTCATTACATGAACAATTATTGTTCAGAAAATGGTCTTAAACTTAATTTTGACAAATCCAACTTTCTTCTTTTCTCAACATCGAAAAATTATCGTAGCTTGTTAATTAGGGGCCCGAATAATAACACCATAAAACAGTTCAATAATTGTTACGTGCCGAAATCGGCCGTAAACATTCTTATAAGTTTTAATATGTTAGAATTTCGCGCCATAAATTTAAAAAGACTTGTGCGTGTATTTCCGTCACTTCAGACAGTGCGTTTGCGCCAGATTGCGCCGACGCGTGTGGGCGAAGGAAGATAGTGGGAATTTCCTGGAGACACGTTGGAACTGGCCTCCGAGATGTGAACAGGTGTGGCTGTCTCGTATCTTATCGTGCCTTTTTGTGTTATGTAGATCCCTTTTGCTCTTATCTTTGATTATCGTTCCTTATAAACCCGTTCCTGTCGTTCCCTACATATAGAAAGAAGATATCGAATTTGGATTCAACTGGCTCAAGAAATCCCACGCCCGAAGATTAGCGAAGTAACCGACGCCGGAAGACTAGCGAAGCCACGGGCGACCATCATGGAGTAATCCTGAAGGAAGCTCTACATGTTCACGTGAGTACCCCGTGGAGGTTTTCTATATAATTTGTGTAATTGGTAAATTGTGTCGCCCTAATTTGCATATTGTGTGACGTCATCAACAATTTGTGCATCAATTTTTACAGTATGTAATATTGCTACCAACTGTCATTAGTGGCTCGTGTACCTCGTTTACGGGGTTATAATATAATGTAAAGTTTTTAGGGGTAAATGTAGATCACTACTTATCGTGGCATGGCCATATTAATACAACTTTAAATAAACTCAAGAAACAATGTTTTATTATTTGGAGGTTGAGATGCGCTATTGCTACTGATATATTAAAACTCTACTATTTTGCTAATGTTCAATTTAACTTGTCATATGGGGTTGTGGTATGGGGTAACTCATCAACTCTTGATAAACTATTATTATTGCAGAAAAGAATTTTAAGACTATTATTTTTCAAACTATTTAATTATTCGTGTCGTGAGCTATTTAAAACTCACAATATCCTGACTGTTCCATCTATTTACATTTTGCATTCTATCCTGTATGTTAGACATAATCTACATAATTATCTTCAAACAAATCAAGTTGTTAAATATAATGTAAGAAACTCTGACCTGCTACGTATTCCTCAACATCAAAGGACACTGATTCAAAAAAGTAGTACTGTGATGCTTTTTACTCTTTACAACCACTTACCTGTATCCATTAAACCTCTGCACAATTTTACAAAGTAAAATTTGCTGTTAAACAGTTGTATTAAGGAATTTTTAGAACAAAAGTAAAAAATAGATAACACTGGGTACTGTGATGACTTATACTGTATTACTAATTTAGTAACTAATAATTTAAATGTAGTGTTCTGATCAACAAAATTTATACTGAAGGTAGTTTGGAATATTACACTATTGTTTTAATGTAAGTGACATGTCCAATGTATAAATTATTTACCAAGGACTAATAGAATTTGGATTTGAATTTAGTCCCCTCCCGGAAATCCGGATGGGGGACTATTTTAACTCCGGAATTTTTTACTCCAGAGGATGCCATCATCTTTAATAACAATTTAAGTATGCTGTGTACTTGGGAAATAATGTGGTGGTTTCCCATTGCCTTCCACATCCCAGTCGTCAAAAATTTGTTTGTAATCCCACTATACAAAAATGGTGATAAAACTATTATCAACAACTATTGTTCGATTTCTTTAACTTCCGTTTTCGGTAGAATTTCCGAACAATGCATTAAAATTCTCCTTTCATCTTTCTTCGAAAAATTTTACGTTTTGACTAAGCAACAATTTGGCTTCAGAAAAAATTCATCCATGGAACGTGCTTTATATGAAGTAACCAATGCAATCTACTCAAAAATGGAAAATAGTTTCAAGCAAGTAGAGAGTTTTCTTGATTTGTGTAAAGCATTAGATAGTTTGTCACAGCAAATTATTGCAGAAACTACATAACCTACGTATAAGGGGAACTGCATATCTACTTTTGGAGGACTGCCTTAAAGATAGATGTCAACGTGTTTTTGTTTAACGGTATACTAAGTAATTCTTTGACTGTAGAGTTTAGCGTTCTGTAAGGAACTGTATTAGGTTCGCGTTTATTTCTTGTATACATTAATGATCTAGCTTTACTGTACACGAGTAGAAAATTATTTTTATTTGACGATGATGCTGTTATTCTTTTTGAAAGCAATAATTGGCTTGAAGTTTACAAGAAATCTGCTGTTGGCATAGAGCTTGTTAATGCATGGTTAGTCAATAACTTGGCTAACTTTAAATTTACATAAAAGAAAATATATTACATTTCGCCCCAGCTTGGCTGATATGCCATCTTCTTGGATCGAACTAGCCATTCATAAAATTGACAGTATAAGATCTACATGTTCGTGTCCTGTTATTGAGATAGTTAGCAAAATTAAATATTTGGGTGTAATGTTAGACCAACATTTAAGATGGCACGTACATATTGCATACATTACATCTAAAAATCAGATACTGATTTATAAATTCTACCAGTTAAGAAGTATTTTATCTCTTAAGATGATTTACTATGCATTTTTGTGGAGTCTATAATTAGAAAAGGGATTGTATTTAGGTTGGTACTTTTCAACCTACTTTGTTGCTTTTACTAATAGCACACAAGTTTATTATCAAAGTCATGCCTAGAAAGAATATATATTTTTTCTTTCAGATATCCTATTTTCGGAGGCTAATTTACTACCACTTAGAATACTTTACTTTAATGTACTTTACTGTTTCTGTACAAAAATCTCCACCATAAAAAATGTATATGCGTTCTTATTACACTAGATTAATAGATAAAGAACCAATCAGAACGTACTCGATTGCATATTGCATTAACTGAATATTATGTTTTTTATTTAGGTCCAAGGCATTTCAATACTTTACTTGCTTGCTATAAAACTATAAACAGCATTTAGATTATATGAAAACCGAGTTACAAAATATTTATTTGATAATATGAAAAAATATAATTTTACATTTACTAAAGCTTATCAAGACATAATTTTAGGTTGAACTTGACCATTTTTTTGGTCAGTTTCTAGATAAATATTTTTTATTCTTTTGCAATTTTTTATAAATGTATTGTATTTATAACTTAGTTTACTATTCACAGTTTTCTGTTGAACTATTTATGTATTCAGGCTCACAAACTTTGCTTAGGTGCTGAATGTCTGTTTGTACTAACAGAATTATTTAATACGATACAAAAAAAGATGAAGACTTCAAAATTAGTTCTTATAATTTGACTAATTCATGTCTATAATAGATTTAATTAATTAACAAACGGAATTTCTTTATATTCCAATTATTTGTGTTTAATTATTTTAATTAAAATTGATATGAGTATCTCTGTATTATATTTATGATACATTAAGGTTATATATTGATTTGTTATTTTGTAATGTTGCTAAGTGTGATGTATAATAAATAATAATTACATCAATAAATCATTATTAATTTTTGTTTGGTCCCATCAATAAAGATTTTTAAAAACTTATTTTCAAAACTCAACAATATGAATGAAACAGGTTGAATTAAAATTCATTTATTTACCATATGTGCTTAAATGAATTTTAATTCAATCTATTTCATACATATTGTTGAGTTTTGAAAATAAGGTTTTAGGTAAATCTAGTGTCACTATTTTGAATTTCCCGCTATTAGCTCTTGTTTTTATCAGTTGTCCCTAGAGATGCCACCAGTTTTTGCCGCTTTTTACATTGGTTGATGATTCTCTTACTGTTTGGTAATCTTAATTGATGTAAGTTGGTTACACTGTTGTAACTAGTTGCCATTGGCAATATTGTAATAAGCGCTAACTTTACTACAAAAACTTCTCATGTACTGATGGCCGAGACTGGATGTCTTTAATCAATGTAAGATTTATATTCATTAATAATAAAAGTAATCTGTGGCTTAACTTTACTGATATTAATCAATACAAACAAACATGGCGCAGTCGATAATTTGAATACTGTATTTTAATGGTAACGGTTGTGGAACGCGTTGATTTCATCGATATACCAAAAGTAGGGTTAAGCACATTGCTATAAGTGGAAAAAGTTAAAAAATTTGGAAAGAATGTCCGAATACAACAAACCAGCCGACTTAATTTTAGAGGGCAACCTCGCCGAGAATTTTAAATTGTTCAAGCAACAAGTGGAAATTTATTTTGTTGCGACCGAAACGAACAAGAAGCCAGTTGAAGTACAAATTGCAAGATTACTTAATATAATGGGTAAAGATGGGTAAAAATTTATAACACCTTTGATTCAGCAGAGTTGACCATCGTTGAGTTATTTCTAAAGAAGTTTGAAGCGTATTGCATGCCAAAGCGAAAAGAGGTTATAGAACATTTTAAGTTTTTTTCTAGAAAGCAGAAAGAAGGTGAGCAGTTTGACGTTTTTATTACAGATCTAAAAAATTTAATCAAGTCATGTGGATTTGGAGAAGCCGAGGATAAAATTCTGAGAACACAATCGTCTTGGGTGTTAATAACATGGATATACAAGCACGTCTATTACGAGAGGATACATCTTTAAAGAAGGTCATAAATTATTGTCAAGCAGCGGAATTAGCAGAAGCAAACAAAAAAACGCTAGAAGACGATAGAACCAAAGTTTATAATGTAGGCAGGTTTGACAAAATAGATAAGCAAGATTTAGCTAATAAGACTAAATTTAATAGTAATAATTCAAACAAGTTAGATAAATCTTGTAATTTTAAATGTAAAAGGTGCAATCGCAACCATTTAAAAGGTGAATGTCCTGTTATGGGGCAGCAATGTTTGAAATGTTTAAAGTATAATTCTTTTAGGATTTGTTGTGAAAGTAAAGAGCATGTTAGTAAAAATAAGAGCAGTAAAGCTTATGAAGTGTGTGGTACCAATGGTGATGCCGATGATGCAACATTACAAATTGATGTTGTTCATAAAGTTGACGTAAGTACTAAGGAATGGTTTGCAGAATTAAATGTTAACCTAAATGTTAATTTTAAGTTAGACAGTGGTGCAGTGACAAACGTCATACCTTTTAAAATATTTAAGCAATTAAAAAATTGTAAATTGAGTAAAACCAATATAAAGTTAGAAGCTTTTGGAGGATTTAAAATTGCACCATGTGGTGAGTTTAGGGGATTAATTAGTTACAAAAACAATTCAGTTGTTACAAAGTTCATTGTAGTTGAAAATGATCTGTGCATTCCGATATTAGGGTTAGCTACTTGCTTAGATTTAAAGCTCATTAATAGAATAGATAGTGTATCAGAGGAGGACTACGGTAAAGCTAGATTTATTAAAGCTAATGAAGATATATTTACTAGTATAGGATCATTCCCAGACGTAATTTCATTAAAGCTCAATAGTAGTGCTAATCCTAAAGCAAATTTAAGTCAAAGGGTTCCACTTAAAATAAAAAGTCAATTGCAGGCTACTTTAAATGATTATGAACGGAAAGGTATTATAGTTCGTTCAACTGAACCTAGTGAATGGGTTAGTAATTTAGTATGTGTAGAAAAGCAAATGGCAATTTAAAGCCTGTTGTTGTAAAGAATGCTATACAGGTGATGAGAACTAAACAGTTTAATCAGGCGAAATATCATAATAAGTCAGCATTAACTAAAAGTATCGAGTTCATAGAAAACGAAAAAGTTTTAATAAGAAATCTAGAAAGTAATTATTGGGAGGAAGGAATAATTGTTAAAAAGCTTAAGTTTCCCCCTAGAAGCTATTTAGTGCGAATCAATAATAAAGTTTTAAGGCGTAATAGCATTTTCATAAAAAAGTTGTATCAGAGGTCTAATGATTTAAATGAGGATTATGATGAGGTAGAACCGGGTGTTCCCAATATTAGTAATAATAATATTAATCAAGATAAGAATAGTTTTTTAAGAAATGAAGTTTTAACTAGAGTAGGTGGAATTGTTAAGCCGCCCAAGCGACTGAATTTGTGATTAGTATAAGTATACAGTGATAAGTTAGTTTTGTACTGATAAGGAAAAAGTGTTTGAAAAAAAAAGAAGAAAAAAAAGGGTATGTTTGGTAATCTTAATTGATATAAGTTGGTTACACTGTTGTAACTAGTTGACATTGGCAATATTGTAATAAGCGCTAACTTTACTACACAAATTTCTCATGTACTGATGGTCGATGCTGGATGTCTTTAATCAATGTAAGATTTATATTCATTAATAATAAAAGTAATCTGTGGCTTAACTTTACTGATATTAATCAATACAAACAAACACTTACTGTAAACGATTTTTCGCGACATACTTGAACTGTTCGAGTATGGTATGTTGAAGTATCCCTCCACTATTTAAGAAACATTTACTAATGCGGCCTCGCGAGAACGTATTGTAGTTTTCTAACCTTGCTATGAATAATTACCCGGTAAAAGTCAAGTGTTTAACATACTCGAGCACAACCTGGTACAGATCAGGGTATGTTCGTTTATCTGATAGAATGGTGCCTACAATTTCCCCTCCAGTAAATTTTATCGCCACAACGCAAGTTTAACGCATACACACATAATTAAGTATGTTAGTTTATGCCGCGAAAAATCGCCTTGTATGTTCTCTATGGTTGTGGACAAGAAGGGAAACGTAATCTCTTGAAATCTTAATTTCGAGGTAACAAAAAGAACGCAATTTATTTGAAGTATGCGAGCTGAGTGATAATCTAGTCAGATATCGAATAAAAAGAATACAGCTAAACAAATTTTTGTGATAGTAATTACAAAATGCACAAAATGACATACAAAAATATGTGTAACGGATACGTTATGTCTAGCAATGTATGTTCAACCTATACTCTTCAATGTATAACTATTCTACATAATCTTTTATTGTGAAAGTTATAGTAAAAGGAAATCTTTATTTACTATACAAATTAATAGATATTATTATCATTAGATGACAGCTTAATCTACTTGCTTATACAGTGACTGCCAGGTAGCACAAAACATATTCTAAACGAATATTGTGTTTGGAGACAAATAGTATGCTTATTTTGATAAAAGTTTTATAAATGTTTAGCAAAGGACGAATTAAATGCAAATACTAACTGAATACCAGAATATTATGTATTCTACAATTGGTTTAATATAAGGATATTTAATCATTTATACAAAAGTTTATTATACAACTATTAGTTGAACAATAGAAAAGCAATATTTTTAAATGAATTGGAGAAGTATTTTAAATGTAATTGTGTTATACATTAACATTTTAAATATGTTTTCCTTAAGTATTAAAAAAAAGTATTTAAAACTTCTTCAAAAAGTGGTATTATTTGTATTGTAAATTTGAACAAAAGGAAATTGTTAAAAGCGCAACTACGCGAACATGCTTGTACTAAACATTCACGAAATATGTTGACGTACGCCATTATAAACGTCATCCATCCATACATATAGGTACGCTTTATTATTTTAAATAAAAATTGTTTTTCCTTATTGTTGCAGAATTGCAGGTAAGTGCAATTTATATACGTTTTATAATAATATTGGATTTTTCCATGTGTATGGAAACTGTTCTTATCCGTGTATTTTAATATTGTACAATTTTAGTGAGGTTATAGCGGTTTACTGAATATTTTGTTTGCTAATTAGTAATAACTGATAAAAGCAATGTATATCAATGTATCGTTGCCATCCCTATTAACAAATATTACAAATTTACAATATAATGACTAATCACTTTAAAGAAAGTGTCGAAAATTGTTAAACAATGAGGAATCGTTTAATAGTGAAATGGAAATGGGAAAGGGTTGTAGGAAAAAAAATTGTTAATCGTTTGTTAAGGAACTCTACTGCTGACTGTGATAATTTAGTGCCTATACCATATACTCCAACAATCAATAAAGCAAAAATATTAACTCATAGCGGAATTCACAAAGAAATGGCCACTACAACTCCTTATCAGATGATCGATATTGATAATGAAGAAAACAATGTTTTGGAATCTAACATTTTTAATTCAAGTAGCAGTGTGGGTGTAGTAGATGATATTCCTATAACAGTTTTAGGAGGTAATATTTGCAGTTTGTTAGCATTATTGTTAATAATTACATTTTAAGATTACACCGTGTTTACCAAAAAAATTGATGAGATGGCTGGGAAGATAGCATTCCTCACAACTGAAATGTGCTCTCTAAAAGTAGCTGTCAATAATGTGGCCAATATGGTAGGAGCTGAGCTTGGGTGCCTTAAGATTTCCACATCGACTTTGCTGTTAAACCTACCTATCGACAGCAAGGAAGGATTGGATGAACTTGAGAACAATTTAGCTGATGAGGAATGTGAAAAAGAATTAGTAAGTTTTTTTATTATTGTAAGTTATGTCTGAATCCAACAACACTCATTTTTTAGTTTTTAAAACAAAAGCCATTTTTTTAAACAAAAAATTTCTTTTTTGTCATGCCAGTAGATGTATTATTTTAGCTTTTGTTCAAATACAAAGATCAGAATTTTGTATTTTTTTTTATTCTAGAAGAAAATATTGTGTTTAATAAGAGGGGGCCGACCGGAAGATTTTATTAGACGTATGTGTGATAAAATCTATTCTCGTACCTTTGCTGTAAAACTGGCTTGGACTTCAGCAAAAAATAATATTGCAATAGGCAACACAAATGTAACGAAATTTATGGAAGGTAATGGTAAACTGTACATTTTACATTTTCATAAATTCATAATTTGCAGAGGTTGTAAGAACGTACAGCGATCGCAGCTTTTCGAGTATAATGTTTAAGCAGATTGTTTCAAATTGGCTGAGAAATGCCAACATTAGGCTGGCCAAAACAGTTGCTAATTCTAATCAAAAATAACACATTCTTTTTCTAAGAAGTATAGACATTACTTTTGTTTGTTTTATTGTAATTAACTAATATGTTTGAGGATCATGAATTGAGTAATTTAAAAATAATAGTTTGATTTTGAACTTCAAGAAGGTTCTGTCTAGAAGATTTATAGGTCCTTTACATGTTCAATTTATTATTAACTTGTTCTTAAATATTTAGTAACTATGCCTATTTGTTAACTTTTTGGTTTTTTTAATATATATTTTTGTGGGGGTTTGCTAAAACTCCATTTGAAAGTTTAAAATTACAATCGATAAAATGATGCGTTGATGCACTTGTATGTGTAACTATAACAGTAGAATGTATTATAAGTAAAATTAGTTTAAATACTGTATGTGTTCATGTAAGTGCTATCAATATGTAATATATGTATATATTTAACTAGTATCAGACTTTTTTTGTATTAAGCTATTTAAATGCATTTTATATTAAAAGTTTTGCCTCGTTTGTTTTAGATATTTGATGCTGATCTTATTTGTCACACATCTATTTCATTTCTGTCTGATTTACTTATACATATTGCTAAATCAAGCAGGTAAATATATCGTATGAAGAGATTATTCCTGTAAACCACTCATTGTTATTAAAAGAAGATTTATTGACGTTTCGATTAATCGCCTAGAATCGTTTTCGAAATACTAATGAATTATTTCTTTTAATAACAATGAGTGGTTTATTTCCCAAAAAATAGAAGGAAGAATATACAGCAAAGCACAACAAACTTACAGGGAATAATTATTCCTGTAATTTTTCTCTACTATTGGAAATTTAATTGTATACAATGACACATGCACACAGATCATTCTCAAATCTTGTACATTGATATATGAATGCATCAGAACATTTGTTTTTGTGAATTCCGAATAACTCCAAAATATATATGATTAACTGAAATTTTGCAAAAGCCTAGAGGAAGTATTGTACAGATATATACTACAATTAATTAGTTTGAAAGTCACTGATGAAATCCACAAACACGATTATTTTGCATTTATAATGGTCAGTGCACGGTATTTCAGGTGTTAAGTGTATATATCAAATCCTCTTATGAAGAGTGCTAAGCTCTTCATGAGGGTTTGATATAGATAGATATAGCACCTCAAATATCGTACAATTATCGTTATAAATACAAAATAATTGGGTTTGTGGATTTCAAGTGACTCCCAAACTAATTTAATTGCTGTTTGATCTGTACAATACTTCCTCTATACTTTTGCTTAATTTCAGTTAATCAAATATATTTTGGAATCAAATAATATACCAATTGATTAATCATTTATAATACCAATAATATATACATAAAGGTATAATTTTAATATGAAGTATGAATATTGATTATCTATTTTATCATACAAACTGTAAACAAATAATATGCGTTTTGTATAATTATTCTGTTAAAACTAATAGAAGTAGTGACATCGAATATTATACGTAATTACAATGCATCTATTATTCAATTATTATTAATCCTTAAAACTGCTATTAGTAAAATGGGTATATATTTATCAAAAGATAGTTTATACATTTTGATTAGGTGGACATTTCTTACATATTCTTGATGAATTGATCAACTACTATAATACATATGCATTATTTGTTTTAAATGTATTATGCTTTAATTATAAGTTTAGAATACCTCTCTGCGCTACCATGGTGTGGCGATAATAGGATATAAATCCTGCCCATGTACCATTTTGAGGCTAAATATGAATATAGTTTTTGAAATTTCTAAATAGACCTCGTCATTCGCGACGTCACACACGTACTAACTATTTATACAGACGTTTGTCATTATAAACCCTAAAATGCTATGCTACGGTTTTGATTTGAATAGTAGCAATGTGTAACGTTGCCAACAATTCTAGCGGAATGTTAATTGATTTGACGTTTAATTTTTAGGTTATGTGTTGTTTAGTTATTCTTACATCTCAACTATTTATTTTTATTCGTTCATAATTTGATCAGTTTTTGCTTCAAACAGTTCTTTTCAGAACTCATATTAGTGTTACACCGAACTCTGATCACCGAAGATAATGAGTGGAATTAGTTTAGGCGTTAGAGCTAAACAACTTGTTGCTAGTTTATTCACTTTTTTTGAAAAAGAAAGAGATAATGGTGGACCGTTTATTCCATTAACAGCGGTTCGTGAGGTAATTTAGTTCATCATATAGAGAGTGTCGGTTGCCCTGGGTGTAAGTATTGGCACCGTAAAATCGATTTCACAAACATGCGAAAAATGAACCATTTACGTCAAAAAAGCGAGTCCACACAAAGCCTGTCACTGACGTAGATGAATTTACCAAAAGTAGAATTCGTAATGTGATTTATAGGTTATACGACAATCGTAAGTACTCATTTCCAAGTTAATGTATTGTATTACATGTTTTTATTTTAGATGAACATATTTCAATTCATACCTTGTGGCAGAATCTGAAGCACGATGAATTTTTTAACGGTTCTAAACGATATTTGAATACACTCATACACAATGTAGGATTTAAATGGCAAAAAGATAACCCACGGGTAGGTCTAATGGAATTGCCAAATATTGTTGATAGAAGGATACGTTTCTTGAAGATATACAAGAGAATAAAAGAAGAGAATCTGTATCAGTTTGTGTTTGTGGACGAAACATGGATTTTTCAGAATGGTGCTGTGAGCCGCTTCTGACGAGACAGTGATTTAAGAACTGTAAAGAGTACACGAATTGATGGAAAAAGGTGTGTGTCATATACTTTCCTTTAAAACAGAATAATGTAAATAATCTTTTAGGTACATAGTATTACATGCAGGAAATGTAAATGGTTTCATAGATAGGGCAGAATTTGATTTTTTTCTTCGTCCACAAACGACCCAGATTACCACGGAGAAATGAATGAACAGAATTTCTTGTATTGGTTTGAAAATCAATTATTGAAGAATTTGGAAGCACCATCTGCAATAGTTTTAGACAACGCTTCCTATCATTCTACTGTGTTAAACAAAATACCTAATAGTTCCTGGAAAAAAAGTGACATCGCAGAATGGTTAACAAAACAAACAATTTCCTTTGATGGTAATGCTTTGAAAGCAGAGCTTCTGAAACTTGTCATGATGTGAGTCAAAATTTTGTGCTTTATAACATATCAGTGCTTATTAAAAATTTTACGTATAAACCGCCAAAGACTTTTAAAGCGGATTTGCTGGCCGAACAATATGGACATAAGGTGTTAAGATTGCCTCCGTATCACTGCATATTCAATGCTATTGAAAATGTATGGGGTGTTAGTAAGAGGTACTACAATCAATACGCTGGAAGGGATGGTGGGTCTGTTGAAAACTGTTTACAGATGTGGAAAGAAGCATTAGAAAAAATAACACCAGAGATTTGGGCACATTCGATAGAACATGCAGAAAAAATTATCAAAGATTGGTGGAAACATGAGATCGAATTTGATCAAGAAGATAATGCACCTCTAATTATTAACGTTGGTGATGGTGATGACAGTGATTCAGATTTTTAATCAAATGCATGGCTACTTAGAATTAAAAAGCTTTTTACACGATGTACTTCTAATTTAATTATAACTATCTTAAACTTTATGTATAATAAACAAGTACTACCATATATATTGTATTTGTAAATTACAAGCTTTTAATACTTGTTAAATTCTTGAGTGACTTGTCTTTAAAACATGAGTTGCAAATTCATCTTCAGTATATTGGATTTTAGATATCCTAACAGTTTCTACAGCTTTCAATTTCAATGGTTGTAATAAACACACTGGTGACGAACTGGCCAATACTACACTAGCTTAAACTTTGAAGGTGCTAAATACAGGTAAGGTCAAAGTCTATATTACACCAATCTACAAAAAATGGTAAATTGTATATTGAATTATTTGTTTCAAACTACTCCGTTACCTGGTCTCAAAGAGTAATAAAGTAAATGCCTATTTTTTTAAAGATTTTTCTCTTCATGCTTGTGCATATTTAACAAACTGCTGTTTATATCTTTAAAAATTCCATCGAAAGATTAGTCGTTGAACCTTTTGGTTATAAGATTTTCAAAGTTGGTTCATTTAAAGCCTTTACTCTTATACATTGTTTTAGTTGTTGGAAATGCTTTGAAAACATGACATATTCAAGTCAGTTGCATACTAATAATTAGAAGTGAAATGATCATCACAAATTTTAGGGTGATTTGAAAGTGTTAAATCCTTCGTTTGCATTGTATATAACATAACTTCAGTCTTTGTAAATGATTTCAGGGAAATCTAAAAGATTATTTTAAAGTGATATATCTTAATTATTCAAAGTTAATGAGAATTTTAATTACAAATGGAATTGTAATTTTGTTTCTTTTATTTTTCGATTTGTGTAATCAATACGTTTAAATTATCGCCGAGGCTATCGGCACACTAATGTGCGATTAAAAATTAAAATTAACCACACAGGAAAGGTTATGACGTCATTAGTGACGTATCTTGATGTGTACAAAGGCACAGTATAAATCGTCTGTTAAACTACAATTTATATTATGGTTTTGTATATAAAAATAATTTTATATTATTTCATTCAAAATAATTTTGATCGCATAATTAAATTTTAAAATCTGCCGTGTTAAAAGGATGCAGTTAAACTTTGGAGTAAATATTTTAAAAATTAAGTGCTTGTGTATGTTACGGGGTAGCGTAGTGGCTAGGATGTCTGGCTTTGACGCGGGAAACCAGAGTTCGATTCCTCTTTACGATTTCTTTTTTATTATAATTTCCAACAGCTAGATTTTTACAATTTTGTACAAGCACTACACATGACTTATTGTAGGTAAGTTTTGAGCTTCTAAATTGGAGAGGAGAGGTATAAAAAATTTGGCTATATAAACCCATATTAATTTGTATTAATTTTACGCTTCAAAAATTTCAAGGACGATTTTACAGATTGACTAGCTCGAATGGTAAACTTTTGGCATTTTCTGCCTCATATTTTTGCAGCAGCCGCTTAAATTCTTCAATGTTATTAAAGCATTGTCCAACAAAAAATCAGCATAAACAGCACTCATGATGAATAAATTTACTGTTAACAATTGGAACTTGAAACAGTAGCTCAACTCAATACACTTCCAAGATTTATAAACAACAGCTAAAATTATTGGTAATTTCTTATGCGGATTATGAAAAATAAGCTATGGCGCTAAAACTGACACATAGGTTAGAAACTACAACCTTTGTTGATATACATAAACAAAGCTAAAACCAGTAACAATAGACTGAAGAATAAACCAACACCTTCCTGGTAAATACGAACGTACGTCATTAATGACGTCACCAAAATTTCCTGTGCCTTTAATTTTTATTTTTAGACACACGTTAATGTGCCGATAGCCTCCGCGTTAAATTATAATTCTAATAACATAACCTCTTGAATAACTGTGGTTATTATTCCGTGTCTGGTATAATATACCAATGGCCATAAAATTAGGAGCATTAGAAATACGCAACTATATTTAAAATATGCTCACTGGTAAAAATAAAGAATAAAGAAAATATATTGTTAATTAATGACTTTAATCTGCAATATTGTCGATAGGAATTTATTCTAAAAAATACTTTTTTAAAAAGTAACAAATCACATTCGTCATCTGCTATTAAATATTTTCAATCTCTGTATTCTACCGATGGCGTTAATATAGTCAATTTTGGTAGTGGCAACGTTGCTACAGTTTGACGTCACAAACTGTAATGTCGCAGTCTATTTAGAAATTGCAAAGACTATAATGACATTTTTCGCTGTTAGTAAAATTTGGCATTCTCGTTTAAATCCAGATGCTCCATAGTTTTAGCAACAAATGATTTTTACATACGCAATAACACACAATTTTAGACTTGGTCAGAATTAAAAATTGGACGTTTGTTGTAAAAATGCTATATTGCCAAATTGCAGTTTGGAAGTAAATACGCTTTGTTGCCACATTACAAATCAGCTTAACTAAACCGGGCTTGCTTTTTAATGGTGAATATTGATTAGAACTTAAGCTAAAAAGTTTGCTTACGAAAGCTAGGTTTACAGATAAACGGTGCATACGACCCATAAATACAAAATAAATAAAATGGATTAAACATACCAAATTAATAAGAAATAAATAAAGGCTGTAATTGATAAAATGTATATATTGAACCAATAGATATATAGAAATGGAATAAATAAAATAAGTAAAACTAATAAAATAAATAATATGAATAGAGTTATTAAATAAAACACATACACGAAAAATGTTTAATAAAATAGCTAGAATACGTGGAAGTTAATTTAAATTGAAATAGAATATCATATATGTTTCAAAATAATTACTAAATTACATGCAAACAAGCGCTTAATAGTAGGATAATACATGTGTCTTAAAACGTGAAATAATCACATATTGAAACCAAATGCGACTGTACATGTTCTTGTAAATTACGTTCTCGTGAGGCAGGCAAATCTCACAATTCACATGCAACTGGACGTTTATTAGTTGCAACGACAAAAGTCTCTGTAAATAACTTCCTTATGATACGATATAAACATTCCTTGGTGTGCGACAGCAAATGATCCTTTAAATCACTCTTTTTGTAATACGGAAAAATTCCACAAACTGTATGCGAATGGACGTTCGTTAGTATGCGACTGCACATGTCTTTGTAAATGAGTTTTCTGTGTAGCGGTATAATCACATAAGTTGCATGCGAATGGACGTTGATTAGTGTGCAACTGCAAATGTCTTTGCAAATGACTTTTGCGTGAGGCGGCATAATCACATAAATTGCATGGAAAAGGACATTCGTTATTATGTGTCCGTATATGTCTTTTTAAATATATTTTTTTTGATGCGGTATAATTACACAAATTGCATGCGAATGGACGTTCGTTAGTATGGGACTGCAAATGTCTTTGTAAATGGCATTTTTGGATTGCGCAGTAATCACACAAACTGCATGTTAATGGACGTTCGTTAGCATGTGACTGCAAATGTCTTTGTAAATGACTTTTTCGTGAGGCGGCATAATCACACAAATTGCATAGAAATGGACGTTCGTTAGTATGCGATCGTATGTGCCTTTGTAAATTATCTTTGTATAGTGTCGTATAATCACACAAACTGCATACAAATGGCCGTTCATTAATATGCGTTTGTATATGTGTTTTAAAAACACTTTTCTCTGATGCAGAACTATCACATAAATTGCATGGAAATCGATATTCTTTAGTATGCGTTCGTATATGTCTTCTTAAATATTTCTTTTCTGATGCAGTATAATTACACAAATTGCACGCGAATGGACGTTCATTAATATGCGTTCGTATATGTGTTTTTAAAATACTTTTGCTTGGTGCGGTATAAATACACAATTTGCATGAAAATGGACGTTCCTGAGTATGCGTTCGTAGATGTATTTTTAAAATACTTTTGCTTGCTGCAGAGTAATCACACGAATTGCATAGAAATGGACGTTCTTTGGTGTGCGACAGCAAATGATCTTTTAGAGTACTTTTTTGTAATGCGCAGTAATCACACAAATTGCATGCGAATGGACGTTCGTTAGTATGTGACAGCAAATGTCTTTGTAAATGACTTTTTCGTGACGCGGCATAATCACACAAACTACATATGAATGGACGCTCGTTAATATGCGATTGCAAATGACGTTGTAAATAACTTTTTCGTGATGCAGTATAATCACACAAATTGCAAGCAAAGGGCCGTTCGTTAGTATGCAACTGCAAATGTTTTAGTAGATAGCGTTTTTGTGATGTCGTGTAATCACACAAATTACATGCAAACTGACGTTCGTTAGTATGCGCCTGCATATGGATTTGTAAACGACTTCTTTGTAATGCGGTATAATTGCACAAGCTACATGTAAATGAACGTTCGCTAGAATGAGGCTGCATATGCCTTTGTAGGTAACTTCTTTGTAATGCCGTATAATCACAGAAATTTCAAGTAATGGACGTTCGCTAGTATGTGTTGGTATGTCTTTAAATGATTTTTATAAATATATGTAAAACACAAATAGCATGCCAATGAACGTTCGTTAGTATGCGTTCGTATGTGTTTCTAAATCACTTTATTGATGCAGAATAATCACACAAATTGCATATAAATAGATGTTCGTTAGTATACGTTCTAATATGTGTTTCTAAATGATTCTTTCGTGATGCAGTATAGTCACAAAGATTGCATGAGAAAGGACGTTCGTTAGTATGCGTTCATATGTGTTTTTAAAGTACTTCTTGTGATACAGAATAAAACAAATTGAATAGAAATGCACGTTCGTTAGTATGCGTTCGAATGTTTTTAAATTACTTTTTGTGACGCAGTATAATCATACAAATTGCGTGCAAAGTGATGCTCGTTAGTGTGCAACTGTATATGGATTTGTGAACGACTGCTTTGTGATATCATGCAACTACACAAATTGCATGGAACTAGATGATCGTTAGTATGGTTTCTTTATAGTAGTTTGTTTTGTGATTCGGAATAGTTACACAAACTATATGCAAATTAACGTTCGTTAGTATCTAACGCCACTTCAACTTTCATAGAACCTTGCTGGATGTACAATAATTAAATAACGTACATGCCAATGGATATTCCTTAGTTTTGTATTTGTAAATTACGTTTGTGGTGCAAAATTCTCAGAAATGGATAGAGTTTAAAGACGGAACGTCACACTAGGTCAATGACTGGTGATGCACCGTAATCATATAAATTGCTTCTCGGTGCAAATAACATATTTCAATGATCTACCTTTGTGTTAACTTAGTTGAGTGTTCAAATAGTTATTTTCTTTTAATACCAACACATTTTTTGTCAATAGTAACTATATTATATTTTACAGAATACTTATTCCTTCAAAATTAGGGGAAGGTGGCCTATGATGGTATAGAGCTTATGTTGGCATATCGCGATCAGAGTCGAATGTATTCGTTTTACAACACACTCCGACATATATATATATATATATATATATATATATATATATATATTACTCATATTTAGACCAGGGTAGAAAATTAATTAATTATAGCAAATAATTTTAAGCACCGTGTATAGGGAATTTTATTAAAAAATACGCTTTATTAAAAAAACCGTGGAGAATAAATTCGGTCGTTTCAGTAAAAATAAGAGATTTAAATCATGTACAAGACGCTTTATATCAAAAGAAACAGTATTAAAAAGCTCTACGTGTAATTTAATTATTCCTAATAAAGAAACAAATGGAAATTACGTGCAAAATTTATATTAATTAACCCTGTTTTAAGTAACCGGTATTAAACAAAGTGTACACATAATAATTAACATTTAATTTGTATTCGCTAAAAATGAAAGGATAGAAGTCAATTTTAGTTGGAGTTAATTAAACCATTATTAATAATAAGCATAAAAGTCTGTGAAAATCCAAGATTATAATACCAGAAAATAAAGCTCTGAGAATTAATATTATGTTTGAACACCTGCGTAGTTTAAATGTCATGTACGGCGAAAATTTTGTAGATAACAAATGGTTTCAAAGAATCTTGGAGAAACCGTAGCTTAATAGTCACGAGAAATGCTAAAGGTGGGTTATTTTACACTCCACATGGACTAAAATAATCGATAATAAAGAATATCAATTTGCATCAATAAGAACAGGTTAGATAGAGACAGATAATATGCACAAGACCGAGACACATATAGTAAAAGGCGTGATTTAAGCAACGTCACGAGGGTCACAATTGGTTGAAAATAGGATGCAAATATCAGAGGTAGAAACAACGATTTCTGTATAAAATTTAATTAGTTATTTCCAGACATTGTGTGCCGTGTTGAAATTTCTGAGATTTAATTGGGGCGAGTACAAAATTCGTAAAAACCGACGCGCGAGCTACGGAATGGGAACATAGCAAGCGAAATTCTTTAGAATTGTCCATTTTAGGGAACAGACCGACAGACAGGCTAACCGCTATATATACCGAGGTGAATATAAACAAGCTCTCTTACATCCGCGACTTGATTCAAGATGTTAAACAGTGCATTTTAGTTTGATAAAATAATTTAAAGTTTGCTCGTATATTTTGGTGATTCAAAATAGTTTGTTCTTTACGTGCTAACATGAATATACTTTAGTGCACTTAGATACAAGGTAATAAAATTTAGTATCACTGTGCCAATTAGTAAAATTTACAACGACAAATAAATACACAAAAGTAGGCAGTTTTGGCGTATCTTGGTGAAAGAAGTATGAATTTCTTTGTTATTTTTCGGGGGTATTAATACTTAAATGGTGCATAAACGTGTCTGGATCCACGAAACAAGGGTCAGATATACACAGATGAGTTCCGGAAAAGCCCAGAAACAACTTTAAATAAATGGTGATGGAGAAAATTTTTAAAGCGTTGAGAATCAGAAGCTGTAAATATAACCCAGTTGGAATGGAGTGATTAACAAAAGGGACGATGTACATTGAAGCTACGAGTGCAGTAACCTTCAGGTAATTTATACTATTTTGTTTGAACTTTGATATTTTTGTGTGTGTTGAATAACTTTATAATTGATTTACTTTAAATGGACATTAGTGAAATTTTAATTTTAACGCGAAATTCGCTTGTTTAAGTAGAAAGGGGTATTTAGTATTGATGTTCTGGATTATGATGAAAATTTGGGTATGTCTTTGAGCTCAATTAGACGAACCTGGTTAATTAACGTAAAGGGGTGGTAGATGCTCCCTTTGTACTCAGACTCCGGTCTGCATATATTGTTATATTAATTAGTAGGCATCCTACAAGGACTTTAATTCTGGATGCACATTAAATGATAATAAAATTAATCTTGAAATTCTTTTTAAAACTGAAATTTATGCTGAATTTTTAATTTGAAATTTTAATGTATTGTGAATATTGATGTAAATAGAGTTAATGTTGATGTTTGTGGTAGGAATGTGTTTGTTTTTTTTTATGAATGAGGAGGTTTATAAAATTAGGTGAGCAGCCGAGGCGAAAAGAGGATCACAGCAGTTTATGACGCCCAATCTGTGGGACTAGAATTTTTTTTGTTGAAAGGACCCAGTCCCCGCATTCACAGGAGAATATCACAGCAATATATATATATATATATATATATATATATATATATATATATATATTGCTGTGTATCCCTGTATTAGATTCGAGCCTCACGAATTGGGCGTCATGTAATGCTGTGAAACCTCCTAAATTTACTGGTCCGTCGATTTTCTTCTGTTCATCGCCTCGGCTGCTCCCCTAGATAAACCTTCATCCTCATTCATAAAAAAAAACAAACACATTCCTACCACAAACATTAACGTTAACTCTATTTACATCAATATTCACAATACATTAAAATTTCAAAATTAAAAATTCAGCATAAATTTCAGTATCAGAAAATTTCAAGATTTAAATTTGTTATCATTTTAATGTGCATCCAAAATTAAAGTCCTTGTAGGATGCCTCCTAATTAATGTAACAATATATGCAGACCTGAGTCTGAGTACAAAGGGAGCATTTACCACCCCTTTACGTTAATTAACCAGGTTCGTCTAATTGAGCTCAAAGACATACCCAAATTTTCATCAAGAACATAAATACTAAATACTCCTTTCGACTTAAACAAGAAAATTTCACCTTAAAATTAAAAATTTGTTGGTAGTACAACTTCATTACTGTCCATTTTAAGTGAATAAATTATAAAGTTATTCAACACACACGAAAACATCAAAGTTCAAACAAAATAGTATAATTTACCTGAAGGTTACTGCACTCGTAGCTTCAATGTACGTCGTCCCTTTTGTTAATCACACCATTCCAACTGGGTTATATTTACGGCTTCTGATTCTCAACGCTTTTAAAATTTCTCCACCACCATTCATCTAAAGTTGTTTCAGGGCTTTTCCGGAACTCATCTGTGTATATCTGAACCTTGTTTTGTGGATCCAGTCATGTTTATGAACCATTTAATTATTAACACCCCCGAAAAATAGCAAAGAAATGCATGCTTCTTTCACCAATATACGCCAAAACTGCCTACTTTTGTGTATTCATTCGTCGTTGCAAATTTTGACTAATTAGTACAGTGATACTAACTTTATTACCTTGTATCTTCTTTTCTAAGTGCACTAAAGTACATTCATTGTAGCACGTAAATCACCAAAATATACGAGCAAACTGTTTAAATTATTTAATCAAAACCGGAAAACTAAAAAGCACTGTTTAACGCATTGAATCAAGTCGAAGATCTAAGAGAGCTTGTTCATATTAACCTAGGTATATATAGCGGTTAGCCTGTCTGTCGGTCTGTTCCCCAAAACGGACAATTCTAAAGAATTTCGCATGCTAGGTTCCCATTCCGCAGCCCGGCATGCGATTTTTACGAAATTTGCACTCGCCCCAGTTAAATCTCAGAAATTTCGACACGGCTCGCAACTTCTGGAAATAACTAATTGAATTTTAAACAGAAATGTTATTTTTACCTCTCAATTTTGCCTTTTATTTTCACCCAATCGCAACCCAATGACGTTGCTCCACTCACGCCTTTTACTATATGTGTCTCGGTCTTGCGCATATTATCTGTCTCTATCTACCCTGTTCTTATTGGTGCAAATTGATATTCTTTATTATCGATTATTTCAGTCCATGTGGACTGTGAAATAACCCACCTTTAGCATTTCTCGTAACTATTATGCGACGGTTTCTCCAACATTCTCTGTAACCATTAATTATCTGCAAAATTTACGGAGAATGAGCTTTTTAAAAATACGCAGGTGTTCAAACATAATACACTTCTACGATTTGCATTTTATTGGGTTTTCTCAAGTTTTTATAGATATTATATGTTACTAATGGTTCAAGTAACTTCAATTAAAATTAATACCCTTTAATTTTTAGTGACTCCTAATCAAATATTAATTATTATCTGTACATTTTGTTTAATACCGGTTACTTAAAATAGAGTTAATTAATATAAATTTTGCACGTAATTTCTTTTGTTTCTTTACTAGGAATAATTAAATTACATGTAGAGCTTTTAATACTGCTTCCTTTTTATAGCAAGCGTCTTGTAGATGATTTAAATCTCTTATGTTTAATGAAACGAATGAATTTTTATGCTTCACGCTTTTATTTAACAACGCGTACCTTTTCCCAAAGCTTCTACACGGTGATTAAAATTATTTATTTAGACCAGGGTAGAAAATTAAATAATCACATCAAATAATTTTAATCACCGTGTATAATGAATATTATTAGATAATACGCGTTATTAAAACCGTGAAGCATAAAAATTTATTAGTTTCATTAAACATAAGAGATTTAAATCATGTACAAGACGCTTTATATCAAAAGAAGCAGTATTAAAAAGCTCTGCGTGTAATGTAATTATTCCTAAACAAATGGAAATTACGTGCAAAATTTATCTTAATTAACTCTATTTCAAGTAACCGGTATTGAACAAAACGTACAGATAATATCTACAGAAACTTGTAAAACCCAATAAAATGCAAATCCTAGAAGTGTTAGTTAGAAGTAGGATGTTTGAACACACCTGCGTATTTTAAAAGGCAATTTCAGTTTAATTTGTTTAGATAAACATGTCGATTCTAAGGATATTGAAACGGTCAGATGCTTTAGCACGAAATACAAAACAGGGTTTATTTAAAAAGCTCATTCGGCGAAAATTTTGCTGAGAATTAATATTATTTTGAACACCTGCGTAGTTTAAATATCACGTACGGCGAAAATTGTGTAGATAACAAATGGTTTCAAAGAATCTTGGAGAAACCGGGGCTTAATATTCACGAGAAGGTGCGATACGGGGTTATTAAACCCAGATAGTCCACATGGACTAAAATATAATCGATAATAAAGAATATCAATTTGCACCAATACGAACAGGTTAGAAAAGGAAAGAGAAAATGCGTCAAGCAAAGACACATATAGTAAAGGCGTGATTTAAGCAACGTCACGAGGGTCACAATTGGTTGAAAATAGGATGCAAATATCAGAGGTAGAAACAACAATTTCTGTACAAAATTAATTAGTTTTTCTCGGACATGTTTGCGTGCCGTGTGAGAATTTCTGAGATTTAAATGGGGCGAGTGAAAATTCGTAAAACCGACGCGCGAGCGACGGACTGGGAACATAGAACGAGAAATTCTTAAGAATTGTCTGTTTTGAGGACAAAAGCGACGTGCCGGCTATTCGCTATATATACCGGTGGTAATATGAATTTCGGTCTCTTAGACTTTTGACTATTCGATGCGTTAAAAGCTCTTACATCCGCGACTTGATTCAAGATGTTAAACAGTGCATTTTAGTTTGATAAAATAATTTAAAATTTTGCTCGTATATATTAGTGATTCAAAATAGTTTGTTATTGACGTGCTAACATGAATGTACTTCAGTGCACTTAGATACAAGGTAATAAAATTTAGTATCACTGTACCAATTAGCAAAATTTACGACGACAAATGTATACACAAAAGTAGGCAGTTTTGGCGTATATTGGTGAAAGAAGTATGAATTTCTTTGTTATTTTTCGGGGGTGTTAATAATTAAATGGTTCAAATACGTGTCTGGATCCACAAAACCAGGGTCAGATATACACAGATGAGTTCCGGAAAAGCCCAGAAACAACTTTAAATAAATGGTGATGGAGAAAATTTTAAAAGCGTTGAGAATTAGAAGCCGTAAATATAATCCTGTTGGAATGGTGTGATTAACTAAAGGGACGATGTACATTGAAGCTACGAGGACAGTAACCTTCAGGTAAATTATACTATTTTGTTTGACATTTTTGTGTGTGTTGAATAACTTTATAATTGATTTACTTTAAATGGACATTAGTGAAATTGTACTAACCATAAAATTTTAATTTTAAGATGAAATTTGCTTGTTTAAGTAGAAAGGGGTATTTAGTATTGATGTTCTGAATTATGATGAAACTTTGGGTATGTCTTTGAGCTCAATTAGACGAACCTGGTTAATTAACGTAAAGGGGTGGTAGATGCTCCTTTATACTCAGACTCCGGTCTGCTTATATTGTTATATTAATTAGTAGGCATCCAACAAGGACTTTAATTCTGGATGCACGTTAAAGTGATAATAAAATTAATCTTGAAATTCTTTTTAAAACTGAATTTTATGCTGAAATTTAATTTGAAAATTTAATGTATTCTGAATATTGATGTAAATAGAGTTAACGTTGATGTTTGTGGTAGGAATGTGTTGTTTAATTTTATGAATGAGGAGGTTTATAAAATTAGGTGAGCAGCTGAAGCGAAACCAGGATCACAGCAGTTTATGACGCCCAATCGGTGGGACTAGAATTTTTTTGTTGAAAGGAACCAGTCCCCGCATTCAAAGGAGTATATCACAGCAATATATATATATATATATATATATATATATACAGTGCGTCTACTTAAGTTGGCGGCATATGGAAAACTTTTATTTTTTATTTTTGATTTTAGGAAAAAAAGTTACTCTTTATAAAAAGTTCCGCTTGTTCTGAAACCTAAAATAAAACCTTCAAATAGCTAAATTTATTAGTCATATACGAGGTTTATCAATAAATATGAATTTGGCGCAAGACTAAAGTACCTTTATTTTTGATAATTTCAAAAATTGTTATTATAAAATGTTGTTCAGAATGAAAAATCACGTTCAAATATGCAAAATATCCATCGATTATAAAATTTTTTTTTAACTTTTCTAAAATAAAAATTTATTTAAGCTTACGTGTCATTTCATTTAATCTAAGATGCACTGACAAGAACTGTCCATGAAATGTAATTTCTCAGCATTTCGAAAGACTTTCTTTAATAATAACAATAGTTTAATAATAATGTAATAGTTTGTGTTACATTCCGTCCCTCAATTAACTACCGCTTCAACATATCCGCCTTCTCTATAAATACGGGTAATCGTTCTATCTCTTAACTCTGTCAACACTCTTCTAATCATAGTCGGCGTTATACTCTGAACGGTTTCTTTAATGGTTCGTTCTAAATGGACAACATCTGTGAATGGCCCTTGGAGGTACACCTCTTTCAAGTAGCCCCACAAAAAAAAGTCGAGTGGGATCAAAGCTGGAATGTGAGGTGGCCAACGAATTTTCAAAAACTGATGCACAACTCTTCCATTAAAACAATTTTCAAGATATTGTCTTACATCTAACCTGCTATGGCATGGGGCACCATCCTGCTGGAACCATATCTGTTGACGTTTAAGTAGGGGTAGATCATCAAGAAAATCATCTAGTTCTTTTTGTAGAAAGAGTAAATAACGGTCTGCATTAAAAGATTGTCGAAGAAAGAAAGGTAATTAATTGAGAGACGGAATAATAAGATCCGTATGTGTAACAAAAACTATTACATTATTATTAAACTACTGTTATTATTAAAAAAAGTCTTTCGAAATGCTGAGAAATTATATTTCATGGACAGTTCTAGTCAGTGCATCTTAGATTAAATGAAATAACATGTAAGCTTAAATAAAATTTTATTTTAGAAAAGTTAAAAAAAGTATTTTTATAATCGATGGATATTTTGCATATTTGAACGTGATTTTTCATTCTGAACAACATTTTATAATAACAATTTTCGAAATTATCAAAAATAAAGGTACTTTACTCTTGCGCGAAATTCATATTTATTGATAAACCTCGTATATGACTAACAAATTTAGCTATTTGAAGGTTTTATTTTAGGTTTCAGAACAAGCAGAACTTTTTATAAAGAGTGACTTTTTCTCCTAAAATTAAAAATAAAAAAGTTTTCCATATGCCGCCAACTTAAGTAGACACACTGTATATATATATATATATATAGTATGTATAGATAAACACCCACTTTACGAAAAATCGAAAGAGGGTTTTTAACTATACAAAGCAAGCTAGTAATTTGCATAGCCATAAATGAAAGAATTTGTTTGTTTTATTTATTATTGCTATAAGCAATTATTTTTAATATCATTATATATATATATATATATATATATATATATTGCCGTGGCCCTTCCTTAATTAAGCTACGAACCTCAGTAGATTCGAAAATAAATTTAATTTTCAAAAAACAAAAATTTTCAAAATTAAAAAAAAAATTTCTTACCCGGATTCCTGCTTCATCAAATTACTTGATTTCTTCAGCAGCTTCCTGGCTAGCTCAGCTGTGCTTCCTCTTGGATACCTAAATCTACTATCATTCTCTGTACCGTTCACACACACCATTCAATAAAACCACAAAATAATACAACAATCATACAATATTTCGGTGCTCAAGGTACACCTCAATAAATGATATCTTTGTAAAGTCCTTGTTTTTAAATTGAAATATCAAACACATTTAATGCAACAGGAGTAAATGGGCCCTAAATAATACCTTATTTTTATTTATAATTACCACACTCTGGAGTATTGTGAGCTCATGATAACCCAGTTTATTAATGTATGCTTTCTACTTTGCATACTCTTACTACAAACACAAAAAACCCATGTACTCTTAACAATAAAATTTAAATTCATGAGGAACGTTAATAAGCTTTACGTACACCTTTAGATTTATATTCAAATATCATAATAAAAGTTAGTTATACGTATTCTTTTCAATACGCAAAATAACTAAAATACCATCAAAGTTCACTCTCACACATCACAAATAATTTCCACAGTTTATAAAAAAACAGCAAATTCTAATGCGTTACCTGGAAAAACTTGAAGGTTCCAACTCCGTTGACGATGTATTATGTTCCTGAACCCTCGGCTTAGTGGTTATACGCTGCTTGCTGCCTCCAGCATTTAAGTTGCGCTGCATGCTACTCATTCAAGATCCATCTCAATATCCAAATCCATGTATTTTTACACTTGTTTATTATCGCATAATAAATTTACGTTACGAGCTTGTTAAAGTATTCGTTGTACCTTAGTTAAATATAAACTTGACACTATCCGCGTTTCAAACTATAAGGCCACAACAATCTAACACTGTACTATTGAATTTACAAATTTTTAATATTTACAAGCTCGTTAGTAGATTTTTGTACGTTGTAAGCGATGCAAATTAAAGAAGTCAAAGAGAGAAACTTAATAACTCACCTCGTATTTATACGATTCAAAATGTAACCTCTCCAGACCCTCTTAACGCGAAATACTTAATTGAACTAACTTTTTCTTCAAATTTTGTATAACCGTTTTTGAAACTCCCCGAAATTTAGCTCGTCGATACGCTATTTTCTGAAAAAACCGCATTCATCGGTCCCGTGCTCGTCTGTTGTAAAACTAACTATTTTGACCAATGATACATTTCAGTGGCGTCTTAAAACCCCCACCTGTATTAACTCTATTCCTCTCTTATGCATATTTGTTTCCTTCTAACCTTGCTTTAGTGGTAGAAAATCGATATTACTGTCCGCGTCTGATCTACTCCACGTGGAGTTGAATACGTGCTTTACGAAACTTTTGGTTAGCGTTTATGCGAAACGACCGACGGTTGAACGATATACTTCGAAGCTTGTCTGTTATCTACACAAATAGGGGGAAGATGACCTTTCCAACGTGCAGCTGTGCTTAATTACCGATTGTTTTAAAATAACATTTCTAGGAGTTTGCGTTTCAAGGTATTTCATATATTCGACGTGTTTGTTTGTTGGTAAAGCGTTTCGCCTTGAAATTATCGATTTTTCATGCCTTGATGCGTTTTCTGACTTTATAACCCTTTGAATTAAACTAAATTAAATTAATTAATAATTTCTATTAGCTTATACAATTTATTTTCTTTACGAACCTACTAAATGTTAATCCCTAATTATAAAATTATCGTAATACTTGTTGCTTTAAATTAAATAAACGAAATAAATTTCGCACGTAAATTATGGTTGTTTCCTCTATACAGGGTGTTTGAAATTGCATTGTTTATACCCAAATTTAACCCTTTAAATCCACTAATATATATATATATATATATATATATATATATATATATATACATACATGAGTTAAATTAATACAAAGTAAAAACAAAATGGCAAGCGACTCAAATTCAGCCACGAGGGCATCCTGTCGTCGCGTTTCGTCCTAATTGGGGCTCATCAGGACAGAAGTAGCAAAGTTGTAATATTTAATACAGACACCTTATGGAAAGTACAGCATCACCTAGCTCACAATTTGTGTATTCGTGTCGTTTCACCTGACATCGCAGGTTTTTAGCAACAGTCGGCACGGCTGAATTTGAGTCACTTGCCAATAATTCCTTTATACTTTGTATTAATTTGAGACTCATTAATCTTATTTTGCTTTTAAATTATAATTTTGGTTATGGAAAAAGGCAGTTGAGCCGGATCTCCTCCGTGCCGACTGTTGCTAAAAACCTGCGATGTCAGATGAAACGACACAAAGAAGCAAATTGTGAGCTAGGTGATGCAGTACTTCCCATAAGGTGTCTGTATTAAATATTATAACTTTGCTACTCCTGTCCTGATGAGCCCCAATTAGGGCGAAACGCGTCGACAGGATGCCCTCGTGGCTGAATTTGAGTCACTTGCCAATAATTCCTTTATACGTTGTATTAATTTAAGACTCATTAATCCTACTGTGCTTTTAAATTGTAACTTTTGCTATGGAAAAAGGCAGTTGAGCCGGATCTCCTCCGTGCCGACTGTTGCTAAAAATCTGCGATGTCAGGTAAAACGACACGAAGACACAAATTGTGAGCTAGGTGATGCTGTACTTCCCATAAGGTGTCTGTATTAAATATTACAACTTTGCTACTCCTGTTCTGATGAGCACCAATTAGGGTGAAATGCGTCGACAGAATGCCCTCGTGGCTGAATTTGAGTCGCTTGCCATTATTTTTTTTACTTTGTATATATATAGCCCTGGATTTGCTTATTTCAAGCCCCACGTTGTTACGTGCCAAATTGGCACTTAAACATTTTTAGTTTAATTTTGATGTGCGGAAGTTTCGCGCCATAAATTCAAAAGATTCGGTGCGCGTATTTACGATACGTCAAAAGTGGGTTGGACGAATATATTTCGCGCCGACGCGTGAAAGGGAGAAAAGTGGGGGTTTTTCCGGTGCTCTCTGTAACGTGGCTTTTTGCCTCTGAACTTCGAATAGTGTGGTCGTGTTAGGTATCGTATCGTGCCTTTATCTTTATCTATGTAGATTTCCTTGCCTTGCTTATCTGTTAGTCGACCCTTATACCTGTTTCCTATTTCGTTCCTGCATAGGTAGAAGATAAATTTGTAAGCCGCTTAGGGCGTACCGTACTACACAACCCGGAGAACAAATTGGAGGCCATGCTCAGTCAACAGCACCGGAGCAGTCACCATCTGTAAACTATCTTAAAGGGGGCTTCAGCCATTTTGAAGGACGCTATCCAGCAGGACACCGTCCTTGGCGTACTTCGTGGGAAGCGGGACCTCTTCGGTGAGTACCTATTGCTTTTACCTGTTTTTCGAATTAAATATATTTATTGCGTAATTGCGCTTTTAATTTGGTATATAGTGACGTCATTGACAGATGGGCGCGCCCAAATCTGTACAAAGATTAGCGTTAACAACTGCCGGTGTTGTCTAGTATACCGCGCAAGCGGAGTTGTAATTTATGAACACTTTTAAGTGTAAGAACGTTTGGGCTGTCATAAAATATGCAATGGATTTCTTTATTTCGGGTCCCCACTATTGGGTTGACATAAAAATGCCCTGGTTACCTGGGAAGATAACCATCGTGCCCCACACTTTGGGCGTCATAAAATGCAGTGGTTTCCTTTCAAAATCGGGTGCCTCTCTTTGATTGAAAATAAATTTTAAACCCCGAATTTCCACCTAAATAAATTTTTGAATCCCAGCTTTGATTATTAGATGTTCTGGTTGAGTATCTTCCGAAGATGCTTCCCAAACTGATATTCCACGGCTAGCTCTGCTCACTGCTTCTTCAGAGATACTCATCACAACTACTCATTCTCTCAACTACCTTTATAATTAATAATACAAAAAAAAAATAAACAAATAATTCGACAAAACATGCAACCTTTTTATACTAACAAGATAAAAATTTAATTCACACCATCTCGATATTTACAATATGGATCTACGTGAAACATTTTTTTATAACTTTAGTCGGTATCAAAAGAAATCAACTTAATATCCCCAATTTTATGCTACTCTACATTTCATTATGTTAGTTCAAAGTAGATGGGCCTATCCTGGAACCTTAATTTACTTTTCCCTGGTCTATGGTGAGCTCACTATAAACTTTTTTATATTTGTGTGCTCAAAGTTTAGCACTGAAATTAAACAAAAGACCCGTTTACCTCTTACATCGGTAATATTATTATTCAAGCATTTCTTGCGAAGTGTAAGGGCATACATTATTTATAATTAACTGGGTTATCATGAGCTCACCATACTCCAGAGTTTACGTAGATTTAAAATAAATTGAAAAAAGAATGAGAAATAAGATATTATTCAGGGCCCATTTACTGTATATTCTATGTGTTGGATAATTTAAATTAAAATACAGGACATTACAAAATAGAATTTATGGAGGTGTAACTTGATCACTGAAAGGTGGATAATAATGTATTTTATATGTAAATAGTGATAAATAAAAGATTGTATGATTGGTGTATTTTATGGTTTTATTGAGAGTGTGCGTGAACGATGCAAAGCATAATAGTAAATCTTGGTATCTAAGAGGAGGTCCAACTGAGCTAGCCGGAAGCAGTTGAAGAAAGCAATTCAACCGAGGAAGAGAGGAATCTGGGTAAGAAATTAATTTTTGAAAATTTTTCTATTATGTGCAATTTTCGAGTTTTGAAAATTTAATAAAATTTTCAAATATATTTTTGTTGGTGGGGCTTTTACCTGAGCTACCACGGCAATATATATATATATATATATATATATATATATATATATATATATTGTAGTGATTTTAAAGGGTTAAATTTGGTGGTCAACAATGCAATTTCAAACACCCTGTATAGAAGAAGGAGCATGTATATACGCGCAAAATTAATTTCATTTATTTAATTCAAATTAGCAAGTATTGACATAATTTTATAACTAGGGATTAGAAGGTAATAGATTCGCAAAGAAAATCAGGTTTATAAGCCAACAGAAATTAGTAATTAATTTAATGTAGTTTAGTTTATGGGGTTATAACGTCAGAAAACGCAGCGGAGCATGTAAAATCAATAAATCCAAAGCGAATAGCTTTCGTTGTAACAAACAAATATATTGGTTGGATTTAAATGCCATGAAAAGAAGCTAGAAGAATTGTTATTTTAAACGTTCCTTAATTGAACACCTTCATGTTTTGAAAAGTCGACTTCTATGTATTTTGGAGCATAACAAGACAAGTTTCAGGGAATATTGTTCAACCGACTCTCGCAAAGCACGTACCCATCCACGTGGACGCGGGCAGCTATATCGATTTTCTACCACACAAGCAAGGTTAGAATGCGACATCAAATGTGCATAAGACGGGCATAGCGATATCACAGGCGGGGTTTTAAGACGTCACGGAAATGTATGATTGGTCGACATAGTTGGTTTGAGAATAGACTAGCACGCGAGAATATTTCTAGAAGCGTAAAACGGTTAGACAAAATTTGGAGAAATATTATTTTACAATTATGTATTTCGGGCAAAGTGTGGCCAAAGGGGCCTAGCTGGATGATATAAATACGGGAACGAAATTAATAGGGGTCTCTTTTATTCTTTAATCTTGCATCGCATAACGACATACAAAAAGCAACTGACAAAGCTTGTAAGTATTAAAATTATTAACGATCGGTATTAAATTGATTGTGACCTTATAATTTGAGCGCGGTTAGTGTCGAGGTTATTGAAATTTAATTGAGGTCCAACGAATACTTTAACAAGCTCGTAAATTAAAAATGCGATAATAAACAAGTGTAATATACATGGGTTTGGATATTAAAATTTTTATCGGATGGGTAGCAGGAAGCGCAACTTAGATTATGGTCATCTTTGTATAAATAGAAACATGTTAAAAAATGTTTCCCAAATTATTGAATTTATATAAAATTCACCAATAAAAATTAATCAGCTGATTTCACGTTAAGCGTATTGGCTACCATAGGAAAGTCGATCCCAGGTCGCAACACAAATTGAAGGCAATCATTCTTTTAAACTTTAAAAATTTTTGCTTAGTGTACTCAAACCAAATATTTCAAACATCAATAAATCAAAGTAACCTTCAATTTATGTCATAAACGTCAAACTTGAAGTTTTTATTATTTTGACAACGATCCTAGGTCATGGATCGAAACGTAAATAAAATAGATTTTAAAAACTATGAGTGGTTTCATTCCCAAAGAAGACTAAGAAGAATGCTAAACAAACCACAACAAACATACAGGGAGTATTTAAAACATCTTGTGGAGCCGCACGCAATACCAATTGGACGAGGGTTTAGGAACATAATACATCGTCAACGGAGATGGAATCTTCAAGTGTTTCCAGGTAACGCATTAGAATTTGCTGTTTTTTTATAAACTGTTGAAAATTTTGTGATGTGTGAGTGAATTTTGATGGTATTTTTTGTTATTTTACGTATTGAAAAGGATACGTATAACTGACTAGTAATATGGTATTTTGAATATAAAACAAAAGGTCTACGTAAATCTTATTTGAATTGCTTGATGAATTTAAATTTAATTGTTAAGAGTACATAGGTTTTTTTGAAGTTTGTAGTAATAGCATGCCAAGTGGAAAGCATACATTGATAAACTGGGTTATTATGAGGTCACCATATTCCAGTGTAGTAATAAACCAGGGTCAGGTATTATTTGGGGCCCATTTACTCCTGTTGCTGTAAATGTGTTAGAAATTTCAATTTTAAAACAAGGACTTGACAAAAGTAGCATTTATTGAGGTGTAGCTTGAGCACCGAACTGTAAATAACTATGAATATTATTATTTGTAAATAGTGGTTAATAAATATTGTATGATTGTTGTATTATTTTGTGATTTTATTTGAATGGTGTGTGAACGTTAAATAGAACGAGAGTAAATTTAGGTATACAAGAAGAAGCACAGCTGAGCTAGCCAGGGAAGCGGCGGAAGAAATTAATTTGATAGAGCAGAAAGCGGGTAAGGAAAATTTTGTAAAAGTTTTATATTTTTGAAAATTGATTTTTTGTGTAACTGGCAAGTACCAGAGCTCGAATGTTTTTTTTTCGCTAGCAAGGTCTTTTAAAAGGTTCCACGGCAATATATATATATATATATATATATATATATATATATATATATATATTGATGTGATAAAGAGGTCACGAGAGGATATTAAAACCCAAATTTCATAAATTAAACCCACCCAAATAGAAGTAAACAGAAAAGGAGTTAAAATCTTTGAACATTTATTGCCACTACCCTGTATAATACAAACGTACTTCTTTACCATTTAAAGACAAAGCTCTCATTTTCCATGTGTAAATATAAAAACAAATGCATTAATTTCTCCGTATATTATTGAAAACTGGTTTTCATTTTGAAATATAAATGTAATTAATTTTCAGCGCATAAAGATATATTAGAATTCATTTCATTTCCCGTGCATAAAATATTTGCTTCATTTATTGTAAAAATACAATATCAGTTTATTAAATTTGCAAACCCATGAAAAAAACAAAGCGAAGTATTTTTTCCGTGTACTTTCAAAGCAAAAAATAATTATCCCTTTATAAAATATCCGCTTAGAAATAATATCTAGATGTATTCACAAACGATAAATAAGGCAACTAAAGCTTTAATTAATTAGATAAATTGATTTCTGTATAACATTTTAATACACTTTAGGAGTTTTAAAATAAATATTAATCCAGAACATTCGTGAATAATAAAGAATTTTCAAATACGTCATTCTTTACTAAGAAATGTCGTTAAACGTATAAAATTTAAACGCCCTATTCAAAAAACTCGCGAAACGTAAAATGTGATAAAATCGATAAGAATTATAGTATCTTTCCGCGTCACTATAAGAAAGAGGTAAATAGCAACTTAACTCCGTGAATTAGACAAAACCGACGATGCTCTTATGATGCTTGTAAATCACGCAGCTGAAGAGTAATTGATCCTTAAATGCCGACATTCTTGTAAATTCTTACATCAGGTGTGAATAATTCTATAGAAGAAATCTGGAATAGTATGTAAACTATGACGCAGTTAGATAATTTAATATAAAAACCGGAACTTGATTAGAGCGATTCATTCAAGATTTAAGATTCATTAATTTGCGATTTGTCACCAAGTAACATGTATCGTTGAGTAATGATTTGAATGCAAAAGTTTGACCAATTTATAATATTATGATTTGCAGTAAGCACCGTAGAACTTTGTATAAATATGAAACATAAATTTGAGTAATTTCGAACACAGAAGTTACCGAATGCGAAGTTAATTAATTAAAAAAATAAAAGAAGATGCCCTTTTGGTAACTAAAAGTAGATTTGAGACAATACGGACAAACTGATATACTGGGATTTAAGGTCAATGTAAAATGGAAACGGAAAGGATTGAATATCATTAATTTGGAGATGAAATTTTGATAAGCGCTATTTTTTGCAGAAATCTCTCAATTGTATAAATAGAAACATGTTAAAAAATGTTTTCCAAATTATTGAATTTATATAAAATTCACCAATAAAAATTAATCAGCTGATTTCACGTTAAGCGTATTGGCTACCATAGGAAAGTCGATCCCAGGTCGCAACACAAATTGAAGGCAATCATTCTTTTAAACTTTAAAAATTTTTGCTTAGTGTACTCAAACCAAATATTTCAAACATCAATAAATCAAAGTAACCTTCAATTTATGTCATAAACGTCAAACTTGAAGTTTTTATTATTTTGACAACGATCCTAGGTCATGGATCGAAACGTAAATAAAATAGATTTTAAAAACTATGAGTGGTTTCATTCCCAAAGAAGATTAAGAAGAATGCTAAACAAACCACAACAAACATACAGGGAGTATTTAAAACATCTTGTGGAGCCGCACGCAATACCAATTGGACGAGGGGTTTAGGAACATAATACATCGTCAACGGAGATGGAATCTTCAAGTGTTTCCAGGTAACGCATTAGAATTTGCTGTTTTTTTATAAACTGTTGAAAATTTTGTGATGTGTGAGTGAATTTTGATGGTATTTTTTGTTATTTTACGTATTGAAAAGGATACGTATAACTGACTAGTAATATGGTATTTTGAATATAAAACAAAAGGTCTACGTAAATCTTATTTGAATTGCTTGATGAATTTAAATTTAATTGTTAAGAGTACATAGGTTTTTTTGAAGTTGGTAGTAATAGCATGCCAAGTGGAAAGCATACATTGATAAACTGGGTTATTATGAGGTCACCATATTCCAGTGTAGTAATAAACCAGGGTCAGGTATTATTTGGGGCCCATTTACTCCTGTTGCTGTAAATGTGTTAGAAATTTCAATTTTAAAAACAAGGACTTGACAAAAGTAGCATTTATTGAGGTGTAGCTTGAGCACCGAACTGTAAATAACTATGAATATTATTATTTGTAAATAGTGGTTAATAAATATTGTATGATTGTTGTATTATTTTGTGATTTTATTTGAATGGTGTGTGAACGTTAAATAGAACGAGAGTAAATTTAGGTATACAAGAAGAAGCACCGCTGAGCTAGCCAGGGAAGCGGCGGAAGAAATTAATTTGATAGAGCAGAAAGCGGGTAAGGAAAATTTTGTAAAAGTTTTATATTTTTGAAAATTGATTTTTTGTGTAACTGGCAAGTACCAGTGCTCTACTGTTTTTTTTTTCGCTAGCAAGGTCTTTTAAAAGGTTCCACGGCAATATATATATATATATATATATATATATATATATATATATATATATATATTGATGTGATAAAGAGGTCACGAGAGGATATTAAAACCCAAATTTCATAAATTAAACCCACCCAAATAGAAGTAAACAGAAAAGGAGTTAAAATCTTTGAACATTTATTGCCACTACCCTGTATAATACAAACGTACTTCTTTACCATTTAAAGACAAAGCTCTCATTTTCCATGTGTAAATATAAAAACAAATGCATTAATTTCTCCGTATATTATTGAAAACTGGTTTTCATTTTTGAAATATAAATGTAATTAATTTTCAGCGCATAAAGATATATTAGAATTCATTTCATTTCCCGTGCATAAAATATTTGCTTCATTTATTGTAAAAATACAATATCAGTTTATTAAATTTGCAAACCCATGAAAAAAACAAAGCGAAGTATTTTTTCCGTGTACTTTCAAAGCAAAAAATAATTATCCCTTTATAAAATATCCGCTTAGAAATAATATCTAGATGTATTCACAAACGATAAATAAGGCAACTAAAGCTTTAATTAATTAGATAAATTGATTTCTGTATAACATTTTAATACACTTTAGGAGTTTTAAAATAAATATTAATCCAGAACATTCGTGAATAATAAAGAATTTTCAAATACGTCATTCTTTACTAAGAAATGTCGTTAAACGTATAAAATTTAAACGCCCTATTCAAAAAACTCGCGAAACGTAAAAATGTGATAAAAATCGATAAGAATTATAGTATCTTTCCGCGTCACTATAAGAAAGAGGTAAATAGCAACTTAACTCCGTGAATTAGACAAAAACCGACGATGCTCTTATGATGCTTGTAAATCACGCAGCTGAAGAGTAATTGATCCTTAAATGCCGACATTCTTGTAAATTCTTACATCAGGTGTGAATAATTCTATAGAAGAAATCTGGAATAGTATGTAAACTATGACGCAATTAGATAATTTAATATGAAAACCGGAACTTGATTAGAGCGATTCATTCAAGATTTAAGATTCATTAATTTGCGATTTGTCACCAAGTAACATGTATCGTTGAGTAATGATTTGAATGCAAAAGTTTGACCAATTTATAATATTACGATTTGCAGTAAGCACCGTAGAACTTTGTATAAATATGAAACATAAATTTGAGTAATTTCGAACACAGAAGTTACCGAATGCGAAGTTAATTAATTAAAAAATAAAGAAGATGCCCTTTTGGTAACTAAAAGTAGATTTGAGACAATACGGACAAACTGATATACTGGGATTTAAGGTCAATGTAAAATGGAAACGGAAAGGATTGAATATCATTAATTTGGAGATGAAATTTTGATAAGCGCTATTTTTTGCAGAAATCTCTCAATTGTATAAATAGAAACATGTTAAAAAATGTTTTCCAAATTATTGAATTTATATAAAATTCACCAATAAAAATTAATCAGCTGATTTCACGTTAAGCGTATTGGCTACCATAGGAAAGTCGATCCCAGGTCGCAACACAAATTGAAGGCAATCATTCTTAAACTTTAAAATTTTTGCTTAGTGTACTCAAACCAAATATTACAAACATCAATAAATCAAAGTAACCTTCAATTTATGTCATAAACGTCAAACTTGAAGTTTTTATTATTTTGACAACGATCCTAGGTCATGGATCGAAACGTAAATAAAATAGATTTTAGAAACTATGAGTGGTTTCATTCCCAAAGAAGATTAAGAAGAATGCTAAACAAACCACAACAAACATACAGGGAGTATTTATAAAACTTTGGTTCTGTTTGTTAATTATAAAAATAATTAAATATTTTGTAATTTAAATTTAAAAGTTCTTATTTTATTGTTTGAAAAGGGAATAATTTGAATCAAATTTTGAGATCAAAGTTTATTAAATAGACTATCTATCAATGATTTTTGGCCAAACACCCTTACAAGTGGGGGAATTAAGGATGGGATATTCTCAGCCTATTTGTGTATATGTGAGTAAATATTAGGTAAGAATTTTGATTATTTTCTGTATAAACTGTAACTGTGATTTATTTTATAAACTGTTTTGTATGAAAGAAAGATGTTTTGAATGTGTAGATGTTTTCTTGAGATCGCTGTGCTTTATTTCATTTTGTAAATTCCATAACTTTCGTTGAACTAGCCAGGCAAAGAAAGGAAAAGGAATGTAAGATAATAATTTCAAACTTACAATTTGCTGTACAGTTGTCGCAGCACTCTTTTAGCGGGAAACCAAAGTTCGCCCGTGTCACAGCACCCTTTTAGTGACGCCCAATGGGCGGCGGTGCCACAGCATTCTTTTAGTGGCGCTCCAGCGCGACGCCTTATCACAGCAATATATTTGCTAATAAGATGAAATAATAACTCAAACATTTATGCAAAGCGTAAATGATCATTTCAAATCGAGTTAGTAATTGAATGATGCAAAATATAAGTTGTCACACAGGATTCGATCGTGTATGTTTGGCTTTCGCGGTCGATTCGTTTTCCAATAACGCCACCAGGGGTGATAATAACAATTGGAAAACTATACAAATCTAAATAATGATGTAACCATACATCAACATATAACATTGGAGTTGTATTCGTGTTAGAAAAACGCCCACTGTTCAGTAACTCAACTAACACCGTGTACTGTGTGTAGGTTATTGAATATAACAATACATTTTAATACTAAATTTACATTTCGTGCAAAGATTTGTTTTTTTTAGAGAATAACTTAATTTAAAACCATTTTTACATTTCTAAACAACCGTGGATTATTAAATACTGTCTCAATTTTGTCATATTTTAAGCAAATAAGGTGAAAAACATATAAATAAGTTCAGTTAATCCTAAATAAATAAAATGGATTAAACATTCAAAATAAATAAAAATGAATAAGGGTTAAAATTAATAAAATCAGTATATTGAACCAATAGATATATAGATAATGGAAGAAACAAAATAAGTGAAGTTAATAAAATAAATAATGTGAATAAAGTGGGTAAATAAATAAAACGTGTAAATGAAAAACGTTAAAATATAAGTAAATTAGCTAGAATACCTGGAAGCTAATTTAAATAGAAATAGAACCCCATATATGTCACAGAATAATTAATAAATTGCAGGCAAACAAGCGCTTGATAGTATAAAATCATGTATGTGCCTTAAGATGTGAAATAATCACATATTCCAAACAAATATGATTACATGTTCTTGTGAATTACATTTTCGTGAGGTAGTAAAATCACACAATTTGCATGCATGAATATATGAACTGCAAATATCTTTATAAAATATTTCTTTATGAAGCGGTATAATCACACAAACGGCAGGCAAATCAACATTCCTTGATGCGCGACAGCAAATGAAAATTTGGATAACTTTTCTTGTATTGGGGAATAATTCCATAAACTGTATGTGAATGGACGTTCATTAGCATGAGACTGCAAATGTCTTTGTAAATGACTTTACGTGTAGGGGTATAATCACACAAATTGCATGCGAATAGAGAATAAGCGAGTGCAAATGTTGTAAATGACTTTTTCGTGAGGCGGCATAATCATATAAACTGCATACAAATGGACGTTTGTTTAATATGCGACTGCAATGTAGTAAATAATTTTTTCGTTTGGTGGTATAATCACACAAATTGCATGCGAATGGATGTTCGTTAGTAAGCGATCGCACATGTCTTTTTAAATAACTTTTTTCCGATGCGGTATAATTACACAAATTTCATACAAAAGGACGTTCGTTACTATGCAACTGCAAATGTTTTTGTAAAGAATATTTTTGTGTGGCGGTATAATCACACAAATTGCACGCGAATGGACGTACGTTAAAATGTGACTGCAAATGTCTTTGTAAATCACCTTTTCGAGAGGCGGCATAATCACACAAATTGCAAGAGAATAGCCGTTCGTTAGTATGCGTTCGTATATGCCTTCTTAAAATAGTTTTCTCTGATGTAGAATAATCACACAAATTGCATGGCAGTAGATTTTTTTTAGTATGCGTTCGTATATGTCTTTTTAAATAACTTTTTTCTGATGCGGTATAATCACACAAATTGCATGCAAACGGACGGTCGTTAGTATGTGACTGCATATGTATTTGTAAATGATTTTTTCGTGAGGCGGCATAATCACACAAATTGCATAAAAATGGACGTTCATTAGTATGTATTCGTATATGTGTTTTTAGAATGCTATTGCTTGAAGCAGAGTAATTACACAATTTGCATGGATATGGACGTTCATTGGTGTGCGACAGCAAATGATGCTTTAAAGCATGTTTTTGTAACGCGCAGTAATTACACAAACTGCAAGCGAAAGGACGTTCGTTACCATGCGATTGCAAATGTCGTTGTAACAGACTTTTTCGTGAAGCGGCATAATTACACAAATTGCATGCAAAAGGACGTTTGTTAGTATGCAACTGCAAATGTTTTTGTAAAGAACTTTTTTGTGTGGCGCTATAATCACACAAATTGCATGCAAACGGACGGTCGTTAGCATGTGACTGCAAATGCATTTGTAAATGAATTTTTCGTGAGGCGGTATAATCACACAAATTGCATGAAAATGGACGTTCGTTAATATGCGACAGCAAATGTAGTTGTAAATAACTTTTTCGTGCGGAGTATAATCACACAAGCTGCATGCGAATGGACGTTCGTTAATATGCGACAGCAAATGTAGTTGCAAATAACTTTTTCGTGCGGAGGTATAATCACACAAGTTGCACGCGAATGGACGTTCATTAGTATGCAACTGCAAATGTCTTTGTAAATAACGTTTTTGTAATGTCTCGTAATCACACAAATTACATACAAACGTACGTTCGTTAGTATGCGCTTGCATATGGATTTCTAAAAGATTTCTTTGTAATGCGGTATAATTACACAAGTTTACATGTAAGTGAACGTTTGCTAAAGTGAGACTGCATATGTCTCTGTAGATTACTTCTTTGTGGTGTCGAATAATTAGTTACACAAATTTTATTCAAATGAACGTTCACTAGAATGTGTTGGTATGTATTGCTAAATGGTGTTTTTAGCCGGTTTAAACACACAAATAGCATGTAAACGAACGTTCGTTAGTATGCATTCATATATGTACTTTTAAATCACTTTTCATTAATGCACAATAATCACTCAAGTTGCATAGAAATGGACGTTTGTTATTATGCGTTTTAATATGTATTTATAAATGATTTCTTCGTGATGCGGTATGGTCACAAAGATTGCGTGCGAAAGGATGTTCCCTAGTATGCATTCATATATGTGTTTTTAAAGTACTTTTTCTGATGCAAAATAATCATATAAATTGCATGGAAATAGATGTTCGTTAGTATGCGTTCATATATGTATTTCTAATGACCTGTTTGTGATGCAGAATAATCACACAAATTGGATGCAGATTGACGCTCATTGGTATGCAACTGCATATGGGCTTGTGAACTTCTTCGAAATACGGTGTAACCATACAAAGTGCATGGAACTGGACCTTTGGTGGTATAGCTTTTTTATAGTAGTTTGTTTTGTGGTTCGGAATAATCACACAAATTGCATGTGAATGAACTTTCGTCGGTAAGCGAAACCACCTAAACTTTTTGGAACTTTTACCGGATGCAGAATAATTCTGTAACTTTCATGCCAATGAATGTTCCTTAGTATGTGACTATGTTATATATTTGTAGTTCACTCTTTTGTGGTGCAAAATACACAGAAATGGATAGGGTTTGAGGACGGGACGTCACAGGTCTTACTAGGTCAATGACGGATGATGCACCTTGGATCACATCACTTGCTTCTCGATGCAAATAGCATATTTCAATAATGTTCTACCTATATGTTGATTTAGTTGCATATGCACATATGGGTTTTTTCTTTTAATATCAACACAGTTTCTGTCAATAATAACTATATTATATTTTGCAGAATACTTATTCCTTCAAAATTAGCTACCGATCGTGTCGTACATGTGCTTGTTGAAAGAACTAAATACAAAAAAATTAGTTGTACAATAACTTAAAGCATCTTAATTTTAAATACATTATTGTTGTTATTATATGGATATTAATTTATCTTAGCGTGCTTTCATGTATGCTATTGTTGTACCAATAATTAATCGAAAAAATGTTTAATACCAGTACAACCGCTTAACTTTGATCATTTTGGATATGAATGTGCTATTATGTTTCATTACCTGAAAATATTTGACAGGCATCTTAGTTCCTTAGCAAGAAAAAAATTATATTCAGGTGTTCACTGTTACACGTACTAAATGTATAACTTTGATAACTATGTAAAATTTACCTTTGTTCATAATTATTTCGCTAGTATTGTAAGTTTGACCAAATTTTATTGAGAAATATATTTAAAAACACGATGGAAACAGAAACGGTTCAGCTTATGTTGCAATATATTTTGTAAATAAATAATGCTTTTCGTTTGTAGTTAAAGAGTATATTTTTAAATAGAACTGAACTAAAAAGTTAAATTTATAATAAATTTTTGTTTATAGGAGGTAGTACATATTAACGTCTAGTGCATCAAAGTCGACTCCCTCTTGGTCTATTAACTTGGTTTTCAGAAATAATTGATATGTGCTTTACATTAGGACACACAGATTTCTTATTTTTCTTTTGTAGATAAGAAACATGAATTTCTCAAGGCTCAGATATCAATTTTCTAATATGATTTTTGTAGTTAAATTTGCTTTTCTTAACTGGGTATTTTACAATAGCAAACCCCTAAACAAACTTTTCTCACGATTAACACTTCAAATTTCATTTCCAATTATTTTGCTATAATCTTCCTCAAGTAGGTTTGCTTCTTGAGACCGTACTAGAATATCATGAGCAATAATCGTCTGATGTGTCCATGTATTGAACACTCTGCGCCGGTTGTTGAATCTTGATCATTATTAAAAAGTTTCTTTTTTGACTTCTGGCTTTTAAAAGATGAAGGGTAGTGCTTTTCCTGATGTATTATTTTGTACAATAATTATATTTTTCGCAAATCTTTTAGAAATTTTTACATTTTTGATAAAATTTCTTAAAGAAAAGTTGAATATTTTCAAGTGTTTAGTCGTTGCCAAGCAACGACAAATCACTGTAAGGAAATATTCATTACTGTACTGTACAGAAATAATATGTGTATACATATGGACTACAAAATGACTGAGAATATGCTTTCAGTTCTTGATACGCTTGGCACCACTGATACGGTCCACGTTTCATGATATTGCGCAATTGTATATTATAGCATAATTACGCGGCAAATTGTATCAAATACCAAACACGATGGAAACAGAAATGGTTCAGCTTATGTTGCAATATATTTTGTGGCTGGAGTTCGGTTTAGAAAGACAAATATTTTTATGGGTCGTATATATATTTAGACTAGTTTTGGTCCTATGAGTTTAAAGACATACGACTTTTGTTTAGGAAATGACCCCTTAAAAAGTTATGGTCAATAAACTGTCCCATGTTAAGTCTATGGGAAAAAAGTTAAATGACATTTCGGGTATATTTGGTTTTGAATAACAAAAAGGAATTCGTGCAATTTCTATTCGGCGGAATAAATAACGTCTCTTTTTTTCGGCGAATTCAAAAGCGTCTCTTTTTTCGGCAAAATTATCAAGCTGGCGTCTTATTTACTATAATAAAAACAAAGCGTCCATACAATTCAGTTCTCTTTCAGCTTCCGTGGAGAGCAGCCGCAAATTTTTGTACTGCAAATTACTAAGTAATAGTTTATAATAATTTTCTTTTACTTTAATTTCATCAATTTGAATTTAGGTTACAGATACACCATGGATGACTTTGTACCCGTGTGGAACAGCCGTTTGTTGCCGGCAACAGCTGAAACTTCGTTTTCATGGGCACAGGCACAAGGGCTACTTCCAGCAACAAAGAAATGTGGCCGGCATAGGGTTGATCTCCTTGTTGACAAGGCACAACATGGATTTGGTGGCTTCTACTGTCCGCGCGGACGCAATACCTGCGCAAAGCCTAGTGTTTCTAAAGGCACCTGGTTTGAAGAATCACGTTTGGCTCCACAGGATGAACTCAGGTATTAACTTTTAATCAACGTAGTTATCTTTATTATGGATTTGCTCATGCTGAGTGTTACGAGCGCGTTATTCTTGAGTGCAGAGATCTAACTCTACCGCCTGCACAGCAAACACAACTCTCGCGAGAGACTGTTGCTGCTCGGTAATTAAATTACAAATATTTATTTTTCGTTTTGCTAATGCTATTTCTAGTTATAGATATGCTAGGAAAATGGTTACTGATCATTTTTCAAACGAACAGTATTCAGGTGATAAAATTGGTGGCGCTGGTGTTATAGTGCAAATAGATGAGTCAAAGTTCGGCCATCGAAAATACAACCAAGGCCGCATTATTGAGAGACACTGGGTGCTTGGTATGTGCTGCGACTCAAGCGAAGATTTTCGTATGGTTGTTTGCCCGAACAATATTCGCGATGCTGCTACACTGGTGCCTATAATAGAAACTCACGTTGAAAAAGGCTCTATTATTCACACTGACCAGTGGCGAGCATACAGAAAGCTACCAGGGCATGGATACGTTCATCAAGCTGTGAATCACAGTAAAAACTTTGTCGGCAAGTCAGAATTTATTTTGCATTAAATTAAACTCTTATTTAGATCCAGTTACACGTGTGCATACTCAAAGATGCGAAGGAAACTGGCGCCCAGTTAAGGCTTTTTTTAAAAGCCGTCATGTTCCGGAGTACCAGTTTGCTGATCACTTATGCGAATACCTCTGGCGCCGCTGGAATTATAAATATGCTAGAGATCCTTTCGAAGCTTTACTTCAGGCTATTCGCCATGAATATGGTGATTCACGTGCTTAATTAATTTTTCATTCATTCTTTTGCTTCATTCAAATTACATTCTTGAGTAAATGAAAAATTGTGATCCTTTCCTTGTTTTTGTTGTTTTTTAGGGGTTGGGTTAGGTTAGGTTAGGTTTGGTTAGGTTAGATTAGGATAGCTTACATTAGGTTACGTTAGGTTTTACGAAAAAATCAATTTTTTGGTAGAAAAAAAAATTCCCATAGACTTAACATGGGTTAGTTTATTGACCATAACTTTTTAAGGGGTCGTTTCCTAAACAAAAGTCGTATGTCGTTAGACTCAGGGGACCAAGTCGAATCGAAATATATATACGACCCCTAAAAATGTTTGTCTTTCTAAACCGAACTCTTACCCAAACTTTTCTCACGATTAACACTTCAAATTTCATTTCCAATTATTTTACTATAATCTTCCTCAAGTAGGTTTGCTTCTTGAGACCGTACTAGAATATCATGAGCAATAATCGTCTGATGTGTCCATGTATTCAACACTCTGCGCCGGTTGTTGAATCTTGATCATTATTAAAAAGTTTCTTTTTTGACTTCTGGCTTTTAAAAGATGAAGGGTAGTGCTTTTCCTGATGTATTATTTTGTACAATAATTATATTTTTCGCAAATCTTTCAGAAATTTTTACATTTCTGATAAAATTTATTAAAGAAAAGTTGAATATTTTCAAGTGTTTAGTCGTTGCCAAGCAACGACAAATCACTGTAAGGAAATATTCATTACTGTACTGTACAGAAATAATATGTGTATACATATGGACTACAAAAATGACTGAGAACATGCTTTCATGGTAAGTTCTTGATACGCTTGGCACCACTGATACGGTCCACGTTTCATGATATTGCGCAATTGTATATTATAGCATAATTACGCGGCAAATTGTATCAAATACCAAACACGTTTACAATGATACAATTCTTAATTTACAATTTAAATAAAACAATGTACTCACTTAAACCGCGTCTTGCAGTTAAATCTCAGGGCACTCGTTGTTGTTTGGGTGTGGGTTGCGTCACGCCATTGTTGAATCCAAATTTAATCGTCTCTTCTCTTTTGTCATTCGTAGGTAAGGCAAGAGGGATACAGGTAAAGGTACTCGTAGATAAAGATAAAAGGAGAACTACATCCTAAAAAAGAGAAAAGACAGACACCACGGCACAGGTAGATGTTACCGGCTTGACGTCTCGTGGCTAATAATGTCGTGTCACAGCGCGCACTTGCCCCATTCACTTCGCGCCGACGCATTCTTTTGCGCAAACGCAACTGTCCGGGATGGCGGAAATTAACAAGTATATTTTAAAATATTGGCGGGAATTTACTCACATATTTAACCATTTACATTGTCAATTTTTGGCATGTAACATTCTATTTAAAACAATCTTAATACATGTAAATATAGTAAACAACTAACTTCAGAGTGTATTTGATTCTGAAGCAAGTTGTGTGTGATATTTTCAGGTATTTTACAATTAGTACAATTAGAAAATTTGTATTGTTACTTTCAAAACACCAGCAATCATATTTCAATGTGTCAAGTTTGACAATTCAATATCTTGATAGGAACGATTCCATGGTTACGCAAAAATTTTTACTAAGAATTTGACTGCATCATTTATTTATAAATAAAATTAATCAGGCTTTTTAAAATTAGCGTCGTCCGAGAATGTTGAGCTTTTCCTACTGGATATATAATATATTACTTTAATTTGCTATAACTGCATCCATGTAGTCTACTGATTTACTTTTTTGGAGTGGTATAAACTTTACCCCGGTGGGTTACAATTTTAGTTGTATCAACATACATCAGAAGGCGAAGCAGCTTAACTACAGAATTTGAAACCGAGCTTGCTGTTCATGTCATTAGCAGGGGAGACCGCGGTTGGTTGGCACATTCATTATATCTCGAATAATAGAAAGCTGACAACAGTGTAAGTATGAGCAGACGAAATATCGACGCACACTGCATCAGTAAAACAACTCAGTACTGGTTTGACTGCCCTTAAAGCAGTAGGGTATATATTCGTCGTTCAAGGCCATCTAAAGTAATATGCGTACTCTCCCGCTTTTTTGCTACAAAGAACATATGACTAGTGTTATATATTTTAAACAAATACCATTTTGCGGTACAATGCATAGTCTTCTAGCTGGTATGTGCACATTTAGCTGAAAAGTTATTGTTTAAATAAATGTTATAGAAACATCTGCAATATGTGATTGGGGGTAGTTGATCTAAAGTCAACCTACTTGGCGTACAGTTTCAAGGACTAATTTTTAAAATATAAATAAAAAGCGGTCTTGTTTAGTAAAAGTTGTTGCTGTAACTGTTTATAATCAATTAATTGAATAAAATTACATATATCACATATATCATTTGTTATCTTATAGAAAAATGCAGACTTATAAAAGAAGCACGTAGAAAAGGAATACACCTCCAGATGTAATACTTCAGGCTGCGTGAGAAGTAAAAATTAATGATAAATCTATGCGCAGGGTTGCAAAATACGTTCCATAATGTAAATGTACTTTTTTTGCTTTCGCAGATTTTTAGTGACGGACAAGAATATCTATTACAAGACTATATCAAAATAGCTTCTGATATATATATATATATATATATATATATATATATATATATATATATATATATATTATGAGCTATCGCTCAAAGAAATTCGAAAATTTGCTTGAGAATATACTGCTTCATTGAAACTGGAAATCCCTGAATAATGGAAATATCAAAAGATGGCTATAAGAACACCCGAAGCTACAAGTCTTACCAGGGCATCTAGCTTTAACAAAACAAATTGTTACGTTCAAAACCCTACAAGTAACTTTTTCTGCATGAATGTTTATTCATTCTATTTCTATGTAAAACGTCATAAAAATTTATAAACAAATTAATAAAATCCATCGATCAATAAGCTCGATTTCCTACCGTTTGAATTAGTGATATTTTATAAAATTTGTCAAGTAATTACTTTGGCCTTATAAAATTAAAGAGCTGCATAGCAAACGTTACGTTATAAGGTAGTTGCAATATTTTCTACCACCTCCAGTGACTACGTTTTAGTTACAGTTGCACATTAATGCACAACTTTCTTCTGAAACATAAGGCCACTTAACCATCTGCCTAGTAAATGAACATTTGCAAGGGATTTGTATCTATAAGTTTATACTGTTATCCTGCAGTTGTACAAACGTTTTAAAGTAATAAGATTGTTCCTTTGTTTGAAAATCCTTTGTTAATATGTTATCTCTTTGTTAGCGGTTAGAGCTTATATTTCTGCAGCTGCCTTCTGAGAATTCTGTACACTTGATTCTTCGGAAATATTCTTGAAAGCCAAATATCTACCCCCATACATGGTTCTTCTCTTATAAACAGAGACCGTACTTTGAAAACTGATCATTCCACATCGAATCCTTTTTTCGTAAAAGTGCCCGGTAAAGTCACGCTATTAAAAATGCTTTCTGTGCTAGTATAAGTTAAGTTGGTGGTACGAGCATCCAGGCCATAGAGAAATGCAGCCGCATTTTAACACCCACAAGATGATACCAGCAAGAAGCCGATAACTCAAGATACAGTTTTCTATTTTCGTTATTTTTTATGTTACTGTAAAGAATAGACATTTCAATAGCTGTTCATAATGTCATTACTCATCATTATTCACCAACGCCACGTTACAACACTCACGTTCACAATGCACGAGCGACTATGTAATCATTCTCCAAATTAAAAATTAGTCAATCAAAGTTGTTGTTAGAGCCCGTTTTACTGCTTCTTTTGTATTTTTGCATAGATATTGATGTCAACAACTTACGCATCAATTTAAAAGTAGTTAACACTTGACTAGTTTAAGTTAGGGTGTATATGTTTATATATGTTTAATGTTATATTATAAATCGGTCAAACTTACGCATTTAAATCTTTACTCAACGTTACATGTTACTTGGTGATATATCGCGAATTAATGAATCTTAAATCTTGAATGAATCGCTCTAATCAAGTTCCGGTTTTTATATTAAATTATTTAACTGCGTCATAGTTTACATACTATTCTAGATCTTTCTCTAGAATTATTTACGCCTGATGTAAGAATTTACAAGAATGTCGGCATTTAATGATCAATTACTGTCCAGCTGCGTGATTTTCAAGCATCATAAGAGCATCGTCGGTTTATGTCTAATGCATGGAGTTAAGTTGCTGTTTACCACTTTTTATAGTGACGCGAGTTAAGGTTCGGGCCTTTGGAGCTTTGTTTTTAAAAAACAATTTCAAACTCTTAACACATTTATTTTTGAAATTTAGATTAACTTGTACATAATACTAAAATTAATTATTGTACTAGTGAGTAGCTTGAACAACGAAGTATGAAGTTCGAAGACTGACTGCCGGGCATTGAGCTCCCGGGCCTTTTATAATAACCTGCCCCTCACACGGCTTGTGGGAACTTGCAGATCTCATGTCTGCGTTTCTCTTAATTGTACACTTTATTACAATGTAACAACTTAATTCTAAGTAATTGCGGTCTGTTGACCGCCTGTGACCTGCCACCTGCAGTATGACTGCCCTCACGGATGCAAAGTTGCATGTCCGTTCTCATGAACTGTCGATAACCTCTCTGGGTTATCCTTGTGTTACAATGTTGCATTGAACTTATACTTTTATTTAACAATTTCTAATAATTCCTATTAGATTCAATATATCAATATATATAGGTAATTGGGGGATACATAACTCGCGGAAAGATAATAAATAATTCTTGTCGATTTTTACTACATTTTTATGTTCTCGCGAGTTCTATGAATAGGCCGTTTAAATTTTATGACGATTAAAGACATTTCTTAGTAAAGAATGGCGTAATGAAAATTCTGTATTATTCGCGAATGTTCTGGATTAATATTTATTTTAAAACTCCTAGAGTGTATTAAAATGTTATATGAAAGTCAATTTAGCGAATTGATTAAAGCTTTAATTATTTTATTTATCGTTTGTAGCTAGATATTATTTTTGAGCGAATATTTTACACACGGGATAATTATTTTATGCTTTGAAAGTACACGAAAAATATAATTCGACTTGCCTTTTTTCATGGTTTTGTAATTTCCACAAAATGATATTGTATTTTATGCATGGGAAATGTACAGAAAATTAATTACATTTATATCTTAAAAATGAAAACTCGTTCTCCATGATATAGGGAGAAATTAATGGCATTTGTTTTTATATTTATACACGGGAAATTTAATCATATAATTAATAAGAGCTTTGTGTTTAGGTGGTAAAGAAGTACGCTTGTATACAGGGTAGCGACAATAAATGTTCGAAGATTTTAAATCTTTTTCTGTTTACTTCTTTTTAGGTAGGTTTTATTTATGAAATTTGGGTTTTAATAACTCTTTAACATATGTATATATATATATATATATATATATATATATATATATATATATATATATATATACACATATATTATTATCTTATCCGCATTTATCTTCAACCCCAACTTATCTATCATATTCATCCCAAATATCACATATATCTTTAGTCCAGGTACTACCATAAAATCATTTTCCCATATTTCATCTCCCATTTCACATCTCAGAATTACCATTTCATTTATCACACTAAATCTCTTATTATTTGGTGCCACCAAATTACACCTCGTTATAGCTATCGCTTTATCCCCCAATTTTTCTCGTTTAACAAACTCTTCCGCAACAAGTGATGCTTCTGCTCCAGTATCAATTAACACTTTAACTATTTTATCTTTCACCTTTAAATTCATTATTGGTAATAAGTTCCTTTCAAATCTTCCTAATTCATTATCCATTTCATGTTTAATAAACTCGCGCTGGTTTCTGTATCCGTTAATTCGTAGAATTTTTTTTTGGTTCGTCCGTACTCAAAAATCCTGATTTTGCGTTGAAGGTCCTGCCTGACTCATTATCCCTGTATCTGTGCGATTCGTATTCCTTATTTGCGTGCTATTAATATCCCTTGCTTGTGTCCGTCGATCATCATTTTCCTGCCTATTTATTTCTCTACCATTATAATTTCATTCATGATTCGTTCTCTCCATTCGTTGCCTTGGTATCTGACCCGTATTCCTGTTTTGCCTAAAATCATTATTAAAATTGCCATAGTTCCCCCTATTAAAATTTCTTCCACGTTCATAATTGTAATTGTTCCGTTGATAATTACTCCGAGTCTCCGTATTCCTTATAAAATTTGTGCGTCGATCCCTAACATTATTTTCCATTTTGTAATCAAATTCCAAATCATCATATCTCTGCAAATAACCAATAAATGTATCCCTATCTACTATATTCTGCGTCGTTATGTATCGCTTTACTTCAGCGTTAAAATGACCTGCTACATATCTTATAATATGTCTATCTTCTAAAGGAGAATCCAATTGCTTCGCTACAGTAAATTTCTCAATCGCATATAATTCTCGCGTTATTCCTTTGTCCGAATCGTATCTTCCCATACTCAGGTTATTCCGAATTCGATCTTGCTGATTGTCACTCCAGAATTGACGTAAAAATTTCCGCTCAAACTGTTCAAATGTTTCTATTTCACTCTCAACTAAATTGTACCATTTTTCAGAATCTCCCCTTAGCATCGCTTTGATTAAATTTAATTTATATAACTCGTCTGTGGAATCCCGTATTAACATATTAAAATTTTTCATAAATATCTTCGGATTTAATTTTCCGTCCCCGTAAAATTTAGTAAACTGTTCAATTGAAAGGTTCGTTTGAATTAGCCTAATTGTCTCTATTAAAATTTATTGGATTACTTTTTAAATTATTTATCTTTTGATTTATTGATCTGAACTCCGTTTCGCAATTTTCTTCAATTTTACCTAATTTAATATTAAAATCCGTAATTTTATCGTAGGAATCGCTTTCGTATTTTTCCTGTTTTGTTTTAACTAATGTAATATGGTCCCATACGCATTCTATGTCTTCAGAAACTCTCCTAATTCTTCTTGCAACTGTTCCCTCATTTTAGCGATCGTTTGGTTCGTTTCCTTCAGTCCATTACTAAGAATTTTGATTTCATTCCCCAATTTCTTGCTGTTTTCATCCATTTTTGTTGTAATTATTTTTATGGCTTCTTCACTCCTGTCCATCTTATTGTTTAATGCCATTAAGATCTCCATCATTTTGGTTTCTTGTGAAATTCTCGGTTCTTCGCTCAAACTTCTCTCAAACGTTATGCTTTCTTGGGATCCTTTCTCCATTTTGAAATTATTATATTTACTCTAAACTTTTAAATACTAAATAAATCTACCTAACTTTAATTACTGTACAAATTTCTTGATTTTTCGCTAATTTAAACTCTTAAATTAAAACATTGACCTCTATAAAACTGTATGAACCGCAGCAAGAACATTCTGCATTAACTAAAAACTACGGTAACCTAAAACCACTGTAATCTAAAACGCCATCCGAAGAAAGCAAGAAGCACCTTTATTATACAATTAAAACCCCAGAGAAATCGCTTTCAGAATCTTTGCACAGTACTAAAGTTTAACTTTCAACAACGCAATTCGCATCATAAGTATTAAATCCATCACGGAATAAATAAAAGCAACGCAGTTTTTTGCATTTAATACCTACAAGTAATTAATCCATAAAAGCGTGTACAATTGCAACAAACACGGTATAAAATCTAAACGTCTTTCAATTAACTAATCAGCATTTATAAAGTGCATTATTCCAATACGAATACAGAATAACGCTAAACGTTATCATACGCTCATAATTGTAACCTGAAAACGCACATAACGAAGAGTTCGATTACAAGTCGTGAACACCGAGATATTTAAAAATAAAACTAGACGTAACACTTTATGCAAAGTACGGAAAGTAAATTAGTAATTCCTATAAATTCTATTAACACCTGTAAGTGTTAATAATCTCAACAAGTATAATCATATGTACGCAATTATTACAAAGTAACAAAGATTATATCCTTAAGTATTCAATTTCAACAATAAAGTACAGAAGCAATTAACCTCAAGTTATAATTAGAATACAAGACAGACGAACTGTACGTTTATGCAACTCGAAACCCACGGAAAGAGTATTAATTACGAGTTAACAGAACTGAACTAACGCAAAACAGAGTAAATACCGAGATAAACTATTCTTCAGAATAGATAAAAAACAAGCAAATCCAAGACTACGGTAATTAAATTAACATTATTGAATACAGATCTCACAAGTACATCACCGCACTGTGTAATTAAATAGAAATAACAGCGACTACGATTTTAAAAATAACTCGACGCAATCCAAACGTAAAATTAACAAATCCTAACCAAAAATAACGCTGAAAAATAACAAAATAAACCTCAACCTTTACCAAATTTTTACTTACCCAATCTAAACTGAAAATTAACAAATCCTGATCAAAAATAACGCTGAAAAATAGCAAAATAAATCTCAATCTCTACAAAAATTTGAAATTACCTAATCTAATTGGAAAACTAATAAACCCAAACCGAAACTAACGTTTGAAATAGGAAAATCATCCCCAATTTTTACAGAATTCAAAATTACCCAATCTAAATGAAAAATTGACAAACCAAAACCAAAATTAACGTTTCAAATAGCTAAATCAACATCAATTTTTACAAAATTCAAAATTATTTAATCCAAAAGAAAAATTAATACATCCCAAGCATAATTAACGCTATAAATAGCAAAAACAACCCCAATTTCTACAAAATTTGAAATTTTACAACCCAAACGGAAAATCAGTAAATCCGAAGCAAAAATAATAATAAAAATAGCGAAATAAACCTCAATTCAAAAAAAAAAATAATTTTTTTTTGAAATTTCCCAAAATCGAAAACAACCCTTAACCAACATGAGTAACACAGACATGCGACTCTATTTGGAGACAATACAGGCATTTGATGGCACGCAGGCCCATCTCTCAAATTTCATTGGAGCATCCGAAATGTTCCTAAAAACCTTCTACAAACCCGGAGATGACGCAAGAAATTCATTACTTATACGCTTGGTAATAAGTAAACTAACCGGAAGGGCACTAACCTTAATCGCCAGTAGGGACGATTTACAGAAATGGCAGGAGTTTAAACAGCTACTAGTTGCATATTTTGGAGACCAACGTAACATAAAATGCCTGGTACGAGACCTAATAAACCTTAGAATGGAACACAATTAATCCCCCTACCAATTCGGAATGAAATGCCAAGACGTGAGAAGTTTAATTTTAACAAAATTAAAAATCGAAGAACCCGATCAAAACGTTAGATATTTAAAAACAAAAATGTATGACGAAATGGCACTAGACACGTATATAAACGCTTTACCAGAACGACTATCGGATAAAATCAGATTCCAACGACCCCAAAATCTAGAAGAAGCTATGAGCCTAGTAATAGAAGAAGAAAATGTAATGTATTACCGTAACAGACTATACAATCCCAACGCAAATAAAAGTTATTCACCAATAAAAACCATACAAGCTACAAGACAAACAACCCCTCAACAAAAATTCACACCCTTTAACGCACAAACAAATCAACCGCGAATTAATAACCCAAGTTTCAACAATACGAATTTTAATAATCAATATAAACATTTTTCAAAACCAACGTTTAACCCAACTTTTACGAAACCCGCATTCCAACCAAGATTTAATCAAAACCTAAACCAACAAAGACCAGCATTCAACGCAAACCCTAATAGAAATACACCAATGACTAATAATAATAACAACCCTAATAATTATTACAAACCAACACCAATGGATACCTCATCTGGTAACACCAGACAAAACACAAAAATAACACATATCCGACCAAACCCTCATCAGAAACGCAATTTTACATCAGAGGAATTATTCCATCAAGAAATAGAAAAATTTGACACTGACCAGAATAATTACATTGAGACACCTACGAACAACGAATCAAACCATGCAGAAACTTACGAACGTGACGAACAATATGAAACTTACGAGGAGTACGACGAAGAAAACTCGAATTCAAATTTTCAAATGGACCCATTCATAGACAACCAAACTTAATAAACTTAAATAACATAAATCACTTAGTATTACCATACATAGAAATACCCCACGCCAAATTCAAACTATTAATCGACACTGGATCCTCTAAAACATTAATTAGCCCCCGAACCGTACAAAAACATTATTTAGATTATGTAGAAAGAGAACCATTTAAAATTAAAACAGCTCATCAAACGACACTACACTAATTCGTAGCAGATATACCCTTACCGAGAACATTTAATGTTAAAATAAAACATAAATTTTGTGTATTCGAATTTAACGACAAATATGACCGATTAAAACTATCAATGGACACAGCAAAATTCGGAAAAGAATACGCAATAGAAATGATGAATTACAACAGTATAATAGAAAGCATTTTAAGAAACATAGAAGATAAACTTATTAGACTAATACCCAACGAACAAACTACGAGACGAAAAAGAGGACTAATCAACGGATTAGGTAACATAATAAAAGCTATCACAGGCAATTTAGATAACCAAGACGCAGAACGTTATGACAACACAATACAACAATTAATTGAGAATCAAAACGACATAAAAACCATAATCAGCAACCAATTATCGTTAACCCAATCAACGATTATAAAGTTTAACGAAACAGTGAGAAAGTTAGTAATAAATCAAGACAGTATAGCCAACCGAATGCAAACCCTTGAAACCACCATGCAAACTACCTCGTTAGGCATGCGAGATTTAATTAGATTTAATACAATATTTACTCAAATAATATCCACCCTTACTTTAATGCAACAAATTTTAGCAACGTTAGAAAACGCAGTAACATTTGCAAAACTAAATACCTTACACTCTAGCATTATTGAACCAACCGATTTATTAAACGAATTAATAAGAATTAGATCATTTATAATTAACAGTAAATTACCTTTTGATGTAACAGAATCGAACATTCTAATATTTGAAAAGATAGCTATAGTAAAAGGCTACATTAAGAATAACGAAATAATATTTTTAATAGAAATCCCGATAGTAGAAAGTAACAATTATCAATATTATCATTTATTTGCTTTTCCAACAAAAGTTACTAGCACATACCAAGTAATCATACCCAAAACCAAATTCCTATCCCTAAATGAACTGAGATATGGTTATACAAACGAAAAATGTACTGAAGCAACACCAAACCAATATTTATGTCAATCGATGACGACAACAACCATTCAAGAAGACAGCCCTTGTGAAGTACAACTATTAAAATTCTCAAATCATTACGAAAACTGTGAAACCAAACAAGTGCAAATAACTAATATGAAAATTCAAAAAGTTACAGATAACAAATGGATAGCCATTTTCCCAACAGAAGTAATAGCAACCATCAACTGCAATCAAGATGAAAATAACCAAGCATTAATCGGAAGCAAACTAATCACCCTCAAAGAAGATTGTTATGTGAAATTGAAAGATGAAGTAATCAGAGTTTATCAAGATCTCATAGCAACAAAGAAACTTGCAAACCTACCGGAACTACAGTTCAAGATACAACAAGAAGACGAAGAAATAATTAAGAAACCTATGAAGCTAGAGCATCTAGACTTTGACGATCTCAACCACGCCGTGAAATTAGTGGAAAGTTATAAAGAACAATTAAGTGAACTCAAAACGCCAAAGTTACATTATAATAATATAAGTGTTTGGACAATTGTATTGATCATTTTAATAATTTTTGTAATTATATATGTATTTTACAAAATGTACCTTAGATATAAGAATGAAGGAAACAGTACTAGATTTAAGCAAACAAAGAGAAAAAAAGAAACGATAAGTATACCCTTAGAAACAATGAATTTTAAATGAATAATGAATTTTATGTATTTAAAAATTAAGAAAAACCTTAATTTTTCATTTACGGTAGGAGGAGTTATGTATCCCCAATTACCTATATATATATATTGATATATTGAATCTAATAGGAATTATTAGAAATTGTTAAATAAAAGTATAAGTTCAATGCAACATTGTAATACAAGGATAACCCAGAGAGGTTATCGACAGTTCATGAGAACGGACATGCAACTTTGCATCCGTGAGGGCAGTCATACTGCAGGTGGCAGGTCACAGGCGGTCAACAGACCGCAATTACTTAGAATTAAGTTGTTACATTGTAATAAAGTGTACAATTAAGAAAAACGCAGACATGAGATCTGCAAGTTCCCACAAGCCGTGTGAGGGGCAGGTTATTATAAAAGGCCCGGGAGCTCAATGCCCGGCAGTCAGTCTTCGAACTCCATACTTCGTTGTTCAAGCTACTCACTAGTACAATAATTAATTTTAGTATTATGTACAAGTTAATCTAAATTTCAAAAATAAATGTGTTAAGAGTTTGAAATTGTTTTTTAAAAACAAAGCTCCAAAGGCCCGAACCTTAACTCGCGTCACTATAAGAAAGTGGTAAACAGCAACTTAACTCCATGCATTAGACATAAACCGACGATGCTCTTATGATGCTTGAAAATCACGCAGCTGGACAGTAATTGATCATTAAATGCCGACATTCTTGTAAATTCTTACATCAGGCGTGAATAATTCTAGAGAAAGATCTAGAATAGTATGTAAACTATGACGCAGTTAAATAATCTAATATAAAAACCGGAACTTGATTAGAGCGATTCATTCAAGATTTAAGATTCATTAATTCGCGATATATCACCAAGTAACATGTAACGTTGAGTAAAGATTTAAATGCGTAAGTTTGACCGATTTATAATATTACGATATGCAGTAAGCACCGTAGAACTTTGGATAAATATGAAACATTAATTTGAGTAGTTTCAAACACAAAAGTCATCGAATGCGATTATATGAAAGCATCATTTCTTGTGTAAAAATACGGTGGAAGTTGGACGTTCTTCAATCCAAAAGCTATAAAACTTGGGTTCTCTGTTTGTTAATTATAAACATAATTAATATTTTGTAATTTAAATTTAGAAGTTCTTATTTTATTATTTGTAAAGGGAATAATTTGAATCAAATTTTGAGATCAACGTTTATTAAATAGACTATATGCAAACATCGTGAAGTGGGTTAATCAAAAGTATAAAACTGGTATTTGTTTATTTTGAGTAAATATTATGTAAGAATTTTGATTATTTTCTGTAAGAACTGTAACTGTGAATTGTTTTATAAACTGTTTTGTATGAAAGAAAGATGTTTGGAATGTGTAGATGTTTTCTTGAAATCGCTGTGCTTCATTTCATTGTGTAAATTCCACAGCTTCTGTTGAGCTAGCCAGACAAAGAAAGGAAAAGGAATGTAAGATAATAATTACAAACTAACAATTTGTTGTACTGCTGTCACAGCACTCTTTTAGCAGCGAGTCAAACTTCGGCCGTGTCACAGTTTAGTGGTGCTCCAACGCGGTGCTTTATCACAGCAATATATATATATATATATATATATATATATATATATATATATTGTAACAGTTTTTTTTTACCACAGTTGAACATCAACGAATTTTTAGTCCTAATAACTCTAGTATAGTCATTAAAATCATGCGAACCATTTTTAAACAAATAAATACAAGTATTGATATTGTATGCTAACCGCCATGCAGAAATGTAGTTTGGTGCTAACATCAGGCGCCTAATTAAACTATTATTATCAAGGCCAAACAGCTTTCCGTTTAGTGCATACACATTGCCTAAGCTGACCTCGTAGAAGATAATGGAACTATTAAGGGTTCTGGCTTGTAACTTGCGCCTGGCTTTTATGAGTAGTTGAATCTAGTGCGCTCGACACTAGGCTTTGATGTTTAATGATGCGCTCTTTTCGTGTTTAACTTTTGAAGATTTCCTTTTCGAAAATTTCCTTTAGTAATTGCATTCTTGTAATTTTGCTTCGAATTATTTTGTGTTATAACGTTCCTTTAAAGACGTTTTAAATGACTTCTAATTAATAACTTCGTTTGGATAATTCTTAAGATAAATGCATTTAATAATTCTTTGGACATTTGTGTAATGTAACGCATTAAATATTCTTTTATTGATTTCTGTAAAATGTACGATAAGATATTGTTCAACTTTTCGTAGAAGTCCTCAATTAGACTTTTATTTTATAATTAGCAACTTTAAGAAGTCGTTTTGTATTATCTGGTTTTACAAAACAAAAGCATGCGATTATGCTGTATTTAAAGGAGGCGGCTCCGTGACGTAGTGGTATGTGTGTACTATTACGCCCAAGGTCCCGGGTTCGAATCTTTGACACGGTCCAGCTAAATGTTAGACATTTTCACAAAAATACACCTTTTCGGATGAGAGGTAAAATGGAGGTCCCGTGTGTAGTGTTGTCACGCACGTTAAAGATCCTCCTTGCTAATGGAACAGCAAGGTTGCAAATCTGCGAACATTTTCAGGTAAAATAACTCGCTTCCTGGCCAATGTAGTACCTTGGTGGAGCATTGGAAAATCACATTAATGTATAAAGAGAGGCGGCTCCGTGGTGTAGTGGCATGTGGACTACTACGCCCTGGTCCGGGTTCGAATCTGACACGGTCCGCTTGAAAAATGTTAGGCGAGCATTTTCACAAATAACCCTCGTTCGGATGAGAGGTAAAATGAGGTCCGTGTGTGGTGTTGTCCGCACGTTAAAGATCTACTTTTGAACAGCAAGGATTCGCAAAATTCAAAATTTTCAGGTAAAACTCGCTTCCTGGCCAATGTAGTACTTGGTGGAGCATTGGAAAATCACATGTAATGTATTTATAAGGAGGCGGCTCCTAGATGATAGTGGCATGTTAAGAGACTATCTAATTAAGTACTGTTTGATATTCTACACGGTCCGCTTGAAAATGTTAGCGAGCATTTTTCACAAAAATACACTGTTCGGATGAGAGGTAAAATGGAGGTCCCGTTTGAGTGTTGTCACGCACGTTAAAGATCTGTTTTCCTTGCTTGGAACAGCAAGGATTCGAAATTCAAAATTTTCCAGTAAAATTAGCACTTCCTGGCCAATGTTTTGTACCTTAGGGTGGAGCATTGGAAAATCACATGTAATGTATTTAAAAGAGGAGGCGGCTCCGTGGTGTAGTGGCATGTGTGCGACTACTACGCCCTAGGTCCCGGGTTCGAATCCCGACACGGTCCGCTTGAAAAATGTTAGGCGAGCATTTTTCGCAAAAATACGCCCTCGTTCGGATGAGAAGTTAAATGGAGGTCCCGTGTGTGAGTGTTGTCACGCACGTTAAAGACACAATTCACTTGTTTGTTGTTAATAACAGTAGCCTGCGGGTGAGGAGAATATCCTCAATAGTGTTTAAAGCAACAATATAGTAAATTGTATGTTGGGATGGTTCACTTCAGCCTATGTGGTGAGGAGAATATCCTCTGAAGTGTTCCAGAACAACAGTTAATTATTATTTAATTACAGATTTCCTACTGATGATGACCACATAGTGGTCGAAATACATATCTAGTAATTTAAATATTTTTTTTGGGGTTAAGGATTTTTATTTAATTTTATTTAGAAAGGGAATGGTTCTATTAATTGCTAGTTCTACGGTGAATTGTAAACAAAAACATTCTACCATTATTTAGACTATTAAAAATCCCCACATATTTGAATATACCATGTTGTAGAGTGATTAAATGTTAGATTACACAACCAATTATATTATTGTTATTCATATTATTTATTAAAGCGAAACTGTGATACAAGTATATATATATATATATATATATATATATATATATATATATATATATAATTTGCTATGAATACCTCTCTCTAAATTATCGTGCCCCTACTTTGGTCGACTATTATTTTATTTGCTATGATATTAAATACTCATCATGCCCCTACGTTGGGCTGCATTATTTATTTGCTATACTATTTACGTGATTTTCTCGCCCCTTACTTCGGGTTGTTATTTTTATTACTATGAACTGGAATTCTTGATTCCCTTCGTTGTGCGCCTTATTAATTTTCTACGTACTCTAAATTATTGTACCACCATTTTAATATTCACTATTAAGTGTAATTATCTCCTCCTCCAGCTGTTTTCTTAATGTTGCTATCAACTGGACGGGCGCCATATTTTATTTGCTATGAATACCTCTCTCTAAATTATCGTGCCCCTACTTTGGGCGACCATTATTTTATTTGCTATACTATTTACGTAATTTTCTCGCCCCTTACTTCGGGTTGTTATTTTTATTACTATGAACCGGAATTCTTGATTCCCTTCGTTGTGCGCCTTATTAATTTTCTACGTACTCTAAATTATTGTACCACCATTTTAATATTCACTATTAAGTGCAATTATCTCCTCCTTCAGCTGTTTTCTTACTATTGCTATCAACTGGACTTTATCTTTAAACAACTTTATCTACCAATGGTAAAATTCGATACGTTACCGCCTTGCAGATTATCACTTTCCTATTCAACTTGTGGCTCCGCCCTTGTACTATTTAAATCTTTTGACCTCGGCTAGCATTTATTTGCAATTATAAATTCAGTAAATTTAGATTTTATATAACGAAACCAATATGTTATGTACAGCTTTTGAAATTATTTGTGATACATTTCTTATAAATTTCATTTATTAACAACCATCTAGTATGTACTCAAAAACCCAAAGTCACCAAAGAAAACTTATTATCTTTACCAACAAAGTGTAGAATATTCTAAACCTGTTATCATAATACTCATTCAATACATATGCAACCTCATTTGTTGACTTCTTCACAAGCATATCATATTTAGCAAATTCAATATTAAAATAAAATAAAAATTCATATAGAAAAACAAATGTCTTGTAACTAAAAATCTGACCTGGTTTTATCTTTTTCACATCGACGCTTCCAATAAAAATGATCTTCCCCAATTCTGGATTCCATTCAAATTATTGCCATTACACTATGGACCACCACTATTAAATTACATACCCCAATTTATTTCAATTCTTCAAACTTCGACTTTTATCATTCTTGCCCCATACTTAAAATTGTAGTTTGTTTCACCCCTGTACTTCAAGATTGTATTATTCTTCTTTTCTCCTTGACATTTAAATTGTATTACTGTAATTTTTTCTTAACATCAGAATCCTAGTCTATTTCCCTCAGACCTCGAAACCCTATTATTTTTATATCTTAGTTTACAATAAATTCATTAAAAACGTACTTACGTTTAAACGGTAATTGTAATCTTCATATTCGCACTCATTTTATTTCACTTTTATACTTATTACGTATTACTTTGTTTAATGGCAATGCACTTCGGCCTTCATTGAGTTCAAAACTGACTTTCTTATCAAAGTGCTTGCTAATATAATCTCGAATTCCCACTCCATCCGTGGGTTTGGTCTAGAACTCGTCGCTTGTCTCTGACCAATCGAATAATTTCATTTTGAGCAGTTTCTGATGTAATGCTCCACGTTTTCCCATAATCACAACCTGCCCGCAGCTGTCTTTCATTATTACCATGCTGTATTTTAATAGATTACTTGCTTTTCTATAAACAACTGATGCAACCCGACTTTAAATTTTCATGTTTACATGCGATTCACGCAATTTTTAATCATTTCTCTTATCAGAATGGTTAGATCTTTGTACGCACTTATATTAACTGCCTGAAACTCTATTTCTATATCCGTATTAATTTAATCGTCTGGAACTCTTCTTCTTAATGCGTGTCTAATTACACTTTATCATTTATTTCTCAATATACGCGTGCTTTCACTGAAAAATATCCTTATTTGTTTTACCTAAATTAACTAAACTTTATCTACAGGGTATTTAATCTTTACTATCTACTTAATACATGTATTTCTCATTCCTACGCCAACTATGCGTCTTCCTATGTTTACTTGCGTCGCCCAAAAACTATTTCTACTTTATATACAGGGTGTTGACTACTTACTATCTACAAACTATGTCTATTTCTTAATTATTTCCTTAAATAAGTGTAGTTTTCTGCTGACTATTCTAATTACTCCTTCCCTAACGACCTTTACTATAACGTGCACCCTTAAACAACCCCTTATCACAGCGATATATATATATTTATATATATTATATATATATATATATATATTTATATATATATATATATATATATATATATATAACATTCGAGCCCCAACGTTGGGCCGTCATAAATTATGCCGTGGATCTCGGGTAAAATCTTCACCAACCAAAAATATATTCGAAAATTTTATTAAATTTTCAAATTCGAAAATAGAAAAATTTCCAAAACTTTAAATAAGTAAAAAAAATTCCTTACCCGTTTTCCTCTCTTCCTCGGTTGAAGTGCCAATTTTCTGCACCAGCTTCCGGCTAGCTCATTTGGACCTCCTCTTGGGTATCTAGATTCACTCTCATATTCTCAATCGTACACACACACTCGCAATAAAACCACAAAATACAACCCATATACAATCTTTTATTTATTACTATTTACAAATGAAATTCAATATTGTCCATATTTCATTGATCACGTTACACTTCAGTATATCTTATTTTGTAATGTTCTGTATTTTATTTTAAAATCATCAAACACATAAAATGTACCAGGAGTAAATGGGCCTTGAATAATACCTTCTCTAAAATTCCTTTTTTATAATTTATTTTGTTTTTAATCTAAGTAAACTCTGGGGTAGGGTGAGCTCATAATACCCAACTAATTCTGCATAATGTTTGCCCTTCTACTGTGCCATGTACTCTTCACAAAAATTTCACGTTCTGATGGAACGTTAAAAAAAAGTTTTATAGACACCTTCAAATTTCTAGTTAAACACCATAATAAAGTTATTTACACGTATTATGTTCAATACGTAAATAATCCACACTACCTTGAAAATCACTCTCAGACATCACCCAATATTCAAAGTTTATAAGAATCACAATTTCAAATCGTTACCTGGAAATTTCTAGGAGATCTCTGCTCTGTAGACGATGCCATGTATTTCTACTATCTGTTCTGCAGGCCGTTTCTAGCTGTTACTAGACGAACTCCATCTAAGTTGAACTGCCGATCCGCCAACGCCGCCTCCACGGTGTAATCCAATTCCAAATCCAGTTTAAACATACGTTTTCACAATTATTTACTGTGATCTACGTTACTTAACGTCCCGACACGAGTTGGTTAAAAATTATAGATGATACCTCAATTAAAAATTTGTTATCTCGGCACACTAACTGCGTACTAATTAAGAGGCTACCACCATGCAATATAATTTAAATGATTTTATAATACTTAAACTCGTGATACTTTCATACGTCGTTTGGAACGATCGAAATATTAAGGGTTCTCACCACGTTATCCAAAAACATTTATACACTTAGGCTGCCACTTCTTGGCCGCATTTATCCGAAATCCCCTGTTAACAACAACACATTCTTACAATTTTACACTCAACCAATTTTTAATCCCGCGAATTTCAGCACGTCGTTATGCTATTTTCTGAAAACTACGCTACACTATGCTTGTATATGTCTCGCGTTCAACTAACTATATCGACTAATCGTATATTTACTGACGTTTTACAAGTCCCTTCTATACCATCGTTGTCCCATGCTTATGCGTTTTCTACGTCTCTTTCTAACCTTGCTTGAGTGGTACAAAATCGATATTCCGGACCCCCTGCTTTTTAAACCCACGTGGACTTCTTACGTGATTTAACTAATCCCTCGTTAGCATTTCCAGAGAACGCATGCGACGGTTTACAATATACGTAGAATCTTCATCTTTATCTATACAAAATTATTGGAACTTGACATTTAAAATTCTGCAGGTGTTTAATTAACTGACGTTTTACCACAACACTTCCACGAGTTGGAGTTCAGCGTATTTCTACCCCACCGATATATTTGTTTGTTAGCAGCGCTTTTCACCTTGGAATTATTGGGGTTTTACACGCTTTTATGCACATTATACATCAATAATCGTTCAATTAAATTCAATTGAATTAATAAATTAATGGCATTGGCTTCTACCATTTAATTTCTTTGCAAACCTACTAAATATTTATCATTATTTGTACAAGTTGATTAATACTCGTTACTTAAAAATGAATTAACTAATATAACTTTCGCACGTAAATTTTGTTTGTTCCTTTATGCAGGGTGTTATATATATATATATATATATATATATATATATTATTACTATATGATATACTCCTGTGAATGCGGGAACTGGGTCCTTTCAACAAAAAAATTCTAGTCCCACAGATTGGGCGTCATAAACTGCTGTGATTCTCTTTTCGCCTCGGCTGCTCACCTAATTTTATAAACCTCCTCATTCATAAAATTAAACAACACATTCCTACCACAAAAATCAACGTTAACTAAATTTACATCAAAATTCAGAATACATTAAATTTTCAAATTAAATTTCAGCATAAAATTCAGTTTTAAAAAGAATTTCAAGATTAATTTTATTATCACTTTAACGTGCATCCAGAATTAAAGTCCTTGTTGGATGCCTACTAATTAATATAACAATATAAGCAGACCGGAGTCTGAGTATAAAGGGAGCATCTACCACCGCTTTACGTTAATTAACCAGGTTCGTCTAATTGAGCTCAAAGACATACCCAAAGTTTCATCATATTCCCGAACATCAATACTAAATACCCTTTCTACTTAAACAAGCAAATTTCATCTTAAAATTAAAATTTTATGGTTAGTACAATTTCACTAATGTCCATTTAAAGTAAATCAATTATAAAGTTATTCAACACACACAAAATGTCAAACAAAATAGTATAATTTACCTGAAGGTTACTGTCCTCGTAGCTTCAATGTACATCGTCCCTTTAGTTAATCACACCATTCCAACAGGATTATATTTACGGCTTCTAATTCTCAACGCTTTTAAAATTTTCTCCATCACCATTTATTTAAAGTTGTTTCTGGGCTTTTCCGGAACTCATCTGTGTATATCTGACCCTTGTTTCGTGGATCCAGACACGTATTTGAACCATTTAATTATTAACACCCCGAAAAATAGCAAAGAAATTCATGCGTCTTTCACCAATATACGCCAAAACTGCCTACTTTTGTGTATACATTTGTCGTTGTAAATTTTGCTAATTGGTACAGTGATACTAAATTTTATTACCTTGTATCTAAGTGCACTGAAGTACATTCATGTTAGCACGTAAATAACAAACTATATTGAATCACTAAAATATACGAGCAAAATTTTAAATTATTTTATCAAACTAAAATGCACTGTTTAACATCTTGAATCAAGTCGCGGATGTAAGAGCTTTTAACGCATCGAATAGTCAAAAGTCTAAGAGACCGAAATTCATATTACCACCGGTATATATAGCGAATAGCCGGCACGTCGCTTTTGTCCTCAAAACAGATAATTCTTAAGAATTTCTCATTCTATGTTCCCAGTCCGTCGCTCGCGCGTCGGTTTTACGAATTTTCACTCGCCCCATTTAAATCTCAGAAATTCTCACACGGCACGCAAACATGTCCGAGAAAAACTAATTAATTTTGTACAGAAATTGTTGTTTCTACCTCTGATATTTGCATCCTATTTTCAACCAATTGTGACCCTCGTGACGTTGCTTAAATCACGCCTTTTACTATATGTGTCTTTGCTTGACGCGTTTTCTCTTTCCTTTTCTAACCTGTTCGTATTGGTGCAAATTGATGTTCTTTATTATCGATTATATTTTAGTCCATGTGGACTATCTGGGTTAAATAACCCCGTATCGCACATTCTCGTGAATATTAAGCCCCGGTTTCTCCAAGATTCTTTGAAACCATTTGTTATCTACACTATTTTCGCCGTACGTGATATTTAAACTACGCAGGTGTTCAAAATAATATTAATTCTCAGAGCTTTTTAAATAAACTCTGTTTTGTATTTCGTGCTAAAGCATCTGACCGTTTCCAATATCCTTAGAATCGACATGTTTATCTAAACAAATTAAACTGAAATTGCCTTTTAAAATACGCAGGTGTGTTCAAACATCCTACTTCTAACTAACACTTCTAGGATTTGCTTTTTATTGGGTTTTTACAAGTTTCTATAGATATTATCTGTTACTAACGATTCAATTAACTTCAATTAAAATTGACTTCTATCCTTTCATTTTAGCGAATACAAGTTAAATATTAATTATTATGTGTACACTTTGTTTTACTACCGGTTACTTAAAATAGGGTTAATTAATATAAATTTTGCACGTAATTTCCATTTGTTTCCTTATTAGGAATAAGTAAATTACATGTGGAGCTTTTTAATACTGTTTCTTTGATATATAAAGCGTCTTATAAATAATTTAAATTTCTTAATTTTAATGAAACGAATGAATTTTTATGCTTCACGCTTTTATTTAATAACGCGAGTTATGTATCTTTTCCCAAAGCTTCTACACGGTGATTAAAATTATTTGATGTGATTATTTAATTTTCTACCCTGGTCTAAATATGAGTAATATATATATATATATATATATATATATATATATATATATTATAGCGGTTTTAAAAGATTAAAAATAAATATAAAAGAAACAATTTCAAAACACCCTGCATAAAGGAACAAACAAAATTTACGTGCGAAAGTTATATTAGTTAATTCATTTTTAAGTAACGAGTATTAATCAACTTGTACAAATAATGATAAATATTTAGTAGGTTTGCAAAGAAATTAAATGGTAGAAGCCAATGCCATTAATTTATTAATTCAATTGAATTTAATTGAACGATTATTGATGTATAATGTGCATAAAAGCGTGTAAAACCCCAATAATTCCAAGGTGAAAAGCGCTGCTAACAAACAAATATATCGGTGGGGTAGAAATACGCCGAACTCCAACTCGTGGAAGTGTTGTGGTAAAACGTCAGTTAATTAAACACCTGCAGAATTTTAAATGTCAAGTTCCAATAATTTTGTATAGATAAAGATGAAGATTCTACGTATATTGTAAACTGTCGCATGCGTTCTCTGGAAATGCTAACGAGGGATTAGATAAATCACGTAAGAAGTCCACGTGGGTTTAAAAAGCAGGGGGTCTGGAATATCGATTTTGTACCACTCAAGCAAGGTTAGAAAGAGACGTAGAAAACGCATAAGCATGGGACAACGATGGTATAGAAGGGACTTGTAAAACGTCAGTAAAAACTACGTTTAGTCGATATAGTTAGTTGAACGCGAGACATATACAAGCATAGTGTAGCGTAGTTTTCAGAAAATAGCATAACGACGTGCTGAAATTCGCGGGATTAAAAATTGGTTGAGTGTAAAATTGTAAGAATGTGTTGTTGTTAACAGGGGATTTCGGATAAATGCGGCCAAGAAGTGGCAGCCTAAGTGTATAAATGTTTTTGGATAACGTGGTGAGAACCCTTAATATTTCGATCGTTCCAAACGACGTATGAAAGTATCACGAGTTTAAGTATTATAAAATCATTTAAATTATATTGTATGGTGGTAGCCTCTTAATTAGTACGCAGTTAGTGTGCCGAGATTACAAATTTTTAATTGAGGTATCATCTATAATTTTTAACCAACTCGTGTCGGGACGTTAAGTAACGTAGACACAGTAAATAATTGTGAAAAACGTATGTTTAAACTGGATTTGGAATTGGATTACACCGTGGAGGCGGCGTTGGCGGATCGGCAGTTCAACTTAGATGGAGTTCGTCTAGTAACAGCTAGAAACGGCCTGCAGAACAGATAGTAGAAATACATGGCATCGTCTACAGAGCAGAGATCTCCTAGAAATTTCCAGGTAACGATATATATATATATATATATATATATATATATATATTTTAGGAATTGGTTTCGGGGTTGTAGTCAATTAGGGCAAATTAAGAACTCCTTTTATATATATATATATATATATATATATTACTCATATTTAGACCAGGGTAGAAAATTAAATAATCACATCAAATAATTTTAATCACCGTGTATAATGAATATTATTAGATAATACGCGTTATTAAAACCGTGAAGCATAAAAATTTATTAGTTTCATTAAACATAAGAGATTTAAATCATGTACAAGACGATTTATATCAAAAGAAGCAGTATTAAAAAAGCTCTGCGTGTAATTTATTTATTCCTAATAAAGAAACAAAGAGAAATTACATGCAAAATTTATCTTAATTAACTCTATTTCAAGTAACCGGTATTAAACAAAACGTACAGATAATAACTAATATAAAGTTAGGATTCACTAAAAATTAAAGGCTATTATTTTTAATTGAAGTTAATTGAATCGTTAGTAACAGATAATATCTATAGAAACTTGTAAAAACCCAATAAAAAGCAAATCCTAGAAGTGTTAGTTAGAGTAGGATGTTTGAACACACCTGCGTATTTTAAAAGGCAATTTCAGTTTAATTTGTTTAGATAAACATGTCGATTCTAAGGATATTGAAAACGGTCAGATGCTTTAGCACGAAATACAAAACAGGGTTTATTTAAAAGCTCTGAGAATTAATATTATTTTGAACACCTGCGTAGTTTAAATATCACGTACGGCGAAAATTGTGTAGATAACAAATGGTTTCAAAGAATCTTGGAGAAACCGGGGCTTAATATTCACGAGAATGTGCGATACGGGGTTAATTAACCCAGATAGTCCACATGGACTAAAATATAATCGATAATAAAGAATATCAATTTGCACCAATACGAACAGGTTAGAAAAGGAAAGAGAAAATGCGTCAAGCAAAGACACATATAGTAAAAGGCGTGATTTAAGCAACGTCACGAGGGTCACAATTGGTTGAAAATAGGATGCAAATATCAGAGGTAGAAACAACAATTTCTGTACAAAATTAATTAGTTTTTCTCGGACATGTTTGCGTGCCGTGTGAGAATTTCTGAGATATAAATGGGGCGAGTGAAAAATTCGTAAAAACCGACGCGCGAGCGACGGACTGGGAACATAGAATGAGAAATTCTTAAGAATTACCCGTTTTGGGGAACAGACCGACAGACAGGCTTTTTGCTATATATACCGGTGGTAATATGAGTTTCGGCCTCTTAGACTTTTGACTATTTGATGCGTTAAAAGCTCTTACATCCGCGACTTGATTCAAGATGTTAAACAGTGCATTTTAGTTTGATAAAATAATTTAAAATTTTGCTCGTATATTTTAGTGATTCAAAATAGTTTGTTATTTACGTGCTAACATGAAGGTACTTCAGTGCACTTAGATACAAGGTAATAAAATTTAGTATCACTGTACCAATTAGCAAAATTTACAACGACAAATGTATACACAAAAGTAGGCAGTTTTGTCGTATATTGGTGAAAGACGCATGAATTTCTTTGCTATTTTTCGGGGGTGTTAATAAGTAAATGGTTCAAATACGTGTCTCGATCCACGAAACAAGGGTCAGATATACACAGATGAGTTCCGGAAAAGCCCAGAAACAACTTTAAATAAATGGTGATGGAGAAAATTTTAAAAGCGTTGAGAATTAGAAGCCGTAAATATAATCCTGTTGGAATGGTGTGATTAACTAAAGGGACGATGTACATTGAAGCTACGAGGACAGTAACCTTCAGGTAAATTATACTATTTTGTTTGACATTTTTGTGTGTGTTGAATAACTTTATAATTGATTTACTTTAAATGGACATTAGTGAAATTGTACTAACCATAAAATTTTAATTTTAAGATGAAATTTGCTTGTTTAAGTAGAAAGGGGTATTTAGTATTGATGTTCTGAATTATGATGAAAATATGGGTATGTCTTTGAGCTCAATTAGACGAACCTGGTTAATTAACGTAAAGGGGTGGTAGATGCTCCCTTTTTACTCTGCATATATTGTTATAGTAATTAGTAGGCATCCTACAAGGACTTTAATTCTGGATGCACATTAAAATGATAAGAAAATTAATCTTGAAATTCTTTTTAAAACTGAAATTTATGCGGAGTTTTAATTTGGAAATTTTAATGTATTGTGAATATTGATGTAAATAGAGTTAACGTTGATGTTTGTGGTAGGAATGTGTTTGTTTTTTTTATGTATGAGGATGAAAGCTATCTAGGTGAGCAGCCGAGGCGATTAACAGAAGAAAATCAACAGACCAGGTAATTCAAGAGGTTTCACAGCATATCTTATATATATATATATATATATATATATATATATATATATATAGCTAAAAATAAGGTGGTGAACTCTTGGGATACACTCGTTCAAAGTTAATTAGACTTATGTCAGATCGTAATTTTATTCGACGTTTCGGCGACAATTTTGTGCCTTCTTCAAAGACTAAAAACCATAAAGAGGTAAGTCACAAGATGTAAAAAGTACAAACAAAGTTACTTACATAACTACTAAGACATACATAGGTGGAAATATATACTAAGATTAGGCCACATTTAATATTCAAAGAGCATTAAAGTTAAAATTAAAATAAAATACACACAATCCTATACCCAAAAGGGGTTATAAAAGAACCGAGTCAAACTAATTACTAAAGTAATGGAATGGAGCACATACAATACCAACTACAATTATTCAATTCAACGTTTATCTGCTAAAGTTAATTTAAAATTTGAACTAACACTTGGTGAACGTATATCAAACCGGTACGTACTTAAATATATAGTGATAACAAGCAAATGCTAGATAATTGACAACTTAACAATTAAAATAAACATTACGACTTACTGTATACGCTTAAAACCACGTTGAATTTATATACGTTTGTGAAATCTATACAGCCCTGAATAAACAGTACTCAAATTTTTTATATCCAACTTGTTATTTAATGGGTCCCGTTGTTGTAGAATATAAAATGATTCTAAGAATAATTTCTTGTGGTAATTCTTTTCGAAATCTAAAATTTTTGATCCAGCTAAATCCGCTATATGATTGGTGGCATAAAGATGAGAAGACAAGGCGCACGACGACTTCCCGATCCTAGCATCGCTCTTATGTTGTATCACCCGGTTCTTGACTCACTGCTTCGTCTGACCCACGTAACTTTTTTTACAACTGCACTGTACTTGGTAAACAACATTGTCATCCACGTACTTAACCAGAAATGGTTAAGTACCTGAATGACATTTTATGTTCTGTCCCTGACCATTTAGTCGCGTATACGTTGTATATTTTTAATAGCTTTAATTCCAACTTGGAATTTACATGTGAGAAGGAAGTAGACTCCCGTATTCCCTTTCTGGATACCTTGGTTCTTTGGTCCTTGACCAACCAATTGAGGTTTGACATCTATAAAAAACCTACAGATACGGGTAGGTATGTTAATTTTTTGTCTAATCATTCATTCCAGCATAAGTTAAATACAATCGTCTGTCTAAAACAGCGTATTCTCAGCATATGTGAACCGGAATTTCGTAATAAGAATTTTAAACAATTAGCGTGTACGTTGGTGAATAATTCATTTCCCAGAGGTCTGGTAAAGAGAGTTCTTTTTTCTAATATGTTGCAGAACCATTCCCGAACGGTTTCGTATACCACTAAATCTAAGAAACTTCCCTATATTCAGCACTTAGCCCCTGGATCGCTCGAATGCTTAAACAACCTGATATTTTTATAGCGTGAACTTATGACAATACAATTGGGAGGTTATTTACTAAATTAAAGGATAAGACGGACAAATCGTTGTGTAGCAATGTTGTTTACGAAGTACAGTGCAGTTGTAAAAAAAGTTACGTGGGTCAGACGAAGCTGTGAGTCAAGAACCGGGTAATACAACATAAGAGCGATGCTAGGATCGGGAAGTCGTCGTGCGCCTTGTCTTCTCATCTTTATGCCACCAATCATATAGCGGATTTAGCTGGATCAAAAATTTTAGATTTCGAAAAGAATTACCACAAGAAATTATTCTTAGAATCATTTTATATTCTACAACAACGGGACCCACTAAATAACAAGTTGGATATAAAAAATTTGAGTACTGTTTATTCAGGGCTGTATAGATTTCACAAACGTATGTAAATTCAACGTGGTATTAAGCGTATACAGTAAGTCGTAATGTTTATTTTAATTGTTAAGTTGTCAATTATCTAGCATTTGCTTGTTATCACTATATATTTAAGTACGTACCGGTTTGATATACGTTCACCAAGTGTTAGTTCAAATTTTAAATTAACTTTAGCAGATAAACGTTGAATTGAATAATTGTAGTTGGTATTGTATGTGCTCCATTCCATTACTTTAGTAATTAGTTTGACTCGGTTCTTTTATAACCCCTTTTGGGTATAGGATTGTGTGTATTTTATTTTAATTTTAACTTTAATGCTCTTTGAATATTAAATGTGGCCTAATCTTAGTATATATTTCCACCTATGTATGTCTTAGTAGTTATGTAAGTAACTTTGTTTGTATTTTTTATATCTTGTGACTTACCTCTTTGAGGTATTTAGTCTTTATAGAAGACACAAAATTGTCGCCGAAACGTCGAATAAAATTACGATCTGACATATAAGTCTAATTAACTTTGAACGAGTGTATCTCAAGAGTTCACCACCTTTGTTTTTAGCTATTGATTTACGTTCAAGGATTTAGTATATATATATATATATATATATATATATATATATATATATATATATATATGGTAACGTATTTTTTTACGTAGTTACACTTTGCTTATTAATCTAAAATAATACCGCAATAATATAAAAATATAATTTGTAAATTTCCGTACAATAAAAATAATTCATAAAATTTATAATAGCATATAGACTCCTTTGCTCTTGAGGTCTAAGTTTCGTTAATAAGCTTCATCGAGTTGTCATTTCGTGTCACTTTTCTATCGGCGTCTGAACGGGTAAGCTGCTATCAGCGGCGTAGTAAAGTCAAGATGGTGGTATCCAGGCACATGGCTTGTAACACAGTCCGCAAGACGGTTTAATTGATTGAATTTTCGTGTCTGAAAGTGGTTCCTAACGGCTTTAGCGTGATGATTTTTTTTATGTTCCACCTAGAGCAGTTCAGTTGATTCCTGCAGGCCAAAAGAGATAGAAGCTCCCCCTCATCGCTAAAACAGTTGGTATAATCAAGTAAATAAATATATTTTCCTCTTAGTGCAATATCTCGGAAGTAATATCTAGAAAAGTTAGTTTGGGATTTGGAATACTAAATTGTATAGGATGTAATTAAGGAGGAATTGGTTTCGTTAAATAATGGTTTGTTCAGAAGAATTCTCATAGTTCCAGCGATAAATTCGTCCGTATTCATGTGTTTCCTGTTTGTGCATCGCAGAACGCAGATGTTAATGGAATATCCCACAGCTGAGGTCATAGTTCGATTTCTTTTGGTCGTACTGTACTTCCACACGTGAGTGATATTTAGCATTTAATCACATTTATAATTATTTAAACGTAATACGAAAAATACAAGGTTGAAGCTTTACCTAGATTAAAGTAACTTAAAAATTATTTAGTAAAAGAAAGAATTCCGTAATAAATTTGTAACCTTGCATAAATTTTAAAGATGGCTATGCTGTTTGCTTATCATAATTATTTCACAAACAGATAACGTTAACTAAACTGAAAAAGTTGTTAGTGACATATGATGTCAAAGAAATATTCAGCTGTCCAAATTTAAATATCACATGTTATTTGACGTTAATCTAAAAATATATTTAATAATTTTGAGGTCATGTACTTTGATTGTTAAACAACGTGATGAATTCTTTTTATACATATTAAGTAAATCTAACTATATGTTGAAAAATGCTATTTTATGAGATCCTAAATAATTAAATTAAATTGTGAAGTTAATGTAGTACTACACCTGGCTGGGAATTAATATGTGTAATATGAATTATTAAGTAAACTAAGACTTTTTGGAAAATTTATTATAAAATATTCCATTTAAAGATTATTGTTTTCTTTAATGCAAAACCTTATTGATTTTCTGTTCTATAAAATTAATAGTAGAAAAAGAATATATTAAAACAAATCAAGGAATTTAATCAAATAGAATCCATTTTTGCATAACTCTTTTATTATTCAAAATACAAGTAAAACTTATAGATCATTCATGAACAGACATTGTGTCTACTGATAACAAATACCCTGGGTGTATATTTTTGGAACTTAAATTCTATTATATTATTTTTGGTAAATATTTTTAAGGACACAAACGGTGTCCATGTTGTGCATTTGTTTGTTCACAGGTTAAGTCAAAACATCTATAAGACATCTATTAATTGAAATTTTGGTAAGAGCTTTACGAAGGTGAAATTCAGGTTTTGTGGCTATATTAGTGGTGTTGATATAAGGTTTCCGCATTCCCCTAATACAAGCACAGATAATTTTTGTAGGTTGTTGTATTGAAAAATACGGTGGCGCTCATTATTAATATTTTTGGTCATTTGACAACCCATGACCCAAGCTCATGACCTACCCAGAGCTAACACTCTACTAGCCGTTTATCTCTAAAGAGTTTTTCTTTTCCTCAAGCCGTTTTCCATTCAACTTTACCTAGGGCTTTCATTGTTAATAAAAAATTCTCGACCTTGTGATATCAGGTAAGGGTTTAGTAGGGCTGGCAAAATTTGAAAAAGTTGTATTCGATTAATTGAATTTTGGAGTATTCGCAAACCGATTAAACCGATTAATCGATTTTCTATCGAATATTCGGCTAATCGAATATTCGATTAATCGGTTAATCAAATATTCGATTAATCGATTATTCGATTAACTGATTAATGGAATAATCGGTTAATCGAATATTCGATTAACCGATTATTCGATGTTAACAAATTTTTTAGTTAACTAATTGGCTAGTTCATTAATCGGTTAATCAATCAATCGTATGGTTGTCTAGATAATCTATTAATCGACTAACCGTTTAATCGACTAATCAACTCGGCAAACAAATTATTTCTAACCAAATCATCGTTTGTCTGATTAATTCACTATCGTGCGGGTGGTCAATTACAAAATCCATCAAGTCGTGTTTCATTTCATTTTCAAGTATCCTCCATCCAATAGCAAGATCTTGTCCTGAACTTGTACTATGTATGGTTGTATTTTTGTCTTCCCTCACGTTATAGCTTGCACACAGGAAAAAGAGAACTTGGGCTCTATATACGTAATACAAATAATACGGCTATAATTTAGTTAGGTATTATAAGTTCAAGTTAGAAACAAACTTACAAAATCATTTTAAAATTATGAACTTGCAGTTTAATAAGCAACAACTAAATTATAAACTATAATAGTGTACCCACTCAGGTAATCGGAAATCGAACAGCTATTAATACAGGCGTTTCCTTACTATATTATTGTACACTCACGTAGGTAGTTGATTTTAATCTATTAGGTAATCAAACTGAATTATATATACGTCACGGATCATGCTAGTCAATTAACACAATAAAAAGTTATTCTTCCAATTGATTCAAGTCAGTTAATCAAATAACAGTGATTATAGGTGTTGTTGGTTGTATTTCTAATTTATTTGGCAAAAATATATCGTTTGTAATTTTGTGTACAGGTCCGGTTCCTGTACACAGGTCAGAGCACGTTTAAGTTTTATTTTACAACAAGTTTGTACTGTTATATTTTTAATTTTACTAGATCTTTCGTTCTGTAAGGACTTGCCTCTTAATAGAAATAAAAACAAACCATTTTTCTTTTAACTGTATTTTATTTACCCATAATTTTTAATAGGTGTGTCCTATTGGTCGACTAATCGAATATTCGATTATTCGATTATTCGAATATTCGATAATTCGATTATTCGAATATTCGATTAATCGAATAATCGATTTGTTAATTTTCAAAAACCGCGATTTTCGATTAATCGACTAATCGAATAATCGATTAATCGAATATTATTGCCAGCACTAGGGTTTAGGAAATATAAGGGTGCAATTTGTTATCTGATATTCACGAAGGAAAATTTTTTTGCTTTCAATATATATATATATATATATATATATATATATATATATATAATATTATAAGTAGTTTTTACACAAGGTAAGTTGATAAATACTAACGTATTGCAATAAGATGAAATAATAACTAACCTAGACTTTTTAAGTAAAGCCCAAATGATCATTTCAAATCGAGCTAGTAATTGAAAGAAGGAAAATATAAGGCCTTGGACAAGATTTGAACCTGCATCTCAGTTTTGCCGGAATTGTGCGTTTACCAATTACGCTACCGAGGCCGATGGCTATAATTAGGAAATTTACAAATCCAAATCGTGTACAGTACCATATATAAAATATATAAACCTTCTTTTAATTACTAGCTCAATTTGAAATGATCATTTGGGCTTTACTTAAAAAGTCTAGGTTATTATTTCATCTTATTGCAATACGTTAGTATTTATCAACTTACCTTGTGTAAAAAACTACTTATAATATGTATATATTAATAATTGGCTTATAGCCGTGATTTTGAGCGTTGCTACCTGTCTATATCTGACATAAGTCAAAAAACTTGACAATTTCAGATATGATTGACAAAAATGCTAAACGTAATTGAAAGTTAGGTTTATATATGGTACTGTACACGATTTGGATTTGTAAATTTCCCAATTATAGCCATCGGCCTCGGTAGCGTAATTGGAAAACGCACAGTTCCGGCAAAACTGAGATGCAGGTTCAAATCCTGTTCAAGGCCTTATATTTTCTTTCTTTCAATTACTAGCTCGATTTGAAATGATCATTTGGGCTTTACTTAAAAAGTCTAGGTTATTATTTCATCTTATTGCTATATATATATATATATATATATATATATATATATATATATATATATATATAGCTAATAAGATGAAATGATAACTCAAACTTTTATGCAAAGCGTAAATGATTATCAAATCGAGCTAGTAATTGAAGGATGTAAAATATAAGTTCTCAGACAGGATCCGAACGTGTATCCTCGACTTTCGCGTTCGATGCGTTTTCTAAGAACGCACCACGGGTGATAATGACAATTGGAAAATTATACAAATCTAAATAATGTACGTAACCATACATCAACATGTAATATTGGAGTTGTATTCGTATTAGACAAACGTCCACTGTTCCACTAACTCAACTAACAACGTGTACTGTGTGTAGGTTATTGAATATAACAATACATTTTAATACTAAATTTACATTTCATGCAAAGATTTGTTTTTTTAAAGAATAACTTAATTTAAAATCGTTTTTACATTTCTTACAACCGTGGATTATTAAATAGTTTCAATTTTGTCATATTTTAAGCAAATAAAGTGACGAACAAATAAAGTCACTTAGATAAATAAATAAAATGGGTTAAACATTCAAAATAAATAAAAAATGAATAAAATCAATATATTGAACTAATGGATATATAGATAATGGAATAAACAAAATAAGTGAAGTTAATAAAATAAATATTGTGAATAAAGTGAGTAAATAAATAAAACGTGTAAATGAAAAACGCTTAAAATATATAAAGTAGCTAGTATACGTGGAAGCCAATTTAAATAGAAATAATTACTAAATTGCAGGCAAATAAGCGCTTGATAGTAGAAGATCATATATGTGCCTCAAAATGTGAAATAATGACATATTGCAAACAAATCTGACTACATGTTCTTGTAAATTACTTTTTCATGAAGTAGCAAAATCACACAATTTGCATCAATTTGCAACTGGAAATGTCTTTGCAAATTGCTTCTTTATGATGCAGTATAATCACACAAACTGCAATGAAATAAACATTCCTTGGTGCGCGACAGCAAATGATCATTTGGATCACTTTTTTTGTAATGCGGAATAATTCCATAAACTGTATGTGAATGGACGTTCATTAGCATGCGACTGCAAATGTCTTTGTAAATGACTTTTTTGTGTTGCGGTATAATCACACAAATTGCATGCGAATGGACGTTCGTTAGTATGCGACTGCAAATGTCTTTGTAAATGACTTTTTCGTGAGGCGGCATAATCACACAAATTGCATGGGAATGGACGTTCGTTAGTATGTGATCGCATATGTCTTTGTAAATTTCCTCTGTGTGATGCCGTATAATCACACAAATTGCATAGATATGGCCGTTCGTTAGTGTGCGTTCGTATATGCGTTCTTAAAACACTTTTTTCTGATGCAGAATAATCACATAAATTGCATGGAAATGGATTTTCGTTAGTATGCGTTCGTATATGTCTTTTTAAGTAACTTTTTTCTGATGCGGTATAATTACACAAATTACATGCAAAAGGACGTTCGTTAGTATGCGACTGCAAATGTCTTTGTAAATTGCTTCTTCGTGATGCGGTATAAATACACAAACTGCATGAAAATGGACGTTCATTAGTATGTGTTCGTATGTGTGTTTTTAGAATACTTTTGCTTGAGGCAGAGTAATTACACAAATTGCATGGAAATGGACGTTCGTTGGTGTGCGACAGCAAATGATCCTTTAGAGCACATTTTTGTAACGCGCAGTAATCACACAAACTGCAAGCGAATGGACGTTCATTAGCATGCGACTGCAAATGTCTTTGTAAATGACTTTTTCGTGAGGCGGTATAATCACACAAACTGCATACGAATGGACGTTCGTTAATATGCGACTGCAAATGTAGTTGTAGATAACTTTTTCGTGAGGCGGTATAATCACACAAATTGCACGCAAATGGCCGTTCGGTAGTATGCAACTGCAAATGTCTTTGTAAATAACGTTTTTGTGATGTCACGTAATCACACAAATTACATACAAACGTACGTTCGTTAGTATGCGCCTGCATATGGATTTCTAAAAGATTGCTTTGTAATACGGTATAATTACACAAGTTACATGTAAGTGGACGTTCGCTGAAATGAGACAACATATGTCTCTGTAGATTACTTCTTTATGATACCGAAAAATTACAGAAATTTTATTCAAATGAACGCTCGTTAGTATGTGTTGGTATGTGTTTCTAAATTATTTTTTTTAAACACAAATTGCATGCGAACGAACGTTCGTTAGTATGCATTCATATATGTACTTTTAAATCACTTTTTATTAATGCACAATAACCACGCAAGTTGCATAGAAATGGACGTTTGTTATTATGCGTTTTAATGTGTTTATAAATGCTTTCTTCGTGATGCGGTATGGTCACAAAGATTGCGTGCGAAAGGACGTTCGTTAGTATGCATTTATATATGTGTTTTTAAAGTACTTTTTCTGATGCAAAGTAATCATATAAATTACATGGAAATAGACATTTGTTAGTATGCGTTCGTATATGTGTTTCAAATGACCTTTTTGTGATACAGAATAATTACACAAGTTGCATGCAAATTGACACTCGTTAGTATGCAACTGCATATGGGATTGTGAACTCTTCGTGATACGGTACAATCACACAAAGTGCATGGTACTGGACCTTCGGTGGTATAGTTTTTTATAGTAGTTTGTTTTGTGGTTCGGAATAATCACACAAATTGCATGTGAATCAACTTTTGTCAGTAAGCAAAACCACCTAAACTTTTATGGAACTTTTACCGGATGCAGAATAATTCCGTAACTTACATGCCAACAGATGTTCCTTAGTATGTGACTATGTTATATATTTGTAGTTCACTCTTTTGTGGTGCAAAATACACAGAAATGGATAGGGTTTGAAGACGGGACGTCACAGGTCTTACTAGGTCAATGACTGGTGATGCACCTCGGATCACATTACTTGCTTCTTGATGCAAATAGCATATTTCAATAATGTTCTACCTTTGTGTTAATTTAGTTGAATGTTCATATGGGTATTTTCTTTTAATATCAACACATTTTCTGTCAATAATAACTATATTATATTTTACAGAATACTTATTCCTTCAAAATTAGCTATCGATCGTGTCGTGCATGTGCTTGTTGAAAGAACTAAATACAAAAAATTAGTTGTACAATAATTTAAAGCATCTTAATTTTAAATACATTGTTATTGTTATTATATGGATATTAATTTATCTGAGCGTGTTTTCATGTATGCTATTGTTGTATAAATAATTAATCGAAAAAATGTTTAATACCGTACAACCGCTTAGCTTTGATCATTCTGGATATGAATGTGCTATTATGTTTCATTAATTGAAAATATTTGACAGGCACCTTAGTTCCTGACGGGGCTGTAGCAAGAGGTCTTCGAAGAAGCAAACGTTACCTTAAATTGCTATATAATTTAAGAAAAAATTATATTCTAGTGTTCACTGTTACACGTATGACCACTATGTAAAATTTAATTTGCTCTGTATTTATTCGTATTGAATTACAAGTATAATGCGCCAAGCGTGCCTTATTCTTTATTACTGTTCCATATAGTACATAATGGAACGCTTCGTTTTAATAATCTTCTTGTAGTGAAATATCTGTGTGACATAAAGTTATTTCGTCGAGCATCTCTAGCAATTTTATTGCTTTCGTATTTTCCCACCTCTAACTGCGAGTCTTTGAATCGTCGCTATCGTTCGTTTCTCGCTTTGTTCGTTAGTCGCAGCCTAGCTATCAATTCCTCAAGATGTTTTGCAGACTAGAGGCTTGCGACCTTCGATTAAATTATTTGTGTGAGTGGTTCAAGTCATGGTAGACTTGATTAAATTTCAATAACTTCTACTAACGCGCGCCTATGAAAAACAATAGAAAAATACAAGTGAAAATTTTGTTTTGTAAGTTGTATGGTTCTGTACAAGGATTGGAGGCTGCAGACATGTGGTCGTGATTGCTGTTACTCCAGGAAATAGTTTATGGTGTTGCTTGGAGCTGATGAAATTTCTGATGGGATTTGTCTGTGAAAATCAAATGCAGTTTGGTTCGTTATTAAAGTTAAGAAATTTTGCATGTGTTTAGAATGTCGTTAGTCTTTGATAAACAGACGGTCATATAAAAAACACAAAATTTGCTATCATGTTTATGACCATATGACCTGTTTCACTTTCGATTATTGTTAAACTGGTTTTACAAACCGTAGAAGGAAATTTTTGTTAGGTTAGGTTTATATATTTGTAGGCTTTGTTCACATTCGAACTTCAGATAAATTTCGAAGTATATTTTCGACGTTATACTTTTTTTGTAATGTAGTAACATTTTAAAGATATTTGCCGTGAAAGCAGATGCTTCGTGTAGCTTTCCTAAAATTCAAATTAAACATTCTTCAATTTTGAAGTTAGCTTTTATTCACATATAAATTATAAAAACTAAGTATACAAATTTAAATTCGTTTAGTGACAATTGCAAAGTGTTTGCATTTGTGTTCATACAAAATTTTGAGGTTATGAAAATTTATATACTTAATACAAAAAGTACTTGAGAAGTAATAGCAGTGAACTTTTGTTTATTTTTAATTTGTTATGTACATGGAAGTTTATTTCACTTTATTGCAAAATTTAAATACAGGCTGCGTAATAATTATGAAACTGTAATCTACCTGATAAGATCTGCCCAGGATAGAAATGCTAGTTCAACGCATTGTGTTTACAAATTTTTTTTGATTAAATATTTAAAACAAGCTTATGTTTAGAAAGCAGTCTTTTGCTTTAAAAAGACAAAATTTTGATTTTGTTATAAATATTATTGTTAAGAATTTTTACATGCTAAAAAGTTATGAATTTTTAAAAGAAAGTTTTTTACTTCAGTAAACAATTAGTTAAACTTTGAGACTTTTATTTTGGTCAAATGCGATCAAATCTGATAACATAAAGGTAGAATTTTTGGGTAATAATTTTGTGCCAATATCATATTGGATATACATTTTTTATTTTTGATACTTTTATAGGACACAAATGGTGTTCTACATTTTCTTATTTAATTTTTGTAATTTCTTACAGGAGCTGTGTCTTATTTTTATAAGACAGGTTTTTTGTTAACGAAGGCGATCGTTTTATCTTTGGGTTTCTACGTCCGCCCTTAGAATTGTGCTTTGCTCTTATCGTGATTATCTCAGGACTTGGTGGCGCCTATTTAATTTTGGTTAGTTTTTGTTTGAAAACAAAATTCAACTCCCCCACTTCTTATTGCTCTACCCAGGAATAGACCCCTAGCTATGTCGGAAGATGGCCCTTTCTTCGATTCTCTGTGAAGGAAGCGGAAGATTTTTGTGCACTGGCGCCCAACTTTAAAATACGTTGCACTGGCGCCCATTTATAAAATTACGTTTTACTGGCGCCCATCCAACAAAAAAATTGAGTTTCAGTTTGACCAAATTTTATTGAGAAATATATTTAAACACACGATGGAGACAGAAATGGTTCAGCTTATATGTTGCAATATATTTTGTAAATAAATAATACTTTTCGTTTGTAAATAAAAAGTAAATTTTTAATACAACTTAACTAAAAAGATAAATTTATAATAAGTTTTCGTTGTAGGCGGTAGTACATATTAAGTCTAGGGCATCAAAGACGAACCCCCTCTTGGTCTATTTAGGTAAAGGCAACAGTGTTTTAATTTGGTCTTCAGTAATAATTGATATGTGCTTTACATTAGGTCACACAAATTTCTTATTTTTCTTTTGTAGATAATAAACATGAATTTCTTAAAGCTCAGATATCAATTTTCTAATATGATTTTTGTAGTTAATTTTGCTTTTCTCAACTGGAAATTTTACAATAGCAAACCCCTAAACAAACTTTTCTCACGATTAACACTTCAAAATCCATTTCCAATTATTTTGTTATAATCTTCGTCAAATAGGTCTGCTTCTTCAGACTATTCGAAAATATCATGAGCAATAAGGTTATTATAGTCTGATGTGTCCATGTTATTCAACACTCTGCGTCGGTTGTTGAATCTTAATCATTATTAACAAGTTTATTTTTTGACTTCTGACTTTTAAAAGATGAAGGGTGAAGTGATACGTAGTGTTTCTAAGTCGATTTCTCATTGGTTGATAATTATTGAAAATATTATAGTGAACATTTAAATATTTGAAGGTATTGATTAGAGTAGCTCAGTAACCACTTGCAGGTTTCTGAACGTATACCGGTATGTCAGATTTTTACATTATGGCGCGCATGTGTAGGGGTGATCGATCGAGTCGACATGGTTAAAACGACTTTGATTGGGGCTTTCAAGATGGATAGTTGAAACATTTCACTTGGCGGTTTTTTTTAAATTAAAGGTAGTGTTTTTAAGTTTATAATGTAGAGGTTATTTAAGGTAATCTGATTACATCTTGTAATCAGAGCATTGTTTTGGATGTGATGTTGGTGCTTATTGTAAAACCATTAGTTATTTAATCATTGAAGGAAAGATTTTTTATGATTGCCTGTTGCTTTTTCAAAGATTGATGTATACAATGCTGCCTTGCCAGTTGTTTTACTTGTGATGTTTAATATGGGAATTTACAATTTTATTTGCACGTTTTATGTCTAAATGAGTGTTGTTTGGTTTAACAACCGAAAACTAATATTTATTTATTTAAATTGTTTGTTTAATATCTAAATCAGAGTAAAACTAATATTTATTTATTTGAAATAATGTTAATTTTGTATTTAATGCAGAGTTAGTACTTCAATTGCATTGCATTTGTTGCAGAACCAATAGTAAATGTACCCTTACTGTGATTTTACGAGCTACTATTTATGAAAAGCATCAACATTATCTCTTATTTATATTGAATCAAATTATTGGGCAAGCTTGAACATGAACATTATATTTCTGTCATATTTGTTTTGGTTTTAAGATAGAAATTGAATTAACTATTTCTGTTTGTAATGCCACGATGGGTTTAATTTTTCAAAACGTACGTTTTCACCAATGCAATCATAATGAATAATTTTTAACATTTGCTTACTAGATTTAATATATTTAACTAACATGCATTTATATAAACATTTAGCGTCTGAATCTGGGCTTGTATGATGTAAAATTTTGATATGTATTTGCTGCCTACATGTTTTATAAGGTTTGATATTTGTGATTCATTTGGCATTTTCATTTTATGTGTAATTGTTTTATTTCAGCATATTAATCACATTTACAACTGCACTGCTGACATCTAGGTTTAACTTAATGATATGTTGTTGTTTTGTTTATCCTTTTATCTAGCCGATGTTTTTATATAATTAACTAGTATTTAACGTTTGTGATAATTGTTGTGATGTAATTATATTGAACCTCTGGTATGACCGACTACTTCGTACCTTTCGCGTTTGCATTTATGACTATGTTGGAGATAGTCTATTAAGTAATAAGCACTTTTTAACTATGCGCAATCATACCATAAGTTTATTTCAGAGATTCATGTCGTCTTGTCAATGTACTTGAAGTTGTACTCTTGCAAATAATAGGAAGTTGGCTAGCCTTTGTGAAATATTTTGTAACACGGGCTGGAAACTGTTAATGTATGTATGTGGGCGCAAGTGTTCGAGCCTTGTTGAATATTACTAACATTTTATGCCCATGCGGGAGGAACATTGGTGGTCAAAGTGCAGGTCACCTTTCTGGTGTCCCCCCTCTTCAACTTTAGCTGGGTAGTATTGGCCTAGCCGACCTCAGTACCTACCAGAAAAGACTAGCTGGTTTACACTAACGTTTATTCAGTTTTCATGTGTCGTATGTCCAGGTAACAGTTGATATCCCGTCAAATTCAGTGTTGGTGATCTGGGTACTTATACGTTACCCGTTCTCGTCGAGATGTGCCAAATGCAGTTGGAAGTGTGAGGGCAGTTTGGGGGTTTTCTCTGCGGTGTTCTTTCCCCACTCGTCCAGATTGAGTACGGCACTGTTTGCTTTAAATGTCATTTTTCTATGCTTTCATGCCAATGACCTATTTAGTGGTTATTATTTTGATTAAAAGTCAAGTTAGGTAAATTATATAGTTTTATTTCAAACCGTCCCGCCTTAAGGCCATCTTTCATGTGTGAATTTGGGTTACATTCTAACAACACAACGTAGGTGTCATCGAGCCACTGCCACTAGATGTTAGATCATGGAGCCCGGTGTTGCCGTCTATAGAGGGCGTTCTGGTAAGCCTTCAGGTAGGTTACACTACAAGGGTATTGCTTTTCCAGATATATTATTTTGTACAATAACTTTATTTTTATTTGATATAGCTATATCCATGTAGTCTACTGATATACTTTTTTTAGAGTGCTAAACTTTACTCCGGTGGGTTGCAATTTTAGTTGTATCAACATACCTCAGAGGGCGAAGCAGCTTAATTATAGAATTTGAAACCAAGCGTGCTATTCGTGTCATTAGTAAGGAAGACCGGAGTTGGTTGACGCATTCATTATATCTGGGATAGTAAAAAACTGACAACAGTGTAAGAATGAGCATACGAAAGATCGACACACACTGCATCAGCAAACCAACTCGGTGCTGGTTTGACTGCCATTAAAGCAGTAGGGTATACATTTCGTCGTTCAAGGCCATCTAAAGTAATATGCGTACTCTCCCCCTTTTTTGCTACAAAGAACATAGGGTAAGTGTTACATATTATAAACAAATACCATTTTGCTGTACAAGGCATAGCCTTCTAGCTGGTATGTGCACATTTTACTGAAAAGTTATTGTTTAAATAAATGTTACAGAAGCATCTGCAAGTTGTGATTGGGGTTAGTTGACGTAAAGTCAACCTACTTGGCGCAACAGTTCCGAGGGCTAATTTTTAAAATATAAAGAAAAAGCGGTTTTGTTTAGTAAACGTTGTTGCTGTAACTGTTTATAATCAATTAATTGAATAAAATTACAAATATCATATATATCATTTGTTATCATATAAAAAAAATGCGGACTTATAAAAGAAACACGGAGAAAGGAAATACACCTCCAGATGTAATGCCTCAGGCTGCGAGAAAAGTAAAAATTAATAATAAATCTATACGCAGCATTGCAAAATACGTTGCATAATGTATTTCTTTTGCTTTCACAGATTTTTAGTGACGGACAAGAACATCTATTAGAGGACTATATCAAAATAGCTTCTGATATATATTATGGGCTATCGCCCAAAGAAATTAGAAAATTTGCTTGGGAATATGCTGTTTTATTAAAACTGCAAATCCCTGAATAATGGAAATGTCAAGAGATGGATATTAGAACACCCGAAGCTACAAGTCTTGCCAGGGCATCTAGGTTTAACAAAACAAATTGTTACGTTCAAAACCCTGCGATGAATGTTTATTCATTCTGTTTCTATTTAAAACGTCCTAAAAATTTATAAACAAATTCATAAAAGTCAACGATCAATAAGCTCGATTTCCTACCATTTGGATTAGTCTTATTTTATAAAATTTCTCAAGTAATTAGTCTATAAAATTTTGCCTTGTAAAATCAAACAGTTGCTTAGGAAACGTTACGTTACAAGATAGTTGGAATATTTTCTACCACCTGCGTGACTACGTTTTAATTACAGTTGCACATAAATGCACAGCTTTCTTCTGAAACATAAGACTACTTAACCATCTGCCTAGTAAGGGAACACTTGCAAGGGGTTTATTATCTATAAGTTTATACTGTTATCATGCAATTGTAGAGATGTTTCAAAGTAATAAGAGTGTTCCTTTGTTTGAAAATCCTTTGTTAATATGTTATCTCTTTGTTAGCTAATATGGCTTGTATTTCAGCGGCTGTCGTCTGAGAATTCTGCACACCTGATCCTTCGGCAGTATTTTTGAAAGCGAAATATCTCCCTCATACATTGAACGTACTTATAAGGTTGTAGCTAGAATATAGCAATTTACATACCTTGAGATACTATCGAAGGACGAAGTTTGCTGGTCCAAGGATTGATAACGCAACGAATTTGTGGACTGTATTTTGAAGATGTGGTAGTGCTTCCTCTGCAAGATGAGACAAAATATCCATTAAACGACCAGTTTATTATCATTTACAGTAGAGGGAGAACCTGCAAGCTGGAGCCTCCACCTCCACATCCTCCACCTCCACAAATTTGCAAAATTTTTCACAACATCCTCCACCTCCACCTCCACAAATTTGCAAAATATTCACACATCTGGAGAAAATTTTGCACAATAGTTTTCTTCAACTAAGCATATTTTAGCTCCAGGCATGGACAATTTCACCACTTGCAAAAAATTCGCGCATCTGGTAGCAAAATTTGCACAATAGTTTTCTTCAAATAAGCATTTTTTAGCTACAGGCATGAATCTTACTCACGACACCCTAATCTGGAAAACCACCACACTTGCAAAAAATTCGCACATCTGGTAACAAAAACCTGCACAATAATTTTCTTCAACTAAGCAATTTTTAGCCCTAGGCATAGATATTTAATTAAATTCTAATTTACCTTTATCTTACAGTAAACCCTTACACCATATTAGCAAATATTCGCACATCTGGTAACAGTATTAAATAACATTGTCATCTTAAATCTGCACAATAGTTTTCTTCAACTAAACATTTTTTTGTTCCAGGCATGGATCTCGCACTCAACACCCCGATCAGGGTGCTAGACCCTCCACCTTCCCAACCGCCACGCAAAAAATTCGCACATCTTGTAACGGTATTAAATAACATTGTCATCTTAAAATTGCATAATAGTTTTCTTTCAAACTAAACATTTTTAGCTTCTGGGGCATGGATCGTGCTCTCGGCACCCTGATCTGGACCGTCGGACCCCCGGCATCCTTCCCCAGGACCCCGGATCTGCAAATTCTCTCCGCTAATTATGACGATATTTACATAAATCTGCTAGATTAACAAATTATACCTAATGGAATCGTTTGCAGATTAAATTCTTATTTGTCTCAATATCAAATATTTGCATGAATATTCTAGTAACATCGATTAAGTACAGTATTTGCTGTTACATGTTAAAGTGGCACTAAACATTGTCTTAGCTTAATTTTTAGGTGCGGAAGTTTTCGCGCCTTAAAATTTAAAAGACTTGGCGTATTTCCGTCACGTTAAAAGTGGGTTGGACAAATAATTTCGCGCCGACGCGTGAAAGGACAGAAAAGTGGGGGGTTCCCGATGCTCTCTGTAACGTGGCCGTTTTGCCTTTGAACATCGAGAAGGGCGGTCGTGTCTGGTATCGTATCTTTATTTTTATTATGTAGATTTCCCTTGCTTATCTTTATTTGTCTTTACCTAATTAACCTATTCCTTATCGTTCCGCTACATATAGGAATCTGATACGAGCCTGGAGTAATTCACGACCCGAGAACGAGCCCGATGTCCATGCTCCGCTAATAGCACCGGAGCAGTCACCATCTTTAAACACTCCGGAGTGGAGCCCTGAGATCCAGTCGAAGCTATTTGGATGGACGTAGGCGTACCCTCCGTTAATTGCCTTAAAAGGGCCATCAGTAGCCCTGATGGACTTCAACAGAAGCCAACTTTAACCCAGGGACATATTCATGTGAGTATTTCGCTGTTATAAACTATTGTCTTAAATTTATATTTTCCGATAATTGCGTATTAAATTTGTGCATTGGTGACGTCATTGACAGATGGGCGCACCAAAATCTGTACAAAGATTAGCGTTACCAACTGCCGTGGCGTCGCTTTTTCCGCGCTTGCGCGATTGCTATTATAAACCTTTAAACTGTGCAATTATGATTTTAAACTGTAAGAATTTGGCGCCCTCAACGTGTGAAAATGGCGATTAGAGTTTTTCTTTTGTTTTTATGACTATACAATGTATTCCCTAATGTTATTTATAGCTTTTTCACTAAAAAAAAATCAATTATCTAATATCTGTTGACCTTAAAATCTTATATTCGTGTTTTGGAACACACCACATTCCATAGATGTCAAAAATAATTATTATGGTACTAGAGGGGTACCGCCATTTTGAAACTAAAATATAGCTGTTGATTATAAAATGTTTTAATATAATGTTCCTTTAATTTTGAATGTGGTGTGCCTTTTTGTTAACTTTAATTATATTATTGTGAGTGATTAGTTTGTTTTTGGATGCATATATAAACTTTTAGGAAGGATCAATCCCTTAACCCTACTTTTTACACGTGAGTCCATTTAAACAATCAAATAAATAAATAAGTAATGCATGCCTTAAACATTGTGTATTACGAAAATCATTTACTTTATATTAAATTGAAACATAACCCTTGTCTGTTTTTTCGACTTTAAAAGACCGTTTTTGAAACCGTGAATACACTGTTTTGTGGTTACATTCTAAAGGTGTCTTTTACTAATCTAGCTATTTATTTAACGATATTTCAATTACCTTTATAAGAAACTTTGTGTTTAAAAGCACAACGTAACGATTTGAGCTTTAAAATATCCTTTTTTTAAAAATGATAGATTAACGGGATCTTGTTGTATTGGTTAAATAAAACTTTACCTACCTTTTTTATAATTTGGAGTGTTTTCCATAACCGAAATCATTTAGTATAATTCACAATTACATATATATAACAAATTTGGTTGTCCAAATAAAGATTTCCTCCTTACCTGAGTTTTTAGTGTCTTTTAAAGGGTTATTTTGACTTAACCGTGATATATATTTTTTCTTAGATATTATGTTGCTTTGATATAGTTTTAAAAGTTGTTCCCTTAAATGTTTTAAACAGTATAATAAAGGAATTACCGTTAACGTTTTAGTATTTAAACTCATTTACGATAGTTGTTGATAACTCCCGCAATATCAAAAGATTATTCTAATAATTTGGAATACTAACTTTTTGTACATGTATCGTGGAATGTTTCTTTCGTGTAGCGAGTATGATTTTGTCTTGATTGCATATTTTTTTAGATATCGATATTTCAACGTACTTTAACATCCATTAAGCGGAATTTACTGTCGGATTTGGTCGTATAGCTGTCTATAAGTCTAGAACGAGACCCATAAAAGAGCCGGTCGTTAAGCATCATAAGTCTAGACGAGAATTTGGTTGGTAAGTTTGTCGTTTTAGAATTTGTGAGTCATTTTTTTTTTAATAATGATGTTGAAATTTGTCTTTATGGGTTTGGGAGGAACTCAAATGAGAGCTTTCCATCCCAGTAAATATATGCTTTATAAAATATCTTTTTGTTTTTCAACAATTTTATTAGTGAATCGAGTCTCGATTACTCTTATCTCTTTACATATCGATTTAAACCTCATTAAATGGCTTAAAATTATCTTTAAAATCGTTTAACCCTAGTATATCTAAGAGCTTTTCACGTTTACTTCTTTGACAATGTACCTAATGTTTTCAGCTCTCACTTGGCTTAATAACTTAAAACAACCCGCAGGTCGTTTGGCAAGATGGAACTTGCGTATCTCTCAATTCACTTTTGATGTTAGGCATAGGCCTGTCAAATTAAATATCGTACCTGATGCCTTATCTCGTGGTGTTGTCTCTCTTAACATTCCAAATTTAACTCCTGATACCTGGTATCTTAATATAATTAAACCCTTACGATTTACCTAATGTTTTTAGCCCTCACTATCAATTGATTAACTTTAATTACCTATTCCCTCTCTCATACAGTATATATCTGTTACACGTTTAACTTTACTTACCTTAAATTAGCTATCTTTTTCTTTTGGTTGACTTTTCCTTGACCATACCGTTACTTATATATCACTTCATTCTCTACACCCCCCAATATAACTCTCTCGTTTCATTTAATTAATCCTCGAACTTTTCCTACAGCATATTATTTGATTTTTAGTATTTTTCTTACGTCATTTAATTTTGTGTGGTAATTGTCGTAACTTTGGTTGAAATAACTCATTGAATTTTTATGATTGGTTTTAGCTGATGTTGAGTGGATGATTTTTTTCTTTGGGCCCACATAGGAATCGCGACCTATGCCATTGTAAGAAACAGTCCATGTTCGCAGTTGCAAAAACTAGGATTGTTTATTCCATGTGTTTTTCCTCTGAATTATTACAGTCGCCCACATTATATTATATCATTATTCCTTTCTTTTTCTACTAAATCACCATAACTTATAAACTTTTTTTTTCTCATTGTTTTTTATTGAACTTTGTGGTGAGGTGCTATCGCTTATTGATATCTTATTAAATTCTCGGTTGTTTTGGCATATTGGGACAGTGTATCTGTATTTAACTGCTTATAATTGGGCATTTTTGTGTGTTTAGGGTGCTACCGTTTTAAAAAACTACCTTAAAACAGTTTGTTTTTGTGTGAATGTATCTGTATTGATACTTTTAAGTTGTTGTGTCAACTTTTGTCTGATTTTCTTATCGTAGTGGATGCACTCGTTAGGAAAATGATCGTACTAGTTCTCTTAAGGGTCTAGTGAATTTTTTAACGTATGATACCTTATCTTGTCGGATTAATATCGCAGGTGGTTCTTCAGACTGCGCTGTGTTTCAATAGGGACAACTCTCTACCTTCTCTCGGACGCTTGTCCAAAAACTCTACTTTTTCATATCCCGCTGTCTCCGTTTATGCCTTATTCTTCTTTCGGTGGACCTGTTCTTGTCCCGGAACACCAGTCTGCCACATAAGAGTGAAGTTCCCTCACTCCGGGCTACTGGTTGAGTAGCGCTTTGCTATCCACCTTTTTCTGTCTCTTTTGCTCAATGCGAGCCCTTCCTCTACTTTTTTCTACCTGGAAGTGCCCCTTATGCATTCCAAATAACCACCTCCCTCTTTCTACCGTTCCTATTTCTCTGCCTTTTTATTTCCGTTAGTCACCGTGTGGTTGCGCGGGAGGTTTTCACAGACACCTGGACCCCGTCTCTGGGAATCTTTCGTGGGGTCATGCGGTGCCACTGTCAGCGCATGGGCACTGGCAGTGAAGGTATGTATGAGTGTGTGAATGGGTGAGTGCATGTGTTTATATATATATATATATATATATATATATATATATATCGTTATATATCGTGTGGGTATCGGGTGATTATATCACCGATATCAATTAACGCCGGGTGCAGGGATGCACCCATATGCCTTTGCCGGTCCCTCGTGCCGTTTCTTGTAAACGGGCCTGCTTTCACAGGTCGCTCTTTTTAGAGGGTATGAGCAATGCCCATTTAACGGCTCCACGGAGCCACTCTATTACCTTTATCTATTGTCCTTGATAATGATTAAGCTAATATCTTTATCTTATTTATTATCTTAGATGATACCCTTAGTTTTAATATCGTTATCTTACCGATTACCTATAATAATAATTTTGGTTTAATTTCTCGTTATCTTATCGACTACCGTTAGTAATAACTTTGAGTTAATTTCGCGTTATCTTACCTATTATCTTTAGTAATAACTTTTGTTTAATATCGCGTTGCCTTGCCTACTACCTCTAATAATAACTTTAGCTTAATATCGCGTTATCTTACCTGGTATCTCAAATAATAACTAAAGCTTAATACCGTTATCTTATCTATTACCTTTGATGATAACAATTTAAGCTTAATATCGTTATCTTATCTATTATCTTTAATAACAATTTGAGATCTTGTTTTATCTTTTTATCTTCCTTACGTTTGGTATTTATGACCAGACGTGGGAATTATTTTTCTCGAAATTTAAGTGAAAAAGCTAACCTGATGTAGAAATGTAATTTGTTAGGTTAGCCATGTAAGGATTTAGTAGGGTGGTACTTTTAGTAAATTTGTTGATTCACAACTATGTCATGGACAAGTTTTGATGTGTATCGTTAGAAAACTAAAGTATCAGTAACAAAAATTTGCTAGAGTGTAGACTAACGCACTCTGTGAACATTTTTAAATCTGGGCACTTTTTGCCAACAAAGAACAGTTTTGATGCAACGCTCATGTGTGTTTGCACGTAACAACTTTAATGTTAGCTTTAGTTTAGATAGGTTAGGCGACTTGTCGCATTTGTTTTAATTTAAGTATTGTTTTATTAGTGTAGTCAACCACAATGGGGCTACATTTTCTGGTTTTCCTGGTAATTCGGTAGACGTGTTATCGGTCGAAAAAACCAGGTGGCGCCTTATATAAACATTTGGTAGGTTTTAGTTAGGTTTATGTAGGGTAGTTAGGACTTACATTTTCAGCTGTTACTGTGCTAACAGACTTTTACTTTTTTTAAGTTTTTTCTTTGTCGCGATTGTTACGTGCCAAAGTGGCACTAAACATTGTCTTAGCTTAATTTTTATGTGCGGAAGTTTTCGCGCCTTAAAATTTAAAAGACTTGGCGTATTTCCGTCACGTTAAAAGTGGGTTGGACGAATAATTTCGCGCCGACGCGTGAAAGGACAGAAAAGTGGAGTTTTTCCGATGCTCTCTGTAACGTAGCCGTTTTGCCTTTGAAAATCGAGAAGGGCGGTCGTGTCTGGTATCGTATCTTTATTTTTATTATGTAGACTTCCCTTGCTTATCTTTGTTTGTCTTTACCTAATTAACCTATTCCTTATCGTTCCGCTACATATAGGAATCTGATACGACCCTGGAGTAATCCACGACCCGAGAACGAGCCGGATGTCCATGCTCCGCTAACAGCACCGGAGCTGTCACCATCTTTAAACACTCCGGAGTGGAGCCCTGAGATCCAGTCGAAGCTATTTGGATGGACGTAGGCGTACCCTCCGTTAATTGCCTTAAAAGGGCCATCAGTAGCCCTGATGGACTTCAACAGAAGCCAACTTTAACCCAAGGACATATTCATGTGAGTATTTCGCTGTTACAAACTATTGTCTTAAATTTATATTTTCTGATAATTGCGTATTAAATTTGTGCATTGGTGACGTCATTGACAGATGGGCGCGCCAAAATCTGTACAAAGATTAGAGTTAGCAACTGCCGTGGCGACGCTTTTTCCGCGCTTGCGCGATTGCTATTATAAACCTTTAAACTGTGCAATTATGATTTTAAACTGTAAGATTGCACGGATTAATTCATTAGGAGGGTTTAGCCAAACCACTTACATAAATCTACTAGAATAATTAATTAGACCTAATGCAATCGTTTGCAAATTATAGACTCTAACCATGGAGACTGATTGAAACACCAACACACAGCGGACAGTAGTCATTAGCTTAATCAGGTGTGCCAGTAATTTTACATCTTAACATCACTTTAACACATCGACCATGTCAGCTTACATCATCAGAACCATCTTTTAAACCAATTTCTATCGAGCCACCTCGTATACTACTGTAAGCTAATTTTCGACTCACTCTGTAGTCTTTGAGAAGGATATAACACGGTGCTTTCAGCGCGAATCTTGTTTAATTGATAACAGTGTTTAACTGGAACGTCAAGATGTATTATTAATAGTGCATTGGGAAAAAGAACAATATGCGTTAATACAGTTTATTCGGTATACTAACCATTAATAGCACAAATTTGCATACAGTTGAGATACATAGATCGGCAAAAAATTCCGAAAATGAGAAAATGTTAATTTTAGTCTAATTCAAAGTCTATGTTCACAGCTGCGCAAACCTCACCCCTGCTAATCATATAAACATTTTTCTTAGCATCAACTAGCTCTTAGTGGAGAGGTGTGGGGAAAAAACTTACAGCTTTTTTTTTTTTAAAACGATAATCTTTATTTTAACAGCATATTCCATTACATTTCTTCAAAATTAATTTTGTTTATAAATTTAAGGAATAACAGCGTGAATTTTGAAATTAAATCGGCATTGTCGATCGGCCAGTTTCCATTACTTCGTATGACTTCATGTTTCAGTTTTTGCCTTTGATCTTCAAGTATTGGACATTCGTGTATAATATGTTGTACTGTTTGTTCTCCTAAACCGCATATGCATGTTGGGTCATCTATTATTTTAAATTTATTGAAGTAGCTTTTTATCCTACCGTGGCCGCTTAGAATTGTTGTTAGGTTTGCAGAGATTGGAAGTTTTAAATGCAGTCTATCAATTATTGTTGGAAAAAAAGTTTTAGTTGTTTCCCCTTTTGTTGTGTTGTGCCATTCTTTTTGCCATTTCGCTATACTATTTTTTTGTGCTATATCCTTAATTGAAATTTTGGGTATTCTATTGAAACTAATATCGATGTAGTTGTCATTTCCTGCTTCGACAGCCAACAGATTTGCAAGCTTAATGCCAACGTGTTTGTCATTGTAATCAAAGTGACATATACTTATTAACCATCTATTTTCTTGCATATATAGTATTTGCTTTCTATTCTTTTCTATTAGATATTCGTGATTATGGCCATCTTTTATTAATTTTATTGTAGCTTTATTGTGTCTACTCCTTGGTACACCTATCTGTAAGGGAGTAAAAAAATATTCTAACACCTCGGGACTGCTGCACTGGCGGCAAACTCCGTCTCCCTAAGTATGGTAGAATCTAAACAAAACCTAAATTTTGCTTACAAAAAAAACATAGCCTAAGCTATAATAATTTAAGAGCATAAAACATCTAATAATTTCTTCAGGGGTGGGATGACCTGTATAGCTTTACACAGTAGTGTACCATTTATTGCACTAAGTCACAAACACCAGTTCAATAAATAAACAAATTGGAAAGCAAAGTATTTCTAATGTTTCTTTTTGGTAATATATGTACAAGAAAAGGTATGTACAAATAAGCATAATTCGACTTAGTTCCTTAATAAAAAAAATTCAAGTAACACAACTATATACAAACCGACTTGAACTTTCACAAGTCCGAATTTTAATATACAATAAATAAATGATTAAATTACGTTAAATCTGTTACAAATAAATCAAATGCGCCGATAAGTGTCTGAGCTCATAACCTTATCAGTGTTACACTGTTTTGTTAATACAAAATTTGTGTACCAAGCAGTTTATGCAAAGGTGCTATATTTTAGAATTGAAATTAGATTGAGGTAAAGGTCATTATAGATCAAATTTAATGTCGAGTGACGGTGGACTTCGCAGGCATCACGTACTTACTAACAATTTAAAACAAAATTAAATTTAAACGTCCAGGAATGTTTACAACATCATGAGTTAAGTTACAAATAAAATTTATTGTAGTTTACTCTTTGTTTAACTAAAATTTTGTTCCAAACCCGATCCGATAAGGATGTATAATTACCTAGTTACATAACTTGTAAGAAAACAATGTCATCTGTCTGCAACAGCCAAACCTAACCGCCAGCTGCGTCCTTGACTCGACTTGACCCTTGCGATGAACAATGGAAATGTAAGCATCAACAACCTTTGCTCTCTACCATCGCACGTGTAGTTTCGTCACTTGTTTTGAACATAAATTCGAATGTTACTTCTTCCTATTAAATTCCATTAATCAAGTCCAAATTGCTGCATTCGTCTTTAAATATATTAATTCCGATCGTAACGAACAGCTAAAATTTTGTAATACTTCATTAGCAAAATTTTATTTAAAAGAAAGCTCACCTACCACTAGCCTGCTGTAAGTTTCTTAAATAAACATTTTCAAACAAACTCGCTTCTTCGCAAGACTCTCATTATGAAACCGATTCCTCGACACATCATCTTGCTTGCAAGTTCAACTCAACAAGAACCAGAAAAACCACGCCGGCCTCGAGTATCGCCGTCGGACCCCGAACCCCTACTCCGTTCTAATTTGTTCTACGCGCACTAGAAATATATACTACCATAGATGTATACGCTCCGTAATTAGGATTGCCTACCTATAAGGATATTAGCAGGATTTTACACTGCTATACAATTGTTAGTCCGAATTATGAGATTTTTTTTTGAAATTCTTCTATTAGCAAAGTGTTAGCGGTTTTTTATTGCTGTTAAGATAGCAAATTGTTCTGCTTGTTTAATTGGTAAATTATTTAGGTAGATGTTGATTTTTTGTAACTTTTGATCTTCTTTTCCTAGAAACTAGCAGGACTTTTGATTTTTCTTCACTGAAGTTTATTTTATTATTTTTAGCCCATTTCATAATCTTCATAATTTAAATATTCATGTAATTTTCTGCTTCTAGTGCATTTGAACCACTGGTTAAAATAAGTAAGTCGTCTGCAAATGCAATAGCTTTAGTATATTTTGAATATTTGATATTTAAACAAGAATTATATTGTAGATTCCAAAAACCCGGACCACTGCACGATCCTTTGGGACATCCTCTAGATAATTGTTTTTCAATTTTTACCTGGCCAACTTCCAGTGTTGCAAATCTATTATTAAAATAACTTTTTGTTAAGTTAAAAAGATTCGCAGGGCATTTGATGTCACGAAGTGCCTTTAAAATGCCAGGTCACCAAGCTGCGTCAAAAGCACCTTTAACATCAAGACTTGTTACAACTACATCTCTCTTCAACTTGATATTATTTTCTAGAAATCTAGTAACTTCCAAAACGGCGTCAATAGTACATTTTTGAGGTACGAAGCCATACTGATTTGGGTTAAGTAAATTTTTTGAATGGAGATGATAAGCTATTCGATTTATTAATAATTTTTCTAAGATTTTTCCTTCAATGTTTATAAGGCTTATTGGTCGAAATTTAGATATGTCATTGGAGTTGTCTTTATCAGATTTTAATATTGGGACGATGACTGCTTTCTTCCATTCCTTTGGAAAATAAGATCTCTTCAAGCACTGATTATATATTTCTGTGGTAAATTTTGGAAATCTTTTAAATACTCTTAGTAGTATGTCACTAGTGATTCCATTACTTACAGCTTATAAACTAAAACGTCAGGAGGTATTATTATTAACAACCCCATTGGAAAATAACAATAAGCATTAATACAGTTTATTCGGTATACTAACCATTAATAGTACAATTTTGCATACGGTTAAGATACATCGATCAGCAAAATTCAGCAATGAGGAAATGTTAATTTTAGTCTAATTCGAAGTCTATGTTCACTGTTGCACCGGCTTTACCCCGGCTAATCATATAAACATTTTTCTTACCGTCAATTAGCTCGCTGAAGGTTTTTATTCCATCGAGTTTTAAGTATTTGAAAAAGCGCTCTGGTAAAAAACAAAAAAATTCATCGCTTTCAACAATAGCACGATCCCCATTCTTTGTTGACACAGATTTGATTCCTAAGATACGATATTTTCTATCGGCGGGAAGTTCGGATGCGCTTATTTTAGTTTTACGCTTCATATTCATATTTAATTTTGTAAAATCCATATTTTATATGAGCTGGCAAATAAGAAAATAAAATAAATAAAGTGTTAACAATTTAAAGTAGAAGTTTAAATATTACAATTAAATCCCTTATGAGTTAAGATCGAAATATAACTTTTAAGATGTTGTAAAAGATATAATTCAGCGTCTTGATGCAAGAATGATAATTTTAAACTAAAAAGTCTTACCTACTTGTATCGATTTCTGCAGATGTTGAAACTGATATTTGAACTAGAAACCCGGTCTATTTATATAAATCTTCAAATCCTTTCCAATCAACATAAATCCTGTTATAAAACTTGAACCTCAACTTTGGTACCCTTTCACAGAACGCTCTAGTTTCATATTGTTTCCGAGCAAGTCGTTATCTATTTCATGACTGCACCAATGTAAATTATCATACAATTCTGGAAATAATTACGTCACCCCGACCAATACGCCGATGATGTAACCGTGGCACTATCGCTAGCACAAATGTTTGAGAGAGAGTCTTTTTACGAAGATTCCGGTGACCACAGCACATGATCCGCAACGATCCTATAAAAGACGAGTGTAGTTACAAACATGGTTGACATAACGTAACGTTAATACCTGAAGAATTCCAGCATAACCTTGTAAATTAATGTATTTATATGTAAAATGTATTTTGTAAAAGTATAAATAGAGATGTTTGTGGATAGTGTTCATTCAGTTGTGTTTGTTGATGTGCACGCAACATGATTGTGAATTCATGTGGTGGGCTGGTCAACAAAGTAATAAATAAGTTACCATTTGAGGTCCACATTCCGTCTTATCACTTTTGCGGACCAGGGACTAGGCTGGAAGAACGGTTAGCACGAGGCGAAGACTTGGACCGCTTGTGTAGAGAGCACGACATTGCATACTCCAAATATCCCGACGATCTCTCGGCTAGACATTGAGCAGATAAAATTTTAGAAGAGCGAGTAAAATCAAAAAACCCAAAGTTCGGTGAAAAGGCTGCTGCCTGGCTCGTCACAAACACCATGAAAGCTAAAAGAAAATTAGGGATGGATATGAAAAAGAAGAAAATAAATTTCAAAGGAGGTTTCTTAAAGAAAATACGAGCTGCAATTGATCGGGTGGGCTCTGACAATTTAAAGAAGTTATTCGAAGTTGGTATCCATGTTGGGAAAAGAGTTGTAAAAGGTGCCGGAGGCAAAAAGAAGATCAAACTCCCACGCATTATACCTGTCCCGCAGAAAGGTGTTTTTTACCGTTGATTCCAATATTTCCCGGACTAAGTGCTCTAGGAGCTTTAACAGGTGGTGCTGCAGGAATTGTAAAAGCTGTGAACGATGCAAGAGCTGCTGGCGAACAGTTAAAGGAGGGTGAACAACACAACAGATCTATGGAAGCAATAGCAGTAGGAAAAAAAGGAAGTGGTTTGTTTTTAAAACCCTACAAGAAAGAAGCTGCATTATTCTTGAACCCATACTTGTAGAAAAGTATCAAAAAACCAGACAAGTTACCTCGAAGAGCTCTCACCAACGTAGATATAAGAAAATACGCATCAAATATTCCTCATTTTCGAGGCGTTTTTTCTAGAGATCAGTTAAAGAATGGGGTACCGAAAACTCGGAAGTATTGTGTTATACTACGATTCCTTTGGCGACTTGAGACCCCCGGAAGAAGTCGAGAGTTATTTTCGAGGTTGCAAAATTTGCTACAATAGTGTATCGGAGCAGACTTACAACACACAATTGCGGACATTTAATGTTAAAATTTCTTAGTGAAAATGGCTAAAACTGAGGGTATTTGGTTACGGCAACGTCATATTAACAGGATTCATTTACCCTCCAATTAAATTGAAGCAGGACAGTGAATATGCTTTAGGTTTATTGGGACTCTATACATGTAACACTGTGCAAAACGTACACCCTGGAAAAAATGTCTTATACTTTGACGATTCAGAACAACATTCTATAACTTGTAACAATTACGATTTTCTGTTATTCAAATATACAATTTTGTTCAATACACCTAGTCAATAAATATTAAATTTCTATTGAAACCTTTTATTCTGAATTCATACATAGTACGCTATCTACATTCGAATAGCAAAAGTAAACTTTAAGTGAACTTCTAGTTGTTTGTATCTTGATTCAATATCCTCTTCCGGGCGCATGCTTGTATAGCTAAGATTGCCTCGTGTAATAAGCCATTTTGATATCAGATGTAATCGGAATACCAGTATTATCCAGGGCCTGCAGGTTTTTAATGAAACATGCTGCCCTAAAAAATAGTCAAGTGGAGTCAACGTGTACCATAAGTTTAGTTTTGGTAATAGCATCGACCTAAAATGGTTGTAAATATATTTTTACGGTAAGAAAATATTTCGCAAGCTTACCCCAAAATTCTATTCTCTCGTTTGATTTCAGCGCAAGTTCTTTTTTTTAGTTTAGAGTTTTAAGGATTAAACTACCAATTATTGTATATGAAGATAATTTTAATTCCGAGTTTTAAAATATTAAATTCAAGTTACACGTAATGAAGCAATGGAAATTAAGTATTATAAAAAAACAATCGTTAACCATAAGGCAAGCACGAGACGGAGAGGCAGCTTCAATTGTTGCTAGGCAGGAAAGTAGAAACCCCCACATGTGATTGGTTTGTATGAAGGTCAAATCCAGACCCCTGCGTCAGCCACGCTCAACTATAAGAGTAAGGACGCACATGTTTAAAAAAAATTTTTAAAGGAAGGAAAACCGGCCGCCAAACAGATAGCCAGCGGTGAGTCATCTTCCATTTTTATACCTATATTCCTTTTAAGGAACTTTCATTTAAAATGCTCAAATAATTTTCGAAGAAGCTATACATAAGTTTGTTTAAAATTAATTCTCGAAATTTTGCTAAGGTTCATAGATTAATTAATTTGTTTCACGTAAAATTTAGTTTGAAAATTTAGTATTTGGATAAGGCATAATTGACCTTAATATTTTCAAAGTATTTGTGTAAGATTATGTTTGAAGTTACAAAGTTGTATTAAAAGGTTTGCTTTACTAAACATGTGATATGATAAGAATTGTTTGCCGAATTATTGTGTATAACACATTGTGATAGTACACCTGAAGATAGTTCAGTATCGACAATAAGTATTTTTTATGACCTTTGATTTTATTAAAGATAGCTATTAAAATATAGAGCCATAACCAGCGAAACTTTTTTTTAATATGTAATTTGTTTCTTGTACACTGAACAGGATCCTATTCAAGTAGCATGAAGTCACTGTAACATAAAATGAAAGTCATATATTTCTTAAAGAGAATTGAAGTAATTTATGCAATTAAGAAAAAATATTCCAAGAATGCTTAGATATTAATATTAAATCGAAATAACGGAACTGTTTTGAAAGTCTCCGTATAGATAAGTTTGTATAAACGATGTATATATACATATTTTTTTAAAAAAATCAATAGAAAGAATATTAAGTTGTCACAAATTTTCTTTCTTTGAAGTCAACAGTAATTGTCCTACAGAAGCAAACAGTTTACAAATATGAATTTTTAGTATTGAAGAAAGGTATTATTGGTGTTAAAGTTAAAAATTTTTTTGAAAGTATAATTTTGACTAGTGGATTTACATATAATTTTTTTGTGATAAAGTGACTAGGCTCTAACGAAGTCCTAGTTTGAACATGTTTAGGTGTGGTTAAATTTTCAGATAGCACGAGATCGTCGTTCCCATTCCAGATTGCAGAGACCAAAGTAATTATTTTTGGTTATGCTGCTCATCTTAAATTTTTTTCTTTCGAAGATTTCCGTATCTGATCTTCGAATAGTTTCTTATCAAACACTCATTAAGATACGGTGGCGTCCAATAAAATTTCTTTTGTTTTATCGTATACCATCCTACGACCCTAGCTCATAGCTCTGCCCTAAGTTGAAGAAGCTTAGCTGGCTGGAAGATCTCTTTAGAGGGACCCTTTTTTCTCAAAGCCATTCAACATCCTTTTTACCCTGGGCTTGACCGTCAAACAGGAACCCCTCGTAATCTATCGAGGCTCTGCCGCCTGTATGGTAGAGCAGACATATTATTTTCCTTTTGAGGAATTTACTACGTTACAAACTATTGAATCGGGTTCTTACGAATTGGAGGAAATAAACGTATATATACACAGGGTGTGTTCAAACAGTGGCTCAGTAAGTGCAAACAATAACACGTTGAAATGTTCTATACGAAGCAGTATAGCGATTGATTTTGAAGCTAATCGTGCAAACAGCATTGGATCCATTTTGGGTTTTATCAATCGTAAACTTGTTGCAAACATCTTACATGTTGCAGACCAATAAGTGAACATAATATCGGTCTCAAACGTTTTTGTGGAAACCAATATCACCACTGGATCGTTTAGAAATAATACTCTGACTCACAGCATATTCGAATTCAGCCTCTTTGTACCACCAGTGTCTCCCGACACGGCCAACTGCTTGAAAAATGGCAGGTGAGCATTTTTCACAAAAATTACGCCCTCGTTCGGATGAGAGGTTAAATGGACGTCCCGTGTGTGAGTGTTGTCACGCATGTTAAAGATCCCTACCTTGCCTGGAACGGCAAGGGTTCGGCAAAATTCTAAATTTCCAGGCAACAAAAAACTCGCCTCCTGGCCAATGTAGTACCTTCGGGTGGAGCTTTGGAAATATAAATGCAATGTACCACCAGGGTATAATCTGGAAAAGTAGCCTAACCACGTTATATATTACCCATTAAGTGTATCAGAAATCGATAACATTAAAATCAAATTAGTCGATCACGGGGGGAAATTAGTAAATTTTTCTGCGGAAACATATACTTGTGTTAGGCTAGAAATAAGAAACATTTAAGGAAATGCCTATTGATTTTATATATAAAACACGATACCACACACCTCAACAGTCAGATGTGTCTACGCCGTCACAGTGTCAAGCCGTCAAAAGACTTACAGCAGAAGTTCGTTTTTTAAAATCCTTAGGATTGAAAGTGCAAAATTATGGTTGGCAGAAGTAAACGTGTTTTGGACTACCGCAGCGAGCGAGATGTTAAACTAGGAAGGCTCAACTACCAAGATGTGCCTAAATTAGATGTGTTTGGAAGTTATAAATTGGACGAGACTATCATAAAGGAGGATTATGATACCTATTTACCATTTACATTAAACGCTGAAAACAATGATCGAATTTCTATAGAAATCCAAAGCAGCGATAACATAACATACCCGCACGAAAGTTTTATCTTTATTAAGGGTATCTATAAAACAACAGATCCTGTCAAAGCATACGAGTTCACTAGTAATGCCCCCTACTTTCTCTTTGAAGAAATACAATACAAGTTGAGGAATAATCAAATAGTCGACGTGTGTCGAATTCCTGGGATTACTCGAACCATTAAAGGACTGGTGACCCTGGAAGAATCAGAAACAAAGTCTATAGTCCACACCGGCTAAAAATCAGAATCTTTATTTCAAGATGGTCGTTTTAGTTGTGCTATACCGCTTAAAACCATTTTCGGATTTTTCGAAGATTACAAGAAAGCTATCGTCAACATGCCGCAAGAACTGATTTTAATTAGATCTAAGTCTGATGTGAATTGTTACAAGTCTGCTGAAAATACAGTAACATTTAGCATACAACGTATCTCATGGGAAGTTCCGCATATAACGTTAAGCGACTTTGCCAAGACTTCGCTGCTCTCCGAAATGCAGAATCAATCATCTATAATTGCGGCATTCAGGAAATGGGAACTTCCATCTTTACCTCAATCAAAGTCTCAGGTGTAGAGAATTAAAGTGTCGAATTAATTAAAAATAGAAGATGCACTTTGTAAACTGATAAACTGGTGAAGGTTTAAGATGGAACCAGAAAGTTTTTAATGCCGTTGATTACGATAGAAATGACATTTGATGGACGTTGTTCACCATCGTAAGTATAAATTGTTTTCTGTAGTAACTTATAATAGTGTTTAAATATTAGTAACTTAAATTGAATAAGTTCTTATTTTTATTATTTGTGAAGGGGATTGTTTTCAGTAAATTTTGAAGTCAGACCTCGAGGCGTCTTGACCCTTACTAAATAATTTGTAAAGCGTCGTTGGCCAATCACATTCACGAACGGGGAATACAAGATTGTATAAATTAAAGAGGATTTTGAAAAAAGCCCTAGAATGACTAACAAGGAGGTGTCAAAATTTTGAGATTAGGCGAGTGTTTCTAGTTTACAATTATAATCTTAACATCGCATTCTGATATTGAATATAAGCAAAAAATTTTCATCATATTCTTGAACATCCAAAGTGGATAATTAGCGGATGAAACCGGTTTCCGCTTATGCCTAAAAGTGGGAAAGGTATTGGAACCAGCTGATAATAAATAGAACTTCTGCGTTCGTGTTTATTCAGAAAAGAAACAAATAACACTTTTGGCAAACTTTTCTACTGACGGTAAAGTAGCGCCTTAGAAAATAACAAGAAATATTGTTGAATCGCTTTCACAGGCTTGGATCTATCTAATTTAGGATGGATTAATTTTGAAGTTTTCTATGAATACATTGCAAACCACTTTATACCATATATACAGCCTCAGAATATATCCCGGCCAGTAATTCTTTTGGTAGATGGCCATAGATCTCACATAACCAAACAGGTCAGCCAACTATGTGATGACAGTGGGGTGATACTAATTTCATTATATCCAAACACGACCCATATAATGTAACCTGCAGATGCAACTGTTATCAAACCCTTAAAGTCAAGCTGGACATCTGAACAATAATAAATAGGTTTAGAAGGAGTGGGCTATATCCATTCGACAGAGTTTGTGTTGATTATTCCAAATGTATCCCAAATAGAAAAATGTGAATTGTAAATAAGAAGACATTAGTAACGAAGTACTTGCAGCAGTTGAAGAAAAAATTGAAAAGATGTTTTGGAACAGTTTATTAAAACCTATTCAAACCAGTCGAATTGGACAGGTAATATTGAGTCTTTAAAGTGTGGGCAGCAATTAGAAGCTCCATTGTAAATACAGAAATATGACAAACTACAGAAACAATTCATTCAATAGCTAGTAAATAAACCAAAATTCTTGTAGCAATTGCAAATAGTGAAGACCAAATACGAATTGTTTAGAAAAGATGATTTTTTGCTAATACACTAGTCAATTGATCCTTGTTGAAAAACTCCAGAGAAAACAAAGCGTATGTGTGCATGGTAACAAAAGAAAGCGAAGTGTTTATAGTTCCCACACCTTTTGAGAAACTTTTGGTGTTTGGAAAAACCCCCGAGAAGAATGTTCCTATAAAAAAAGAACAATTTTTCCTTCGGTAATTTCAAGTAAGATATACCGAAATTTTTATGAGCAGACAAACACTCCAAATCAAAAAATTAATAAAAGAAAGCTGGTAGAGGTACTCGATGAGTTTTCTTCTGAATCAAATAAGTCCAAAATAAAATTTGACGATGAAGATCTTGACATCAGTAATTCAAAAATGTTCGATTTTTCTATTGGAGATCATATTATTGTTAAATTTGGTGAAAATTACTATCTAGGTAATTACATAACGCATTGTTACAAGTATTGTATGTTACAGGAGTGGTTTCGAAAATGGATTCGGAAGTCGAAAAGGCAAGATGAATATTACTGGCACTCCAAAACTGTAAATATGACAAGAAAGAAGAAAATGCTACTAGCCTTACGAATGCTAATATAACCAATGTCAAAGTGTTTTTGAACTCTCAGACGTTTCCTCAACATAGCATGAACCTAGATTTCGAACAGAATGATTATTTACCAGCATACCTGCCGTGTGCAACTTTTATGGAAAAATACTACCCCGACAAGGCTTCTAATAAATGTTTAATGGACTACAACAAGTTTAAGGATGGGCCCATATTTGTAATTGACTGCCGCTACCAGTTTGAGAGCCTCAAAGATGCAACAGTGGACGTTCGAATGGAGATAGAATCATCAAAATATTTTGAACCTTCGATGAAGGCCTATGCTTTGATTATTCACGACTCTTATGTTTGAGTACAACCCGTTTACAGAAGTTATCAATAGATTTTTTTCTACAATTAAATAATCTATAATATTTTGTATTTGCATTACTTTTAATAAATTGTATGTGTTAAAAATTTTATTTTTGTTTTAAATAATTTGGATGATTCCAGGTGTGTGGCTACCTGCGAGACCTGTGCGGTCTGACATCTACCTTAGGGCGGTCTGCGATTTATTTCTGGGAGGTCTGGTACGGTGACCTACGCCCAGGTGTGGTCTGTGGCCGTGGCTTGTGGCCGTGTCCTGTGGCCTGTGACCGTGGCCTGTGGCCGTGTCCTGTGGCCTGTGGCCGTGTCCTGTGGCCTGTGGCCGTGGCCTGTGGCCTGTGGCCTGTGGCCGTGGTCGAGGCCTGTGGCCGCGGCCTGTGGCCGTGGCCTGTGGTCACGACGGTCACAGGCCACCTAACCGTACGGCCTCTTGACCGTACGGTCACCTGCGCCCCGGTGTGGTCTGTTCTCGAAAGTATATAAGGGTGTATAATTGTCAATTTAGGTTAGTTTCAACCGATTGCTTAAAGATGTACACCAAGGAAACTTTGGCGAAAGCGATAAGTGAAATCCAGCAAGGCGTGATAAATACTTGTCATGCAAGCAAACTCTACAAAATACCTAGAAGAACCCTACGGAGACACCTCGAACAACATTATGCAAGAAACAATAACGTTCCTGTTGATGTAAAAGATATTGTGAAACAAAAATTCAAAATTCCATTACAAAATTTTGATGAATTCACCCCTTCGAGTCCTACCCAAATTGGTAAACATGGGCCTTTGTTTCCATCCAATATAAGGGCAATATTCGCCGAACCATCGAGTTGTGGAAAAACTAACGCTCTAATTTCTCTCATTTTACATGAGAATGGACTTAAATTCCAAAACGTCTATGTGTTTTCTAATAGTTTATATCAGCCAAAGTATAAACTGTTAAGAAGTGTATTTGAACCTTTAAGAGAAGAAATCGGTTACCACGAATTTTGAAACCATGACGATTTGATTGGTTCAGAAAATGCTAAAAATGATTCAATTATGGTTTTTGACGATATTCCTGTAAACGATCAAAGCAAGATCTCCCAGTTTTTCTCGTTTGGGAGACATAAAGCAATAGACTCTTTCTACCTATGCTAAACTTATGCGAGCGCCTTAAAACACAGGTTAAGAGACAACACCAACGTCATCGCAATGTGGAAACAGGATGAGACCAATCTTAAACATATTTTTTCGGATCACATAAGTGGTGACATGTCACATCCAACATTTAAGGAAATGTGTTTACAGTGTTGGAATGCTGATGATTCGAAGCATACTTTTATAACTATTGTGAAAGATTTTGATATTGATAAAGGACGCTATAGGAAAAACTTTGACCAATATATATTGAAGATGTAAAAAATGGTTAGTTGTGATTCAGAGATTGATTATGACGGACGTTAACGACTTGATTGCAAATAAACGTAAACTTCAGCTTATTCAAGATGCTGGGCGAAACAAGTTTGTGAAGTGCAAAAAGGGTTACACCACGTCACAGCAAAAATTCAAAGAGGTCCACAAACAATTGATTGAACCTTTGCAAGTAACCGCATCCCATTTGCAAGACATAACCGAAAAACTACCTACAAGAGAAGTTAAAGTTGAAAACAAGAAAGTACCTATAAAGAAGATTAATCAGCCAATTTGTAACGTGCATTTTTAGAGCCTAACATCTTACGCTTTTCTGTAACTACTATTTCTATATTTTATATTTATTAACTCGTTGGCGAATGCGTCGTATTATAATAAGTGGATCGCTGTTTGTATAAAGTAAATACTTTCGAATAGTTTTCATATTGTATGCAATTTAACTCGCGTGTATTAATTAAAGATAGATAAATTGAAGATTAATTCTCATTAATAAATAAATTCCAACTTATCGAGAACGATAAACAGCCTGTAATTAATTATTAGATACGATTGTTACATTCACGTTTTAGATGTTCCTTATGTTATTAGCGAGGTAGCTAAGAGTCGATAAGCGGTTATAATAGCGACGAGTTGAGGAGTTCTGTTCTTTGTTCCTATTTAATAAGTACGTTAAAAATACTGTTCTTTTTTGCTTTAAAAATAGTGAGAATTAATGCGGGATTTAGTTTTCGTGTGGTTCATGAACAGGCGCGGCACGATTCTGGTTGTTTTTCTTGTGAAATGAAAGGTTTGTTTTAACTGTAGAATGTGTTTACTCGACCGCACGGGTTGTAAGGTCATTGACGGACAGTCTTTAGTGATTACGCGTGCTTACTGATTGTTTTTTTTTGTTTTGCTTGTGAGATAAAAGTTGTACGCAACATTGGCAGACGGTTTTATTGCCTGCACGTGCTTTACTCATTATGGTTTTTGTTTCTTGCTTTGTCTTGTGATACTTAAACTGTGAAGATCGGATTTCCGGGAAAGGAATCTGAAAAAGAAAAATGTTGCTTTTTGTAAATATGTATCTCATTCACCGGTAAATACAGTTGATACTGTAGTTGCTGAATTTGCTAACACCGAAGAATCTAAAATAGATCATTGCTGGCGCAAATTTCTTATTAAAAAGCATTAGATTTTTTTTTGCTACCATAAGTAGCAAATAAAACACCTCACGTTACTGTTAGTTTAATGCAAGAACTTATCAGATGACATGCATTACATCGTGCCTTGAATGGCCGTAATTCTAAATTGTTATTACAATTTGTACGGTTTGTGTCATAAAATATTTCGAAATTACTGTCTCAGGAAATAGAATTCACAAAAAATTTCTCCATGCTACATAGCTCCATCAGCATGATAATGTCTGCTGCTGACACCAGTGAAACGCGTAGGTGTGAGTTAGTGTAAAGTGTAAGCAATTCCATCCACACCCTCACAGTCAAGGGTGCAGTGCTTCGTTAGTGTAGGACATCGTGAATCCCCCACTCCAATTACAAGGAAGCGTTACTGAAGGACTTTCTGTAAGTTGAACTATTTCCTACTTAGTATTACTTTAAATATCTACCCGTTGTTTTGCCATATCTTTGTCGTTCTGAGACCTTTTGCAATAGAACTGCATGCTTTTAAGGAAAAAAAAAGAAAAAAAAACCCAATACTACTAGAATTACTCATATCAATTGTGTCTTATCTTTTTATCTTTTATTAACATGTTGTCTGATTGATGTCTAATTGGTGTGTGAGGAAACGTTTCTGCTACTTCCCAATATTACCTCACTTTGTAATCTAAATTTTTTTTTGTAATGCTTTTACCGTTATTATATTATAGAGTTTATCTAAACAGTTTTTTTTTCTTACATTCTACAAAGTACTGAATAATTTAGACTTATCATTGCTGCTAAGCTTATTCTTTTTTTTTTCAGGTTTGCTTAACTAATTAATTTTTTTGCAGGTATTATCACTAACTCCTTACGGCCGCGTACATGGTAGGTTAGTCTGCTTTCTACGACCCCCCCTACTCTCCGATTGAGCCCGGTCATTTCTTCTTTGATTTTCTTTTTGTTACGCACGGCCCCGATCAACGTAACATAACTTTGGCGCCCAACGTGGCTGCCACGAAAAAAAAAACGTAACACATCCCCGAAGAACCGTTTCATCCCTACTGTGCGAACGTGTTGATTAGAAATGAAGACCAAAATATAGACAAATCTGTTTATGGTATGAAGTATGATCCTGAAGATGATAAATGGGTGTTCGGAAACAAAGAGTTGGATATAAATCGAGAAAATGGTGACATTACATTAAATAATATAAAGTATCGTGGCACGTTTGGACTGTACAATTTGCTAATTTATATGAACCTTGATCACGAAAAGGGTGATTTCAATTTACACGAAGATTTACCAAATTACCTGGAAATGATTAAAGCAGCTTCGATTTTTACGAAACGATTCTATCCATTCAAATTAAATGATCTAGCAGGGTTTCCGACTACAAACATAAAATTCCAAAAATATGTGTTGCCGCATATCACAGAATTTCGGAGACAATCAAAAAGGACATCGTCAACGATGAAGAAGAAAGGTGCCGGACTTCTTAATCGTTTTTACAAAAAATTGAATACTAGTCGTATTCAGTACGTTCATTAGAACAACGTTCACGAATTAATTGACCGACTAAAATTACTGAATGCCACCTACCAGGCAGGTAACACAAGCGTTGAGAACATAAACGAGATGATGTCCATAATCGAAGAGTTAAGGGAAGAAAGTATAATAGAATAATCTTACTAAATTTTTCTCAGTTTCAAAATGCCTATAGACCGGTTCGGTCGTCCGAAGTACAAAAATGCTGATGTACGACAAGGTCTACCAGGGTGTGGTTTTGCGCTTACACCAGATGGTAAAAGTTACGATTTACAACAAAAATGTATCGGCAACGTTTCAGATCCTATAGATGACTACGACATCGTCAATCAAAGAAGTACCATCGTATTCAAACCAGAAGAGAAAAAAAATGAGATTGCGCGGTAAGATATGGGTGGATGTACTTGAATCTAAGGAAGACAATGTAGGGGTCACCAAAATGTTTGCAGTTAAATTAGTAAACCATACATTGTCCAACTGTTTAAGAAGTATAGAAGATGTTCGTCGTAAGACCGTAGTTTACAATGCGAGGAATCAACGAATTATTCACCTTAGTTCTCCTATTGAAAAATCTGATGCTGTAACCAAGCAGTACATAGGATGAAAAATTTGATAAACTTGTATCCGATGTAAAAGCATTTGTACAGTTTATGAATTTGCATACCACATCTGCAACAAACGATCAAGAATTCAGTCTCGCACTTTCATCGATTTATAGTGCATCACCAAGAAATGTTAGAAACAAGTATTACAATCCAAAACTTTAACTCACACCAAAGATACAATTACAAAATGATGGTATGCTTAGTCTGACTTCAGTACACCCCCAGCAATGAGTAAAACAGCAATCGTAGAAGAATTGTTTAGACCAGCGCGGAAAAATTTTTTGCGTCGGCACTCAGTGCTTAAGCCTATAAAAAGGGATCTCATGCAATTTGACTTGGTAGAATTTCAACCATACGCTCGTGTTAATAAAGGTTACAAGTACATTCTAATTAAGCTGGACAGCCTTACGAAATACGCAATTGCTAAACCGTTACAAAATAAGTCCGGTCCAGAAGTTACAAAAGCGATGAAAATTATACTGAGAACAATGTTACGCGATAAGAATATTGCATCAAAGATTAATTTGCAAACAGATGAAGGCAAGGAATTTTACAATAAATCGTTTAAAAAACTCATGCACAAATATAAAGTAAACCATTCCTCTACGCATTCGGTGACCAAAGCGGAAAGATTAATTAGGAGTGTAAAAAACAAATGGTACCAGTGATTCTATTTACAAGGAAGTTATAGATGGTTACAAATATTACCTAAAGTTATTGAAAAATATAATTTATAGTAAGCACCGGTGGACTGGATTGAGCCCAATTGAAGCTGAAAAACATCCTGAAAGAGTTAAACTTTTTGCAGATAGTGATGCTACAAGCCGAAATAATTTGCTTAAAATAGGTGATATAGTACGTATATCTAAATATAAGACTGTTTTTGATAAAGGTTATTTGCCCAACTGGTCAACGGAATTATTTAAAGTGATACAAATTCAACACACAAGGCCTATCACTTATTTGTTTGGGGACTTAAACGATAACCCGATCTTGGGGTCTTTCTACAAAGAGGAACTGCAGATTATGAATACTCCAGATATTTATTTAGTGGAAAAAGTATTGCGAAAACGCAACAAAGGACGTGAATTATTTGTTAAATATTATGGTATTAATAAAACTGGATAGATTCCCGCAACAGATATGTGCGAGTTTTCATAGTTTGGTTATTTATAAATCAGCGCTCGAAGATGAATCATGTACATTTAGGATTTCCAATCGGTTATGATGTATTGTTAATAAATTATTCTACTAGATAGTGTTTTTTTAATTATGACTTACAACATACAGAGGAAATGATAAGTTTTCAGTTTAGTATTTAATTTAAGCAAATAAAATGCAATATATTTTCAAGCGGTATATTAAATACGGTAAACAAAAAATTCTACTCACCCTTTCAGATTCAAACTGGAGGACGACGTTAAAAAAATATTCCCTGTATGTTTGTTGTGGTTTGTTTAGCATTCTTCTTAATCTTCTTTGGGAATTAAACCACTCATAGTTCCATGACCTAGGATCGTTGTCAAAACTATTTTGACAACGATCCTAGGTCATGGATCGAAACGTAAATAAAGATCATTTTAAAAACTATGAGTGATTTAATTCCAAAGAAGATTAAGAAGAATGTTAAAAAAATATTTCCCGTTTTACTTAGGTAAAAACCGGTAACTGTACTGATTTGGCTTCCGTTTCTTGCGTTTATATACATTACAAACTTGGATTCTTTTAATTAGTTTTTACATTCAGCAAATTAAACACGATTACAATATACTTTGGAAAATCTACATGTTAAATTGATGTAAATAAATAACACTCTTCATTTACAACGTCACAATGAGTAATATAATTCAGCTTTAAATATTCGCAATATTGTAATCCTATAAATGATAAAAACAATCGTTATTGTCTTGCAGAAATTTGAGGTTTCAGGTTTGTATTATAAATAATGCTGCATTTAACACTCCATTTTTACGTAAATATAATGCGAAAATTTTTCCAAAACACATTTCTAGCGCGTAACTATCATTAATTTCGTGAAAGGAGTCTGCTTCTCTGTCAACAAATTTTTCAGTTTATGAATTGTTACATTCTAATGACGTAGAAAATTGCTAAAGATATGTCTATTGTTTTTATTTATGGCGATTGCCATAATTACAATCATTTATTGCATGATATTTTTTCGCGAATTACCCTGTGTTAAAAAAAATACCGTAAATGTGATTTCTAATATTTTGTTTGAATATAATTTGGGAAGGTCAAGTTTCTGTTCCAATAAACACGTTGTTTCTAATTTTTACAAATTCCATCCTGTTGAAGCGTTAATAAAAATGGGGAAGTCAAATGTGATATATTTACCCTAGTATTTTTACACCAAAGATTTATTTTAATTTTAAAATATGGTACGCTTTTTGGTTTAAAGATTGCTAGAGTTTGAAATTTGTTTTAAGTCTCTAGTAGATCTAAATACTAAAAAAAATCGCAAGTCTCGTAATTAATCATTTACAAAGACCAATATAGATAGCGCGTCTAAAATTTGTTAAGCAGGGTGGGTGAATGTATGTCATTCGTTCTAGTACCCCATCGTTTTTATCCCCTACAAAAATAGTTAATGTATTTTAGCAACATTTAGTTTGCCAATACTTCTATCTAAAGTTAATTAATTATAGCGATTTGATGTGACGTAGTTTTACTAAATATCTTAGGGTTAATACATTACTATTGAGAATTTTTCCATAAACAATATGAAACTAGAGCGTTCTGTGAAAGGGTATCATAGTTGAGGGTCAGGTTTTAGAACAGGATTTACGTTGATTTTAAAGGACCTGTTTATGTAATTATGATTCATATAAATAGACCGAGTTTCCACTTCAAATATCAGTTTCAACATCTGCAGAATTTGTTACAAAATAGGTCAGACTTAAATTTATTCAGTCTCCATGACTAGAGTTTAATTAAAAACAAGGTTCACTTCGAATTTAATAGGAGTTCCTGATATTTCCATGCAAGTTTTGTAACAAAGAACGTTGCTTATATAGCCTGAGAGGAATACAGGTCGCGAATTTCTAATCCAATGGCACGGCTTTAAAACCAACTTGGCAAAGTATAGATTCTATAATATAAGGGGTGTAATTAATTAACTTAAATAAATGTGCTGGCGCGTCTTATTAGGTTTTGTGGACTGTATGGCAAAGGTATAACAAAACGCGAGCTTTAAATGCGTAAATTGTATGCATGTAAAAAACAAACAGAAGGCATAAATTCACTCGCCAGTATTGTCCTTGGTGTGTGGTCCTCTTCAATGTTGCTGCAATGCCCCCGGGGGAGTTAGTTGAATGTACTGTTGCAAACACTATACTTTATTGTGTATAGCTTGTCACGCACAACCGTCCCGCTACTAGGTCGAAAGAAGAATACTCGATTTTCGTCACAAAACCACTTTCGCACGCGTTTTATTTTAAGAGGCGCAAGCGCACTGCACAATTCAATTCCACTATAGTTTGAGTTTTAATCAATACGAAACATTCTGCCCACCAAAATAGCTTTGGGCTATTTTTTTTTAACTTAACTCGAAAATTTTAACTTTGACCGAGTCTTGTATGTATGTAGAACTAAATGAATATAATAATGCTTACGAAACTATAATAAAGAACACTAAAATAACTAATATTTATTATTGAGACGGCAATGGGCATAGTTTGACCATTGGTCTTTTCAAATTCCCTCGTGAAGTTTTTACGGTGGCTACACGAGGTACCCCATCGCTTCCAGGATGAAGCTCTATAATTCTGGCAAGTTTCCAATTTAAAGGAGGAACACCTTCTTCTTTGATGAGCACCAAAGTACCTATGTCAACGCCGTCGAGTCTCTTGGACTTGTACCACCGACCACGTTGATACAATTGGTGTAAATACTCATTGTGCCATCGAACCCAAAAACTTTGATGCATAGCTTGAATCAACTGCCAACGAGAGAATCTAGAGATTTTCAAATGAGACAAGTCTGGGTTCGGAGGTGCTGTCAAGGGCTCTAAAGTTAGAAAGTGACCTGGTGTCAGTGACGAAAGATCATTGGGATCCGAACTTATGCTGCACAAGGGTCTTGAATTCAACAATGCTTCAATCTGAGTGATTAAAGTATGAAACTCCTCGTACGTGAGCACTTGGTTTCCAACAACACGAAATAAGTAAGTTTTCACCGATTTAACGGCGCTTTCCCAAATACTTCCGAAGTGAGGGGTAGACGGGGTTAAAATACCACGGAATGGCTAACGGTTCTGCACAGTGTCGGCAATCTTTTAAAAGTTGGCGACTAGCGCCGACGAAATTTGTGCCGCAGCCGCTGAAAATGTGTTGACACCGACCACGACGAGCAATAAAACGACGAAGGCAAGCGATAAAGGCATCAGTCGACAAGTCTGATACGACTTCCAAATGAAGAGCCTTAGCGGCGAAACAAACAATCACACAAAGATATGCCTTGCAAGTCTTGGTGCCTCTTGCACGATGCATGTTAATCGTAAAAGGGCCGGCAAAATCGATGCCGACGGAACTAAAAGCCTTGGCTTGAGAAACACGAAATGACGGCAATTCACCCATAACTGGACTGACAGGAATAGGGCGAAGACGATAACAATGATAACATTTAGACAGTATTCTACGAACTGCGCGCAGAGATAAGATGATCCAAAATCGTTCTTGAAGCAAGTACATCGTTGTGTTTACTCCCGAATGTAAATTTTGTGTGTGCACTTGTTTAATCAACAAATCTGTTATACGGTGTTTATTGGGTAATACCGCTAGATGTTTTGCGGAATCTGGAAGATTGGAATGAATCAGTCTCCCGCCTACTCTTAAAATGTCATTCGAATCAAGAAATAAGCCTAGACGTTGCAGATGTTTAGACAAAGGCTCACCTTGGCGAACGGCTTCGATTTCAACTTTAAGTGAACTAAATTGGACCACCTTGACAATAACCATAAGAGCAGTGTGAAGCTCCACCGACGATAAAAATAGCGAATTGATGGTACCTTTTCTAACAGTAAAGATTCTCAGACAATATGCGACTATACGTTGAATTTTGTATAACGACGAAAATTTGTTTGATAAGTCTTCCAGCCAAGTTGATTCTACAGTAGCAATCAAAGTAATGCGTTTCTCCTCAGAAGATGCTTCAAGAGAAGGGACGAACAATTTTGGCAAAGGCCAATTTTCTTCAGACAACGACAAGAATTCAGGACCTGCCCACCATAGCGGATGCGCGGGCAATATCGAAGAAAATAAACCTCTGGTAGCACAATCAGATGGGTTGTTTGAAAATCTAATGTAACTCCACTGTTCGGGAGAAATACGTTCTTGGATGTAACTAACACGGTTAGCTACAAACATTTTTAAACGATAGGTAGGTGACTTAATCCAAGTCAAAGCCACAGAAGAATCAGTGTAACAACAGATTTTTTCAAAGGTTACATTTGAATATGTAGTTTTAACAAAATGAACTAATTTAGACAAAAGTACGGTAGCACATTGTTACGTGCAAACTGAATTTGCACTTAAACATTGTTTTAGTTCAGTTTTTTAATGTGCGGAAGCTTCCCGCCATAATTTTAAATACGCAAGACGCGCGAACATTTTTAAATGAACTGGGCGGGGCTTCCGGTACGTCACAATAGTGCAATTGGCAAGTGTGAATTATCCCCATAGGGGTAAGGCAATGCTACAAAAGAGTAGGGAGTTCCGCGGTTCTCGCGCGGAAACGTGGCTTTTTTACGCCGAACTTTGAAGTGAACAGTCGTGCCGGGTGTCGTGTTATCTTATTATGTAGATTTCCTTATCTTGAGTATCTTTCCTTAATTCCCTATTCCCGTCTTCCACTGCATATAGGAACGAAGATGACCCTGGAGCATCCCATGACCCCGAGATAATTTGGATGTCCAACTCTACCAGCAGCGATGCCGAGGTTACCGTGGCGTGATTTCCTGCCGGTTAGCGGATCCTTCACGTGAGTAGATTATCTAATTTTATTGTTTAAATTTTATGTACCTTCTCTTAATTACGGCGCAATATAAATTATCAGTGACGTCATGTGTATCTTATGAACTTTGGTAATTGTATTACCGGCTTTTAAGAGCCATCTATCGCCATTTCAATGTACCAGAATCTAAGCGTAACATTTTGTTAACTGCATTACCGACCAGGTAAAACTGTAAACGAAGTGTAGCAACATAGCTCTAGCTTGGGTATAGATAGACATTTCAAAGGGGCGACCTTTGATCTAGCCATAACAAAGTGAACGGATATTTTTCCTGACGGAAATACTAAACGAAAATATGCAATAGCCGAGTATCCTTTCTCGGACGCGTCACAAAAACCATGTAGTTGTATACTACAGGCTTCATCAATAGGGATATAACGAGGAATTTGAATTGAATCAATATATGAAAATTCAGCAACAAATTTTTTCCAAAATATGACAATAGATTCAGGAGGAGGATCATCCCAATCCAACCCCAGCACCCAAAATTGTTGAATGAGTTGTTTGAGTGAAAAGGTAACTGGTGTAATAAATCCTAGAGGATCGTAAATCCTAGCAACTGTCGAAAGTAAAATCCGCTTGGAAAGACGATTTTCTAAAGGCTGCATTTCAAATGAAAAATTATCAGGTATCGAGTGCCACTGAAGATCAAGCACTTTTACGGTAAACTTAAGATCATTTGCGACTAAACTTGGTTTTACTTGTTGATACTCAGTAGGAATATCTTCTAACAGTAGTGGACTGTTGCTAGCCCATTTGCGTAGTTCGAAGCAGCCAGCACGTAGTAGTTCGATGAGCTGACGTTTTAGTTCATGAGTTGTCTGGAGAATGGACGACCCAGTCAATACATCATCAACATACAAATTGTTTCTCAAAGCATGAGCAGCCAATGGATAGCTATTTTCTCCTAGTTCAGCTAGTTTTAAGATAGTGCGAATGGCGAGAAAAGGAGCGGATGAAACTCCATATGTAATTGTGTTCAACTGATAGGTTGAAATTGGTTCTGAAGGATTCCATCGCCATTGTATCAATTGATAAGAACGATCCGTTTCTGATATCAATATTTGCCTGTACATTTTTTTTATGTCACAGACAAAAACGAACTTGGGAATACGAAATGCCAAAAGTATTTTTACAATATCATTCTGGAGCTTAGGTCCAGTGAGTAAGGTATCATTCAATGAAATACCATTCGAAGCTCGAGCCGAAGCATCAAAAACAATTCTCAATTTAGGTTTATTATTTTCTAGTTTGAACACGGCATGGTGTGGAATAAAATACGCATTATTGTCAGCTGGAGGCGTTGATAAAAGCGACATGTGACCAGATGCTTCGTAATCACGCATGAAATCTACATACAAATTTCGCAAGTCTGGATTAGTGTCGAGACGACGCCTTAGTGACAATAGACGTTTAATGGCAATGGATTTCGAGTCCGGAAACTCACGAACATTTTCTCTAAATGGGAGGCTCACGCCGAACCTACCATTGGGTAACCGATGCAACGAGTTATCAAAAGATTGTTGAGCAAGATCATCTTCCGGGGACGACAAACTCTTCGATGGAATGTCGTCAAGCTCCCAAAAATGTTTAAGATTAATATCCATACAAGGATCGATAGATACAAAGAACGAATGAATAACATTGGTTGAGATGGGATCGACAGTACCAAATATCATGTAACCAAATATGGTGTTGACAGCAACAGGCAAAATTTCTTTGCCATCAATTTTCCCATCGAGCAAAATACGACTGGCAACATCAGAGCCCAATAACATTTGTACTGGAGAAGGATGTCTCCAGTTTTCATCTGCGAGTTTTATGTTTTCCAAATGAGACCAATACGATTGAATATACTTGTTTGGAAGATTACCGCAAATAGACGGCAAAACCATTAAGTTTATTTTCAAGTTGTTGTCCGTGGGGACTGAATCATATTCCTGAATGGGACGAATTGTTCCAGATATCACACCTAACGTTTGGTGTGAAGTCTGGCCCAAACCAGAAATAGGAATCGAAGAAGGACGAGACGATATACCAATAGACTTACGACAAGACTCCGTAATAAATGAAATTTGACTTTTAGTGTCTACTAGAGCACGAATAATTTGATGTTGATTTCTCTTGTCGAGAATTTCCAAACAAACCGTGGGTAGCAGAGCTAGACAAGTTGTCGCCTCAGACCCAATTGTTGTAGTACAAGTAGCATTATTAGACGAACTGGTTTGCAAATTTTCTTCACGAGTTGGAGTTGAAGAAGGTGGTGACGTAGCAATCGACTGCACAAAATGTAACAATGTATGATGATTTTTATTGCAAGTTCTGCACGAAACCTTTGACGGACAAGACATGTTATGATTTGGTCGAAGACAGTTCAAACATAACCGAAGATGTTTGGCTTGCTCGTGACGCTTGTTTGGAGACAATTTAAGAAATTGCTCGCACGAATACAATACATGATTTCCCTTGCAAAGGATGCAGGAGAACGAATTGTTCTTAGGAGAAGTGTTAGTCTCAGCTAAGAATGTCCTAGGCTTCAAGTCAGAATTCGAACGAGCGAGACCTTGTTTATTAATAGTACCTTTAAGCACTTTCGGTTGTTTGCTTGAGACAAGATTCTCTAAAGCTACACATTGTTTTAACAAAAAGTCTTTGACGCAATTGAATGTAGGCACATCAGTAGAATTGAAGTGCAATTCGAATCGTTTACGAGTTTCCTCATCGAGTTTACATAATAAAAGATCTACAAGAACGAAATCCCAACTTTCAACATCAAATTGTAATGATCCCAAAATCGATAAGTTTTCTGTGAAACAGTCAATTAAATTTCGAAGTTGTTTTACGTTTTCCGCATGCATAGGCGGGTAGTTTTTTATTAAACCCCAATGGTGATTAGCCAAAAGACGTTTATTATTATATCTAGAACATAAAGTGTCATATGCTAATTTGTAATTTTCATGACAAAGAGGAATAGACCGCAACAATGTCAATGATTCACCCGACAAGCTTGAAAGAAGGTAGGAATGCTTTTTGATGTCCGTTAAATGCGGTTGTTTATCTATCAAAACATCAAACATATCCTTGAAAGTCTTAAAGTTTTTAGGGTCATTATCAAAACGTGGTAGAGTAATTATTGGTAACTTTACTCTAGGTGTAAAATTATTGTCTTGTCGAATTGTGTGATTCGCACACGGAATTTTTACTTCAGCAGAAAATATCTCTTGCTCTATCAAAAGGATAGAATAATATTCGTCATCTACGTTTCTACACAAATTCTCTAAAGCAGGTTGCAATTCTGATTCTGTGTTTACAAATACAGTAACATATTTTTCAGTAAAATCCCTGTAGCTAGATTCACCATTCGACATTTCAACTTAAATAATTTATGTACTGAATCATTGTATTGTGCCTTTTCAGAAAGTTCGAAGATTTCATGAATCCTAGCAGCGTAGAGCTTTAATAAAGTTACAGACGTATGTGTGTCAGGCGTTTTGTATGAAAAAACAAACGACAATTATTTCAATTAACAACGACCTACAATAATCTTATTGTAAATTCAATCACCGAAAATGATCCAATAAAGTCATTACCCGATTTGTAATGTAAAATGCGAAATGAGTAAGTAGATCCCTAAAGCTTCCAATTGTATTTTAAACGACATGACAACCCTTAACAAGAAGGTTTATAAAATGCCCTAAGGGTTTAGTCATTCAAACAAGAAATAAGCTAAAATATTTAGTGGTTATAAACCCTTAAGAATGCAGGTAGGTATTTCGATAAAACTGGAATGTTGGTTCCAGCTGTACATAAGCCAAAGGGAATAATCTACTAGACAAGTATACAAAATTTTACAATAGAACAACTTTGGATCCAACATTTGCAACAGGTTTTCTATACGAACTATTTAACTATATCTGTAAAATGATTAATAATGCTCTCTAACTAAATTATTGCTAAATCGTAATATATATATATATATATATATATATATATATATATATATATAATCAAATAATGATTTCTAATTAATAGTTTAGTGTATCGAATTTTTTATATCTAAGTAAATAGAAATATGATGCGAATATTGCTAATCGATGTTTTACATACATACAAGCTAAAACGAAATGAACTAATTTATTAACCATGGACGGTTCTATCACGCGAAGAAGGACCAAATGTAATTAATTAACTTAAATAATGTGCTGGCGCGTCTTATGAGGTTTTGTGGACTGTATGGCGAAGGTATAACAAAACTCGAGCTTTAAATGCGTAAATTGTATGCATGTAAAAAACAAACAGAAGGCATAAATTCACTCACCAGTATTGTCCTTGGTGTGTGGTCCTCTTCAATGTTGCTGCAATGCCCCCGGGGGAGTCAGTTGAATGCACTGTTGTTGTGTATAGCTTGTCACGCACAACCGTCCCGCTACTAGGTCGAAAGAAGAGTCCTCGATTTTCGTCACAAAACCACTTTCGCACGCGTTTTATTTTAAGATGCGCAAGCGCACTGCACAATTCAATTCCACTATAGTTTGAGTTTTAATCAATACGAAACAAGGGGTGTCTTTATACTTTCGGAACGTTTGCAAAACAATCTCTAACGAGTGAACATGGTGTCATCATACATTATAGATATCATAGGTTTCCAGTTTAAGGAGAGTGATTTTTTCGTGAAAGAAATCGCTATACTCAATGTAGAAAGCGGTGACTTGTGGCACGAGATTTTCGATATGCCTTTGACGGATGCACAATTGAGCAAAGACTTTCAGAAGTAAAACGATTGGGTCACTAAAAATTTGCATGGACTACACTAGGATACGCTTTCAACAAATGGATTTTCAACACAATCTTTAAGTCTATTTTTACAAGAACTGGTACCCGTCGAGGCTACGATATTCGTAAAAGGTCTACAGAAGCAAAAACTGGTTTGTCAGTACCTATCTGGAAACGACGTGCGAAATGTTCCTTGCATCAAGATGTTAAACAAGTATAATAGTATTTCTCATCACTGTCAACTTCATGCAGATAAAAATATTTTGAATTGTACCAAAAATAAGGTGATCATGTTTAAAACCTATTTGCAAATAAATGGATACATATCTTTTTAGTTTTATTAATACATATTGGGTTTACACATGGGGTCTGTAGATTTATGTAAATATCGTCATAATTAGCGGAGAGAATTTGCAAATCCGGTGGTCCTGAGGAAGGATGCCGGGGGCCCGACGGTCCAGATCAGGGTGCCGAGAGCACAATCCATGCCCCAGAAGCTAAAAAATGTTTAGTTGAAGAAAACTATTTTGCAATTTTAAGATGACAATGTTATTTAATACCGTTACCAGATGTGCGATTATTTTTTTGCATGTGTGGTGGTGGTGGTTGTGGTAGTGGTGGTGGTGGAGGTCTTGATCAGGGTGAGAGAACGATTCATGTCCCGGAAGCTAAAAATGTTTAGTTGAAGAAAACTATTGTGCCAAATTTAAGATGACAATGTTATTTAATACTGGTACCAGATGTGCGATTATTTTTTGCATGTGTCGTGATGGTGGTGGTGGGGGTGATGGTGGTGGCGGTCCAGATCAGGGTGCCGAGAGAAAGATCCGCGCCTGGAGCTAAAAATGTTTAGTCGAAGAAAACTATTGTGCAGATTTAAGATGATAATGTTTTTTAATACTGTTACTAGATGTGCGGAGAAAACCCATTAAAAACACTTAGTGCTAATGAGTTTTTAATGAGAAAACATATTAAAAAGCGATTTAGTGCTAATGGGTTTTTAATGCGAAAGCTCATTAAAAATCAATTAGTGATAATGGGTTTTTAATGAGAAAACTCATTAAAAAGCAATTAGTGGCGGTGGTGGATACAGGATGAAGGTTCTCTCTCTACTTGCCGGCATTTTCAATAACCGACATCCAGAAAAAAGGGTTCATAATGAAACAGTAAGAAAACTATTAATGAAATTTAAGAGTTTTGGAGATGTAAAAAAACCACCAAACCAACAAACCAACAAACTTCAAAAACTGGTTGCTAAAGATGAGATGGAGTTTAAAGTATACTCTCAACAATTGAACATCCGAAACATTCTTTGCGAAAAAGGGCATCTTTGATGTGAAATACTGTAAGTAAAGACACTGTTTTAAAAATTTTGAAAAAGAACAAATTGCATCCGTACAAGCCGCAATTTATTCATACGTTAAGGCCAGGATATCATGATAGGCACTTTGAATTCTGTTGTGATATCCAAGGAAAGTTGGAAGATAATTCATTTATGGCAAGACATATACTTTTTTCGGACGAAGCAACATTTTTATCCAATGGAACAGTTTCTTCACAAAACTGCTGTTGGTGGAGTGAGACTAATCCACATTTTACAATCAACACTCGCGACCAGTATGCTTTCAAAACTAATGTGCGGTGTGGAATTTTTAAAAATAAAATAATTGGATCTTTCTTTTTTCGAGATTCCTTGAATGCAGACCGTTATTTACTCTTTCTGCAAAAAGAACTAGATGATTTTCTTGATGATCTACCCCTAATGGAACGTCAACAGATATGGTTCCAGCAGGATGATGCTCCATGCCATAGCAGATTAGATGTAAGACAATGCCTTGAAAATTGTTTTAATGGAAGAGTTGTGCATCGGTTTTCGGAAATTCGTTGGCCACCTCGCTCTCCAGATTTGACCCCACTCGAGTTTTTCTTGTGAGGCTACTTGAAAGGGAATGTGTACCTCCAAGGGCCATTCACAGATATTGTCCATTTAGAACGAACCATTAAAGAAACCGTTCAGAGTATAACACCGACTATGATTAGAAGAGTGTTGACAGAGTATCGAGATAGAACGATTACCTGTATTTACAGAGAAGGTGGATATGTTGAAGCGGTTGCTAATTGAGGGACGGAATAATAAGATCCGTATGTGTAACAAAAACTATTACATATTATTAAACTCTTGTTATTATTAAAAAAAAGTCTTTCGAAATGCTGAGAAATTATATTTCATGCACAGTTTTTGTCAGTGCATCTTAGATTAAATGAAATATAACGCGTAAGCTTAAATAAATTTTATTTTAGAAAAGTTTGAAAAAATTTTTAATGATCGATGGATATTTTGCATATTTGAACGTGGTTTTTGATTCTGAACCACATTTTATAATAACAATTTTCGAAATTGGAAAAATAAAGGTATCTTACTTTTGCACCAAATTCAGATCTATTGATAAACCTCGTATATGAGTAATAAATTTTAAAATTTGAAGGTTTTATTTTAGTTTTCATACCAAGCAGAACTTTTTATAAAAAGTAACTTTTTTCTCTAAAACTAAAAATAAAAAAGTTTTCCATATGCCGCAACCTAAGTAGACACACTCTATATATCGATGTGATAAAGAGGTCACAAGAGGATATTAAACCAAAATTGCATAAATAAAACCCACCCAAATAGAAGTAAACAGAAAGAGAATTAAAATCTTTGAACAATTTATTGTCGCTACTCTGTATAATAGTAACGTACTTCTTTACCATTTAAAGACAAAGCTCTTATTAATTATATGATTAAATTTTTCATGTGTAAATATAAAAACAAATGCGATTAATTTCTCCGTATATTGTTGAAAACGCGTTTTCATTTTTAAAATATAAATATAATTAATTTTCTGCGCATAAAGATACATTAGAATTGATTTCATTTTCCGTGCATAAAATATTTGCTTTATTTATCGCAAAAATACAATATCAATTTATTGAATTTGCAAAACCATGATAAAAACAAGGCGAAGTATATTTTCCGTGTACTTTCAAAGCATAAAATAATTATTCCGTGTGTAAAATATCCGCTCAAAAATAATATCTAGTTACATTCGCAAACGATAAATAAAACAATTAAAGCTTTAATAAATTAGCTAAATTGACTTCCATATAACATTTAATACACTTTAGGAGTTTTAAAATAACTATTAATCCAGATCATTCCTGAATAATAAGGAATTTTCAAATACGTAATTCTTTACTAAAAAATGTCTCTAAACTTCATAAAACTTAAACGCCCTATTCAAAGAACTCGCGAGACGTAAAAATGTGATAAAAATCGATAACAATTATCGTATCTTTCCGCGTCACTATAAGAAAGTAAGAAGGTAATCAGCAACTTAACTCCGTGAATGAGACAAAAACCGACGACGCTTTTATGATGTTCGTAAATCACGCAGCTTGACAGTAAATGCCGACATTCTTGTAAATCCTTACATCAGGCGTGAATAATTCTAGAGAAAAAATCTGGAATAGTATGTAAACTACGGCGCAGTTAGATAATTTAATATAGAAACCGGAACTTGAATAGAGCGATTCATTCAAGATTTAAGATTCATTATCTCGCGATTTGTCACTAAGTAACATGTAACATTGAGTAAAGATTTGAATGCATAAGTTTGACTGATTTATAATATTACGATTTGCAGTAAGCACCGTAGAACTTTGCATAATATGAAACATTAATTTGAGTAGTTTCAAACACAGAAGTTATCGAATGCGATTATTAGATGAAACATCATTTCTTTTGTAAAAATACTATGGAAGTTGGACGCTCTTCAATCCAAAAAGCTACTCCAAAGTTAATTAATAAAAAATAAAAGAAGCTGCACTTTTGGTAACTGATATTTTTAAAGTAGATTTGAGATAGTACAGACTAAGTAAAATGGGATTTAGCGTCAATGTAAAATGGAAACGGAAAGGATTTAATATCATTAATATGGAGATGTAATTCTGATAAACGCTCTTTTTTGCAAGTATAAAACTTTGGTTCTCTGTTTGTTAAGTATAAAAATAATTGAATATTTTGTAATTTAAATTTAGAAGTTCTTATTTTATTATTTTTAAGATCAAAGTTTATTAAATAGACTATCTGTCAATGATTTTTGGCCAAACACCCTTACAAGTGTGGGAATAAAGGATGGGTAGATTCTCAGCTTATTTGTGTATATGAGTAAATATTAGGTAAGAATTTTGATTATTTTCTGTATGAACTGTAACTGTGAATTGTTTTATAAACTGTTTTGTATGAAAGAAAGATGTTTCGAATGTGTAGATGTTTTCATGAGATCGCTGTGTTTTATTGCATTTTGTAAATTCCATAACTTTCGTTGAGCTAGCCAAGCAAAGAAAGAGTAAGATAATAATTCCAAACTTACAGTTTGCTGTACTGTTGTCACAACACTCTTTTAGCTGCGAACCAAAATCCGACCGTGTCACAGCACACTTTTAGCGACGTCCAACGCGCGGCGGTGTCACAGCATTCTTTTCGTGGCGCTCCAACGCGACGCCTTATCACAGCAATATATATAGCTAATAAGATGAAATAATAACTCAAATTTTTATGCAAAGCGTAAATGATCATTTCAAATCGAGCTAGTAATTGAATGATGTAAAATATAAGTTGTCACACAGGATCCTAACCTGTATCTTTGACTTTTGCGGTCTATGCGTTTTCCAATAACGCCACCAAGGGTGATAATGACAAATGAAAAATTATACAAATATAAATAATATACGTAACCATACATCAACATATAACATTGGAGTTGTATTCGTGTTAGAAAAATGCTCGCTGTTCACTAATTCAACTAACACAGTATACTGTGTGTAGGCAATTGAATATAATAAAACATTTTAATACTAAATTTACATTTCATGCAAAGATTTGTTTTTCAGAGAATAACTTAATTTAAAACCATTTTTACATTTCTTACAACCGCGGATTATTAAATACTGTCTCAATTTTGTCATATTTTAAGCAAATAAGGTGACAAACATATAAAGAAGGCCAGCTAATCCTAAATAAATAAAATGGATTAAACATTCAAAATAAATAAAAAATGAATAAGGGTTAAAATTAATAAAATCAATATATTGAACCAATAGATATATAAATAATGGAAGAAACAAAATAAGTGAAGTTAATAAAATAAATAATGTGAATAAAGTGAGTAAATAAATAAAACGTGTAAATGAAAAACGTTTAAAATATATAAAGTAAATTAGCTAGAATACGTGGAAGCTAATTTAAATAGAAATACAACCCCATATATGTCTAAGAATAATTACTAAATTGCTAGCAAACAAGCGCTTGATAGTATAAATCATATATGGGCCTTAAGATATGAAATAATCACATATTGCAAACAAAAATTACTTTTTCGTGAGTAAGTAACGTCACACAATTTGCATGCATGCATATATGAACTGAAAATATCTTTGTAAATTACTTCTTTATGAAGAAGTATAATCACACAAACCGCAGATAAATGGACATTCTTTGGTGCACGACAGCAAATAATCATTTGGATATTTTTTTTGTAATGGGGAATAGTTCCATAAACTGTATGTGAATGGACGTTCATTAGCATGCGACTCCAAATGTCTTTGTAAATGGCTTTAGGTGTAGCGGTATAATGACACAAACTGCATGCGAATAATAGACGTTCGTTAGTATGCGACTGCAAATGTCGTTGTAAATGACTTTTTCGTGAAGAGGCATAATCACATAAAACGCATACGAATGGACGTTGGTTTAATATGCGACTGCAAATGTAGTAGTAAATAACTTTTTCGTGAGGCGGTATAATCACACAAATTGCATGCGAATCGATGTTCGTTAGTATGCGATCGCATATGTCTTTTTAAATAACTTTTTTCTGATGCGGTATAATTACACAAATTGCATAGAAATGGCCGTTCCTTAGTATGCGTTCGTATATGACTTCTTAAAAGACTTTTCTCTGATGTAGTATAATCACATAAATTGCATGGCAATGAATTTTCTTTAGTATGTGTTCGTATATGTCTTTTTAAATAACTTTTTGCTGATGCGGTATAATCACACAAATTGCATGCAAACGGACGGTCGTTAGTATGCGACTGCAAATGTATTTGTAAATTACTTTTTCGTGAGGCGGCATAATCACACAAATTGCAAGAAAATGGACGTTCATTAGTATGTATTCGTATATGTGTTTTTAGAATACTTTTGCTTGAAGCAGAGTATTTACACAATTTGCATGGAAATGGACGTTCCTTGGTGTGCGACAGCAAATGATGCTTTAGAGCATATTTTTGTAACGCGCAGTAATCACATAAACTGCAAACGAATGGACGTTCGTTAGCATGCGACTGCAAATGTCGTTGTAAATGACTTTTTCGTGAGGCGGCATAATCACACAAATTGCATTCAAAAGAACGTTCGTTAGTATGCAGCTGCAAATGTCTTTGTAGAGAACTTTTTTGTGTGACGGTACAATCACACAAATTACATGCGAATGGACGTTCGTTAGTATGCGACTGCAAATGTCTTTGTAAATCATTTTTTCGTGAGGTGCCATAATCACACAAATTACATGAGAATGGACGTTCGTTAATATGCGATGGCAAATGTAGTTGTAGATAACTTTTTCGTGCGGATGTATAATCACACAAGTTGCACGCGAATGGACGTTCATTAGTATGCAACTGCAAATGTCTTTGTAAATAACGCTTTTGTGATGTCTTATAATCACACAAATTACATACAAATGTACGTTCGTTAGTATGCGCTTGCATATGGACTTCTAAAAGACTCTTTGTAATGCGGTATAATTACACAAGTTTACATGTAAGTGGACGTTCGCTAAAGTGAGACTGCATATGTCTCTGTAGATAACTTCTTTGTGATGCCGAATAATTAAATACACAAATTTTATTCAAATGAATGTTCGTTAGTATGTGTTGATATGTATTTCTAAATCATTTTTCTTAACCGGTTTATATACACAAATAGCATGCGAACGAACGTTCGTTAGTATGCATTCACATATGTACTTTTAAGTCGCTTTTTATTAATGCATAATAATCACGCAAGTTGCATAGAAATGGACGTATGTTGCTATGCATTCTGACATGTGTTTATAAATGATTTCTTCGTGATGCGTTATAGTCACAAAGATTGCGTGCGAAAGGACGTTCGTTAGTATACATTCATATGTGTTTTTAAAGTACTTTTTCTGATGCAAAATGATCATATAAATTGCATGGGAATAGACGTTCGTTAGTATGCTTTCGTATATGTGTTTCTAATGACCTGTTTGTGAGACAGAATAATCACACAAATTAGATGCAAATTGACGCTCATTAGAATGCAACTGCATAAGGGTTTGTGAACATTTTCGTAATACGGTGCAACCATACAAAGTGCACGGAACTAAACCCTTGGTGGTATAGTTTTTTTATAGTAGTTTGTTTTGTAGTTCGGAATAATCACACAAATTGCATGTGAATAAACTTTCGTCAGTAAGCGAAACCACTAGACTTTTACCGAATGCAGAATAATTCCGTAATTTACATGCCAACGAATGTTCCTTAGTACGTGACTATGTTATATATTTGTAGTTCACTTTTTTTTTGTTGTGCAAAATTCACAAAAGGGATGGGGTTTAAGGACGGGACGTCACAGGTCTTACTAGGTCAATGACTGCTGATGCACCGTGATCACATTAATTGCTTCTCGATGCAAATAGCATATTTCAATAATTTTCTATTTTTGTGTTGATTTAGTTGAATGCTCATATGGGTATTTTCTTTTAATATCAACACATTTTCTGTCAATAGTAACTATATTATATTTTCCAGAATACTTATTCCTTCAAAATTAGCTATCGATCGTGTCGTACATGTGATTGTTGAAAGAACTAAATACATAAAATTAGTTGTACAATAATTTAAAGCATCTTTATTTTAAATACATTATTATTGTTATTATATGGATATTAGTTTATCTTAGCGTGCTTTCATGTATGCTATTGTTGAACCAATAATTAACAGAAAAAATGTTTAATACCGTACAACCGCTTCACTTTGATCATTCTGGATATGGATGTGCTATTATGTTTCTTTACCTGAAAATATTTGACAGGCATCTTAGTTCCTGGTGGGGCCGTAGCAAGAGGTCTTCGAAGAAGCAAACATTGCCCTAAAATGCTATATAATTTAAGAGAAAAAAAAATTATATTCTGGTGTTCACTGTTACACGTACTATAGTCAATTCAAAATAACTTTCGATTAGCTTCACAACTGGATAAAATGCTGCATTGCTAATGTTTTAATTCTGTAGATAGAGGTTGTATTAAATGTGCATACTCTAGGAATGCAGGCAGCGGTATATCTGATAACAATGACACCTTCCATAAATCAAAATAAAATGTTTGGCAGTGTATTGACATACAAAAGAGTAATAATTTATTAACCTTCTTCTTGATAACGTAGTTATAGTTTATCTTGCATTCCACAATTTAGGATAACAACAAGGAGTTTGGCACTCAAAATTATTATAGTATTACTAAAAAGTGAGGTTCTTAAAATTTACAATACTTCATTAAGTATTTGAGGTTATGAACTGTTGATGGTTTTAAATATAAACAACATAATTATAAATAGTTTATTAACTTTAACAGGTAAGTAAATACGTTCAATATAAAATATACACAAAGTTTGGATTTTAGTCGAACTAAAGTCTTGGATACAACTTTCAAATTTGTAATAACAAAGCCTTTAGGAGGAAAATATTAATTTAATCTTAATACATTTCAACGTTGTTAAAAATGTTTTTCATGCTTCACGTTGAAGTGTTCCGTAGTGTTTCTGTCGTTTTCTCATTGGTTGATAATTATTACAAATATTATAGTGTACATTTCGATATTCGAAGGTATTTGTTAGTAGCTCAGTAACCACTTCCAGGTTTCTGAACGCATTCCGGGTTGTCAGAATTTAGAGTAAAAGGGACGCATGCGTATGGGTGATCGAGCTGGTCGACAGGTTTAGAAGGCATTTTGTTTTAAGTTTTCAAAAATGGCAGGTCGAAAAAAGCTTCCACTTGGTTGGTTTTATTAAAGATAATGTTTTATAAATTGATAATGTCGTGGTTATTTAAGGTAATCTGATTACATCTTTGTAATCCGAGCGTTGCTTTGAATAGATGTTGATATTTATTGTAATACCGTTAGTTATTTAATCATTGAAGTAAATATTTATGTGTTACCAGTTGCTTTGGCGTAGAATTTGATGTCAGTTGCTTTATATATAAATAGATGAGTGTGGTTTGGTTTAACAACTGAAAACTAATATTTATTTATTCGTTTAAATTGTTTATTTTAATATCTAAATCAGGGTAAACTAATATTTATTTATTTGAAATAATGTTGATTTTGTATTTAAGGCATAGTTGGAACTACAATTGCGTTGCACATATTGCAGAATAAATAGCAGGGGTACCATTACTGTAATTTTACGACAATTAATGATGAACACTGACATCATATTGAATCAAATTGTTAGGCAGGTTTGAATATGAACAGTTATATTTCTAAGTTATATTAGTTTTGGTTTTAAGCTAGAAATTGATTTAACCATAAAGTTGTGTATATTTTTTGTTTGTAATTTGCAATGTCACGATGTGTTGAATTTTTAAAGGTACGTTTTAACCGATGCTATCATAATGAATAATTTTTAACGTTTGATTACTAGATCCCATATATTTAACATTTTTTATAGGCGCATGCGATAAACAAGTCAGGTTGCTTCAACATCTTGGCAAGTTGAGGTGATAGATTTTGAATGTAAGGTAGTTTCCTGAATTTTTTCCCTCCTGATCGATCTAGTGCTGAAATTGGTAGATGTTTTTTATACAATAATCGTTTTATAAGAGGTTTGGGGTATGCATTATTCACCAAAGTAAATTCTAAAAGTTTAACATTTTTTTTTCACTCCAACCATACGCTCGCTCATAAAATTAACACCATTATTGGTTTAATACATCGTATTACCAGAATATGCAAGCCAGACTTGCTTCATAAAAATTTAAAACTTTTAGAATTTACTTTGGTGAATAATGCATATCCCAAACCTCTTACAAAACGATTATTGTATACAAAACATCTACCAATTTCAGCACTAGATCGATCAGGAGGGAAAACATTCAGGAAACTACCTTACATTCAAAATCTAACACCTCAACTTGCCAAGATTTTGAAGCAACCTAACTTGTTTATCGCATGCGCCTATAAAAAAATCGATAGGTAGTTTGTTTATAAAAATAAAAGATAGCACAGATAAGTCTTTGTGTAGCAACGTTATTTACAAAATACAATGTTGATGCAAAAGAACGTACGTTGTTCAGACAAAACAGTGGCTAAAGAACCGCATCATACAACACAAAAGTGATGCCAGGATTGGAAAATCTAATTGTGCTCTTGCGTCGCATTTGTACAATACTAAACATACAGCGGATTTTGAGAACACCACTATATTAGATATAGAATCTAATTATTCTAAGAGACCTTTTTGGAATATTTCCATATTCAGCAACAATCGAATCCACTGAATAGCAAAGTGGATATGAACAACTTAAATACGGTCTACTCTGCGCTCTACACGTTTAATAACGGTCATTTTCGCAAACAGTGTTGAAATGTTTAATTATGTATTCTGTGTCGTGTGCTTCATTTATTAGTGTGTTCCATTTGTCCATTAAACCATTAAGATACAGGTTTTAGATTATGACTTACTATAATCACCAGGTGACAACATGATCGAGTATTAAATAGGATTAGTTTAGTTATGCTTGTTGCGTCGTTTGATTTAGTTTAAACGCACGTTATTAAATGTTAATTTATTTATTTATTTATTTGTTTATTTTATCCAATTGACTATGTTACATTTTAATTTTGTTGCCGTAATTTCTTTTTAAAAATTTAACCAAGTTGCATGTCATGAATAAATGTTGTTTGTGAAGTTTAAATCAGGTTTAAGTCATATTAATTTATGTAAGTACATAGCTATACTGTTTGAATATAATTGTAATAATCTTCATTAAATTTTTCAGTCTATGAAGACGATATAAAGTCAGTGCCAAAACGTTGAATAAAAATTACAATTTGACGCTGTAGTTTTATCTGGTAGAACGAGTGTATCCCAAGAATTCAATTAAATCAGTTGCTTACCTACTTTCGTTCGAGAAATAATACTAATTATATATATATATATATATATATATATATATATTAGATAATTAGGACAATAAGGATTAGAAACAAAGAGGTAAAAATACCATTTTTAATTTTCATTTAACAAAAACATAAAAGCTTTCCATATTCGTTAGAGTAGCATTATTATTTTGAAAGGTAAAACCAGAAACGTTTCAAAGCATAGTGTACAAACTAAAAGGGAGAAATATTTCAAGATAACTCTTTACGATAAACAAGCCTATAAAAATTAATATGTTACAAGAAGGAAAGGGACCGTCGGAAGTTAGTATAGTCAATATACAACAAGGACAGAAAAGAGAACATATAAGTATGACGAAGAAGCAATATGTTTGTATAAGATATCGACTTTAATTATAAAGGTAGTATAGGAAGGAAGCTAAAAACAAACTGTCATGGAGGAACAAGGACGGAGCAGAAACGCATGAATACAAGTGAGAAACAGGATATTTTGGAATTTAATTGTAGATGTAGTATACCAGGGAGACGACAAGCAAACATATTTTAGGGAGGGCAACAAAATCAATAATTTCTAGAAATATTATAAGCAGACACGGATTGATTGAAAGCAAGCGAGAAAAATTGGGTTAGATGATTGGACGATACAGACATACGCGCAACAATTTTGTATTAGTTAGGGCAAATATCCAGCTGGTGGAAGCATATGTGTGAAAAAAGTCTATATGAACAAGGGAGATAAAAGATGTTTGTTTTAGTTTGAAGGCGTGAACGTAATGGGAATCGATTTTCGGTTGAAGCTAGTTTTCGCTAAATAGCAGGGACGGTTGACCGTTGTACATGATTACCAAATATTTTCACGCGTTTGTTGTCGTAATTCAGGGGAAACAAAGAGCCGTTGGAGCTTTTAACGATAATATAGAGGCGGTTATGCGAGTAGTTTTAAGAAATGAGGAACGGTTGGTGCTCTTATATAGATTATTGTTGTACGTTAAAAATTTAAGTGCGAACTTGAAAACAAAAAAGGTGTAGCAAGCCTATATAAACCATCTTCAACGGGGGTGCCGCTCTCTCAATTTGTCTTTGTTCCTTCGCGCATCATCGAGTTACTTTTGGTGAAAGTATTTAGTGAATTTTTATGTATAATTGCACATAAGTGAGCGTAGTGTGATGACAAGTCAAGTTATTTAAAAATCAAATAAAGCATTTTAAGTGAAGAGTAGATAAAGTATGTAAGTACAAACGATTACGATTTTGCTTTTGGAATGTACAAAAGTTATTAAAATTTGGAAGTATTTAATGGTGAAGGCAGAAATCTTTGATTAATTTATTATAAATGGGAATACGAAGAGTAAATTTTGTAAGTTGAATGCTTATGGTTTTATTTTAAATGACGAGATTTTGGGGCAGCAGCATACATAGAGTGATGATGATTCGACCGAGGAGCTGTTTCATGGACTAGTGCCATGCTGGACGGCATCATTTTCAAGAGCTGGTTGGCGACTACTTGTTGGAAGATAGTTACCAAGTAATCAATTGTATAAAAACATTTTGTGGTAAATGTTTGCTATGGTTCTTTTAATTTTTTTGTGCTTTAGGATGTTTTTTATTTGATGTATTTAATGAATTGAAAATTTATGGGAGTTTAAATGTAAATGAAATTTATTTAGGTAGTCCAGGATAATTATGTTGTAAAAAAGTATAGGGGGCTTATTTTATTTTTGTAGTACGGTAAATTTGCACTCACATTTAAGGAGTTTTACTATGAGCTCATGATAAGACAAAGAGGTTAACGTCAGGTATGAAGAACGCCCTCTTACTTTAATAAAATATTTGTTTAATAAGGTTATCGAATTGAATTACTTTTGAAAATAAAATTGTTGCCATTACTAATAACACGAGTGTACATAATGAAAGGTATTTTGAAAATGTAATATTTATTTCATGTAAATAGAGTGTGATGTATTTTGTAAACTGTGTTATTATATATATATATATATATATATATATATATATATATTTTGACTGTATACAGAAATATGAAATTTTTTATGTTATACTTATGTTTTTTTATGTTTTTAGTTCGTAGAATTGTGCTTGACTTTTATATTTATACAACGCCAATTTATTAGTAACCTCAATTTACACTTTTGAAAAAGGATAGAAATATATCCGAAAATTTAGGTGATAAAAAAGAGTACTCTTTAATCCAGCAGACCTGAAACCCACAACTCCTAATAAATATATATATATATATATATATATATATATATTTTTACTGGTCTAATAATCTCTCTACCCTCCCTCCCTTTTTTTCTTTAATTCTTTATTTTATTTTAATTTACACTTTTTGTCGCGCCTTTTATATAATGTGCACACCTAATGCACGCCCCGTACTTGCAACGTTTGGTTGGTTCTTTAATTAAATTGTTTATTACAATGCCTCGACTATTTGAGCTCTTAATTCTCAGGGTGTTCACCTACTTATAGTGAGTTCTGTTATAAGTAGATGTGCAATGCCCAACCAAACTGCACACTCTTTTGTTTTAGTACTAAATTTTTAATCTACTTTTGTATATGCCAAAATTTATTACTACGATCAACGTTGCCTTGTGCCAAATTAAATTACTACCACAAATTTTTGACTTTTTTTTGACGTTTTAAGATATTTCAGCACTCACCTGGATTATACTTCGTCCTCGGCCTCACTAACTGCTGGCTCAAGATCCTAGTAGCCGTATGCGTCTTTACACGGTTGTACTATCTGATAGAATTTTCGTATCGCCTCCAGGTGTCGTTCTTAAATTTTAGCTGCTTCCCAATATCTGAAATAATTAACCCTAATTTAGAATTTGGAATACCCGGTTATGTAACTTCCCCTGTGCTAATTCTTCTGTCCTAATTTCTGCTTTGAATCCTCCACTACCGATTGTTGCTCTCCTAATTTCGCTCCTTGTGTTCTATTTTAATCCGTCCGCCTTTTCGTCTCCAATCCAAATCTAATCGCCGTCTTGTTTCAAATTACTCGATGCCCCGCTACAAATCTATATCCAAATCAATCTCCGTTCCTTTTTATATCCTCTCGATGTCCTGCTACCTATAAATATCTATCCAAATCGATCTTCGTTCCTTTAAATAACCACCCTATGTCCTTCTGCCTTTATATCGCTATCCAAATCAATCCCAAATCTATTTAAATATTCGTTGCTTCGCCGTCGCTTATATAACCACTCTATGTCCTTCCGCCTTTTAATCGCTATCCAAATCCAACTTCGTCCCTATATATAACCACTCGATTTTCCTTCCGCCTTTCCCAATATCGTTCCAAATCTATTCAATTATTCGTCGCTTCGCCGTCGCACTATCACCAATCTTTACACTTTTTATTATCGTCGTCGTTGCTTATTTATCTTTCGCTGCTGCTCTTTACCCTTCTTTACTCAATCAAAACTATTCAAAATCAAACACTTTTATTAACTTTTTTTAAAAATCGTTACACAAATTAGCACAGTTTTATAAAAACACGTCTTTATACAAAAAAATTTCGAAATAATCTCCTTTTGTTATCTTTCCAAGGCGACCATTATAACATTTCTTGCCTACTAAATCATAAAATACATAACTAAATCATCCAATAATATCCAAACATTACGTTTGTGTCGCACATACCATAATTTATGTCTTTTTACACTTTCATAATTCACATATAATTCTAGTATTGGTCCTAAATGTTTACAGTCCTTCAATCACATATGACGTTGTTATAACTAATAATTTTGAGCTTACAAATCTTGTCCAAAAGTTGATTCTATATGAATTAAAAAGCCAAATAAATCACACTTGAACCTGGATGCATGGTTGATAGTGAACATCCATAGACGCATCCGGTTTTTGGACGGCAAATGTACTTTCAATGGCCTTTAAATTCAAACTCGGTATAAACCCTTGAGCACTGTACATCTTACTACGTCATTTAGTCATTTTAATTTACTTTTTGGCACTTATGTTTCAACTACCATTTTGAATTGTACTTTAGCATATGTAAAATACGGCAAACATACGTTTTTAACTTATGTGGTCAAATATATGGATTATTTTGCTTGGCATACACTACCTTTTAACACAAATCTACCCTTAGAAGCCTTGTACCTCCCCCTGACATTACAATATATATACATACATTATATATATATATATATATATATATATATATATTCTTGAATTTATATTTTATATAATATAATTACTCCTCCTTTAAACAAGATTTTATTATACGACTTTTGTCGTCGTCCCTTATGATTTCAAATCGAGGTGCTTTAGCAAACGTTTGGTTGGTTTTTCTTTTACTAATTACTATATTTTATATGCCTCGACTATTTGAAAACTTTAATCTCAGGGTTTTCTCACCTACTCACCGTGGGTTCAATCGTGAGTAGATGTGCACTACCCAACCAAACTGCACCCTCGTTTGTTTTACCACTTTTGAAATGTACTAAATTTATTTTGATATGCCAAATCTTAATAGATCAACGATGCCTGATGTCAAATTAATTTATGTAACTTTTATGACTTTAATTTCTGACGTTCTAATATATTCACGGTACTTACCAGAAATATACTGCGCTGAAGGCCTTCCTTTGACTGCTGGCTCAAGTTCGAAATTGCCGTACGCACTTTCACACAAGATTCTCCAAAATTGTCCTCTTGCGCACTGCCTCCAGGTGTTTTAACAATTTTGATGCCCCAAACCTGAAATAATGTTACCCCAATTTAGAATTTAGTAAAACCTTTATCTACTTTCCTGCGTCAATTCTTCCTCGCCGTATTCCTATCTCCTGTTCCTCTGCTCCGTATCCCGCTTACTTCTCTCTTCGCACAACCAAATCAATCCCGCTGTCTTAATACAAATCACTCCTAATCCTGCTATTCCAATTATCCATACGATGTCCTTTCTGCCGTTATATCTTCTCAAATCAATCCAAAATTCTTTACGTCGTCGATGCCTTCTTTATCCACTCCAATATCCTGCTGCCGTAATACCCAAATCTATCCCAAAACCAACACTAATCTTCTCAAATAATATACCGTCGCTTTCTCCTTTGCACCAATAACCACTTCCACAATCTTCTTTACATACACGCTGACTTTCCCTTTGCACTTTTAAACACTTTTTATACTTTCGTCGCCTTTATTTTCTCGAAGCTTCTTGTTCCTTTCACACTTGAATTAAATGATACTCGATGATACACAAAAAAAACTTTTATTTCAAAACTATTTTACAATTTTAACGCAGGTTTCATAAATAGGTCTGTATCTGAACAAATTTTAAAAAGAAGTCCCTTATTTATATCGCTTAGTTATTAACTAAACAAACTTAGCTTACTACAATAACATTTTTTACATATATAACATCCAATAACAAATCTCCTATCTTTCAGTGTCCAACATACCTTCGCTATAGTCTTTATAATAATTTTAAATTTCTACCATTGGTCCAAAACACTTCACTAAACTCCAATAATCTTTTACATTTTGATTCACTTTAAATTTTGATTTACAATTCGTCTAAAAGTTTGATTCTATAAAAAGGAAAAGCCAAATAATTCATACACGACCTGGACGCTTTGTTATATTGCAGATATCCATAAATGCGTCCGGCTTTCCGACGGCAAATGTACTCTCCTGGCTCATGAAATATCAACTCAGTATAAAACCTCAAGTACCGTGCATTATATCAACGTCATAAAGTCATGTTACTACCTTTTGGCATATAAGTTTCAATCTGAAATGGTACAACTTTAACGTATGTAAAGTATAGCAAAATTTATAGTTTTAAAATTATTAAATCTGAAATATTGACCCTATCGTTTGGCATACACCCTATTAATACAAATATACCTTTAGAAACCTTCTAACCCCTCCTTACACAATAATATATATATATTGTTGCAGGCGAATTCCTCGTAACGACATTTCTGTATTATTTTGCGAATTTCTAGGCTATAATTCAATTTTCGTACATCTAACTCTATTTACTAGTATGATTGGATAATTAGGAAATGTTGCATTGGTCTTGCGGGTAATTTAAATGTTTAAATGTTATTGGTTGATTCGAATATAATGTATAATCAATTTAATTAAATATCTAGAGCGCATTATCAGTTCAAGTTAACATTTGTTTTCTGCTTTTCGATAATACTTCGATCCTGGTTGTTGCTTTATGCGGTTTAGCCGTCCACCATTTTGGGATTTGTGACTCCAGGACTTTTGAGGCAATCCATTTGGTGATACTTTGTTATGGTTGCTCAATAAACTCATTTAAGAGGATTTACATATCGAAGTTGAAGGTAATTATTACATTCGAATCCATTGATTTTATTGTACAGGTTTTTAGGTGCCATATGTTCCTGTTCGTATTGATCATCAGCTAATCGATGTATATGTTATCGTAGTTCATTGCCCGTTGTACGGTATGTGAATTTATGTGTTGAAATTGATTGCTAATATTGCAAATTGTAGGGTTTTAGATTTCGAATTTAGATTTTAGATTTCGAATTCAGATTTTAGGTTTTAGGCTTTAAGTCTTTAACTTAAGAGTTTTAATTGTGAAGCGTGAAACCCGATAAGCTTCAAGTTTAATTGTTATCCTGCGACGCTTGGCAGTTGTTGGGAATTCCGTCATTGCAACCTCCTGAGTTGGCATTGGATGGGTATCGTTATGCATGATTTTTATTATAAGTTTATTGAATACAAATTTAATAACGTTAATGCATGAACCTTTAATGATATTTGTGTACATTTTATTATGAAATATTTCAGTAGTTACAATTTGAACCATCACAATTAATTATTCATTTTACAATAATCAATAACAATCAACGCTTATTTATGTTTACAAGTGCACCACTGTATATAATTTATTGTGCTAATTTGAACATTGTGTAACTGATATCGGTGCACCAATATCCCTTTACATACAGTGCACAATTAATATTAAGTATTCTGTCATTTCACATACATAAAATAATAGGTAAATAATTTACGTAAACTTGATTCAATAAGGTATATGTATTGATGCTGTAGATTGTTTAGAAATTTAGTAAATATTGTGATAGTGTACTGGTATTTATTTGGGTATGTTCCGTAGTTGTATGTGATTTAAGTATCATTTCATGGTAGGATATTTGAGTATCTTTTCGACGGGAGAACGTCCCAATTGGGTTCGCGGAAATTCAGGTTATGTCAATTGGGTGGCGCTCATTAATTTTCGATCTCAGATCTTTCTTTTTGGGATGGTTTCGTAAGACCCACTCCCCTCCACTGATCTAGTTACGGCAAACGTTCCTAGTATTTTCCGCTATTCAGTTATACCTATTCGTCCTCGTTATTGTATGTATATTTATTTTTAGGCGTTAGCGCCTGGCGGTCTTTATCTAGCCAACGTTTCTTTTTATAAATGTTACGATTGGTAACAGTGGGACAATCGTGTAAATATATATATTTTGTTTTATAAAGATAACGACCTTAGTTTCAACATAAAATGGTATTCTTTTGTAGATTTAAATTAATATATAAAAAAAATTAAAAATAAATAAAAAGAAAAAAGGGGAGCTTTCAGTCAAAAATAAAACATTTACCTGTCAAATGTCAAACTTTACTTAACTTCCAACAAGTTTATATCTTTAATGTTTGTATTGCTAAACAAATGTATTTTTAATTTATATTTGTAGCCTCCAAAAACAGCATACCTTTATAATTTTATAGTATTACTATTGACAAAGGATTGAATATATCCGCAAGCTTAGATATATAAAAAGTACTCATTATTCAAGAAGACCTGATCAATCAATTAGTGATAATGGGTTTTAACCTATATGTTGCTGTGTAAATAAGGTTATGTTACGCGATAAGAATATTGCATTAAAGAAAATTTGCAAACAGATGAAGGCAAGGAATTTTACAATAAATCATTTAAAAACTCATGCACAAATATAAAGTAAACCATTACTCTACGCATTCGGCGACCAAAGCCAGTATGGCGGAAAGATTAATTAGAGTGTAAAACAAATTGTACCAGAGATTCTATTTAAAAAGTTATAGATGGTTACAAATATTACCTAAAGTTATTGAAAAATAATAATAGTAAGCACCGGTCGACTGGATTGAGCCCAATTGAAGCTGAAAAACATCCTGAAAGAGTTAAACTTTTGATAATGCGAAAATTTTTCCAATACACATTTCTAGCGCGTAACTATCATTAATTTCGTGAAAGGGTCTGCTTCTCTGTCAACAAATTTTCCAGTTTATGAATTGTTACATTCTAATGACGTGAAAATTGCTAAAGATGTGTCTATTGTTTTTATTTATGGCGATTGCCATAATTACAATCATTTATTGCATGATATTTTTTCGCAATTACCCTGTGTTAAAAAAATACCGTAAATGTAATTTCTAATATTTTGTTTGAATATAATTTGGGAAGGTCAAGTTTCTGTTCCAATAAACACGTTGCTTCTAATTTTTACAAATTCCATCCTGTTGAAGCGTTAATGAAAATGGGGAAGTCAAATGTGATATATTTACCCTAGTATTTTTACACCAAAGATTTATTTTAATTTTAAAATATGGTACGCTTTTTTGGTTTAAAGATTGCTAGAGTTTGAAATTTGTTTTAATTCTCTAGTAGATCTTAATACTAAAAATAATCGCAAGTCTCGTAATTAATCATTTACAAAGACCAATATAGATAGCGCGTCTAAAATTTGTTAAGCAGGGTGGGTGAATGTATGTCATTCGTTCTAGTACCCCATCGTTTTTATTTAGTTCGCCAATACTTCTATCTAAAGTTAATTAATTATAGCAATTTAATGTGACGTAGTTTTACTAAATATCTTAGGTTAATACATAACCATTGAAAATTTTCCATAAACAATATGAAACTAGAGCGTTCTGCGAAAGGGTATCATAGTTGAGGTCAGGTTTTAGAACAGGATTTACGTTGATTTTAAAGGACCTGTTTATGTAATTATGATTCATATAAATAAAGTTTCTACTTCAAATATCAGTTTCAACATCTGCAGAATTTGTTACAAAATAGGTCAGACTTAGATTTATTCAGTCTCCATGACTAGAGTTTAATTAAAAACAAGGTTCACTTCAATTTAATAGGAGTTCCTGATCTTTCCATGCAAGTTTTGTAACAAAGAACGTTGACTATATAGCCTGAGAGGAATACAGTACGCGAATTTCTAATCCAATGGCACGGCTTTAAAACCAACTTGGCAAAATAGATTCTATAATATAAGGGGTGTCTTTATACTTTCGGAACGTTTGCAAAACAATCTCTAACGAGTGAACATGGTGTTCATACATTATAGATATCATAGGTTTCCAGTTTAAAGAGTGATTTTTTCGTGAAATAAATTGCTATACTCAATGTAGAAAGCGGCGACTTGTGGCACGAGATTTTCGACATGCCTTTGACGGATGCACAGTTTACACATGGGGTCTGTAGATTTATGTAAATATCGTCATAATTACCGGGAGAATTTGCAAATCCGGTGGTCCTGAGGAAGGATGCCGGGGCCCGACGGTCTAGATCAGGATGCCGGAGCACAATCCATGCCTCAGAAGCTAAAAATGTTTAATTGATGAAAACTATTTTGCAATTTTAAGATGACAATGTTATTTAATACCGTTACCAGATGTGCGATTATTTTTTTGCATGTGTGGTGGTGGTGGTTGTGGTAGGGTGGTAGAGGTCTTGATCAGGGTGAGAGAACGATCCATGTCCCGGAAGCAAAAATGTTTAGTTGAAGAAAACTATTGTGCCAAATTTAAGATGACAATGTTATTTAATACTGGTACCAGATGTGCGATTATTTTTGCATGTGTCATGGTGTTGGTGGTGGTGGTGGTGATGGTGGTGGCGGTCCAGATCAGGGTGGAGAGAAAGATCCGTGCCTGGAGCTAAAAATGTTTAGTCGAAGAAAACTATTGTGCAGATTTAAGATGATAATGTTTTTAATACTGTTACTAGATGTGCGGAGAAAACCCATTAAAAGCACTTAGTGCTAATGAGTTTTTAATGAGAAAACATATTAAAAAGCGATTAGTGCTAATGGGTTTTTAATGAGAAAACTCATTAAAAAGCCATTAAAAAGCAATTAGTGGCGGTGGTGGATACAGGATGAAGGTTCTCTCTCTACTAGCCGGCATTTTCAATAACCAACATCCAGAAAAAAGGGTTCATAATGAAACAGTAAGAAAACTATTAATAAAATTTAAGAGTTTTGGAGATGTAAAAAATAGATATACTAACAAACGTCAAAAACTGGTTGCTAAAGATGAGATGGAGTTTAAAGTATACTCTCAACAATTGAACATCCAAAACATTCTTTGCGAAAAAGGGCATCTTTGATGTAAAATACTGTAAGTAAAGACACTGTTTTAAAAATTTTGAAAAAGAACAAATTGCATCCGTACAAACCGCAATTTATTCATACGTTAAGGCCAGGATATCATGATAGGCACTTTGAATTCTGTTGTGATATCCAAGGAAAGTTGGAAGACATATACTTTTTTCGGATGAAGCAACATTTTTATCCAATGGAACAGTTTCTTCACAAAACTGCTGTTGGTGGAGTGAGACTAATCCACATTTTACAATCAAAACTCGCGACCAGTATGCTTTCAAAACTAATGTGCGGTGTGAAATAAAAAATAAAATAATTGGATCTTTCTTTTTCAATATTCTTTGAATGCAGACCGTTATTTACTTTTTCTGCAAAAAACTAGATGATTTTCTTGATGATCTACCCCTACTGGAACGTCAACAGATATGGTTCCAGCAGGATGATGCTCCAGGCCATAGCAGATTAGATGTAAGGCAATGCCTTGAAAATTGTTTTAATGGAACAGCTATGCATCGGTTCTTGGAAATTCGTTGGCCACCACGCTCTCCAGATTTGACCCCACTCGAGTTTTTCTTGTGGGGCTACTTGAAAGGGAATGTGTACCTCCAAGGGCCATTCACAGATGTTGTCCATTTAGAACGAACCATTAAAGAAACCGTTCAGAGTATAACGTCGACTATGATTAGAGAGTGTTGACAGAGTATCGAGATAGAACGATTACCTGTATTTACAGAGAAGGTGGATATGTTGAAGCGGTTGTTAATTGAGGGACGGAATAATAAGATCCGTATGTGTAACAAACACTATTACATATTATAAACTCTTGTTATTATTAAAAAAAGTCTTTCGAAATGCTGAGAAATTATATTTCATGGACAGTTCTTGTCAGTGCATCTTAGATTAAATGAAATATAACGCGGAAGCTTAAATAAATTTTATTTTAGAAAAGTTTGAAAAAATTTTTAATGATCGATGGATATTTTGCATATTTGAACGTGGTTTTTGATTCTGAACCACATTTTATAATAACAATTTTCGAAATTGGCAAAAATAAAGGTATCTTACTTTTGCACCAAATTCAGATCTATTGATAAACCTCGTATATGAGTAAAAAATTTTAAAATTTGAAGGTTTTATTTTAGGTTTCATACCAAGCAGAACTTTTTATAAAAAGTAACTTTTTTCCCTAAAACTAAAAATAAAAAAGTTTTCCATATGCCGCAACCTAAGTAGACACACTCTATATATCGATGTGATAAAGAGGTCACAAGAGGATATTAAACCCAAATTTCATAAATAAAACCCACCCAAATAGAAGCAAACCGAAAAAGAATTAAAATCTTCGAACAATTTATTATCGCTACCCTGTATAATACAAACGTACTTCTTTACCATTTAAAGACAAAGCTCTTATTAATTATATGATTAAATTTTTCGTGTGTAAATATAAAAACAAATGCGATTAATTTCTCCGTATATTGTTGAAAACGCGTTTTCATTTTTAAAATATAAATATAATTAATTTTCTGCGCATAAAAATACATTAGAATTGATTTCATTTTCCGTGCATAAAATATTTGCTTTATTTATCGCAAAAATACAATTTATTGAATTTGCAAAACCATGATAAAAACAAAGCGAAGTATATTTTCCGTGTACTTTCAAAGCATAGAATAATTATTCCGTGTGTAAAATATCCGCTCAAAAATAATATCTAGTTACATTCGCAAACGATAAATAAAACAATTAAAGCTTTAATTAATTATCTAAATTGACTTCCATATAACATTTAATACACTTTAGGAGTTTTAAAATAACTATTAATCCAGATCATTCCTGAATAATAAGGAATTTTCAAATACGTAATTCTTTACTAAAAAATGTCTCTAAACTTCATAAAACTTAAACGCCCTTTTATCATGCTCGTAAATCACGCAGCTTGACAGTAAATGCCGACCTTCTTGTAAATCCTTACATCAGGCGTGAATAATTCTAGAGAAAAAATCTGGAATAGTATGTAAACTATAGCGCAGTTAGATAATTTAATATAAAAACCGGAACTTGAATAGAGCGATTCATTCAAGATTTAAGATTCATTATCTCGCGATTTGTCACTAAGTAACATGTAACATTGAGTAAAGATTTGAATGCATAAGTTTGACTGATTTATAATATTACGATTTGCAGTAAGCACCGTAGAACTTTACATAAATATGAAACATTAATTTGAGTAGTTTCAAACACAGAAGTTATCGAATGCGATTATTAGATGAAACATCATTTCTTTTGTAAAAATACTATGGAAGTTGGACGCTCTTCAATCCAAAAAGCTACTCAAAGTTAATTAATAAAAATAAAAGAAGCTGCACTTTTGGTAACTGATATTTTTAAAGTAGATTTGAGATAGTACAGACTAAGTAAAATGGGATTTAGCGTCTGAAAATGGATATATTTTATATTTTGTTCATTTTTTGGTTTAAAAAAAAGGGGGGGTTTAAGGGGTTTGGATGGCTAATTTTGCATACAATTAATTCTTTGTGTAATTTTTAATTTTCATTTTTTTTTTTAAATTTTTTGAAACTTTTAATTAAATTTTCTTAATTAACAATTTTTCGAAACTTTTTAAATTTTTAAATTTTTTTTTAAAAATTTAAACATATTTTAAAAATTTTAAAAATTTAAATAATAATTTTTTTTTTAATCTTTTTTTAACAAAATTAAAGAAAAAGTTTAATCCCAAAGCTTCCTTTTTTTGGTATGGTTTTTTGCTTTTAAAAAAAAGGTTTATTCCGGTCCGTCAAATTTGAAAAGAAAATTGCCCTAAAATGTTTTTTAAAAAAAAATTTTTCTTGTTCCTGTTCCCTTTAAGCAAAAAATTTTAAGCCCAAACTGGTAAAATTGGCCTAATTTTTAAAAAATTTTTTAGGTGGGGTTTTTAAATTTATAAATCTAAAATTTGAAGCCCAAAAATTTTTTATCGAATTCTAAATTTAAAATTTGTAAAAGGTTGATAAAAAAATTAAAAAATTTTTTCCAAATTTTAATTTATTTTTTAAAAACAAATTTAAATAAAAAAATTTTAAAACCATTAAATTAATTTAAAAAAAAATTTAAATTTAAACCTTTTTTTAAATTTTTGTTTAAATTTTTAAAAAATTTTTAATTTAAAAAAGTTTTAAAAATTTTTAAAATTAAGTGAGGTTTTTTTTTTTTATAAAAAATTTAAGGAATTTTTTAATTTTTAAATTAAAACCCTTTTAAAAAGTTTTTAAATTTCAGGAAAAATTTGTTTTATTTTTAAACAAATTTGGGAAATTTGTTTAAGTTTTTGGCATTTCAAAATTTTTCAAACCTTTTGGGGAAAAATTTAATTTTTAAAAACTTTATTTAAACGGGTTAATTTTTTAAATTTTTTTTAATTTTTTTAAAAAATTTTTCTTGGGTTTTTATTTTGGGAAATTTTTAAATTTTTCTTTTATTTAAAATTGTTTTTTTAATAAAATTTTTTAAATTTTTTTATTTAACCATTTTTTTTTTTAATTTTGGGTTGGGAAATTTGGTTTTTAAAAAAAAAGGTTGGGTTTTTAAACAATGGCAATTTTTAAATTTTTTGTTTAAATGGGTTTTTTAAAAAGGGTTTTAAACTTTTTTTTATTTGATAAGTTTTTTTAAAAGGGAAAAAGGTTATTTGGTAAAAAATTTAACTTTTTTTAACCCAAATTTTTTTAAATGGATTTTATTTTTTTAATTAAAGTTTTAATTTTAATTTTTTTTTTTTGTGTTTCCAGTTGGTTTGGGTGAATTTATTCAAATTGTTTTTTAAATTTAAAATTTTAAATTTTTGTTTTTTTAAAATGCTAAAATTTTTATTTTTAAATTTTTAAAATCAAAAAGGGGCCTTAAAAATTTAAAAATTTTGATTTTTTTTAACTAAAACCCCCCATTTTAAAATTTTTTAAAAATTTAAAAATTTTTAAAATTACCCAAAACAATTTTAAATTTTTAAATCAAATTTTTTTAAATAAAAATAACAATTTTTGGTTAAAGTTTTTTTTAAAAAAAAATTTTAAAAAAGTTAAAAAATCAAACAAAAGATTTTGAAAAATTTTTTCCTTTTTCCCATCAAAAAAATTTTAAAACTAATTTAATTTCCCAAATTTAACCCTTTTTTTTTCCATCAAAAAATAGTTTGAAAAAATTTGCAATTAAAGGTTTTGTTTTTAAAAAGGTATTTCCTGGAAATTTTTTGGGTACGTTGGAAAAAGGGGTTTTTTAAAACAAAAAGTATAGGTTTGGGAAATTTCCCTTTTCCCAAATAAAAAAAGTTTTTAAAACCCCTTTTTTAAAGCCCTATTAAATTAAAATTTTTTTTTTTTAAAATTTTCCAAATACAAAGAATTTTTTTTTTTTTTTAAAAATTTCCTTTGTGAATAAATGTTTTTTTCCCCTTTAAAATTTTTTAAAACTTAAACCTTTTAAAAAAATATTTAAAAAAAACCAGGAAAAAAAAAAATTTTTTTTAAATTTTTGGGGATTTAAAAAAATTTTAAATTTGTTTTTTTCCTTGTATTTAAAATTTATTTTTATTTTTTTTTAAAAAAAAAAGGAAATAAGGTTTTTGGAAAAAATTTAAAAAAAAAAATTTAAAATAAAAATTTTACTTTTAAAAGAAAAAAACAGGGAAAAACGGAATAAAAACAAAATAGGGAAATTTTAAATCTTTGGTTTTAAAAATTTTCAAAAAAAATTTTAACCCCGGAAAAAAAAAATATTAAATTAAAAAAAATTTTTAAAATTAACAAAAAATTTTGGGAAAAAAAAAACCAAAATAAACAAAAAAAAATAAATTAAAAAATTTTAAAAAAGGAAATTTCCCGGGCCAAAACAAATTTTAAAAGGGAAAATTTTAAAAACTTTTAAAAAAATTTATTAAAAAGGGGGGGGTTAATTTAAATTAGGGCCCAAGAAAAAAAAATAAAGGGGAAAGATATGTTAAAATATTCCCTAAAATTTTTTTAAAAAAAAAAATTTTTGGGAAACGGCGGGCGGTTTATTTAAAGAAAAAATTTTTTTTTTTTATTTAAAAAAGGGGAAAAATAATTGACCAAAAAATTTTTTTAAAATTTTTTAAAATTTTTTGGCCAAAAAAATTTTTAAAAATTAAACCATTTCCAAGGGGCCCCAAAATTTTTTGTTTTGGGTAAGTTTTTAAATAAAAAAGCAATAAAGGGAGTAAAAGAAGTTTTTTTAAATTTGTTTAATAAAAATTTTTGAAAGGTTAAATGGGCCCTTTTTAAAATTAAAAATTTTAAATTTTTTGGGAAACAAAATTTTTTAAATTTTAAAGGGGATGAAAATTTTTGGTTTTAATTTTTTAAAAATTTTTTTTAAAAAAAATTTGTAATTGGAAAAAAGGGTTAGAAAAAATTTAAAACCCCTTTTTAAATTTTTTTCCAAAAAAGTTAAAATTTTTGGGTAAATTTTTTTTTAAAGGGTTTAAAAAAAGTTTAAAAAGTTAAATAAAGAAATTTTTAAACAAATAAATTTTTAAAAAAAGGGTATAAAATTGTAAAGAAAAAAGATTTTTGGAATTTTAAATATTAAAAAAGAAAGGGGAAAAAATTTTTAAAAAAATTTTTTTGGGAAAAAAATTTTAAATTTAATTTAAAAATTTAAAAAAGGGTTTTAAAAAAATTAAAAAAGGGAGAGGAAAGGAAAATAAAATTTTAAAAAATTTTAAATTTAAGAAAGAAATTTTAGTAAAAAAAAGGAAACATTTTTTTTTTTTAAAAAAAAAATTTAAATTTTTAAAAATTTAGGGAAAAAGATTTTTTTAAAGGAAAAAAAATTTTTTAAATTTATTTTTTTGGTTTAAAAACTCCCCTTTTTTTTTTTTTTTAAAAAATTTACCATTTGGGAAAATTTAAAAATTTTAAAAGGGGAATTAAAAAAATTTTTTGTTTTACTAACCAATTTAATAAAGGTTTTTAAAATTTTTTTAAAAAATTTTTTTGAAATTTTTTAATTTTTTAAATTTTTAAAATTTTTGCTTAAATTCAAAAAGATTTTTTTTTTAACATTTTTTGGGTTTGGGAAATTGTTTGTTTTAATTTTTTTAAAATTTTTATTTTTTTTTAAAATTTTAAAATAAAAAAATTTTTAAAAAACCCAAAGGGAAAACCCCCAATTTTAAAATTAATTTTTTTTAATTTTTTTCTTTTTTCCCCCCCCTTTAAATTCTTTTTTTTTAAATTTTTTGTTTTTAAAATTTTCCCCAAATAATTTGGGTTTTTTATAAATTTAAATTTTTTAAAAATTTAAAAAATTTTTTTTAAATATGTTCCTTTAATTTAATTCCCCAAAATTTTAAAATTTTTGGAAAAATTTTTTTTAAAAAATTTTTTAATTTAAAAGGGTTTTTTAAATTTTAAATTAAAATTTTTTGGTTTTTTAAATTTAAATTTTCCAAATTTTATTTTTCGGCCCCAAACTTTTTCCAATCCTTCCATCTTTTAACTTTTAAAAAATTTTTCCGCCCATTTTTAAATTTCCTTTTATTTAAAAATTTAAAAAAATTTTTTAAAATTTTCCCTTTTCTTTTTTTTTTTTTTCCTTTAATTTTTTTTTATTTTTTGTTTTTAATTTTGGGTTTTTTAAATTAAATTTTTTAAATTTTATCCCAAAATTAAAAAAAAATTGTTTTTATTTTGGGGTTTTCCATAAAATTTAAAGTTTTTTCCCTTTTAAAAATTTTCCCAGAAATCCCTTTTAAAAGGCCCCTTTTTAATTTTTTGGTTTTTATGTTAAACTTTTTAAAATTTTTTCCCTTTTAAAGTTCAAATTAAATTTATTTTGTTGGTTAAATTTTAAAAATTATTTTGGGTTTTTATTTTTTTTTTAAATTTTTATAATAAAATTTATTAAAAAAAAAAATTTTTTTAAAATTTTTTTTAAAGTTTTTAAAATTTTTTTCAAAATTTTAAATATTTTTTTTTTTCCCCAATTTAATTTTTTGAAAAATTTAAAATAATATTTCAAATTTAATATAAAAAATTTACCCGGGGACACCTTTAAAATTATTTTTATTTATATTTAAATTTAATTTTAGGTCCTAAATTTTAAAATTTTTCCCTTTTTTTTTAATTTTTAAAATTTTTTAATTTTTCTTTTTAAAAGCCAAAATTCCACAAATTTCAAATTTGGTTTTCTTTAATTTGGTTTTTTTACCCAAATTATTTTACCTTTAAATTTTAAAACCCCTTTTTAAACTTTTGGTTTCATCCCCCTCCCTTTTTTTTTTTTTCAAAATTTTAATCCCGTTGCAAAAAATCCCCAATCTTTTAAATTTTTTTTACTTTCCCAAAATTTTTTCCCTTTTAAATTATTTCCCCCCAAATTATCCCCCAAAAATAATTTTTAAATTATATTTTTTTTTTAAAATTTTACCCTTTTTTAAAAAATTTCCCTTTTCCCTTTTTTTTTCTTTTAAATTTTTGTTTTTTAATAATTAAATTTAAAACCCTAAATTTTTTAAAAATTTTAAATTTTCCCTTTAATTTTCTTTCTAAAATTTTTAAAAAACCCCCTCGTTGTTTTCCCTTAAATTTTTTTTTTATTTAAAACCCCTTTTGTTCCAAAAATTTAATTTTTTTCAAAATTCTATCCCTTTTTCCTTTTCTTTAAAAACCCTTTTTTTATTCCCAAAAAACCGACCAAAAATTCCAAAAGCCCTTCCGCCTTTTAACCCAATTTTCCCCCTTTTAATTAAAAACCCCAATTAAATTAAAATTTTTCTTTCCCTCCTTTTTATTTCCCCCTTTTTTTCCCCCTTTTAACCTTTTTCCCAAAAAATTTTTTTTAAAAATATTTTCCGAAATATTTAAATTTCTTTTTTTTCAATAACCCAACCTTTACCCCACCCAAAATTTTTATTTAAAACCCTTTTTTAAATTTTCTTTTTTTCAAAATTTCACCACTTTTTTAACTTTTTTTTATTTTTAAAATTTTTTTTTTTTAAATTTTAATTTTTTTTTTAAATTTTAAAAAATTTAAAAAACCTTTTTAAACAAATTTACATTTTTTCCTTTTCATAATACCCTTTTTCTTTTGGTCCCAAATTTTTGTTTTTAAACTTTTAAAAATTTTTAAATAATTTTTAATTTTTAAATTTTACAAATTCAAATTAGGAAATTTTATACTTTAAATAATTTTTTTTTTTCCTTTTCCCTTTTTCCAATAATTTTTAAATTCCCTTTTAATTGATTTAAATTGTTTAAATTATTTAAAAAGGGTTTTTTAAACCCAAAGTTTTAATTTTTAAAATGGTTTTTAAAAAACCCTAAGATTTAATTTTATCTTTAAACCCTTATTTTGGGAAATTGTTTAAACCCCTTTTTATGTTTCTTGAAATTTTTAAAATTTAAAAAAGTTTTAAAAATTTATTTTTTAAAATTTATTATGAAATTTTTGCCCCATAAAATAAAATTTTTTTAAAACCAAAAATAAATTTTTTTTGGGAACCCTTGACTTTTTTATTCAATTTTAATAAATTAATTTTTAATTAAAATTTAATTTTAAATTTTATAAATTATTTAAAAATTTTTTTTTGGGGTTTTAAATTTATAAATTTTGGTTGTCGTTTAGATTTCCTTTTAAAAGGGTTTTTTTTTTAAATTAATTTTTTTTTTTCGAAATTTGAAACCCTTTAAATTTTCCCCCCCTTTTGGGTTTGTGAAATTTTACAACCATTTGGGCCCCTGTTTGTTTATTTAAAATTTTTTTTTTATATAAATTTTAAGGGTAAATTTCCTTTACCAAATTTTTTTATTTAATTTTTATCTAAATTTCTGGTTTATTATTTTTTAAATAAACCCATTTATATGGTTTTGAATTTTTTTTAAATTAAATTTGAAAAATTTCCAAAAAAAATTTTTTAAAATTTCTTTATTTTTCTTTTAAAATTTTGTTTAAAAGTTTTAATTTAATTTTAAATTTGTAAAACCTACTTAATTTTTGTATTTTTGCCGGTTTTAATTTTTTTTTAAAATCCATTTTTTAAAAAATTTTAACCCTTTTAAAAATTTACCAAAATTTTTCAAAAAATTTCAAGTTTTTTCCTTAAATTTTTTAAAAATCCCAAAAAAATTTAAACCTTTTTTAAATCCCCAAAAATTTTTAATTTTTCTTGCCAAACCCAAATTTCCCAAAAAAAATTTTTAAAATAAATATTTTTTTTTTAAATAAAAATTTTTTTTAAAATGTTTTTGAAAATTTTAAAATTTTAATTTTTTCCCATTTTTAATTCTTTTTTTAAATTGTTCTTTAACAAACTTTTAAATTTTCCAAAATTTAAATTTTGGGTTTATTTTAAATTTTCGATCTCAATTTTTTTGGGAATTTTTTTAACCCTTTTATACTAAAAAAATATTTTTTTCATTTTTCCTAAACTCCTTTTTTTAAATTATTTTCTTGGGGGTCATTTAAAATTTTTTTTTAAAATTTTTTTAAAAATTCCTTTTAAAATTTAATTTTGTTTTTAAAATTTTTTTAAATTTTAAAAAAATGATTCTTAAAAAAAAAATATAAAAAATTTTTTTAAAGAAAAAAATTTCTCCCAAAATTTATTCCCTTTCAAAATTTTAATTTAAAATTTTAAAACTTTTAATTTTGGTATTTTAACCAAAAATTTTTTAATTTTAAAAAGTTTAAAAATTATATTTTAAAGTATTTTGAAAAATTTTTAAAATTATTAAATTATTATTAAAAACCTTTCATTTAAATATTTTAAACCCAAATTTTTAAAAATTTAACAAAATATTAAAAAATAGCCTTGTACCTCCCCTGACATTACAATATATATAATACATTATATATATATATATATATATATATATATTCTGAATTTATATTTTATATAATATAATTACTCCTCCTTTAAACAAGATTTTATTATACGACTTTTGTCGTCGTCCCTTATGATTTCAAATCGAGGTGCTTTAGCAAACGTTTGGTTGGTTTTTCTTTTACTAATTACTATATTTTATATGCCTCGACTATTTGAAAACTTTAATCTCAGGGTATTCTCACCTACTCACCGTGGGTTCAATCGTGAGTAGATGTGCACTACCCAACCAAACTGCACCCTCGTTTGTTTTACCACTTTTGAAATGTACTAAATTTATTTTGATATGCCAAATCTTAATAGATCAACGATGCCTGATGTCAAATTAATTTATGTAACTTTTATGACTTTAATTTCTGACGTTCTAATATATTCACGGTACTTACCAGAAATATACTGCGCTGAAGGCCTTCCTTTGACTGCTGGCTCAAGTTCGAAATTGCCGTACGCACTTTCACACAAGATTCTCCAAAATTGTCCTCTTGCGCACTGCCTCCAGGTGTTTTTAACAATTTTGATGCCCCAAACCTGAAATAATGTTACCCCAATTTAGAATTTAGTAAAACCTTTATCTACTTTCCTGCGTCAATTCTTCCTCGCCGTATTCCTATCTCCTGTTCCTCTGCTCCGTATCCCGCTTACTTCTCTCTTCGCACAACCAAATCAATCCCGCTGTCTTAATACAAATCACTCCTAATCCTGCTATTCCAATTATCCATACGATGTCCTTTCTGCCGTTATATCTTCTCAAATCAATCCAAAATTCTTTACGTCGTCGATGCCTTCTTTATCCACTCCAATATCCTGCTGCCGTAATACCCAAATCTATCCCAAAACCAACACTAATCTTCTCAAATAATATACCGTCGCTTTCTCCTTTGCACCAATAACCACTTCCACAATCTTCTTTACATACACGCTGACTTTCCCTTTGCACTTTTAAACACTTTTTATACTTTCGTCGCCTTTATTTTCTCGAAGCTTCTTGTTCCTTTCACACTTGAATTAAATGATACTCGATGATACACAAAAAACTTTTATTTCAAAACTATTTTACAATTTTAACGCAGGTTTCATAAATAGGTCTGTATCTGAACAAATTTTAAAAAGAAGTCCCTTATTTATATCGCTTAGTTATTAACTAAACAAACTTAGCTTACTACAATAACATTTTTTACATATATAACATCCAATAACAAATCTCCTATCTTTCAGTGTCCAACATACCTTCGCTATAGTCTTTATAATAATTTTAAATTTCTACCATTGGTCCAAAACACTTCACTAAACTCCAATAATCTTTTACATTTTGATTCACTTTAAATTTTGATTTACAATTCGTCTAAAAGTTTGATTCTATAAAAAGGAAAAGCCAAATAATTCATACACGACCTGGACGCTTTGTTATATTGCAGATATCCATAAATGCGTCCGGCTTTCCGACGGCAAATGTACTCTCAACTGGCTCATGAAATATCAACTCAGTATAAAACCTCAAGTACCGTGCATTATATCAACGTCATAAAGTCATGTTACTACCTTTTGGCATATAAGTTTCAATCTGAAATGGTACATACTTTAACGTATGTAAAGTATAGCAAAATTTATAGTTTTTAAAATTATTAAATCTGAAATATTGACCCTATCGTTTGGCATACACCCCTATTAATACAAATATACCTTTAGAAACCTTCTAACCCCCTCCCTTACACAATAATATATATATATTGTTGCAGGCGAATTCCTCGTAACGACATTTCTGTATTATTTTTGCGAATTTCTAGGCTATAATTCAATTTTCGTACATCTAACTCTATTTACTAGTATGATTGGATAATTAGGAAATGTTGCATTGGTCTTGCGTGGTAATTTAAATGTTTAAATGTTATTGGTTGATTCGAATATAATGTATAATCAATTTAATTAAATATCTAGAGCGCATTATCAGTTCAAGTTAACATTTGTTTTCTGCTTTTTCGATAATACTTCGATCCTGGTTGTTGCTTTATGCGGTTTAGCCGTCCACCATTTTTGGGATTTGTGACTCCAGGACTTTTTGAGGCAATCCATTTGGTGATACTTTGTTATGGTTGCTCAATAAACTCATTTAAGAGGATTTACATATCGAAGTTGAAGGTAATTAATTATTACATTCGAATCCATTGATTTTATTGTACAGGTTTTTTAGGTGCCATATGTTCCTGTTCGTATTGATCATCAGCTAATCGATGTATATGTTATCGTAGTTCATTGCCCGTTGTACGGTATGTGAATTTATGTGTTGAAATTGATTGCTAATATTGCAAATTGTAGGGTTTTAGATTTCGGAATTTAGATTTTAGATTTCGGAATTCAGATTTTAGGTTTTAGGCTTTAAGTCTTTAACTTAAGAGTTTTAATTGTGAAGCGTGAAACCCGATAAGCTTCAAGTTTAATTGTTATCCTGCGACGCTTGGCAGTTGTTGGGAATTCCGTCATTGCAACCTCCTGAGTTGGCATTGGATGGGTATCGTTATGCATGATTTTTATTATAAGTTTATTGAATACAAATTTAATAACGTTAATGCATGAACCTTTTAATGATATTTGTGTACATTTTATTATGAAATATTTCAGTAGTTACAATTTGAACCATCACAATTAATTATTCATTTTACAATAATCAATAACAATCAACGCTTATTTATGTTTACAAGTGCACCACTGTATATAATTTATTGTGCTAATTTGAACATTGTGTAACTGATATCGGTGCACCAATATCCCCTTTACATACAGTGCACAATTAATATTAAGTATTCTGTCATTTCACATACATAAAATAATAGGTAAATAATTTACGTAAACTTGATTCAATAAGGTATATGTATTGATGCTGTAGATTGTTTAGAAATTTAGTAAATATTGTGATAGTGTACTGGTATTTATTTGGGTATGTTCCGTAGTTGTATGTGTGATTTAAGTATCATTTCATGGTAGGATATTTGAGTATCTTTTCGACGGGAGAACGTCCCAATTGGGTTCGCGGAAATTCAGGTTATGTCAATTGGGTGGCGCTCATTAATTTTCGATCTCAGATCTTTCTTTTTTGGGATGGTTTCGTAAGACCCACTCCCCCCTCCACTGATCTAGTTACGGCAAACGTTCCTAGTATTTTCCGCTATTCAGTTATACCTATTCGTCCTCGTTATTGTATGTATATTTATTTTTAGGCGTTAGCGCCTGGCGGTCTTTATCTAGCCAACGTTTCTTTTTATAAATGTTACGATTGGTAACAGTGGGACAATCGTGTAGCAATATATATATTTTTGTTTTATAAAGATAACGACCTTAGTTTCAACATAAAATGGTATTCTTTTTGTAGATTTAAATTAATATATAAAAAAAAAATTAAAAAATAAATAAAAAAGAAAAAAAGGGGGGGAGCTTTCAGTCAAAAAATAAAACATTTACCTGTCAAATGTCAAACTTTACTTAACTTCCAACAAGTTTATATCTTTAATGTTTGTATTGCTAAACAAATGTATTTTTAATTTATATTTGTAGCCTCACTTTAGTAAGTAACAGCATACCTTTATAATTTTATAGTATTACTATTGACAAAGGATTGAATATATCCGCAAGCTTAGATATATAAAAAAGTACTCATTATTCAAGAAGACCTGATCAATCAATTAGTGATAATGGGTTTTTAACCTATATGTTGCTGTGTAAATAAGGTTATGTTACGCGATAAGAATATTGCATTAAAGAAAATTTGCAAACAGATGAAGGCAAGGAATTTTACAATAAATCATTTAAAAAACTCATGCACAAATATAAAGTAAACCATTACTCTACGCATTCGGCGACCAAAGCCAGTATGGCGGAAAGATTAATTAGGAGTGTAAAAAACAAATTGTACCAGAGATTCTATTTACAAAGAAGTTATAGATGGTTACAAATATTACCTAAAGTTATTGAAAAATATAATAATAGTAAGCACCGGTCGACTGGATTGAGCCCAATTGAAGCTGAAAAACATCCTGAAAGAGTTAAACTTTTTGATAATGCGAAAATTTTTCCAATACACATTTCTAGCGCGTAACTATCATTAATTTCGTGAAAGGAGTCTGCTTCTCTGTCAACAAATTTTCCAGTTTATGAATTGTTACATTCTAATGACGTAGAAAATTGCTAAAGATGTGTCTATTGTTTTTATTTATGGCGATTGCCATAATTACAATCATTTATTGCATGATATTTTTTTCGCGAATTACCCTGTGTTAAAAAAAATACCGTAAATGTAATTTCTAATATTTTGTTTGAATATAATTTGGGAAGGTCAAGTTTCTGTTCCAATAAACACGTTGCTTCTAATTTTTACAAATTCCATCCTGTTGAAGCGTTAATGAAAATGGGGAAGTCAAATGTGATATATTTACCCTAGTATTTTTACACCAAAGATTTATTTTAATTTTAAAATATGGTACGCTTTTTGGTTTAAAGATTGCTAGAGTTTGAAATTTGTTTTAATTCTCTAGTAGATCTTAATACTAAAAATAATCGCAAGTCTCGTAATTAATCATTTACAAAGACCAATATAGATAGCGCGTCTAAAATTTGTTAAGCAGGGTGGGTGAATGTATGTCATTCGTTCTAGTACCCCATCGTTTTTATTTAGTTCGCCAATACTTCTATCTAAAGTTAATTAATTATAGCAATTTAATGTGACGTAGTTTTACTAAATATCTTAGGTTAATACATAACCATTGAAAATTTTTCCATAAACAATATGAAACTAGAGCGTTCTGCGAAAGGGTATCATAGTTGAGGGTCAGGTTTTAGAACAGGATTTACGTTGATTTTAAAGGACCTGTTTATGTAATTATGATTCATATAAATAGACCGAGTTTCTACTTCAAATATCAGTTTCAACATCTGCAGAATTTGTTACAAAATAGGTCAGACTTAGATTTATTCAGTCTCCATGACTAGAGTTTAATTAAAAACAAGGTTCACTTCGAATTTAATAGGAGTTCCTGATCTTTCCATGCAAGTTTTGTAACAAAGAACGTTGACTATATAGCCTGAGAGGAATACAGTACGCGAATTTCTAATCCAATGGCACGGCTTTAAAACCAACTTGGCAAAGTATAGATTCTATAATATAAGGGGTGTCTTTATACTTTCGGAACGTTTGCAAAACAATCTCTAACGAGTGAACATGGTGTCATCATACATTATAGATATCATAGGTTTCCAGTTTAAGGAGAGTGATTTTTTCGTGAAATAAATTGCTATACTCAATGTAGAAAGCGGCGACTTGTGGCACGAGATTTTCGACATGCCTTTGACGGATGCACAGTTTACACATGGGGTCTGTAGATTTATGTAAATATCGTCATAATTACCGGAGAGAATTTGCAAATCCGGTGGTCCTGAGGAAGGATGCCGGGGGCCCGACGGTCTAGATCAGGATGCCGAGAGCACAATCCATGCCTCAGAAGCTAAAAAATGTTTAATTGATGAAAACTATTTTGCAATTTTAAGATGACAATGTTATTTAATACCGTTACCAGATGTGCGATTATTTTTTTGCATGTGTGGTGGTGGTGGTTGTGGTAGTGGTGGTAGAGGTCTTGATCAGGGTGAGAGAACGATCCATGTCCCGGAAGCAAAAAAATGTTTAGTTGAAGAAAACTATTGTGCCAAATTTAAGATGACAATGTTATTTAATACTGGTACCAGATGTGCGATTATTTTTTGCATGTGTCATGGTGTTGGTGGTGGTGGTGGTGATGGTGGTGGCGGTCCAGATCAGGGTGCCGAGAGAAAGATCCGTGCCTGGAGCTAAAAATGTTTAGTCGAAGAAAACTATTGTGCAGATTTAAGATGATAATGTTTTTTAATACTGTTACTAGATGTGCGGAGAAAACCCATTAAAAGCACTTAGTGCTAATGAGTTTTTAATGAGAAAACATATTAAAAAGCGATTAGTGCTAATGGGTTTTTAATGAGAAAACTCATTAAAAAGCCATTAAAAAGCAATTAGTGGCGGTGGTGGATACAGGATGAAGGTTCTCTCTCTACTAGCCGGCATTTTCAATAACCAACATCCAGAAAAAAGGGTTCATAATGAAACAGTAAGAAAACTATTAATAAAATTTAAGAGTTTTGGAGATGTAAAAAATAGATATACTAACAAACGTCAAAAACTGGTTGCTAAAGATGAGATGGAGTTTAAAGTATACTCTCAACAATTGAACATCCAAAACATTCTTTGCGAAAAAGGGCATCTTTGATGTAAAATACTGTAAGTAAAGACACTGTTTTAAAAATTTTGAAAAAGAACAAATTGCATCCGTACAAACCGCAATTTATTCATACGTTAAGGCCAGGATATCATGATAGGCACTTTGAATTCTGTTGTGATATCCAAGGAAAGTTGGAAGACATATACTTTTTTCGGATGAAGCAACATTTTTATCCAATGGAACAGTTTCTTCACAAAACTGCTGTTGGTGGAGTGAGACTAATCCACATTTTACAATCAAAACTCGCGACCAGTATGCTTTCAAAACTAATGTGCGGTGTGAAATATTTAAAAATAAAATAATTGGATCTTTCTTTTTTCAATATTCTTTGAATGCAGACCGTTATTTACTTTTTCTGCAAAAAAAACTAGATGATTTTCTTGATGATCTACCCCTACTGGAACGTCAACAGATATGGTTCCAGCAGGATGATGCTCCAGGCCATAGCAGATTAGATGTAAGGCAATGCCTTGAAAATTGTTTTAATGGAACAGCTATGCATCGGTTCTTGGAAATTCGTTGGCCACCACGCTCTCCAGATTTGACCCCACTCGAGTTTTTCTTGTGGGGCTACTTGAAAGGGAATGTGTACCTCCAAGGGCCATTCACAGATGTTGTCCATTTAGAACGAACCATTAAAGAAACCGTTCAGAGTATAACGTCGACTATGATTAGAGAGTGTTGACAGAGTATCGAGATAGAACGATTACCTGTATTTACAGAGAAGGTGGATATGTTGAAGCGGTTGTTAATTGAGGGACGGAATAATAAGATCCGTATGTGTAACAAACACTATTACATATTATAAACTCTTGTTATTATTAAAAAAAGTCTTTCGAAATGCTGAGAAATTATATTTCATGGACAGTTCTTGTCAGTGCATCTTAGATTAAATGAAATATAACGCGGAAGCTTAAATAAATTTTATTTTAGAAAAGTTTGAAAAATTTTAATGATCGATGGATATTTTGCATATTTGAACGTGGTTTTGATTCTGAACCACATTTTATAATAACAATTTTCGAAATTGGCAAAATAAAGGTATCTTACTTTTGCACCAAATTCAGATCTATTGATAAACCTCGTATATGAGTAAAAATTTTAAAATTTGAAGGTTTTATTTTAGGTTTCATACCAAGCAGAACTTTTATAAAAAGTAACTTTTTCCCTAAAACTAAAAATAAAAAAGTTTTCCATATGCCGCAACCTAAGTAGACACACTCTATATATCGATGTGATAAAGAGGTCACAAGAGGATATTAAACCCAAATTTCATAAATAAAACCCACCCAAATAGAAGCAAACCGAAAAAAGAATTAAAATCTTCGAACAATTTATTATCGCTACCCTGTATAATACAAACGTACTTCTTTACCATTTAAAGACAAAGCTCTTATTAATTATATGATTAAATTTTTCGTGTGTAAATATAAAAACAAATGCGATTAATTTCTCCGTATATTGTTGAAAACGCGTTTTCATTTTTAAAATATAAATATAATTAATTTTCTGCGCATAAAAATACATTAGAATTGATTTCATTTTCCGTGCATAAAATATTTGCTTTATTTATCGCAAAAATACAATTTATTGAATTTGCAAAACCATGATAAAAACAAAGCGAAGTATATTTTCCGTGTACTTTCAAAGCATAGAATAATTATTCCGTGTGTAAAATATCCGCTCAAAAATAATATCTAGTTACATTCGCAAACGATAAATAAAACAATTAAAGCTTTAATTAATTATCTAAATTGACTTCCATATAACATTTAATACACTTTAGGAGTTTTAAAATAACTATTAATCCAGATCATTCCAGAATAATAAGGAATTTTCAAATACGTAATTCTTTACTAAAAAAATGTCTCTAAACTTCATAAAACTTAAACGCCCTTTTATCATGCTCGTAAATCACGCAGCTTGACAGTAAATGCCGACCTTCTTGTAAATCCTTACATCAGGCGTGAATAATTCTAGAGAAAAAATCTGGAATAGTATGTAAACTATAGCGCAGTTAGATAATTTAATATAAAAACCGGAACTTGAATAGAGCGATTCATTCAAGATTTAAGATTCATTATCTCGCGATTTGTCACTAAGTAACATGTAACATTGAGTAAAGATTTGAATGCATAAGTTTGACTGATTTATAATATTACGATTTGCAGTAAGCACCGTAGAACTTTACATAAATATGAAACATTAATTTGAGTAGTTTCAAACACAGAGTTATCGAATGCGATTATTAGATGAAACATCATTTCTTTTGTAAAAATACTATGGAAGTTGGACGCTCTTCAATCCAAAAAGCTACTCCAAAGTTAATTAATAAAAAATAAAAGAAGCTGCACTTTTGGTAACTGATATTTTTAAAGTAGATTTGAGATAGTACAGACTAAGTAAAATGGGATTTAGCGTCAATGTAAAATGGAAACGGAAAGGATTTAATATCATTAATATGGAGATGTAATTCTGATAAACGCTCTTTTTTGCAAGTATAAAACTTTGGTTCTCTGTTTGTTAAGTATAAAAATAATTGAATATTTTGTAATTTAAATTTAGAAGTTCTTATTTTATTATTTTTAAGATCAAAGTTTATTAAATAGACTATCTGTCAATGATTTTTGGCCAAACACCCTTACAAGTGTGGGAATAAAGGATGGGTAGATTCTCAGCTTATTTGCGTATATGAGTAAATATTAGGTAAGAATTTTCATTATTTTCTGTATGAACTGTAACTGTGAATTGTTTTATAAACTGTTTTGTATGAAAGAAAGATGTTTCGAATATGTAGATGTTTTCATGAGATCGCTGTGTTTTATTGCATTTTGTAAATTCCATAACTTTCGTTGAGCTAGCCAAGCAAGGAAAGAGTAAGATAATAATTCCAAACTTACAGTTTGCTGTACTGTTGTCACAACACTCTTTTAGCTGCGAACCAAAATCCGACCGTGTCACAGCACACTTTCAACGACGTCCAACGCGCGGCGGTGTCACAGCATTCTTTTCGTGGCGCTCCAACGCGACGCCTTATCACAGCAATATATATAACTAATAAGATGAAATAATAACTCAAATTTTTATGCAAAGCGTAAATGATCATTTCAAATCGAGCTAGTAATTGAATGATGTAAAATATAAGTTGTCACACAGGATCCTAACCTGTATCTTTGACTTTCGCTGTCTATGCGTTTTCCAATAACGCCACCAAGGGTGATAATGACAAATGGAAAATTATACAAATATAAATAATATACGTAACCATACATCAACATATAACATTGGAGTTGTATTCGTGTTAGAAAAATGCTCGCTGTTCACTAACTCAACTAACACAGTATACTGTGTGTAGGTTATTGAATATAATAAAACATTTCATGCAAAGATTTGTTTTTCAGAGAATAACTTAATTTAAAACCATTTTTACATTTCTTACAACCACGGATTATTAAATACTGTCTCAATTTTGTCATATTTTACGCAAATAAGGTGACAAACATATAAAGAAGGCCAGTTAATCCTAAATAAATAAAATGGATTAAACATTCAAAATAAATAAAAAATGAATAAGGGTTAAAATTAATAAAATCAATATATTGAACCAATAGATATATAAATAATGGAAGAAACAAAATAAGTGAAGTTAATAAAATAAATAATGTGAATAAAGTGAGTAAATAAATAAAACGTGTAAATGAAAAACGTTTAAAATATATAAAGTAAATTAGCTAGAATACGTGGAAACTAATTTAAATAGAAATACAACCCCATATATGTCTAAGAATAATTACTAAATTGCTAGCAAACAAGCGCTTGATAGTATAAATCATATATGGGCCTTAAGATATGAAATAATCACATATTGCAAACAAAATTACTTTTTCGTGAGTAAGTAACGTCACACAATTTGCATGCATGCATATATGAACTGAAAATATCTTTGTAAATTACTTCTTTATGAAGAAGTATAATCACACAAACCGCAGATAAATGGACATTCCTTGGTGCACGACAGCAAATAATCATTTGGATATTTTTTTTTGGAATGGGGAATAGTTCCATAAACTGTATGTGAATGGATGTTCATTAGCATGCGACTCCAAATGTCTTTGTAAATGACTTTAGGTGTAACGGTATAATGACACAAATTGCATGCGAATAATAGACGTTCGTTAGTATGCGACTGCAAATGTCGTTGTAAATGACTTTTTCGTCAAGAGGCATAATCACATAAACTGCATACGAATGGACGTTGGTTTAATATGCGACTGCAAATGTAGTTGTAAATAACTTTTTCGTGAGGCGGTATAATCACACAAATTGCATGCGAATCGATGTTCGTTAGTATGCGATCGCATATGTCTTTTTAAATAACTTTTTTCTGATGCGGTATAATTACACAAATTGCACAGAAATGGCCGTTCCTTAGTATGCGTTCGTATATGACTTCTTAAAACACTTTTCTCTGATGTAGTATAATCACATAAATTGCATGGCAATGAATTTTCTTTAGTATGTGTTCGTATATGTCTTTTTAAATAACTTTTTGCTGATGCGGTATAATCACACAAATTGCATGCAAACGGACGGTCGTTAGTATGCGACTGCAAATGTATTTGTAAATTACTTTTTCGTAAGGCGGCATAATCACACAAATTGCACGAAAATGGACGTTCATTAGTATGTATTCGTATATGTGTTTTTAGAATACTTTTGCTTGAAGCAGAGTATTGACACAATTTGCATGGAAATGGACGTTCCTTGGTGTGCGACAGCAAATGATCCTTTAGAGCATATTTTTGTAACGCGCAGTAATCACATAAACTGCAAGCGAATGGACGTTCGTTAGCATGCGACTGCAAATGTCTTTGTAAATGACTTTTTCGTGAGGCGGTATAATCATACAAATGGACGTTCGTTAATATGCGACTGCAAATGTAGTTGTAGATAACTTTTTCGTGAGGCGGCATAATCACACAAATTGCATTTAAAAGAACGTTCGTTAGTATGCAGCTGCAAATGTCTTTGTAAAGAACTTTTTTGTGTGACGGTACAATCACACAAATTACATGCGAATGGACGTTCGTTAGTATGCGACTGCAAATGTCTTCGTAAATCATTTTTTCGTGAGGTGCTATAATCACACAAATTACATGAGAATGGACGTTCGTTAATATGCGATAACAAATGTAGTTGTAGATAACTTTTTCGTGCGGATGTATAATCACACAAGTTGCACGCGAATGGACGTTCATTAGTATGCAACTGCAAATGTCTTTGTAAATAACGCTTTTGTGATGTCTTATAATCACACAAATTACATACAAATGTACGTTCGTTAGTATGCGCTTGCATATGGACTTCTAAAAGACTCTTTGTAATGCGGTATAATTACACAAGTTTACATGTAAGTGGACGTTCGCTAAAGTGAGACTGCATATGTCTCTGTAGATAACTTCTTTGTGATACCGAATAATTAAATACACAAATTTTATTCAAATGAATGTTCGTTAGTATGTGTTGATATGTATTTCTAAATCATTTTTCTTAACCGGTTTATATACACAAATAGCATGCGAACGAACGTTCGTTAGTATGCATTCACATATGTACTTTTAAGTCGCTTATTATTAATGCATAATAATCACGCAAGTTGCATAGAAATGGACGTATGTTGCTATGCGTTCTGACATGTGTTTATAAATGATTTCTTCGTGATGCGGTATAGTCACAAAGATTGCGTGCGAAAGGACGTTCGTTAGTATACATTCATATGTGTTTTTAAAGTACTTTTTCTGATGCAAAATGATCATATAAATTGCATGGGAATAGACGTTCGTTAGTATGCTTTCGTATATGTGTTTCTAATGACCTGTTTGTGAGACAGAATAATCACACAAATTAGATGCAAATTGACGCTCATTAGAATGCAACTGCATAAGGGTTTGTGAACATTTTCGTAATACGGTGCAACCATACAAAGTGCACGGAACTAAACCCTTGGTGGTATAATTTTTTTATAGTAGTTTGTTTTGTAGTTCGGAATAATCACACAAATTGCATGTGAATGAACTTTCGTCAGTAAGCGAAACCACTAGACTTTTACCGAATGCAGAATAATTCCGTAATTTACATGCCAACGAATGTTCCTTAGTACGTGACTATGTTATATATTTGTAGTTCACTTTTTTGTGGTGCAAAATTCACAAAAGGGATGGGGTTTAAGGACGGGACGTCACAGGTCTTACTAGGTCAATGACTGCTGATGCACCGTGATCACATTAATTGCTTCTCGATGCAAATAGCATATTTCAATAATTTTCTATTTTTGTGTTGATTTAGTTGAATGCTCATATGGGTATTTTCTTTTAATATCAACACATTTTCTGTCAATAGTAACTATATTATATTTTCCAGAATACTTATTCCTTCAAAATTAGCTATCGATCGTGTCGTACATGTGATTGTTGAAAGAACTAAATACATAAAATTAGTTGTACAATAATTTAAAGCATCTTAATTTTAAATACATTATTATTGTTATTATATGGATATTAATTTATCTTAGCGTGCTTTCATGTATGCTATTGTTGAACCAATAATTAACAGAAAAAATGTTTAATACCGTACAACCGCTTCACTTTGATCATTCTGGATATGGATGTGCTATTATGTTTCTTTACCTGAAAATATTTGACAGGCATCTTAGTTCCTGGTGGGGCCGTAGCAAGAGGTCTTTGAAGAAGCAAACATTGCCCTAAAATGCTATATAATTTAAGAGAAAAAAAATTATATTCGGGTGTTCACTGTTACACGTACTATAGTCAATTCAAAATAACTTTCGATTAGCTTCACAACTGGATAAAATGCTGCATTGCTAATGTTTTAATTCTGCAGATAAAGGTTGTATTAAATGTGCATACTCTAGGAATGCAGGCAGCGGTATATCTGATAACAATGACACGTTCCATAAATCAAAATAAAATGTTTGGCAGTGTATTGACATACAAAAGAGTAATAATTTATTAACCTTCTTCTTGATAACGTAGTTATAGTTTATCTTGCATCCCACAATTTAGGATAACAACAAGTAGTTTGGCACTCAAAATTATTGTAGTATTACTAAAAAGTGAGGTTCTTAAAATTTACAATACTTCATTAAGTATTTGAGGTTATGAACTGTTGATGGTTTTAAATATAAACAACATATTTATAAATAGTTTATTAACTTTAACAAGTAAGTAAATACGTTCAATATAAAATATACACAAAGTTTGGATTTTAGTTGAACTAAAGTCTTGGATACAACTTTCAAATTTGTACCAACAAAGCCTTTAAGGGGAAGATATTAATTTAATCTTAATATATTTCAACGTTGTTAAAAATGTTTTTTATACTTCACGTTGAAGTGTTCCGTGGTGTTTCTGTCGTTTTCTCATTAGTTGATAATTATTACAAATATTAGAGTGTACATTTCGATATTCGAAGGTATTTGTTAGTAGCTCAGTAACCACTTCCAGGTTTCTGAACGCATTCCGGGTTGTCAGAATTTAGAGAAGAAGGAACGCATGCGTATGGGCATCGAGCTGGTCGACAGGTTTAAAAGATACTTTGTTTCGAGTTTTCAAAAATGGCAGGTCGAAAAAAGCTTCCACTTGGTTGGTTTTATTAAAGGTAATGTTTTATAAATTGATAATGTCTTGGTTATTTAACGTAATCTGATCACATCTTTGTAATCAGAGCGTTGTTTTGAATGGATGTTGATATTTATTGTAAAACCTTTGGTTATTTAATCATTGAAGGAAATATTTATGTGTTACCAGTTGCTTTGGCTTAGAATTTGATGTTAGTTGCTTTATATATAAATAGATGAGTGTGGTTTGGTTTAACAACTGAAAACTAATATTTATTTATTCGTCTAAATTGTTTATTTTAATATCTAAATCAGGATAAACTAATATTTATTTATTTGAAATAATGTTGATTTTGTATTTAAGGCAGAGTTGGAACTACAATTGCGTTGCACATATTGCAGAATAAATAGCAGGGGTGCCATTACTGTAATTTTACGACAATTAATGATGAACACTGACATCATATTGATTCAAATTGTTAGGCAGGTTTGAATATGAACAGTTATATTTCTAGGTTATATTTGTTTTGGTTTTAAGCTAGAAATTGATTTAACCATAAAGTTGTGTATATTTTTTGTTTGTAATTTGCAATGTCAGGATGTGTTGAATTTTTAAAGGTACGTTTTAATCGATGCTATCATAATAAATAATTTTTAACGTTTGCTTACTAGATCCCATATATTTAACTAACATGCTTTTATATAAACATTTAACGCCTGAAGCTGGGCTTTGTATTTGTGCTATAAAATTTTGATATGTTTTTGCTGCGTACATGTTTTATAATGTTTGATATTTGTGATACATTTGACATTCTTATTTTGTGTGTAATTATTTTATTTTCAGCATATTAACCACATATTCAAATCCACTGCTTACATCGCGGTTTAAACTTAATGATATGTTTGTTGTTTTTGTTTATCCTATTATCTAGCCGATGTGCCTATACAATTAACTAGTATTTAACATTTGTGATAACTGTTGTGATGTAATTAAATTGAACCTCCGGTATGACCGACTTTCACGTGCCTTACGCGTTTGCATTTATGACTATGTGGGAGATAGTCTATTCAATAATAAGCGCCTTTTTAATTATGCGCAATTATACCATAAGTTCATTTCAGCGATTCATGTTGTCTTGTCAATGTACTTGTAGTTGTACTCTTGCAAATAATAGGTAGTCGGCTAGCCTTTGTGAAATATTTTGTAACACGGGCTGGAAACTGTTAATGTATGTATGTGGGCGTGTGTGATCGAGCCTTATTGAATATTACTAACATTTTATGTACGTGCAGAGAGAGAACATTGGTAATCAAGGCAGATTTTACCTTCCTGGTGTTTCTCTCTTTCAACTTTAGTTGGGTAGTATGGATATACAACCTCAGTACCTAACAGAAAAGACTAGCTAGTTTACACTTACGTTTCTTCAGTTGTCATGTGTGTTATGCCTTGGTGACAGTTGACATCCCGTTAAATTCAATGTTGGTGATCTGGGTATCTGTGCGTTACCCGTCCTTGTCGAGATGTGCCAAATGCAGTTGGAAGTGTGAGGGCAGTTTGGGGTTTTCTCTGCCGTGCTCTTTTTTCAATCGCCCAGGTTGAGTACGACACTGTTTGCTTTGAATTTCAATTTTATTTCTTTAATGCCAATGACCTATTTAGTGGTTATTATTTCGATTAAAAGTCCGTTAGGTGAATACTGTAGTTTTATTTCAAACTTTTCCACCTTAACGCCATCTTCCCAGTGTGAATTTGGGGTTACATTATAACAACACAACGTAGGTGTCGTCGAGCCACTGCCACTAGATGTTACATCATGGAACCCGCTGTGCTGTTCATAAAGGGCGTTTGGTCAGCCTTCAGGTCGGTTATAACGTAAAGCAACTAAACCAAAATTAAGTAATACTCAAAAATGTATTTAATTCATTAATATATTACTTAACAAATGTATATTTATATTGCGCCAAAGCTGTAGAGCAATTATAAATTATGCTTCATCATTCCACAGATAGTCGTCGTTCTTTTCACTATCTACATTGATAATCAACGGTAGTGCATCTTCATAGTCAAATGCTATTTCACTATCCCACCAAAGTTGTATCTGTTTTTCTGTATGGCGGATTGTGCTTGCCCACACATCATGTGTTACAGTCGCAAGAGCTTTCCTCCGTGTAGATAGTGACTTCTCAACTGAGGTACCACTGTATCCAACGTAATCCCTATAATAATTTTTTGCTATACTCCAGATGTGTTCTATGGAATTAAAAATACAGTGGTATAGTGGAAGTCTGAAAACCGTGTGACCGTAGCGTTCAACCGTTTGATCAGCTGCATATATAACCTTAGGCTTATTCCTAGAAATACAAACAATAAGAAAAAGGCTATGTAAAATTGTGCTATCGTAACAAATATTATTCTCTTGTAGCCACTTTTGAATATCAGCTTTTTTCCAGGAACCTCTTGGTGCCTTATTGATTTGCGTACTATGGTAGCTACCATTGTCCATTACGATAGTCGATGGCTTGCATAGATTAATTAAAAGCTGATATTTAAACCAACGTAAAAAGTTTTCCTGATTCATTTCGCCATGGTAGCCACCCTCTGTGGTTTTTGTAACAAAGACGAGTTCGGAATTAAGAATGAATCCGTTTTCATTATATATCTAATAAAGGAATCTATACTTAGCAAAATTTTATATTTTTATAATTATTAGTATTACCGTTCACCACCAACAGTAAACTTTTTAACACTGCTAGCGTCAGAATCATGCCACGATTTTCCAATACCGCTATTTTTAAAAATCCAGCTTTCACCAACAAATACAAACCGCCGTAGCCCCTCTCTTTAAGCTTGATAATATTGTCTTAAAAATGTCACCCTTTTTGAAACGACATTATGCACTTCCATCAATCCACGACGGGGATCATTCTTGTTATATTGAAATCCAATATTCTTTAAAATTGTCCACAAATAAGTTCTACCGCCTTTGAATAAGTCTTGATAAAAATTATTTATTATCTTTCCGCGTCACTATAAGACAAAGGTAAACAGCAACTTAACTCCGTAGATTAGACACAAATTGACGACGCTTTTATGATGTTCGTAAATCACGCAGTCAGATAGTAATTTATCGTTAAATACAGACATTCTTGTAAATTCTTACATCAGCCGTGAATAATTCTAGAGAAAAAAACTGGAATAGTATGTAAACTGTGACGCAGTTAGATAATTTAATATAAAAAACGAAACTTGATTAGAGCGATTCATTCAAGATTTAAGATTTATTAATTCGGGATTTGTCACCAAGTAATATGTAACGTTGAATAACGATTTGAATGCATAAGTTTAGCCGATTTATAATATTACGATATGCAGTAAGCACCATAGAACTTTGCATAAATATGAAACATAAATTTGAGTAGTTTCAAACACAGAAGTTATCGAATACGATTATTAGATTGAACATCATTTCTTTTGTAAAAATACTATGGAAGTTGGACGTTCTTCAATTCAAAAGCTACTCCGAAGTTAATTAATTAAAAAAATAAAAGAATATGCACTTTTGGTAACTGATATTCTAAAAGTAGATTTGAGATAGTATAAACAAACTGGTAAAATGGGATTTAACGTCAATGTAAAATGGAAAAGGAAAGGATTTAATATCATTAATTTGGAAATGAAATTTTGATAAGCGCTGTTTTTTGCAAGTATTAAACCTTGGTTCTCTGCTTGTTAATTATAAAAATAATTGAAAATGTTGCAATTTAAATTTAGAAGTACTTATTTTATTATTTGTAAAAGGAATAATTTGAATCAAATTTTGAGATCAAAGTTTATTAAATAGACTATCTGTCAATGATTTTTGGCCAAACACTCTTACAGGTGTGGGAATAAAGGATAGGTAGGTTCTCAGCCTATTTGTGTATATGTGAGTAAATATTAGGTAAAAATTTTGATTATTTTTTGTATGAACTGTAACTGTGAATTGTTTTATAAACTGTTTTGTATGAAAGAAAAATGTTTAGAATGTGTAGATGTTTTCTTGAGATTGCTGTGCTTTATTTCATTTTGTAAATTCCATAACTTTCGTTGAACTAGCCAGGCGAAGAAAAGAAAAGGTAGGTATGATAATAATTTCAAACTTACAATTTGTTGTACTGTTGTCACAGCACTCTTTTAGCGGCAAACCAAAGTTCGGCCGTGTCAGAGCACCGTTTTAGCGACGCCCAACGTGCGGCAGTGTTACAGCATTCTTTTAGTGCCGCTCCAAAGCGATGCGTTATCACAGCTATGTATATATATATATATATATATATAAATATATATATATATATATATATATAAACAACTGATTTAATTGAATTCTTGGGATACACTCGTTCTACCAGATAAAACTACAGCGTCAAATTGTAATTTTTATTCAACGTTTCGGCATTGACTTTATATCGTTTTCATAGACTGAAAAATTTAATAAAGATTATTACAATTATATTCAAACAGTATAGCTATGTACTTACATAAATTACTATGACTTAAACCTGATTTAAACTTAACAAACAACACTTATTCATGACATGCAACTTGGTTAAATTTTTAAAAAGAAATTACGGCAACACAATTAAAATGTAACATAGTCAATTGAATAAAATAAATAAATAAAGTAACATTTAATAACATGCATTTAAACCTAATCAAACGACGCAACAAGCATAACTATACTAATCCTATTTAATACTCGATCATGTTGTCACCTGGTGATTATAGTAAGTCATAATCTAAAACCTGTATCTTAATGGTTTAATGGACAAATGGAACACACTAATAAATAAAGCACACGACACATAATACATAATTAAACATTTCAACACTGTTTGCGAAAATGACCGATATTAAACTTGTAGAGCGCAGAGTAGACCGTGTTTAAGTTGTTCATATCCACTTTGTTATTCAGTGGATTCGATTGTTGCTGAATATGGAAAGATTGCAAAAAAAGTCTCTTAGAATAATTAGATTCTATATCTAATATAGTGGTGTTCTCAAAATCCGCTGTATGTTTAGTATTGTACAAATGCGACGCAAGAGCACAATTAGATTTTCCAATCCTGGCATCACTTTTGTGTTGTATGATGCGGTTCTTTAGCCACTGTTTTGTCTGAACAACGTACGTTCTTTTGCATCTACATTGTATTTTGTAAATAACGTTGCTACACAAAGACTTATCTGTGCTATCTTTTATTTTTATAAACAAACTACCTATCGATTTTTTATAGGCGCATGCGATAAACAAGTTAGGTTGCTACAAAATCTTGGCAAGTTGAGGTGTTAGATTTTGAATGTAAGGTAGTTTCCTGAATTTTTTCACTCCTGATCGATCTAGTGCTGAAATTGGTAGATGTTTTTTATACAATAATCGTTTTATAAAAGGTTTGGGATATGCATTATTCACCAAAGTAAATTCTAAAAGTTTTAAATTTTTATGAAGCAAGTCTGGCTTGCATATTCTGGTAATACGATGTTTTAAACCAATAATAGTGTTAATTTTATAAGCGAGCGTATGGTTGGAGTGAAAAAATAACTTTCCGAAGGAAGCCAAAGACTTCTGAAGACTTATACACACCATTAAATGGTGCATACAGACATTTAATCAGCGTTCAAGTTTAATTCTGGCTCCACAGCAACCATGAAGCCATCCGAAGCCATCCTAATCGTTAAACCATTCAATTTCACTTTTCATATGATGTAATTTTGGAATTGATAATGATCTTGCTTATGTTTATTAAACAATTAACTAAGCCAAGCCTACTTGTTTTTAAGACGCCGCCCCCGTGAACGATAACAAATGGGGTCCAACGTGATTGGGCCGTCTTTATTAAAAGATTTTGCAAACAGCGCGCTTGCAAGAACCGCCATCATGCCCGAGACGAGGAGTCAAACCACGTCCAACGTCCAGCCGGACACCAACCAACCGCCTCCAACCCAAGAGGTCACTCAACCAACAGTTCTGGGACTGCAACAACTCAGTGGCGCTTAACAAACACAACCAATCGACAAAATGGACACAATTAAAACGCTCGTGGAAGATTTGTACCACGTCACCACCGCCACCCCCGAAGCAGAGAAACCTACATTCTCTGGCACTTTTATGAAGGATCCCACAGAATTCCTCCAGCAGATGAAAGCGATGAATGGATGTACCGACAACAACTTTCCTAGGCCAAGTAGCCACATGGTGGGAAGTATACGCCGTGTTCCAGCCACCTATATCGAGTTCCGAAGATTATTTCTGAATAAGTACGACAGTCCAACCAGGAACTCGGGAAACGGCACCCCGACCGAGCCACGCCAGACTACAGTCCGGTTGGGCAAAACGAACTGGCACGATTAAATATCACCGACAATGACCCACTACCAAGAATCACCGTCACAATACAGAAAATAAACTTCGACGCATTACTAGATACAGGAGCATCGACGAGCATGATAAGGGAAGATTGCATACCCACAGGTGCACGGGTTGAACCTTATCATGCCTCCGCCTGTCTAGTCGAAGCAGGGAGAGAATTGGCAATCAAAGGCAAGTTCCGCACGCCATTCACCCTGGGACGAGTGACGGACCACGAAACATTCTTGGTAGTCGCAAACCTCGCTGAGGATGTCATCCTGGGCGAATATTGGCTGCTACGCCGGAAGGTGGTGATGGATTACGAACAAGACTCCATTCATTTCGGAGCACATAATCGTAACACACTCCACTAAAACTTTACACGCAGATCACGACCTAACGACACAGCCCGTGTCGATCCGCCCAATGTTGTGCAGGGCGCACAACCAGAAAGGCATACCTGTGGACAGCTGTCCCAAGAAAAGGTGCCCTTTTGAACACAATTATCTCAACAAGCAGCAAACGACCATGGAAGAGTCCAACGCCGCCACACGACGGTGACGCCCGTCGCCGCCAACAAACCACCCACACCAACTGCAATTAAGCAGTTCGCAGACGAATTCTTGCCCAACAGCCTTCGGAAGAATTCCCACCAGTGATCAATGGGTCAGCACAGTCTACTGCCGCCACTGGCACCAGCCCATTATCACCGAATATCGAAACATGCAGACCACGAGCTAACTACACAGCCCGCGTCGCTCTGCCCAATTATGTGAAAGGTGTACAACCAGAAAGGCATACCTGTGCATGGATATCCCGAAAACAGGTACCCCTTCGAACACAATCATTCCATCCAGCAGCTGGCGATCATGGTGAAGCCCGACGCCGCCGCACAAAACGTAAACGCCGCCACAAACTCAGGTATTTTGACAACAAAGACCCCGCCGCCTCTTCGCAACAACATAGCTACGCTACCATAATCAGCGGGGGGGGGGGGTGTTAACTCTATCATCACAAGCAAAGCACTGAACGAACTGCGAATGTAACTTTGACTATATCCGAGTACACGTGCTGGAAATAAAACAACCCAAAAATTCCAACTAAGTTTTATTCTAATAAAATTTGAATAATCTTTGTTCACAATCAAAAATCGACAACGCAATTCATTGGTTAAAAACCTGATAAACGTTTTTCAACACAGGAAGGATAGCAACCAGAACTGTAGAAATATAATTTCGAATTCTGCAGAAGAAATCCTAGTGCTCATCATAGCCTGGACTCCTCTCCTCTGCAGTGCTCTCCATAGTCTGCAGGACCTTTCCAAGCAGCGCTCGCCATAGCCTGCTAAATCCTAACGGTGCTCATCATAGCCTGCGTCCTATCCAAACGTTACCCTATCCGCCGCCGTACCTGGGGGCCGTCATCATAGTTCATTAATCCATAATTAACAAACACGTATGAACGTTAAACTCCGTTTCATACTTCACTGAGCAGTCGTTATTGTGATTGCATCTGTCAAGCTCTACCACAGGTATGACATCCCCGTAGAAGCATCACCCCACAAAGCCTGCCGAAGAAGCTCAGAAGATGACCGAAGACCTTTTGAATCCTCTTTTTTTGTATATACTGTAAATTAGTAGTTTTTAAGTTCATATAATTTCATTTCATAATTTCTTTTAACGTAACATTGACCCAACACCAAAAACACGAAGCCCACCGAAGAGATCCAAAGACTACCTAAGATGTCTGGACCTCGTCGACCTGTATATATGTCCTAGTCATCATTGTTCAAGTTCACGCTGGGCCTCATAAGCAACTTTCGAAGCTTTCCGAAGGAAGCCGAAGACTTCTGAAGGCTTATACACCCCATTAAATGGTGCATACAGACATTTAATCAGCGTTCAAGTTTAATTCTGGCTCCACAGCAACCATGAAGACATCCGAAACCATCCTAATAGCTAAACCATTCAATTTTATTTTTCATATGATATAATTTTGGAACTTATAATGATTATGCTTATGTTTATTAAACAAGTGACTAAGCCAAGCCTACTTGCTTTTAAGACGCCGCCCACGTGAACGATAACAGTTTAAAGTGGAAAATGTAAACTTTTCCTGTTTAGAATATATTGTTGTATGCTGAAACATCCTTGTGTAGTTTGGACAACTATGGCGCAGAGAAAAACACCTAAAAATTCTGTCTGATTTAACTTAAAAATTAATTTAGCACTTAAAACTCAAATCCTCGGAGAAAAGCTTGTTAATAAGTGCCTCGTACTTATAATTGCGTTGGTACGTAAATTAAACCACTTAAACCTGACCCACTTCCTAAAATAGTCTCCCAAAACAGTTTAAAATTCACAACAAAAACCCCCCCCAAAAACACACCTTCATCTATATTGCACGTGCATCAAAAGATCCAGAACACAGTTGTATAAAGTTCAGTAATTACTTACAAAAGTCCTTCTTCGCGTGATAAAATTCGGAAAAATTCCGTAATCGTTTGTCTCTACGTTCTTGCTTCTTGATGCCCTTGTTAATTGTTTGTGGTTTGCATTTTATAACTAAACTTATTTTAAGAAACTTAAATAATAAAATTAGTTTAATTACGGACTACATCGCTTGCACGTCTGTTCACAGCGACGTCTACAATATCAGGACTATGAAAAGTACAATGTAACCAGATTACTAAGGTCCGGTTTTTCAATCGAAGGTTAACTGTTTGTTACTGGTTAATTACTAGTTAACTATTAGTTGGCGTTTTTCAATTATTGGTTAGGAACAAACTAGGAGTTAACTTGTAGTTTACTTTACCGGTATCTTAAGTATGGGTTAACTTACAGTTTGTTGTGTATTCTATAGAAAATATATACAACAGATAGTTTTGTGCTCTAAAAGTAAAGTGTTTCTACACGTTAAGATTTAATAGTTGTTCTTTTGTAATCATCTTTAATAAATAAAGTCAAATTCCAGTTGTTTAAATACGTCATCAGCTCAGCTATATAACCTAAAACAATATATAATGGATTTTTATGATGCATATAATTTAAATGCTTATAGTAGTGATGAAGAACCTACACGACCAAAGAATATACGATATAGACCAAATTTTTTCTATGAATATGACCAAAACGACTTTTTTGATAGCTTTAGACTCTCTATTAGAACTGTAGAAAGGCTTTTGGAAGAAGTTGAACATGTAATTTCATATCCAACAAATAGGTAAGGTAATATTTATTTAAATAAAAAGCATTATGTCAAATTGATGTTTTAGGAATGACTGCTTATCTGCTGCACAATAGTTGCTATTAACTTTAAATTTTTATGCAAATGGGTCATTTCTACGGACAACTAGAGACTTTTGTGGTGCCAGTTAAACAACTAGTTGTAAAACAGTCAAAAGAGTTAGTGTGGCACTAGCACGACTTCGACCACAATCTATAAAAATGCCCCAATCGGATGAAGAAATAACAGATATTCGTCAACGTTTCTACAATATTGCTAAATTTCTTAGATGCATTATGGAGAGAGTCTTCTTGTCGGCGACGGTGGATATGCAGTAAAACCATATTTAATAACACCATTATTACAACCTAGAAATGATATCGAAACACTATTTAACGAGTCGCAAATTCGAACAAGAAATTGTGTGGAAAGACAATATGGTGTATGGAAAAGACGATTTCCATGTCTTGCGATGGGTTTACATGTAAATCTAGACACTGCCCAAGCGATTGTTGTAGCAACAGCTGTATTGCACAATATCGCATGTAGTGAAAATGAAGAAATTCCTCCAGTTAATGAAGAGCAGGAAGCTGCTATCAATTTTAACAATAATATTGATGTTGCTGTAGTTCAAGAACAACGTGTTGGTGCAAATAATGCAAAAAGACATAATTTAATCAATTATTACTTTTCTACATTGTAAATTATTAGTTAATGTAACAATAGAAATAAAACATACATAAACAAGCTAAAATTATTACTACAATTACATTAAAATTATAGGTTACATATGATAATTATTCCTAAAGAAATCAATTTAAACAAAAAGCCCTAATTATCTAAATATAATAGATCTTAAATACTACATACACATCGAAACTATTCTATATATATTGCTGTAATTCTCCGCCCCTCCTTGTTGCGTCAGATTTCAATTGCTGTAGTACTCCCACACGCTTGAGCAGCCGGATGTAATAAACGTCCAGCTGAACGCCACCGCTCTATGTTTTTTTCAAATCTTCTAATTTAATTATGCCACGGCTAGTCCTTTTTAATTTACACAAAGTGCACAACGCTACGATGATCAATTTTCATTTACCCCTTTAACTCTTACCTGTGTGAATTGATGAAACGAAGTCAACCAATTCATTCGTATAATGAAAGGAAATCATATTTACACTTCACAATTTTTGTAATCCTTTAAATACACCCTTGAATCAATCAATATTATATGGATCATTTATCCCAAAATTTATATCCTTTTAATTTGATTTAAAGTCACCAAAAACAACACCTTTTACAAAAAATCTGGAACGTTCAAGACCTTTTTATGATTATTACGTAAGATTCAACGTATTCAATATTCTTACAAGTTTTAGAGATAATTAATATATTCAGTGTTAAAATTTAAATTTGAAAAGATTTCTTAAAACTAGGTAGCCCTGACCTGTGATATTTTGATAAGTTGTTGCGTGTTGTGGATCAACACCCCTTTATTATCTTCAATCAAAACCCAATGCTCTGCTTTGTACTCCTTAACGTATGATTGAACCAATAATCCAGTACGGTTACCCCTTGTTTCCAAAATTCACCTCGTGCTTTATTCTATATTTCTCTTTATACGCCTTAGACCTCTTCACTTAAATACCACTTGAAATTCGTAGATTTCTTAGTATTATGAATTTCTGAATTATTCCACTTATCGTCGTGAATTAGAATTAGATTAGAAGTGTATTAGAAGTGGACTAGAAGCATATTAGAGTTGGACTAGAAGTGGACCAGAATGCCAGCCTTAGGACTATGGATTAGAAACCCTATATCATTATAAACATTTAATTTAAATTAATTACCCATTTCTACTCACGTTTTCTGAAAAAACGGCAAAAGCTTTTTCATGTATTCTTAACGCAATTCTTACACAACACTATATTTCACTATAATATAAAATTTATTTATCTGACGCGTAAATATTTGATTAAGAGTATTGTGGATTCAACGTGCTTCAAATCAAGACTGACTGTTTCTTATCATCTCTGAGCGCTATATAGCTTTTGCCCCCTACATTTGGATTGGTTTTCCAAGCAGCCCTGCAAATTGTTGCGACCAACCATATTTGTCTTGGACATTCCTAGTATGTTTTCAAGCTGATTTCTGATTAAACTATTTTGGAGTTCCGTTTCATGCTGTTATTTACTATTGTTTTACGATCTTTGATCGCCTTATTATTGTTATCGTTGCTGGACTTTTAGCTTAAGTCTGTTGTTTTGTGTAGACAAAGCTTTTGGAGAATTGTACAAAAATAAATGATGTAACACGAGTGCTGTTTTCGTTTATGTATTTATTTAAACTCATCTTTGAAAGTGCGTTTTCTTATCAAAGCGCTTATTGTTCCTTCTTTCTTACAAGCGTAATTGCATGAAGATTTACTTATCTTCTGCGTATCTGTTTTATAAGCTTGTTGAACACTTCTCAACGTAGTTTAATTACATGTATGCTTATTTCTCTGCTGAATACGCGTCATATTATTGGAAGATATGCTTACTGGCATTGATTAAAGTTAATTACGGTCCATATACAGGGTGTCAAATGCCTGCTATTTACATAATGTGCAAATTATTTATTTTCCTGCTAAATAAATGTAGTATTCTGACTCCCATTGCTATTTACAGTTATTACGCGACCCTTGCTACTCAGTACACCCCTAAACAACCCCTTATCACAGCAATATAAACTACTTTAATAACTTTTTATTTGCAAGTTCAATTTGTTTTTTTAGAAGCACTATCCGCAAGTCATGTTCCTCTAAAAAATTTTGTCTTTGAAGCTTTACAAACTCCAGCTTTTTCTGCACTAACTGTTATCCGATGAAAACATACCTTTTAAAACCATTTCTTTTAATCAATAAAGATGTAGGTTTCTGATCTAAAAGAGTTGTGCTTATAGCATTACCAGCACCTATAATGTTTAATACATACTCTTTTCTTTGTTTAATCTTAATTTGTTCGAAAGTGACATTTTTAGAGTTTTTGATAAATATGATGACCAATCATGATGCTCGTCTTGATCATCAGCTTCAACTACCTCAAACAATGTATCTACAAAAATTTGTATTAGACAAGCAATTAGTAATATAATAAAATCAACAGCATGGGCTGTTTATATAGTAAGTCTAGGACCACTTGCTTTTACGTACTTTCAGGATTTACAAACGATAGTTCTCCAATCTGCACATCTTCTGAACTGTCTAGGTCAGTTTTATCATCATCGGCAACTAAAAATACCATCTTAATAATGTTTAGTAAGTAAAACTGTTATAATTACCAGGTATAGTGTCGTCATCATCGTACTCATTATGTAATCCTTCAACCTGTTCCGAGATGAGATCTCTTATTTTATTGTCTATATCGGTCAACTCAATTGGAGAAAAAGGTCCGCCCCCAGTTTTCAGTAAGTTTAACTTATCCAGGAAAAATTTCTGTTTTGTTTTTTTTAAATTAGCGTACTTTTCCTTCAAGTTTTTTGAAGATCGAAATAAATTTCTGCCGCATTTGCTGTTAAATTTAGCCTCAATCTTTTTCCAAATTGCCTCATTCTCGATCCATGTAGTGTTACCGCTTCTTTTACATTCGACAATGTGCTTGTATTGTTCTACTAGTTGGACCAACAGGTGCTCCTCCTCCAAAGTAAAGTTGATACATTTTTTTGCCATTGTACTTATTATTAATGGATAATGTATACCTATGTATTTCATTAATCAGATATAATGTTAACTTACCTTATATATTTGATTACAGATAATAATAATTTTGTTTAATGATACACGTACCTAATCCGCAAATTCGAGGTTAACTGTATTATGTGACGTTTAGGCTCCTGTAGCTCTAATGTATATGACAAATAGTTGAAATGTCCAATAACAAGGTCTACCAATAGTAGACAAAGTTAATAAACCACATGTTAGCTTCTCATCGCTATGAAAAACGCATTTCATAGATCACTGCAGGTTAACTTCTAACTTGTGGTTTACTAACCCGGGAGTTAACTACAGATTGAAAACCGGGTCTAATTGTTATTTAATTAACCTAGAAATTGGACAAAGTAGGGCAAATTTATTAATTATTTTCTGGCCAGTTAAGAAATGATAATTTATTAACTTTTTAATGTTTTAAATTGACTATGGTTCAAAATGTCCTTTATAATAGAATTTAGGTGGTGTTGATTCATTTTTAAAACGCGCTGCATCTTGTAAAACAGGCTCCATCAGCCTCTCAGCACTAATAAACGAAAAATACGAACCTGGAATAAGCACCTTTCAAGCGGAAAGTTGCTTGAAGATGTTGTATTTGTAAGTAGTTGGAACATTAATGAATATTAAATACATTAACAAGTTGTATATTATTAATTTAAAACAGGAATCGAACATAAGAGAGATGCATTTTATTGTACATTGTACTTATCTATATCTGGTAGTGTCTCTGTCGCCTCACTCCTAGGTGCAGACAAATGCTTAAAACTAAAGTGAATCAGTTATATAACATTTCCCTTCCTTGCAAAAGAAAATACAAAACTTATAAATCTAACCTAATTGGCGCTTTCTTAATTCTACTTGACCGACGAAGAACATTTTCCTCACTCTCCGCTAAATGTGTCGTAGCGCTCACCTCACTTTCACTGTTGTCTACAATTGGTTCACTATTAACCTGAATGTTCTTATTGCTACTTAAACTAACATTCTTAGAACAGTTGTAATTACAATCAGGAGAATAGGAATTACATATTCGGTTGGTGTGTAATCACCAATTTTACGCAATTGATTAATGTGTCTTTTCCATTGACTTCCATCGTCTAACTGAATATCATAATTAAATAAACCATTCCTACTAATTACAGCACCAAAAATCCACTTATCGTTTGAACTATAATTTTGTGCTGCTACCTTGGTACCTACATCTAATTCCCTGTAGTTCATGGGTAATATTGTTTTGTTATTTTGATTATGTTTTTTTATTAGATCCAATCTCGCCCAAACATGAGAAAAGATGGAGATTTGTTGGTTATGGTATGTGGCATTTTACGGTATTGCAAAAGCATTTTAGCTAGTTCATAATCACGAGAATTATTTTCATATTTAATTGATCGTAATGATTGTTTTAGGGTTTGTACCAACCTTTCGGCTTGACCATTGGTCGCAGGGTAATACGGAGCTGTACGTTTATGAATTATACCGTTTTCTTTTAAAAATTGTTGAAATTGGTAGGATGTAAATTGTGTACCATTATCTGTGACTAACGTTACACATAACCCGAATTGTGAAAAGATTTTTCTAAAGATTTTTATGGTATTTCAGTTGTAATAGTTTTCATTGGATGTATTTCTGGCCATTTCGAGTATGCGTCGATAACTAGTAAATAGTATGTGCCATTAAATGGACCAGCAAAGTCAGCGTGAGTGCGTTCAAATGGTTGTTGAGGTGCTTCCCATGGATGTGATACCTTGGGTGGAACTTTTGCTACTTTATTACAAGCAAAACAATTCCTTGCAACATCCTCAATATCCTTGTCTATATTTAGCCACCAGCAGTAGCTGCGGGCCAATCCCTTAATTTTTATGACACCAAAGTGTGCATAGTGCAATTCATTTAAAATTTGACTTCTGTGCATTTGCGGAATAACCACACGTATTCCCCTTAGTATGCACCTATTCTGTAATGTAAATTCACTTTGTTTAATACCAAAAGTAACATTTAGTGGGACCGAAATTCCACTTTCAAGTGCATTTAATAATGATTTTAAATTTGGGTCTTGTAGTGTTGCCTTAGCAATGTCTTACGCAGTGACAGGTAAAGTACCTATCTGTTGAAGCTGAAAAATATCGCACGAATCAAACATTGCTGCGTCTTCAGATTTGATCGGTAAACGAGACATTGCATCTGCATTCCCATGATATTTGGTATTTCTATATCGTATATCATACATAAACCCTTGTAGAAATAAAGCGTAATGCTGCATTCTTGATGCGCTTAGTACCGGAATATTTTTCGTAGAAGAAAATATCCGAACTAATGGCTGATGATCGGTGTACAAGATAAACCGTCGTCCGTATAAATATTGGTAAAAAAATTTTATAGCAAAAATAATGGCATATGCTTCCTTATCAACTTGTGCATATTTTTGTTGAGTGATAATCGTAAGTGTTTGTGAAGCAAACTGCAAAGGTCTTTCTGTTCCTTCTGGGAACACATGAGAAAGAACTGCTCCCACTGCAGTTGGTGAAGCATCAGCTGCAACAACTAGTGGTAATTGCGGGTTATAGTGACATAGTACTTGGTCTTCTTGCAACCTCTTTTTTACGATATTTAAGGCGTTTTCACAACCTTTATTTCATTGAAATTGTACATTTTTCTTTAGTAAATTATATATTGGCGATAGTGCCGAACTCAAATTTTTGAAAAATCGCCCGTAATAGTTTATTAGACCTAGTAAGCCTTAACTTCTGATTTATTCGTAGGTTGTTTAAGGTTCTTTATGGCATCAACTTTTTCAGGTACTCTATGTATTCCCTGTTTGTCGATTATGTAACCACAGTATTGTATATTATTTTGCAAAAAGCTACTTTTGTTTAAATTTACTTTTATATTGTTATTGGCAAGCCTTTGTAAAACTTCCTCTAAACGATGTAGGTGAATTTCGTTGTTAGGACCAGTAACATGAATGTTATCTATAAATGTCGTAACTCCGATAATTCCTACTAGTATTTTTTCTATTTCACGTTGAAAGATTGCTGGTGCAGAAGCTACACCATACATAAGTCGAGTACAAGTAAATAACCCTTTATGTGTATTTAAAGTCAATAAATGCCTATCGTCCGGATGTACGCGGTAAATGTAAATATGCTCGACTTATGTCAATTTTTGAAAACTTCTCCCCACCTGCCATATTTGAAAACAATTCATCTATAGTAGGTAATGGATAACTATCAATTTGTAAATGGGGGTTCAATGTTACCTTGAAATCACCACATATTCTAATTTTACCGTTTGATTTAACAACAGGCACTATTGGTGTTGCCCAATCAGCATGATTAACCTTTTGTATAAAACTTGTTGTAACAAATTATCTAGTTCTTCTTCTACCTTAGGTAATAGAGAAAATGGAACCGTTCGAGCGTTTTTGAAAACAGGTATAGTATTTGGTAATAAAGGTAATCTGGCTTGTACGTTGGGAACTTGTCCAACTCCAGGTTCAGTAACGGATTTGTATTTTTGTAGTAAATCTGAAATACCCTTACTTTGCCCTTCATTATTTAAATTTGCAATTTCAACCCAATTTAGTTTGATTTGGTGTAACCACTCTCTACCTAATAAAGGCTGTCTATCATTTTTTAGAATGTACAAGTTTAATGCCTTTGTCTGATATTTGTATGTAACTTGTACTTGTAAGAAACCTAGCACTTTTACTTCAGTACCACAACTATGTAACGAAATATCAGATTTGTGTAATGTATAGTTTGTAAACAAATCATTGCATTGATTTAAACTCATTACAGACACTGTAGCACCGCTATCTACTTCAACTTCATTAATAGTTAGCGTTATCATCATTTTATCCCCAAACTTACTATGATCATTTGTAGTTAAAGCTAACAAATCATTAATTTCTGAATCATTTTCATCAGTTTCTAAGCTGTTAACCTTGCTTACGTTTTTAAATTTAGTACATACAACTTTTAAATGTCCTTTGATATTACAGTAACTACACACCGAATTAGCTTTTGGGCATTTATTTGCAAAATGCTCAGTATTTCCACAACGATAACATGCAAATTGTTTTACCTTCGCAACGGCCTTTGTTCTACCTCTACGATTGCTGCTAGGTGTAAAATTTGTAATTCCACCATTAGTAGTTTTCTCCTGCCTTCTTCTTGACTGGAGTGTAGCTATTGATGCTTGATTTTTATGTAATTGGTCGGATAACTCAATACTGCTTGCAATTTCCACTGCACGATCCAAGGTTAGGTTTGGTGTTTCTAGTAATCGCCCTTGAATTCACTTGGAATGGAGCCCATACACAAACTGATTACGGACTGCGATCTTTAAAAAATCTCCAAATTTGCAATTTATGGATAGTTTTTGCAAAGCGTGTAAGAAATCTTGAATGCTTTCGCCTTCATGCTGCTTCCTACTATGAAACCTAAAAACTTCCGCAATTTCAAGAGGTGCTGGATTGTAAAACCCGTCCATTAGTGTAACTACCTCCTCGTAACTTTTATTTTCAGGGACTTCAGGAGCCAGCTTATCACATAAAATGTCATAAAAATCGGCACCCATGTAATGTAGTAGATAGGACAATTTAATATTTTCTTGTACATTGAAAACATTGAAAGCCACTTCCAACCGTTTTACCCATCTATTCCATCTACTATTTGTAGCATTAAAAAATTCAACAGTAAAATTTGTTTGTAAGTATTATAATTGCAGGATTTGTAAGATCGGCGTGGCTTGTATTACCAGTATTTGTAGCCATTGTATTATTGTATTAGTATGCTAATGATGTAATAATTTGTATTGAATTGTTGGATACGATTGGTATACTTCGCCTTGTGAAAATTAGAGAATCTAACCTCCAAATTTGCCACGTGCACTAATAATGTAATTTGTAATTGTACTTGCGATTCGTTTTAGATCCTCGTCGCCAGACTGTTGTATTTGTAGGTAGTTGGAACATTAATGAATATTAAATACATTAACAAGTTGTATTTTATTAATTTAAAACAGGAATCGAACATAAGAAAGATGCATTTTATTGTACATTGTACTTATCTATCTCTGGTAGTGTCTCTGTCGCCTCACTCCTAGGTGCACACAAGTGCTTAAAACTATAGCGAATCAGTTATATAACAGAAGACAATGGTGATTTGACGGCCTTTAATTATGACAAGGATAAAAAACTAGTTAAAAACCTCTTAAAGTAAGTTGTTAATTGAAAAATGCAATAGATTTGCAAAATTGTACCTCCAATTTCGCTTTTTCCTTATAATAATCCCTCCCGCAACATTGTAGTTAGCCGGCGAACAGTTAGTGTTACACCTTCAGAGTGTTAACTTAATAAAAAAATTGTCCGGCCGCTATAAAAATCTATTTCACTTCATTATATAGATTGAAGGATGATACTATCTTTATCCATCAATATGTAAAGTGTACGGAGGGGGGGGGGCAAATGCAATCTTAGATTTTACAGATTTCTAGATAATTTCGAGCACGCAACTGTTAGGTTGACAGCTATCGGTGTTTATAAAGTTAAACCAGCTTATAAACAAAGTGGTTCCTGCTGTTCATTACGTTTTTGTGTTTATATTTAATGTTTATGTTAATTTTTTCGTTTATGTATATGTTATGCTTTAGTGTAGTTTGTTGGATTTTAACTAAACAACAGCGCCTTAATATTTTCACTAGAAAAATGCGTTTAAATTTAACTGCAAGTTGTTATATTTTTGACCATTAAGAATTTTATATGAATCAACAACGTATTATCATTATAGTTGAATTGGTAAGTATATATTATCAATGATTTTACATCACTATTAAAAAGTTTGTAACCCTTTACTAAATTTGAAATTTTTGGTGAACGGTTAGACACCTAAACCATATAATGTATTCATTTTAACTATTGCTTGTTTTTAAATTTAAATTTGTCACATATGGTATAATTTTTAAAATATGTATATGTCTTTACAGATTAATTTTATATAATGGTTTTCTGTTTGGTGTGTGGAAATGCTGGCACAGAAGTCGAGCGCATGCATAATTTCCCTCAAAATCTCGAAAAGTGAGTGTTTTTGTATTTAAATCACTATATATAAATAGTTGAATTCTTTTGAAGATCGAAATTGTGGCTGGAAACAGTAGGTATACACTATAATGGGGACTCATTACACACCTCTTTTATTTGTAGCCAACACTTCATAAATCCTTTATTATATATGCAATAACAAAATCTGTCTGTCGTATTGGTATCCCTTAGTTCTGTACTCCACGCAATCGTTCACATCAACAGGCAAAGAAAAATTCCACAGCGCTAGCAGCACGTAAATTAAAAAAATTCCAGAATTTGTGATTTAAACATTGATTCATTTCTGTGTAGAAACTTTGCTCTTTTATTAGTTATCTATTACGCTAAAGCTAAAATGCATTAAGAAACGTAAGGGAGTGACCAACTGTTTATAAGCATGTAATCTATATTATAAAGTGTAGAATTATATCATTCGTTTTTTGGAAATTGTTGGGTTAAAATAGTTTTGCATTAAAATATTACAATTGAATCCACGCAGAATTATTTTGATTAAGTCTTGTTCAGAGATAAGAGTTTATCATTTGTAGTGTTAAAATTGACTGAGGTAAAGTTGAAAAAAACAAATTTGTTGAAACGTTAGATACAACTCGAGACCAAAGCGGAATATGTTAAAAGGTTGCAACATAAAAATGGAAAACCAAACGTTACATTGCATGGTGATTTGATCCTTGAGTTGTATTGGAAGGTTCCAAATAAATTTTTCCTACGTTTATTTAAAATTCTGCGCCTAATGATTTGAATTAAAGCGTTTACCGCCATTTACACCCGACGACATTTGTGGCATCCTCAGTACAATTTTAAACTCTAAGAAAGATGAAAGTATAAAGAATTGAAGTCTCTGGGCCTCTTGCAGCAGGATAAAAATTAGCATTAAGTTGTTCACTGAAGGTTACAGCAATGTGGAACAACAAAACACGTAATTTAAACACGTGCAAAGTGGGCACTTCGTTCATAAACTAAAATACTTAATTATGTGTGTATGTGTTGAACTAGCAAATTTTCGATAAAATTTACTAAAGGGAAATTGTACGGCACCATTCTATCAGGATAAACGAACATACCCTGATCTGTACCATATTAGGCTTGTATAAATTAAACACTTTGAAGGTTACCGAAACGATCATCAGAGCCTAACCAGCGATAAATAAATTTAATACCTGCCAAACTAGGTGCTAATTAAATGTAATTAGATGCTACATTGCAAATTAGGTGCTCGAATAGTTTGGCAGGAAATTAAATTTTAACAAGTGAACTTAAGAACATAGGTACATTGTCAATAAGTAAAAGTGAAACTTTCAACATGCAAACTGAAAAATTAGATATACCAGAATATTAGTTTAAATTAGGTGCTCTTAAAATCAACAAAGTTATAACACTAAAATAACCATCTTATCTTAATAATTAAGATATCATGTATAAGTATATGATTCGACAAAAGTAAAGTCCCATAAAATAATTAGGTGCACTTACGACTGTGGTCAAAAAATACTCAGTTGAAGTTTACTGTCGAAATTAAAACTCAACAAATTAAGTGCACGTAAGGTGTTCGCAAAACATTTTACACTATAATGGTTCAGTCACACGCGTATTAGAATAAGTCCCATTAAATAATTACGGTGCTCTTACGACTGTGGTCTCAAAATACTCGGTCTTAGTAGCGCACCTGTCAATATATCCAGTCGCCGAATTAAGTACTCAAGATTTCGAAAAAATCTGCACTATAACCAAGTCGCGAAGACGCGTACAATAGTAAAGTCCATTGCAGAGGTATGGAATTAAACAAATTCATTATAGTTTAATTTTAATCACTTAATCAGCATGTATTTTGCTTATATTTCAATGTATTTAAATGCATACCATTCAAAATTTTACGTAAATTCTACTCTGCATGTAATATTTCCTAATTTTATCAAAACGTCATGTTTGAGGTGAAGGACGCAAATCTGCCACTTGATATTTAGTATTATTATATTAATATTTTTAATGATAATTTTGAACGTAATAATGTCCCGGGTAATTTTAATACTATATCGTGATTAATGGGATTAATATTTATTCCTTATCATGTTAAATATTTATTCCTTAGAACCAAAAATCGTTACAATTTTGTTTTCATTTTCACAAAGTCCTTTGGTAACGTTTTTACAGCTGCATCTTGAATATGAATATATGTTCCATATTTATGTTTTACATATGCATATTGACAATGTTTTACATATTCATATTGATAATTCAAATTTAAAATGTATTTTCCATTAAACAACTCTTTATTGATTTCATCTGATTTAATAATATTTATAAGGATTTGGTAGACAATAATTTAAATAAATTTGTTGCAACGTGTGCGTGTCAGCCGGCTTTGTTATGGCTTCTATTCAGAATTCGTAAATGTTTGCCCAGCGATAAGAAATGTCGGCGGTAAACCCACATAAAGTTGCGGCACGACTTTAAAAGTTGTTTTGATTTAAAGGAGACATTTACTATATTTTCTAGAAAAGACATGTTATTTTGGTTAGTCAGTCGCTATTGGACACAGGAGTGTACGGATCATTCGTAATTTGATGGTATAGAGATTCAAAAAATGTGGTTCATTTATTAATCCTTGTGCTAACCTATAGTTGGGCAAGGATTACGTCCCATTTGGAATCTAAATTTTGAGTGAAGTGATAATATTATTACATCGTGATAACGTGATAGTAATAATATATTACATCGTTACATTAATTATTAGTGAGTGCAATATTTAAAAATGCCAAAAGTATGAAACAGAAAGACTTGATAAAAGATTTTGATGGAAATTTTAAGAAAATATAAAACGATATTACAATAGAAGATTTAAAATAAGATCCAAGATTGATGCAATATGGAAGCGAATTAGCATCGGAATTAAAAATATAATAACATCTTAATGCATTATATACGTATGTAGAAAATAAATTTGGAATTAAGATAAATGATCTCATCAAATTCATAATCACAAAGTAATATTCAGCAATCTGAAAGTAATAGTAAGGACACAGAAATTTCATAACAATGACCGAGTTAACAAGAGTTAGATACATTGAAATCTATTGGAATGTCCGACTAAAAAATTAGTCAGACAAAATCAAACGTAAGCAATACAGAAGTGTATCAATTTCATTACCTTCAAAAGAATCAAATTATAATGGAATGATTATACACAAAAGATATCGAAGATAGAAAAGGTTCGAAATGAGTTTAACATAATACGAATGATTTCTTCTGGAATATGGCAAAATGTTTTCAATGAAAAGATATGGCAAGTCATAAAACCTTGCGGTTTTAAATTTTAAGGTCACAAATTATCGACTAATGGAGAAGCGAATATCACACGGCACATGTTAAAGGTGGATCTATTATTAAACCTAATTTCTAATTTCAGGACATGATAACAAAATTAAAATCTAAGTATATCGAAGGTCAAGGACGTTGTGGAAAACGATATTTAAGAAATCCGATAAGACAAGAGATTGTCGAAAAATTCAGGAATAACTATATTAAGGTACACAATTGAATTGGCAGAAAAGTAAATACAGGAAGGTCCCTATATGCAACATCCATATTTATATAGTGCTAATGTCTTCAAAGTTTGCAAAAAACATACAAAAAATTATATCGATAAAATCCATTAAAAGACTATATTTTATGCAATTCGAGGCTGAAGAATGTAAGTAATATTGTTCAATCATATTGATACATTATTGGTCTAATCATCAATTACATGTATATCGTTCATATATGAATCACGAAACATCTCAAAATACAACTGGTAGCATTAAAAACAGAAATTCAAAGGCCTGATAAAACAAAGATTAAACACATCTTCTTAGATAATTGTTATAAATTCTAAAAAATGGTGGCTTGTTTCCAGTATGTTCAAATGCTTTCGAAATTTTCATCTAAAAGCAATCAGTATTGGTTCATGGAATGGATTAAACTAGCACCTTGTCCATTTGAAGTAGTATGTGATGCTAAATGCATTATTAACAACAGCTGTACGAATTTCACAGGATATCTTACTGTTGAAGATTATTCTGATGCTTGTAAAGACAATGCACCTGTATGTTACATACGTATAGATTTGGCACACTTCATTAATTCATATGCCATTTTGACAATGTGCGATCATTTAAATCATTTTATTTATCATTTATTAGGTTCAGTTAATTTTGCCATGCAAAATTAATACAGCTTAAGAAATATTCCTAGGAATATTGATTATTGCAAGGAGTGAAACAGAGGGCATGACAAGAAACAATGAGAATATTATATGTGAAACATATAAATGTAAAATGAAAAACTTAGTAACTTCATCAAATTTAGAAATATCATTGGACGTAAGCTTAAATCAACCGGATAATTATAGATATTAAAAATGAAAATAATCGCTATAAGTGGAGTCGATGGGCGAAGGATATCCGTGAGGATATAAAAACGAATTATTAATAATGGGGAGATCAGAAAACGCACATTTCATGCCAAAATATTGAAAATCGTCTTTAAGATAAAAAACCGACATGTGGTCATGCAACTTTAGAGATAAATTTGGATACCGCAGAATTCCTGCTAGGTAAACATTCAGTGCTAGTGATTTTAATATCATTAAGAACAGTTTTTGAAAACACAACGAACTCCAATGCGAGCAAATACATTTATTATGAAACATATAAAATTTGTAAATGGCCGTATAAAATCAACAAATATTAATTTTCAAAACAAACATAATAATACAGAAGATGTGATAGAGCCAATGGAATGTAACACAGAAATCAGATATAGATAGGATAAATGATAAAAATCTACAAAATTCAATGTGCCTCATGCAAAAATGGTTATCAACGAGTAGTGCGCATATGTGTTATATATGCCAGAAAAATGTGCATGCACTCGATTCGTGTTCTGCTCCAGTTGGAGAAGAGGGATACGGACAAAAAAGAATATGTAACAATTGTCAGAGAACACCTAATGTGCAAAATATAATTGCATCGAGAGAAGTGGAAGATTGGCAAGGTCTTGTGACATCAGAAACGCAATCCAGAGGTAGATATTTGCAAGGAAAGATCATCGAAAATTAATTTTTATTAGAAAAAAATATATCTAAGGTACCAATTATTAAAAACGGTGGAAACGTAAGTATAAAAGCAGTCACGCTTGGTAAGAAAAATATTCTTTTACTAATACGTGTGCTTTTGATAGTATTTTGCAGCTTTTATCGCTGCGTATTTCGATAAAGAACACATAAAAGAATTAATTAATATTGAATCTGATATCTTTTAAATTAATTTATGATATGGTATCTCATGGTGTACGTAAATTATCTTATAGATTACGCGCTCAAATTTTAATGCAGATATTTCCAGGCAATACTCAACCAAATAAGTGCGTTCTAATAGATTGTCAAGTAACTGTTGGCTTTTTGTGCAACAAGTTATTTGTAAAACATCCAACATTCCGAGAAATATCAAGGTGTTCCAATGGTTGTGCGGAAAGACTGAAAGTACTTCCACTAGTCAGCATTAAATTAGAAACTTTAATATCGAAGGATTTTGTGCAATTAGAACAGGAGTTCACTATACAATCACAAAATGCTGCCAAATAAACTGTGATGGCCTAGTAACTACATCAATTTTACATACAGGTATCAATAATTTATCAATTTTCTTAATTATTTATTTTAGTTACTAATTTGTGTAATCTTTTATTTTATGCAATTTTATTATTAAATAATATTTTAAATAATTATAATTATATTTTTTTCAGGAAATTTTATCATATTTGAGGTTTATTCGGATGAAGATTCATTAAATATTAAACTGGATGATATTCCCAAAAAAATAATGTTTTCTTTTATGAAAGAAGAACAGTCTTTGGTTGGCATAATCAATTATAAATCACCTGTGAATACACGATATTCCAATGAAGACATTGGACATTATACTGCAATATGCTACAGAAAAAATAATAAATGGATCCAATATGACGATTGCAAAGAATCAGAAAACATTTTAAGTGGTCAACACATCGCCTGTCTTATTTTATATTCACATTAAATATTTGTTTCATATTTTATTCTTATTAAAAAGAAATTAGAAACATTCTTAATTACAGAACAAGCAAATATAGAAATAACTTCACAAGCATTGTGAAGAAAGCTATATAGTAAGCATTGATAATGTTTAAAAGTATTATTAATATTTTGATTATAATTTCCAACATTATTTATTCATATATATTAATAATTATAAAATTCGTAAATCATATTTAATAATTCCTAAATATCTTTTAAACATTAGTCGCGCACAAGAGCGTGAACTGCTATTCATACTATATATGAAGATATGAAGATTCCAACATTGGAATATAAATGAAAACGATAGAGGAACGGACGAGCACGCGGATGGGGATGCGGACGTGGACGAGGACGTGGACGTGGACGTGAACGTGGACGTGGACGTGGAGGACAATGGCGAGAAGAGAACGCGGACGAGGACAAGCAAACGTCCATATTTATAAAGGAAACGTGTATATATATATATAATTAAGAAAATATTTTTGACATCTAAAAGAATGAGGCATGTTCCAAAATGCGGGTATAAAATTTAAGGTTATAGATATTTGGTAATTGGTTTTAAGTGAAAAAACTATTTTTAAATAACATTGATGAAAACGATCAGATAATTTATCCCTTATTCCAAATTTATTGCACGACACATACGTATATAATGCATTAGATGTTATTATATTATTTAATTCGATGCTAATTCGCTTCCATATTGCATCAATCTTGGATCTTATTTTTAAATCTTCTTTTATAATATCTTCTTTATATTTTATTAAAATTTCCATCAAAAAACTTTTATCAAGTCTTTCTGGTCTTCCTACTTTTGGCATTTTTAAATATTGCACTCACTAATAATTAATATAACGATGTAATATATTATTACTATCACGATATCACGATGTAATATATTATCACTTCACTCAAAATTTAGATTCCAAAAAAGGAACGTAATCCTTGCACAACTATATTATAGCACAAGGATTAATAAATGAACAAATCTCTCGAATCTCTATAATATAAGAATTACGAATGATCCGTACACTCCTGTGTCCAAACAGCGACTGACTAACCAAAATAACATCTCTTTTCTACGAAAATATAGAAAATCTATCTCCTTTTAATCAAAACAACCGACAAGTCGTGCCGCAACTTTATGTAGTATTACCGCCGACATTTCTTATCGCTGGGCAAACATTGACGTCTTATGAATAGAAGCCATAACAAAAGCCGGCAGCACACGCACACAATGCAACAAATACATTTAAATTATTGTCTACCAAATACTTAGAAATATTATTAAATCAGATGAAATCAATAAAAAGAGTTGTTTAATGGAAAAACATTATAAATATAGAATTATAAATATAAATATGTAAAACATTATAAATATGAATATGTAAAACATAAATATAAAAATATATATTCATATTCAAGATGCCTCTACAAAATGTTATTAAATAAAAGATTGTGAAAAATAAATAACAAAAGTGTAAATGTATATTATGTTCTAAGGAATAAATATTTAAAAATGATAAGGAATAAATATTTAAAAAATTTCATTAATCACGATATAGTATTAAAAATTACCCTTACATTATTACATTAAAATTATCATTAAAATATTAATATAATAATACTAAATATCAAGTGGCGGCTTTGATTACTTCACCTAATACATGACGCGATGATAAAAAAGAAGAAATATTACACGCAGAGTACAATGTACGTAAAATATTGAATGATATGCAGTTAAATACATTGAAAAAATAAGCAAAATACATACCGAAAAACCGATTAAAATTAAACAATAATGAATTTGTTTAATTCCATAATTATTTAATGGGACTTTACTCTTGTACGCGTGTGACGCGGACCACGTTATAGTGCAAAATTTTTGCGAAACCTTACGAGCACTTAATTCGGCGACTAGATATATCGACAGTGCGCTACTAGACGAGTATTTTGAGACCACAGTCGTAAGAGCACCTAATTATTTAATGGGGCTTTACTCTTGTACGCGTGTGACGCGGACCACGTTATAGTGCAAAATTTTTGCGAAACCTTACGAGCACTTAATTCGACGACTGGATATATCGACAGTACGCTACTAGACGAGTATTTTGAGACCACAGTCGTAAGAGCACCTAATTATTTAATGGGACTTTACTCTTGTCGAATCATATACTTATACATGATATAGTTAATTATTAAGATAAAAGGTTATTTTAGTGATATGTTTTTGTTGATTTTAAGAGCACCTAATTAGCACTTAATTCTGGTATATCTAATTTTTCAGTTTGCTTGTTGCAAATTAGTTTTTTCATATGGGGGGGGGGGTCCAGCTTAACGTTAAGTCAGCCCCCCCCCATTTCAAATTTAATTTCCTGCCAAACTATTCGAGCACCTAATTTTGGAATGTAGCACCTAATTAGCACCTAATTTTTTTATAGGTATTAATTTATTTATCGCTGGTGAGGGTCTAACTTAATGGAGGTCTTTTACCGGGTAATTATTCAAAGCGAGTTTAGGAAACTAATAATGGGGGGGATACTTCAACATACCATACTCGAACAATTCAAGTATGTCGCGAAAAATCGCCTAAAATGTCCTGTAAAATCTAGTATTACTATGAACATTCCACCGCGTCGGCGCAAAAGTAGAAGATTATTGGAATACACTATTTGCATAGACAGGCAACTAATGTCATTTATTGTGCATGGCCATTAATTGACCGAATAAGATCCGTGTGGAGTCGTCCACAAAGGGTGCTTATTTGTGTGATATTTGCACCACAAAAAGTAGTTTATAAATACATACACGCTCACATATTAATAAACTTCCGCTAGTATCTATTTTACGTAATTATACTGCATCGTGTAAGAGTAGCATCAAGGTCCGTGTGCGTCTTCACGTACTAACAAACATACATTTGCATCGCATGCTATGTGTGTGACTATTTCGCATCACGAAGAAGTAGACTAAAACTCAATAATTTGCTGTCGCATACTATAAAACCTACATTTTTATACAGCATATGTGATTTTCTGCATCATGAAAATGTAATTTAAAAATTCATATAGAAATGCATACAAACGATCGTCAATTTGCATACAATTTGTGTTATTATGCCGTCCCACGAAAAAGTAGATTACAAGGACATTTGGCGTCGCACACTAACGAACGTCCATTTCCATGCAATTTGTGTGATTATTCAGCATCGCAAAAAGTGTTTTGGAGATACATATTCGAACGCATACTAACGAACGTCCATTTGCATGCAGTTTATGCCATTACTCCGCATCACAAAAAAGTAGTCTAAAAGTTCATCTGCTGTCACATACTAAAGAACGTCTATTTTCGTGCAATTTGTGTGATTACTTTGCGTCACATAAAAGTGTCTTAAGGACACATATACGAACGCATACTAACGAACGTCCATTCACATGCAATTTGTGTAATTATTCCGCATCACAAAGAAGCAGTCTAAAAGTCCATTGGCTATCGCATACTAAGGAACGTCCGTTTCCATGCAGCTTTTGTGATTATTCAGGATCACGAAAATGTGATTTGAAGATACATATACGAACGCATACAAACGAACGTCCATTTGCATGCAATTTGTGTAAGTATACCGCATTACGAAAAAGTGATTTAAAAACACATATACGAACGCACACTAACGAACGTCCATTCGCGTGCAATTTGTGTGATTATTCCGCATCAATAAGAAGTAGATTAAAACGGCATTTCTTGTCGCATACTAAGGAACGTCCATTTCTATGCATTTTGTGTGATTATTCAGCATCGCGAAAATGTGATTTAAATGCACACATGCGAACGCATACCAACGAACGTCCATTCGTATGCAATTTGTGTGAATATTCCGCATCACGTAAAAGTTATTTAAGAACACATATATGAACGCATACTGACGAACGCCCATTTGCATGTAATTTGTGTGGTTACTCTGCATCCCTAAAAGTAGATTGAAACGGCATTCATTGTCGCATATTAAGGAACGCAATTTTCCATGTAGTTCGTGTGATTATTCAGCATCGCGAAAAAATGATTTAAAGATACATATACGAACGCATACTAACGAACGTCCTTACGTATACGATCCGTGTAATTAACCCGCATCAGAAAAAGATAGTCTAAAAAAATTATTTGCTGTCGCATACTAAAGAACGTCCATCTTCATGCAACGTTACTAAAGAGTGATTTAAAGTAATTTATGAATGTATACTAACAAACGTTTATTTGCATTATTGTGGTAACTTGAGCATTGCTTTCTGTCTATAGTTGAAATCAAATAAAGTCAAGCATGATTCATTATTCAAATCTGTAAGAACTAATAGTAGTACAACGTATTTCTTAACTTTATACAGTCGTCGGTTAAACTTTATTAGAGGTGGGAGAAATAGCAACGATTAAAGAACACGTTAAATACATTAAACGAACGCGCTTTAAAGTGACTCGTGATACCTGGATTGAAAAATATTATTGAAAGAGCGACTCATCTCTACACTTTAGTCGGTCCATGAACAAGTTATAGATTACGACGGTTATGTTAGGTTTCTATTTAATTACCCAATTGGATATTTTGTTCCGTGAACAATTATATTTAGATTATAAATAAAGCAATGCAAAGGTTTATTGAAGAATATGCAAGAATCAAACTGTTAAATTTATTATAATATTAAAACATCGAGCGTGTGTGTGCAAAATATCTCAAATAAAATTCCATATTGTAGTTTGTCTGGTTGAAGAAATTTTGTTTTTGAATACGACAGAGCTAATAATTTAGGAGTTCTACGACTTACCGATTTATAATATCAATATAATTGGAATAGCGAAAACATTTTCAGTTTACTGAAAGCCCTAACGTATTCCTTTCCTTGTGGTACCAACATACTTGGCCGATTTAAATTGTCACGTTGGTGGTAATGATGTAATGATTGTATCCTTTTTTAACTTTTGAAAGCAAACAAGTTTTCTGTTAAAACACAACATATCACTTGAAAATTTGATTATACCTGCAATACTGACTCAAATGGGGCCAAGCCTCCATGATTATCACGTTCTCTTTCAAAATATGTTAGAACATTCATCACCAACAACTGAGTTTGATAGTTCAAATGTTTGTTACGAAGCGTGTTCATTTTGATAAGTGTTGACCAAACACTATTCAATGTGTAGAAGGTTCTTAGTTTTAAAAAAAACTGTTTGTTGTATATCAGAATTATCTTTAAAAGAAAAGTAGAAAATCGTAAGTTAAATAACAAAGCACAAATTCTAACCTAACCTTAAAAATGTTTGACAATTAATTACAAACTGAAATATTTTATGGACATACGTTCAGAGTGGTTGCATTGAATTATACAGCCGACGACTATTTTTCTAGCTATCCTTTTTAGATGAGGGAGAGCCAGGTAATAGAGTAGCATAACAATATTGTGGCTGTGTTTTATTCATATGCGCAACGATGAGTCATGCTTGACTTTATTTAATTTCAACTATACCTATACTGACATAAGTAAAAAACTTGACAATGTCAGATATGATTGACAAAAATGCTAAATGTAATTGAAAGTTAGGTTTATGTATGGTTGTGTACACGATTTGGATTTGCTATTTTCCAAAATGTAGGATTTTTTGGTGTAAATAGAATGTGATGAATCTTGGTAGTTTAGTTTCTTGGATAGAATAGTTAGGAAGTATTTTGCAGATTGCAGCACAGTTGTAGGCAGATGAAGTTTTATTTTCAGCATCCTAGGTAAATTAGTAAGACTTATGGTGTCCCAAAAGTGGTGTTTGAATTAGATTTTCAGCAGAGCAGCTTAGGCAAATTTCGAGAATTTATGACGAGCAATTTGTGGGAGCACGATTCATCCAGGTAAGCTACATATATATATATATATATATATATATATATATATATATATATGTAACTTTTTTATTATAGAAGATACAATATTGGTTAAATTAGCAAAGTTGAAGAGAAATTTACGAGTAGTATGATGCTTTTTTGAAAACTCACCTAGATGCTCAACTTTTTTAGATATTTGAAAAAACTGAAATTTGTCATTTTCTTCAAACGCTAATAACTTTTAACGGTTTAACCTATAGAGAAATAAAACTGCTTGTAAGGTAACTTTTACGTAGAATTCAATAGCGTATATGACAATTTTAATTGGAAATGGGTTTTCAAGCTACAAACATAATCTCACTTTTTAAATGGAAACCATAGTTCAATATAACCCAAATGGAAAGGTTTTCTTTTCTGATTACCCTGATGTAAGGGTTGATGTACTTATTTTCAGTAGTTTCTTCATAATAAAGAAAAACAATTTATTTATTTGCGGACATCAAGCAGTCCATGGATACATATTACAAACAAACAAAATGTGTAAAATCAATAATGGAAACACAAGTTTATTGTAACTAAATTTATTATAAACTAATAAAAATAAAATACTTAAAAATAAACTATCCATACAATACAAATAACTTAATCAAAGGAAACAAAATTAATTAATGCGAATATGCCCACTCCTACATTAACATATGCTCAAAATGACCTCCATTAGCTTGCAAACACATTTCGCACCTTTTAATTAGGTTTTGGTGCACCTTATTTAACGTTTGTGGTTTTATACTTGTAATAGCTGCTGTAATACTATCTTTGAGTTGCTCAATGTTATTGGATTTTTTAGCATACACTACATCCTTTACAGTACCCCAAAGAAAAAAATCCAGTGGCGATAGTTCTGGTGATCTTGCCGGCCATGGAACAGGACCTGCATTGCCAATCCAATTTGGAAAACTATTATCAAGATATTCAGAAACGGCTTGAGCATTGTGAGCAGGTGCACCGTCATGCTGAAAATAATATAAGTTTTGCAGTAAATTAAGTGGCAAATTATCGAGCATTTCTTGCAATTCGTTTTGTAGAAAATTTAAATAGCGTACACCATTTAAATTATAATTATAGAAAAAAGGCCCAAGTATTTTATTACCAAAAATGGCACACCACACATTTATCGAAAATTGATGTTGATCCCGCCTTTCTTCTGTTAAATGGGGATTTTCCTGACTCCAGTAGACTGTATTTTTTTTGTTAAACATGCCTTTGTTAGTAAATTTTGCTTCGTCGGTAAATATAATAGTGTGACTAAAACCAGGATTATTATTTGTTTCATTAAGAAACCACGTACAAAACTGTTGTCTTCTCTCACAATCCCCATGATACAGTGTATTGCTAACATGGGTTTTGTATGGTTTGTAGCGGTTTTGTTTTAAAATTAGGCAAGCTTTTTCTGTAGAAGTAGCGCACTCAATTGCAGTTTCTCGGTGGACGCTGTTGGCTTAAAATTTATGTAGGCTAACACACGTTCTTCATCATCAGTTTTGAATTTTCTTTTATCAGTACTGGGTTTTGTAAAAGCACCAAACTTTTTTAAATTGTTTTCTAATTTAGAAAACAATCGTTTATCTGGCTGCCTTCTTTCCAAATATCTTTCATAATACATATCACCAGCAGCATCACAATTTCTGTTACAGGCATAGTAACAAAAGAGCATGTCATTTTTTCGTCGTTTGTATACATTCTCTATTATAATCAAATAAATTTAAAAGCCTTCTACACAAAATTTGCAACCCAGAGCAAATAAACACTTTAACTAATAATATCTGACAAATGCCAGTTGTTTTTGATTATTTAAAATATGTATCCATGGACTCCTTGATGTCCGCAAATAAATAAATCGTTTTTCTTTATTATGAAGAAACTACTGAAAATAAGTACATCAACCCTTACATCAGGGTAATCAGAAAAGAAAACCTTTCCATTTGGGTTATATTGAACTATGGTTTCCATTTAAAAAGTGAGGTTATGTTTGTAGCTTGAAAACCCATTTCCAATTAAAATTGTCATATACGCTATTGAATTCTACGTAAAAGTTACCTTACAAGCAGTTTTATTTTCTCTATAGGTTAAACCGTTAAAAAGTTATTAGCGTTTGAAGAAAATGGCAAATTTCAGTTTTTCAAATATCTAAAAAGTTGAGCATCTAGGTGAGTTTTCAAAAAGCATCATACTACTCGTAAATTTCTCTTCAACTTTGCTCATTTAACCAACATTGTATCTTCTATAATAAAAAGTTACCCATATACGGAGATAGATTGTGGGCACCCTGTATATATATATATATATATATATATATATATATATATATATATATTTATATAGTATAATATACATGTACATATTATCATGGGAAGTAGTCCAAATCAAACAACTTAAACTGATTGAAAATTTAATCAACACCTAACGTTTCGGTACATTCTTTTCGCATCTTTTTCAAAGGCTAAAATGGAAACAAAAAATTCGAAATTAGCAAGAAATACATAACCTGTCGCTAACTACTTACATTGATCAAATTATATTAAAGGAAATTGAAAACAAATTACTGCACGATTCACATAATAAATGTGGGTCAAAAATTAAAAATTGCCTGAAGGGCAACGTCATGCCACGATGGCGGTTAAAAAGTAAAGACAAAGTTGATAATGACAAATTCTATAGGAGTAACAGGACACGTTCCGAAAATGGCAATGATTACATAACCTGAAGGAAGATACCTAACGTTGTTTAAAAATGTCATTACTATATAAAGCAGAATAAACGTTATGCACCCTATCAATATCAATCTTATTATTGATAGGATTAATTTCACTATTAATATAAAAAGACTCGATGAAAAGCCTAGTCTTGTAATTGGTTTCGTTCTCCAAAATGGTGGTGTCGTCGAAAAGTGGTGTATGACTGGTTGCCGCAACATGAGCAGACAATGCACATTTAGTGGAATTAATCCTACAATCACTTCTGTGCTGGGTTAACGACTCTTTAGCCACTGGCTAGTCTGACCAATGTAACTATTGTTGCAACTGCACGTGATCTTGTAGACAACGTTGCTGTTTAACAATTTCGGAGTACGATCCTTTAATTTGGTAAACAAATTCTGGATAGAAAAATTGTATTCATAAACTATGGCGATCTTAGGTTGTCTAAGTAATCGTACTAAAAGTGGAGATAACTTCTGTATAAACGAAAGGTTCTTGCACGTAATATCAGTTTCTGAAGGGTTTACTTTTAAGAAGTTACCATATATCAATCTATGCAACATTCCCTTTGGATAACCGTTGTTGACTAAAGTGTTAATCAATAATTTCTTATTTTTATCCATGAACTGTGGGTCTGATATATGTTCTATTCGATATCGTAGGGCCTTCACCGTGTTTACCTTATGTTGAAAAGAATGGTTCGAGTGGAAATTTAGATATCTGCCCGAGTTAGTTGGTTTAGTGTACCAATCAAATAATAAATGATTAGAACTATCTCTGATGACCAGCACATCCAAGAAAGGTAATTTCCCATCCACTTCAATTTCAAAAGTGAACTGAAGGTGATCATTAAAATCATTAAATGCTGTTAACGTTTGGTCAACATATTGGACTGGCAACGAACAAATGATATCATCCACATACTTTACCAAGAAAGACATCTCATATGGTAATCTAGGTATAACACTCAACAGTAAATTATCCATAATCATTTGAGCGATTATGAGTGATAGAGGTGACCCCATTGGAGTTCCAAATAACTGTAAGTAGAACTTCTCTTGGAAAACAAAGTACGTATTGTTAAAAACCAAATTGACAGTTGTCAAGAACATATCTTCAGACATATTACAAAAGGGCTTGATCTTATTCCAATTTTCTTTAATGATGTTAATAACCATAGATAAAGGAATATTAGTAAAAAGAGAAGCTACATCCAGTGAAATGAGAATATGATCTTCAGGTAGGTGAAAATCCTTGAATTGTTGCACAAACGTAAAGCTATCTTTCACATTGTGTCCACCAAGCGGGAAAGCCTGTTGAAGGATATTCGACAAAAAAGAAGCAATACATACGTAAGTGTATTAACAGTAGATATGATGGGTCGTAACGAGAAGACTGGTTTATGTATTTTTGGTAAACCATAGTATTTACCAGGAGTCGAGTTATTAGTGCATATATATATATATATATATATATATATATATAATATATATTTATTAACAGTTTAAGATGAAATGAAAACCCAACTTTTTATGTATAGTTGAATTACCATTTCAAATCTAACTAGTAATTGAAAACCGCTAAAAGAACGGATACGGCAGAATTTGAACCTGCGACCATTGATTTTCTGGATCAACACTCTAACCAACTAAGCTATGCAGCCAAATGATTAGAAGGTGTTATAATTTATACTACTGAAGCCTATTTTTGTTACCGATTTTCAATTACGTCTTGCATTTAAGGAAATTGATTCTAGTTATATACATAATTCATCTTAAACTGTTAATATATATTAATAAACGTGCATTTGCATTCCAAATGTGAATTATTGTTCTTCGCTGTGTGTATGTATATATATATATATATATATATATATATATATATATATATACATATAATATATATATATATATATATATATATATATATATATATATATATATATTAAACTACCTCGTCCTTTCTTTACTTAAAACTTAGGGCAAATAAATAAATTTTGAAAAACTTTGCTAGTGGGTTCTAATAGCAAAGCCTCGAAAAACCAACACTTAGCGCCCTCTGTCTCCCCTGAATTTAAATAGCAGCACAGAAACAAACCTAAATGCTCTAAATACAGGTCTTGATAAAAATTTATGATGTAGGTATAACCAAAAAATGTTGTGTGAAATATTTATTCAATATTCCGGCTTGCAATTAACAAGTCTGCTGGTGTATTGAAATTACAAATTATACCTTAGCAATCCAGGAGTGTTCCTCCTTACAGGCAACTAATCTGGTCCAAATTTGGTCACGGGTAGTAAATCTATTAAGTTAAATTGATAGTATTAGCTTTATATAGTTTTAGGTAAAATAAAAAGTTTACTAAAGAAAATTGTAGTTGATATACGATTACTGGATGTATAAATGCCTCTCTGTGTGTCTAAACAAATCCTAATATCTAAACGGTTAGCTTTAGGTACAATTACTACTGGATTAACGTATGGTGTTCTAGCTGGTTCGATAATACCCTGTCTAAGCATTTTTTTAGTTCTCCCTTTTACCCTATCTCTTAATGCAGATGGAATTCGATATATTTTAGTATAAAAACTATTTTCCTCTGTTACCTCCAACTTCTGTGTGTACTGTTTCGCGACCCTAGGTTTCCTGTTAAACAATCCTGCAAACTCATTAAATAACTCGATCAATTGTTCGTTAGTCTCATCTCTAACTACAGTTGCTCATCAAAAACCCTCTCAAATATATTGCACAATCTGATCCCTCCATTCCCATCACAATTCTTATTCTTATTTATCCCTATATCCGTATAATCATTTATAATCTCAATTCCTGTAATCCTACTACCATTTGGCCCCACCCAGGTCTCCTTTTTGTTTAAAATCAGTACCGTCTTATCATTTCCATCAATTACCAATCCAAAACTTTCTATAAAATCAATCCCTACAATAAAGTCTAAATATAACCCCTTTGCTATCAAAAACTCAGCATCCCCTAGTCTCTTATCCCATACTAAAATCTGTACACTAACTGCTCTATTAATCGTTAATAATCTCTTATTCATCGCTGACCACAAGTTTATCTCATTAATGTTAAATATACGCCCTTTTAATATCCCGACGTGTTTCAAAACTAAATCTTCCCTTATTAAAGACAACTGCGACCCCGTGTCCACCAATGCAACATATAAACTACTTTTCAGCTGAACATGAATGAAAGGCAAATTCCTATTACAAACCTTAATATCTAATGACTCATCTAAATTACTATCTACAATTGTACCTAAAACTACCCTATCTAAATCTAATAAATTAAAGTTGTATTTTCATTGGTTCCTTATGAACCTGTGCGATTTCAATCTTGTCCTCTTGTTCCCCAGTCATTGCTGTCACAATATGATAGACCTTAGCATCCCTATCTGTCCTATTGTTATTCTCCCTCTCAGTTCCCCCTAAATTTTTGTTATTCTCAGGTCTTTGTGTTTGTTCTTGGTATCTGTGGTTGTAGTCACTCTGTGAATAATATCCCCTGTTTCTATCGTAATTCTGGCTCTGTCCGTTTCTGTAATATCCTTGTCTCCAATTATTCCGTGTTCCCTGGTTTGTGTATTCGTAACTGTTCTCTGGTCTATGCACGATGCCATTGTGTCCCCCTCTGTACTCGTGATAGTTTCTCTGCCTGTTACTGTTTCTGTTCTCATAGTTCCCCCTGTTCTGTTCTAGTGTGCGTGCCAAGTCATAGTTCCTCATGATCTCTAAAAACTCCCTAAGTGTCTTGATGTTTTGTATAGCGACTGCACTTGTTACTTCTGCCTCCTTGTGTCTCGATAAAAGTTTTACTATTTCCTCCTCTTTTAATTTCGGTGTTAGGTGGTATCTGTGGTTATTAAATTTAATTTCCTAGCGTCTAAACAAATCCTAATATCTAAATGGTTAGCTTTAGGTACAATTACTACTGGATTAATGTATGGTGTTCTAGCTGGTTGTACTTGTCAATTGTATAATCTTCCCTTGTCCCGTAGATAGCCTGATAGCGTCCAGTAATCAAATTAGTTCGTATATTTGTCTGATGCGTGTGTCCCCAGTATTGTTCGATAAATAGTGTTCTAAATTTTGAATAAGTCGCGTATTGGTGTCGTATGATGTCGTGTCATTTTTCTGCATTACCCACCAGTGCTGCGCTAACTATCTGTAATTTTGTCCGTTTCGTTTCGTTGTCCACTATCTCGTCAAGTTTCGTCAAGAATCCCATAGGATGTTCCCTTTGTTTCCCCTCAAATTTCGGCATAAGTCTCTTTTCCTAATTTGTAAAGTATTCCTTGATCTCATCCTATTCTTCCCCTTTCTATCCCGTTTACCATGTCTCGTATCTCCCTAACGTTTCCGTCCATTTCATTAAATTTCTCGGTCATCGTACCCCCCATTCATCAGTCATAACCCTATTCGCTCGTATTTGTCTTTGTAATTCCATTTTCGTCGCCTCGCTGTCCTCCCTGTTCTGCCTGATAGTTTCCCCCATATTCCTGTAATTGTCCCCGTGTTTCCTATCAATGTCCTTTAGCTCCCCTTGTAAGTCCGTCATCACTCCTATTAAATTATCTTCTACAGTGTCCCTAGGGTTTTCAACTTCTTGTCTCAATTCAGCCCTAAATGTTTTTAAATTCCCTTCCATCGTCGTCCTAATTCCCTCAACCTTAGTCTCCATTGTCTCAAGTCTGACTCGTAATTCCTTCTTAACCTCCGACAAAGACCCTTTCACCTCTTCCTGCGATTTCTTAAGCTCAAGTCTAACCTCGTCCTGTGATTTCTTAAGCTTAAGTCTAACCTCGTCCTGTGATTTCTTAGCTCAAGTCTAACCTCATTCTGTGCGTTCCGAATTTCTCTCAAAAACTGCATACCTTGCATGTCCCCAGTGTTCCCTCTCTCTCTCACCCCCTCCGACCTGTCTTTCTACGTCCGGCTCAATTACAACTACCTCCGGCTGATCATACCCCTGCTCATCCTCTTGTCTGTCACCTGCAGTAACCATCCCCTGCTCCGGCTTCCATTCCATATATTCTCCCTTACCTTTTTGCAAAGCGATCTTCCTTCGACATAACTTTTCTTAACCCCCAATAATCAATAAATACTAATAGAAACCACAGACCCCCCCACCTAAATCATCTAACCTTCACTACGTTTTATACGCAATACCTTAATTTTACCCCTTTATTCCACTTCGCGCTCCACGTTGGGATTGCCACATAAACTACCTCGTCCTTTCTTTACTTAAAACTCAGGGTAAATAAATAAATTTTGAAAAACTTTGCTAGTGGGTTCTAATAGCAAATCCTCAAAAAACCAACACTTGGCGCCCTCTGTCTTCCCTGAATTTAAATAGCAGCACAAAAACAAGCCTAAATGCTCTAAATACAAGTCTTGATCAAACTTTAAGATGTAGGTATAACCAAAAAATGTGTGTAATATTTGCAATTTATTCAATATTCCGGCTTTCAATTAACAAGTCTACTGGTGTATTGAAATTACAAATTATACCTTACCAATTCAGGGGTGTTCCTCCTTATAGGCAACTGATCTGGTCCAAATTTGGTCACATGTAGTTAAATCTATTAAGTTAAATTGATAGTATTAGCCTTATATAGTTTTAGGTATAATAAAAAGTTTATTAAAGAAAATTGTAGTTGATATACGATTACTGGATGTTTAAATGCCTCTCTGGATCCTAGGCCTGCTGCTCTATGGATAATCGACAGAAACTCCAGCTCCAACACGAACATACCACAATGCCACGAAGTGGAAATCTCTCCAAAAGGCTCCCTTGCTGTTACAAAAAGCTCTAGGACTCCTTCAATAGGCAAACTAATGTCCTTTATACAAATTTATAAATTGTTTCTTTCACTCGATGCAAATAATCGCTTAGATTAAGCTTTAATATCGTTTATACCTTATTTCACCTTTGTTTTAGGCAGAAATAACTTTAATACATAACAGTTTTCAACTAGTTTATTCAAAAGAACTTCTGCAGCAGCCCAGCAATAATAGAACAGCCCAAAACATTTTATATCATCAATAATAACAAAACAAAAATTATCACCTAGCAACAACAATCTTACTAACTATGATCTTTTATACGCCTATAAAATGACATTGGAAACACAGATAATTATCTATACAATGAATACAAGCCTCTTATTACTTTTCATATTAATTATGATTGGTTCAATAATTATTCATAATACAGATAAGTATACAATTATCAAATTAACTATAATAACCTAATTCATTTTAGGTGCTAACTACTAATAATTATTACAAAAGGTAAAATATAACTGTTAACCACACAAATAGAGCCAAACACCCTTTGGACAAGTATAATCCTCTGAATTGCACAGCATAAAATGACCTGAAGCAAAAATATTCAGTAAACCACGTTAAACATCTCACACAACGGGTTTATTATTACGCTTAGTATTAAAAATTGCCTAAATGTCCCTACTTTATGAGAAATTCTATATTTAAGCCACCCAGATTCATTTTAATATATTGATGTGATAAAAGGTCACGAGATGATATTAAAATCCAAATTTCATAAATAAAACCCACCCAAATAGAAGTAAACAGAAAAATAGTTAAAATCTTCGAACATTTATTGTCGCTACTCTATATAATACAGCACCTCTCTACCATTTAAAGAAAAAGCTCCTATTAATTATATGATTAAATTTTCCGTGTGTAAATATAAAAACAAATGCATTTGATTTCTCTGTATATTATTGAAAACGCGTTTTCATATTTAAAATATAAATGTAATTAATTTTCTGCGCATAAAGATGCATTAGAATTCATTTCATTTCCCGTGCATAAAATATTAGCTTCATTTATCATAAAAATACAATATCAATTTATTGAATTTGCAAAACCATAAAAAAAGCAAAGCGAAATATATTTTCTAGACAGTAATTGATCCTTAAATGCCGACATTCTTGTAAATTCTTACATCAGACGTGAATAATTCTAGAGAAGAAATCTGGAATAGTATGTAAACTATGAGGCAGTTAGATAATTTAATATAAAAACCGGAACTTGATTAAAACGATTCATTCAAGATTTGAGATTCATTAATTCACGATTTGTCACCAATTAACATGTAACGTTGAGTAAAGATTTGAATGCAAAAGTTTGACCGATTTATAATATTACGATTTGCAGTAAGCACCTTAAAACTTTGCATAAATATGAAACATAAATTTGAGTAGTTTCAAACACAGAAGTTATCGACCGCGATTATTAGATGAAACATCATTTCTTTTGTAAAAATACTATAGAAGTTAGGCGTTATTTAATCCAAAAGTTATTTCGAAGTTAATTAATTAAAAAAATAAAAGAAGATGCACTTTTGGTAACTGATATTCTAAAAGTAGATTTGAGACAATACGGACAAACTGATATACTGGGATTTAACGTCAATGTAAAATGGAAACATAAAGGAATTAATATTATTAATTTGGAAATATAATTTTGATAAGCGCTATTTTTTGCAAGTATAATTGTTTCGTATTAGTTAAAACTCAAACTATAGTGGATTTAAATTGTGCAGTGCGCTTGCGCCTCTTAAAATAAAACGCGTGCGAAAGTGGTTTTGTGACGTTTATCGAGGACTCTTCTTTCGACCTAGTAACGGGACGGTTGTGCGTGACAAGCTATACCCAATCAAGTATAGTGCTTGCAACAGTGCATTCAACTGACTCCCCCGGGGGCATTCCAGCAACATTGAAGAGGACCACACACCAAGGACAATATTGGTGAGTAATTTTATGCCTTCTGTCTGTTTGTTTTTTACATGCATACAACTGTCGCATTTAAAGCTCGCGTTTTGTTCTACTTCGCCATACAGTCCACGATTAATAAGACGCGCCAGCATATTTATCTAAGTTAATTAATTTACATTTGGTCCTTCTTCGCGTGATAGAACAGTCCATGGTGAATAAATTAATTCATTTCGTTTTAGCTTGTATGTATGTAAAACTTCGATTAGCAATATTCGCATCATATTTCTATTTACTTAGATATAAAAAATTCGATACACTAAAGTCTATCAATTAGAAATTATTATTTGATTATAGATATATTACGATTTAGCAATAGTTTAGTTAGAGAGCATTATTAATCATTTTACAGATATAGTTAAATTAAATAGTTCGTATAGAAAACCTGTTGCAAATGTTGGATTCAAAGTTGTTCTATTGTAAAATTTTGTATACCTGTGTAGTAGGTCACTCCTTTTGGCTTATGTACAGCTGCAAACAACATTCCAGTTTTATCGTATACCTACCTGCATGTTTAAGGGTTTATAACCACTAAATATTTTAACTATATTTCTTGTTTGAATGACTAAACCCTTAGGGCATTTTATAAACCTTCTTGTTAAGAGTTGTCAGGTCGTTAAAAATACAATAGGAAGCTTTAACTACTCATTTCGCATTTTACTTTACAAATCGGGTAATGACTTTATTGGATCATTTTCGGTGATTGAATTTATAATAAGATTATTGTCGGTTGTTGTTAATTGAAATAATTGTCGTTTGTTTCTTCATACAAAATGCCTGACACAAATACTTCTGTAACTTTATTAAAGCTCTACGCTGCTAGGATTCATGAAATCTTCGAACTTTCTGAAAAGGCACAATACAATGCTTCAGTACACAAGTTATTCAAATTGAAGTGTCGCATAGTGGAATCTATCTACAAGGATTTTACTGAAAAGTATGTTAATGTATTTGTAAACACAGAACCAGAATTGCAACCTGCTTTAGAGAATTTGTGTAGAAACGTAGATGACGAATATTATTCTATTCTTTTGATAGAGCAAGAGATATTTTCTGCTGAAGTGAAAACTCCGTCTGCGAATCACACAATTCGACAAGACAATAATTTTACACCTAGAGTAAAATTACCAAAAATTACTCTACCACGTTTTGATAATGACCCAAAAACCTTTAAGACTTTCAAGGATATGTTTGATGTTTTGATAGATAAACAACCGCATTTAACGGACATCGAAAAGCATTCCACCTCCTCTCAAGCCTGTCGGGTGAATCATTGACATTGTTGCGGTCTATTCCTCTTTGTCATGAAAATTACAAACTAGCATATGACACTTTATGTTCTAGATATAATAATAAACGTCTTTTGGCTAATCACCATTGGGGTTTAATAAAAAAACTACCCGCCTATGCATGCGGAACGTAAAACAACTTCGAAATTTAATTGACTGTTTCACAGAAAACTTATCGATTTTGGGATCATTACAATTTGATGTTGAAAGTTGGGATTTCGTTCTTGTAGATCTTTTATTATGTAAACTCGATGAGGAAACTCGTAAACGATTCGAATTGCATTTCAATTCTACTGATGTGCCTACATTCAATTGCGTCAAAGACTTTTTGTCAAAACAATGTGTAGCCTTAAAGAATCTTGTCTCAAGCAAACAACCGAAAGTGCTTAAAGGTACTATTAATAAACAAGGTCTCACTCGTTCGAATTCTGACTTGAAGCCTAAGACATTCTTAGCTGAGACTAACACTTCTCCTAAGAACAATTCGTTCTCCTGCATCCTTTGCAAGGGAAATCTTGTATTGTATTCGTGCAAGCAATTTCTTAAATTGTCTCCAAACAAGCCAAACATCTTCGGTTATGTTTGAACTGTCTTCGACCAAATCATAACATGTCGTCTTGTCCGTCAAAGGTTTTGTGCAGAACTTGCAATAAAAATCATCATACATTGTTACATTTTGTGCCGTCGATTGCTACGTCACCACCTTCTTCAACTCCAACTCGTGAAGAAAATTTGCAAACCAGTTCGTCTAATAATGCTACTTGTACTACAACAGTTGGGTCTGAGGCGACAACTTGTCTAGCTCTGCTACCCACGGTGTGTTTGGAAATTCTCGACCAGAGAAATCAACCTCAAATTATTCGTGCTCTAGTAGACACTGGGAGTCAAATTTCATTTATTACGGAGTCTTGTCGTAAGTCTATTGGTATATCGTCTCGTCCTTCTTCGATTCCTATTTCTGGTTTGGGCCAGACTTCACACCAAACGTTAGGTGTGATATCTGGAACAATTCGTCCCATTCAGGAATATGATTCAGTCCCGACGGACAACAATTTGAAAATAAACTTAATGGTCTTGCCGTCTATTTGCGGTAATCTTCCAAACAAGTATATTCAATCGTATTGGTCTCATTTGGAAAACATAAAACTCGCAGATGAAAACTGGAGACATCCTCTCCAGTACAAATGTTATTGGGCTCTGATGTTGCCAGTCGTATTTTGCTCGATGGGAAAATTGATGGCAAAGAAATTTCGCCTGTTGCTGTCAACACCATATTTGGTTACATGATATTTGGTACTGTCGATCCCGTCTCAACCAATGTTATTCATTCGTTCTTTGTATCTATCGATCCTTGTATGGATATTGATCTTAAACATTTTTGGGAGCTTGACGACATTCCATCGAAGAGTTTGTCGTCCCCGGAAGATGAACTTGCTCAACAATCTTTTGATAACTCGTTGCATCGGTTACCCAATGGTAGGTTCGGCGTGAGCCTCCATTTAGAGAAAATGTTCGTGAGTTTCCGGACTCGAAATCTATTGCCATTAAACGTCTATTGTCACTAGAGCGTCGTCTCGAAACTAATCCAGACTTGCGAAATTTGTATGTAGATTTCATGCTTGATTACGAAGCATCTGGTCACATGTCGCTTTTATCAACGCCTCCAGCTGACAATAATGCGTATTTTATTCCACACCATGCCGTGTTCAAACTAGAAAATAATAAACCTAAATTGAGAATTGTTTTTGATGCTTCGGCTCGAGCTTCGAATGGTATTTCATTGAATGATACCTTACTCACTGGACCTAAGCTCCAGAATGATATTGTAAAAATACTTTTGGCATTTCGTATTCCCAAGTTCGTTTTTGTCTGTGACATAAAACAAATGTACAGGCAAATACTGATATCAGAAATGGATCGTTCTTATCAATTGATACAATGGCGATGGAATCCTTCAGAACCAATTTCAACCTATCAGTTGAACACAATTACATATGGAGTTTCATCCGCTCCTTTTCTCGCCATTCGCACTATCTTAAAACTAGCTGAACTAGGAGAAAATAGCTACCCATTGGCTGCTCATGCTTTGAGAAACAATTTGTATGTTGATGATGTATTGACTGGGTCGTCCACTCTCCAGGCAACTCATGAACTAAAACGTCAACTCATCGAACTACTACGTGCTGGCTGCTTCGAACTACGCAAATGGGCTAGCAACAGTCCACTACTGTTAGAAGATATTCCTACTGAGTATCAACAAGTAAAACCAAATTTAGTCGCAAATGATCTTAAGTTTACCGTAAAAGTGCTTGGTCTTCAGTGGCACTCGATACCTGATAATTTTTCATTTGAAATGCAGTCTTTAGAAAATCGTCTTTCCAAGCGGATTTTACTTTCGACAGTTGCTAGGATTTACGATCCTCTAGGATTTATTACACCAGTTACCTTTTCACTCAAACAACTCATTCAACAATTTTGGGTGCTGGGGTTGCATTGGGATGATACTCCTCCTGAATCTATTGTCTTATTTTGGAAAAAATTTGTTGCTGAATTTTCATATATTGATTCAATTCAAATTCCTCGTTATATCCCTATTGATGAAGCCTGTAGTATACAACTACATGGTTTTTGTGACGCGTCCGAGAAAGGATACTCGGCTATTGCATATTTTCGTTTAGTATTTCCGTCAGGAAAAATATCTGTTCACTTTCTTATGGCTAGATCAAAGGTCGCACCTTTGAAATGTCTTTCTATACCCAAGCTAGAGCTATGTGCTACCATATTTTTGTCTAAATTAGTTCATTTTGTTAAAACTACATATTCAAATGTAACCTTTGAAAAAATCTGTTGTTACACTGATTCTTCTGTGGCTTTGACTTGGATTAAGTCACCTACCTATCGTTTAAAAATGTTTGTAGCTAACCGTGTTAGTTACATCCAAGAACGTATTTCTCCCGAACAGTGGAGTTACATTAGTTCTTCAAACAACCCATCTGATTGTGCTACCAGAGGTTTATTTCCTTCGGTATTGCCCGTGCATCCGCTATGGTGGGCAGGTCCTGAATTTTTGTCGTTGTCTGAAGAAAATTGGCCTTTGCCAAAATTGTTCGTCCCTTCTCTGGAAGCATCTTCTGAGGAGAAACGCCTTACTTTGATTGTTACTGTAGAATCAACTTGGCTAGAAGACTTATCAAACAAATTTTCGTCGTTACACAAAATTCAACGTATAGTCGCATATTGTCTGAGAATCTTTACTGTTAAAAAAGGTACCATCAATTCGCTATTTTTATCGTCGGTGGAGCTTCACACTGCTCTTATGGTTATTGTCAAGGTGGTCCAATTTAGTTCACTTAAAGTTGAAATCGAAGCCGTTCGTCAAGGTGAGCCTTTGCCTAAACATCTGCAACGTCTAGGCTTATTTCTTGATTCGAATGACATTTTAAGAGTAGGCGGGAGACTGGTTCATTCCAGTCTTCCAGAGTCCGCAAAACATCCAGCGGTATTACCCAATAAACACCGTATAACAGATTTGTTAATTAAGCAAGTGCACACACAAAATTTACATTCGGGAGTAAACACAACGATGTACTTGCTTCAAGAACGATTTTGGATCATCTCATCTCTTCGAGCAGTTCGTAGAATACTGTCTGAGTGTTATCATTGCTATCGTCTTCGCCCTATTTCTGTCAGTCCAGTTATGGGTGAATCGCCTTCATTTCGTGTTCTTTCTTTAAATTGGAGATTTGCCAGACTTATAGAGCTTCATTCTGGAAGCGATGGAGTACCTCGTGTAGCCACCGTAAAAACTTCACGAGATAATTTGAAAAGACCAATGGTCAAATTATGCCCATTGCCGTCTCAATAATAAATATTAATTATTTTAGTGTTCTTTATTATAGTTTCGTAAGCATTATTATATGTATTTAGTTCTACATACATACAAGACTCGATCTAAGTTAAATTTTCGTGTTAAGTTTTTAAAAAAAAAGAGCCCAAAGCTATTTTGTTGGGCAGAATGTTTCGTATTAGTTAAAACTCAAACCATAGTGGATTTAAATTGTGCAGTGCGCTTGCGCCTCTTAAAATAAAACGCGTGCGAAAGTGGTTTTGTGACGTTTATCGAGGACTCTTCTTTCGACCTAGTAACGGGACGGTTGTGCGTGACAAGCTATACCCAATCAAGTATAGTGCTTGCAACAGTGCATTCAACTGACTCCCCCGGGGGCATTCCAGCAACATTGAAGAGGACCACACACCAAGGACAATATTGGTGAGTGATTTTATGCCTTCTGTCTGTTTGTTTTTTACATGCATACAACTTTCGCATTTAAAGCTCGCGTTTTGTTCTACTTCGCCATACAGTCCACGATTAATAAGACGCGCCAGCACATTTATCTAAGTTAATTAATTTATAATAATTCTTTGGTTCTCTGTTTGTTAATTATAAAAATAATTGATTATTTTGTAATTTAAATTTAGAAGTTCTTATTTTATTACTTATAAAGGGAATAATTTGAATCAAATTTTGAAATCAAAATTAGAGGTATTTTGACCTTTAGTAAATAGACTATCTGTCAAAGATTTTTGGCCAAACATCCTCACAAGTGAGGAAATAAAGGATAAGTAGATTCCAGCCCATTTGTGTATCTGTGAGTAAATATTAGGTAAGAATTTTGATTATTTTCTGTATGAACTGTAACTGTGAATTGTTTTATAAACTGTTTTGTATGAAAGAAAGTTGTTTGGAATGTGTAGATGTTTTCTTGAGGTCGCTGTGCTTTATTTTATTTTGTAAATTCCATAACTTCCGTTGAACTAGCGAGGCAAAAAAAGGAAAAGAAAGGTAAGATAATAATTTCGAACTTACAATTTGCTGTACTGTTGTCACACTCTTTTACCGGCGAACTAAAGTTCGGCCATGTCACAGCACCCTTTTAACGACGCTCAATGCGCGGCGGTGCCACAGCATTCTTTTAATGGCGCTTCAACGCGACGCCAGTTATGTATCCCCCAATTACCTATATATTGATATATTGAATCTAATACGAATTATTAGAAATTGTTAAATAAAGTATATGTCCATTGCAACATTGTAATACAAGAATAACCCAGAGAGGTTATCGACAGTTCATGTGAACGGACATGCAACTTTGCATCCGTGAGGGCAGTGATACTGCAGGTGGCAGGTCACAGGCGGTTAACATACCGCAATTATTTAGAATTAAGTTGTTACATTGTAATAAAGTGTACAATTAAGAGAAACGCAGACATGAGATCTGCAAGTTCCCACAGCCGTGTGAGGGGCAGGTTATTATAAAAAGCCTGGGAGCTCAATGCCCGGCAGTCAGTCTTCGAACTCCATACTTCGTTGTTCAAGCTACTCACCAGTACAATTAAGTATTTTTATTAAAGTTATTATGTACAAGTTATTCCAAATTTCACCATAACTTCTGTTTCAAAATCAAATAAAAATTGTTAAGTGTTTGAAGTTGTTTTTTAAAAACACAGCTCCAAAGGCCCGAACCTTAACTGGCGCAGTCGTAACGGATGTCAAAAAGGCACTAAGAATCCAAAAATCGGAAGATTGGTGACCAAGAATTTTAATTCGAAATTTTGGCAGAACCCAAACCAAGTTGGACAAAGAACAAGAATCGTCTAAATCCAACAAACAAACCAAGGTGGACAAGATACAGCATCGATCGAGCCCACCAAAGAAACAGATGAAATTAATGTAAGTTCATTTCCATTTTATACCTTTTTTTTTTAAAAAACCATAAACTATAATTGATATATGCTAGTATTATTATTATTGATTACCATTTATTATTATGTTATGAATATTATTTTATGAATATTGTTTTCAAATTATTACAAAGTGAATTATTTCCAAAAAACGAGACTGTATAACATTTTATGAGACGAATGTTTAAAGAGACTTGATTATTTAAAAAGAGATTTTCTTAAAAAGCAAATGAGACTTGATATTTAAACGATTCTTACCACAATTATTAAAACAAACTCAAAATAAACCAAAAAAATAACGAACGCACACTCACTAACACCAAAATAAGAAACATTGACTACCGCGATTCAACGCACGTTTATAAACCGGTAAACTAACGCAGAATTAATTTCAAAGCTAAAGCTAATCCTTCAAATCAATCACGGAACGATTATCTAAACCATTGACCTTAAAAATTATAGCAAAACACTATGCTACGGTAACCTAAAACCACTGTAATCTAAAACGCCATCCGAAGAAAGCATGAAGCATCCTTTATTACACACTTAAAAACCTCAGAGAAATCGCTTTCAGAACTAAAGTATAACTTTCAACAACGCGATTTGCATCATAAGTAATAAACCCATCACGACATAATAAAAGTAATGCAGTTTTGCATTAATACTTACAAGTAATTAATCCATAAAAGCGCATGAAATTACATCCAGCATTCACCACAGCAAATAAGATTGCAACTATCTTAGTACAAACACGGTATAAAATCTAAACGTTTTTTAATTAAAATTACTCATCATTTGCATTTACAAATACTGAGTAAAATTAAACGGTCATCATAAGAAGCTTTAATTAAAACGCTCATAATTGTAACCTGAAAACCAACAATACGGAGAGTTTCAATTACCAACAAGCATTATAATTAAATACCGAAATATCTAAAAATAAATAGACGTAACATTTATGCAAGCATTCAACGAGTACCAAAGTGAAGTGTTTGATTCCTATTAACACATGTAAGTGCTAATTACCTCAACGTACGTGATTAAATTACAAAGTAACAAAGACTACATCCTTTAGTATTCAATTTCAACAATAAAGTGCAGAAGTAATTAACCTCAAGTTATAATTAGAATACAAGACAGACGAACTGTACGTTTACGCAACTCAATAAAACCCACGGAAAAAGTATTAATTACAAATTAACAGAATTAAACTAAAACAAAGCTAAGCAGATAAAGCGAGAACAAATCCATCCATTTCAGATTCTTTAAGAAGCAGAAACTCAAGACAAATTAAAAGCCGCATAAAAACAAGCAAATTCAAGACTACGATAATTCAATCAACATTATCGATTATAAATCTCACAAGTACATCACCGCACTGTGTAACTAAGCACAAGTAACAGCCACTACGATTCTAAAAATAACCAGACGCAGTCTAAACTGAAAATTAATAAATCCAAACCAAAAATAACGCCGAAAATAGCAAAATAAATCTCATTTTTACCAAATTTGAATTTACCCAATCTAAACTGAAAATTAACAAATCCAAACTAAAAATAACGCTGAAAATAGCAAAATAAACCCCAATTTTTACAAAATTCGAAATTATCCAATCTAAATGACAAATTAATAAAACCAAAGCAAAATTAACATCACAAATAGGAAAATCATCCACAATTTTTACAGAATTCGAATTTATCTAATCCAAACGGAAAATTAATACATCCAAAGCATAATTGACGCTACAAATAGCAAAACCAACCCCAATTTTTACAAAATTTGAAATTTTATAACCCAAACGGAAAATTAGTAAATCCGAAGCAAAAATAACAATACACATAGCGAAATAAACCTCAATTCAAAAAAAAAAAAATTTTTGAAAATTTCCCAAAATCGAAAACAACCCTTAACCAACATGAGTAACACAGACATGCGACTCTATTTGGAGACAATACAGATATACGATGGCACGGAAGCACATCTCTCAAATTTCATTGGAGAGCCGAAATGTTCCTAAAAACCTTCTACAAACCCGGAGATTGTTACGTGCCATTGCACTTCAACATGTTTTTATGTTAAGTTTTTTGATATACGGAAGTTACCGCCATAATTTCAAATACGCAGGACGCGGGAATTTTTAAATGGACTAGGCGGTACTTCCGTACGTCATAGTAGTGAGTTTGCGCAGTGTGCTTATCCCTAGAAGGATAGGGCAATACTAGACAAAAGGGAGAGATCTCCGCTTCTCTCGCGATAACGTGGCTTTTTACCGAGTATCGTCGGGGTGTCAAGTGCTGGTGTCTTTTCTGGTAACGTATCGTTAGGGTTTACCTATGTAGAAATCCCTTCCTAATTATTGTTTGTTTGTCTACCTCTACCTCCTTCCCGTCCAATCCCTACATAGGTAAGAATTTGCCGCCATCTAGGACTACCGAACTTTACATCTGTGGATGGAGTGACCTCATGTCTACCGTAGCTGGCCGGAGCTACTTCGTACGCATTTGAGAGCGTCGACGTCATCTCTAATTCCTTCGGGAGGAGCCCCGACTGGAGTGGTTAGAGGCCTACCCGAGTGCAATTTCAGGCAGAAGCAGGATTTCTGATGTAAGTAATCCTTTACTTAATCTGTGCGCTTTTTTCTTTGTTTTGGAATTATTTAAATTTGCGTAGTATTGCGTAATATCGATGACCTCATCGGTAGATGATCGCACCCAAATCCGTATAAGATTAAATGCTGTCAACTGCCGATAGTGTCTATTACACCACGCTACCGGTGTTGTAATTATCAAACTTTTAATTTTAACTACCGTTGTTAAATGTAAGAAGATAACGCAAGAAATTCATTGCTTATACGCTTGGTAATAAGTAAACTAACCGGAAGGGCACTAACCTTAATCGCCAGTAGGGACGATTTACAAGAATGGGAACAATTTAAACAACTACTAATTGCATATTTTGGAGACCAACGTAACATAAAATGCCTGGTACGAGACCTAATAAACCTTAGAATGGAACACAACCAATCCCCCTACCAATTCGGAATGAAATGCCAAGACGTGAGAAGTTTAATACTAACAAAATTAAAAATCGAAGAACTCGATCAAAACGTTAGACATTTAAAAACAAAAATGTATGACGAAATGGCACTAGACACATACATAAACGCTTTACCAGAACGACTATCGGATAAAATCAGATTCCAACGACCCCAAAATCTAGAAGAAGCTATGAACCTAGTAATAGAAGAAGAAAATGTAATGTATTACCGCAACAGACTATACAATCCCAACGCGAATAAAAGTTATTCACCAATAAAAACCATACAAGCTACAAGACAAACAATCCCTCAACAAAAATTCACACCCTTTAACGCACAAACAAATCAACCGCGAATTAATAACCCAAGTTTCAACAATACGAATTTTAATAATCAATATAAACATTTTTCAAAACCAACGTTTAACCCAACTTTTACGAAACCCGCATTCCAACCAAGATTTAATCAAAACCTAAACCAACAAAGACCAGCATTCAACGCAAACCCCAATAGAAATACACCAATGACTAATAATAATAACAACCCTAATAATTATTACAAACCAACACCAATGGATACCTCATCTGGTAACACCAGACAAAATACAAAGATAACACACATCCGACCAAACCCTCATCAGAAACGCAATTTTACATCGGAAGAGCTATTCCATCAAGAAATAGAAAAATTTGACACTGACCAAAATAATTACATTGAGACACCTACGAACAATGAATCAAACCATGCAGAAACTTACGAACGTGACGAACAATACGAAACTTACGAGGAGTACGACGAAGAAAACTCGAACTCAAATTTTCAAATGGACCCATTCATAGACAACCAAACTTAATAAACTTAAATAACATAAATCACTTAGTACTACCATACATAGAAATACCCCACGCCAAATCCAAACTATTAATCGACACCGGATCATCAAAAACATTAATTAGCCCCAGAACCGTACAAAAACATTATTTAGATTATGTAGAAAGAGAGCCATTTAAAATTAAAACAGCCCATCAAACGACAATACACCAATTCGTAGCCAATATACCCTTACCGAGAACATTTAATGTTAAAATGAAACATAAATTTTGTGTATTCGAATTTAACGACAAATATGACGGATTAATCGGAATGGACCTTCTAAGAAAATTAGGAGCCAACATTGACATTAAAAATCGCTTACTAAGGACAAAATACGGAAAAATCCCAATTAAATTTCAAAACACACAAATTGAACAAAAATACACTATAGAACCCCGAACGGAAAGAAAAATAAAAATCCCAGTAAAATCTAACAAAAATTTAGGAATAATAAATCATATGACATTTCAATAAGGAGTAGAAACCCCAACTGCCTTAGTACAAATAAAAGATAATTATGCAACCACAACAATATTAAATTTAAACGACTACCCCGTAGAATTATCACTGACAGACCCAGTTAACGTAGAAGAACTAAATTTTAACGAAATGGAAATAGACGAAAATTTAGAAAACGAATACAACCCAATAGAACATGACGAAATGTTAAGAGAAAATTTAACTAACATCCGCTTTAATACCGACATCAATCAAGAAGAAGAAAGAGCAATTAAAAACTTATGTTTTGAATACCGAGACATATTCCACTGTGAAGGAATACCATTAACATTCACCAACACAGTAAAACATAATATCGAGTTAACAGACAATAAGCCAATCTTTACAAAAGCATATAGACTACCTCATGCAAGCCAAGAAGAAGCTGACAGACAAGTAGCAGACTTATTAGACCAAGACATAATCCAGCACTCCAACTCACCATGGAGCAGCCCCGTGTTAATAGTACCTAAGAAAGTAGACGCAACCGGAAAGAGAAAGTACAGAATGGTAATAGATTATAGAAAGTTAAATGAAAAAACGGTAGATGACAAATATCCACTACCAAATATAACCGAAATTTTAGACAAATTAGGCAAATGCCAATATTTTACAACATTAGACCTAGCATCAGGATACCATCAGGTAGAGATGGAAGAAAAAGACATATCAAAAACAGCCTTCAGCACACCTAGAGGACATTACGAGTACAAACGAATGCCATTTGGATTAAAGAACGCACCCGCTACTTTCCAGAGAGTCATGGACAATATATTGCGAGGAATACACAATGAAAAATGCCTTGTATACCTTGACGACATCATAGTTTATTCTACATCATTGGTAGAACACATAGAAAGATTGAAAGAAGTATTCGAAAGACTTAGACAAGCACATTTCAAAGTACAATTAGACAAAAGTGAATTTTTACAAAAGAAGTATCATTTTAGGACATGTAATAACACCCCAAGGAGTAATGCCAAATCCAGACAAAACAAATGCAGTTCTAAATTACCCATTACCAAAAACAAACAAAGAAATTAAAGGATTTCTAGGACTTAGTGGTACTACCGCAAATTCATTAAAGGTTACGCTCAGATAACCAAACCCTGACAAATTGTTTAAAAAGGAAACAAAATTGAACACACCCGGAATTTATTAAAGCCGTAGACAAAATTAAAAACATATTAACGAATCACCCTGTGTTAGAATACCCAGACTTTAAAAAACCATTTATACTGACGACAGACGCATCGAATGTAGCATTAGGCGCAGTATTGAGCCAAGGAAAAGTAGGTAGCGATAAACCCATCAGCTACGCATCCAGAACCCTAAATGAAACCGAACAAAAATATAGTACCATAGAAAAAGAATTATTAGCCATAATTTGGGAAACAAAATATTTTAGACCTTATTTATACGGAAGAAAATTTTACATATACACCAATCATAGACCACTAGTATGGCTATGCAAACTGAAAGAACCGAATTCAAAATTACAACGATGGAGAATCAGACTCGAAGAGTACGATTACGAAATTATATATAAAAAAGGAATTTATAACAACAACGCAGACGCTTTAAGTAGAATCCAACTCAATGCATTAGAAACGGAATCCATTATAGGAAACGTAGACGAAGAAGAAATAAGGGAAGATCCAGACGAGATCGACACGATACATTCGACACAAAACGAAGAACCTAAAAACGCGATTAAAATTTTAAACGAAGCAATTGATATGAAACCCAACCAATTTATAATAACCGAAGTTTTAAATAACCCCAATCCACTAAAATATACAAAAGTAGATAACAAAAAGATATACCAAATTCAAATAACTAAACATGACAACGAGGAACAAATAATTAAAATTTTAAAGGAATACACCCCCGAGAAAAAAAGATTTTATTTTTATTTCAACACCGAACATTTATACCAAAGATTTTCAGAATTATACGTTAAACTATTCAATAACTCTGGCCCTGAACTCATCAGATGTACTAGAAAATTAATAACATTAGACGACCCTGACGAAATAAACGATGTAATTAGAAATCAACACGAAGGAAAAACCAACCATCGTGGAATTAACGAAACAATAAAACAACTTGTAAGACGTTATTATTTTAAAGACATGAAGGAATTGACCACAGATTTTATTAACCAATGCGAACTATGTGACAAAGCGAAATACGATAAGAAACCCCCCAAAGATACCCTTAATGTTAACCAAAACACCCGACAAACCATTTCAAAAACTACATGCCGATACTCTAGTAGTAGAAGCACAAAACTATCTAACAATTGTAGACGCATTTACAAAAATATGCCAAGCAATACCAATCACATCCAAAAATAGCATCGACGTGACCCAATGATTTTTACAATATTTCACATTTTACGGAACACCCGAATCAATAACTCTAAACAATGGTAGCGAATTTAAAAATGAGACAATACAAAACACTTTAGAACTACACAAAATAAAAATTCATTTCATAACGGAAAACCACCCTGAATCAAACGGACTAATTGAACGATTACATTTAACCCTGTTAGAACAAATTCATCCCTATAGTAGGGGATAAAGAATACTACTATAGTAAGCCTGCTTATCGTAAAAGGCGATTAAAAGTCGCAGCAAGGGGCAGCAGCCTTGCTGGCTAAAAGATATTGGAGGAGGGTCGGTTGGTCTCGAGCGATCCTCAATAATTTACAAGCTTGTTGGGGGTTGGCCGTGACGGATACGGCTTTTTGCTAAAATCTTTAAAAACTGCGTTGTGGAAAGATATGGGAGCCTACCACAATATTTCCAAGGTGTGCGTGGCCTAAAACACGAAATAGATATGATGGAGAGCTCACAAGTAAAATTCTTGTCCGGAGGTAAAATACTCCCTCATTCGGATCTCCGGGAGGGGGTACTTGGGGCTCGTCATCGTAAGAATATAAAACAACAGTTTGATTTAGTGATAGGGACTTGGAATGTAAGGTCATTACTCAGAGTAGATAAGTTAACGAATTTATTAGTCGAAACTATATTAGTCAAATTATTAGAAATTTAGGTTGTGAAGGGTATGCAGAGCTTTTTTAGATTAGCACAGATTAGAAAAGAAGTTAGAGCTGCGTCAAACCGACCTTAAGTAAGGTCGAAAACAAAATGATGATGATGATGAGAACAAATTCGATTATTAAGAATAAATTATAAAAAGGAACATATAACCAATTTAATGTCATACGCACTAATCGCCTATAATAACACAATTCACTCATCAACAAATTTTACACCCTTAGAATTAACCTTAGGACATTCAGATTCACGAAATCCCTATGACATACACTACAACAAGGAAGTATATCAACAATACGCGAAAGATCACAAACAAAAACTAAAAATAACTTACGACAAGGTAAAAGATAAATTAGAGAACGATAAAGAACGTATCACCACAACCCGAAACAAAAATACAGACTCAAATAAATTTTCAATAGGACAAACCGTGTATGAGAAAAACTTTCAGAGCAAGCGACATAAAACAGCACCCAGAAATTTAGGACCATTTAAAATTAAGAAAATATCAGATAAAAACATAGCAGTAGTAGACAACGGTAAAATAACAAAGTACATTCATTTGAAAAACCTAAGACACCCTGTCACTTCAGATGGACAATCATCACCCTTACCGTCAACCTCCACCCAGGTAGAACGGACAACCAAGTAATAATAGAAATTATAAAAAACAACCCCGGTATACTACCAATTAAATTAGGCAGTGTACAAAATACAACATTTACTCAAATAATATCAACCCTTAATTTAATGCAACAAATTTTAGCAACATTAAGAATAACGAAATAATATTTTTAATAGAAATCCCGATAGTAGAAAGTAACAATTATCATTATTATCATTTATTTGCTTTTCCAACAAAAGTTACTAGCACATACCAAGTAATCATACCCAAAACCAAATTCCTATCCCTAAATGAACTGAGATATGGTTATACAAACGAAAAATGTACTGAAGTAACACCAAACCAATATTTATGTCAATCGATGACGACAACAACCATTCAAGAAGACAGCCCTTGTGAAGTACAACTATTAAAATTCTCAAATCATTACGAAAACTGTGAAGCCAAACAAGTGCAAATAACTAACATGAAAATTCAAAAAGTTACAGATAACAAATGGATAGCCATTTTCCCAACAGAAGTAATAGCAACCATCCACTGCAACCAAGATGAAAATAACCAAGCATTAATCGGAAGCAAACTAATTACCCTCAAAGAAGACTGTTATGTGAAATTGAAAGATGAAGTAATCAGAGTTTATCAAGATCCCATAGCAACAAAGAAACTTGCAAACCTACCGGAACTACAGTTCAAGATACAACAAGAAGACGAAGAAATAATCAAGAAACTTATGAAGCTAGAGCATCTAGACTTAGACGATCTCAACCACGCCGTGAAATTAGTGGAAAGTTATAAAGAACAATTAAGTGAACTCAAAACGCCAAAGTTACATTATAATAATATAAGTGTTTGGACAATTGTATTAATCATTTTAATAATTTTTGTAATTATATATGTATTTTACAGAATGTACCTTAGATATAAGAATGAAGGGAACAGTTCTAGATTTAAGGAAACAAAGAGAAAAAAAGAAACAATAAGTATACCCCTAGAAACAATGAATTTTAAATAAATTTGAATAATGAATTTTATGTATTTAAAAATTAAGAAAGACCTTAATTTTTCATTTACGGTGGGAGGAGTTATGTATCCCCCAATTACCTATATATATATATTGATATATTGAATCTAATACGAATTATTAGAAATTGTTAAATAAAGTATAAGTCCATTGCAACATTGTAATACAAGGATAACCCAGAGAGGTTATCGACAGTTCATGTGAACGGACATGCAACTTTGCATCCGTGAGGGCAGTGATACTGCAGGTGGCAGGTCACAGGTGGTTAACATACCGCAATTACTTAGAATTAAGTTGTTACATTGTAATAAAGTGTACAATTAAGAGAAACGCAGACATGAGATCTGCAAGTTCCCACAGCCGTGTGAGGGGCAGGTTATTATAAAAAGCCCGGGAGCTCAATGCCCGGCAGTCAGTCTTCGAACTCCATACTTCGTTGTTCAAGCTACTCACCAGTACAATTAAGTAGTTTTATTAAAGTTATTATGTACAAGTTATTCCAAATTTCACCATAATTTCTGTTTCAAAATCAAATAAAAATTGTTAAGTGTTTGAAGTTGTTTTTTAAAAACACTGCTCCAAAGGCCCGAACCTTAACTCGCCGTATCACAGAAATATATATAGCTAATAAAATGAAATAATAACTCAAACTTTATGCAAAGCGTAAATGATCATTTTAAATCGAGCTAGTAATTGAGCGATGTAAAATATAAGTTTTCACATAGGATCCGAACCTGTATCTTCGGTTTTTGCGGTCGATGCGTTTTCCAATAACGCCACCAGGGGTGATAACAATAATTGGAAAATTATACAAATCTAAATAATGTACGTAACCATTCATCAACATATAACATTGGAGTTGTATTCGTGTTAGATAAATGCCCACTGTTCACTAACTCAACTAAGGCCGTGTACTGTGTGTAGGTTATTGAATATAACAATACATTTTAATACTAAATTTACATTTCATGCAAACATTTGTTATGTTTTAAGAGAATAACTTAATTTGAAACCATTTTTACATTTCTTTCAACCATGGATTATTAAATACTGTCCCAATTTTGTCATATTTTAAGCAAATAAGATGACAAACATGTAAATAAGGTCAGTTAATCCTAAATAAATAAAATAGATTAAACATTCAAAATAAATAAAAAATGAATAAGGGTTAAAATTAATAAAATCAATATATTGAACCTATAGATATACGGATAATGGAAGAAACAACATAAGTAAAGTTAATAAAATAAATAATGTGAATAAAGTGAGTAAATAATTATAACATGTAAATGAAAAACGTTTAAAATATTTAAAGTAAAGTAGCTAGAATACGCAAAAGTTAATTTAAATAGAAACCCCATATAAGTCACATAATAATTACTAAATTGCAGGCAAACAAGCGCTTGATAGTATAAAATCAAGTATGTGCCTTAAGATGTGAAATAATCACATATTACAAATATATATGACTATATGTTCTTGTAAATTACTTTTTCATGAGGTAGTAAAATCACACAATTTGTATGCATGCATATATGAACTGAAAATATCTTTGTAAATTACTTCTTTATGAAGCGGTATAATCATACAAACTGCATGCAAATGGACATTCTTTGGTGTGGAACAGCAAATAATCATTTGGATCACTTTTTTTGTAATGCGGAATAGTTCCATAAACTGTATGTAAATGGACGTACATTAGCATGCGACTGCAAACGTCTTTGTAATAGATTTTTTTGTGTGGCGGTATAATCACACAAATTGCATGCGAATGAACATTCGTTAGTATGTGAGTGCAAATGTTTTAGTAAATGACTTTTTTGTGAGGCAGCATAATCACAGAAATTGCATGCGAATGAACGTTCGTTGGTATGCGATCGCATATGTCTTTATAAATTACTTCTGTGTGATGTTGCAAAATCACACAAATTGCATAGAAACAGCCGTTCGTTAGTATGCGTTCGTATATGTCTTTTTAAATAACTTTTTCTGATGCGATATAATCTCACACATTGCATGCAAAAGGACATTTGTTAGTATGCAACTGCAAATTTCTTTGTAAAGAACTTTTTTGCGTGGCGGTAAAATCACACAAATTGCATGGAAATGGACATTCGTTAGTATGCGATCGCATATGTCTTTGTAAATTACCTCTGCGTAATGCCGTATAATCACACAAATTGCACAGAAATGGCCGTTCGTTAGTATGCGTTCGTATATGCGTTCTTAAAATACTTTTCTCTGATGCGGAATAACCACATAAATTGCATAAAAATGGATTTGCGGTAGTATGCGTTCGTGTATGTCTTTTTAAATAACCTTTTTTTTGATGCGGTATAATCACACAAACTGCATGCAAAAGGACGTTTGTTAGTATGCAACTGCAAATGTCTTTGTAAAGAACTTTTTCGTGTAGCTGTATAAAAACACAAATTGCATGCGAATGGACGTTCGTTAGTATGCGACTGCAAATGTCTTTGTAAATTACTTTTTTGTGAGGCGGCGTAATCACACAAATTGCATAGGAATGGACGTTCATTAGTATGTGTTCGTATATGTGTTTTTAAAATACTTTTGCTTGAAGCCGAGTAATCACAAATTGCATGGAAATGGACGTTCCTTAGTGTGCGATAGTAAATGATGCTTTAGAGTACTTTTGTGTAACGCGCAGTAATCACACAAACTGCAAGCGAATGAACGTTCATTAGTATGCAACTGCAAATGTCTTTGTAAATTACTTTTTTGTGGCGGTATAATCACACAAATTGCATGCGAATGGACGCTCGTAAGTGTGCGATAGCAAATGTCTTTGTAAATGACTTTTTAGTGAAGCGGCATAATTACACAAATTGCACGGGAATCGACGTTCGTTATTGTGCGATCGCATGTCTTTGTAAATTACCAATGTGATGCCGTATAATCACACAAATTGTACGAGATGGCCGATCGTTAGTATACGTTCGAATATGCGTTCTTAAAATACTTTTTCCTAAGCAAAATGATCACATAAATTGCATGGGAATGTATTTTACTTAGTATGCGTTCGTATACATCTTTTTAAATAACTTTTTTCTGAAGCGGTATAATCACACAAATTGCATGCAAAAGGGCGTTCGTTAGTAGGCGACTGCAAATGTCTGTAAATTGCTTCTTCGTTATGCAGTATAAATACACAAATTGCACGAAAATCGACGTTCATTAGTATGTGTTCGTATGTGTGTTTTTAAAATACTTTTGCTTGAAGCAGATTAATAACACAAATTGCTTGGAAATGGACGTTCCTTGGTGTGCGGCAGCAAATTACCCTTTAGAGCACATTTTTGTAACCCGAGTTACATATCCTCAAATTAATATATATGTATATTCAAATGAAACTATCAAGACTTAAGAAATAAATTGTTACATTGTATAATTGAAGGACACATTATAAAAGGTTTATGGAAGTTCATAAACCAGACATGAAAACGGAAACAGTTACTTTGTATTTCAGACTTAATACATAGATTAGTAAGTAGATATAGATTAAACAACTTCACTATATTATTGCAAAACCATAATGAGCGCCACTCGCGATGCGAGCATGAACTATTTTCATTGACGCCAAATTTAAATTTTTGACGTTTTTATATGTAATTATGTTAATGGTACAGAAAACAAACTCTTCTAAATAAAACAAAATTTATTTGTTAAGTGGAATCATTTGTTAACACTTCAAAGATTGTAGTTACAGTATTATGACATGAGGCAAGAATTGATAATTTACAATATGTCCTTGAAATCCCTATAAGTGTCTTTCATAAGTTTAATATTCACAACAATAAACATTTTTTATTTATTTAAGAATGAATGAGAACCCCCAATTTTAAAAAACAAATATAAAATGTATGTTACATGTTAACATATCTAATTGGTCATACAGGACAATATAGATAATACAAAAACATCCTAACGAACAATACTAACACAAAAGTAAAAGCGATAATCACTTTAGGTACCTTGAAGGTGTAACCTACGAACAGCATTGTATTTTAAATTAGTACGATTTCTATTAGCCACAAATAGCATCGTCTACGAAATGGATATCGCATACTCTAAATGCCTGCCTGCTATGCCTATCATCAAAATGCATTAAATCTTTACGATCAACTGCTACGCACCATAAACGACGAATCTATGAACACAAGAATGTTATAAATAAAGAGTATTCTGTATCAAAAAACCATAAATTAAAATGATAATTTTGAAAATACTGAAATAGTTTAGCATTTAGTTAAAATTAATAAGCATTTAAAAATATTTGAAGAACTTACCTCAGGATCCTTTGGTAAACAATGAGTTTTTACAGTAACAATAGTACTACAAACAGCAATGGAACACTAAACCCCATTATTTAAAATTAAATCTTAAACTCGAATCACAAAATAAATACCACAGATGAACACAAATACTAAATATTTGACTAAATAAATATTCAAATGGAAAATAAAGTTTGTCAAATATATGACACATTTGCCGATAAAGTAGTATTTTTCCTTAACCTCTTTATTATCATTAGTGACGGCAACACTTCGGTGTTGCGAGTACCTATTGAAACATGGAATTGTCAAATGCCAGGAGTGCGCCTGCCCTGACTTAATATGACACTGCAGGAGCAGGTCACAATAGACTATAAGAAACCAATTGTTGGAATTAAGATTATTAAAATGTAATACATTGTATTGTATCAAGAAATAGCAGACATGAGATCTGCATTTCCCACAAGTGATGTAAGAGCAGGGATTGCATAAATATCATGAGAAGCCCATGAAGGGCAGTCAGTGTCGAGCTTCGCGACTTTAAATTGTTGGTTGTTCAAGCTACTCATCCTAGTTTTAATTAAATTAATTAGTGAATAACTTTGATTATTTTTTATGTTAATACGTTAATGAACATAACGTACCTGTTATTGAAACCATTTGTAAATTTTGTTTAAATAAAAATTGATGGAAGAGTTTTTTGGAAGAACACTCTTTAAAAAGAAGCTCCAAGAGGCCCAAAACCTTTATCGCGCAGGAATTACACAAACTGCATGCGAACGGACGTTCGTTAGTATGCGACTACAAATGCCTTTGTAAATGACTTTTTTGCAAGGCGGCTAATCGCACTAACTGCATACGAATGGACGTTCGCTAATATGTGACTGCAACTGTATTTGTAAATAATGCTTTTGTGGTGTCGCGAGTTACATATCTCCCAAATTGATATATGTATATTTAAATGAAACTATTAAGTCTTAAGAAATTGTTACATTGTATAATTGAAGGACACATTATGTAAGGTTAATGGAAGTTCATTAATCAAACGTGGGAAAGGAAGCAACTACTTTGTATTCCAGACGTAACATGATACTTCAGGTGCAGGTCCAATAGACTATAAGAAACCAATTGTTAGAATTAAGATTATTAAAAAGTAATACATTGTATTATATAAAGAAATAGCATACATGAGATCTGCATTTCCCACAAGTAATGTAAGAACAGGGATTGCATAAATACCCTGAGGAGTCCATGATGGCCAGTCGGTCTCGAGCTTCATAACTTTAACATTGTTGGTTGTTCAAGCTACTCACCGCAATTATTAATTAGTAACATTTAACTTTGATTATTTTGAAATTAAGACCTTAATGAATATAACGTACAAATATCAAATCATTGTAATTACTGTTTAAATAAATTTGATAGACATGTTTTTTGGAAGAAACCCTTTTTTTAAAAAGAAGCTCCAAGAGGCCCAAAACCTATCTCGCGTAATCACACAAATTACATACAAACGTACGTGCATTAGTATGCGCCTGCATATGAATTTCTAAAAGAATTCTTTGTAATGCGGTATAGTTATAATACACAAGTTACATGTAAGTGCACGTTCACTAGAATAAGACTACATATGTCTCTGTAGATTACTTCTTTTTGATACCGAATAATTACAGAAAATTTATTTAAATAAACGTTCGTTAGTATGCATTGGTATATGTGTTTCTAAATGATTTTTTGAGCCGGTTTAAACACAAATAGCATGCAAACGAACATTCCTTAGTATGCATTCATATATTTGCTTTTAAATCACTTTTTATTAATGCACAATAATCACGCAAGTTGCATAGAAATGGACGTTTGTTTTTATGCGTTCTGATACGCGTTTATAAATGAATTCTTCGTGATGTAGTATAGTCACCTCTTACAGATGTGAAGGCTAGCATTTCCCGCTGAATTGTTTTTCTTTGCGCATGCACCATATAAGTGGTTTTCTAATCAACCTAAAATTTCCTCTGGTTAACCTAACTTTTTATTTCGATTTGTATTGTTGTAAGTATTGTTTTTAGATTTAACAATGAATATTGACGAAAAAAATGAAAAAGGTGGTACATTTTGTGCTTTTAGAGGGTGTTCCACAAAATCTTCAAACAATAGGTACTTTCCTTTCACCAGCTTACTAAGATATTCTTACCTAACTTAAGTTGTACTTCTTTCATTATACCGTTGATTGAAGTATAGCAGTAAATAGTAATTATATTAATTTTAAATTTCAATTATTTACCGATTCACTACCGAAAGCGGCATGTCTTATGCAATTTGCATACGCCCTGATGATAACAAAAAGCACCCAGTTGTTTTGTTACATGCCGAAATTGGCCGTAAACATTTCGAATGTTAGTTTTAACTTGTAAGGATTTCGCGCCAATAATTTTGAAAAGACGTGTGTGTATTTCCGTCACTTCAGACAGTGCGTTTGCGCAAGATTGCGCCGACGCGGTGTGCCAAGAAGGGAAGTGGCGGATTTGCGGGAGACGTGTCGGGACTGGTGACCGAGACGTGAACGAATGTAGTTATCTTTGTGTCTTATCGTGTCTTCCTTTTTGTTATGTAGGTTCCTTTGCCTTACCTCTGATTATCGTTCCTTATACCCGTTTCCTGTCGCCCCTCTACAAATAGGAAGAAGACAAATTTAATTTGACTTCAATCGGGCCCAACGAACACCCACGCCCGAAAAGGATCAACGGAGCCCAGCTGCCGCCATCATGGAGTAATGCTGTGAGAAGCCCTACAGTTTACGTAAGCACTTTTTTGGTTTTTTATGTGATGGAGTAATTTTATATAATTACGTGACCTAATATCCTATTTGCGCGTACCGCACCGGCGGGGGTATAATAGTGGCGCATCCAACGTGTTTAGGTTGAATAAAAATTTCTTTTCTTCTGGTTTATATTTTATAATGTATTAATTAAATATATTGGTAGTTTTTTCACTTAAAAAATAAATAATTATTTGAATTTTTAATATCTGTTAACTTAAAAAATATAAGTTGGTAACACTGTAAGTTACTATGTCAATCATCTGAAATGAAATGACAGCTGTTATGCTAATTTGGCATGAGCTGCCATATTGATTATTGATTTTTGAGTATAATTTTTATAAATGTATTGCAAATCCAATTAATTCTCGTAATACTATAAAAATAGTGTTTCTAATTTAAATTCTTTTAGATAATGAGATAATGACCTAATTTAATTTACCAGAAAGCTGGAATAACCTTTTGAGAAGGTGTTAAATCAACATAACCTAACTCTGGTGTTTGGATTACATAAGTTTTTCCTGTAAGTACATTAGTTATAAAATAAATATCTCAATTTAACATTCTTTGTGAGTAAAAATTTCCTTAGAAATATACCTAAGGCAATTAAATAAACATTATAAACCTCAGGTTTTTTTAGTATTTTGAGATCAATTTTTCAAAGCTACCGTTTAAATAACGCATATAATATTGTATTTTCTATGATTTTGAGTGTTTCTTTATTACCTACATAATCAATTATAAATTACAATTACCTTCATAAAGAAAATTCCTTCCCGATATATAGATTTTGTAATTAACTGAGTTTTTAGTATACCTTCTATCTTCTAAAACGTTGTAGTAACTTCATTTCGTTATACCTGTTCCCTTAAACACTATCTTACTCTGATATCGTCCTAAAAGTGTTTTCTTAGTATTTTAAACAACTATAACCTACAAATCTCTTTTTAAACAAAATTTTGCCTTCAAATACAGCAAACACAATTATCTAAATATTTCTTTAACCTTTTAGAACGCTATAATAACTCGATTTCGTTATATCTGCCTCTCTAACCAGTACAATAATGAAGTTGTTGATAACCTCTAAAATTCGCAAAAGAGTATTAGATAAGGCATGCATCTAACTTAATATGTTATATCTCCGATATTACAATTAAACCCTCTTAAGCAGATATATCTGTACCGTCAACATCGAGTAATATGATTTTAATGATAGTGCTATTTTTCACAATTCTTATATACAACTTACATATATTACAAATTTTCATAGTCACAGAAAATTTCAACCTATTTGAATTAATGATAAAAAAATTAAGGCTATTTAAAGACAATTTTGCCTTTTATTAGTTAATTTTTTTAAAATGTACAACCTTCAATTTATGGTGCCTTCAACTTACCATAATTTTGTTATTATCAATCCGATTATGTTGAAATCTTCTGCAAAGGTCTGAAATCTTTCGTATACCACAAAACATTAGTCAGGTAAATCATACATTCTACATAAGTTCCACCAGAATGGCACCTATAACTGTAATGTGTTTGTTATTTAATAAGTTTAATAATAATTGTGATATCTTTAATAAGTTAAACCGTATAACTAAAATAATTACATCCAACCAGGATCAAAAGCTTGACTGAAAATAGTTTAACTTAAAGTATCATTTAAGTTTTAATTTTTATAAAATATGCATATGAATGTAGACAATCATATATTAGAGTGATTAAAATAGATATATCGTTTTCATAAAACATAATTGTTAGTCCACGTCATACTAATATTGTTATGTTGTTATTTCCTTTTGCTTTCAATATGTATTGTGTTTATCCCATAATTGGCTGTTGCTGTTAGCCAATAAAGATTATTATTATTATACAGTAAGCTGGGAAAAATTAAAAACATAATTTTCTACAGATTATTACTCACGATCAAGCTGGTTTCATCCAATTTTATTCTGAACGATAGCTTCAACTCTTCAATATCTTCGATTAGGACTGTATTTTCTTATCTACCCTAGTTTCGATGTGGAACAGTCGTATTCTTAATGCCAATAATGAAAACAACACACACTTGAGCGGTAAAGTACCTTATTGAAATGACATAAAATGACATAAAATTGACATAAAATGTCTAATGCATAACTTGCTACATCCAATGTAGGAGAATCGCTCGTTTTGAGTTAGATAGTAGCCAACGAAGGACTAATGGTTCGGGTTGGTTCGTTCAGGATTGTACAAATTAGAGGTTAATTATGTACAAGTTGTTACGTTTCATTTTCAGCATAAATGAAAGTATCCCGTTTTCCTTTATATTTCATTACCCATTCAAATAGATTCTGTTTCTACTCTTAAATCCTTCAACAACATTCTGTACATTTTACCTGTTCATAATACGCTTTCTAAAAATTTTCCACTCAAATCTATTTGTTTTAGAACGAAAGTTTATGCTATAAATTAAATAGTTTATATTCTGTTTTCGTTATCGGTGTTTCGAGTTTTCCAATCACCTGTTGGTATGGTATGATAACGGAAAGATTGCATTGAATTCTTGTTATTTAAACGAGTTAATTGGTACTCGATTCTTTTTGTATGAATAAGACAATAATGACTCATCGTTAATTTTAGTTTTCGTTACCTTTTGTGTTGTCTTCAAAATTTCGTGCACACACTGTGTGGTATCTTATTTTTAAAAAAATGTACTTTTCTTTAGTATGGGGGTTTAATTGTTTGCGGTAATTGTTATAGCTCCGCCCGGTGGACTGGAAAGATCTGGTTGAACTGCCGCTCCTGTTGGTATGGGAGGACACACGCAAGGCGTGATCCCGAGAACATCTGTTTCGCGCTGTCCTTGGAGATGGTGTGACTAGCCTACACCTTGGACATACTGGTGTGTTCTTCCTTGTTTACGTTGAAACCATATCTATTTGAACTTTATACATTTTAAACTCCGGCATTCCCAACATTAATTTGCATATCCGAAAATTATGGAACTATTTTGCTATTTATTGCCCTGCTACGAATGCAGTACTATTTGTTTTAAATAACTAAAAAGAAACTATACTACTTATTAATATGCAAATGGTTTAAAATGATTACCTATAGGGAAGAGGATGTATGTCAATAATATTGTATTTATTCTGATAGTTCTATGTACTGAATTTGGTATTTACACTGATACTGTAGGGCTGTGGTTTTTAAAACTGTAATTGGCTAATTTTTCTTTGCGTAATTCATCTGGGGAGGGGCCTAAAAACTACAGCTCGCCAATTCTAATAAGTAATTTTTTTTGTGTATTGTGGTTATTGATTTTGTTTCTTGCTTTTGTTGTATACTACGCTGCTATGTCTGACCAGAATGTTATTTAGAATAATTATAAGTATTAATAAGTATGTTTAATTTTTTTAATTTTTATTTCAGGCTTTCCTTTAATTTTCTTTTCTTGTATTTGTACGACCCCGCCCACTCTACCAACTGAGCCCGGTCAGTTTCTCTCCTTAGTTCTTTTTGTTTTTTTTTACTACGTCGCTGCACGTAGCAAAGTCAAAGTGGTACATAATAATTTGTACAAGTGATATGCCATTTACATATCTAACAAATTACGCTACTAAAAGGCGCTAACAATTATTATACTAATCACAAATCTACATGTATAACTTAATCTCCTAATTCTACATGATACCACATGTTTCTTTTTTATTATATATACATATACAAATATACGTTGGGCGCCACGTGTGACCTACTTTTTCCCGGTGTTATGAAAAAGTAAATACACGATGAAGCATGAAACATACTTCGGCGCAGCTGGCATCGGCCTTTAAAGGCTTCGGAGGCTGCATGGACTTGTAAATCTCAGGGAGGTAAATATGGAGGCGTCAATAGTAAAAAAAAACAGAATATAACTCAAGTACCTCACCTATATTACAAAAATTAAATTTCAATTAATTAAAAAAAAATAATTACAATCTGATTCATTATGTAGTTGAATTTGTTTATCTTAATTTTACAATTATTGAGAAAACCTTAAAACAAACATGTTTATTGTTAATTACTTGTAAAGAAACTTTCACCGATACAGCTATATTAATATTATTATTAGCGAACAATATGAGGAACCACTTAAGTTATTAATATTTCAGAAAAACATATGTACCTATTTTGTGTTAAGTATGTAAGGAAACTTTGATTGCTTTAGCAAAACAATTAGCAATAAAAAGACTTCAACCTCCAGTTTCATGAAACCTACGGTGTACACTTTAGTTGTATTAAATATTTGACTTAAAGTTATACAAACATGTGTTATGTTGAAACGGGACAAAGTAAATTTAATAAATATATTTTAAAAACCCTATTGCTGTTCATAAGTAGTAACAAAACTTTACTGCAACTTTTACTTGTGTTGAATTATCACATAAGAAAATTTAGTTGTTAAACACATACCTGTATATTTCCTTTATTACAGTCTGTTAGAAAAGTACCTGCTGCTTAACACTGTAGAGAATTAGGAACACGAACAGGTGGTTCTTGAACCATAACTAAAGTTGGTAGTTGAATTCGATTCAGGCAAGGAACATAACATCAACCATCCAAAGTATACATATTTTAAAGGTAACCAACCACTAACTTCATTTTGTTACTTCGTTTTGAAGATAAAACTGCAAATTCCAGGTAATCTTAGTTTACAATTATAGATAAGGTACTGTGAAGTTAACTAGATATAAATATTGTGTATCATTACGGCAGATAAACTATACCCTGACGTAATTATAAACGATCCTCTCAGAAAGAAAACCAAATTTCTCCGAAGGTAAAACAGTCCTTTCGGAGGGTAAACGATCCTCTCGGAAGGTAGAACAAATCTCTCAAAAGGTCCCTACAATACAATTTACGTGTAAGTGTTAAGGAAATTATTACGAGGTACGTTGAAATTTTAACAGGATTCAATCTATAACTATCCTTACCATCATTAATCCAAGCGATGGGTAAACTAAGTGCAAGATTATGCTACATCTCATCAAGTGATTCTATAAAATTATTTGTTTAAATATTTCAGTATAACTCTGGACACTAATACATACCATGCAAGGATCAGGCATCTTGAGGAACAAATGCCTGATATGCTCATATCCGGATTTAAATAGAAATCTGCCATGCGTGGATAATTAAAGATAAATCGGCCTGTAATACAGGAAGGAAACTAATGTCAAGGTAAATCTTTTACAGAATGTAGATTCGAAACTACCTCACTTCTTACTTGAAAATAACTATCAATGAAATAGGAGTTACGTTTTATAACATTTTCTTTTGAACTGAATATTCAAATAACTTGTTATATAATAAAAGATATATTTATTTTAAAGGAAAGTAAATTCTTACATGAATAAAATTATTAATTCGTGTTATAGCATAACACAACCTAAATATAACTCATATTCTAAATTGCAAAACACAGTGCATAAAGATAAGTAAAAGGGGAGCTTCTTTAGTTCGTAAAGAAAATAAAGGGAGGGAAAAACATAAGGAGGCAATACGAAAACTGGTACATGACCAGTGGAAAACTGGCATGTTACACTACTACCATACATCAACTTAACTATTAATTAAATGTTGCATGAGAAATTTAATTGAATAAAGCTTAAGCAAAATTATTTATTGAAACAAACTATACAAGTTAAAACATATGTATTATAGTTATTCTTATCACATTACCTTTAGGATACAACTTCCACACACATCTAAACAATTACTTATTGCATATTAAACTTTGGAAATAAATAAGAGGTGAGTTTTACCGTTTAAGAATACTTAACTATTACATTAATATTCTTGCTTGGTTATATTTCTTAGAATTTTATTAACATACAGAGCTAATCACTTTAAAATGCTATGTCGTGCATTTACAATATATTACTAGGAATGTAAAGAATGCATTAAAAAGAATATTTTTTAACAGAGATTATACCCTTCGTTCTCAACATTAATCTCCGATTCTTCATCTTCTTTATTCAAAGACTGCTCCTGTTCATGTAACATATAATCAAAGCAAATAATTTTAAACATTACCTTGCTAGGAATTGCCGAAGAAGCATATGAAGATGAGGTGGCATTTTCTGTCGCTGGTCGAGGGGTAGCGCCTACAGGCAATACCAAATCACGAGCAAGGATGGCATACTCAACATCCATATGTTTAATAAAAGGATTATTTAATGCTTTTTTTGCCATATCAGGGTCTTCATCATCGTATGCTTGAAGCAGCATCTCTAATGTTTGTACCTCAGGTGCTTCACAATAGTTTCCTGTTTAAAAAACACAAAGATGAAAATTAACTATAATTTCAAAATGGCACTATTGTACCAAGTTACAGATAAGTTTTGGAAAGCTATATTTTTTTGGACTCGAAGAGCGAGTCGAATCTGTAAACACTTGTCTGATCCAAGCTCTTATGATATGTTTCATGTATAAAATCTTTACTGTGCTAACATCACGTTAGAATCAAAGTTGACTTTTGTTTAATAAATTCTGTATTAGGGAATTTTAAACATTGTTTCATTATTACTTATCTTGAGGGAAAATATTTAGTTAGTTGTTATCTAAGCTTAAGAAGTTTTAGATTCATAATTCTAATCGAACAAATTATTTTGAATTTAATCCAATTTAATTAATAGTTCCGTACTAAGTGAATTTTAATAATTCATCCTTTATTATCCATAGAGGGTACTATTTATTTTTCAAGAGTGTGTTCAATATACAAGATCTTTTGCAATATGTTTATAACATTCATGGGGCTTCACAAAAGTCAATGCTTTTGTGTAGTGTCTTAAAAGATTATATAATTTAGCGTATAAACTGGCCAGGTCTTTGATTAAAATTTTGCCGATCTATTTTTGTTTCTTGATGAGAATCATCCTCAATTATTCTTAATTTAAGAATTTGTCTTTGTATATTTAGAGAACAATACATAATCTACGAGTGCCTTTTCTCTTGTTCAGTCAAACATGTTTAAAGGGCCGAAAACATTTTCTAGTAGGTATTGAATATAACTTTAATTTGCAATAACCATTTATAAATTTTGTGACGGTACTGCCTTAGGAAACTATTTTTTTTGTTGTAAATATAATGAGATATTGTGACAGACTAGGACAATGCTTTAATAATAATTTTATCAGTAGAGCTCTTGCTGTGCTTGTCTTAAGAAATTTATAGACATGTTCAGTTAATGTTTACAAGATGCTTTGTTTCAAATTTGATTATACGATTTGTTGGGCATACTTTGTAACAATTTTATTTTAGCAGTAAAGGAACATACTCATTAAACGTACCATGAATATTGAAATACCTTTATTAACTAATATAAAGATTCAAGTAACAATCAAATTTTTATAATATTGCTATATCTAGGATTAGTAGTCTATTTGTTTCGGAGTGCGGTGCAAATCCACAAGCCACTAGCGCACGCGTGAGAGGTTCGAGAACCACACTTATGATCCTCCCACCTTGCAGGAGCGCGGCGAGCGCACTCGTCGATAGTTTAGGGCAGCGTGAAGATGCATTCAAAAAGAATGACGAGTGACCTCCGGGTCGCTTTAATTTGGTGAAGCACTTCCTGAGTAACGGTTAGTACTTAATCCATATATTACATATTCGTTATCATATTAGCTAATTTAAAATTTATTTAGCGCAAGCAACCATACGTTAGAAAAAGTAACCATACGTTAGAAAAAGTAACCATCGTTAGAAAAAGCAACCATCGTTAGAAAAAGCAACCATACGTTAGAAATTGCAACGATAAATTAGAAAACCGCATGACCACTTTGAAATAAAATTAGACAACAGAGGAGTACGCTGTGATTTAAAGCTGCCGTGAACCAATGTAAGAAATCTGCTTCGCTCTTGCATCTGTAATAAAGCATGGAAAACAAACATATTTAACAGCAGGCCCGCTCTGCGAAGTTGTTTCCATCGCAACCAAGGACGACAGCCGGTATTTGGGTTCGTAATAGAATTAAGAATTTCCTCAGTACTTCCTTCTGAAAGTACATTATTTCGTTTTGTTTGTTAGATGTACAAAATTGTTATTCAGTTTACCTGTAATTAAGCTGGTTTTCCCCAGTATCAAAATTTGATTTCACTTAGTTTTGTAAAGATGTGACTACATATGGCTACAACGTAAATTAACAGCTGCTATTACGTCACCTGTTTATTTGAACAATGCCGTCAACAACTGCATAATGGCTAACAGATGTTTAACATTACAGTACTGCCACTTTTGATAAAATTAGAGAATATCTTGGTGATTCTATTAACTTCAAACTAATTTTAATTTTGTTAAATTAATGAGAAAATTCCATATATTCATTTGTAAGTGACCTACACAGATCTGGTTGGGTTATAAAGAAACTTAATATTGTTAGTTACACTGAAGTGTAATATATTTGGGTAAGGATCAGTTGTTAAACCTTACAACAATTTTGCAAGAATATCACATATTTATTTTATTTAATTATCATGAAATTTTATTTACTGAAACAAAGAAAATTCTTTCTAGTAAATTAATTACCTACATTTAAAGTTTTTTATTCTGATCTGGTTTGATCAGACCTGATAAACAAAACACAGAAAGAGTTAAATTTTTATGATTCCATTATGTAAGAAATATTCTCTATGCATTTTAGATATACTTAAGGGACGCAAATAGTGTTCCCTTTTTTTTGGTAACTTAACTATTATTCTTTCTTACAGGAGCAGTGTCTTAGTCTGTTAACACAAAATTGTATGTCAGCGAAGGCGATCTTTTTTTCTTTGGGTCTCCAAGTCCACCCTTAGAAATTTGCTATGCCATTAACATAAATCAATCTGGACTTGGTGGCGCCTGTTTGTTTTAGTTTGAGTGTGACCCCCTACAGATATCGACTTACCCCCCCATTGCTCATAGCTCTACCCAAGGAATAGACCCCTAGTTACGTCGGAAGATTTAGTTTTGCAGACACCTAACTTGAAGTATGGTGTTAATAAAGTAGTGCCAGGCTGGTGTTTTAGTAAGTCAAGAAAAACGTTTCACTGGTGCCGCAACGTGGGGCCTTTTGGGGCAATCGCTTCACTAGCGCCTATGTGTGAGGCGAGTTGAAGCCACTAGTAGTAGTAACGTCAGGCCTGAGTTAGAAAATTTGTTTCACTGGCGCCCAACGTGGGGCTCGAAATTTGTTTGTTCAACGCTTGGGGCGTCGAAATTTGTTTGTTCAACGTTTGGGGCGTCGAAATTTGTCTCTTCAACGCTAGGGGCGTCGAAATTTGTTTATTCAACGAGTGATTCGTCGAAATTCGTTCGTTCATAATTGAATTTAGCTCGAAATTTGTTTGTTCATAATTTGATTTACCTCGAATTTGTTTATTCAAAATTAATTTTACTTCGAGATTCGTTCGTTTAAAAATTATTTTTACTCTGAAACTTGTTTGTTCAAAAATAATTTTACTTTGAAATAGTCTGTTCAAAATTTATTTTTGCTTCGAAATTTGTTTATTCAAAAATTTAATTTGCTTTGAAATTTGTTAGCTCAAAATTTATTTTGCTTTGAAATCTATTTGTCCAAAAATTATTTTGCTCCAAAATTTGTTTGCTTAAAGTCTATTTGACATTTAGATTTGTTTGTTCGCTTTTGATAAAAGATTGGTTGTAATGTTAAACCACAGTCAATCAATTAATTAACTTAGTTAAATTTATTTTTAACTTTCATTCTATTTTGACCCAATATAATTTTTTTAATATTGTTTTGGCAAAAATTATTTTACCAAAAACACCTCTTGATTTTTACCTTTAGTAGTACGAATTTGTTTTGATCATTTTTGTAAGGTTCAGATCATTTAGATCTTTCAGTTTGATTCCATTAGGCTTTTGTAATCATGTCGGATATTCCGAATTGTTTGTCTGCTTAAAAAAGAACGGGAGTAGTGAGTGAGAAACCAGTTTTGGAGAAAAGGAAAATTTTTAGGAAGACTGTCAGTTAAAGAAGCTGATAAGCATGTTGTTTGATTTGTTTGAGTCAATAAAGAACATCTTTGTCGAAATTTGATGATAAGGCTAGAGATTCTATTTTGAAGGTACATTGGAGTGAGCTGTCGTTGTGTCGTTTGAGAATTGCTCTTTGTGCATAAGCACGTTTTTGATTTTGTTAGCAGATTTTGTTTAGATCGGCATTGCAACGCAATTTAGTCTAGGCGGAACTTGTCGTCGTGGTTGGTCGCTCAGCAGTATGTCAGTCCAGACGAGACTCAGGAAGAGTTGGTCGCTCGGCATTGCGTAAGTCTAGACGAGACTCGAGGTGAGTTAGGCGCTCTAGAATTTTTTTTTGCATCTTTTTTTTGATTTGATGTAAATTTTGGTATTGTTAGTCTAGGTGAGACTCGTAGAGGGTTTGTCACTCTAGCATATTTAGGCGTTGTGAAGCATTGTAGTTGTTTCGACAGTTCAATTGGTAGTAGGATGAGAGTGTACCTGAACACTGATTTTTTTGTTAGCTATTGTCATGATTAGTTTTTTTATTGATGATTCATAAGCAGGTAAATGACTTTTAGTTGTTGGTGATTGGTTTTCGAAATATTCGATTTTGCAACCTTTGCGTAGTGCCACGGCACATTTGATCGAGAAATTTTGGAGGAAAAAGTATTTCTTGTCTATGGAGTACCACAGTTTGTTATTTGTGATAATGGTCCACAATTAATTGGACGTATTTTTAAAGCTTTGTGTGCAAGGTACGAAATTCAAAAGATTTGGTATAATGCTGTTTATGCTCCCCAATGCAATTTTGTGGAAAGAATCAATAAGACAGTTGGTACAGCAATCCGTTCATACGTAGAAGAACATGATACGTGGGATATTGAGATATCAAAGATCCAATACGCAATCAACTCAGCAAAACATGAGTCCACCAACTATTCGCCAAATTTTTTAGTTTTTGGTCGTCAGGTACCTTTAAGTGGAAAAGCTTATAATGATAATTTTATACCGGTGAAGATATTGATGTCGTCTCCAGTAGTAGACCTTCTTATGTTTTGGATCGTCAACCTTTGTTTAATATTTTGGAAATGTCCGTGAAAATTTGCATGTAGCTTATCAACGTTCGAGTAAACGCTACAATCTTAGGAGAAGAGACATTTCATTCCGGTCGGAGAGCGTGTTTGGAGAGCTAATAAGGTCCTCTCGAGTGCTAGTGATAAATTTTCCGCTAAGTTAGCCCCTAAGTTCGTTATGAGTAAAGTTCGGAAAAACATTCCAATTTAGTATATGAGTTAGAGAACGAAGATGGGACAAGAGCAGGAAATGGCACGTAAAGGACTTGAAACCAGTTGAAGCGTCGTATCCAATGGAAAATGATGATCCTGACGATTAATTCCGGTCCGATCATCTCTTTGATATTAAGTAATGACGTAGTGGTTTGTTTTGTTTTGTTCCGATTTTTGATTTAGTGTCGTTTCACTAATATTGAGTATTTTATTTGAGAAGTGAAGTAAGTGGTTTGAGATTTTGTAAGTTTTGTAGGTTTGAGGTGTGCCTTAGTGTGCACGCTGGACATTTTGCTCGCGCGTTGCTCAGAGATGTGTTTGGAGGATGTCTTTGACAGATATCCTTACTATGTAGAAGTAGATGGGCTATTTGATTATTGGTCCTGATTTCTACATATCCAGGTAGAGAGAATATTAGATTATTCTTTCCCTTGTTCCTTTTGACCGTTAGAAGTTCTTTGAATTGATAAGGTCAAAGTTGGTTTGGTGAGTCTCATCGTTTGGTCCATCACTAATGAGATCAGTTGTTTGTTAGAAATTAGTGATAGGATATTCAGTAGGGTGTAGGATAGTACAGCCCTGACTGGCCCAGTTTTGTACTTGCATTTGATAAGTAACCTCATGGTTAGGTTACCTTAGTTTTGATTATCTCTTTGCGATAAAGTGATAATGTTTTGTATTTAAATTTGTTGAGTAACCTTATGGTTAGGTTACCTTTGTTTTGATCATCCCTTTGCGATGAAGTGATGATATTTTGTATTTGAGATTTGTAAGTAACCTTTTGGTTATGTTACCTTTGTTTTGATTATCACTTTGTGATGATAATATTTTTGAATTTAAATTTTGTAAGTAACCTTATGGCTGGGTTACCTTTGTTTTGATCATCTCTTTGCGATGAAGCGATGATACTTTGTATTTGCATTTGATGAGTAACCTTTTGATTAGGTCACCTTTGTTTTGATTATCACTTTGTGATGATGGTGTTTAAATATAGACCTATTAGTAGGGTCTTACTTTTGATTATCACCGTGTAGTGATGATGTTTTGAATAGTTATGCTGTCTTGATGAGGAAGCATTCCTTTTTTTTGTAGATAGAGCTAAATGAGCTCCTGGAAGTGAAGTTTTTTTTGAAATTAGAAGTAAGCTGTAAGTGTTTGGTTATAGGTAAGAAATATTAGCCTTGTTAGAAGTAAGAATCTCAAGTCAGGAAAAATTGTAAATTTGAATTTTTTTTGTCCCGTGGAGTGTTTGACTTTCTAATTTGACCCCCTCCCAATTTTGATTATTACCGATTGTGACTCCCCGATTTTGTCTCCCGATGGACGTCAGGTACGCGTAGTTACCAACACACTCATTTGTAAATATTTGTCCCCCCCATTTGAATAAATTTATAAAATTGCATAGTTAGTTAGGAAGGTAGGAAAGGCTAGTATTGTTGTAAAAAATTTTTTGTATTTGTTATATTTAGAGTTTTTCTTAAAAAAAAAAATTTTTTCTTTTAGGAAAGGGGTAGTGTAACAATTTTATTTTAGCAGTAAAGGAACATACTCATTAAACGTACCATGAATATTGAAATACCTTTATTAACTAATATAAAGATTCAAGTAACAATCAAATTTTTATAATATTGCTATATCTAGGATTAGTAGTCTATTTGTTTCGGAGTGCGGTGCAAATCCACAAGCCACTAGCGCGCGCGTGAGAGGTTCGAGAACCACACTTATGATCCTCCCACCTTGCAGGAGCGCGGCGAGCGCACTCGTCGATAGTTTAGGGCAGCGTGAAGATGCATTCAAAAAGAATGACGAGTGACCTCCGGGTCGCTTTAATTTGGTGAAGCACTTCCTGAGTAACGGTTAGTACTTAATCCATATATTACATATTCGTTATCATATTAGCTAATTTAAAATTTATTTAGCGCAAGCAACCATACGTTAGAAAAAGTAACCATACGTTAGAAAAAGTAACCATACGTTAGAAAAAGCAACCATACGTTAGAAAAAGCAACCATACGTTAGAAATTGCAACGATAAATTAGAAAACCGCATGACCACTTTGAAATAAAATTAGACAACGGAGGAGTACGCTGTGATTTAAAGCTGCCGTGAACCAATGTAAGAAATCTGCTTCGCTCTTGCATCTGTAATAAAGCATGGAAAACAAACATATTTAACAGCAGGCCCCGCTCTGCGAAGTTGTTTCCATCGCAACCAAGGACGACAGCCGGTATTTGGGTTCGTAATAGAATTAAGAATTTCCTCAGTACTTCCTTCTGAAAGTACATTATTTCGTTTTGTTTGTTAGATGTACAAAATTGTTATTCAGTTTACCTGTAATTAAGCTGGTTTTCCCCAGTATCAAAATTTGATTTCACTTAGTTTTGTAAAGATGTGACTACATATGGCTACAACGTAAATTAACAGCTGCTATTACGTCACCTGTTTATTTGAACAATGCCGTCAACAACTGCATAATGGCTAACAGATGTTTAACATTACAGTACTGCCACTTTTGATAAAATTAGAGAATATCTTGGTGATTCTATTAACTTCAAACTAATTTTAATTTTGTTAAATTAATGAGAAAATTCCATATATTCATTTGTAAGTGACCTACACAGATCTGGTTGGGTTATAAAGAAACTTAATATTGTTAGTTACACTGAAGTGTAATATATTTGGGTAAGGATCAGTTGTTAAACCTTACAACAATTTTGCAAGAATATCACATATTTATTTTATTTAATTATCATGAAATTTTATTTACTGAAACAAAGAAAATTCTTTCTAGTAAATTAATTACCTACATTTAAAGTTTTTTATTCTGATCTGGTTTGATCAGACCTGATAAACAAAACACAGAAAGAGTTAAATTTTTATGATTCCATTATGTAAGAAATATTCTCTATGCATTTTAGATATACTTAAGGGACGCAAATAGTGTTCCCTTTTTTTTGGTAACTTAACTATTATTCTTTCTTACAGGAGCAGTGTCTTAGTCTGTTAACACAAAATTGTATGTCAGCGAAGGCGATCTTTTTTTCTTTGGGTCTCCAAGTCCACCCTTAGAAATTTGCTATGCCATTAACATAAATCAATCTGGACTTGGTGGCGCCTGTTTGTTTTAGTTTGAGTGTGACCCCCCTACAGATATCGACTTACCCCCCCATTGCTCATAGCTCTACCCAAGGAATAGACCCCTAGTTACGTCGGAAGATTTAGTTTTGCAGACACCTAACTTGAAGTATGGTGTTAATAAAGTAGTGCCAGGCTGGTGTTTTAGTAAGTCAAGAAAAAACGTTTCACTGGTGCCGGCAACGTGGGGCCTTTTGGGGCAATCGTTTCACTAGCGCCTATGTGTGAGGCGAGTTGAAGCCACTAGTAGTAGTAACGTCAGGCCTGAGTTAGAAAATTTGTTTCAACTTTATAATCGTCACCATTTGGAGACATATTTAAATTAGTGGTCTAGAATTATACTATAGTCCAGTAGAGCACCACCACATCGATTTCCTAATTTCATACTCTGGTAACCTCTACATTTTTCATCCAAGGTTACTAAAAAAAAACCTTCAAACTTAACCATAAAAAAGTATTCCCAACAATAGTCCTGAAGCTTTATGCAAGCACTGGTTCTCCTCTACACCCAAGTTAGTTGGTAACCATTATCTTGTTATTTGCAGTCAAGGTCAACAGTAATTCTGCAGATTACAGAACTTAGACAAGACACAAGGTGCTTCACATAGTTTCTCTATAAGATATCTATCCAATTTGTTCAACTATGCGTAACATACTCCCTCTATTTTACTATTCTGAATAAATCAAAAATAACAAACACAATGTAAGTAAAATGCGGAATTTTGTAATGCTGGCACGATGCTTAGATAAATATAAATAATACGAATGTATTTATTGTTTAAAGTCGACAGATTAGCTTTTTGGTAAAGATACACCCTGTAGAATTTATAGCTTTGGTAGTTTACATTTAAAAACATTATTATCTCAATATAGTATTAAATTGGGATTGATAAATAAATAGATAAGCACCATGTACGTTAAGAAATTTCATGTCAATATTGGTAGATTGAGTACGTTACATCCCTTTGTATTAAAATTTATTACAGACAGATTTGGGAAATAACCGTTTACATTAGAGATATTTTTTACAAGTTAGCACAAGTTCAACGAAATATTTAACCATGAGAAAGCAATTATATAGTTTAAGGAAATACAGTGTAACAATTTTATTTTATTTATTAATTTAAACTGCGCTTCGTGACTGTCCCAGGGAGTAGTTCAACCATTATCCTTCCAAAATATCAGAATTAGAACCAAACTAGGGTTTCAAATCTTTAACATGCCAGTTCCCAATATTAGTACCCTATATATTTCTTAGATAAAAGACTAAACGAGAGATCTTCTTTTATAACAGTACATAACACATACTTTGGTTCCGGTGTGGCAGAGAATTGATTGGAGGCATCAGACAAAACTTTATTCTTGCACCAAACTTTCTCTCCAACCTGAAACGAAATAACTCTTTTGGAAATTACACGGGTAAGCATTACGAGTATACAAAGGACATAAATGCTCTGAGTTGGAAGCATAGGACTGCACACCTCCTGGGTTAATTTCCAAATCTGCTGTAGACAATACTTCTTCATCATACTTTCCTGACAGTGGGGCGTGACGGACAAAATTCAAAAAAAGCATGAGTATAACCTGTAACTTAATGCTTAGGTGTATTCAAAGATTGCCTATTTCTAGACAGCTCAATATCCTAATCTTTATGTTCCTTGATGTAACATCTGATTGCAGTACCTACTGTCTTGTTAGTTCTTTCCACAAAATTGCATTGTGGAGAATAGCGAGGGGTAATCCAGATTTTTTGAACGTCACATTTAACTTCAAACTCTTTGGTGCCCTGCAAATTGGGGACCATTTTGTAAAGAACAAACTGAGCCATGTCAAACATTAAAAACAGATTATCCTCAATTAATTTGATGATTAAGGGGAGCTGCAGCTTTCTTTAGAGGACATAGCAGTGTGTATTTTGTTAACCAGTCTCCTACCACTAACAAATATGTGTGACCACGTTTTGATCTTGGAAACGGACCCATAATATCTACAGAAATAATTTGCCATAAGAATTGCGTTTGTTTTTCCTCCCCCATATGACCGATACATTGTGACTCTTTATTAAAACCACACACTTGGCAACATTGTATGTAACATTTTACATTCGAGGCCATTTTGGGCTAATAATATATTTCTTGTATTCTAAGGTTTTAAAAATCCTAAATGGGTACACTGATTGTACTAGTGGACCTGAGATTACTACTTTCCACTCATTTGCATTAGATCTAGGACAAGATTTGGAACACATAAATTTATAAATTAAGTCATCAGTTATCTTCCAATACACATAATTATGAGGTTCCTTTAAAATTAATCTTTTAATGATAAATACCAAGTATCATCTGGACATGGCACTACAGTGATTTGGCTTATAACATGGGTGCGACTTAATGCATCCGGCACTACAATGGATCTTCCAGGACTCTGAATCAGGTCAAAGTGGTGCCGTCTTAATTGTACACACCAATAAGTAAGTTGTCCTGTTAGATATTTTAAATAATTTAACCATAATAATGATCAGTGATCACCAGGAAACAAATTCCCTCTAAGTACATAGGGTCTAAATTTTTCGATGCAAAAAGTACTGCCAAACACACATTCTGTAATAGAATAGTTACATTCAGCTTTAGACAAAGTTTTACATGCATAAGCTATAACTCGTTCTTCACCATCCTGGATTTGAGTTAGGACTCAAACCTATATCGGAGGCATCACATTGCGCTGAAAGAGGAGACTGAGATATCAGGCTGTGACAAAATAGGAGCTGAAGCAAATAGCTGTTTAATTTTTAGAAACAAGTCCTCAGCTTGACTAGACCATTGTACAGCTTCACCTTTTCTTCTGCCTCTTATGAGATCATTCAAGCGAGAGACTAAAGTGCTAAAATTATCAATAAAATGCTTATACCATGAGCATAATCCAATAAATTCTTGACCATATACATGGTTGGTCTAGGATAATTAATTACAGAAGAAATTTTATAAGGGTCTGTTAAAGGAACTACTGAACTAACAATGTAACTTAAGAACTTAACATATTTCTTCAATTGACACACATAGAAGGTTTTGCATTATTTACGTTTTTCATATTTAAATATTAATATTTTCACATAAATTTAAAGCCATGCGGAATTGGACTTATTTTTAAATTAAGATATGAAATATTGATAAATTTCTGACTGTTTAAAAATTTTCTTATTAAATAAAAAAAACTCTTTAAAAATATTCTTTATTTTAATTAACGATTATAGAAAATGTAGAGAAAGTGGGTAGATGGTAAGAATATATATGGAATTTACATTCAGGAGAGGAACTATTGGCATTAGAACAGGAATCAGACATTGAAAAGGATGACTTGGGATATCATATACTTAGAGATGAGTTTGAATTAGCATTAAGGGTTTTGAAAAATGATAAGGCACTGGGTACAGATAAAGTGTAAGCAGAAATTCTAAAGGCCGCTGGACAAGCAGTAACAGAACGTCTCTTCCAACTTGTAAGCTATATGTATCAGACAGGCAAGATACCCAAGGATTTCAAACGTAACATCATAGTAACTATTACCAAAAATGAAAGGTGCGAATAGATGTGAAAATTTTCGAACAATAAGTTTGACAGCACACGTGTCAAAAATATTAACTAGAATTGTACAAAGACGAATGGAAAAACGGGCTGAAGAAACACTAGGAGAAGACCAATTTAGGTTTAGGCAAAACAGGGGAACACGGGAGGCTATTTTAGCTTTGAAAGTGATAATGGAGAAAACAATAGAAAAGAGAGAAAGTGTGTGTATATGGGTTTGTAGATCTGGAAAAAAGGCATTCGACAATGTAAAATGGAAAAAAATGTTCGAAATACTCAAAAAGATTGGAATGAGTTTTAGGTATAGACTGATAGTATATAGCTTATACAAAGAGCAAACAGCAGCAATAGAATTAGAGCAGGAACGTAGAGAAATAAATATTAGAAAAGGGGTGAGACAGGAATGTGCATTATCCCCATTAATTTTTAACTTGAACATTGAAGAGGCAATGAATACTGTCAAATGCAGAAAGGCATTTGGAATTACTATCTATGGACAAAAAAATTTTATGCTTAGATTTGCAGATGATATAGCGGTATTAGCATCTAGCAAGGAAGAGTTAAAAGCTGCTCTTAATGAAATAGAAACGGTTTTAACAGAGAGATATGGTATGAAAATTAACAAAAATAAAACTAAAGTACTAGTATGCAAAGGAGGGGAAAATACATCAAAAACATGAATACAAATAGGTAACGGGAACTTACAAGAGGTTAAGGATTTTTGCTACCTAGGAAGCCAAATAATGCAAGATGGGAAAAGCGCAAAAGATATAAAACAAAGATTAGCACAAGGTCGTGCTACATTTAACAAGAAAAAGCAACTACTGTGTTCAAAGACAACAAACATAGAAACAAGGAAAAGATTGCTTAAAATATATGTGTGGAGCACAGCACTGTATGGCAGCGAAGTCTGGACAGTAGTAGAAGCGGACAAGAAAAAGATAGAAGCCTTTGAAATGTGGTGCTACAGACGAATGATGAAGATATCATGAACAGACAAAGTTAAGAATAAAGAGGTACTAAAAATGGTAGGGGAATAAACAAATACCTGGAAAAGGTAAAAAATAGGAGAGATAGGAAAAAAGAGAAGTAGAGGTAGACAGACCTAGGTTAGACTGTTGCACACAGATAGTGAAAGATTTAGGCTGGAAGAATTTCAGGGAAATGTGTAGGCTAACTCAGAATAGAAATCGATGGAGGCACGCATCCAACCAGTCACAAGATGGATAAACTAATGACGAAAAAATTAGTGCAGATAAATCTGATGATTATTATAAACAATTACAGGTGTTGGTTGTGAAATATCTGCAACTAATGTTGACTGTGTGAAAAGATATCTTGGAAAAAGTATTAAATCGGCAATAGTTCAAGTGCTGGGGAACTTGGCAGCCACAGACTGCTTACCTCCCTTCACAACCACTGAATGTCAGAGAAATAGGATATATAATTGTAAAACAATAGAAGGGGACTGAACTGCATCTAACAAGAAAGAACAGCGCCTATGATCAAAGACAACAAACATAGAAACAAGAAGAAAATTGTTCAAAGCATATGTGTGGAGCACAGCACAGTATGCCAATGATATACGGGCAGTAGGAAAAGCAGACTTTTGAAATGTTGTGCTTCAGATGTATGAGGATGGTAGCATGGACAGACAAAGTTAATAACAAATAGGTTATAGAAATAATAGGGGAATAAAGACATCTGTGGAAAGAAATGGGAGAAATAAACAGGAAGAATACGTTCTAAGGCATTTTTGGGGAATAGTATGGGATATATTACAAGCAGAAATAAAAAGGAGGTAGATGTAGACCTAGATCAGATAGTGATAGATGCAAATCTCAGGGAAATGTGTAGGTTAGTTCGGAATAGGAAACAATGAGGGTATGCTTCTAACCACTTTCAGGACTGAATATCTAATGATGATGATGACTAATTAACGAATTAAAATTTAGTTCACATTTCCAAACAAGCATATTCTTTAAAAACCTCAAATCAATAAGCTACAAAACTTATCTATATGTGATTAGAGTATGAGCAGGACTCTCTAATGATTGTTTAATAAATTCAATGTGACTGACATGCCTTTAATAACATTTAGGCCCTGTGAAAGTAAATGATCTCTGTATTTTAAAAACTTATCTTGTTTTTAATTTTACAAATATTCTAGCCTCACAGTTCTTACTTCTTTTTCTTATACTAGTTGTTTCATTTTGTTTTTTTTTAGAACTGTGTTGGCAAATCCAATTTTTGTGATACACAGGTTTTTGTAAATTATGATAATGTCCTATTCACAATCCACCCTGTGCAAGTAGTTTCTGAAATATTCTGAATCTATTGTTTTGCATTACGATCAATACCTTCTTCCATTTTCTTTCTCAGAACTAATGTTCGTTCATTACTTTTACACTATTATTAAGTATTCCCATAATTTCAATTAAACTTTTGCTATTTATTATTACGTCATCCATATTTACGTGTTATTGTAACAGACTAGTACGTATAATAAAAACTTTAAAAATTATAAAATGTGTTAAGTAATTTAATCTGTTAGTTCATTTTCCAATGGTAAAATTAAAACGCACCTTTGTTTGTCTTTTACTAGTTGTTTACGTAGATTCTGCTTCAATCTTCTTGCTGCGAATTTGAAAAGTTTACTCTATAATTTAAATAGTCAGTACCTTATTTTCAGTGTCTACCGGCTTGCTACACATTGCTATAGCATACAACCAATTCTTATACTTCTACGACCTAAATACTCGTTGAAATAATGTATCGTATTCTTTGATAAAGCGTGTGTCGAGTTTCTAATCACACATGATAACAGAGGATTGAATTTTGAATTCGTGTTATTAAACGATTCCATTTTACTTGATTCTTCCTGCAACCATACGATCAAGCATAATTGTCGTTTTCGTTGTTTTTTAAAAACTTTTCGTGCACACACCACTGTGTGGTAAGTACTTTTATCGTTTAAAAATAGGTACTTTTCTTTTCCATGGGGTCTAATTTTATCTGTACTTTTTATAGCTTCTTCTTGTGGATAGAACCCTTTGTTTCTTGGGCCCTGGTTGATGAGGCGCTTGCCCCTTTCTTTTATGGAGGGAATACACGGGGTACGTGAGTCCAATTCCATCGGCTCCGCCCTGCTCTTAGGGAGGGTGTGGTCTGTCCTATGCTGTGAACTCGAGGGTGAGTGTTTACTCAATATTTTCTTATATGAGTATCATTTAATTGTTGAAACAACATATGCCCACGGTTCTATGAATGAATGACCTTGTTAGTTGTAAAATGACTGTTTTTTTTTCGTGTGTGAGGATATATGTGGTCAATATTATAATATTTACTGATTTATTTATTCTGATAATTTTATGTATTTAATTCTGTACTTACAATGCTGATTTAGAGCTGTTGTTTTTAGAGGGGTAAATTTGTTTTTTTTTTGTTTGGGAATTAATATAGAGTAGTGACCAGCTCGCCATTTGAGAAGTGATTTTTTTTGTTCTCCCGGATATATGTATAATAGTGATAAGTACTGATCCTTTTTGTTTTCGATTTTGATACTACTATGCTTTGTAACATATATTTTTTTAATTAGATATTTTTTTTAATGTTTTGGTGGGAGTTATGACTGAGTGCGTGTATTTTTATTGCAAGCCCTTCCTCTATTTTTGTATTGTGTTTGTCAGATCCCGCCTACTCACCAACTGAGCCCGGGTATTCTTTCATTGTTCTGCGAGCTACGTCAATGTACATAGCAAATCGTGTTTCAAAAGTTGTACCAATTTTCATAACATACAAATTAATACATTCCAACATTTTTCAAATGTCATTTGAAAAGCAGGAGGAACTACTCTTGTATGGAATAAAGAATAAAGGAATATAATTTCAACATGAACAGAATTTCAGCTTAAGATGCCTTTTTTTTGTAGTATATGGTTCTAAATTAGAAAAATGTAAAGTTTTGATCATGTTGATATTAATGTCTATTATCAATGAATAAATTACAGAATTAAATAATGAATAATTTACCGTGAAAACATTTTTGTTATTTATAAGTTTGCAATAAAAATAAAGTAATTATATGACAAACTTGTATGGTTGGGTAGAGGGGCCCACTGGACAGCCTCTGTGCCGACGCCTGCCAGGCCTAGTTACACTGTTGCTAACAGGCTAAGTGCTAGTAATAATGTAGCTTGAAATCGTACCTAGGTAAAATTTTGATCATTATGCAATTTCGTTCAATTCCCTGCAATTTATTGCTATAGGTACCAGCCACAGCTACTCCATGGGGGCTCAAAGGCTAGAGAGGAAACAGATATAAATAGTAAACATATCCCACGGTCGTCCTTTCGTAAGCAACCACATCTAACCGTTTTAACGAAAATTAACACCAAAATGCATATATTTCTTTTAAGATTTGTGGTTCAAATGATCAAATGTAACACTGATATTAATATTTTAAAATTATTTAAAACAATTACGCTTCTCACTATATTCATTTTACATCTAACATTTAAGCAATAATAAATAAATACCTGTCCTAGACATTTTGACAGTGCTCTCTTCATGTTAACAGAACTCTTTGATTCTCTTTAGTACATCCGTGTAAGGGAGGGCTTCATTCTATTGAGCCCGGCTTCAATGTAAATCTTATAGGAAATCGAACGATGACGAATTCTGTCGAACGCAATTAATAACAGCTTCAGATAGCTTTAACAGGGCTCTCATCATTAGAACCCTTGGCCGCATTATCTGTTGGTATTTCAAGGCATGTTTGTTGTTGTACGGTACTAATTTGCGTGAGCGTAGAGATTATTTCACTTGTTTTCGTTAAAAGTAAAGACCGTGTCTTGTTTTGTGAGTGTAGTCGTAGTGTAGAATTTTGATTATTATTTTGAATTATTCAAGATGACTGAAAATAATATTCGTAATATAGTCAAAATTAAATTTAAAACTCTTCCATTAGCAGAAAAGGTGAAAATTAAGAACCTGGGCCGTCCGACACCGGACTTAAATCTGAAACAGGTAAATAAGGTTGGAAATCGTAGTTTCACAAGGCATTTTTCAAAAGAAAGTTATAAAAAATGTCAGTGGATTTCCGGATGCTCTCAATCGAATGCTCTATTTTGTTTTCCTTGCCATTTATTTTATTGTGATGGAATAGACAAAACATGGTAGGAAAAACGCTTTAGAGGTCGGAAGCATATAAACGATAAAATAACAAAGCATGAAATCAGCAAGTACCATATAAAGTCTTGCACGGATTTGGCTATGCTAGGTTCCGTGAATATTGCAGTTCAGTTAGATTCCGCATATAGGCAGAACATTATGAAGCATAATGAACAGGTGACTAAAAATAGATACATTTTTAAAAAAAAAACTAAAAGCGGTTTGTAGTCCTTACGGGACTACTCTGAGCGCCTCTGCTCGCTTTGCGTCCCGCCCTTTCTTCGTCCCACCCTCTTTTCGCCAGCCCTCTTCGTCCCGCCTTCTCTTCGTCCCGCCCTCTCTTTGTCCCGCCCTCTCTTTGCTTTGCTATCTCTTCGCTCCGCCCTCTCTCCGCTCCACCCTCTTATTGTCAAACCCTCGCTTCGACACGCCCTTGCTTCGACACGCCCTCACTTCGTCTCGCCCTGTCCTCACTTTGCCCTAGCAGAATTCATTAAACAACTTTGACCGAATCAAGATCACTTCGCTTTAGTAGATTGTCGAAAACACTTCGGGGAGTCGATCGGATCAAGAACACCTCACCTTAGTAGACTTCATCAAAACCAATTCGGTGAGTCCATCGGATCAAGATCACCTCATCTTAGTAGACTTCGTCAAAACCAATTCGGTGAGTCCATCGGATCAAGATCACCTCGCCTTAGTAGACTTCGTCAAAAACACTTTGGATAGTCCATGGGATCAAAATCACTACGCCCTAGTAGACTCAGTCGAAATCACTTAGGGGGAGTCGATCGGATCAAGATCACTGCGCCCTAGTAGACTTCGTCAAAAACACTTCGGATAGTCCATGGGATCAAAATCACTACGCCCTAGTAGACAGGGGGAGTCGATCGGATCAAGATCACTTCGCCCTAGTAGACTTTGTCGAAATCACTTCGGAGAGCCGATCGGATCAATATCACTTCGCCCTAGTAGACTTTGCCGAATTCAGTTCACCCTAGTGGACTTTGCCGTAATCACTTCGCCCTAGAAGACTTTGTCGAAACCACTTCAGGGGAGTCGATCGGATTAAGATCACTTCGCCCTGGTAGTCTTTGTCGAAATCACTTCGGGGAGTCGGTCGTTTCAAGATCACTTCGCCCAATTAGGCTTTGTCGAAGTCACTTCGGGGAGTCGATCGGATCAAGATCACTTAGACCTAGTGACTTTGTCAAAATCACTTCGGAGAGTCCATCGGATCAAGATCACCTCGTCCTAGTAGACATTGTCGAAACCACTTCAGAGAGTCAATCGAATCAAGATCATTTCGCCCTAGTAGACTGTCAAAATCACCTCGGGGGAGTCGATCTGATCAAGATCGCTTCGCCTTAGTAGACTTTGTCGAAATCACTTCGGGGAGTCCATCGGATCAAGCTCACTTTGCCCTAGTAGACTCTATCGAAACCACGTCGAAGAGTCTTAGTAGACTTCGTCAAAACCAATTCGGTGAGTCCATCGGATCAAGATCACCTCGCCTTAGTAGACTTCGTCAAAAACACCTCGGATAGTACATGGGATCAAAATCACTACGCCCTAGTAGACTCAGTCGAAATCACTTAGGGGGAGTCGATCGGATCAAGTTCACTTCGCCCTAGAAGACTTTGTCGAAACCACTTCAGGGGAGTCGATCGGATTAAGATCACTTCGCCCTGGTAGACTTTGTCGAAATCACTTCGGGGAGTAGGTTGTTTCAAGATCACTTCGCCCAAGTGACTTTGTCAAAATCACTTCGGAGAGTCCATAGTCCATCGGATCAAGATCACCTCGTCCTAGTAGACATTGTCGAAACCACTTCGGAGAGTCAATCGAATCAAGATCATTTCGCCCTAGTAGACTGTCAAAATCACCTCGGGGGAGTCGATCTGATCAAGATCGCTTCGCCTTGGTAGACTTTGTCAAAATCACTTCGGGGAGTCCATCGGATCAAGCTCACTTTGCCCTAGTAGACTCTATCGAAACCACGTCGAAGAGTCGATCGGATCAAGATCACTTCGCCTTAGTAAACTTTGCCGACATCGTTTAGGGGGAGTCGAACGGATCAAGACCACATCGCCCTAGTAGACTTTGTCTAAATTACTTTGGGGAGTCGATCGGATAAAGACCACTTTGCTCAAGTAGACTGCGTTAAAATGATTTCAAGTAGTTTATCAGATCAAGACTTCTTCACCCTATTAGACTTTGCCAAAACATCAATTGGGAATTGGTTAGTTTCAAGGCCACTTTGTTTTAGCACATTTCGTTAAAACGACTTGGAGCAGCCAAGCGTATCTAGATCACTTTTGCCTAGTAAACTTCATAGAAATAATTAAAAGCTCTATACAATGTAAATATTGGAAATGCAGCTTATAAATATTTTACTTGCATTCGATGAGTTTTTAGCAATGTGAACAACATTAGTTACGTAGATATAAAAGAGCACCGGATAATATATATATATATATATATATATATATATATATATATATATATATATACAGTGGTTAAATAATAGATTGTAATAAACAATAATTGTATAAAGCTTAACCAACTGTTGTTTTAACAACTCAAGTCATGATACTGAACATACCGTGATCTGTCAAAGTTATTGAAAACAGCTGATCGCTTAGCTTAATTCAAGTGCTAAGAATGTCTTTGTAAATACATTTACAGCTAATTTAAGCAATTACTGGTTTTACCTTCTCAGTCTTATTTTAACGAATCAACTCCATGCTGCCTCTATCTAAAAGTGTATAAGTTTTGTTTTGTGCGACGAATGGAATAAAACAAATAAAATCCATACATGCTAACCAATAAAAATTAAGCAATATTTATTAATTGGAAATGTAGCCAATGTTACATATGAGCGAATGTTACATATGAGCATATTTTTAATAACGTGTTTGCTAAATGCAACTTATCTTAAACATAACCTTCGCCTGAAGTGCATGCAACTATTTTGTCGTTAGTGATTTAGGTGAAAAAAGACGTTTCCTATGCCGCAGTATGCGTTTAACAATTTTCAATTCAAATACAAAAATGAGTGTAATACGTATATGTAACCAGTATTGAATTTAGGTAGTACGCTCAGAAAGTTTGTGTTTCAGCACATATTTGGTATTTTATAAGGAGTTTTAGTTAATGTAGCTAACCGTTTGGTTTTACCTTTCCTGCCATACTTTTACAAAACTACACCATGCAGCCTCGCTCCTACCATGTATTAGATATGCTCGTTAAAACAAAGTCGTCAATTACTGTTAATGTAGATAAGGAATAATTAACTTATTGTAGACAGTTGTATAGCGTTTATAAATTTTGCTTGAGTATTTTTTCCTTTGGATGTTAATAAAATTTCAACTAAAAATAAAAAAAGTATTTGTATTTGTGATTATGAATACTTAAGTTGAAAATGCGTACGTATTTTTTCAATTGTTTTTATTCTTGACTTTAGATGTTTGTTAAAGTCAAAGTAATCATGAGTGGATCCTAAAGAAATAAATATCAAAGGAATGCAGGACGTTTTCTACATCTGCATTTAAGACAAATGAAATATAGAACAAATTAGAAACCAAAATGCCGGAAATGTTAAGGTTGTCAATTACCGTTTATGTAAATACGGAATAATCAACTTACTGTTGACCGTTGTATAGCGGTTATAAATTTTGTTTGGCTATTTTAACGTATATTAAATGTTAATATAAGTGAATACGTTTCTGCAAGTTGGACAATATCAGAAAAGGAAAGCGTTGCAAATGGTTTTTAAATAAAATATAACATACAATTTAGAAATTGTAGATCGCACTGAAGCATATGAAAAAAATGTGTTTATTTTATGCGTATTGTTAAATAAATGCTATTTATTCCCTGTTCAAAAAAGTAACAAAATAAAAAAAAAATTAAAATTTTACTGGGTATTGAACCACCAATGATATGAATGGTAGCCAGAGATGTTAGCCCTGCGATATCGAGGTGACGTTTAGTGAAAATGGCGTTGGTTGTATACTTGCATTGCAAAACGCCACATAGGAAATACATCGTTTAAGGAACAACTCACGCTCTATTGTAATCGTTCGGCTATCTTCGTAAGCAAACGTCAAATGTAATATTTAACTATTTCTGAAAAAAATAGATCGTGTATATTAAAAAGCGATGCTTTCGTACAATAATAATCAATTATCGGCACTAATAAGCGATATTAGATGAATTGTAAGGTTAAATTTGAGGAATTTGAAAATAAATGTGTAATCATAAATTTTGAAGGTACATATTCGTTCGTGTACGCCGGCTTTTGTTATTCGTGTTTGACGTTTGTCGAATTAATTTTACAAACTTTAATAAATGTTTTAAGAAAATACCAAAGTACCAGCTTGCAAATTGTTTGTAATTCAGGTTTTAGGAAACGGACAGTGTTTTTTGATATATATTAGAGATTTTTTAAAGGCCTGATACTAATCTTAGAAACCAACTCGACTTTCCTTCTCTCTCGTACCAACGCTAACCGACGTGTTGCCAATCTCGTCGCACGGTTCGTTCGGCTTTTGAGATCGGAAATTTTTGAGGCATCCAAGCTTTTTAACACGTGTTTAACACGCCGCTGCAGATTAATCATTTCCCGGAAAACCCTTATTTCTCCCTTAGTTATCGGTTTCCCGTTATAAAAACCGGCATATGCAACGCACGCAAAAATTCTCCATCGGACCAAGACCCGCCCGTGCCCCCAACTCGGAACCCCTCGAACGCAAATCCCGAAAAGCGATCGATTTGCGCCTCTCAACTTTAGCACAAAGACGGGCTAACAAAACTTATGGTTATTAGATTATCAATTGTATTAAATTTTGTGGAAAGTTGGAATTGGCATTGAGAGGACACAATGAAAAAGAAGATTCCGAAAACCGTACAATTTTATTAAAATTAATTGATTTTACTTCGGAATTGGATGTAATTTTAAAAGAACAATTACACAAAGCGAGTGTATTTAAAGGTACATCTAAAACTATGCAAAACGAGATTTTAGAACGCATGCTTGCAGTGTGTCGTCAAGAAATTTAAGATCAAATTAAAGGTAGTGAATTTTTGGCAATTCAGTGCGATGAGATGACTGACATTTCAAATCAATGCCAGATGGTAATTATAGTTAGATATTTCTACAGTGGAAATATTTAAAAGAGATTTTGGACATTTCTACGAGTAATAGATAAAACAGCTAATGGTTTAATGGAGTGTATTGAGCAGGAATTAGATAAATTAATATTAAACTCGCCATCTAAACTAATCGCTCAAACTTATGATGGTACAAATGTTATGAGTGGTTCTGCTAGTGGAGTTCAGTCAAAAATAAAACATAAATATAAAAATGCCCATTTTGTTGACTGTTATGCCCATCAATTAAATTTAATTATGCAGAAAGCAACTAGTCAAAATGCTAAAGTTAATTTTTTTTCCAATTTATCTGCAATTCCTGCTTTTTTTTCTCATTCTACTCACAGGTGTGATGTGCTAAAAGAAATAGTGAAGCGGAAATTGCCCACTGTTGCTGCCACACGTTGGAATTATAATATTCAGACAGAACGTCAGATATGAGAATAGAGAAAAACTAATCGAATGCTTCGAGGAATTAGAAGAAAAATGCAATAAAACTATTACCTGCAGGGAAGCATATGGTTTGCGTAGAATTCTGGAAGATCCTGATTTTATGTTTTTTCTCAATTTATTTCATACAATTTTTCCACATGTTGACATATTATTTAATCAGTTTCAAGCTAGAGATACAGACAGTGTTGCACTGAAGAGAAAAATGGAAGACTTTGAAAGGATAATAGCATCTGCTAGAAATTCAACTGATGAGATAGAAAAAAATACAATCTGTAATGACACTAAACGGAGAAAAATTAGTAACGTGGAAAATCGGAATTTGATTGCTAAAGAAGTTTGCGATACAATAGTTGTTTAGATGAAGGACAGGCTCTCATACCGAACTCATTTAGAAGCCGCATTTTTAGTAGACATAACTAATTTTGATACTAACAAAAAAATTTCCAACATCGCATTTCCAATCGATTGTTAAGTGTTATCCGATGTTACAGCCAGACAAATTGAGGACTGAATTGGAAGTGGTGTACTCAAGAACGGATTTTAAAAATATCGGCCTAAACATGCTTTCCTGGTTGACCCAAAATAGGTTAAACAAAACATTTGGCGAAACAATAAAATTATTAAAAATTATAGTCACAACCCCAATGTCCACTGCCGAATCTGAAAGATGTTTTTCAACTCTTAATAGGATTAAAAGGAACACAATGACCGAAGAACCGCTTAATGCCTTAGCAATGACGCCAGTCAACAAAAACTTAATACATAACATCAACAATTTTGACGAAAAAGTTATAGACCATTTTATTGCTCAGAAAGACAGAAGGCTCGATTTCATATACAAGTTGTAAAATTATGACAATTAGAGTACAGTGTGTGACTTTTTGTACATAAACCTATAAACAAGTATACAAAAATTAATGGGCCTGTGTGAGTGACTAGGCTGAATACACAAAACCACTGAAGGTGAGTGTTGCTTATGTTATCTTGTATTATATTCATGCCATAAGCGGTTAGAGCCCCTCAAATAAATCACCACGAGCCGGCACTACTACCTAGGTACTCATTCCAACACCACTGTAGTTGGTCAATATATCTAGATTTTGTTACGGAATTAATGTCTCTTCTGGACAATTTTAAATTTAAAGTTTAATGCTTCAAATATCTGCTTCAAATTATTCTGAAAATCATAAGCATTTAACGACTCATGATATACTCTAAATTGTTTGGTAGTATGTGTTAAAAAAATGAGAATTAAAAAGTCTGATCCAAAATATCACGTTTGAGATATAGCAGAGCAGCAAAGATAATGCAGATTAAATTTTTGGAAAATAAGTCCATAAACAAGAGAATTCTTTGTATTAATATGATTGATATAATATTATCAATATGATAAAAAATTTAACGTTGTGGGTTATTTATTGATAAAAAATATTTTTTGATTTCAAATATGTATAAATTAATTTTCCCACGATTATCCAGTAATGCATTTCTTATCCATTTAAGAATGAGTCCATAATAGTACACATTATTCTATAGTTGTATGTGAATTCATAAACCAACACCTTTGACCAATCAGAAACAACCAGGTCCTGAATCATGATCATAATCCAACACCTCTGACCAATCAGTACAAACCTTCATTTTTCATAATCAGCAAAGTATAATTTTCATATCATTCGAAGTAGGCTGTTACACTTTGACAAATAAATTTGTGCTTGTCAGTGTTTGCGATATTAGTGATAAAATAAAGATTTGTGTAGTCGTGGGAAAATTATAGTATTCTATTCGCGAGTTATGGCCTTTACTCATTCGGATTATGCTGCTCGCCCTAACAGACTCGTGGCGCAAACCTTCCAAATGAGTAATAGCTATCATAACTTACTCCTTGAATCGTATACTATAGTTTAATTCTTTCCATAATATAAATAATTTGTTTAATATTAACTATTTAATTATTTAAGTAATAGAGCTACGCATATTTTTCTTCAAACACGGACTTTCTTACAAGTAGTTCAAAATAAACAGAGTTACCCATAAAGCACATGAATATCTCGAATCCTGTTTGTAATACAGTAATAGCCTTTATATTTTTATAATGTGCTTTTATCCTATTGTTACCCAAATTTAGTGAAACTAAATAGAAATCATTTATTACGAAGTCAGATTTGAAACAAGTATGTCACTCTGAATTAGCATAAGAATAATATATTACTATTGTGATAGTAATAATGTCTATAAAAGTTCTCGATTGCAGAATTAATTTTTCTACTAAAGTTGGTCACTTAGTTAATTTTTAAACCAATCCAAGCCTTGTAAAATCACATACTTACCCCATTCCTTAAAAGCTTTTTCTGCAGCGACAACATCACCCCTAGCAATTTGTACTAGTACCAAGGCTACTGCTAAGCGTCCAAGTGCTCGCTGATTTTCAGTCTTTTGCAACAACCCTATTTCCTGCCTTATTGAATCAGCTGCTTGCTCATATCTATCGATAAAAGAATTTAATACAAATAAATAAATATTAATTTACTTACAATTTTAATTTAACAAACATCCGTGAAACTTTACCTGTAAACTCTGCAGCTAGATTAGTATGATCTTGCATCTAAAATAAAAGTGTATAAAAGGTAAAATATAATTATTAAGTATTACATTAGCAATATCAGCTGCTCGTAAATATAATTGTAGTGCCTGACTAGGATAATTCTGTCCAATAATTTTTGCAGCTTTATCAAGAGCAGAAACCGCTGCTTCAGCACTTCCTTGTGTATGATATAAATTAGCAGCCCGTTCTGCTAAAGTAGGAATTTCCGTATAATCCCCCAATTCCTTGCTAATCAAAATCGATTTCTCTAAAGCTTTTGCAGCGTGAAATAATCTATATAAGACCATTAAGGTTTATATTGATAAATGTAAATATTAAAGGATACGCTCTGTTTTGCTTGTGGCATTCTGCAACCTTCAATAAACACCCTCGACACTGCTCAAATTCTTTTGCAATACGAAAGCATGTTGCTGCAACAACAATCTAGTTATGGCGCATACAGTAACACTAACAAACCTGCTTTATCATACTCCTCAGCTGCTACTTCATAATCAGGACGCCATTTCAACAAAGTTGTTTTAAGGCTTAAACAGAGAAGTTTAAACGCGTGACAAATCGCAAAAATTATACCTCCTTTCAGCATTCTGCACGTGTTCTAAACCTTCTTCGAGCTTTTTTTGAGAATTCATAACTGCAAATATTATACAACAAACTAATCTTTCCCTAACATTGATTTAAAATTGACAATGACAACAATTTGACAACTGTAAAAGAGCAGACTACCAACAAAATATTTAAGTACCAACATCGGAGTTGAAATACCGTAATTCAAAATTGAATCATATACTAGATTTTCCTTACAATAGTCCATTTCACGAATCGGTGTAGTAACGTCACAGACAATAATTTTGTTGACAAATGTAATTCAAAATTATGTACATGTAATATTTAAAAGAAAATAAATGCAACAGGTTGGCATTACTTTGCATAGTTGTCATTTGCACCTTGCTAAATTTCATTTTATTTTGCCACTGTCGGATGCCATTTGCAACTTACGGTTTTTAACAATTTCAAAAATTTCTGTTATTCATTTGTATTAAAACTATTTTCTTCAGTACAAATTTCGCTTTTTGTATTATTTATTATTTCAGATTACGGTGAATTATACATCTTAAGCTTTTGACAAACGTTCTAAAGAAATGGTATTATATGCAATATATGGCAACACGGCAGTTGACTAATCGCTACAACTTTTTTCTTAACCATCTTCCCAGGTTTCTAGGTTCCAACAAGTCACCTCTGCATTCCTGGTTAGGTTACTGTTAGAAACAGAAATTATTATTAAAAAACACGAATCACTTGTCACGCGCATCAGAACAATCTACAATATCTTTAACAACAAAAAAAAATATTCGACTAAATATACCTTTAGTGCTATGGAGGTTTAACAATTTGGATATTTGGAGAATTAGATATTTTCGCTTTTAATCATCTAGGGTATTTTTTGCTTCAAGTATTTGGAGAAAATAGTTTGACAGGTGACATTTGTTATTGTTTTGGGTTGCTAGATGTTAAGTTCTCAATATTTGTTACTAAGCTATGAGTATCTACAAAAATAACGGATTTGCTATTCATTTCCAATATGTTTAATAGGCAAAACGTAAAATATATAATGGCGAACTACACGAAAATGTAAGGTTAATGTTATAACAAGTAAACAAATCACGTGCCTTTCTGAAAAAACACGCATGCTCCGATCTCAAAATAGCCAAAAAAGTTGAACTTGAACCAACCTTTGGGAGATCGGAGATTCGGTGTTTTTGAGGTTTGTTGGCGGTGTCACGTGATCACTTTAACCAATAGGATCATTCTCCAAATCACCAAATCTCTGTAGAACTAAAGCCACCTTAAAGGTACGTTAAGTAACAACTAGGTGATTACTAACGTTGATTGAAATATTAATAACTGAAGCAACAGTACTAGGCATTGTTCCTTATAGTTGAGGAAACAGTACATTCTAAGCAAGCAGTTGTTATAGTTTACTACTCTTTTAGAATGCAGTACGAATTAAACAATGAACAAATAGAGCTTAACCAAGAATTCTTATGGTTGCGTAATTGGTTAGGAAATCATTGTTGCATTTAATTTGAGCATCGATTACAATCATTGGCTGTCATTTTTAAATTAACTTTTACAATAATAGTGATGCAATGGTAATTGATTACAAACGATTTGTTCGTAAATATGTTACGATGCAAATCGCTGTAATCATGAATCGCATTTTACGAACGCTTGTTAACCATACATTTGTTTTTGATTAAGTTGACGTTAAGCAATGGAAACATTAGTTATGACGGACTAATTCTTCAACCAATTTCAAAAATGTAATAAGATTAACTTTCTTATTGTGAGGTATTAAATAATTGTTTACATTCATGGTATCTCTGGTCATGCGGATGTAACTTTTGAATGTTAATTCTAATTAATGAAGGACTATTTCCTTAAAATAATAATATAGAAACGCTAGTAATTTTTCTTTAAACAACTGTGAACAAGGCAAGATAAGGCCCATTTCCGACATGAATTTACATTAAAAGCATTAAAGACATTACAAAGACCTCTTTTACATTTTCCAGTATTTCCAGTAAGATAATATTTCGAATTTGTTGCTTAACAAACTGCTCACTTATGTTCATTGTTCATAGGCTAAATATTATATAGATAGGTTAGATAGATTTATAGAGATAAGTCACTGTTTCGTCCCCAAACCCTTACACCTTTACCTTTTTCCTCAAACAATGGGCTACTAGAGTAAGTGCAAGGTGATATTTCGTGTACGTGCATTATTGTTCATAAAGTTGCAGAGTGAACACATGCATACACTTTTGAGTAAACCGCAAGTTCTTGTTCGGCCTTAGTGTGCTTCGTCGTAGAACACGCTGTCGGTAAGTACAAAATTGTACTATGTAATATTGTTACAACGATTTGCATTCCAAGTCATATTGGGTGAACCTTTCCTATTAAACATTCATTTTGTATAGTATCAAATATCTGCTAATATCAACCCGCACATGCTTTTTTAATTAATCCGCACGCATTAGCCACTAAAGCCTAATTTTTGTTTGTATATTGTGCCATTTAGCCTGATTTTCTATTTCATAGTAAAGCGTCTATTCAACAGAAATAAATCGATTCGTGCATAATCGCCATAGACAAAAACAAGTAGATAAAGAACTTAATAGTAAGATTCTTAGAAATATATCGTCATCACTGCGTTTTGGAAAGAACTATTACACATTAAAAACATAAAAGAAAGACAATGGCAGCCGCTTTTAAAGCAATCACTCATCCAACTACTGGACCACGCCAGAAATTGCATATCTTCAGTGATCGGAGGAGCACCGAAGCTTGCAACATCCTACCTTATTGTTCAATTGAATTATTACATTTTAATTACCATTGATAAACCTCATCTATGCTCTATATTGTAATTTTAGTCTGTCGCCAAATTTGTTTATTAAAAACTTGTTTTTGTCTATGATTAAAAACAAGAAGGGCATCAATGTTATAAACATTATAATAATGGCATCCAAATAAGGCATACGAAAAACAGAAATCTAAAATAAAAACTGTACAACCAGGTTAGAATTATATAGACTAAGGCGCCTCTTGCGAGTGGGAAGAAACTAAAACATGAACCAATGTCTTGTGATAAAATATAACCATCTACTTGTTTTTGTCTATGATAATTGCAATCGAAAAATCACTAAAGGTGCTTTACATTATGCGATTTTAATGCAATGCAATACAAATACAACATACTGCACATGCCTTCGAGCAATTTTCAGTCAAATGCTGCAACTTTAGAGAAATAGAGCATGTTCTATTTTCTAGCAATTTTATGCAATTCTGGTAATTTATTTTAGTGATAAATGAGATTCCAAATTAAAAATAAAATTATCATAAGCTTAAGATAACCTATATTTTATTATCTGATTATTGAACAACGTAAATAAACAGAATGCAACAATCTGAGGAAAGTAAACTTAGTGTTATATTTATTTCAGTAATAAATTCAAATTTTTTTCATATGCGTTGGTGATTCTGCCCATCAAACTAAAATTGTATACGAATTGCACAAGTGTAAAAAAGAAAAGGCATGCAAATGGCATGCACCGTAATGCCTTAGATTGCATCAAAATTGCATAATGTAAAGCTACCTATAGTGATTATTGAGTTGAATGCAAGGTTTTTGTTTGATTTCGTTTAGATGGTTCTTTATACAAATAATCGTTCTATGCATTGGTTAAGTTTTTAAAGAATTTGAAGATAAGTTGCAAATTAGATCTGAACCCTGATCTACGTGGTTTCTATTTTAGCCAGTTCCATTGTTTAGTGCTGTAATGAAACCTAACCTGCAATTTGGTGTTTCCGTATTTCAAAAATTAAGTTTTTTCTTATCCACACACTTTCTTTTTAAGCCATTTTACAGCAAACTTGTTTTAGTTTGATATTTTGAAGAATGGCTGAGAAATTAGAAGATTTTAATTTACCGGCTACGGTAGTCCAAAAAATAATAAAAGATGGATTAAATTTAAATATGAATATTGCTAAGGATGCCAGAACTTCTCTTGCTCGAGCTGCTTCTATATTTGTTCTGTATGTAACTTCTCACGCTGCTCAAGTAGCCTTAAAGGGAAGTAGGAAAACACTTATGGGTAGCGACATTTTAGATGCTTTGGAGAGTTTGGAATTTGGTGTTTTGGTACCTCAATTGAAAATTGCTCTAACTGGTAAGTTTGTTTTTTTTTGTTTTAAGGCAATCGAAAAAGTAGAAGGAATAATATATTTTTGGTTACTTTTACAAATTTCCTTCTTAGATAGTTAATTACAGTGTATCTTTGATTTAGTGATGTGTTATTGAAATAAGAACAGGAATTTGGATTTTATTCTTAAAGTAATAGGGTTGAAATCGGTTATAGTAGCACCCTAGCACTGGTATAACCAGTCTTAATAACGGATCATTAGGCTAACAATAATGTAAAGTGCTAAACAGTATGAAGCTTTTATTGAAGTAATTTAATAACATAATAAACTAAGAGTACTATATAAAATGATAACAAATTTTATCTTATAAACAGCTTTATAGCAGTAGTAGGTCTATTTCTGTAGTGTACAAAGTGCTTAAGGTCTCTCAAATCTGAGTGACGTTTTACACTTCGTGACCAGCTATTAAAAAATTTGAATAATCATATACATTTTCAATTTCAACTATAAAATTTATGGGATTTCCACATATGTTTACATAGTTTCAAAACTCTGAACATCTGTTGCCATGACGAAAACGTGCAGCAAATAATGCAGTCTCCACCACTTTGTTGGGGACATTTAACTGTTCTGCACCTATTTTGACACTTCAATAATGAACTCGAACACCATAGTCCGACTATGGTTTAGGCAAAAGAGGGGAACACGGGTGGCCATTTTAGCTTTAAGGGTGATAATAAAACAATAGAAAAAGAAGAAAATGCATATATATTGTTTGTAGATCTGAAAAAAGCATTCGACAATGAAAACTGGAAAAAGATAGCAATGAGCTATAGGGATAGCTGGATAGAACATAGCTTATACAGAGCAAACAGTGATAATAGAATTAGAGCAGGAACGTAGAGAAGTAAATATTGGGAAAGGGGTGAGACAGAGATGTGCACTACTCCCATTAATTTTAAAATTGTATATCAAAGAGGCAATGAATGAATGAATGAGTACTGTCAAATGCAGAAAGACATTTGGAATTATTATGCAGGGACAGACGATTGATGTGCTCAGATTCGCAAACAATATAGCATATTAGCATCTAGTAACAAAGAGTTAGAAGCTGTTCTTAATGAAATGGAAACAGTACTTACAGGGAGATACGGTATGAAAATTCTCAAAAATAAAACTAATGTACTAGTATCCAAAGGAGGGAAAAATAGGTCAAAAACAAGAATACAAACAGGAAACCAAAATTTACAGAAAGTTAAGGATTCCTGATACGTAGGAATCCAAGTAACATGATGGGAATGTGCAAAAGGTATTAGACAAAGACTAGACCAAGCTATGATGCATTTAACAATAAAAAGCAACTACTACGTTTGTAGATAAGAAACATATAAACAAGGTTGGTGAAAACATATATGTGGTGCACAGGTCTATGTGAACTTAGCACCCGACTATGATAATAAATTTTTTTCATATATGCATTTGATTAAGCTCAGTTTGTGCCCGTTTGTACCGCTTTTTATTTTGTTTGTACCTCAAAGGGGTGAAAGTTACAGGGAGGTAAAAAACATCAGCACCCGAATTGGAGATACAGAAATTTTCTAAATGCCGTTCGATTAAGCATCGTTTGTACCCGTTTGTACCACCTACAGTTTTGTTTGTACCCTTAAGGGGGTGTTTGTACCGAATTTTTAAAATAGGGGTAATACCCAACTCCGCCATTTTTAGAGATAACTTAAATTTTATTATTATGCCACGGATAGCCCTTTTTAATCTACACAGAGTGCACAACGTTATGATGATCAATTTTTCTCTTCTCCACCCCTTTATGATTACCTATTTGTTTGAATTGATAAAACGAAGTCAATTAATTTCATATAATGAAAAGAAATATTATTTACAATTTTTGAAAAATATTAAAATACTTCCTCCAATCAATCAATATCATATGTATCATTTACCCCAAAATTTATATGCTTTGAATTCAATCTAAAGTCACCAAAAACTAACCTTTTTACCAAAGAAACCTGGAACGTTCTAGACCCCTTTATAATACATTACGTAAGTTTAACGTATGCAATGTTTGTTGTTGACTTCATCACAAGTTTATATAAATTGAATAAATTCAGTATTGAAATTTAAATAGAAAAATAATCTTAAAATTAAATGGATCTGACCTGCTACAGGATGTTCGGGTTGTGGATCAACACCCCTTTGTTGTCCTCATTTGTTGAACCAGTGTTCGAGTACAGTCACCCCTCGTTTTCCAAAAATTACTTCGTGCTTCTTTATTTCATATGCCTTGAATCTCACAACTCAAAATTGTACCAGAATTGTACCAAAATATAATTGTCGATGCTGATTTGAAATATTATATTGACCCAGATTTGAATTATAATCATCAACACATTCGAAATATTCAGAAATGTACCATAGATTTGAATGTTATATCACAGATTCGAAATGTTATATCTATCCAAATTTGAATTATTGTCATCAACACATTCACAGATTCGAATTATCCATAAATGTACCACCAATTCGAATTATTATATCATAGATTCGGATGTTATATCCCAGATTCGAAGCCCTATTATTATAAAAATTTAGTTTAAATAAATTACCCAAATTCTACTCACGTTAAACGGCAAAAGAAGTCTTCGTAGTCGTTACACTACTATCACTGTAGCATACACTTGATATTTTATTAAATATTAAGTTACGCGTGACTTTCTGGTTAGCAGTGACGCAGCTTCGCCCTGCTTGAGTTGTGAACTGACCCGTCTTATCATTGCTCTGTGTTAATATAGGCTCATCCCACTTACATGTGGGCTGGGTTTTCAAGCAGTCTTGCAGATATCTCAACCAACCAGGTCTTTAATATTCCCTGCATTTCGAAGTTGTTTCTGATGTAATTTCTTCGGTTTTTCGTGTAGGGTGTTTATTTGATACCTGATTATTCGTTATCTGACCATACGTTTGTTTTGTGTAGATATCACCTTTTCAATAATTGTACACAATAAATGATGTAACTTTAATTCTGCTTTCGTTTGCGTATTTTTATGCGTGTTTGAAAACTGCGTTTTCTTATCAAAAATGTTTATTGTTTCAGCGTAATTGCATAAAGCTTTGTTAGGTTCTATCTCTTATATTCGTATTTGTTTTATAACTAATTAGAACACTTCTCAATGCGTGTTTAATTACATGTACTGTCATTTCTCTTGAATATGCGTTCTGTTGTTGAAAGTTATGCTTTCTTGCATCGTTTAAAGCTAATTACGGTCTATATACAGGGTGTTAAATGTTTACTATTTAGATAATGTACGAATTACTTAATTTTCTGCTAAATAAATGCAGTTTTCTGATTCCTATTGCAATTTATGGTTACTACATGACCATTGATACTCAATACACCCCTGAACAACCCTTATCACAGCAATATATATATATATATATATATATATATAGAGAGAGAGAGAGAGAGAGAGAGAGAGAGAGCAAACTGAGCATACAGTATATCGAATAATATCGATTTTTTTAGCGCTGAACAAATTTGTAAAGGATTTGTTTGGCAAGAAAATGTCAACTTAAGATTTTCAAGATTTTTAATCAAATTGATATTACTTTCAATATACCCCCAAAAAGCCGCAAAATCCTCGTCCGAGATATTCGAGGCTGTTAAAAATTTACATCTCTTAGATGATAAAGGTAAACCGTTAAATTTAACGTATTTCGTTTGGGGAGAAGCGTGTATTAAATTAGACAATCCAATGAGCAAAAGATACCTATATTTATATCAGGATGTCTACTGTCACGAAAACATTGCACATGACTCGCTAAAGTAATATACTCTAAAAAATTAAAGTTTTTAAGTGTAAAAGATAGAAAGACTAAAACTGGTTTGTCGATGGCTAACATGGCTGACACTTTAAGGGGAGTTAGAGATGGGTCTGGGCTGAAATTTTCGTATTTAAACAGAAAACAATTTAATCTAAAGTTGGACGCCACTGAATCTAGTAATTAGTAAACAAAAAAAAAGGGGTAGATACAGAAATCCCCTTCGTAGTTGTTAATTCTAGATTTTTCTGTTTAAATTCTTGCATCCACTTACAGCATAATCGATTAGACGTTTTCAACATAGAAACTTTGTAACAGATGAGTTTTTACAAAAAGAAACACTTGCGTCATAATACATGTACTTCATAACAAATACTCAAATCAATAACCATATATAACAATTAAATTATATCAAAGATTCTTTAGTTTTAAAATACTTGAAAAAAATTTTGTTACATATTAGTTATCTTTATGAATGAGTTTCAGATCTGAGAGTCATTTACAAATTTAATTTAAAAAAAAACACTGGAATTTTAAGCAATGTAAATATATAATAAATAAATCTTATGTTGTTACTAATAAAACAATCTCGCTTAGGCTTCTCTTAAGTGAGAGAGCTTCAAATATAATAAAAATTTAACACATTATTTTTTTTTCACAAAATGTATGTAGTTATGCAAAACTGGTAATATTAAGTGTCAAAACGAACGAATCTTGTCAACTGAAACGATGGAGTTTTTACGGCAAGTATTTTGCCAATATGTGAAGAGGGGTTATTAATAAATCCGTTGAAGGATTCAGCAAAAGTAATGAACTCACCCTTAATGCACAGGTCACCGACTGCTAGCTACCTTTGTGCTGAATATGATCAGGTTTCAGTTCATCCTCTGATGTTCACTAGCAGGTACCAAATTCAAAGAACTCCCGATCGACTCTAAATTGTGGTATTGTTGTTCGGAGGGTTATTGGGCATCAACGACTCCCATCCCGTTTTGCTAGAAGAATAACATGGAAAACAACTTTTGAAGACCTATTCGATCTGAGGAATTTTTATCCCCAAAATTTTATGCTAATCAGAACAAATGCTTGGCGGCCATGTGCCGTGTTTATGAAACAAGTTGAAAGTCTCAAACAATAAGTTATTTACTCTGACTTTTAATGATAAGAATGCTATTTAAAATGTTCTAAACAAGGTTTCAAAACACCCGTAGTATTTTCAGTATAATGATTGTAACAAAATGTGGAGTTTAGCTTTGCAATTGAATTAAACTAGGAAATAACAAATCATTTAAGTGTTCCATATGGGACCAAAAATTTATTATGAATGTGATAGCTTTTTTAGGTTTATCGAATTTTTTAATTTTTCTTTCTTCCTTAATACAGCTTTCTTACACTGTAAAGAAATTTTGTTGCACCAAAATTGTTACAATTCACAGGAATTCAGTGTACAGTTTCCTCTATTGCACTCCGTTGTGAGTTGGGTTCCAATACAGCACCATCAGCAAATAGCTTAACCTAGGAGTTCAACTTTGACGAATTCCAATGAAATTATGAAATGTACTCGTTGAGGTGTTGAATGTTAAAAATAATCATAGGACTTATCGGGTTTATATGTGTTTAGGTACTTCGGCACCTTTTATTCAGTAGCTTTATAATTCAAGGGATATTTAAAATGTGGCACTTTTAGGATGGTAAGTAAAGAAGAAGAAAAAGACAACAAATATGTTCGTACGTTAATTTAATTAATAACATAATATTTAAGTATAATACCATAGTCATATATCTTGTTTCAAAGCATTGATTGCTTGACCTCTGCTAAAAATAGTTATTATCAATAATAATAATAGGTTTAAAATACAATCAGTTGAGGTTTAGTGTTTTACACGTGAACTTGTCGGAACGCTTCTATTATTATAAATTTATAGCTCATGTGTCTCGATTATTATTTGTTGTAAAAATAAACATACGACTTCTTTAGTGACCTGTGTACCTTATTAATGGAGCTATACAATTACGTGTAACAGATATACCACAGCGGTAAAGTGCGCTAGATATTAGGTGTTAATAACAAATAATGAAACACATGGTTGCTATGTCTGAATATTTGATATAGAAAATAATATTACGACATTTTGTTAAATTATTGTTTATACCATATTCTGTGAAAAAACTAAACAATTGCTTTTTTATTAAAATGTCGGAACAAAGTAGAACTCCCGAGCAATTAAATTTTTAACGTGATATAGCTAGCAATTGGAAACTATGGAAACAGAAATTTGAACTCTATCTAATCGCGAGTGCAAAAAATGAAAAAAAGGATGGTGTTAAAATAGCCATACTACTAAATTTACTAGGCGATGAAGGGATAAAAATCTTTAATACATTTGAATACGAAGGGGACGAGGATTCGCAAAAATTACAGACGATTGTAAACAAATTTCATAAGTATTGCAATCGTACAAAAACCTAGTATATGAACATTTTAAATTTTTTAAAAGGGAGCAAGTAACAGGTGAAACTATCGATCAATTTATTACGGCTCTAAGACAACTAGCATCTACGTGTGAGTTTAAAGAAAAGGACACTCTTATTCGTGATCGAATTGTGTTAGGTGTAAAAGATCTTTATATTCAAGAAAAACTGTCACAAAATTCCAATCTAGAATCAAACGAAGCAATAAATATTTGTCGTTCGATGGAAAGTAGTGTAGCGACGCAAAAAGAAATTGCCAAGGATTCAGTGTCAATAAATGCAATTTATAAACGCTTTGGTAGAGATGGAGACTATGGTGGACCGTTCAGCACTAGCACCACACGATATGTTAATGATCGTGCTAAACATCTAGGGATGAAAGGAACTTATCCAAAAAAAACAAAGCCAATCCTAGCTGTATATTCTGCGGCCAGCAGCTTGAGCAAGGTAAGTGTACAGCTTATAATAGAACATTTAGTCTATGCAGGTGTAAAGGTCACTATTAGAAATTGTGTAGTAAAAATACTCATGTGCATGAGCTTGTCGAAAACACTGGTGATAATTTTGATTATGGCGAAGATGCTGTATATAATAGGGGCGGCTCCGTGGCGTAGTGGTATGTGTGTGACTACTACGCCCAAGGTCCCGGGTTCAAATCCCGACACGGTCCGCTTGAAAAATGTTAGGCGAGCATTTTTCACAAAAATACACCCTCGTTCGGATGAGAGGTAAAATGGAGGTCCCGTGTGTGAGTGTTGTCACGCACGTTAAAGATCCCTACCTTGCTTGGAACAGCAAGGGTTCGGCAAAATTCCAAATTTTCCAGGTAAAAAAAACTCGCTTCCTGGCCAATGTAGTACCTTCGGGTGGAGCATTGGAAAATCAAATGTAATGTATATAATAGGGGGGCGTCGCCGTGGATCAATGTAGTAAGCATAAGACTACGGATCCCAAGGTCCCAGGTTCAAATCCCGACACGGCCGACTGCTTGAAAAATGGCAGGTGAGCATTTTTCACAAAAATTATGCCCTCGTTCGGATGAGAGGTTAAATGGAGGTCCCGTGTGTGAGTGTTGTCATGCACGTTAAAGATCCCTACCTTGCCTGGAACGACAAGGGTTCGGCAAAATTCTAAATTTCCAGGCAACAAAAAACTCGCCTCCTGGCCAATGTAGTACCTACAGGTGGAGCATTGGAAATGTAAATGAACTGTATATAATAGGGGGCGGCTCCATGGCGTAGTGGTATGTGTGTGACTACTACGCCCAAGGTCCCGGGTTCGAATCCCGACACGGTCCGCTTGAAAAATGTTAGGCGAGCATTTTTCACAAAAATACACCCTCGTTCGGATGAGAGGTAAAATGGAGGTCCCATGTGTGAGTGTTGTCACGCACGTTAAAGATCCCTCTTGCTTGGAATAGCAAGGGTTAGGCAAAATTCCAAATTTTCCAGGTAAAAAACACTCGCTTCCTGGTCAATGTAGTACCTTCGGGTGGAGCATTGGAAAATCAAATGTAATGTATATAATAGGCAGGCGGCTCCGTGGCGTAGTGGTATGTGTGTGACTACTACGCCCTAGGTCCCGGGTTCGAATCCCGACACGGTCCGCTTGAAAAATGTTAGGCGAGCATTTTTCACAAAAATACACCCTCGTTCGGATGAGAGGTAAAATGGAGGTCCCATGTGTGAGTGTTGTCACGCACGTTAAAGATCCCTCTTGCTTGGAACAGCAAGGGTTCGGCAAAATTCCAAATTTTCTAGGTAAAAACACTCGCTTCCTGGTCAATGTAGTACCTTCGGGTGGAGCATTGGAAAATCAAATGTAATGTATATAATAGGCAGGCGGCTCCGTGGCGTAGTGGTATGTGTGTGACTACTACGCCCTAGGTCCCGGGTTCGAATCCCGACACGGTCCGCTTGAAAAATGTTAGGCGAGCATTTTTTGCAAAAATACACCCTCGTTCGGATGAGAGGTAAAATGAAGGTCCCGTGTGTGAGTGTTGTCACGCACGTTAAGGATCCCTACCTTGCTTGGAACAGCAAGGATTCGGCAAAATTCAAAATTTTCCCGGTAAAAAAAAACTTCGCTTCCTGGCCAATGTAGCACCATCGGGTGGAGCATTGGAAAATCACATGTAATGTATATAATAGGCAAGAGTCTAATTTAATTGTGTGGACAACCACCACTTCCAATATTGATGTAATTGACTGAGTCGAAGAAGTAAAAATTGCGGATGTGATTTTGAAACTGAAAGTAGATACCGGAAGTAGGGTTAATACTTTAAATACGTCAAACTTTAATCAGTTAAATATATCTTACGATAAACTTACAAACATTTCGTCAGTGCTGATGTTATATTCGCAGCATAAAATAAAAGTTGCATGCAAGATCTATCTCGACTGCCGTCATCAGGATAAATGTATAAAATTATTGTTTTATATAGTTTATTCAAACAATCCTTGCTCAATTTTAGGATTTGATGCACTGCGTGATTTAGGAATAATACCGAATAAATGCAATAAGAACATTTGTGCGGTAATTGAAAATAGTATTGGCGAAATCTTGAATGCAAATAAATGTGTTTTCTAGCATTGGAAAAATTCACAAAGAATTTTCAATAACATAAAAAATGCAATACCATATGTAAGCGCAGCGCGAAAACTTTCTTTAGCCCTTAAAACAAAAGTTAAAGAGAAATTAGATCAAGTAGTGACTGAAAAATTAATTGTGCTGGTAACAGAATCGACAAATTGGGTACACCTTATTGTGGTTGTTCAAAAGCCTAATGACGGCATTAGGATTTGTATAGATCCGTGAAATTGAACATGTATATAAAATGCGAATTTTTCGAAATACCGACCCAAGACGTTCTATTCTTACAACTTGCAAATGCAACGTATTTTAGCCTATTAGATGCATCGTCTGCGTTTTTACCCTTACCCTTGACCTACGAAAGCTCTTTGTTATGCACGATAACAACTAGCTACGGTAGATACCGGTACTTACGGCTACCGTATGGGGTAACCTGTGCTCAAGAAATGTTTCAAAGATGTGTCTTTGAGATTCTAGCAAGCATCCGCGGAGTTGTGGCATATTTTGATGCCTTACTGGTCTACGGGAAATTCTTAGAGGAACAACCAAAATATCAGTATATTTCTAGAAAGGATTAGAAATAGTGGTCTAACACTAAATCGCGGGAAATCAAAATTTTGTGTCGGTGAAGTGAGATTTCTGGGACATATAATAGACAAAAATGGCATTTCTAAGGATGAGCGTAAAACTAAGGCCATTCGTGAAATGAAACCACCTAAAAATAAAAAAGACAGCAGTTTTTAGGAATGATCGTTAATTTAGCTAAATTTATTCCTAATCTGTCAACAGAAACTAATTCATTGCGAAAACTACTAAGCATAAAATCGGAATGGCAATGGTCGACCCTTGTAGAAAATTCTTTTAATCGTTTAAAGGATTTAATATCATCCACAACTGTGTTATCTTACTTTAATCCAAAAAAGCAAATAACTATGTCCGTGGATGCAAGCCCTTATGGTTTAGGAGCAGCCATAAGTCAAGAAGGAAACCCCATCGAATTTGCTAGTGTGTCGTTAACACCAACACAACAATGATATAATCAAATCTAAAGAGAACTTTTAGGACTTGTATTTGCTTGTGAACGATTTAATTATTAATTGTGTGGACAGGATAATTTTAAAATCGAGACTGATGATCAACCGTTGTTAGGATTGCTAAAACAATCTCTCGATGAAATGTTGCCTAGAAGTCAAAGGCTTGCGATACACTTATTAAAATATAGTTTTACTCTTGTATATGTACCGGGAAAACAACTACAAGTTCCCGATACACTTAGTCGTGAACCGATAAAGGACTTAATTAATACTGAATATTTGGACAAAAGTTCAAGTGTTTTTAATTATTGCCGCGCGTCCAGAAACTGCGCATAAAATACATGAAGCAACTGAAAATGATCCAGTTCTTTGAAAAATAAAATATTATGTTATGGCTGGTTGGCCACAGCATAAAAGCAACGTCCCGCTGAAATAAAAAAGTATTGGGACATAAGAAATGATATTGTTTTACATGAAATGGTACTTTTGTATAACATAACATGTGCTTAATTTTGCCAGAAATATTAAGAGTAGAATTTCTCAATTTACTACACAAGTTCCATCAAGGAGTGATTTCTTGCAAAACGTTAGCCAAAGAAAGTATTTACTATCCAGGTTGGTCAACAGATATCGAAAGTCTTGTATTGGCTTGCAAGTTGTGCCAATCGCACTCGAAATCAAATTAAAGGGAACCACATGCCCCTCACGATATACCAAACCTACCGTATTAAAAAATAGGGATGGACTTCAAGTCACTTGGTGTGCATGAGTTTCTTGTAGTTGTAGACTATTTCAGTGGTTTTGCAGTGGTAAATAAATTTGTAGTGGTAAATAAAGTTACGAATAAAATTACCACAACTGTAATATTGACACCAAAAAACATTTTTGCTGCAAATGGACTGCCACAAAAACTATTTTTGGGCAATGGGCCTCCTTTCAATTTACACGAAATCAGTTAATTCACTAAACATTGCGAAATTAATCTCAGTACTTCGAGTCATTATACTAGATCCAATGGCATGATCGAACGTTCAATCCAAACCGTTAAAGGACTTCTAACCAAAAGTGCAAAGGAAGACTGCGATCCATTTTTAGCAATACTAAACTATAATATAACACCAAAAGTAAATTTGCCCACCGCCATATGATCTGTTAATGGGCAGAAGGCTACGGACAACCTTCCCTGTTAGCGAAAAACTTTTGAATCCAAGATTTTCCTTACAAGGAATTAAGGATAAACTTAAACGCTACCAAGATGTACAAAAATCATACTATGATGTTTCGAGTGAACTTCAGCCTAATCAACCTATTTTACTGCAGAATAAAAATAAAAGAGAATGGAAACCTGGGGTAGTTGTAAACAAATTAGGCCCAAATGGCTACAACGTTCGTGTTGAAGACTGTAACCACAGAAGGAACAGACACCACCTTCGACCATTGGAAACTCTTTTTCATATACAGATCGTAGCATAAATAGTAACGGAGAAACCCCCACAAAACCAAAAATGAAAGAAAAGAACAAAATCCATCTACTTCGTCAAGCAACATTTCGGTCACTGTAACCAGAAGCGGTAGGGTAGTAAGACCACCAAACAGGTTAAACTTAGAATATTAGACGATACACTATACATATGTTATTAGTTAACAATTTAATTCGCTAGATTGTGTACGATTTCTGATCAATTAAAAATAATTTTGTTTTGATATTAGGGGCGAGTCTTGTTTCAAAGCATTGATTGCTTGACATCTGCTATTAATAGTTATTATCAGTAATAATAATAGGTTTAGAATACAATCTGTTGACGTTTAGTATTTTACACTTGAACTTGTCGGAATGCTTCTATTATTATAAATTTATAGCTGATGTGTCTCGATTATTATTTGTTGTAAAAATAAACATACGAATTTTCTCTAATAACCTGTGTACCTTATTAATTGAGCTATACGATTATGTGTAACAGATATACCACAACTGTAAAACTATTACTCGAGTTCATTAGATGAGAGTATACTCTTTACAGAGTTCTTTCATTAACGCATGGGAACGTAATTTAAATGATCCATTACTTGATTATGAATAGAACGTTTTAACATTAAAAATACTTTAGTGTATATACCGAAATAAGCAGCCAGTTTCATTTGAAGAAACTATTACTTTCGAAAACAACTCGATAAATTAATTACACACGACTTTGTTGCACGTCGCAGCTTTCTGCCTCGCCTGACTATTTACATCTCAACCCTCTAAGTACCCAACATTAACTAACTGAAATCCCGACGATTAGTCTCTTTTTCCTGTTTCTCGCAATCACAGGTAAGCGACGCTAATAATCTAATAAATGTAACTAAGGAAGATTGTAAATAACTATAACGTTTGCATCTGGACATGTATTTATAGTGTGATATTTGCGGAATTTTGACCACTTGCCATAACGAGAATAATATAACATAGTATTAAAGCTCTAACTGAAGTTTTTAGGAATTTATAACGTAACATTCTTGTATTAACTATGAATTTCAAATGGAAAATATATATGATAAATAATACGTACTCATAAAATAAAACCAAAGGTTACAACTTCCAACAGCCTTATGCCCAAAAGTGTTGTTGCAAGGATCATAGTATAGGTATATTATTTTCAAACATTCGTTTTGTTCTTTTACCATGATGCTGTATCAAATTTACAATATGTAACTTCATTGGAAGTATTGTTGAACATAGTAATTTAAATTACGATTTGTATCCGAAAACAAGTGCTAAAAGTTTGCGAGAATAATAAAAACATTTTTTTGATAAACTGGTTGGATGTACCAGTTTTTCGACAACTATATTACTAAAACACTAAATTTGTAAAGTAATTCATCATAAACAAAGATTAGTAGAATAGCATTTGTAACTGACCAACCATTTACATTAACTACTATTTTTGAAACTACTACATAAAAAAGTCATTAAAGAAGAATAGTTGTTTTGCATAGATGTGCTCGGTTGTTGTCATTGATATAGCGTCCTTTCAGTTATTATTGATACTTTATACTTACAGAATACAAGGAAAATGCAAATAAGAAAAATCAAAACAAGACATCACCTGATGGAGAAGATGAAGGAGTTCTAATTCTAGACGAAGGAGATGATGATGAAGAAGAAGAAGTTCATTGATTTTATAGTTAGTATTTAGAATACAATATGTTTGAATATTAATCGTCATGAATGAAAATATAAAAGATAAATTGATTAGATTTTTATTTACACACTTGCTTTAAGAAATAGTTCTTGTAAGACCTCTGTTTATTATCCAAGTCCATGTTTAAACAATAAGTTACTATTATATATCTTCAACATAAGGCAATTGTGAAAAGTTGCATCTAAATAAAGTATTTATATTACAGGATTGTTCTTTATATGAAATGATTTTGAATTTTTACCTAATGAATAATGTTAAAAGGCTTAGAATGGCCACATTTTATTAAGTTATACTGTATGGGCACATGGTCTGTTTTGGTAAAGTTTTAAATTAATTATTTTGTGCATCTTGCTACAGGTGGTCACAAAGATTCATAATTTAGGTCGACAGGAGAGTCAGCCTGAAGGATAAGAGTCGATGCTGTGTTACACAAAGGCATATAGGAATAATTAACTTTGTAACGCATGCAGGCGTTTCGAACTTTATCTAACAGAAAATCGAAAACTCCGTATGGTGCTTTTAACGCTTAGCTGTGTTTCTTTAAAACTACAAACCTGAACCTCTCTACATTTTCGAAATTAACATCCCTTTCAGTAAGTCAATTCACTTATATTAATCCCCAATCCTCCTTAAATTAACTCCAGCTGAGGGAGCTAGTATTATACCTCCTTACCGATTTAATTATATTACTATATCTCAAAATGCTTTCAGAAGACCGGTTGACATAAGACTGTCGCTAATCCAATCTCAATCCATTTTTATTCTTGTAAATTCCCTTACTATTTTATCTAATGTCCCAGGGTTTTCACATTATTACGTAATATTGCTGCCAGTTTAACACAGGAACTCCCTATTATACTGTAATTACGTGGGCGTATCTGTAATTTTCTTTTATTTATTTATTTACCATCTAACAGATCTAGATCCAATTACAAGACAGCATTATAACTACAAAATAAAACAGTAAGCATAAAAACAGCAAAGACGCACAGTTAACAAATACCAAAATTACACATTGATAAGTACATTCTTTTTTATAGCACGTATAGAGGTGTGGAAAATGTTAATGTTATTTTGGATAGAGGCATAGTTCATATAAATCTAATGAAGTGGAGAAAATTTTAATACGTTGGTACGGGGTACGGGATTATGGAATGTGGAAGGATTGCGAGAAGATAGGCCAGGTACTGTAAAAGTAATTTGGTTCAGTAGGTCAGGGCAGTGAAAAGGATATTACAGAGGAAAATCAAGGAATGCAAGAAACGTCTCTTCTCCAAAGAGATAACCCCAAACGCAGACATAAGAGCTACATTACAATAGCCGATAGACGGGTAAAATCCTTTATATCGGAACATTAAAATTTTTAAAAATCTCTGTATACTTTCAATAAGGTGTATATATATTGCATAGTGTGGACACCATATAACACTGGCATACTCCAGCCGGGACCTAATGTAAGCATTAAACAACAAGATCATAGTTGACGATTGTCTAAAGCCCACAGAATTTCGAATAATTAATCCTAGCATCTTAGAAGATGAAAGACTGAGATAGTTTATATGTTCAGCGAAAGTAAGCTTGCAGTCAAAGTAAATTCCAAGATCCTTAACATACTGAGGGCGTTGAAGAACACTGCCATTGAGAGAATAGTCAAAGTGTAGTGGATTATGATAGCGTGAAAAGGTCATAATATAACATTTATTGACATTTAATGGTAAGTCGTTTAATCTACACCAGTTGCTTAGTCTGTTGAGGTTGGATTGAAGAATCATACAGTATTTCTGGGAGGTTACTTTAGTAAACAGCTTTAGGTCATCAGCATACAACAGGTAATCAATGCTAAAGGAGGCTCCAATATCATTAATGTATATTATAAATAGGAGAGGTCCAAGTATGGACCCCTTGCGGCACACCCGATGTGGCATGGATTAGTTTTGATGAATAACCAAGGTGCTGGACAAATTGTTTACGATTAGTAAGATAATCAGATATTAAAAGAATTAGATTGTCTGAAAAACCAATCATCTCCAATTTATAGCGTAAGGTATTATGAGATATAGGATCAAAAGCCTTGGAAAAGTCAGTATAAATTATATCCACCTGTGAAAGTTGGTCAATAGATTCTGCTATGAACTGAGTTATGCGAAATAAATTAGTTGTGGTGGACCTGCCCTTTATAAAGCCATGCTGATTAATAATCAACTTATTATGGACTTGGTTAGCAATGTATGAATGAAATATATTTCTAGGATCTTACAAAAATTACAAATTATGGCAATCGGTCGGTAGTTGTTAATATCATTTCTGTCCCCATTTTTGAACACAGGTACAATTCTGGATAATTTCCAAACTGAGGGGAAAGTTTTGAGTTTTAATACCAGGTTCAACAGAAAGGATAATGGGTCTAGAAGTATGTTCAGACAGTCATGAATAATAAATGCCGGTATGTGATCAGGGCCCGAGGTCATATTTGACTGCAGTAGCAATATCATTAGCTGTGATTTGATCAACAGAGAAGGTATTGGAATCATGTACCTGATTCAATGTAAGTAAAGTGATATTATTGGAACCAGAATAAGCTGAAGAAAACAAATCAGCAAAAGCATTCGCTACATCAATACCACCGGAGCATAAGGTACCAATGTTATGCATGTAAGAAGTATGCACTGATGGGCCTTTTTTACGATGCAAATAAGACCAGAACTTTTTAGGCTGCTCTTTAAAATGCGTCTCAATATTCATAATAAACGAGTTGTAAGCAATAGATATATCATGCTTAATACTGGTTCTGAGTAATTTGTATTGTTGATGAATTATCGGGTCGTGAGATGTCTTATAAATTTTCCATAGGGAATAAATGCGTTTAATCTTTTTAATAACTGTAGCTGTAAACCAAGGAGGATAATCCCTTTTAGTAACAGATGTTTTAGGAACACATTTATCGAATATTTTATATAATGAAACCTTATTGCAGTCTAAATGTATAAAAGATGACGTCATTTATGTAAACTAAGTAAACAACGCTTTTTTTTAATTTAAATTTAAAATCAAAACAGTATTTATAACCAACAATACACTTAAGAACACAACTAACAAAAACAAAACCCAAAACGCAATAGAAAGTTCAAAAAACTGCATCTACAAAATACCGCGCAAATGTAACAAGTTTTACATAGGGAAAAGTTCCAGACCATTTGAAGTTAGATTTTTAAAAAAAATCATATAAAAAATAGAAAATTTGAAAAAATCCATGATTTGCTAACATGCATGGAACTTCAGTCATAAAATAAAATGGGAAGACGTAAAAATTATTGACAGAGAAGAAAACCACCAAAAACAAAAAATCAAAGAAGCTGCTTATATAACCCTACATAAAAATTATTTATTTATTTATAATGAAACATGTGTGAATCACTAATGTGAATAACAATTTGTCAATAAAACATAATAAAAGCATGTTACAATATACAATTAAAACAGATCACCAAAAAGATGGAAATTATATTATAAATCTTCAGAGGACAACCTTAAAGAACCAATAGAAGTTAAAAATCAGGTACTGTATAGAAAGCATTTTCTAATAAGAATCTTTTTATATTCAATTTAAATTGATGAAGAGGCAAATCTTTTATGCTAGAATGAAGTACGTTATAATAAATACATAAAATTAAATAAAAACCCTTAACCACAAAAAATATTTAAATTACTAGATACGTATTTCGACCACTATGTGGTCATCATCAGTAGGAAAAAAAAAAGCTGTTGTTCTGGAACACTTCAGAGGATATTCTCCTCACCACTTAGGCTGAAGTGAACCTTTCCAACATATAATTTACTATATTGTTGCTTTAAACACTATCGAGGATATTCTCTTCACCCGCAGGCTAGTGTTCTCAACAACAAACAAGTGAATTGTGACATTATAACTTAAATCTACTCAATTTATACTATAAATAAACAGTACTGAAATTGTAATTGTTTTGTATATTTAAAAAATACATCTTATTGGCACTTTATTATATGTTCTAAATGTGCACCTCCTCGTTCGAGACAGACTTCATAACGATGTTCTAAGTTTCTGATCATGTTATTGAATAAGGGTTGTCTCAGGGCTGCGAAGAAGACTCTAACGGCATCCTTTAATTCATCGATGGTTTGTGGTGCCCGTTTGAAAACGGCATTTTTAGCCATGCCCCAAATGTATGCGTCTGGAGGTGTGAGGTCTGGAGAATGTGAAGGATAAGGGAAGTCAGTAAATCGTGATATGAATTTGCTTGGAAAATGTTCTTGAAGAAATTGACGAATTGCGGCAGCAGTATGGCAAGTTGCCCCGTCCTGCTGAAAAAATTGGTTTCAAATGCCAAGTTACGTGCACGACTGAATTGACGTAGATCAGGGATAAATCGTGTTAAAATTTGTCTGTACCTCTGTTGATTAAGTGTGACTTGCCTACCATTCTCTTCGATAAAGTACGGACCAATGATTCCGTGTCCGGAAACAGCACACCAGACACTCACTTTTTCACTATGTAAAGGAACCTCTTGAACCTCATCGGGTCTGGCAAAGCCCAGAAATCGATTTGTGCGACGATTCACATAGCCTGACAAGTGAAAATGTGCTTCGTCTGAAAACCAAACATTTTTCAAAAATTCAGGATTTTCATACTGTAACGCGAGAATTCTGGCGCAATATTCCACTCTACTGCGATAATCCCGAGGATGTAGTTGTTGATGTACCTGAATCACATACGAAAATGTACCCAGCTCCTTCAGGATTCTTTGAAAGGAAGTTCTTTTAAATCAAGTTGTAACGCTGTCCTTGCCTGGCTGACTTTCGGATTTTCTAAGATTTGCTCAAAACACGTTCACGGTTATTGTTGTTGTTAACTGTCCTGGGACGCCCTGAGTTTCCTTTTCGTTGGCACAATACACTACCTGTATTTCTAAACTTTTCAATAACCTTCAAAATTACAGCATTACTTGGAGAACGTTTATTAAACCTTTGTGTGAATTGATCAGACACGTATAGCAAACTTGCACCATTACGTCGGCCGATTCCGTATGAACGAAAATAATGCTCTACCAGAAACACTTTCTCCTCTGTACTTAACACCATTTTTAACAATTAGGCCCTACTAATTACTTGTTTGAGGTTTACTTGACAGGTCTATACTAGCTAACTTGAGTGTGACAGCGCACGCATAAAAACACCGCCAACTTAGTTTCAGTACTGTTTATTTCGGGCAATACTGTATATTCGGCATAATTTTCAAAACATTTAAATTTCTTAAGAGCAACTTTCTTTCGTAGTATTCAATCACGTGATTCCTGATTGAACCATTTAGGATAATTGGAGCTTTTAAATTTCTTCAAAGGTATAAAGTTAAAACATTCATATAGTACGGAATACAACCACTGCTCACAGAAATCCAAATCATTAGACAGAATTGATCCCCGGTCCACAGATACTATATAATGATTAATAGCATTATAATTCACACTTTTAAAATCTAGTAGTACTCTACACAATATAAAGTATCAGGCTTAGAGTGACACGAATTAGATTTCCATTCAATTTCATAAGCATAGTGATGCACACTAACTGGCATAACTGGGACATTACTATATGTCACACATGCACTATCAATATTTGTAAAGATCAAATCAAAATTCCGACTATTAGGAAGGTTACACGCCTGTAAGAAATTGGCATAATTATAGGAAGAGCAAATTTGTATTGCCTTCGAACGCAAGGGACATTGCACATGGAGGTTATTACTATTAACCCATTTAGCTTCAGGTAGATTATAATCGCCACCTCATTATTTTTAGATTAGGATATGAATCACATATATCCTCTACAGTTTCACAATATTGTTCATAGTTATCAACCTCACAATTAGGGGGAAGTATATGGCTCCAGTTATTATGCCACTAAACTCATCGCCTACCGAAACAAACAACTGATCAAAATAGGATGAAAAAGCATGCACTAATCTTGATCTATTTCGTTTATTCACAGCTATAAGAACACCTCCTCCTCGTTCACACATAGTGACTGCAGCATTCCTGTCACTTCTAAAAATGTTGTAATTCTCCAACCCCAATTCAGGATTTAAAAAACTATTGTCCACCCAAGTTTCAATTAAAATTATATAGTCAAGTTCGCAGTTTACATAATTTAAATAATTCGGTTTAGATCTTATCCCCCCTACATTTTGAAAGTGACATCATGTATTTAGTTTTTTGATTGTGTAATTGAAAAGCTCCCTTTAATAAACTTTAATGGAAGCCCCTTTTCTCCCCTGGAAACACGATTATGAAATTCTTCTTTAATTTGCTTTATCTTATTACGTTGAAGAAATGTCAGATCATTTGTAAAACGGATTTTTGAATTAGTGATTTGTTTTTGTTTCCTTAATAATGAAATTGCTGATTTCTGATCTTTGAAGATAATTTGGAGAGGATGGGACTTATTATCTAGTTTTTTCCCAACTCTAACAGCATAAACAATTTCTATATCCAATGATAGTGTATTAATGATCTTTGACATTATTCCTTTATCATCCGCTATACGTTGGTTAACATCCAAAGCCAACGATTCCTCAACATTATATACAACAGCATTCCTAGAACGGTTGATCCGTTCTTGGGCTTCCATGATTATAGACTCATCTGTAATTTCTGTTTTAGTTTTAATCAGCTGTAATTTCAAATCGTTTATTTGTGATTGAAGATCCTTGAGCAGTGTAGATAATTGAGGATTAATTTTAAAACCATCTTCACAATTATTGCAAATAAATTTTAATTTCCTAGACTTTAATTCAAATGCTCTTATTTGTTAGGTCAGAACATTTTTTTTTTACAAAATAGATTAGTACATATATCAAAATTTATAAGCACTATTTACAGCTTTTATGCATTGATGGCCGGTGGTCATTATTTATATTATATTTTTGATAACCAATAATACAGATAAACCATAAGCTGATATACTCTACAATGTTCTTCACAGCTGTGAAAAAGTTTTTATAACTACTAATGGATCACTGATAAGCCAAAATTAATTATTGTAGGGAATTTCAGTTTTTTTATTATAGTTTTGAAATCTATGATAGTTTGTTATGACAGTAAACACAACTAAAAGATCACTTTTTTAGCCACAAAAGGATACTCAGATCAATATTTAATTACTTTTACCCACTAAAAATTATTCAATTATCTGGAGAGCATAACACATGCAACATTCAACAAAAACAACTCTTAAACACAATGTAATATGTAGGTGCCAAGTCAGGAAATTACACACTTAACATGCGTCTCGGGACACAATTATTTTTGGTTGTTTCAAGGTCAACGTTGGCGTTTCAGTTTAAACTCATATTTAATTTATCTGTTAAAACAACTATATATAATAGTATCTTTTCATTTGAACGGTAACGTAATCTAACTGCTAAACGCCTCTTGCACTTATATTTTATAGATCGGTACATAAAATAAAACATATACTTTTCGCATAAATATAATAATTATAAAACATCACCGCACCACGTCATATAGGTTTTGAATTTCATTTTTGTTTTAACTTTGCATAGAATTATTAGAATTAGGATTAGATAATAAGTTTTGTTAATGCGTATTATGGAAGAGGAAATTACTTGTGAAGAGTGCAAAGATTAACATTTATACGTCAAACATGACCTTGAAACAGCCAAGAATAATTGTCCCGAGACGCGTGTTTACTTAGTAAATACTCCCTGTATGTTTGTTGTGGTTTGTTAACTATTCTTTTTAATCTTTAACCACTTATACTTGTTAAGATGATTTTTATTTACGTTTCGATCCATGACTTAGGATCGTTGTCAAAATAATAAAAAATTTTAAGTTTAATATTTATGACACAAATTGAAGGTGGCTTTAATTTATTAATTTTTGATTTGAATACATTAGGTGAAAATTTTAAAGTTTAGAAGGATGAACACTTTCAATTTGTGTTGCGTCCTGGGAACGGCTTTTTAAGGTAGCCAATAGACTTAATGTGAAATCAGCTGATTAATTTTTATAAAGTCAAATTTCATATAAATTCAGTAACTTGACGATTGGAACATTTTCTAACATGTTTCTATTTATACGGTTGAGGGGGTGGTTATTAAAGAAGTGTATGATTACGTTACCGTAAGGCTCAAGCATCCAGAGGCTGTTAATATGCCTATTGTTATGTAATTAGTTGTATGTATAAATAGAAATCATGTATGTAGGCTGTATTTCATGTTAATATCGCAAGGAAAACCCAGGAAAAACTTGCAATGCTACCTAGATATTGGGGGCATTTGATTTTCATTAATTTTTTTTTAGTAATAGAATCCATTGTTTACTGAAAGTCACAGACTCGTTTGCTACGCAAATTAAATGTGACGTGTTATGTTTAACTGAAGTGAAAATATAGAATGATGCTCTACAATTTGTTAAAATTAATAACTTGGTACCTATATCTAGCTTTGTCAGATCTAAATTTTCTTGGGGAGGAGTGACATTTTTGTAGATGAGAAATTTTACGCCACTCCTAAATGTGTTGGAGTCAATCAATAAATACTCAATTGAGTTACATGCTGAATTATGTGCAATACATTTTAATCGTATCGATCTTACTATTATTACCATTTATAGATCCCCTAATAAAGGATCAATTGACATATTCTGTGAAACGCTTCACAGAGTATTTAAGCACCTTGGTTTGCCTTTTAGGTCTCACCTCTTGGTCTGTGGTGATTTTAATGTTCATTTTGAATCTACTGAGAAAGCAGCTGTAACACCAATTGTTTTGTTTGCTTCCTTTGGCTTGTACATTGTTAATAAAACAGCTACTCGTCTTTCTCATTGTCTTGATACAATATTTACCAATATTCCATCTCTCTCTTGTAGAGTGGTTAAGACTGGCTTGTCTGATCATCTTGGTCTTGCCACTCAATTAAATCTTAACGATATTATAAAGTAGTTAATCATCGTAAATCTTATCGACCTTATACAATATATGGGAAATATAAATATTTTAAATCATCTTCAACTAGTTAACTGGAACTTTATTGTTCATAATAGTCTGTCCATTAATGACAAATTTACTAACTTTATGTCTATAATTGCTTCTGCAGCTGATCTATGTTTTCCTATCAAGCACTTAAGGATATTGAATAACAGTTCTAAAAAAGTTGTCAATTGGTTTACGGATGACCTACGAAAGATGCGTGATAATTATGTACTTCATGTTGAATTCTATGTGGCTTTTCCTAGTGCAGAACTCAAACTGCGTGTTAATAAATTAAAATATGCTTATCGTTATGCACTCAAAAATGCTAAAATTAATGCCTATGACAACTACATTCTTAGAGCTAATAGTAATAACAAAAGAAAATGGGATTTGATCAATAATTTCAAAAGTTCTAAAAACAGAGCCAATGATATGAACACTCATTTCTCAGCTGATGATTTCAACTATTCATTTATTGATTCTGTTGCAGAAATCTTATTCAACTTATTGAATACTAACACCAGTACCACAACTACTTATACACATTGTTTCTCTGATTTGGTACCCTCTTTCCATTTTGAAGAAGTTTCTTTCAACTACGTACGAGATGTTATCTTAGCGATGAGGAATTCCCGATCGAAGGATTTGTTTAATATTAACATCTCTTTAGTTAAATCAGTTGTTAACAGTATTCTTATTCCGCTAACCAAATTATTTAATATTTGCATAAAGAAAGCAGTTTTCCTTGATATTCTGAAACAAGCAAAAGTGATCCCTGTTCATAAAAAGGGTATGTTTAATGATATTAAGAACTATTACCCTATTTCTCTTTTACCCACTTTTTCAAAAGTTTTTGAATGTATATTAAATACTCAAATTACTTCTTATCTTGAAAATAATAGTTTGTTTTGTGCTGAGCAATTCGGCTTCCGAAAAAAATTATCTACTAGTGATGCATTAGTCAAATTAGTAAATAAAATTTCAGATGTTTTTGAGGAGGGTAGTTATCTTGCCGTTAAATTCTGTGATTTGACTAAGGCTTTCGATTGTATTGATCATGCCCTCTTAGTTAACAAATTAAAAGGTTTAAATTTTGATGATGATAGTATTAAGCTAATTGCATCATATCTGACTGCTAGGTCTCAACGTGTTTTTTACAAAGGCAAATTGTCCAGCATGTGTGAAGTTTTTTCTGGTGTTCCTCAAGGTTCCATCCTCGGTCCGCTCCTTTTCTTATGCTTCATTAATGACTTACCTTTTTTTCTAAAAGACAAGTGTGATGTTGTTCTTTATGCAGATGATACCACTCTATACAATAAGAGTGATAATATGGCTCAACTGGTAGCTGACAGTGTGACATCTTTATGCCTCACTGAATCATGGTTTAATGATAATAAGCTTGCCCTGAATATGGATTAATCCAAACAAATGATATTTTCATTAAAAAGGGATTCTTTTTCAATGGAGCAATCAGCTAGTTTTCTCGGTATCAGCCTGGATAGCAAATTAAATTGAGATACCCACTGTGATCTGCTACGCAAAAAACTTTGTTGAACTATTTATTTCATAAACTATTTGGTAAGATCAGTTTCACCTAATGTGCTACTGTCATGTTCCATTGTCATATTTCGTATGCTATAATTGTGTGGGGTCACTGTAGCGGATCCCTTCGGGTTTTCAAACTTCAACGTAGAGTTGTTCGCGTTATGTCTAACCTTGGATTCCATGATGACTGCCGTGAATCTTTTATTAAATTTAAAATTTTAACTTTGCCTTGTCTGTTTATTTTACAATGTCTGCTTTATGTCAAAAAACAAATCTCACTATATCAACACAACACCGATATTCATCACTTTGACACTCGTAACAAGGGCAAATTGGTTGTACCTTACCATGGACTAAGTACGAGCAGAAAAGGTTCTAACTACTTTGGCTGTATTTATTATTAATAATCTATAGGAACACTGTGGCACGATTTAAATAAAACCCTTAACCACAAAAAATATTTAAATTACTAGATACGTATTTCGACCACTATGTGGTCATCATCAGTAGAAAAAAAAAAAGCTGTTGTTCTGGAACACTTCAGAGGATATTCTTCTCACCACTTAGGCTGAAGTGAACCTTTCCAACCTATAATTTACTATATTGTTGCTTTAAACACTATCGAGGATATTCTCCTCACCCGCAGGCTAGTGTTCTCAACAACAAACAAGTGAATTGTGACATTATAACTTAAATCTACTCAATTTATACTAATTCTAAATCTACTGAAGCGGAACCAACTTGATCTTGCTTTCTCATTGGTTGTTGACCAATAGGGAAAGCAAAGCAGATGGCTCTATTGGCCCTTTATCGGTGTTTAAGAGGGGTCCTTTATGTTTAACAATTTTAATTGATTCATAGGCATTTAAGGAGGAAAACGTTGGTACCGCTTTTAACAATTTAACATTTTCTAGTTTAACGGGGTGGCTGGTTTCAAATATATGTTTGGCGACCTGAGACCTTTCATATTTACCATATTTGAAGTGAGCAATGTGTTCTTTAAATCTTGTTGTTATATTCCTCTTGGTCTGACCAATATATTTTTGAAAACACCCTGGCCCTGCACAACTAATTTCATAAATCCCCGACTTTTGCAATTTTTCCACCTTGTCTTTTGGATTAACTAGCAAATCTTTAATTTTATTAGTATTAGTGAAAGCAATTTTGAAATTACACTGTTTGAATATTTTATCAAGACCCTTTGTGGTTTTGTGAAACGGAAGTTTAACATATTTAACATTATCGTTAGAGGTGGTTGATTGCAAAGTCGTTGATTTACGGATGTTGATCTTATTTTTACACTTTCTAAAAATATTATCTATAATATCAGAAGAGAAACCATTGTAATTCGCTATTTGTTTAATAAGAGCAAATTCCTTATTAAATCTGTTTATATTTAAAGGGAAATTCAATAATCTCTTAATTAAAAAGTTAAATGAAGCCAACTTATGTTGCATGCTATGATTAGAGGAAGACAAAATAAAGCGATTTACATTGGTTTCTTTTCTATAAATGTCAAATTCTAATTTATTACCATTTCTAATTACTAATGTATCTAAAAAGGGTAATTGTCCATTATTCTCTAGTTCATACGTAAATTTTATGCTTTGAAATTTTGAATTCATTTCTTTAAGAAAATCATCAACATTTGATTTAGAAGTGTCAAAACTGCAAAATATCATCCACGTACCTTAAGCATATTCTTGGGAAGTATTTGGAGTTTTCTTTAACTCGGTTTCAAAACGAGACATAAATAAATTTGCTATGAAGGTGATAAGCTATTTCCCATTGCTGTGCCTTCATGTTGTTCGTGCAACTTGTTGTTGAATTGAAAACAGTTCTGGGACATGCAATGCGAAACAAGCTTGATATTGTCCTCAACTTTATCATCATCAATATCACTATCTATAAGAACATCCTTTAAATATGTTAAAGTACGTGGTATTGGAACACTAGGAATAATGAACTGACATCAAATGAAATTAAGATTTCGTTCTCTTCTAATGTGATATTTTAATTTTATTAATGAACTCTAAAGAGTTTTGTACAGACAAACTATTAAACTTTAAATTCTTAAATTCATTTGACAGCCATCGTGATAAATAGTAAGTCGGTGAGTTGATACCTGAAACTATTGGTCTCAGTTCATTATTCCCTAGTGTTCCAATACCACGTACTTTAACATATTTAAAGGATGTTCTTATAGATAGTGATATTGATGATGATAAAGTTGAGGACTATATCAAGCTTGTTTCGCATTGCATGTCCCAGAACTGTTTTCAATTCAACAACAAGTTGTACGAACAACATGAAGGCACAGCAATGGGAAATAGCTTATCACCTTTCATAGCAAATTTATTTATGTCTTGTTTTGAAACCGAGTTAAAAGAAAACTCCAAATACTTCCCAAGAATATGCTTAAGGTACGTGGATGATATTTTTGCAGTTTTTGACACTTCTAAATCAAATGTTGATGATTTTCTTAAAGAAATGAATTCAAAATTTCAAAGCATAAAATTTACATATGAACTAGAGAATAATGGACAATTACCCTTTTTAGATATATTAGTAATTAGAAATGGTAATAAATTAGAATTTGACATTTATAGAAAAGAAACCAATGTAAATCGCTTTATTTTGTCTTCCTCTAATCATAGCATACAACATAAGTTGGCTTCATTTAACTTTTAATTAATAGATTATTGAATTTCCTTTAAATAAAAACAGATTTAATAAGGAATTTGCTCTTATTAAACAAATAGCGAATTACAATGGTTTCTCTTCTGATATTATAGATAATATTTTAGAAAGTGTAAAAATAGGATCAACATCCGTAAATCAACGACTTTGCAATCAACCACCTCTAACGATAATGTTAAATATGTTAAACTTCCGTTTCACAAAACCACAAAGGGTCTTGATAAAATATTCAAACAGTGTAATTTCAAAATTGCTTTCACTAATACTAATAAGATTAAAGATTTGCTAGGTAATCCAAAAGACAAGGTGGAAAAATTGCAAAAGTCGGGGATTTATGAAATTAGTTGTGCAGGGCCAGGGTGTTTTCAAAATATATTGGTCAGACTAAGAGGAATATAACAACAAGATTTAAAGAACACATTGCTCACTTCAAATATGGTAAATATGAAAGGTCTCAGGTCGCCAAACATATATTTGAAACCAGCCACCCGTTAAACTAGAAAATGTTAAATTGTTAAAAGCGGTACCAACGTTTTCCTCCTTAAATGCCTATGAATCAATTAAAATTGTTAAACATAAAGGACCCTCTTAAACACCGATAAAGGGCCAATAGAGTTATCTGCTTTGCTTTCCTATTGGTCAACAACCAATGAGAAAGCAAGATCAAGTTGGTTCCGCTTCAGTAGATTTAGAATTAGTATAAATTAAGTAGATTTAAGTTATAATGTCACAATTCACTTGTTTGTTGTTGAGAACACTAGCCTGCGGGTGAGGAGAATATCCTCGATAGTGTTTAAAGCAACAATATAGTAAATTATAGGTTGGAAAGGTTCACTTCAGCCTAAGTGGTGAGAAGAATATCCTCTGAAGTGTTCCAGAACAACAGCTTTTTTTTTTCTACTGATGATGACCACATAGTGGTCGAAATACGTATCTAGTAATTTAAATATTTTTTGTGGTTAAGGGTTTTTATTTAATTTTATTTAAATCGTGCCACAGTGTTCCTATAGATTATTAATAATAAATACAGCCAAAGTAGTTAGAACCTTTTCTGCTCGTACTTAGTCCATGGTAAGGTACAACCAATTTGCCCTTGTTACGAGTGTCAAAGTGATGAATATCGGTGTTGTGTTGATATAGTGAGATTTGTTTTTTGACATAAAGCAGACATTGTAAAATAAACAGACAAGGCAAAGTTAAAATTTTAAATTTAATAAAAGATTCACGGCAGTCATCATGGAATCCAAGGTTAGACATAACGCGAACAACTCTACGTTGAAGTTTGAAACCGAAGGATCCGCTACAGTGACCCCACACAATTATAGCATACGAAATATGACAATGGAACATGACAGTAGCACATTAGGTGAAACTGATCTTACCAAATAGTTTATGAAATAAATAGTTCAACAAAGTTTTTATGAGCAGATCACAGTGGGTATCTCAATTTAATTTGCTATCCAGGCTGATACCGAGAAAACTAGCTGATTGCTCCATTGAAAAAGAATCCCTTTTTAATGAAAATATCATTTGTTTGGATTAATCCATATTCAGGGCAAGCTTATTATCGTTAAACCATGATTCAGTGAGGCATAAAGATGTCACACTGTCAGCTACCAGTTGAGCCATATTATCACTCTTATTGTATAGAGTGGTATCATCTGCATAAAGAACAACATCACACTTGACTTTTAGAAAAAAAGGTAAGTCATTAATGAAGCATAAGAAAAGGAGCGGACCGAGGATGGAACCTTGAGGAACACCAGAAAAAACTTCACACATGCTGGACAATTTGCCTTTGTAAAAAACACGTTGAGACCTAGCAGTCAGATATGATGCAATTAGCTTAATACTATCATCATCAAAATTTAAACCTTTTAATTTGTTAACTAAGAGGGCATGATCAATACAATCGAAAGCCTTAGTCAAATCACAGAATTTAACGGCAAGATAACTACCCTCCTCAAAAACATCTGAAATTTTATTTACTAATTTGACTAATGCATCACTAGTAGATAATTTTTTCGGAAGCCGAATTGCTCAGCACAAAACAAACTATTATTTTCAAGATAAGAAGTAATTTGAGTATTTAATATACATTCAAAAACTTTTGAAAAAGTGGGTAAAAGAGAAATAGGGTAATAGTTCTTAATATCATTAAACATACCCTTTTTATGAACAGGGATCACTTTTGCTTGTTTCAGAATATCAAGGAAAACTGCTTTCTTTATGCAAATATTAAATAATTTGGTTAGCGGAATAAGAATACTGTTAATAACTGATTTAACTAAAGAGATGTTAATATTAAACAAATCCTTCGATCGGGAATTCCTCATCGCTAAGATAACATCTCGTACGTAGTTGAAAGAAACTTCTTCAAAATGGAAAGAGGGTACCAAATCAGAGAAACAATGTGTATAAGTAGTTGTGGTACTGGTGTTAGTATTCAATAAGTTGAATAAGATTTCTGCAACAGAATCAATAAATGAATAGTTGAAATCATCAGCTGAGAAATGAGTGTTCATATCATTGGCTCTGTTTTAGAACTTTTGAAATTATTGATCAAATCCCATTTTCTTTGTTATTACTATTAGCTCTAAGAATGTAGTTGTCATAGGCATTAATTTTAGCATTTTTGAGTGCATAACGATAAGCATATTTTAATTTATTAACACGCAGTTTGAGTTCTGCACTAGGAAAAGCCACATAGAATTCAACATGAAGTACATAATTATCACGCATCTTTTGTAGGTCATCCGTAAACCAATTGACAACTTTTTTAGAACTGTTATTCAATATCCTTAAGTGCTTGATAGGAAAACATAGATCAGCTGCAGAAGCAATTATAGACATAAAGTTAGTAAATTTGTCATTAATGGACAGACTATTATGAACAATAAAGTTCCAGTTAACTAGTTGAAGATGATTTAAAATATTTATATTTCCCATATATTGTATAAGGTCGATAAGATTTACGATGATTAACTACTTTATAATATCGTTAAGATTTAATTGAGTGGCAAGACCAAGATGATCAGACAAGCCAGTCTTAACCACTCTACAAGAGAGAGATGGAATATTGGTAAATATTGTATCAAGACAATGAGAAAGACGAGTAGCTGTTTTATTAACAATGTACAAGCCAAAGGAAGCAAACAAAACAATTGGTGTTACAGCTGCTTTCTCAGTAGATTCAAAATGAACATTAAAATCACCACAGACCAAGAGGTGAGACCTAAAAGGCAAACCAAGGTGCTTAAATACTCTGTGAAGCGTTTCACAGAATATGTCAATTGATCCCTTATTAGGGGATCTATAAATGGTAATAATAGTAAGATCGATACGATTAAAATGTATTGCACATAATTCAGCATGTAACTCAATTGAGTATTTATTGATTGACTCCAACACATTTAGGAGCGGCGTAAAATTTCTCATCTACAAAAATAGTCACTCCTCCCCAAGAAAATTTAGATCTGACAAAGCTAGATATAGGTACCAAGTTATTAATTTTAACAAATTGTAGAGCATCATTCTATATTTTCACTTCAGTTAAACATAACACGTCACATTTAATTTGCGTAGCAAACGAGTCTGTGACTTTCAGTAAACAATGGATTCTATTACTAAAAAAAAATTAATGAAAATCAAATGCCCCCAATATCTAGGTAGCATTGCAAGTTTTTCCTGGGTTTTCCTTGCGATATTAACATGAAATACAGCCTACATACATGATTTCTATTTATACATACAACTAATTACATAACAATAGGCATATTAACAGCCTCTGGATGCTTGAGCCTTACGGTAACGTAATCATACACTTCTTTAATAACCACCCCCCTCAACCGTATAAATAGAAACATGTTAGAAAATGTTCCAATCGTCAAGTTACTGAATTTATATGAAATTTGACTTTATAAAAATTAATCAGCTGATTTCACATTAAGTCTATTGGCTACCTTAAAAAGCCGTTCCCAGGACGCAACACAAATTGAAAGTGTTCATCCTTCTAAACTTTAAAATTTTCACCTAATGTATTCAAAACAAAAATTAATAAATTAAAGCCACCTTCAATTTGTGTCATAAATATTAAACTTAAAATTTTTTATTATTTTGACAACGATCCTAAGTCATGGATCGAAACGTAAATAAAAATCATCTTAACAAGTATAAGTGGTTAAAGATTAAAAAGAATAGTCAACAAACCACAACAAACATACAGGGAGTATTTACTAAGTAAACACGCGTCTCGGGACAATTATTCTTGGCTGTTTCAAGGTCATGTTTGACGTATAAATGTTAATCTTTGCACTCTTCACAAGTAATTTCCTCTTCCATAATACGCATTAACAAAACTTATTATCTAATCCTAATTCTAATAATTCTATGCAAAGTTAAAACAAAAATGAAATTCAAAACCTATATGACGTGGTGCGTGATGTTTTATAATTATTATATTTATGAAAAGTATATGTTTTATTTTATGTACCGATCTATAAAATATAAGTGCAAGAGGCGTTTAGCAGTTAGATTACGTTACCGTTCAAATGAAAAGATACTATTATAGATAGTTGTTTTAACAGATAAATTAAATATGAGTTTAAACTGAAACGCCAACGTTGACCTTGAAACAGCCAAAAATAATTGTGTCCCGAGACGCATGTTAAGTGTGTAATTTCCTGACTTGGCACCTACATATTACATTGTGTTTAAGAGTTGTTTTTGTTGAATGTTGCATGTGTTATGCTCTCCAGATAATTGAATAATTTTTAGTGGGTAAAAGTAATTAAATATTGATCTGAGTATACTTTTGTGGCTAAAAAAGTGATCTTTTAGTTGTGTTTACTGTCATAACAAACTATCATAGATTTCAAAACTATAATAAAAAAACTGAAATTCCCTACAATAATTAATTTTGGCTTATCAGTGATCCATTAGTAGTTATAAAAACTTTTTCACAGCTGTGAAGAACATTGTAGAGTATATCAGCTTATGGTTTATCTGTATTATTGGTTATCAAAAATATAATATAAATAATGACCACCGGCCATCAATGCATAAAAGCTGTAAATAGTGCTTATAAATTTTGATATATGTACTAATCTATTTTGTAAAAAAAATGTTCTGACCTAACAAATAAGAGCATTTGAATTAAAGTCTAGGAAATTAAAATTTATTTGCAATAATTGTGAAGATGGTTTTAAAATTAATCCTCAATTATCTACACTGCTCAAGGATCTTCAATCACAAATAAACGATTTGAAATTACAGCTGATTAAAACTAAAACAGAAATTACAGATGAGTCTATAATCATGGAAGCCCAAGAACGGATCAACCGTTCTAGGAATGCTGTTGTATATAATGTTGAGGAATCGTTGGCTTTGGATGTTAACCAACGTATAGCGGATGATAAAGGAATAATGTCAAAGATCATTAATACACTATCATTGGATATAGAAATTGTTTATGCTGTTAGAGTTGGGAAAAAACTAGATAATAAGTCCCATCCTCTCCAAATTATCTTCAAAGATCAGAAATCAGCAATTTCATTATTAAGGAAACAAAAACAAATCACTAATTCAAAAATCCGTTTTACAAATGATCTGACATTTCTTCAACGTAATAAGATAAAGCAAATTAAAGAAGAATTTCATAATCGTGTTTCCAGGGGAGAAAAGGGGCTTCCATTAAAGTTTATTAAAGGGAGCTTTTCAATTACACAATCAAAAAACTAAATACATGATGTCACTTTCAAAATGTAGGGGGGATAAGATCTAAACCGAATTATTTAAATTATGTAAACTGCGAACTTGACTATATAATTTTAATTGAAACTTGGGTGGACAATAGTTTTTTTAAATCCTGAATTGGGGTTGGAGAATTACAACATTTTTAGAAGTGACAGGAATGCTGCAGTCACTATGTGTGAACGAGGAGGAGGTGTTCTTATAGCTGTGAATAAACGAAATAGATCAAGATTAGTGCATGCTTTTTCATCCTATTTTGATCAGTTGTTTGTTTCGTAGGCGATGAGTTTAGTGGCATAATAACTGGAGCCATATACTTCCCCCTAATTGTGAGGTTGATAACTATGAACAATATTGTGAAACTGTAGAGGATATATGTGATTCATATCCTAATCTAAAAATAATGAGGTGGCGATTATAATCTACCTGAAGCTAAATGGGTTAATAGTAATAACCTCCATGTGCAATGTCCCTCATGCTCAAGGCAATACAAATTTGCTCTTCCTATAATTATGCCAATTTCTTACAGGCGTGTAACCTTCCTAATAGTCGGAATTTTGATTTGATCTTTACAAATATTGATAGTGCATGTGTGACATATAGTAATGTCCCAGTTATGCCAGTTAGTGTGCATCACTATGCTTATGAAATTGAATGGAAATCTAATTCGTGTCACTCTAAGCCTGATACTTTATATTGTGTAGAGTACTACTAGATTTTAAAAGTGTGAATTATAATGCTATTAATCATTATATAGTATCTGTGGACCGGGGATCAATTCTGTCTAATGATTTGGATTTCTGTGAGCAGTGGTTGTATTCCGTACTATATGAATGTTTTAACTTTATACCTTTGAAGAAATTTAAAAGCTCCAATTATCCTAAATGGTTCAATCAGGAATCACGTGATTTAATACTACGAAAGAAAGTTGCTCTTAAGAAATTTAAATGTTTTGAAAATTATGCCGAATATACAGTATTGCCCGAACAGTTCAACTGATTTTAACTTCTCATTAATAAATACGGCACAATTATTCAATATTATATCCAGCTTTAAAGATAGCTGTAGTAGTAGTCCAGATGCAGTTCCTCTAATATTTTGGAAGAACACAGTATGCACAATTATTGTTCCATTGTTACATATCTTTAATTTATCTTTAAAAAGTGGAATTTTTCCGGATTACTGAAAACCAGTTTTATAACTCCTATTTTCAAATCAGGGGATAAAGAGTTGGTCACCAATTATCGTGGAGTTAGTATTCGGTCAACTATTCTTAAACTTCTGGATGCATTACTAGCCCAACAGTTAGCATTTCGTTTAAAAAATACATTAATCGAAGAACAGCATGGTTTCTGTAAAGGACGCTCAACTGTAACTAATCTTTTAATTTTCAAAAGGAGTTAGTAACATCTATTGAATCAGGTTTGCAAGTTGATACCGCTTATATGGATTTAAGAGTAGTGCATCCTCAGCTAATCTGTAAGCTTCGTACAATAGGCTTTAATGAAGAATCTATTACATGGATTGAAAGTTGGCTTGGTAATCATCCACAATATGTCAAGATACATAACTACATTTCATTTGCGATCATTGTTACTTCAGGTGTTCCACAGGGATCACATTGTGGTCCGATTCTGTTCAATTTATTTATTAAGGACATATGAGAAACAGTATCTGCTTCTAAAATTTTATTATACGTTGATAATGTAAAAATTTGTAAGGCTATAAGATTCCTTTTGGATATAGAGTTGTTTCAGTCCGATATCCTGAGAGTTAGTACTTGGTGCGAGGCAAATATGATGACACTGAATATTAAAAAATGCTTTGTTATAACATTCTCAAAGTCGTCTTTACCTATCTTGTATAATTACATTTTAAATAATAATCCTATAAATAGAGTTGAGGTTATAAATGATTTAGGAGTAGGGATGGACAGCAAGTTGACATTTCATCACCACATACATAGAACTGTAAATAAATCAATGCAAATGCTTGGAATTATTAACAGATACGCTAAGGATTTTTCTATATACACCTTTAAGCTTCTTTATTGTTCATTAATTAGGCCAGTGGTTGAAGATGGTGCTATAATTTGGTGCCCATTTTATTTGATACATATTAGGAACATTGAAAGAATTCAAAGGAAATTTGTGAGATGCTGTACTCATAAAATGCATATAAACAGAAAGAATTATAGTTACTTCAATATTTTATCATTTTTAAACCTCGAAACACATAGACTTGGATATATTTATATCAGCTTATATCATGGCAAATTAATTCAAGTGCACTTACTTCAGAGGTAAAACTTCATTGTAGAAATTTTAATACAAGTCATAAACCTCCATTTGCAGTGGACTTTTATCGTACAAATTATGGGAAATGCGATGCTCTGTCGGGAATTTTAATTCACGGAAATATGTTCAATGAACAGCTACAATTTTTTAGTTCTTCCACTACAAGTTTCAAGAGGTCATTGCGCTTACAAGTAACCTCGTAAATTTTTTGTAGGTTGTTAGTATTTTAAGTTCAATAAGATTCTAATACTTTTATGTAATAGGGTTATCCCGTATATTATTAAATAAAAAAACATTGTATTCAAATGTTTATGATATCTGCAATATTTATAAAATAACATTTATGCACTCTTATTTATAAGATACATAACATATGGTTTGCTTTCTTTAATGTAGCTGGGATGCAATAAGCAATATTAGTATTATCTAGTATTAATTCAATTTAATATATTAACTTCTTTTCTGATTTTCGTTTAAGTAAAGAAACTACAGGTGTACATGTTGTGATAGGTTGCCGCGATGTCACTGCGTCATTTTTTCCAATTATATATACATAATTATTCATCACATTGTCTTCAGTCCTGGAACTAGTTAGACGTGTACCTCCATTGGTTCCTATTCTGAGTTAACCCACACATTTCCTCTAAAATTCCCACAGTCTGCATCTTTCACTATCTACGTGCAATATTCTGATCTAGGTCTACATTTACATCACTGTTCTTATATCTGCTTGTAATATCCCGCACTATTCCCCAAAAATGCCTTAAAACGTATCCTGCCCTTCTATTTCTCCTATTTGTTTTTGTTTCAGACTGATATCTTTATTCCCCTGCTATTTCTATAACCTCTTTGTTATTAACTTTATCTGTCCATATTGATGCATAACATATCAAAAGGCGTCTTCCTTATCCTGTCTGCTTCTCTCACTGTTCCTATTTCATAGGCGAACAGTGCTGTGCTCCACACATATGCTTCAAACACTGTTGTCCTTGTTTCTGTTTGTCGTCTTTGAATATAGCTGTTGCTTTTTCTTATTAAATACAGTTTGGTTCCCCTTCTATTGTTTTGTAAATATATACCCCATTTCACCGATATTCAGTGGTATGTGAACGGGGTTAAGCAACCTGTGGCTACCAAGATCCTCCAACACTTAAACATTTGCCGAATGAATAGTTTTCCAATAAATCCCTCTGCACAATCAAGATTAGTGGAAAATATTGCAAAACCAACTGTAGTTGTTTATAATAACAATCAGGTTAAGTGCAATTATTTTTTGTCATTAGGTTTTCAGTCTTTGAACTGGTTGGACGCGTACCTCCACTGATTTCTATTCTGAGCTAGCCTACGCAGTACCCCGAAATTCTCACTGCCTGCATACAGCTCGGTTCCCTTCCATTGTTTTGTAAATATACACCCTATTTCGCCGATATTCAGTGGTATGTGAAGGAGGTTAAGCAGCCTGCGTATACCAAGATCCCCATACACTTAGACATTTGCCGAATTATATTCCAATAATCCTTTAGCACAGTCAGCATTAATTGAGAATATTGCAAAACCAACACCTGTTACATGCCAAAAATTGGCATTGTAAGTTTTTAAGTTGCGAGTGAATTCGCGCCAATATTTTAAAAAAAGTGTGCGTACATTTCCGTCGCTTTAGACAGTTGCGTCGGTGCCAGAGAATGCGCAGACGTGGAGTGGGCAAGGAAGTGTGCATTTTCCGTCACGTCAGGGACTAGCGAACTAGACGTCGAAGGGTGACGTGACTTGTGTCGTGCCGTTGTCTTTTCCTGTTCAGAATGTAAGTTTCCTTTATCGTGCCTATTATCGTTCCTCCTACCTGGTTGATCCTTTATTGTACCGCTACAGAAAGAAGAGGGAAGACAAATTAATCTGGTTTCGAAGAGAGGCGAAGGCCGCCCCACGCCCAACAATGAGATCCTGCCGCCTGAATAGCTGCAATGCTGTGAAGAGCTCCACATCTTACGTGAGTACATTTTATCTTGTTCTTTTGTATGTAATACAAATTTGAGACGCATTAATGACGTAATACATTGTTGTGCAATATTATTACGTGATAATTTTGTGTTGCTAACTGTTGTAGTGGCTCATCAATTACGCGGGGGACTTTAACAAAATATCCTAAACTAGAACAGTGGTAGTATAACAGTAATTAAAACTCAATTTACTGATAGAATTGTTGAAGAACAGAAAGATATCTTATAACGCATATAATTACTAAGATGACAAGCCCTCCTTTAAGCTTCACCTAGACTAATAAAGAAAAACTCCAACATCATTCTTAAAAAAATGATTCACAAATTGCTAGAGCGGCAAACTTAACCCGAGTCTCATCTAGACTTATGTAATGCTGAGCGACCAACTCTTGATGAGTTTCGTCTAGACTTATATACAGCTGAGCGACCAACTTCGACGGTAAATCTCGCTTTAACCAAATAGATCTTAAAATGGTGCGTTGGAATATCGATGTCTAAAAAATATGCTATCAAAACAAAATCATACTAGCTAAACAAAAGCAATGTTCTACGATACATGTATAGAAAAAACAGTATTCCAAATTATTAAAATATTCTTTTGATATCGCGGGATTTATCAACAACCATCGTAAATGAGCTTAAATACAAAACGTTATCAACAACTTCATTATTGTAATGTTTAAAGAAGCAGATATAACGAAATCAAGTTTATTGTAGCGTTTTAAAAGATAAAAGATATACTAAGAACTCGGTTAATTGCGTTAGTTATATTTGAAAGTAAAATTTTCAATAAAAAGGATTTCGTAAGTTATAATTGATTATTTAAATTACTAAGGGAACACTTTTAGAATCATGTCAGAGTAATATAATATATGAATTATTTAAGCAACACTTTTAATAAGTTAAACCAAAAAAACAGGTTAGAATGGAGTAAGAAAAATTTCAGAATTAAAGTAATTATTTTAACTAAACTTAGTGTCATTTTAAGAGATTTTTTCTTTTTTTTTTCATGATGAATGGAAAATAAAGCTATTTATTTATAATTAGAATACTTACAGAAAACATTAGTAATCCAAAAGCAGCTGCTGAAGTTAGGTTATGGTGATTTGGTAGACACTTGAGATGGATTTTATCTTGTAATAGTGTTGAATAGTGGCGGAAAGCTAGCGGAAGTTTACGAGGACTCGCAGTCGTGATGTGAAAGAGTTAAGATGTATCTACGCTATTGTATCTATTTTAATATAATATTGTAGTTAGAATAATTATAATTTTACACTTGCAAGTAGCAGGTTCTGTTGTAGCTAATGTCCGTTTATATATATAAAAATTATCCGATATTGATTTGCTATCAGAAAAATTTAGTGGTTTTACAACGTTCATGTACTCGTTCTTGGATCTACGCAATAAAAGATAATTTATGGTACCTGAGATTATTTATTTTCAAGGACTGGAAAAAAGTTTCATAGCACACTTTAATTTTATTCTAAATTAAATAAAACAATTATTTAAAAGAATTTAGAACAAACACTATTTTTCTAAAGGAAAAGCTGATTAATTAAATTTAGCAATAACATATATGAAGTAAACAATTCACTAATCAACATGGCTGTCTATATCAGATTGACACATCAGCTGTTTCCATGCCATTTCGATTTAAGATAGTTGTCATGGCAACTTGCAAAGTTGCCAACTTATATTTTTTCTATTTGAAAGTTATTAAAACATTTGTTTTTTATTATTTTTGAGTGAATAAGACCCAATTACTACAGATATATTCGAAACTAATACCTTATAAGATATACAAGAAGTGAAAACAAATTTTTCAACAAAAAACGTTGAGACGTCACTGTTATACTCCCGCTTTCTAGTCTAAGGTATACTGTTAAAGTCCCGTGCGTAATTCATAAGAGCCACTACGACAGTTGACAACACAAAATTAACACGTATATAATATTGCGCAACAAGGTATTACGTCATTAATGGGTCTCAATTTGTATTACATACAAAAAACGAGATAAAATGTACTCACGTAAGATGTGGAGCTCTTCACAGCATTGCAGCTATTCTGGCGGCAGGATCTAGTTGTTGGGCGTGGGTAGGCCGTCGCCCCTCGTCGAAACCAGATTTTCTGTCTTCCCTCTTCTTTCTGTAGCGGTACGATAAAGGATCAACCCGGTAGGAGGAACGATAATAGGTACGATAAAGAAAACCTACATTCTAAAAAGGAAAATACAACGGCACGACACAAGTCACGTCACCCTTCGACGTCTAGTTCGCTAGTCCTTGACGTGACGGAAAACGCGCACTTCCCTGCCCACTCCACGTCTACGCATTCTCTGGCGCCGACGCAACTGTCTTAAGTGACGGAAATGCACGCACAAGTCTTTTAAAATATTGGCGCGATTTCACTCGCAACTTAAAAACTTACAATGCCAATTTTTGGCATGTAACACAGCTGTATTTGTTTATGTCACTCACATAATTATTAAGAACAATAAAATTCTGCAAGATGTATAACCAAAGACAAAAACGTAAATACACATTTGAATTACATTATTTATTACTATTATGCCAAAAGACGTCAACATTAAATTTAATTAAATATTTATACAAAAGTTTTTATTAAAATTTTTGATGAATATAATGCTACTAGTAATAAAACATGCAATAATTCTATTTTGTTAAATAGACTTCGTCTTAAATATATGGTAAACAAGTTTAGTGAAATATGTAATAAAGTCTTGTTTCTATTTTTAATAGACTGGGAATAAGTTGGCAATATCTTTATAACAATGTCTTATACCTACTATCACAAGTTTAATAAATAAAATAAATGTTACTTAAGTTAAATTAAAGGAAAACGTCTTATTTCCGCACTTACATTCCAAATGTGTTACAATATTATATAAATTATTCGGATAATAATTCAATAAATTAAAATTTAAATGTGGCAATAAGCTTCTAATATCCTCCTCATGATCCCCTACACACCATACCAAACTCATGTGAAATGAAGGATTCTGAAATAACATTTAATAAAATAAAAATCAATTCTCGGCATTCAAACCTCATAAAAAGATGGCAATCGAAATTCATCTAAACAAATATCAAGCTGTTTTACAATGTTGCTTAATGTATCGTGACCACTCTTAATATTAAATCCTATAAATGTACGCGTTCTCTGTTCATTACAGTAAACTTGTAGTGCATCAAATACAGTTACAAACCTACAATAAACTTTACAATAACAAACCAATTATTAAATACCTCACTTTTGAAACAGTTTAACTTTTTGACTAACTGACTGCATGAATAGTGGAATCCAATGATGCTTTACGACTACAGTCCTAGTGAGGCTTGTGTGAAAGTGATCTACGGGTTGTAAATTTAAATGTGCTAAGGCATTGGTAATAAAATGTATTATTTCCATAACACTATCGGGTGGATCATCTATAAGTAAAACCAAAAAAGCAATAAACATAAAAATGCATGTTCAACATACAAGGTGTGTAGATGTATGTAACCCAATTTCCTCTTTTATGTGGGAAGACACGTGTTCTACCACCATGGAGAGAAGAATCATCAACATGATCACTTTGTGTGTATTCCATCATTTGAGGTAATGGTAATCTAAAACAAAATGCAGTTTGTCAAATTAAATTATTGACACACCATCGGAATAAGCAAGATGTATGGGATTGACTTATTGATAAAAGAACATGATATGACTATAGCTTATTAAGAAAGGTTACAATCCCAAGATATACGATCGTAAATGTGCAGTTCGCAAAAGTTTCTAAACTACTTAGAAAGACGCAAATTTCTGAGTGGTTTAGAAACCATGCATGAAAAGCATACATTTTCATCATTTCAAAAATAAAGGGGATATATATCCCACGTTTGGCTAATGTTCTAAAAGTCTCTAAACTATTTTCAAAATGATTTCCGAATAGTTTGCAGTTTAATTTGTTTAAATGATACACTTAAAGCTGTTTATGAGATATATGTAACTATCCCAAGAAAATAGCAAAACCTTACACTCTAAATCGTTCTATTTTCGAGTATCGTTATAGAAATTAAAGATAAACGATAGCGATCAACTAGGTGCTAGCATATAATCAATCAAAGATTGGAAGCCGTTGATTAATTGATGCATGTACATGTAGTTTCGCATTTTTAAGTGGTTTTTGTATTATTGGCGTTCCATAACCATTTATGCTTTATTCTAAGTTCAAAAACTTTCTTTAATGACCATCAAACTTACAATTTATAATATTCCTGGCTGCAGTTCAAGTCAATAACAGCTATAACTAAACAATCACAGCAAATTTTGTAGTGAGTAAACTATAAATAGGAAGACAATTACATGCTGACAAGTAATCTCTCAAATGTGTGACAAAAGAAAATAAGGTGCACCTGAAATATCACACATTTGTTAATAACTAGGTCATTAAATGTAAGGAAATAAATTACTGCAGCAAAAGCTTCTTTTTAATCACCGTCAGTTGTTAAATTCTAATTTGCTAATATTTGTAATGATTCTGTCCTAAGTCACCGGCGTGGCAGTGGTCACTAACTAGTATCCGGTATGATACTACAGTGATCTAGCTGTTACTAGACCTACCGGCTCCAATGCGTGAGTCTCAGTCTACCGATGTGCTTTGTGACAAGAGGAAACTAAGGTAGGTGAAGGACGGTATAAGGGCGCCGACAGTGGGCATGACGAACTTTACACCGGGGTTATGAGAGTCGGCAAAGGGCACAACACCGGGTGATGCTAAATGCTGGTTATGGACACGGCAGTAGTAACAGCTTGCTATGTACATCGACTTAGTCTGAAAGACAAAGAAAGAATGGCGGGCTCAATCGGTGAGTAGGCGGGGTTTTACCTATACAAAATAACGGTAAGATCTAAAAATAAAAATAAACACTCATTTATAACTCACAAGAAAAAAAACATAAAAAACTCTAATTAGAAACTATGTTACACATGAGCAGTAGTACCAAAACAAAAATGAAAATGAAAAATAATTAATAGCAGTAGTACCAAAAAATGGAAATAAAAATAATTAATACCCTCCCAAGTACCCTATAAAGTAATTTAAAACAAAACTACGATGGGCTACTTTCAGTCCTGCTATATTTAAAGGATTAAATTTTTATTGCCAAAAGAGTTAAACTTTTAATAAATACAAAAACGAAGGGTTACTTACATATTGATCCACGTTACAGCTAATTTGTTGCTGTCTAAATGCATTCGTCCAGTTGTAGTAGGTTACAACATTGTACCTAAACCGAATACTCTAAAACAAAACATAAGCAAATAGCAGATAACTAGGTAGCAGGGTAAAACTTAATTTCTATAATCCATAGTGTATCCTGACGATCAGGAGAGAAGTGAAATCCCTTTTCAATACTCCAAAACTTGACAAAGGACACGACCAAAAAAAAAACCCAATCTAAACAATCTATTGCTGGTGAAGTCATCGACGGTCGTAGTGAACTTATCAGCTGGGGATGATGCTCCGCCTCACTTTATACGACAGGAAACTTAGTTTTGTGGTTTTAGTGGTTATTCGCTATTCCATCTTTAACGTTCAGTTGGTACAGATGTACTCCACCTTTACAAGTTGATGAAAATCTCGAGATTATCTTTCTACAAAACCTGCCATTTTATTGGCTCTGTTCAGAATAGAGTCAATTTGAATGTCCATATTTAAGTTTCTACTAAATAACACACCTAAGTCACGAATATTTAAAACAGTGTCCAAGACTACATTGGAGATAGAATAATTATAACTATCATAAACACGTTTCTTTGAAAATCTTATACATTTACATTTGAAGATGTTCAAATCTAAATAATTTTTGTACACCATGGTTTTATTGAATCTATATCCTTTTGAACTAACAATCAACCCTGTACTTGCTCTACTTTCCTGAAGATTTTTAAATCATCAGCATACATCAAAATTTCACAGCTCTTAATTACAGATTTAACATCATTAATATACAAAACAAACAACAATGGACCAAGATGTGATCCCTGTGGAACACCAGAGTAAACAGTAGTTGGATGTGATTCCTCATCATTTATTTTTACAGTTTGTATTCTGTTTGAAAGGTAGGAGTTAATCCAGTTCACAATTTGATTATCAAAATCTACAGAAGATAACTTAAGAAGAAGCAAATTTATGTTGATGCGATCGAAAGCTTTTCTCATGTCCAAATATATACTATCTATATTATGACCAGATTCTAGATTATACAATGTAGTCAACTAAGATATATAAATTGGTGGTTGTAGAACGTCCTTTGACAAATCCATGTTGTTGAGAAACTATAATGTGATTTATGGCACTATATATTTGATCAAAAATCAATGATTTAAATATCTTAGCGATAGATGACATTATAGAAATGCTTCTATAATTTGTTACATTTGATCTATCTCCATTTTTGAAAACGGGAACAATAAACGACTTCTTCCAGTATTGTGGAAATTCAGCTAGATGTATGGATTTATTAAATATAATTTCTAACGGTTCGCATAATACCCAGGATAATTCCTTTAAAAATAGCGATGGAACTCCATCCGGACCAGCTGTAGCTTTTCTATCTAAGAGTTCAATTTATTTAAAATATCATCAGATGATATGTAAACAAGTTTTACATTCATGACTTCATTAATACAATTACGAGGATAATTAGTGCTATTGCTATTGTGTTGACAATAGACCATTTGAAAATACTTAGCAAACAAGTTTGTGATGTTTTTCGCATCACTTGCAGTAACTGTATCATAATTCATAGTGTTTGGTATACCATTATTTGCTTTTTGTGAGTCAATATAATGCCAAAAGCATCTAACATTGTCAAAAATTTGTCTCTCAGTATCATTGATATATGATTTCCTACATCTTGTAATAGCATGTTTACAAAGCATTCTAACATTTTTAAATTCATTATAATTGTCAATTGACCTTGATTGCTTGTATTTTTATGGAGAATCTTCTGTGACTGAATTAGTTGTTGACATTTCTTATCAAACCATCGAGGATACTTTTTTTTAAGTATTACCTGCTTACGAGAAATAAATTTGTTAATTGTGTCATTTATTATTTCATAGAAAATTTCAAGACAATGGTCTAAGGATATAGATTCATTCAATATTTTCCAGTCTATACCTTGAAGATAAATGTCTATCTCATTATAAGGAGCATTTATAAAATCAATATATGTTTTTAAAACATTTTAACTATCTATATGATTTAAATTAGGAAAGTTGATTAAAAGTGTTGAATGGTGTTGATCACAAGGCTCAAGTAAAGGATCACTTTTAGTCACAATAATTGAGTTAGTGTTACAAAATACTAGATCCAAAATTACTTCATTCTGATTGATTACATTATTAAATTGATTTAAATTGAAATATGAAAAATTATCAACTATTTCAGCCTCCATTGGAGTGGTTATATGTGAAGGTATTAGAAAATTAGAATCATCAATATTATTCCAAAAAATATTAGGTAGATTATAATCACCTATTAAACATATGTTCGGTGTAGGGTATTTCTCACAAATGTGTTTAACAAATGTTGCATGTTGCTCATATATCACAGTAGGGGAATTAGGAGGTATGTATACAGCACATAATATTAAATGATCACCTAGGTGCAATTCAATAGAAATCGACTCAATGTTCGTGTTTAATTCGTGGAGGATTTGAGCAAAATCTACGTAAATGAATAATGAAATACCAAAAAGGGTAAACTAAACGTAACAAGCTGGCTTTGGGCACAGCGAGAAAAAAGAGTAGCCGTCAGTTATGGGCACGACGTCTATGGGTTCGGAGCACCAGCTATAGGCACGGTGCGGTAGGTACTAACTATTTAACACTGACTATGGGTACAGTAGTAAAAGAGTCTTTAACCTTCAGAGCGAGTCGGCAAAGCAGACTGGTCTCTCTCGCAAAAGCGCGCTGATTTATACCGCTGCTTGGCCGACTCGATTTGTGTATTTATTAACCAAAAAAGCGGTATAACATGTAGAAGGCTCACAATTAACTTATAACTACTTGAAACGTCGTGTCGGTAAATTGTCATTGCATATTAATCAAACATGCCATATTTGAAGTGTAACTACACTAAATACATCAATTCTAGGAACTAAATAATTAATAGATGTTGAAAATAATCAAACTCTCATTTTCTGTATAAAATGTAACATCGTGTACTCTATGAAATTTTCTTTAAATTCAAGACATGTTTTCTGTCTTATGTCATATATTTAATTTTGGACTTCATTTTAAAAATAAAAGTTTCTAACTTTTATTAAAGGTTTATCATTAGTTGAAAAAACATTAGATACCAGTTACAATAAATTTCAAAAGGTTATGGGCCCAGTTCATATTTAACTGACAATTTAAATACATTCTATTAAAACTAAATAGTGGAAGAAAATATGGAAACGACAAGTACAAGTTCCATGAGAAACTATAAGGTAGTGAAAATTGGAATTGTTGGAAATGGACAGTGGAAGCTGTAACAGTACGATGATATCCTGTTACTAGTTTGGGAAGATAGACAACTTGATGTGCATGCCATGTGTGTAAGAGTGAGAAGTAGTTGTCTTTTGTAATCCTATGATGTAAGATTGAGAAGGGATGTGCAGTTCAGCTGGTTTATACAAAGCAGTTCCACATGTTGTAGTGCTTCCCTTTCTTAGTGTTGTGGAGGACGATGGATTGCCATTTCCATGTCTGGTTCATTTTGGTTTTCCAACAAGATTGCGACCAGTTTGTTCAATTGGCAGTTAAGTATTTCAAATCCTGTATGGGGTAAGATTTTTTGGTGCTACTAATTAAATTTCACTCATAAGGAAGTAAATTTTTTTAGCAACTAGAAAGAATATACTTTGAAAACTTTTCGTTTTATTGAAAGTGCCATGTTGTTGCAGGGTCAGGATTCTAATCACTAAATGGTTGGAACCTCCTGATAATTTGGGCTGGCATTATTAATTATCCTTTGAACTGGAGTGATGCATTTAGTACGAAATGCTATTTAGAAATATTGTACTATAAGTACATGTTTATGAGAATTCTTTTTTTTAGTTTGGTATTTTAATAGTTTTACTCTAAAAATATTTGAATACCGGAACAGTCATCAGGCATCAACAAGGTATTTATCAATCATCAACAAGGTATTTATCAATCATCATTACTGTAATAAAACTGGTTTGTCTTGAGTGCATTTAAATTGATTTAATGAATAATGTATGCATTCGTCTAAGATATTTAATTTATGGCACTATTGACTGTAATGCTGTTAGCTATACTTTGAGCTCAACGTGTTGGTAAGTGATTCTTAACCTTTGGTTGTCAAAATTATTTTTTATTATTACTTTATTTTTAGGGAAGTGCTTTATTACGCACCGACTGTAACTACTTGCTATCCTATGCCTGGTATCAAACCCTTAAAACTGTAATTATCGATTAAATTTTTTATTTAGCATAAATTTTGTGTTGGTTACTCAGCTGTTTTATAACAACCTTCACTTAATGAGACGCTGTGTTAAGTTTTACGGTGTTATTAAATTACTTATTTTTTGATAGCTCCTGCGGCAACAAAGAACCCACTAAGTGATCCAGAGATAATGTCTCATTGCGGTGTCGTTTTTTAACCATTTCAAAAAGTTGCTCGTGAATTTAAACAATTAAAAAGGGATTACTATTTAATGTTTCGAGCAAGTATTATACAGGTTGTGACTGTTACAAAGGTCTGTTAATGGAGCAAAAGCAGCGTACAAGATATGTGTTGGTAATTTGATTTATTCAGATGCCATACCTGAAAGTGCGTCAGCCAAAGCCCATAGTAACTATAATCTAGTTGTACGTCAATACGATATAGGCAATTGTGCCGTCCGTGGAGTGTTTTTGAAACCATTGATTCCAGTATTAGTGATCTAATATCATCGCTTAAATCATCTAGACAAATTTGACTAAAATTGCATACACTTTTCAAGTAACACAAGCAAGCTCAATTTTCTGTGCAAATACAATTTTTATCATTTGTGCAGAATCTTACTGATAGTATAAGTAATGCATATCTCGAAACTAGAACATACGGTAGCAAAAATTGGCGATCTAGAAATAAAACCAAATGGTTTTGTCGTTACGAACCACTAAAACAAACCTTGTTTACGAGACCTGAAAACAAACACACATTAGGTGAGCTACAGAAACTATTGGTTGCTGAAGTACAACGGAAAGAAAATAAACTAACACAAACAATAGAAGCGGAGGTTTTATTAACTAAGGGTGAAACCTTTAAAAGGTTGAGGTAACAGAAGCGTTGCTATAGTCCTTTAGGATGACGTCAAATATAGTAATAAAGTGTTGGCAACTGTATACAAATAAATACCTAGAATTGCGCATGAAGGATACTGTCATTTAACATAATAAAGGTTGGCAGTTCTGTACGGTGTTGCCACCAATTAATTCTTCTTGCCAATGGGAATATTCCTATATCTAGTTGTAATATATTTTGCTTTATTTTGCTGAAGCTAATATAAATTTGTTTAGCTTTAGAAAATGTCTTTAAGGAGACAGATGACATTTGCGCGCATTCATAAATAAATGCGTAAGCAAAACTTTTGTAATTAGCTTTATAGAGTAGTAATAAGTATGTGTCTCATTCCTCCAACGAAATTTGTGCAGTTGGTGATGCGGCATCCTGGCATCGCTATGGATTAAAAAACAAGGTTGCGTCTATAAACAAATGTAGGTTGAATTTCCTGTGAATGTATATGCTCTTGTACAACAAGACTTTCTTTTTTTGTTTTTGTTTTTGAAGCTTTATGGCAATTGTTACACTCTATTTTAAAGCTATCCGGTATTAGATAACTAATTTAGATTTAGGGACTTTTCTGGAATTCGGTGGGAAAATTTTCTGCTGATTACAATTTCGTTGACACCGTGAAAAACAAACTTTTTTGGCGTTCGCACGGTTGTTGACATCATTGGCTTATCTTTGTGGTCGCAAGCATGTTGACATGGGAATCAATTCAGTTCTCATCAACGCACGTGGAAGTACGCCAATCCCATGGAGGAGTTAGACCTTCTATGTGGAATGTAGCATAAGTCAGACGATTGCCATACTGACTTCTGTAGAAGAAATATTAACATACCACCTGCCACGCAGTGCTGTTGTGAGTGCTCGTTCTCATTCCCATCTTTTTTTACCCATCCCTATCGTATCGTCCAGCGAGGCATCACCAGCAGGAATACCTGCAGAAACAGCTACCTTCCACAACAAAGCAGACCGAGCGCAACATCCTGAGGAAGACGGTCGTGCCCAAAAAAATAATGGAGTAAGTGTTTTAAACTATATTTACTTACCCGGGGTTTTATTGGAGGTGGTTGTACGTTATAACATATACATGACAATCCTAAAATTGCTTTAATTATACTTTACGATTTTTATGTAGATGATGTCACTGCAGATGATACTGTTGAAGAGGCAAACAAATAAAAACTGAAATTTTGACACATACCTTCCCACGGATTTCCTCTTCGCAAATTTGTTTTCAATGACAAATCTATGCAATACAATTCTGATTCAAACATGATAAACTTACGTGACACAGGACAAAACAAAACCTTAGGATTACTTTAAAACTAAAAACTTTCATTTTTTCAAGTACATTACTACCGCGTGTCACGTGCAATAATTGTGATTAAACCCGCTTAAAATTTTTAAAACAGCTACATTAGCACGGTAACATAGTGCATTTTTAATTTTAGCAAGTTAACCATATAATTAACACGCTTAAAATATTGAAACTGTTACAATGTTACCATGTCTAAATGCTTATTTCCTACACGAATGAGTAATGGGAAAACATACCATTCAAATTTGCACGTCAAATGTTGTATTGCACCAGTATCAATTATCTATAAATTTTCTTCTTCACTTACAAATACTTGTTCATTTAATAACATGTTGCATTACGCTAATAATAAATCAGAGGTGATAGAAAGAAGGAATTAATTTTGAATGCCCGAACTTGTTGTTGAAGCACCCTGAATAATCTTTATTTCATGTAGAATAGTTTTCAAAAAGACTTGCGATTAAATCTGTATTTGTACTTGAATCACTGACTGAAAGCCACAAAGATAATCGTCTGATCTCTGTTAAATACATATTATAATTTAAATCAAGGGTTGTAAATCATTTTAAACCCCAAGAATGTAAACAAACCAATTATAATCACAATAATTCATAGTGAAACCATGTTATATTTTTAAGTAAGCTTTATGCATTTAATATGAGCTCTGATAGAGAAATAAAAATGCACACCTACATAAGTTACATGGTAACACTTTTCACGTGTCATTTGTTAAAAGTTCAATGGCAAATTGTGCAATATCATTAAAGCCACCGACAGCTTACAAAATAAAAGGGGAATTAAAGGACAATAGTTACATCCCACTGAGATTTGAAGGAAATTAATCGGACACTGGTAATAAGGTGACATTAAAATGTAGAGATACGTGTGAGTAGAACAGGGGGGTTTGGATCGATTCAATGAAGTTTTTTGTGTGAAGGCTTAAAATAATGTTCAATTAGAAGTAAGTGTGAATGTACAGAGTTCCAAGAAAAACTGAATGCATTCTGAAGGGAAATAATGCGGCAAGCAACATGTAAAATGTGAAATACATATGTAAGTGGCAGGGTAGTTTCTTAAATGTGCAAGCACATATATAATGTTGAGATAACCGATGAAAACAAAGGGTAGGATCGGGTGAGTCATCTCTCCATTGAATTGGAACTTTTTGGCTTGTGTAATGCAAGGTGATTTTCTGTGTTGGAAAACCGAATAAATGATTGCAAGCAAACACTGGTGTTCTTGGATACCCTCGAATTACGCAGTGAGTAGGTAGTTTGAGAATTTTAATTATGCATTCATCAACTAAAATACTTAATGTTTATTATTCATTTAATCGGCAATTAATTTAAAGACGAAAATAATTATTAGGTTGGACTAATTAACAACGGAAGGAGTGAATAGTGATTTCAAATGTCAGTTTTATTAGTACTGGTACAAAATCTGAGCAATTTTGGAGTGGACAATGAAAAGACACAGGAAAGTTGAGGTTTAAGTCTTTATTTTTTTTATGAACGACATAACCAATAATTTTAGATTTATGAATGTCTTATAATTAAATATGAAAGTAGGAAACATTAGGAGTGGCGAATAGTTTGATCAATGGCTTAGATTGAAGTTTTCTTTTTGAAGATTTTCCCTTAGGATTTATTTTAAAAATACATGGTCAGATTTAAGGTTAAAAATATGATTTTAGGAAAGTATGTGTACTGAAATTATCTTTATGTTTATAGTGGTTAAATTTAGGTTGATTTTTATTTCAATTTATTTATAAAATAGGTAAATTGAGCTAATTGTAAAGGATATCCAGCTACCCCAATGGTAGTCTTAATTGGAAGGACCAGTTTATTTTGAAAAATTTCTTTAATACCAAACCAAGAGAGTTTTATGCGGAAGAAACACTTCTGTATAAAAATAACATCAATGGGAATTGCTGTGATAGGCGATTTAGCGCCTCCCGATTTTGACAGAGAAAGACTTTTCAAGGTGTTAACGTAAAGTAGAATTTTTGTATTTAAGCCTTGTTATTTATTATTTTTGTCCGTCTTTATTTTTCTTTATGTTCTTTTCTCATTTATCCATAGAAACCCGCTGCTGTACCATTGCAGGTAGCCGACACACCCCTATATTATTACCGGACCCCATCCGTTCTGGACAAATCAAAATTTATTTCTTTTAATGCTTATTTTACCTGTAACGATTTTTGGTTGAATTCACACCTACAGGTGGTGATGTACGGGGATAGCTTCTGTAACTCCTTATCAACAATTTTTAACATGATGCCCACGTATCCTACACTTAATCTTGAGCTTTTTATTTGTGTTATAACCACTGTATGTAGAGCTTTTGCTAATACTATAGTTCATTCGCTTTAACTATAGGATGACGTCACAACTGGATGAAATGCTACATTGCCAATGTTAGTTTATATTGTAATATATTTAATGAAAGATATAGAAATATAAACTAAAAACAAAAATTAAGAAAAGACTGGATTACCAATGGTATAATTACTTCAATGGAAATTAGAGATAAACTATACATTAAATGGAAAAAGCAAGGAGAAGACAGTAATTTGGAAGAACAATATAAGTACTATCGTAATAAAATTAATGGATTAGTGAAACAAGCAAAATATAGTTACTACAGGCAACAGATAATGAAAAACAGTGGTAACTAAAAATTTATAGAATATCACTAAGGAAATAATGCACAAAAATAAAACTACCTTAGAAATAAAAAGGATAGTAACAGAGGAAGGAATAACATTAGAAGACGAAAGACAAGTTGCAAATGAGTTTAATGCATACTTTACTACTGTAGGAAAGTCTTTAGCGAGAAAAATTCTAAATAGTATCTAAGCTAATGACATAAAAAACATAAACATAAGGGATAACGATATCACTTTTTTCTGTTTCCAGCTTCTGAAGAAGAAATTTTTTAATATATAAGAGAACTTAAATTAGGTACAGCTCCAGGAAAGGGCAATATCAACACTACATTTTTACGAAACACTGCTGGTAATATAGTGCAACCTTTGACACTGCTAATAAATTTAATCTTTGAACAAGGAATCTGCCCTACTACTTTTAAACAAGCAGTAATTAAGCTATGTTTAAAGGGGAAGAGAAAAACAAACAAAGAATTACAGACCTGTATCACTGACTTCCAATATCACCAAAATATTTCAAAAAGTGTCAAAAGCAGAATATGCTCGTTTCTAGAGAAAAATACTCCAATATCCAATAGCCAATTTGGTTATAGAAAAAAACTGTAGCACTAGTAACGCTTTAGCATCTTATTGCAAGGAAGCTTATAATTACATGGATGATTCTAAATACACGCTAAGTATTTTTCTCGATTTAAAAAAAGCATTTGACACCGTTACTCATAAAATATTATTGTTGAAACTTGAGAGAATGGAAGTTCGAGGAATGATACTAAAACTATTGCATAGTTATTTGCATGAAAGGTAGCAACAGGTTGTAATAAAAAATTTACTTTTTGGCTAATATATTGCAGCGGGTGGTTTTAATTAGGATGATATAGAGCCAAACTGTGTTGCCAAAAAGAATTATTTATGCTCGAGGACTAGTCTCGGGGTCTATCCCTGCGGAGGCATGAGATGGGGGTGTCTTTTCTATTACTCAACCTGTCTTTGTACAATTTAGGGTGCACTACGTCAAATACATAAACAAAAAATAATCTTCTTAAGGAAAGACGCGATAAACCTTAAGGGAATTAACTTATGCCTGAAGATAGATATTCAACAACATAACTGTGTTTCTTTTACATTTAATCATTGTAACCATAATTTCCAGAAATAAAACTATTACAGTAGTTTGCAGATATGTAATAAAATTATTTGATGTTCTTTTATATACAAAAAAAATAAATAAAATAAAGTTAGAATCATAAATATAAGAGCATGAAGTGGAATGGTCTTATCAATGTTAAATCGACAAATTAGCAGTTGTTAGTGGGTGAGGCCCATCATAAAAAAATAATATCTCATTACATTAAGCGAACGCTTCAAACCTAGTAATTGTTAATGGGCGAAGCCCATCATAAAAAATATCTCATTACATTAAGCAAATGCTTCAAGCAAAGATCTTTGTTCTCGGCTCACAAGGTTTGTTATAGATCAAACTTGAATCTTTATAACATCTGAGTAGCTTTTCAATAAAAGTCAAGGATTAGCTTCTCATACAATTTGTTTGCAGAACATACATTTGACTTGTTTGAGTAAACATGTAACTCCAGATGTTTATCTGGCAGATGTTAAACTAAGTTGTGCCCTAAACAACTATTTAACAAATAACGAATAATAACAAAAAAATCTAGCCAGATCATCCGACATATTCTAAATAAAGTGAATTTATTTTAACAGGAAAGCTTTCGAATTCTATATTCAAAAATATACTAAAACTATTTTAAATCGTTAGGCAAATTATCTTATGTGTACTAAATGAAGCATAATTTATTTTAATAAGAAAGCTTTTATATCTTTCGTATTTGAAAATATGCTACAAATTTTAAATCGTTTAACAAAAAAGCTTTTATATATTTAATTATCGGAAATGTATTGAAATTTTATTTCATTTAGGTAATTATTTATCTTTCAAGTCGACGACGTTTTACGATAAAATTGCTTCTTGCTCTTGGATTGATGTTTGTTACAACAAATAAAAGCGTACTCACCGTAGGAAAGGTGTTTACAAAAACTTACAACACCTGCGGATTGCAGCGGCCACATGCAAAATGTCGCCACATTACGAACGGACGGGATGCCATCCTCAAAGCATACTCACTTCCATATACTACAAAACTGTACAAATCAATAACTGAAATCCATTATGTATTTATTAAAGGTGAAACTGCTTGCTAAAAATTCAAATAAATTAATGACAATAAAGACGCCATATTGTCAAGCTTACGAACCGTTTTATATATCTTGTCCACTTCGCTGCTTGTTTTCAACAATAATCTGCTCTCGTCACGGACCAGGCAACATGCCTTTCCCAAGAATGGAATTTATTTCCATACAACATGGTAAAAAAACTTTCCTACCACGTTTTTTTTTTAAGTATTGCTTCTTATCTGACTACATGCCCATACAAGAATGAATGCAAGTACATCGGGCAGGCGCCTTAAACCCCACGCGCATGGCTGCACGGATCGATAATCACGTCAAATACATTCTTACGCCTTGATCGTGGCATTCCACCTAACATATAGCAACTTAGTAATTGCCTATATGTAAAACGTTACAAGGTTTTGATTGGCTTGACACTAAGTGAAGCAAGTATTGTTACTTATGGAGTGCATCAAGGCACAGTTCTTGGTCCCATTTTGTTTGTAATATACTTCAACGATTTTTTTCACTGTGGAATGAATGGACATACTAACTGTCATGCAGATGTTACTGCAATATTGCTGAAGGAAAATTCATGGGCAGCAACTTTTGATCTAGCAAAGAAAACTCTGAGAATAGTTAAAAAGTGGATGGATTGTAATCTGCTCAATTTAAATTTATTAAAAACATTTTACATGCCATTTTCACAATATAAATCTGGACTTGCAATGACAGAATATGTAGTTATAACCAATTTACTACGCCTATACTAGTTATTAAATATCTTGGTGTATGAGTGGATAGTGGATTGAGATGGGAAAACTAAACCATTAACGTATGTAAAAAAAATAAGACTCTATATTCCAGTTTTTAAAGTAATCAAAAAACTTTCGGAATGTAAATGCTATGAAGGTCACACACCATGGTTTGATGGAATCCTTATAAATTATGGAATTATAGTCTGGGGAGCTGCTGGTAAAACAATTATGAATAAAATTGAAATTGTGCGAAAGTGGATTCTGAGAATTATATTTAGAAAGCCTAGAATTATATTCCACAAATCTTTTATTTAAAGAAACCAAACCTCTTAAATAAGCTGGATTTTTGTTATAGAAGCACTGAAACACATTAAAAAATCGAATGACAAAAATCCAATTGATCATGACCACAACACAGGGCAAAAAGAAAATTACAGATCAAAACACCGAAAATGACAAAAAGTTACGGAGAAAGAAATTTTTGTTTATATTGCACCCAAGATTTTTACCCAACTTACCCAAGGAACTTCGAATATTGGATACAACAAGGTTCAGGGCAAAGGTGAAGAAATGGGTAGTATCAATAAAGAAGAATCAACTATCAACCATAATAAATTTGTGAAAATTAGCATACTGCATCACACGCTTAAAATGTTCTAAAGATGAGAATAATTATTGTATTGTATATTACACTAAAAATTATACTTGCTGTTCTATTGTTGCCACAATCAAGCTTCTGCTTAAGTGGTTTCTATCTTGTGATTTATTTAGCTTTGTCAAATATTTAGAGCTCACAACATGCGAAATTTGTGTTTAATTGATGGCTAATAAATCATCATTATTAAGCAAGGTAAAATAAAATTGCTGAACCAAGCAATCTATCTTGACCATTCAAGAGCACCTGATGTAAAAGCACTGGTTTAGGGAGGAACTTGCACTAAAAGTGGTAAAACGCATTATTTTAAGAAAGGTAGCGCATGCTATCGAAATGATTTTGGTGTTCTATATTCCGAAAAAGATTGGTTCGGTATTTTTTGAAAGAAATATCATCATAAAAATGTACTATCAGAATACTCTACATCGTTGATCAAGAAACACCATCATCATTAGATTTTCAGTTCTGGAACTGGTTAGACATGTACTCTCATTTTTCTTAATCTTCTTTGAAAATTAAACCACTCATAGTTTTTAAAATCATCTTTATTTACGTTTCGATCCATGACCTATGAGTGGTTTAATTCCCAAAAAAGATTAAGAAAAATGCTAAACAAAGCACAACAAACGTACAGAGAGTATGTACTTTCATTGTTTCCTATTCTGAGCTAACCTACTCATTTCCCTGAAATTTTCAGTCTGCATCTTTCACTATCTGCATGCATTCGCCTGATCTAGGCCTACCTCTACCTCTTTTTTCCTATCTCTGCTTGTAATATATCCCGCACTATTCCCCAAAAATGCTTTACAACATTGTTTTCCACATATGCTTTCAACAATTTTCTCCTTATTTCTGTTTGTCGTCTTCCAGCATAGCCATTGCTCTTTCTTGTTAGATGCAGTTCGGTTCCCCTTCAATTGTTTTACAAATACATACCCTGTTCCCTGACATTCAGTGGTATGTGAAGGGGGTTAAGCAGCCTGCGGCTACCAAGATCCCCAACACTTGAACATTTGCCGAATTAATAGTTTTTAGGGTTCCCTACTTTATACGGTATAACGGAATCTTTATAAGATCACTCTCGTATCCGTCTGTCCCATCTGTCACAGATATGTTTCTCAAAAACTATGTAATGTAGGAATATAAAATTTGGCACAATGCTAGGTCTTTATGGTGCGCACATATATCGACAGTTAGAAAATAGACAAAAAATATTTTTAGATTAAAATGGCAGGGGTTAAACGGTCAAAAGAAAAAAGTTTTAATAAATATATCGTGCGAGGTATCATTTGAAAGTGAATTCTAAAAGGCTTCTAAAAATATTTTTTTTATAATTTTCGGTTCAGTAGTCTTCATGATATAGCTCAAAATGTGCCAAAAATGATCGTCCCCCATGGTCTCCTACATTTTCAAAGCTAAAATTTTGATTTTAATAGGGATAGTAGCTATTGAGTCATAGATTATCAGCAAACTGCAGGATTTTTTGACTGTAATAGTTGCTGGGAAAAATTTTTTTAACGTATTTACTAATAATGTACCAGTACAATGTGGGACAATATATTCATTTTCAGTTATCACAATCAAATTTAGATAAAACTTAAATATACATAAAAAATAAAAACAGCTTAATTTGGTTTATTGATTGCTCACTGTAGTATTGGTACGGAATCCTATTAGTGCGAGCTCGACTCGTTCTTGGATAACCTTTTCAATATATCCTTTCGAACAAGGTTTATCGTTTTGAAACTGGTTGGACGCATACCTCCATTTATTTCTATTCTGAGCTAGCCTACACAGTTCCTGAAATTTCCACAGTCTGGATACAGCTCACTTCCCTTTCTGTTGGTTTCTAATTATATGTCATATTTTACCGAGATTCAGTAGTATGTGAAAGGGGTTAAGCAGCCCGAAGCTGCCAAGAGCTCCCAACACTTACACATTTGCCAAATTAACAAAATGCTTTCACACAATTAACATTAGTTGAGAATATTGCAAAACCAATACCTGTAGTGGCTTATAATAATTATCAGGTTTAAGTACAATAATCTTTTTTCGTCATTAGGTTTTCCTTCTTGGAACTGGTTGGACACGTACCTCCATTGATTTCTATTCTGAGCTAGTCTACATATTTCCCTGAAATTCCCACAGCCTACATCTTTAACTATCTGTGTACAATAGTCCAACCTAGGCCTACCTCTACCTCTCTTTTTTCCTATATATGCTTCTAATATATTCCGCACTATTCCCTCATACCTTAGTATGTGGTCTATCATGCTATCTCTCCAATTTTGTATTGTTTTCCACATATTTCTTTCTTCCCCTACCATTTCTAGCACTTCTTCGTTCTTAACTTTGTCTGTCCGTGATATCTTCATCATACGTCTGCAGCACCACATTTCAAAGGCTTCTATCTTTTTTCTGTCCGCTTCTCCTACTGTCCAAGTTACACAACCGTACAGTGCTGTGCTCCACACATATGTTTTAAGGTAAGTAGGTATTTTAAAGTAATTTTGTATTTCGGCCAATTTAAAATGCTTAAAAGTTGTATTTTTATTATTTGTTTTGATCATTTTCCCATACGAACCCACTTCCGCACCACTGAAAGTTAGCCCGTTGTTACGAAATTCCCACGCCTTCTGGGCAATTTGAAATTCATAACGTAATGTCATTTTACTTGCTAATAATAAAGCTTTCCATTTTTTTGTTATATGCTTTGTATTGCGTTCATATATTGATAATATACAGAAAATATTAAAATTTGCAATCGACTTTTTGTCTGATTATGAACTAAATAGAAAATAACACAATTTACACGCATACGACTCGGCACCAAAAGTGCTATACAGATTTGAAAATGTTGCAGATCCGCACTTAAAAAGTATTTCTTCAAAAAATAGGAAGAATTTTTCATTTACAAACGTCGACCAACATTCATTTACCCCTGTGAAGTTGGCACGACATTCTTTAAATTTTAAAAAACAATGATAGTTCTTGTAGCACTTTTCATAGTTCTAGAGCTCCTGATAGAAAATAAAAAGAGTTCCACATTTTTAATACCAAAAAATAGCAAATGAAAAATTGTCGTGCTAACTTCGCGTATCTAGCATGACACTTCCTCCTCTACTAAGAAACGAATAAATATCACAACTTTTAGCAAGAGTTCCCGTTAGTTCTAATCGAGTTCCATCTCCCTATGTAATTAAAATAATAAACAGCAATAATTAGGTTATTTGCATTAATAACGTATATTGTACCCAGCACAACACTCGACGAAAAAGTGTAGTGCTGATTATTTCTAACGCATTTTTTGATATATATCGACAGTTCTATAAGAGTTCTAACAAATACGATCACTTTTAGCCTGAATTCCAGTGGCTAATCATTTTTAAATAATTTTTTAATTTTTGGTCTAGCACGACACTCGGAAAAAAGTGTCGTGCTAATCATTTCTAGCGCATTTTTCGATATCTATCGACAGTTCTACATGAGTTCTAACAACTACGATCACTTATAGCCTGAGTTCCAGTGGCTAACCATTTTTAAATAATTTTTTAATTTTTGGTCTAGCACGACATTCGGAAAAAAGGGTCGTGCTGATAATTTCTAGCAAATTTTTTGATATAATATATATATATATATATATATATATATATATATATTACTCATATTTAGACCAGGGTAGAAAATTAAATAATCAAATCAAATAATTTTAATTACCGTGTATGAGGAATTTCATTAAATAATACGCGTTATTAAAACCATGAAGCATAAATAAACTCGGTTGTTTCAGTAAAAATAAGAAATTTAAATTATCTATAAGACGCTTTACATCAAAAGAAGCAGTATTGAAAAGCGCAGTGGATAATTTAATTATTCCTAAACAAATGGAAATTGCGTGCAAAGTTTATATTAATTAACCCTATTTTGAGTAACCGGTAGTAAAGCAAAACGCACGGATAATAATTTGTATTCGCTAAAATGAAAGGATAGAAATCAATTTAATTAGAGTTAATTAAACCGTTAGTAACATATAATAAGCATAGAAAACTTGTAAAAACCCAATAAAACGCAAATCGTAGAAGGGTATTTAAAATGTTACGTTTGAAAACACCTGCGTGTTTTGAAAAGGCAATTTCAAGTTAATTTGTTTGGATAAACATATTGATTCTAAGGATATTGGAAACGATCAGATGCTTTAGCAGGAAATACAGAACACCTGCGTATTTTTAAAAAGCTCATTCTGCGTAAATTTGGCAAATAATTAATGTTTCAAAGAATCTTGGAGAAACCGGGCTTAATATTCACGAGAATGTGCGATACGGGGTTATTAAACCAAGATAACAGTCCGCGTGGACTAAAATATAATCGATAATGAAGAGTGTCAAGTTGCACCAATACGAACAGGTTAGAGAAGGAAAGAGAAAATGCGTCAAGCAAAGACACATATTTTAAAAGGCGGGATTTAAACAACGTCAGGGGGTTGCGATTGGTTGGAAATAGGATGCATATATCAGAGGTAGAACAACAATTTCTGTATAAAAGTAATTAGTTTTTCTCGGACAACTTTGCGAGCCGTGTTGAAATTTTCTAAGATCTCAATGGGGTGAGTACGAAATTCATAAAAATCGACGTGCAGGCTACAGACTGGGAACGTAGAATGAGGAATTCGTTGGAATTACCCGTTTTAGAGAACAAAGCGACGTGTCGGCTATTCGCTATATATACAGGCGGGAATATGTGTTTCGCTCTTAGACTCTTAGACTTTCGACGATTCGATGCGTTAAAAGCTCGTGCATCCGCGACTTGATATTAAACAGTGCATTTTAGTTTGATTAAATAATTTAAAGTGTGCTAGTATATTTTAGTGACTCAAAATAGTTGGTTATTTTACGTGCTAACATGAATGTACTTCAGTGCACTTAGATACAAGGTAATAAAAGTTTATTATCACGGTACCAATTAGTAAAATTTACAACGACAAATGTATACCCAAAAGTAGGCAGTTTTGGCGTATATTGGTAATATTGGTAAAAGGAAGTATGAATTTCTTTGCTATTTTGCGGGGTGTTAATGACTAAATGGTTCGTAAATGTGTCTGCATCCACTGAACCAGAGGCAGATATACACAGATGAGTTCCGGAAAAGCCTAGAAACAACTTTAAATTAATGGTGATGGAGAACATTTTTAAAGCGTTGACAACTTGAAGCTGTAAATAGAATCCGGTTGGAATGGTGTGATTTACAAAAGGGACGATTACACTGAAGCTACGAGGACAATAACCTTCAGGTAAATTGTACTATTTTGTTTGACATTTTTGTGTGTATTGAATGACTTTATAATTGATTTACTTTAAATGGACATTAGTGGAATTTTTCTAACCATAAAAATTTAATTTTAAGATGAAATTTGCTTGTTTAAGTAAAAGGGTATTTTGTTTTGATGTTGGGGAATAGGATGAAACTTTGGGTAGGTCTTTGAGCTCAATTAGACAAACCTGGTTAATTAACGTAAAGGGGTGGTAGATGCTCCTTTATACTCAGACTCGGTCTGCTTATCTTGTTATATTAATTAGTAGGCATCCAACAAGGACTTTAATTTTGGATGCACAGTAAAATGATAATAAAATTAATCCGAAATTCTTTTAAAACTGAATTTTATGTTCAAATTTAATTTGAAAATTTAATGTATTCTGAATATTGATGTAAATAGAGTTAACGTTGATGTTTGTGGTAGGAATGTGTTGTTTAATTTTTATGATTGAGAATGGAAGTTATCTAGAAGAGCAGCCGAGGCGATTAACAGAAGGAATCAACGGACCAGGTGATTTAAAAGGTTTCACAGCATTCTTGACGCCCAAACTGTGGGGCTCGAATGTTTTTTTTTTTGAAAGGGCCAGTACCTGACAGATAATGAGATGAATCACAGCATTCTTTGGCGACCACAACGTGAGGGCTCGAGTTCCAAATAAAAATTTTGTTATTTTATTCCAGGAAACTGGCGATCTGAGAGAGAGAGTTTTTGTGTGGGTATAAATTTAAGAGTATTTTAGAGTGTGTGTGAGTGATTGAACGTATGCAGAGAAAGGAGTGGTTAAGGAGTCAAGGAGTGGAAATTGGAAGTGACGATAGTGCATTGTGTGAGAAAATTTCTAAAATGGAAGAAGCTGGAGGCAGTAGAGATCAGTCGAGGACGGAAATCAGGGATCAAGGAAACGAGATGATATTGAGAATGTTAGAGAGGATGAGTGAAGAATCCAATAGAAAATTAGAACAGTTAAGCGATGAATCTAATAGAGCTAGGGAAGAAGCGAATAAGAAATTTGACCGAATGAATGAGACATTAACAGGAGTTAGGGAAACCCTAAGTGAGAAAATAGATAAGACGAATAAAGAAGTTTCAGAATTTAAAATAGTCTTACCGTGAAAATGGGGAAGTTGAAAATAGGGTTGATAAAAATGAGCGTGAATTACAGGTCTTCGACAGGAAATGGGACATTTAAGGTCCGAAGTACGCATTTTCTGTGAAGAAGAAATAAACGTAAAATGACTGAAGTAACGGACTCATGTAGGGATCAGTTAGGCAGGGTAGAACGCGAAGTTAGTAGTATTAAATACAACATATCAAATTTAACGGGGAAGGTCCCAGATTTTATACAGGTGGAGTATCATTGGACCAACACATGAAGTTTTATGGTGATAACAGGGTAAATCCACAAATTTTTATTAATAGTGTAAGAAATCTAGTGGGAAATTTATTTGACGAACAGACTAAACTGAATACGATAAAGGCTTTATTAAAGGACAACGCGAAGCATGGTACAATTTAGTAGGACAGGACATAGACACGTATCAGGACTTTGAAAACAAATTTTTAAAACACTACTGGAGTGACCACAGACAAGACCAGGTACGAGACGACTTAATTACAGGAAAATTTAAGGGAGAGTTTGCAGGATCTAGGAGCAATATGCCATCCGCAAGTACAGTGTGGCCAAACAACTGAATCCACCATTGACGGACAGACAGATAATCAAGTACCTATCACGACATTTTGAACTGGAAATTAGACAACACGTGGCCTTACAAAACATCACAGAACGGGAGACATTTTAGAGTATTTGCAGAGATATGACGATGTATGTGTAGGACGGACAAGAGAGATACGAGAACGAAATGTTAACACAGTTAGGTTTGACAACAGGACACCGAATTATCCGAGACGGCCTGACTACAACAGAAATTTTCGACCGAATTGGGAACGACGAGGACAGGAATACAGAAGTAATAGTGCGACTAGGGGACCGACGCCAAGACCTAGTTACACGCGACAGAACAGTTTACCGGAAGTAAACAGGACTGTGACCAGCACGCCGAATAGAGACAGGGACACGGATATTGACACGAGGAGGACGTACGCACAGGTTGTAGAAGGACAACCAGGACCAAGCACGGAAAACAGGATGAGACAGGATTTTTAGAACGTGACAGACCACTAGATTTCTGTGTAAATGTATACGAACATCCACGTGAATTTTTCAAAATTGAGGAGGAAGTAGAGCCAGAAACTGTAGAAAATTATATTTGCCAATTATTAATTTAGAAATTTTTGAAAATAATGTAGAAGTATTAATTGATACAGGGGCAGAGGCGAGTTTAATATCGGAGGAATTCGTCAGCAAAATTAGGGATAAGGTTTGTGATAGAATTATGCCTATAAAACGTAGCCATTTAGTAGCTCCAAATAAAAGAAGTTTGCTGTAGTAAATAGTGTTGTGGTGCTTAGGATAGATATAGGAGATTTAAGCTGTGAACAGGAGTTTGTAATTGTACCTGGACTGAAGTTTCAGAGCATTTTAGGTGTTGACTGTATGATGAAGTTAGGGTTTTGATAGATATGGAAAGGAAGGTAGTAAGGATTAAGGATAGGGTAGTGCCATGGAAGGGCAGTTATGAAGTCACAGAGGATGACACGGGTTTAGTATTAATGTAGTAGAGGTAGAGGATGATGAAGGTAAACAGATTAACACAATAAGATGTCCAGAGGAGAGGAGAGTAGAGGTTCAAGCTTTAGTACAAAAACATGCAGAAGTAGTGGGGTAGAAGCAACAGCAGCATATCAGGAGCAGGTGAAGGCGAAATTAAGCAAAGATGGCAAGTTTGTTTTAATCAAGTAGATTTAAGGGATTCATTCTGGCGGATTCCATTACACAAAATTCTAGAAGGTACATAGGATTTTCCATAGAGGAAAAATCGATAATTGTAAAGTAGTATCGTTTGGTTTGTCGGCAGAGAAGAAAATAAGAATAAATGAGAAACAGACATGTGTAGGGACTGAAGAAGAAGCAGTATTTAAGAGTCAGGATAATAGGGATGATAAGTTTATTGTAGGTGAGATAATAGGGATGATAAGTGTAGATATAGAAGGGGGAGAGATAGGGATGAAGAGTATTAGGTTGGTGAGAAGAAAGACTTGGAGGGTCAAGAAGAGAGTTAGATTTAAATAGGATAGGGATAGCATAGGTGTATATAAAAGAGTAGAAGTAGGGGTTTATAGAAAATAAAGCTAAGTATAGGATAAATATGGGAGATAATTAGGAATAGGTTTAGGATGAGGATAAAGAGTAAATGTAGGAAGAAAATAAGATAGGTTAAGTATAGATATTTTATATAAGATTAGTGGAGAGTTAGGAATAGAGTAAGAGTAGGATAGGCATATAGGATTAGGTAGGGGGAAGTAAAGTATAGTGAAGAGTAGTTAAAAGTTAGGAATAGGATAGGTATATGGGATGTATATAGGATTAGATGGATAAGTAGGATGAAGTTAGGGATAATTTCAGTTTATAGAAGTAGGTGAGAGTTAGGAATAGGATAGGGATATAGGATAGGTGTAAATATTTTTTGGATTGGAGACAAAGTAGGTAAGTTAGATAGATAAGGATAGAGAGAGATAGGCAAAATTTTGTAAAGATTTTTTTGGCAGTCTAAATATTTGATATTTGCATTCAAATAAGTGGGATTATTTGTATTCAAATAAGGGGAAAATACTCATATTTAGACCAGGGTAGAAAATTAAATAATCAAATCAAATAATTTTAATTACCGTGTATGAGGAATTTCATTAAATAATACGCGTTATTAAAACCATGAAGCATAAATAAACTCGGTTGTTTCAGTAAAAATAAGAAATTTAAATTATCTATAAGACGCTTTACATCAAAAGAAGCAGTATTGAAAAGCGCAGTGGATAATTTAATTATTCCTAAACAAATGGAAATTGCGTGCAAAGTTTATATTAATTAACCCTATTTTGAGTAACCGGTAGTAAAGCAAAACGTACGGATAATAATTTGTATTCGCTAAAAATGAAAGGATAGAAATCAATTTAATTAGAGTTAATTAAACCGTTAGTAACATATAATAAGCATAGAAAACTTGTAAAAACCCAATAAAACGCAAATCGTAGAAGGGTATTTAAAATGTTACGTTTGAAAACACCTGCGTGTTTTGAAAAGGCAATTTCAAGTTAATTTGTTTGGATAAACATATTGATTCTAAGGATATTGGAAACGATCAGATGCTTTAGCAGGAAATACAGAACACCTGCGTATTTTTAAAAAGCTCATTCTGCGTAAATTTGGCAAATAATTAATGTTTCAAAGAATCTTGGAGAAACCGGGGCTTAATATTCACGAGAATGTGCGATACGGGTTATTAAACCAAGATAACAGTCCGCGTGGACTAAAATATAATCGATAATGAAGAGTGTCAAGTTGCACCAATACGAACAGGTTAGAGAAGGAAAGAGAAATGCGTCAAGCAAAGACACATATTTTAAAAGGCGGGATTTAAACAACGTCAGGGGTTGCGATTGGTTGGAAATAGGATGCATATATCAGAGGTAGAACAACAATTTCTGTATAAAAGTAATTAGTTTTTCTCGGACAACTTTGAGCCGTGTTGAAATTTTCTAAGATCTCAATGGGGTGAGTACGAAATTCATAAAAATCGACGTGCAGGCTACAGACTGGGAACGTAGAATGAGGAATTCGTTGGAATTACCCGTTTTAGAGAACAAAGCGACGTGTCGGCTATTCGCTATATATACAGGCGGGAATATGTGTTTCGCTCTTAGACTCTTAGACTTTCGACGATTCGATGCGTTAAAAGCTCGTGCATCCGCGACTTGATTTTAAACAGTGCTTTTTAGTTTGATTAAATAATTTAAAGTGTGCTAGTATATTTCAGTGACTCAAAATAGTTGGTTATTTTACGTGCTAACATGAATGTACTTCAGTGCACTTAGACACAAGGTAATAAAAGTTTATTATCACGGTACCAATTAGTAAAATTTACAACGACAAATGTATACCCAAAAGTAGGCAGTTTTGGCGTATATTGGTAATATTGGTAAAAGGAAGTATGAATTTCTTTGCTATTTTGCGGGGTGTTAATGACTAAATGGTTCGTAAATGTGTCTGCATCCACTGAACCAGAGGCAGATATACACAGATGAGTTCCGGAAAAGCCTAGAAACAACTTTAAATTAATGGTGATGGAGAACATTTTAAAGCGTTGACAACTTGAAGCTGTAAATAGAATCCGGTTGGAATGGTGTGATTTACAAAGGGACGATTACACTGAAGCTACGAGGACAATAACCTTCAGGTAAATTGTACTATTTTGTTTGACATTTTTGTGTGTATTGAATGACTTTATAATTGATTTACTTTAAATGGACATTAGTGGAATTTTTCTAACCATAAAATTTAATTTTAAGATGAAATTTGCTTGTTTAAGTAAAAAGGGTATTTTGTTTTGATGTTGGGGAATAGGATGAAACTTTGGGTAGGTCTTTGAGCTCAATTAGACAAACCTGGTTAATTAACGTAAAGGGGTGGTAGATGCTCCTTTATACTCAGACTCCGGTCTGCTTATCTTGTTATATTAATTAGTAGGCATCCAACAAGGACTTTAATTTTGGATGCACAGTAAAATGATAATAAAATTAATCCGGAAATTCTTTTTAAAACTGAATTTTATGTTCAAATTTAATTTGAAAATTTAATGTATTCTGAATATTGATGTAAATAGAGTTAACGTTGATGTTTGTGGTAGGAATGTGTTGTTTAATTTTTATGATTGAGAATGGAAGTTATCTAGAAGAGCAGCCGAGGCGATTAACAGAAGGAATCAACGGACCAGGTGATTTAAAAGGTTTCACAGCAATATATATATATATATATATTGTAGTGGATTTAAAGGGTTAAATTTGGGTATAAACAATGCAATTTCAAACACCCTGTATAGAGGAAACAACCATAATTTATTTCATGTATTTAATTTAAAGTAACAAATAATACCATAATTTTATAATTAGGGATTAAAAATTCGTAGGTTCGTAAAGAAAACAAATTGTATAAGCCAATAGAAATTATTAATTAATTTAATTCAGTTTAATTCAAAGAGTTATAAAGTCAGAAAACGCATCAAAGCATGAAAAATCGATAATTCCAAGGCGAAACGCTTTACTAACAAACAAACAGACATCGAATATATGAAATACCTTGAAACGCAAACTCCTAGAAATGTTATTTTAAAACGATCGTTAATTGAACACCTGCATGTTTTGAAAGGTCGACTTCTATGTATTTTTGGAGCATAACAAGCAAGTTTCAAAGTATATTGGTCAACCAACAGTCGCAAAGCACGTATACAACTCCACGTAGCGTAGATATCACGCGGACAGTAATATCGATTTTCTACCACTCAAGCAAGGTTAGAAGGAAACATCCAATATGCATAAGAGAGGAATAGAGTTCATACAGGTTGGGTTTTAAGACGTCACTGAAATAAATCATTGGTCTAAATAGTTAGTTTTACAACAGACGAACACAGGACAGATGAATGCTGGTTTTTCGGAAAATAGCGTAGCGACGAGCTAAACTTCGGGGAGTTCGAAAACGGTTATACAAAATTTGAAGAAAGAGTTAGTTCAATTAAGTATTTCGCGTTAAGAGGGTTTGGAGAGGTTACATTTTGAATCCTATATGAAAGGGGAGTTATTAAGTCTCTCTTTGACTTCTTTAATTTGCATTGCTTACGAAGTACAAAAATCTACTAACGAACTTGTAAGTATTAAAATTTATAAATTAAATAGTACAGTGTTAGATGGTTGTGGCCTTAGACTTTGAACACGGATAGTGTCGAGTTTATTTATATTTAACTAAGGTACAACGTATACTGTAACAAGCTCGTAACGTAAAGTAAATTAAATTATGCAATAATAACAAGTGTACTATACTTGGATTTGGTTACTGAGATAGATTTTGAATGAGTAGCATGCAGCGCAACGTAGATGGTGTTCATCTATAAATAGCTGGAGTCTGCAAGCAGCGCATAACCACGAGACCGAGGGTTCAGGAACATAATACATCGTCAATAGAGATAGAATCTTCAAGTTTTTCCAGGTAACGCATTAGAATTTGCTGTGTTTTATAAACTGTGAAAATTATTTGTGATGTGTGAGAGTGAGCTTTGATGGTATTTTTCGTTATTTTGCGTATTGAAAAGAATACGTATAACTAATTTTTATTATGGTATTTGAATATAAATCTAAAGGTGTATGTAAAGCTTATTAACGTTCCTCATGAATTTAAAAAAAATAAACTGGGTTATCATGAGCTCACCATACTCCAGAGTGTAATAATTAAAAAAAATATAAATAAGGTATTATTTAGGGCCCATTTACTACTGTTACATTAAATGTGTTTGATATTTCAATTTAAAAACAGGGACTTTACAAAGATATCATTTATTGAAGTGTAACTTGAGCACCGAAATGTCCATAATCTTGAATTATTATTTGTAAATAGTGGTAAATAAATATTGTATGATTGTTGTATTATTTTGTGGTTTTATTGAGTGTGCGTGAACGGTAAAGAGTATGATAGTAAATCTAGGTATCCAAGAGGAGGCCCAACTGAGCTAGCTAGGGAGCGGTTGAAGAAATCAAAGTTGATGGAAGTAGAATCTCGGTAAGAAATTTTTTTTGAAAATTTTTCTTTTTGTGAAATATTCGATTTTTGAAAATTGATAATTTTCGAATCTACTGAGTGCTAGAGAGGAGTTACACGGCAATCTATGACGCCCAATTCGTGGGGGTCGAATGTTTTTTGAGAAAGTACCAGTACCGAGCAAAGTTACACGGCAATATATATATATATATATATATATATATATTGCTGTGTTAATAATAAGGTCATTTAGGGGTAGTTATGACCAATAGTATAGCGAACTTCATATAAAATACATGAGGGCTCAGAAAACGAGACAGTTTTCTGAAGAAAACAAGAAATACAATGATTAGACTGGAAAGTAAATGACAACGCCTGTATATAAACCATAATCAGTTAATGAAAAATATTTTGAAGATTTATTTAAATAAACAAATTTACAAGTCGTTGAACAACATAATTGCAAGCTGAAATGCGACACGCATGGATAACGCATCATTATTACGCCAAGGCTCCCAATTAAAACAAGCAGGTTTAAAATGCGTAAGATAGCAAACGCATATAATTTAATGCATAAATTGTATTAAGTCTATGTGACTAGAAAGCTAAAATCGACACCTGATTTATTGGAAACAAGCAAGACATGGTGAACAAAATCAAAGTTCACCAAATTTATTTGATCAAACAATGGTTTACTTATCTAGAAGTATGAAAATCCAAGGGAATCAATGCTATTAACTCCAAATGATACGTGACAAAAGAAACGCGTTGATTTCAACATACAATATAATACGATGGAATATCCAAAAACCTGGTATGAAAGTATCATGCATAACAACAAACTCTGCGCTTGTCAATAGATAGACGATGCATTTAAATACAACCAGATTTGTAAACAAATCATTTCAACATGAAGTAAGGCTTAGTTCACATCCATTAAAACAAAGATAGTTACGTGAAGTGATTTATTGTGGTGTGAAATAATACCATTGTAATTATGGAAAATCAAGAGATTTGTCGTTTTATTCTTCAAAAGGTGTAAGTAACTAAAAGTTGATTTAATTTAAATTCTAATATCAACCTTAATAAAAAGGACTAATATTTAAAACAAATTTTTAGTATATTTCTAGGCACCCTCACCTAGGGTGATTTATTAAAATTATTAGTAAAAGATTTCAACAGTACGTTAAGGTATCTAATATTTATACTATTGTTAGAGATTGCTCCCCACGAGGTGCTTATTTGAAATTGAGGTTAGAACACCAAGCACTTAATTTATGGTGCATTTTACGTACTACTACATGCTTTCTTGGCCAAGGGAATATGAGTACATGAGATTTTTGTGTTCCGATGCGATATTAAAGATATTTATTTTGTGAAGTTGCGTGTTTTATATTTATGATCTGGAAGAGGGTTCCTTCGAAGTCTGTTGGAACTAGTACTTTAGGTTTCATATGCTCCTCTATTTTTATCAGTTCCTGGCGCCTTGACATTCCCTGTCCAGGCTCTGATTCAATACTAACCCTTATTAATATAATCTGTGCAGTACATTTTCTGATCTACTCTGAATTCGAGTCTCACCCTGACTAAGCCGGAGCAAAAGTTGTCACCACCCCCAACCCAACCCTAAGCACTTTTCTAGTGGCCGTTAACTTGACTGAAATTTTCCGTGACAATATATATATATATATATATATATATATATATATATATATTATAAGTAGTTTTTACACAAGGTAAGTTGATAAATGCTAACGTATTGCAATTAATAAGATAAAATAATAACTTAGACTTTTTAAGTAAAGCCCAAATGATCATTTCAAATCGAGCTAGTAATTGAAAGAAGGAAAATATAAGGCCTTGGACAGGATTTGAACCTGCATCTGTTTTGCCGGAACTGTGCGTTTACCAATTATGCTACCGAGGACGATGGCTATAATTGGGAAATTTACAAATCCAAATCGTGTACAGTACCATATATAAACCTAACTTTCAATTACATTAGTATTTATCAACTTACCTTGTGTAAAAAACTACTTATAATATTTATATATTAATACTTGGCTTATAGCCGTGATTTTGAGCGTTGCTTCCTGTCTATATCTGACATAAGTCAAAAATTGACAATTTCAGATATGATTGACAAAAATGCTAAACATAATTGAAAGTTAGGTTTATATATGGTATTGTACACGATTTGGATTTGTAAATTTCCCAATTATAGCCATCGGCCTCGGTAGCGTAATTGGTAAACGCACAGTTCCGGCAAAACTGAGATGCAGGTTCAAATCCTGTCCAAGGCCTTATATTTTCCTTCTTTCAATTACTAGCTCAATTTGAAATGATCATTTGGGCTTTACTTAAAAAGTCTAAGTTATTATTTCATCTTATTAATTGCAATTATATATATATATATATATATATATATATATATATCTCGATAGTTGTACATGAGTTCTAACAACTACAGCCACTTTTAGCCTGAGTTCCAGTGGCTAACCATTTTTAAATAATTTTTTAATTTTTGATCTAGCACGACACTCGAAAAAAAAGTGTCGTGCTGATCATTTCTAGCATATTTTACGATATATATTGACAGTTCTAGTTGAGTTCTAACAACTACAATCACTTTTAGCCTGAGTTCCAGCGGCTAACCATTTTTAAATAATTTTTTAATTTTCAGTCTAGCATGACACTCGGAAAAAAGTGTCGTGCTGATAATTTGTAGCGCATTTTACGATATATATCGACAGTTCTAAATGAGTTCTAACAACTACGATCATTTTTAACCTGAGTTCTAGTGGCTAACCATTTTTAAATAATTTTTTAATTTTCGGTAATTTTGGGTACAATATACGTAAGTTTATGCAAATAACCTAATTTTTGCAATTTTTTATTTTAATTACATAGAGAGATAGAACTCGATTCGAACTAACGGGAACTCTTGCTAAAAGTTGTTATATTTATTAGTTTCTTATAGGTTAGAGGATTAAGTGTCGTGCTTTTGGTATTAAAAATGCGGAACTTTTTTTATTTTATATCGGGAACTCTAGAACTATGAAAAGTGCTACTAGAACTATCATTGTTCTTTTAAATTTTAAAGAATGTTGTGCCAACTTTACAGGGGTAACTGTAAATTAAATTTTCTTTCGAAAATAAAACAACAATCCAAGTCTATACTGAAAAACGAAACATGATGATGGTACTTCAAAGACGAAACATCGCACTTGAAATGCAACAACACCATATTGTAGGACAAAAAACTATAAAACGTTCAAATTCAAACTGTATCTCCAAAATTAACAGTTTTCAAAATATTCGAAGAATTAATTTGAGGTGTTTTTTCAAAACGCCATGCACTTGGCCATGATCAAAAAATCAACAACCTTCCAAAACTGCAACCCTTCTCTAATTTAACTAACTGTGCAACTGTTATTGCTTAACAAACAGCAATACTGGCTCATCCAACATCCACAATAATTAAATTTTAAAAGGAATTTGATACGCGTCAAAATGACATGCAAAATAGTACCGCGATATGTATATTTAGAAATCATTACAGCATCACAGAGTCCACCGCTGACCAGAATAATTATATTGGAATGCAATCCGAGCGTTTGTATACAAGAGACGATCGATAGGTCCCGGCGGCAGCTCACTCTTCAGGTGGCTTTGATCGACAGATACAAAGGGTTTGTATTTAAGAGTCATTTCGAGACGCCATTCGCATAATTTATGATACGTTTTAGAATTGCTCAGAAGCCTCTAACATATACACAAACTACAGCCTTAGGTATTGAAAATCCGTTTTAGAGTTGATTATATACTTCAGTTTAAAGCCTTGGAAAATGCGATACAAACCACTGTTGATATAAATCATTGCAACGACAACACAAACCAATAATCAGCACTTGGAAAGTCAACTACAGTGCCCCGACAATAAGCAATCGAGAGGATAGCATCGTAGTTTAAGAAGACAATACTTAGAGACTAGCTGAAAATAAATTGTGAAAGCTTCCAAAATTCCATTGCAACTACGAGTTGCTGAAAAAGTTTGTATAATCAGTTCGAAAACAATGGACTATTGTTATAGCATATAGAGTACTCGCCACATTATGCTTCACATTGGCGCTTAACCGATGTTTCTTTCTCAACACAAATTTTAAAAAGGCACACCAAATGTTTAACATCAATTGAGAGCTGAAAAAAACAAACCACAAGCTTCAAAATGGTGGTTTCTGGCAAAATTCTGTACGAGACGTTGCTCATACCACTAATGTTTACCTGCATGAAATTATTGACGTCAGATTAGTAAATACCGATCGGTTGTCTTTGTGATCCTATGACAAAATTCCAATATTCAAAAAACACTATTTTGTAAAACTGAAAAGGTGATACAGATTAATAGATCAAATGTGATTGATATTTTTAAATGTGTTAATTTGTTTAAATGTTAAAGAAGAGCATTTCCAGCAATTATTACAAATGTTTTAATTGTAGAAAAATTTCAATATTTCGCATTGATAAAGTTTATTTTTATCTTTTATTTCAAAATTCTTAGTTAACCCTTTAGTGCCCAAAACTATATTTAACTAAAAAAAATACATTTTAATCATTTTTTATTTCTGTTGATATATATTATTGTCAAAAGTAACGCAAAAAACTTATTTCATGTTTTATTTTTGGGTGGTTTGAAAAAATGATACTTGTAAGTACCGTCAGTAATTAAGAACAAATACAAATACAATAATTTATTCAAAAAAATTAAACTAAACATACAAATACATAGTTTTCAATAAAAATAAAATAAACAAAAAACTCAAAAAAAATTCTTAGGACAAACATAAGTCATATAATATAATCGTCAATAATTATTGCACATTATGGTACTCCATAAAGCAATTTTTTTTTCGTTGCTGCATAAAAAGATACCACATGCAGTACACTTGCTGTGCGGTTTTGATTGAATTTCATTGGCACTACACAATTTGCACCTACCTCTCATTTTGCCATATGTGACCCAATGCTGTCCAAGGTTTCTTAATCGTATGTCATCGGACACGCTATAATTATATTTTCTGCATTTTGCAATGGGTTTTAGAGAGGTAGATTTTTTCCACGATCCTTGCACTCTTTCATTGCCATGAATCCAAGAGTAATGGACCGCCGAAATTATAACGTTGAAGTTTTTTCAAATCGTTGACAGTAAACAATGTATGCGTTGACAAAAGTGATATCAAAAAATCCCCAAACCAAACTGTGCCACCATTTCCACGAACGACGATTCATCCCGTAGGTTCCTCGCAGTTGATCCGCCTTATCAATACCACCCATGTTGATATTATAGTCTTTGACGACTAATGGGCATGATACGTGCCTTCTGGAACCATCTTTCTGCGTTCTTTCTACGCTGACTTCCTCTGATCCATGATAGTTTGAAGCAAAATGTACCACTCAATTATCTTTCCATTTGAACACTGATATGTTTGTGTTTGAAATACGATAATCCTATTCTCCTCTTTTTAGATTTTTGCCCTCTTTTAGGTTCACCGGAAATCCTTTACGGTTGCTACGTATTGTTCCAAAGGCCAAGATCTCGTTTAGTTTTAATTGTTCTAGGAGATTGATTGAAGTGAAATAATTTTCGAAATATATGATTTTATTTGTATTCCAATATGGTTGACTCAGAGAAAGCACCACTCGTTCGCTTAGTCCAAAATTTTCACATTCCTATTGCAATTCTTCATGTTTTCCTTGGCATACTTCAAAGCAAGAAATAAACCCATTTTTATCCCCGATACACCAAAGCTTGTATCCACGTTTGATAGGTTTCTGTGGGTTATATTGCTTTAGACAACTCCTACCTTTGAATCTGATCATGCTTTCGTCAATACTCGTGGTTCTTGTAGTGTTGTACATCCGTCCAAAGTTTTCTATCAACGTATTTGATAAAGGTCTTACTTTGTACAGTTTATCTTTGTTGTTTTTGGGAATTATATGATTATCATTACAGTGCAGATAACCTAAGATTTCTTCGAATCGATTCCGTGTCATACAATTTGTAACCAGTGGTATTCCTAAGTCAGAGCTGGAGTTCTAATATTGCTTCCATGTTGGCAACTGGTGGTAAGACATCAAAGAGTTTATGCCAATGAATGATAATAATTCATTTTTTGTTAGCTTTAAAGTTTTATTACGCTGAGTTGCATATAAATTGGATTGATAAACAATATCTTCTATTGATTTTCCCAATAACTTTAGGTAGATGTCAGTAGCTGTTCTGCAATCTTCAAAAAATTCGTCTATTGGGCCCACATGTCGGTTATATTCAAGTATTTCAGTACTTTTTTCTTTTTTTTTGCATTTTCGATTGGGTGGTTCAGTATTTGTTACAGGGCATGGTTGAACATCAATATCCCGCTGTGGAAATTCTTCGCTTATTGATGTTGATGGTCTAACATTTACATTGAGATCCAAAAACTCAGATTGACTAATGGCTTCTTCATTACTATCTTCGAATAATTTTGTTGGAGAATGCATTTGCTCTTTATCACAACAATGTGGCAATTCTTCATTTCTTGACTGATTATTTTCATTATCGTCATCTGATTCTTCATCAGTTGAAAAACTATTATCTCATGGTATATCTTCTAAAAATATTTTATCCGCCAATTCTTGTAACTCCGATTCAGACAGTGGCTTCGTATAATACCATTTTAATGTTTGGTTTTTCATTCCTGACGGTACTTCTAAGTACTAAAAATGAAATGCGTTTTACAACCCAAAAATAAATTAAAAATACATGCACTTATTCTTAATCTTTTTTGGGAATTAAACTGGTGAACCAAGAGGGTAAGAATCTAAAAAGAGGAGAATATGATTATCGTAAATAAAGATGATTTTAAAAACTATGAGTGGTTTAATTCCCAAAAAAAAACTAAGAAAAATGCTTAACAAACCACAACAAACATACAGGGAGTATTTACATGCACTTATATTTACAAATATCAACTAATTGTTAATATACGTAAGTAAACTATTTATATTGTTTATATATGTGTAAATAAAAGTTTACAATAGATTCAACTTACCAGAAATTCACACACGTGGTACAATCAACGCACTACAATTTCTAACCTAATAGTCACGACATATGCATATAGCAGATCACGGCTGCGAACTAATTCCAATGCTATGTGTTCCCTGCAAGTACCGACGGGCAGCAACGGTCAAATTATGTTAAAGTAACTAAATAATGGATATTAATAACGGCAAGATTTCTAAGTACCGTCAGGCACTAAAGGGTTAATCTGAACTGAAATAATTTTCAAAAATTCGTCTTTCCCTGGAATTAATTTTAATTTTAGAAATGTCGGGTTCGATAATTTTGAAGAGTAAGAATCGGCATCTCTATTTGATTCCAGTTACCCAAGACTACAATTATAATAATTCTTTCAGCTAAAAAAAATAGAGTACAGAATACATGACCCTTTCTCTTTATTTATGACTTTGAAAGATACTTATTGTATTGAATTATTCGTTCAAAAAATACAATACAAGAAGTCGCCATAGTACATGATAACAAATGAAATTTTACACTTGACATACAATAAACAAACAGCAGACAATTTTCTTCCAATAAGCCATAAAAAAATCATCTCATTAGCAAGCTATTTGTTTTTATAAAACAAGAAAAAGAAATTACTACCTAGTTGAGTGCATGATCCTAGAATCAGACTGATCAATTTCAACGGTCTCGGTGCGACGTCTTTTACACACGCTACCTTCCTCTTCTGTTAAATTACGTTTATTAGACATCTTATCTTCTATGGAAACATCTTCATCAGAACTATTTCCATTATAAGCAGCGAGTAAAGACAGGGCACCTCTATTCATTATAAACCAAAGTATTGATATACTATAACCACAAATTAAAAGATAAACATAACCTGCATTAGCTAAACCCAAATATCACTAAAGAACTTCAAATTGAAAATTTTAAAGGTTTTATTAATCATTTGTCACCTCCCGTAGTTTATTATCTGAGTATAGGTTACCACTCGCTTTTATATATTAACAATCTTTGGATGTTTAAAATATTAACACTGACATAAAATAATAAAAAATTTATTTGGTTGATTTAAACAAAAATTTTAAAAACATTGCGCAACCACAGATTATGTGTATTGAGGCAATTTTCGCTAAAATTAAAAATTGCAGTCAAAGATAAAATGAATATTGAAATTTACATCAAACAACACATAACTAAAACTTTAAAAAAATTATGCATATCTAGATTTCTTTCAACATATTATCGACAATTAAAAAATGAAGGGGTTAGAATGTGCGTAGTTTCTTATTTATGAAATGTAATAATAGGCTCGCTTTATTTTACTGAAACTTTACATTGATGCACAATAATTATAAGTAGAATTTCTTAAAGGCCATAATTTTTATAATGTCCTACGGACCAAAAAAGAAAATGGTAAATCGGTAACAGAATGCTCATCCGATTTACAATAACAGAAAAGGGAAGAAAAAAAATGGATGCCATGCTAACTCAATCGGAAATGGAGGGTTAAAGAACTAAACATAAGAACACAACCCAATTCACCTTTTAAAAAATGATTTAGTATAATAGGGACATTATGTATGAAATAGTTTTAGGTTAAGATACTGAAAATAAATGTTTTACTTCTAAAAATGACCGACCGGATACAGCTGTCATAAATATGCATAATCGAAGAAAAGTGACATTAATAATCTCTCTTCAGGTTAAATCCATTCTTCTCTAAATTATTTAATGTCACAGAATTTCCACCAGATGTAAAGGCTGTCGGATCGTTTGAAATTTGTAGGGCAAAGTTCTATAACCTTGAACGCAATCCGCTATTACATAAGAGGTTTTTTACGGGGAAACTATAATGTTTCTAACAGTCACACCTATTTATAAAAGATGTGGATTCTCATCACTATAGAACCTGTTTAAACGTCTTTTTAATAAATGCAAACAATTACAAAAAAGTAAATTAAAAACAATTTTACAAAGAAAATTCAGAAATATATGGTTAATAATCATACAATTTCTTTAAAGATGAGGTACCATCTCAATATTACGATTTTTTTTGTTTGGAATTAGGATGAAAAGTGTTTTTCTAATTTGTATATATAATTAACAAAACGTTCAGCTGGCATTCGTAGACCAACATACATACTTCTATCCTGATCAAATGCTTTGAAATGAGTCAATTTCTACTGTTTGAAGATTTTGTGGAACACTCTAAAGGCACAAAATTTACACAAGCGTCTCACGCCACATCTGACCTTGATTGTCGTCAAGACCATAGCTTTCTTGTTGTCATTACCTTGTCATTTACCTGGATAGGTTTATGTATGAGAGGTTATGTTTGTTGGTGTTTTTAATTTAATATTTCTAATTCTGTAAATGAACAAATGGAAACTATATCTTTATTACAATATAGAAAAAATAATCCACCTATTGTATCAGTAGTGTATCTCACAGAAAGTAGAATAAATCAAATTTTGGAAACTGCTTGTGAGAATAATAATCTCAGCAAAATAGTGCATCTCGAATATTGACACCAAATGGGCAATAATATCACTATAGCATATTGGAAAGCTGCAAGTATGTAAATAAATGTCATTGTGGACTTTATTAAGAGGACTGTTGTGAAAATGTCTGAAAACATTTGTGTTGTTTTACAAGACCATGGAACGAAAATAAGGCAGAATCGTCAGGAATTTGGTTCTGCAAGCACACATATCAGGATTATGCCAAGCATGTTTACAATCCTGTCGTTTAATGCTATTTTGTGAATTTCAATGTGTATTTGTTTTTAAGCTAGATCAAGACAATAGTACATTTTGTTGTCATGTTACATATTGTAACGGGCTACTGCTACCGCGTTTCTTTAATTTAAAACAAGTAATAACCAGAGTCTTTATTACTCACTGTTCACAAGTCTAATTAACAGTATATGCCTTATTTATAGATGTTTTCAGTCCACTTAACAATGAAGCACTATTACACTAATGAATTACAAGCACTAATATCTTCTTAAACTAACTTCTTTACCATAGGTCCATTAATAACACTAACACAACTATTTATTTATTATACACCTTGTCTATTTATGTATACTACAAGCTGCATGTACATTAGACACAGCATATAACATTTATGTATACTCTTGAACTTCCAAAAGCTCAACTACTATTACTTTACAACGATATAATTTATATTAGACATTCTAGTGTAGACTGACCCTTGCATTTATTAGCGGCCTTATATATACTCTGAGTTAAAGATATGACTCATCCGCTAGTAATTACGAGAAGCTTCCCGGTCAATTGAAAATAAACAGTGCTGGCGGCTTTTTGTGTGTTTGATTGCTAGAAGAATTCTCAAATCCTGAAAACTATGCAGAGCCTACAGCGCTTGTGTGTTTTATGGGTTGCCTAATAGTAGCTCGCAACACTACCCCCTCTTTAAAACCGTTACGTCTCGTAACTGTAACTACATTTTGACGTCAATTCGATAAATGATGACTGTATCGGCAGCTATCTCCTCTGGTGCATCCACCGCGTCGTTGGAAATAACAGTCAACACTCTTTTCTTGGTCTTGGTAGGCAACCGGTTAATAACAACACACAAGGACCTGGACGTTGGTTTCCTGGAAAACTACTTCTAGCATATTTCGGACTATCCTCCAATCTAAGTGATCCAGTCCACAGCCTAGCTTGGGCACCGCTAGTCTTGTTACTCCATTTTCCATCATCTGAGCTTTAAGATTCAGCAAAGCCTCCCATAGATGTCCATAACTAGGTCTCTGCCATGAAGAATTTTTGGTGATCAGATAGTAAACATAACGATTTTTATCCTGAAGAACCAAAGCTTTTCCTACAGTTGGCTGTTGTACTAATTCATTCATACATCCAAACCTTTTCTTGAAAACAACAGCTATTCCCCTTGACATTTCCAGATCTTGAGCTACGCAATGTGCAAGGGAATACTCTTCTGGTGCTCTAAACAGATCTTGCTGTTTTTCAACAACAACACCAAATCTCGCCTTAGCGGAACCACCATACGCCGCCATAAATTCTCAAAATCTACATTTGGCTCATGATTAATAACTTGTCAAATACCATTCTCATTATTCGAGCCTTCCTGGTTGTTGCCAGCGTAGGATGTTAAACGGTCAAAGTGTACCACTTTCGGTTTACCACGGGGAGATCTTCTGATCCGGTACACTACATCATTAATCCTTTTCATCACTTCGTACGGGCCTTCCTATTGTCTTTGTAATTTTGGCGACAACCCACGTTTTCTTTGTAGATTATACAACCACACCAAATCCCCAGGTTGATAACCACCTTCTTGTGTTCTCGTGTCATATTGTGATTTCATTCGATCGCTTGCTGCCTGGATATTCTTTCGGACGTTTTCGTGAATGGTATTTGATCTTTCACGAAGCTTACTAACGTAATCTTCACCTGCGATCTCTTCTCCAGGTTTAAATCCAAACTGAAGATCACATGGTAGCCGCAATTCATGTCCTAGCATTACGCAAGCGGGCGAGTATCCTGTACTGTCATGTATCGAAAATCGGTACGCCAGTAGGAACAAATGTAAATATTGGTCCCAGTCTCGTTGATGTTCAGAGACAACTTTGGCCAGGTACTTTCCTAACGCCCTGTTTATTCTTTCAACCAGTCCATCCGATTGGGGATGAAGTGGCGTGGTTCTAGTCTTCCTGATTCCAAGACACTTGCAGACGTTTTGAAACAACGCTGATTCGAAGTTCCGACCTTGATCGGAGTGTAATTCCAACGGAATTCCAAAACGACTCCCTCACTAATACATCTGCAACCGTTCCGGCTTTTGGTTAGGTATAGCATATGCCTCCGGCCATTTGGTAAAATAATTCATTGCAACCAAGATGTACTTATTTCCTTTCTCTGATTCAGGAAACGGGCCAGCTATATCAATGGCTACCCTCTCAAAAGGATTCCCCACGTTATACTGTCTCATTGAGGCTTTCCGTTTTGTGACCGGACCATTTGCAGAGGCACACAATTCACATTTCCGGCACCACTCCTTCACATCATCTTTGCAGTTCACCCAATAGAATCTTTCTCTCACTCTTTCGAGAGTTCTTTTCACGCCAAAGTGCCCTCCGGAAATACCATCGTGCAAGTGCTGCAACACTTCCGGCACTCTGCTACTCGGCACTATCACTTGAAGTCTCTCAGTGCCATCTTCAAATTTCAGGCGTCTTTTCAAGATTCTATTTTCCATCATCAAGAAGTCCCACTGTGCCCAGTATGCCTTCAGGCTCCTACTTAAAATACTAATTCCTTCCCAAGCTAGTCGTTGTCCTCTATTTTTCCACCCAATAATACGTCCAAATTCGGCGTCATTCTCTTGGTCTTCTCGTATTCTTTCGGGTTGCCAAGTATCATCGGTTACTGTCATTTTATGGATGACACTTATTTTCTCTTCCATCTTGGAACAATCCACCTTGCAACTTGCCCTTCGGGATTTCGAAACTACAGTAAACATTTCAGTGCAGCATGGTCTGTTCTCAACAGGAATTTACGGCTGTATAAGTACTTATAAAAGTGCTCTACGGATTTGACGACGGCCAACAGCTCTCTTCTTGTCACACAATAATTCCTTTCTGGCCGCGAAATACCCAATAACTTTTTCTTGTCCGTCCTGCACTTGAGAAAGATTGCTTCCTATAGCTGTGTTACTGGCATCGGTATCCAACACAAATTTGCCCTCCGTCCGTGGATAACTCAAAATTGGTGCGGTAACTAGTAGCCGTTTCAGTTGCTCAAATGCACTGTGGCAGTCGTCATTCCAATCATATTTTTGTCCATCTTCAGTTAGTTTCGTTAACGGTTTGGCAATGTTCGCAAACCCAAGTATAAAACGTCGGTAACATGTGCGCAATCCTAGAAAACTGCGTAGTTGGTGTATATCTGCTGGTGTAGGCCACTCCTGTACCGTTTTTATTTTGTCAGGGTCAGCTCTTATTCCGGTCTCTGAAACGACATGTCCTAGGTATTTCACCTCTTTTCCAAATAGGTGACACTTCTTGGGGCTCAATGTAAGGTTTGCCCCGCGCAATCTTTAGAATATCTCCTCTAGGTTCTTAAGGTGTTCTTCAAAAGACCGGCCTAACACTATCACGTCGTCTAGGTACACCAGGCATGTTTTCCAGGACAGTCCACGCAGTATCGACTCCATCAATCGCTCAAAAGTAGCAGGAGCATTGCATAATCCAAATGGCATGACCTTGAACTGCCATAATCTAGTTCCAATTGTAAACACAGTCTTTTCTTTATCGTTTGGCTCCAAGCCTACCTGCCAGTATCCGCTTTCAAGTCCAAGGTCGAAAACTATTTGGATCCGGATAGAGTATCCAAGGTGTCATCAATTCTGGGCAAAGGATAGCTGTCTTTCTTTGTCACATTGTTAAGCCGCCGGTAGTCTACACAAAACCTTGTCGACCCGTCCTTTTTCTTGACAAGCACTACCGGGGATGCCCATGGACTATTCGAGGGTTCAATCCTCCCTGTTCTTCCATATCGGTAATAATTTGCTCGGCTTCCTTACGTTTCGCCAAAGGAAGCCGCCTGGGGTGTTGTCCTATCGGTTGCGCATCTCCAGTATTGATCTTGTGTTGCACAACATTCGTCCTTCCTTTCTCACTATCATCCAGTGCAAACACCCCTCGATATCGTCCGACCAGTTCTTTTACCTTGCCCAGTTGGTCGCCGTTTAATCCTTGATACGAGGGTATCAACATATCCAGCAATTTCTGTGAGCAACCGTTGGCGGGTTTATTTTTCGTGTCATCCACACAACGTTTAATATGACATACTGGAATGCAACTTCCCACAATCATGTCTTTCTTCAGGGTCACCGTATGGGGATTAATGTTTAGCACCCTTACTGGTATTATATTTTGAAACTTTACCAGCGTTCTTCCAATCAGTAATCCCTCCTGACCCATTCCCGATTCAGTTGCTTCCATCATGCATACTTGTCCTTCCCGGAGCGCACCATCCGGGCGTCCCATCACTATCATTTCCGTCTTCTCGGGTATTTTCATATCACAAATCATTCAAACTTGCTTCATCTGGTTACTCGTTCCTTGAAATGGAATCTCATCATCATCTATCCGAAGCACATTTTCTTTCATGTTTTCATGAAACCCATATTCTCTCATGAGATCCATTCCCAAGATTACTTCTTCTGTAATTTCAGCTACCAACACCCGATGATTAATTAATTTGTCTCCAACTCTCAACATTACGACAGTCTCTTCGTGAGTCGAAATTTTCTCACCACTTGCCGTTCGAAGACATACCGATACAGGTAGCACTTTTCCACGACCAACCAAATCTGGTCTCACAATAGTCCTTGTTGCTCCTGTATCCACGAGTAATCGGACAATCCTACCATTAATTCTACCATCGATATAAATGCTGTCCAGACTTCCCATCGACGATGCAACACGGATGATAATCTCCGGGGCACTACCTTGTGCTGTCGACGTTTGCCCCCTTACGTCGACTTGCTTTAGTTTTCCTGCTGCTCAACCGGTTGTTTTTTTGGTTGAGTACAGCGTCTCTGCATGTGACCAACTTCACCGCAGTTTCAACATCGCAGACCCCATCTCCGCGGTCGTTGTCTTTCAGGCGTCGCCGTGGATCAATGTAGTAAGCGTAAGACTACGGATTCCAAGGTCCCGGGTTCAAATCCCGACACGGCCGACTGCTTGAAAAATGGCAGGTGAGCATTTTTCACAAATATTACGCCCTCGTTCGGATGAGAGGTTAAATGGAGGTCCCGTGTGTGAGTGTTGTCACGCACGTTAAAGATCCCTACCTTGCCTGGAACGGCAAGGGTTCGGCAAAATTCTAAATTTCCAGGCAACAAAAAACTCGCCTCCTGGCCAATGTAGTACCTTCGGGTGGAGCATTGGAAATGTAAATGAACGGTCGTTGTCTTTCAAGCCTTTCCGCTTTTTGCTTTTCAAATACACGGTTGATTATCTCTTCTACGCTGTTCTGCGATTGCTCAGGTTCTTCTAATGCAGACCGAACTTTGTGACTCATCTTGTGTGACGTCTGCTTAGCTGCTTCAAATTCAAGCGCATGAACCAGTGCGTCATCTAACATTTTTGGCCGTGCTAATCATAGCGCTTGCTGTATTTCACTGTCTTTAATGCCATCCACAAATGTTTGAACAGCCAGTTGTTCGAGGAAACTATCTGGTGCCGTTGGGTATGCCAATCTAACTAATCTGGCGATGTCAGCTTCGAATTCTTGCAAGCTTTCACTTGTCTTTTGAGAGCCGTTCTTAACTTGTGCGTGATAAACCTGTTAAAGGTGAGCGTCTCCATATCTCATTTCAAGCTTCGATGTTAAGAGGCCGTAATCATTCTGCTGGTGATCGGGAATCGTTTGTAAGATGTTAAGAGCTTCCCCGTAGGGCCACTATTAGAGAGATAGCCTTCTCTTTGTTGCACCAACCGTTGGCTATTGCCGCAGCTTCAAATTGTTTCAAATATGTGGGCCAAGGTGTTTTGCCATCGAATGTGGGTGGTTTCACTTTAAATTTAGACGGTATTGACTCGCTCCTTTTCATGCTTCTTATTTCTGGAATGTTCTGATTTACAACTTGGATTACTAATTCAAATGGCCGTGTTGTTAGTGAAATCACTTGTTCTTGCAGCCTCATAACATCTTCTTCCATTTTTATCAATTTACTGTCCAACTTTTGCTCAACTGTTTTTACCTGTTCAGTGAAATCTTCTTTCAATGCAATGGAGCTTTCCATTAATTTTTGTTCTAACGTGGCTGTCTTTTCATTCAACTTTTCTTCTAATTTCGCAGCATTTTCGCTTAACTTTTCTTCTATTTTCTCTGCATTTTCAGTAAGTGCTATTTCTAGTTTAACCGACCTCTCCTCCATTTTCCCAGCATTTTCACTAAGTGTCAATTCTAGTTTAGCCGACCTCTCCTCCATAGCGGATTTAAAATCCTTGAGGAAATTCATTAAAGTTTCTGCCTCCATTTTACTTTGACTTCTTGTAACTGGCATATACAAACTACTCAAATGTCTTTAGACTTAATTAATCACCCAACACAGCCTGACACCAGTGTAACGGGTTACTGCTACCGCGTTTCTTTAATTTAAAACAAGTAATAACCAGAGTCTTTATTACTCACTGTTCACAAGTCTAATTAACAGTATATGCCTTATTTATAGATGTTTTCAGTCCACTTAACAATGAAGCACTATTACACTAATGAATTTACAAGCACTAATATCTTCTTAAACTAACTTCTTTACCATAGGTCCATTAATAACACTAACACAACTATTGTTTGTCTTTGTCTATTTATGTATATTACAAGCTGCATGTACATTAGACACAGCATATAACATTTATGTATACTCTTGAACTTCCAAAAGCTCAACTACTATTACTTTACAACGATATAATTTATATTAGACATTCTAGTGTAGACTGACCCTTGCATTTATTAGCGGCCTTATATATACTCTGAGTTAAAGATATGACTCATCCTCTAGTAATTACGAGAAGCTTCCGGTCCATTGAGAATAAACAGCGCTGGCGGCTTTTTGTGTGTTTGATTGCTAGAAGAATTCTCGAATCCTGAAGACTATGCAGAGCCTACAGCGCTTGTGTGTTTGATGGGTTGCCTAATAGTAGCTCGCAACAATATACTGTAGGTAGTGTTCGTTCAAATAAATACCTATTATACTTTGCATTAGTTCAGGGAGTTGCTGCCCGGATTCTGAAGCAGCAACAGCTATCTACCACCGCCTCTGGGCGAACAAAAGTGAGCAGCGGAACGGTGATAACTTGAAAGAGTTCTCCAGCTATGCGGGGCGCCGATTAATGGGTACACAAGTGAAGTCGTTGGGGGTGCACATCCGTCAGTTTTGTTAGACGAGCTACCTGACGATGCAATGGCCTGTGGCGAATAGCCATCCTGTCGGTCGAAAACCACAGGCCAGTGGACCCGGGATTCGTATATCGTATAGTTGGAGAGCAACCAAGAGAAAGATCCGGGAAACTGCTCACTGCATCAAAACATGGGGATTCCAACAGCAGGTCTGGAGGAATCCACATCAACAAATTTATCAAGAATATCAACTAAACACCACAACAACTCATCAGAGAGAAAACATCAACAAGCCAAAAAACTCACCACGAGTTACAAAGCATACACCGACGCTAAGAACGTCGGGTCCAGCTACTGCGGGCATTATTTCACAGAGATCTATTGTGTGCAATACTAGCCTGGGGCATTCCTCATGGGCAAAGCATTTATTTTTATTACAGAGAAAAGTTGTACAAACAATATCCAATTTAGGAATATGGAAAATTGTAAAAAGAATTTTTCAAAACCTAAGATAAATTACTTTGTCCTCATTATATGTATATTGAATTGTTTGATTTATGTACACAAAAGCTTTGATAATTATACAAATAATCGGGATTACAACATAATACATAAACAAAAACCACTACATACAAGACATAGAACCCCCAATACCAAACTAAGTGGAATCAGATATTCAATCAACTGCTATGCGGTAAAATTACTCAATTTACTTATATTTATAGGGTTAACACCATTAATTATAAATTACACAATAAATTATATATAGACAACTATAATAGTGAAGATTGGATAATTGTTGGGGTATATAAACAAACATTTATTAGTAACTGAAGGTTAATAAGTCATTTATACATATTTGTAAAGTTCACACAAGTGTAATTTTAATTGCTGATAGTGCCATCAAGCTTTTGATGTTTAATCTTCAACATATAAATAAGTTTCACAATTGTCAACTGAAAACTATGATGACCTTGGCGGTAGTCAAGATCATATGTGTCGCGAGACGCTCGTAAAATTTACCATCTTTTTCATTTTTTCCATCCATATCCATCGTTAAACGCTAAAAAAAGCAATATTAACAACAATACGAATCCAAATAAAAAGTTAACTAGAAGGAAATTTTAGGTTAATTAGAAAAAACATTTAGAACATGGGCAAAGAATAAGAATTACACGGAAACGTTAACTTTCGTGTTTGTAAGAGGTGGATCTCTGTGGTAATGTTCTTTCACACATCATCTAACTGCTCTGTGTGTTCTTTATTGCTGAATTTTCGGCTCTTTAGTTACCGCATATTATCCTTATTAGATTTAACAAATCCTAACCTCATTGTTTACTGACAGGAAGGTCGTTTATATTATGAATCATCCAACCTTTGTTAAAACCATGTGACCAATGTTTTTATTAACCCTAGGAAACTCCTTTAAAAATAAACACTTTTTAAAACATGAATAAAAACCTTCAATCTCCAACAAAATTAACGGAATTTGCACCTTTGCAATCCGAAGAGAAACAACAAACAGTGGGTCAATTGATTTCCAAGTTTTTTAAATTAAACAAAACTACTGGTAATGGGGAATCAGCTGTAAACAGTTTCGATAAGAACTCCGCTTCTGGTTCTCAAGAAACCTTACCATCGTGGACTACTGATAAAACTGCAGAAAATGCTGCAAACCAAGGCGCTCGATCGTCCTATTACCAGGTAGATGTTAGCGAAGGAAGAAGTTTGCCAAATGTATTGAAACGTATTAGTAATCTTTTAGCATTAAAAAGTAGTGTAAGTTGAAGTTTCACATGGCATTTTACAAAACAATATTTATTAGAATTTGCAAGCATACTCTGATACTGATCTTAAATTGTATTGGATGCCAGATTCAGTTAGTAAAGAATGTTATGAATGTGGAGAAAAATTTACAACATTCAGAAGGCGACATCATTGTCGTGTATGTGGACAAATCTTTTGTTCGCAGTGTTGTAACCAACAAATACCAGGAAAAATATTTGGCTGCACAGGTTTTTAGTTTACTTTGTAATGTTGTTTTATTTTAAATATATTTAGGGGATCTTCGAGTTTGTACATATTGTTGCAAGGTAGTATTGTCATATTTGCAATCACCTGATGTTGGTGCCGAATTAACGACAGATCTCCGTTCATTACAAGAAAATCTTCTTAATAAATATGGCAGTTCTTCATTTACTGGAACATCTTTGTCAGGAAGCTCACTAACACTTAATATTGCCTTAAATGGTGGTTTAGAAAGTAGTAACAATACTTTACGAAGGAAGATATCAGTTGGATACCAAGAAGAAAAATTTGCTTTGGGAAGGTAGGCTATCTGCTTTTTGTATTTTATTTAGCTAATTAATCAGTAGTATTGACAATTAGAATCTCAGGGTTTGGAGCGATCCTGGAAAAGTCTGAGAAAATAATTTTATACCTGAAATTCCTCGAAAGTACACCTGGAAGTTGGGAAATATTGTGAAAATTTCTGAAATTTTCACTATTAGCATTTAATTCGGTATTACAAACTACACATTTATATATACTTGCATAAAAAATTTATGCGGTATCGGACACTGTTACAGTTTATTTCGTGAAAACACAATTGTGGGTAATAAAACGAAAATAATTTTTTTAATCTGTTAATTTATTTGCAACTTACATTTATGGATTACATGGGATTTTTAGGTACATGCAGAGGCGTGCCAACTATGTGGTGAATGTGTACAAAAAACACAGGCGGCCAAATGAAAGGACAGCGTAACTACTTCGGTACAAACAACCACAAACAACATATATTATGTTATTTGTCAATGGAGACGCCGGCATGTGTACATACTAAAAAGCGGGTAACCGGTAGGTACCAAAAACAAAGGTAGAAGTAGCAAAATCCGTAGTTTTATTCCTCTTTCTTCCGCTAATGGAACAAAATCAATCATTTTAAATATATAATTAAGTAACTTTATTCGCGAGTTTCTACCTTAGATATTTAGGATGGTTAGAACAAGATTTATTTTAGAAAAGAATAATCATTTGTTAATTTAAACAGTACAGAACAGCATAGAAACCTCATCCCCTGAATTCAGCGAAAGTAATGTCTTTAGCTAATAATGTCTACCTGTCGATCCCTTGTCAGTTCTTCTATTGTGTATTTAAAAGAGAACCTGTACATTTTAATATGTTTATATAGGGTCAGTTGTATTGTTATAATGTACCCTTACACCAGTTGTAACATTTATTTAAGAATTTCTTAGAATATGTTATTATTGACCAATTTCTTGGTGGTTGTAAGGTAAAAGCGTTCCATTAACACTTAATTTGTACACAGTCACTGCTTGCTAGTATTCAAGTGTACAATTAGTTGAAAAGAACTCACTTGAGGAAGTCAATGTTAATTGTTTAGTTTATTGGTCTTCATTTTTCAGTTTAGTATTGAGAAAAGTGCAGTTATTTAAAAGCAAGTTTAAAAGTTAATTCATTGATTGTAAAAAAGTACCTATACAACATTGTTATTAAGATTAACAACTTCGATTTCTTAAGGACAGAAAAAGAAAGCGATTCTCAGACCACCAGTACCGACACCAGAAACAGCAGAGAATGGAAGCGAAAAAAAGATTAACTGATACTTTGAAAAATATTTGAAGGTGAAGTCATCAGAATCAAATCTTTTTTCTGAGAATACCGATGATGCCATCCCTAGTTGTTCCTCATTTGTACCTGATATTGATATAAATATTAACCAGGATCATAATAAAGAAAATACTGAGGTTGATGTTACTTCTAATATTGTTGAAACGGCCGAGAACTCTAATACGACACTCGTACATACTGAAAATGTTCCAGCAAGTGTACACCTTACTATCTGATGACCCCGGAGAATGGCCAGAAATAATTACATCCACAGATTCAAGATATTTAGCAGAAAAAGGACCGGAGCAAATGACGAACTGGATTTACTCGATAAACTCACATGGACGAAAGTTTTCTGCTGGTTATTTTTACTGGAACCTCGCTAATGGAGAAAAGTAAGAATAGAGTGGTTGATTTATTCTACGTCAAAAGATGCGGTTTACTGTTCTTTTCTTGTAAAGTTTTTGGTAAGTCTTTAACTAACTTGTCTAATAAGGACGGGTGTTCTGATTGGAAACATTTGTCACTAGTGCTAAATAGGCACGAAAAGTGTAACTCACATAAAAATAATATCGGATCTGGGTTGAATTTGTCAACTATGATATCTAAGGGCGTTGCTCTGAATCAAAGTCAATTACATTTTGAATGTAGAAAAAAATACTGGTATCGTATCATTGAACGAATAATTCAAGCAATACAATTTTTATGTCACCAATGTCTAGCTCTACGTGGTACAGCTAGCAAACTATATGACAATAGTAATGGAAATTTTTTTAATTAATAGAAACTTTTTCAAAATTTGATTCTGTAATGGAAGAGCATGTTCGTTGTACACATAAAAATCAAAGCAGTGATATTGTTACGAGAAACTATTTGGGCGATAAAATTAAAAATGAACACTATTTTAGATCGTTAAGGAAGCATAAATGTTACTCTTACCGAGTGTAACAAAATAAGTGTAAAACATTTCAGCTGGTGATTCCTCATCGTAAAAGAGATAGAGTCTTTCATATAAAAAACCTCATTGGAGCATCCTTTGTTAAGATACTGCCCCTTAAAGGGGGTACATAAAATTTGTTTTTAATTTTTTTTTATCTCGGGACAAGATTATTAATTTTCATAATGACCACATACAAGCTGATGAAAACCCTCACGCTATTGTCTAATCTAACCATCAAGAACATTTTTGTCTTAACGCGTGGGTCGAAGTTATTGGGGATTATTTAATTGGCCCTCATTTTCTACCTCCTCGATTAAATGGTGAGGCATACACTCAATTTTTAAGAGAAGTGCATACAGTACTGCTGGAGGAAGTTCCTTGTGGTATCAGAAGGGTTATGTTTTTTATGCATGATGGGGCTCTCGTCCATTTTAGTCAAGCAGCACGTCAGCATTTAACTCAAACATATCCAAATCATTGGATAGGTCGAGGAGGACCACAGAATTGACTCGCTCGATCCCCGGATTTGAATCCTCTCGATTTCTCTACTTGGGGCCATTTACAGAGTTTGGTTTATCCTACTCCTGTTCGCAATGTAGATGACTTACGAAACCACATCATCATTGCGTGCAGGGTAATTAGAGAGACTCCAGGAATATTTGAGCGAATACGTGACTCAATGCGCCGACGTCTAGGTGCATGTGTAATGACTGAAGGTGGACATATTGAACATTTACTATGATTTCTACATGTATGTTTTGTTATTAATAAATTAGTTTTGTTTATTCATCTTTAATAATACTTTGATGCAGGTAGTAACTACAAAATAACAATAATAATCCAGATCGTATTTATGACGATGTATCTCTGTAGTTGTTTGTAAAATAATTTTTTTCTATGAACTGGTTAATTTTGGGGAAAAAATTCAAGAGACATTTTTTGTTTAGAATGAAATAAGCTATTGAAAATAAATTTTTAAATGGCAAATAAATAATAGGACAAAAAGTTACATTGGAAATAAATTTTAGGGGTTGCGTTTTCCACCCCTTACAACCATGGGGTAAACCAAATAAATTACTAAGTGTATTTTTAATAGTAAAAATGTTACCTTAATTTCAATTTTGTAACTTTTTAGTGTTTGTAAAAAAAAAGAAAAACAAATTTTATGCCCCCCTTTAACAAGGGATGTTTCAATGAAGTTTCTTTATATGTAAGACCCTATCTCTTTTACGATGTGAAATCATCCCCTGAAATGTTTTACACTTATTTTGTTACACCCGGTATAATCCTCGACTGTACACCAGATGTGAATCATACTGAACAATTAAGTGTCATTTTGAGGTTTGTTTTATTGAACAAGCCCACAAAATTTGTGAACATTTATTTGAGTTTTGTCCCATAATTGAATCTACTGGTGCTGGCTTATGTAACTATGTGACAGATTTGTTAGTAAAATTAAATTTAAGTATATACAACATGTGTGGTCAGGGCTATGATAATGGGACAAATATGCATGTGATACATAGTCGCTACAAAAACAAATCTTAAATATAAACCTGCGTGCATTTTTTGTTCCTTGTTCAGCGCACTCACAATGTTACGTTTATTTTATCGAATAAATTAAAACCTATCTTGTACTTCATTATTCATTTATTCAGATCCTGTATATCTTACCGTTTTAGAATAAGTACACTTCCTAACGATTTTCATTTAAACCAATTTGGTGCGAATTCGAAAAGCTTATTCTATAAACTAAATAGTCAATATCCTGTTTTAGGTATCCGTGAACTCGTTATACATTGCGATGGTGTGTAATTACTTTCTCTATTGTTTCAATCTAAAGCTCTTGGAAATAACGTATTGAACTATCTGATAAAACCGTATTTTCAAGTTTGGTAATCACGTTTTGATAATACCAACCTTGGAGCTCTGGTTGTTTAGTTAAAAAAATTAATATTCACTTTCTCTTCCTTATACTCGACGAAAACATTCGTTATATTTTTGTTGTTTCCGTTTTCTTCGTGGGAATTTTGCATGTGCAATACAGCGTGCTTCTTCTGGTGGCTCTAAAGCTACGATGGATTACGGTTCCTTGTTGTAATGGGAGGATCACCCCAAGACGGGATCATGCACCCCTCTGTTTCGCCCCGTCTTTAGAGACGGTAGGAGCCAGCCCGACGGTGGCAACTCGAGGGTGAGTGTTAATATACTATTTATGCCATTTGGTAACTACACTTGGTGGCCTTAACCTGATTATCATGATGTGACAGTATGAAGTATGAATATTACACCTATTGTGATCATTTCTCTGCTTAATTATATGTACGTAATCGTAGGCGTATGATGATGATTTATAACTATTGGTTTACCTTGTTTTTTTTTTCGAGGTATAAAATTTTATTAGTTAAGACATTGTACTGCCGATGTGGCATAAATAATTTTATATTTACAACTATTTAGAAGTGGTTTTTAGGGTTGCATTTGGGTTTTTTCTGTTGCTGAATAATGTAGGGGGTAGATACCTAAAAACGACAGCCCACCATTTTAAAAATGATTTCTTTTGATTGTGTGGATATGTGTAACTTTTAATTATGGATTGTTTATTTTTGTTGGGTACTATTGTGCTTTTGTACATATTTTTTTTTGTAAATTAGAGGTTTTTCGTTTGTATATGTTTAATTGTGCATGAGTGAGTATATTTTTATTTCAGGCCTTCGTTTGGTTTTGTATGTAAAATACCCCTCCTACTCACCGATTGAGCCCGGTCATTTTATTTCATTGGTTCTTTTTTTAGGCTATGTCGATGTACGTAGCAACTAAGTTTAGTTGTCAATTGACGCTGCTAAAATTTCTTTTGAGATGTCAGGATTTTTTATGTTGTATCAAGAGATATATGTGTTTTTTTCTGTGTCAACAAAACGATGGTCAGTTATAAAAATGTGCATTTCAGATTTAACTTTAAAATCACTATGTGATACATGCTGGTCCAGTAGAATAGACACAATAAGACCTTTGAGATATCAGATTGGTCAAGTTTATGATGCTCTGGTCAAAGTAGTGGAAGCATCCACATCTTCCAAAGATTTTACTACCTCACACTAGACTCGATCGCTAGCAACAAAAATTCAAAACTACAAATTTTTATGCTCTGGTAATTTGGTATAATATATTATTCAAAATCAATTCTATTAGTAAATTAATTCAGAATCGAAGCATAAATCTAAAACCTTGTTTGGACTGCATAAGCAATATAAAAACTTTCTTCACAGGCTTAAGAAACGATAAGGGATTTAATGAAATGCTTGTCGACGTGAGAGAATTAGTAGAATTAGAAATTGAGCCTAATTTTTTATCTACACAAATTGTTCGTCAAAAAAGAAAAACAGTTTGCCTATGAAAGCAATGACGAATCAATAATAGACCCGAAAATTAATTATAAGATAAATGTGTTCTCCATATTAGACCAAACCTTATCGTCTCTTAATGAGTGATGCAAGGGGTTGGAACAATTTAATAATATTTTTGGATTTATTTATAAAATGTTTAATTTAACTGTAGAAGAAATGAGAAAATCGTGTAAATATTTATCAGTACATTTGAAAGATGAATCACGTAGAGAATCAGATATTGATGCAAACGACTTATTTGATGAATTTAAATGCTTAAAATGTCACTTATCAGAGCAAAGGGATTTAGACCCTATGTCAATTCTCGAATACATTTATGAGAATAAATTAATTTCAACATTTCCAAATACCTCAGTAGCTATACGATTTTTTTTAATGCTACCAGTATCCGTATCGTCAGGGGAAAGGTCTTTCTTAAAACTGAAATTAATAAAAACTTTTTTAAAATCAAGTATGGTTCAGTAAAGACTCAATTAATCAATTATATCCATAGAAAATGACTTCCCTTCCTTTCGACGAATTCATTAAAGATTTTGCGGATAAAAAGGCAAGAAGAGAATGTTTTTAATAGGTTTTATTGTTCTCTTTTTTAAATGTTGTATTGAATTTTTAGTTCTTCCTTTACGGATTTGTATTTTTATTGTTAATTTTTGGATGATGTTATTATGCAGATATGTTAAGCTTAAGATGTAAGATTAATTAGTTTCAAATTTACATGTAAGTATTAGTGATTATTCAAATTTCATTTCTGTGTATACCTATGTATAAATGTTTAGTGACAATTTTAAAATGGGGCGTAGTATTATATTTTGCACACAGGCGGCCGCATGGCTTGTCGCGGCCCTGGGTTAATGCGTTCTTGTTCGATTTTTGTATTCTGGTCATACTTTCTTTTTACATATTGTGACCTTTATCTATTGAATTTGGAACGGTGGGCTGTGCCACACACACTTAGACCATAAGGTGAGTCCGTTGTGCTGATTGTGACATTTAAAGAAAATCTGTAAATTTAAAACTTTAAATTCACCGCATTGTATTTTTTTGAGTTTTGAGGTACGGATTTGAAGCTTAGGATGTCTTAATACCTACACTGATTTTCAAAAGAATACTTGGTTGACTCTTATCAGTTTATTAATCACTGAGATATCATCACGTTCATGGACTTGTGTTGAATTCAGAAAATTGAAAATAGTGGTTTCATTTTGTGATCCCAAAGTTTGCGACATTTGGCCACTATGAATGTCATATTGATATTAGCCCAAACTTTTTTTAAAACCTGATTGAAGTTTGTGAGTACTTCTACAGAAACTATGTCATTTGGGCTCGATTGCCTCCTTAGATTCAGCATTGATTTCAAAGATGTTTTCACGTCATAAAGATCATGAAGTCTAACATGCGTATTGATTTCGACATTCTTGTCTTTTCTTAATTTTATTTTCTACATTGAGATAATTTTACAATCTATTTTCTTTTAGCTTCCGCTATCAATTTTGCCAACTCTCGATTTTTTTATGTTGACATCCCATATCTTAAATATTGTCTAACCCGTCTTTGTGCTAAAGTTGAGAGGTGCAAACCGATTGCTAATCGGGATTTGCGTTCAAGGGGGTTTGAGTTGGGAGTGCGGGCGGGTCGTGGTATGGTGGGGAATGTTTGCGTGCGACGAAGCCGACAACGGGTCGGTTACCGCTAGTGCGAAAGAGTTGGTTTCCAAAATTCGTATCAGGCCTCTAAAAAATTTTCCAATATATACGAAAAAGCACTATCCTACTATCCTACAACCTGAATTATTAACAGTTCGCAAGCTGGTACTACGGTATTTTCTTAAAACATTTATTAAAATTTGTATAATTAATTCGAGAAACGTCCAATACAGGTAACGAAAACCGATTACCACACTTTTTTCAAATTTGTTAAATTTAAACTTATAAATTATCTAATATGTCTTAATAGTACCGATAAATGATTATTATTATACGAAAGCATCGCTTTTTAATATACACGGGCTATTTATTTAAGAAATCATTATTACATTTGACGTTTGTTTACGAAGATAACCGAGCGATTACAATAGAGCGTGATTTGGTCAGAAATTACTATATTTATTATGTGGCGTGATCTTATGCAAGTATACTGCCAACGGGATTCCAATAAACGTCGCCTAAATGTCTTCGAGTTGAGAGCTCCGTCTTCCATTCGCAACGTATGTGGTTTGGTGCTCAGTAAAATTTACTTTTTTTTTTTATTTCATATTGACTTTTTAAACAGCCAATAGCATTCATTATATACAAACAAAAACCCCCCAACATTTATAACCACTTTATTTAACAATACGCATGTAAAAACCAAATCAGTTTTTCATATCCTTCAGTGAATTCTATAATCACTCAAATAATAGTTACATTTACTCAAACAACAATTTTCAATGTTTTAGCTTTTTCTGAAATTGTCCAAATTGCAGTAAAATATTTGATTATGTGTTTAAAAAAGTAATGATCGTTTTAAATTATAGAATTCCAAAACCCGAGTGTGACGTGCGACAATAAGATACACTCATAACAAAATACGCGTGTTTCTTAATTTGAAAAGAGGAATATTCTTTTTATTTCGTTTCTTTGTATATATTATTTTCAACTATTTATAACTACTTCACATATTATTATACAAAAGTAACTTGATATATTTTAAAGTACATTCGTTGCCTGTGAATTAAATTAAAGCAATCAATTTCGATAACTTTAACAGACCAGAGTACGTTCAGAAACATGACTTGAGTTGTTAAACAACAGTTGGTTAAGCTTTCTACAATTATTGCTTAATGCAATCGATTATTTAACCACTATTTAATATCCGCTGCTCTTTTATATCTACGTTATTTATTTTATGTAAATAACAATATGTAGCTAATATTGTTCACATTGCTAAAAAATCCCTTCGAATGCTATGTTTGTAAAATATTTATAAGCTACATTTCCATTATTTACATTGCATAGAGCTTTTATTTTTTCTATGAAGTGTACTAGGGCGAAGTGATCTAGATACGCTAGACTACTCCAGGCCGTTTTAACGAAATGTACTAGGGCGAAGTTGCCTTGATTCGATCGACTCCCAATTGTTGTTTCGACGAAGTCTACTAGGGCGAAGTGGTCATGATCCGATAAACTCCTCGAAATCATTTTAACGCAGTCTACTTGAATGAAGTTATCTTGATCTGACCGACTTCCCGACGTGATTTCGACAAAGCTTACTAGGAGTATGTGATTTATATCCTATCGTCTCCCCATTGTGATTTCGACAAAGTCTACTAAGGCAAAGTGATCTTGATCCGATTGACTCCCCGAAGTGATTTCGACAAAGTCTACTAGGGCGAAGTGATCTTGATCTGATCGACTTCCCGAAGTGATTTTGACGAAGTTTACTGGGGCGAATTGATCTTGATCCGATCGACTCCCTGAAATGATTTCGGTAAAGTCTACTAGGGCGAAGTGATCTTGATCCGATTGACTCCTCCAAGTGATTACGACAAAGTCTACTAGGGCGAAGTGATCTTGCTCCGATCGACTCCCTGAGGTTATTTCGACAAAGTCTAATGGAGCAAAGTGGCACTGATCTCATCGACTCCCAATTGTCGGTTCGGCAAAGTCTACTAGGGCGAAGTGTTCTTGATCCGATCAACTCCCAGTTGTCGGTTCGGCAAAGTCTACTAGGGCGAAGTGTTCTTGATCCGATCAACTCCCAGTTGTCGGTTCGGTAAAGTCTACTAGGACGAAGTGGTCTTGATTCGATCAACTCCTCAAAGTGGTTTCATCAATGTCAACTGGGGCGAAGTTGTCTTGATCCGATCAACTCTTCTAAGTCGCTTTTATGATGTCTCAACTCACCTAACTCGTTCAATTCAACTCACTCAACTCACTTAAGTAACCCAACTCACTCAACTCGCCTCACTCAAATCACTCACCTCACCTCACTCAACTCACTCACCTCAACTCAACCCACTAAATTCACTCCACTTACTCAACTCACTCAACTTGTCAACTCACTCAACTCAACTCAGTTAACTGGCCTATTCAATAAATCTTTGGCGTATTGGGTAAATGGCGCCCAAGGTAGTCTCGAAGGGACTACAAGCCACTTCTAGTATAGATATAATTGTAATCTTTCATAATATGAAAATATAGAAAAATGTAAGGTAATGTTATTTAAAAAAGTGCAATTGTTTTTAAAACTCTGATACACCCCTTTATAAATAATTCATAATCACAAGAAAATGTTGAATAAATTTTATAAACAGACCTGTCTCGTGTTTTTCTTTTTAAAACACAAAACATTAGCATTTATGTTGTGTAGAGATGTATATTTTTCTGTATTTTTTTTTAAACCTGCAGTAAAGATTTCTTATTCATGTGTAATTAGAAAATATGAGCTTGTAATTTAATGAAAATGTCAATGAAAACTTGGAAAATTCAGGGAATTTTATTTTTATATAACACTCTGAACACTGATTATCTATTTACAGAATGTGGCAATTGCAAAAAGTTTAACTTAAAGTGTTCAGTAACATGCAATATCAAATAAAAATCATGAGACCTGGTCATTATTTCATTGTCGTGTGAGCAGTTATAACCACATACTGTATCAGAAATATTTATAGTTTAGTTCACATCTAAAATAAAGAGTGGTCTCTAACATTTATAATAAGAGAACCAAGATCAACTTTAATTGTATATTTTTTAATAAGCAAAATCTCTGAATATACATATAATTGCAATCTGTGATATGGCAACGAAATGCGTACTCAGAAGTAAATGAAGTTCAATACCTGTGTGTGTATAAGGGTTGGTTTATACAAGCTGTGTTAAGCTGTAATGGTAAATTGCATAACCTGAAAATACACAACATTTATAGGACGGCTACACTTAGGCAAAAAAAGTCTTAACATTCTGATCACTGAAAACACCGATTTCAAGTAGTTAGAAAAAATTTTTTTAAATGAATTGCAATTAATACTTATTAATCCTTATTAGCTCATTTATAAGGTATACGAAAAAAAAATTAAAATATAACAAAATCATATCAGTAATCATTTGCTTAGGTAGCAATGATTAAGAAACTTTAAAATGCTAATTGATATTCAGGACTTTGGTAATATGATCAGTACTTGAATGTAATCAAGTAATTTGACCAAACTTCCAATTTAAAGTGGGAGTTTAACTCTTTTATTAAAACAAGTGTGTCAAGTTTCATAAGCTCTTGGGAATTCTGCTGCCATTTGGCACATAATAATTACTTTAGACAGCATGATTGAAATTTTCATACAACTCGTCCAATGATTTCAAATAAATTTAATAAAACCTTAAATATATTATTTAGATCAGACACCCAAGTAAAATATTAGTTATTAATATTAATAAGTAATACAATAAAATTTGCTTATTTAAATGAATAACAATATGCACTACAAACAAATTGAAAATGCTTTATAGCATACACAATCATATTGCACGTTACTGTAATGGTTTGTAACCAAAATCATCATCACTATCATCATCAGGCAAACTCAAGTTTGAAGAATCACTATCGCAGTTAACATTTATTATTAGTTCTTCTATGTCGGCTATTATATATTCCCTACTAAGGTATTCTTTTTCTGTTTTCTCTACACGAGAACAAACATTTACCCATTCTTGATGACCAACGGTATTGAACTTATTTTCAGCCAACTTCCATACATACTCTAACTTAAAAGTTGTGTTATTTGCAGCAACATGATTTTTACCATTGCCCATATTTTTTCAATAGGGTTGAGTTCCGCATGATATGGGGGCAATCGCAACACTGTATGACCATGTTCAGCTAAAATTTTATCAACAACGTATTGCTTGCACGGACGCTTATGTTGGTTAATATTTGCATATAGTTTTGATTTTGTATCTTTAAGCTGAAAAGGTATGTTTCTTTTCAGTAGCCAACACCTCATGTCTTCTTTTTTCCAAGCCGTAGTTGGATTCGGTTCCTCTGTCGAATTATGATATGATGCATTATCCATCACTAACACAGAGTTTGGTTCAAGATTTTGTAATAATTTATCTTGTAACCATTTACAGAAATTTCTATGATTCATTTCATCGTGATAATCACCAGTTTTAAGTCCAGACTTAAAAATTAGCAATCCATTCGGAACAAAACCTTTTCTGCCACCAGCCTGTATAATAATTAAACGTTTCCCTTTAACCAATGGTGCTTTTGAACATTGATTTGAACCATCGTCCCACGACTTCGATACAGTATGCGAACTGTGCAGGTAGGTTTCATCACAATGTATAATATTTCTTCCTTCTGATCGATATTGTTGTACTTTTCGTAAAAAATCAACTCGTTTTGCTCGAATTTCTGGTTTTTCAATTAAGACTTTGCGATTGTCTTGGCACTTCTTCCAACGAAACCCCATTTTTTGCACCAATCGTCTAAACGAATTGATTTTTCCACAGAAATTAATTGCTTCAGATTTGAAAGCTTCAAATACAGCCTGCATTGTAGGTTGTTTATGGTGTGAATTCAGAAATCGATAAATAACTGTGCGCACAATTTCTTCTTCAAATTCATCTAACGTAGACTTTGGACTACCTTTCCTGATGGTTTTCCTTGATGAGGTAAATTGTAACTTAGCACCAGCTAGCTGCATTTTGCCTTCTTTAATAATTTTCTTAGCAGTTGTTAACCCAACACCAGTTGCTTCAGACACTATTTTGCTCAAATTGTTCAGCAAAATCATATCTTGGCCAGCATCCTTCTGCTCTTTCATATAATTGTAAAGATTATATATAATCTCACGGCCTTGGCTATGAACAATTTTTTTAGAATTGCTCATAATGAAGTCAAATCTTACCTAAAATAAAAAAATATGTTCCCAAGAAATATTAAATTTAAAAACGTTTACTTACAATTTCAAAATAAACAACGAAGTGTAGTCTTGAAAAAGACTGTTTTATAAATATTATTAACAAAAGTAAATTAAACAAAATACAGAAAACAGAAATAGACAGGAATCGCAAATGTCAAAATTACGTGTCTAGAATATGCAGTATCGACTTGGCGGTAAGTTAAGATTATAGATAGATAAGGTTAATATAGATAAACCACTTTCATAATAGAAGCACGTGACTTTTTGTTACATTAATAAACATAGATTTAATCAAAATAATAAATATGATTTAGAACAGAGTAATCTAATAAATATTAATATAACCCGTAACGTGGTGTAGTACAGAACAAATATTTTTTAGTATGAAAAATGTATAAAAAATATTCATATGGTAACATTGATTTTAAAATTATATTGCAGTAACGTTAACGCTGTTGGAGCCATGAGTATCATTCCACAATACTATATTTTCATTTTGCTCTTTAGTTTTGTCAGTAATATTTGGAATTTCTGCGCAGGTCGCTGAGATTTTGAAAGACCTATACTAGAGCACGGTATTTCAAAATCTCACTGTCAATATATTACACTACTATAGTTTGTAGTTGTGTTATGGTTGATAGACTATTAATGTTGCATTTTTTACAATATTTATTTTTATACAAAATGATTTTATCATATCTACATGCACAGTTATCATATAATCCAAAATTATTAACACATTAGAAATTGAATGACAAAATCTTAAATAATTAATGGTTTTTAAACCTTAAGTTTATAAAATTATACAGATTTGGTATTTATTGACATTGTTATATTTTGGATGAAGCAATGTTTAGTTTTATAAACTATATAGTTGCCTAAAATAGAATGTTGAACAGCAAATTCTTTATTATCAGTGTTATCGATTGAAATAATTATTAAGTTGTAAGAAACCAACACACTGTTGTTAGGTACTCAACGTATTCAGTGAACTCATAACAATATAGTATTTTTATGTTTTTTAGATCTATCAGTAGTGATGGAATATATCTTTCTGCAGAAGAAAAGTGTAGAGTTTTGCAGAATTCTGTATCACTTCGTAATTTGTATGAAGAAATGTGCAGGACAACAACAGGAGTTCCACTACAAACCCATAAGTTTAGATTAAGGACATACACGGAATGTTTTCTGGGTTCTGAGTTAGTTAATTGGCTTATTTATCAGCAAAAAGCTAACACAAGGTAAAAAGTTTATTTATTGATATTATTTTTAGTATTAAGTAGAAATCACTTGAGAAGATTTGTATAATTAGTATTTGAGCTATATAAAATTATAAAAATTGATACTTTAAAAAGTTGATACGCTCACTTCTAAAAAAAAATAGTAACACTTAATATATTTACTTGGGCTCTATGACTGTTGTCCATTGAAGCAATAATTTTTTTGGTACTTAGAGGGTATCATGCTTTCAGGATGTTTTTGTCAGTTTCTGGTTACAAAATAATTTATTATACTGTTCATTTTGTGTCTTCATTTTAGTTCTGTGCATTCATAATTTAGCACATACTGCTTTTATAAATTTCATGATTGTTGTATTGCATAATGCTAGAATCAATATGTTGTTACATTCCAAATTTGGAAATGTACATTTTTAAATATGTGACTAAATTCCCGCCATTTAAATTTAAAATAGACTTGTTAATTTTCGCCATCCCGGAAAGTTGCGTTGGCGCAAAAGAATGCGCAGGCGCGGTGTGAGTGGCGCAAGTGCGCGGTGTGACACGACATTATTTGCCACGAAACGTCAAGCAAGTAACGTCTACCTGTGTCGTGTTTTTTGTCTTTTTTCTTTTTTAGGATGTAGGTTCCTTTTTATCTACGAGTACATTTACCTGTATCCCTCTTGCCTTACCTACGAACGACGAAGGAGGAGGGACGAATAAATTTGGATTCAACAATGGCGTGACGCAACTCGCCCGGAAACAACGAGATGCCCTGTGATTTAACTGCAAGGCGCGTTTTAAGTGAGTAATTTGCTTTATTTACATTTTCAAATAAGAATTGTATCATTGTAAATGTGTTTGGTATTTGATGCAATTTGCTACGTACTTATGTCATAATATTAACTATTGCGCAATATTGTGAAACTTGGACCGTATCAGTGTTGCCAAGTGTAACAATTTATAACTTTCATGACCGATCAATTATGAATTCTAGCATTGCGCAATACAATCATGAAATTTATAGAAGCATAAGGGAATAATAAACCATACCTTACATGTATTAACACTCGGATCCGAGTCATGTTATTTGTTTGGGGTATGTGCGCATCTCGGATTCGAGTTGCTAAGATGCGTGTCAAAAGAACACACGTTTATTCGCTTTACTAATTAGTTATTTTACAACAATTACTAGGTGAAATTTTAAAAACACTTGACAAAAGCTCTCACAGTTTTTATTTGCTACTCATTAATTTTATTTTGTGTAAATACGAGATGCGAATTTTGTATCTAGATTTCTAAATTGTTCGTATAATATAATTGTTTGCTGTAAAATAGTAACGCTTAATTTATTTTCCGTTTACTTGTTTGTACAGAATCCTTTATTTATATTTTGTGTTAATATATAATCGTGGGCGATGTTTTTTTTTTGTTTCTTCTTGGTATGTAGATGAATCCCCCCACTCTCCGCGTCTGGTAGTTAACCTGGTATCTAATTTTCTTCTGGCTACATCTAGGCACGTAGCAAGGTTTCAAAAAATATATTTCCTTTGTATCTGGTGTTAAAGCTATTAATAGGACAAGAACATCAATGTCTGCAGCCACTATCACAATAGTGGAAAAAGATGAATCAATTGCTGTGGTCACAATTAGTCGATCGGGATCTCCATCTGCTTGTTTTGAACAAATGCTTTTTTTTTGTGTCAAATATTGTCTTAATTTAGTTACAAATCTAACCTTATTATTGGTATTTGAAAGAAACTTTTCTTGCAGTGGCATGTCTTCTTCGAAAGCATAATCAAGTGATGAAGTTTTTACAGATCGGCGATTTCGTTCTGCTGCTTTAATGGTGTCTGCTTCATATCCATCAAATACAATTGACACGTTTTTACCGTAATATCTATTAATATATCTCACGTAACTATCTAATATTGAGTTGAATTTTTGATTAATTTGCCATTTAACACAATGTAAAAGCATCTTACCATCAATAACAAACAAAACTGTTGATATCGTTGACATTTCTTGAAGATTCTTCGAAGATACTGTATAAGGTAGATTTCTCGGTTTTTCGCATTCCTGCGTCGTCGTATAATGTTATGTTATGTTATGTTTTTATTCATCCTTTTTAGATCATTATAAAATTAAAATGATATAGAACAAGTCAATATACAATCACTACAACTATAATAATATAAATTAACAAAGTCACTGACACGTAAAACTAAGACTAAAATATGTACTTAAATATTTCTAAGTTGACTTGATATTAAAAGTCATTGTCTGTTAAATATTCTGAAACGGAGTAGTAACTTTTTTCAATTAGTTTACTTTTAAGTTTTTTTTTATACAAATTAAACGTTTCATGTTTATAGGAATCTGGAAGCTTATTATAGATCTTTATTGTAATAATATTCATACTTCATATACTCTTGCAAATCGGCACCAGATTTTTTCAACACGCTAATACGTTGAAACAATAAAAGAGGATCAATTGGAAAGTTTTAGTTGTTTATTTTAATTTTAACTGTTTACAGCAAGTAAAGGCACGCTTTTTGTGAAGTTTTCAATTTTTAATCTCTAAAGTTTTGTCCGTCTATTTTTTTATGGACTCAAATGCCTTGATTAAAGGCATTGTAGCAATTGATCTTTTTGTGACCAATAATACCTGTTCCAATATTCATAATTACGTCCAGGTCGGAGAATGGGCTGTGAGACTGAAGCCATTCCTCCAATTTTTGAACATCACCATCATCTCTTGTGATTCTCATATCTGTAAAATCAGCATGTTGGTGGCTTTTTTTTAAAGGATATATTGCAGAAAGTTTCCATTCTTTCAATAATATCATTCGTGCAAGCAACTCCATTAATCCAGATAGACGACACTGTCTTTGACTCCACGTCTGAAAGGTCCGCCTTCGACACTCATTGATCGTGCGTTCTTACGAGACCCTACCAAAACATCTGCTCATTCTCTGTCTTTCTACATTGAAATCCCCTTCAGAAACCTTTGCAACGTTTTATTATTATATGCTTGAAGTCTTTTTAAAGTTTTAGAATTGGTATTGAACCTAACATCATACATTGATTGCATTTTCTCTCGTACAACGTTATAATAAAAATACAATTTAATTAAATAAATAAAAAGTGCCAATTTTTAACCTATAGGGGTTTTAGTATATTTAATTTGTAAAATTTTAAGCCGTCAATCATTAAAATCCGAGTTGGTTGAACCAGTTCCGAGATAAAAACCTAATTAGACTCCACTATCTTTATGGTAAGTAGAAACACCAACATTTTAGCTGAACTTTCCCTTTTAATACAAGGTGCTTTTTGGTGCTTAATTATAATATCCCCACATTAATTCTTTTTTGTTAGGAATCCCTTCCACGCCATTGCAGCTAACCAGATACACTGTTATGGCATCCCCGCCCCCTCAGTGAATGCATTTCAAAATTATAGTAATAGCATAACATCATTTCCACCCGTAATAGGTTTTTGTTTGATATGATAACCTTTTAAGATTACCATAACTTTTATTTAAATTATTCTTATTGATAACTCGAGCACGTATATAGAATTTGTAGATTTGGAAAAAGCACGACAATGTAGTATGGGAAAAATGTTTAAAATACTTAAAAAAGATACGATTGAGTTATACCAATAGACAGATAGTACACATTACATGTGATTTTCCAATGCTCCACCCGAAGGTACTACATTGGCCAGGAAGCGAGTTTTTTTTACCTGGAAAATTTTGAATTTTTGCCGAATCCCTGCTGTTCCAAGCAAGGTAGGGATCTTTAATGTGCGTGACAACACTCACACACGGGACCTCCATTTTACCTCTCATCCGAACGAGGGTGTATTTTAGTGAAAAATGCTCGCCTAACATTTTTCAAGCGGCCCGTGTCGGGATTCGAACCCGGGACCTAGGGCGTAGTAGTCACACACATACCACTACGCCACGGAGCCGCCTTCAGATAGTACACAGCTTAACAAAGAGCAAATAGCTGTAGTAGAATTAGAGCAGGAACATAAAGAAGTAAATATCAGGAAAGGAGCGAGACAGGGATGCGTGCTATTCCCGTTAATTTTAACTTGTATATCAAAGAGGCAATGAATACTGTTAAAAGCAAGAATACATTCGGAATTATCAAAAGAAATAAAAACCAAGATGAGCACAAGACCATGCTGCATTTAACAAGAAAAAGCACTTACTATGTTCGAAGACGACAAGCATGGTAACAAAAAAAAGATTGCTGAAAACATGTGTGTGCAGCACAACATTATACGGCTGTGAAACGTGGACAGTGCGAAAAGTGAACAGGAAAAAGATAGAAACCCCTGAAGTGTAGTGCTACATATGTATGACGAAGATATCATAGACAGACAAAGTTAAAGAACAAAGAGGTTCTAGGAATAGTAGAGGAAAATCAAATATGTGGAAAACAGTAAAAAAAATGGAAGAGATACGATGATATGACACGTTCTAAGGCATGAGAGAATAGTGTGGAATATATTAGAAGCAGATAAAGGAAAAAGAGAGATATATGTAGACTTAGATTATACTATTGTACATAGTGAGTGAAAGATCTAGGCTGTGGGAATGTCAGAGAAATATGAAGTTAGCTCAGAATAAGGACAATAAATGCGTCCAACCAGGTTCGGGACTGAAAACCTAATGATGATGATGATTACTCAAGGTGAATGGTTTTTGGATCAAAATATAAAAAAAATTACTGTATATATGAGTTGTATAAATTTATTAATTTAAAGAACCGATATAATAATATACACTCAGCTAATTTATTAGATTTTGCTTAAAGTGTTAGTGATATGTTAGGTAATACTGTCACGCAACAGAAACTTTAATATAATTCGAATATATAACATCACCAGTGTGAATTGCCTTTTCATGCTAAGTCTTCAAAGAGACGACCTACCATGTGTACTGCTCATATTAATTCATTCATTTGCAGTACACTTTTATAGTCACCTATGTATTGGAGTTTCTTTTTACAGTTAACTTGCTGAATAAAAATATTTCTACGTTGTTTAGCTATAGATACAACTATTACTTTTAGATTAAAATTGTACCTTAAAATCATTCTTCATTTTTATTGTTCTACAGTTTTTAGTTTGAATACCACACATTGAAGTCTAGGTAGTGATTGGTAAATGAGTTACATGATTATGTAGAAGTAAGAACTTGTATGTGTAATGAACATAAACTTTTTGACAAAGATGTGTAAGTAATACAACAAGGTATGAGGATGATTTTTGATTAATCTCTTTATTCAAATTATTTATTTAATAAAATAGTATTATTAAAAAACATAGGTTTGAGGTTTCTATATTTTAAAATAATAATTTGCACATATATTAAACTAACATAAATGTTGAACAAAACAAGAATAACTTATATTTTTTGGTTTTAGAATTCAAGCAGCTGCTATTTGTCAGGCATTACTTGAGGGTGGCTACATTGAGTGCCTTTCTGAACCATGTTCGTTTGTTGATGGTTATACATTGTATAAGTTGGGTTACATTCCATCTATTGAATTGCTAAGTTCGTCAAAGATCTGTGATGTACCTAGTCAAGATGAACCAAGTTGGATTCAACAAGTACCTCAAGATAGCAGTACTACAGGTAAATAGTTAAATTTTTAGGTGATGTATAAATAACAACACCAATATTCTGTTTATTGAGTAATGTAATCATGTGCAAAATTTAAATATTTTGGATGTCCTGTATTTATTATAGTGAAATCTTTTTGATAGTTTCGGGAAATATGAGAAAAATGAAGTAAACATTAGTCCTGTTTTTTTACTAGTTGCATATTTAAGAAAAGAAGAGTTTCAAAATGTAATAATATTATATTTATATCCACTTTTCAAAAGTACCAACAATTCAGTCATTTTTTGAAAATATTGATTTGAGCTTGTTGTTAGTGTAATACCAATAAAGAATTTATTCATTTTAGTTTATTGTTCTGTTCTGAACGGATCGCACCTTGAAGAAGTTCTAGAATACTGAAAGTGAACTACAGAGCCCGACTATAGATTTAACCAAATTAGTGGGGTCTTTAACGATGAACCAGGCTAAGAAATGTTCCCAAAAGAGGGCAGTAGCTCTTTCGGTACTTAGAGTGGCAGAGACCATAGGGCGGTATGACATTGCAAGAGACACTACTGTAATGTGGAAGGTAACGGGAAACCATCACATTACCTCCCAAGTACACAGCATACCAAAATCGTTTTAAAGAAAATGATTTCATTTTTTGAGATACAAAATTCCGGAGTTTCTCTATTCGGATATTCGGGAGGGAACTAATTCGGAGCATGTAATCGCCAAGTTCAATAAGAAGAAAGAAGACCCGGGAACATATTGCGAGTCAGGGTGTGGAATGAAGCAAGTATATAAGCTAGAGAATTTGAAAATTGAAATGCATAGGTTAACATTAGAAATGTTAGGAATTAGTGAAATTCGGTGGCCAGACGTCGGGGATTTTTTGAGGGGAGTGGGGTCTTTAAGTGGGATACCAGACTAAAACAGGTCCCTGAAAGAGGGCAGCAGCTCTTTGGGTACTTAGAGTGGCAGAGATCATGGGGATTGGTGTGGTATTCTATGATACATTGCTGTGATACGGAAGGCAACAGGAAACCACCACATTACCGTCCAAGTTCACAGCGTACTTATATTGTTATTTAAGGTGATGACATCCTCTGGGGTAAAAGATTTTGGAGTTAAAATAGTCCCCCATTTGAATCTCTGGGAGGGGACTACTTTGGAAGATGTGATCGGAAAGTTTAAAAGAAAAGCCGGGAACATGTTGTGAGTCGGAGCATGGAATATCAGAAGTGTGAAGCAGGTAGATAAGCTAGAGAATTTGAAAATTGAAATGGATAGGCTAACATTAGATATAGTAAGGATTAGTGAAGTTTGGTGGCCAGACGTGGGGAATTGTTGGAGCGGAGGATTTGGGGTGATTCGTACAGGAAAACATGAAAGGAAATGTGGGTGTGGGGATAGTTATGCGGAAAAGGGCAGGATATACTACTTACAAAAGACGAAAGTGGACTTGTGGATAGATTAGTATCTAAACTGATAAAAACCATAATAATACAAGTATACATGCTCACCTGTAGCTACAATAAGGAAGAGGTTGCTACAGTTTTATACTTGCTGGAGTTTTACACTTTAAAGATATAAAGTTTTATACTCAGAAGATGGAAAGTTTAAAAGCTGTATAGCTTCGGTTAACTTGGCTATTACCTCAAGGGAGAGTTAGAAGTGGGTCAGGGCGGAATATACTTAGTTGAATAAAAGAAAATGTAATTTTAAGTTGGACGCCACTGTATCTAACGGATTGTTACGGTAACTTTTTGAAATAGTCAATTCTGCATTAAATTGCAACTACCTTAATTAAAAACGCTAATCCAAACCCTTTTTGTTATTCTCAAATTATACAAGTTCAATAAATACGCATTAAAATGTCCTGTATAAAATTTCCCGAAGTACTTGGAAATATTCTATAACAGTTTATAATTCTTTGAAATGTTTGCTACTCAAACGACTTTATTAAATAAGTTCTCTTTGAAAGACGTGCTTGTTATTTCCAATAGTGTATTTTATGAAAACATGTTCGAAATCAACTGCTTTGTATAAAAACTTCGTTATATCTGTAGGTGTTTGAGATCGCTCAAGTTTAATGGATAATAAAATCGTTCCTTCTAATTAAGTCGTTCCTCGTAGCATGGATCGATAATAATACAAACCTCTATTTTTTTCTAAAAAGTTAGGCAACTGACCTTTCTTGGCCATATGGCTGGTGGCATAACTTGCTTAGATGGTTTTAAATATATTCTGCTTTCCCATGCGAACAACGAAATTTAATGGAATTAATTATTGTATTTTGCCTTTGTTATTGCTTGGATTTCGTGAATGTTTTCGCCGTTGGTGTATGTAATATATATTTTGGCTTGCTTTCGTAGAATAGGTAACGTTCTATTGCTAGGAATGGTTTTATGTTATTTCCTCCATGGTTTTGAAGTTGTTTAAATACAAGTTCAACTTTTGAAAAGTTCTTTTACTTATTTCATCGCCCCTATGTATATGATTCTAATGTTATAGGTCTTTTGATCATTGTAAAGTCGCGATTTTAAAATGCGTTTTGTTCATAGTGTGTCCATATAAGTTAAGTTAGTGGTTCCAGCACCCAGCTGCATTTCCTCATTCTAAGATGGTACCAAAGAGAAGATAGCTCTAAGTAGAGTATATTTTTGTGTTTGCTTTATTTGTGTTGCTGGTTTGGAAGATAGACACTTCTTTTCTTTTTGGTCGATTCCTCAATAAATTGCAGACTGTACATTACCAAATGCACACTCCAACACGAACAATTATGCACCTTATTCATAGAGGTTGCTGTTTAAAATTTTAATGCGTTAGAGAACTTTTCTACTGTTTACTTTTTTGTATAAATTAATGTCAATATCAGCCACTTGCTGTTTGCAATATTAATGCATTAGAGCACTTTTCTACTGTTTACCTTTTTAGAAAATTAATGTTGCTGTTTAAAATTGTAATGGGTTAGAGCACTTTCTACTATTTATTTTTTTGTATAAATTAATGTTAACGTCAACAATTGCTGTGTAAAATTTTAATGGTACGTTCTTAAATCTTACGAGGTACACTCCTAAAGCAGATATTACTGTATTATTTCTTTATTTTTTGAACATATTTAGGGTTGGAACATGTTTTAAGTATGCTTTTATTTAGATAATAAAATTTTATTCTTGATATTTTTTAATGTTAGGTTTATATTGTGTTATATGTAAATTGACGCTTTGTGTACATCACGTGTAACGAACGAATATGTAAAGGTGTTTCTGACATTTGTAAATATCCTTTTGGGACTGTATATTTTACTTACAGTTTGTATTATAGTTTTTTACTGAAGTCTCCAATTCTTTTTTTAGATCACCCACCACACTCTACGACATTTTTGATCATTAATCCTTTTGGAGTTCGATTCTACCATTCTCTCTCTGGTTTTGTTACGGTATTCGGTGTAAGCGATTTTCATTATTTTACTGCTTTCTTTCTTGTCTGCACGGAATACCGTAACAAGGTATTAATTAATTTTGAACGGCAGAAACAAAACCCTTTTGCATTTGTTAATTCTTATTCGTTATATAAATTCTGGAATAAATAAAGTGTGACAAAATATAGGGTAGATCTTATCTTAACCAATTAGATGTCTTGCTTAACAAAAAATAATTCCACATATGCAACTCTTAAATTACAAGATACAAGAAAGATGCTAATGTAATGGTTCGTCTATTTCATTTTCAAGAAATAAATATTTTTATCATAACTCTATAAAATTCATATTCTATAACATTATAAAACAAGAGCACAGGTGTTTAGCTTTAAATACTGAAACAGGATTTTTAAATAGTTTTCACATTTACAAATTCGTTATTTCATCCGATTTATCAGATCTGGCTTATCATTTACATGTTCAGGTTTTTCCATAAAATAAATTAACTAAATTATAATTTATAAAAGAAGAATATTAAGTGGATATTCTAACTTTATACAATGCAAATTTCTTCCAAATCATTACACAAAGAAATCTTTTAACATAATTTCGCAGTCCGGTCTTTCGCAAATGAGAAGGTCAAACAAAAGAAAGCACTAATTGTGACAAATTTTAAATAGGAATCTTATTAGAGTTATTTTCTTTTAACACAGTGTCTGAAGCCAAAAGAATTTGAAATTTTAATTATAATTTCTGTTTTACGAAAAGAATCCAATAGACTGAACTGATGGTATTTTTACTTATAATTTGGTTAACGTGTGTAATGACGTCTCGAGTTTTAAGGGAAGTTATTTAATACAACAGATTTTGTTTTAAATTTTCTAACGAATTCAGCAACAGAATAAATCACTTACCCTTAATAGTGAGCCGCCGCTAATCACCTTGATAGAACTACTCTGCTATGGTGCAGGATGCCCTTACCGCTTCATTTTAATGTAACAGAACCAACCATCCCAGGCCAACATCTTTGAAGAGAAAAGCGATATTTGAACCCTTAAATTTTGCAGTAAAAAACATGTTAAGGCACTGTCTTACTTCAGAGGATGCAGTGGAAGTGATCTGTTATCAAGGCAAGAATGAGTCGTCTCGGAAAATCCCCATCTAGATGGAACTATGCCAAAGAAGATGGATGCTTAATAAAACAGGACATATCATAAGTGGTGTTTATAAAACAACTTGCAAGACCTCGAAATATTTGAAAATGATAACATATTCACTTACAATTTCTAATATTAAAGTGATATTTTATACGATTACCCTGATGTTTTAATCACATTTACAACAAGATTTCTGACACCTGAATTTTATAATTTGTTATTACAGCGAAGTATGGAATTTAATCTAGCAGTAGATATAATAGGAATTAGCGGATTCTTTATTGCTTTCCATCTAGAAATAGACATTTATTAGGAGTATAAACTTATTTAGGATTGCAAATAAGTAATTTTAGCGATTTTTTTCATTTTTTCCTTCTTTGATAACAAAATTTTTACAAAGTAGAAACGATCTACAGTTATATCAAAGATACTAAGATTCATAAAAAGACATAAAAACTTAATAATTAGGGAAGATTTTAATGCAGTGGTAGGTGAGGGTATGTAAGGAGCGGTTGTAGGTTTTTTTGATTTATGACCGAGAAACGACGGGAAATAAGCTGGTAGTATTTTGTAACAAAAACAAATTATTCACCACAAACCGGGTATAGATAAGGTGCAAGCAGAAACTCTAAAAGCAGCTGAACAAGGAGTAACAGAATGTCTCTTCCAACTTGTAAGCTATATGTATGAGGCAGGCGAGATACCCAAAGACTTCAAACGTAACATCATAGTCACTATACAAAAAAAGAGGTGCGGATAGATGAATTTTTGAATAATATAGTTTGACAGCTCATGTGTCAAAAATATTAACTAGAATTGTACACAGATGCATGGAAAAATGGGTTGAAGAAATCCTATGAGAAGATCAACTTGGGTTTAGACGAAACTCGAGGAACACGGGAGGCCAGTTTAGCTCTGAGAGTGATTATAGAGAAAACAATAGAAAAAGTAGAAAGCTTGTATACAGAGTTTGTATATTTGGAAAAAGCATTCAACAATGTAAAATGCGAAAAAATGTTCGAAATACTCAACAATATTGAAATGAGTTATAGAGATAGACGGATAGTGCATAGCTTATTCATAGAGCAAACAGCTGTATTAGAATTAGAGCAGGAACAGCAGGGGTGAGACAGGGATGTGCTCTTTTCCCGTTAATTTTTAAATTGTATATCGAAGAGGCAATGAATACTGTCAAATGCAGAAAGAAATTGGGAATTATTATTCTGCGACCACCGTGTGATGTGCGTAGATTTGCAGATGATATAGCAGTATTAGCATCTAGCAAGGAATAATTAGAAGCAGCTCTTAAAGAAATGAAAGCCAGTACTAACAGAAAGATACAGTATGAAAATTAACAAAATAAAACTAAAGCACTAGTATGTAAAGTCAACAACCAGAATACAAATAGGAAACGAAAACTTATAAGAGGTTAAGGATTTCCGCTACTTAGGAAGCCAAAAATCGCACGATCGGAAAAGTCCCAAAGATATATAGCAAAGATTAGCACAAGGCTGTGCTTGAATTTAACAAGAAAAAGCAACTACTGTGTTCAGAGACAACAAACATAGAAACAAGGAAAAGGTTACTGAAAGTATATGTGAAGCATGGCTCTGTATAGCTATGAAATGTAGAGAGTAGGAGAAATAGACAGGAAAAAGATAGAAGTCTTTGAAATGTGGTGCTACAGACGTATGATGAAGAATCATGGACAGACAAAATTAAGAACAAAGAGGTTTTACAAATGGTAAAAGAAGAAAGAAATATCTGGAAACAGAAAAAAAAATAGGAGAGATTGGATGATAGGGCTCATACTAAGGCATGAGGGATTAGTGCGTAATATATTAGAAGCAGAGAAAGGAAAAAGAGGGCTAGAAGTAGACATAGATTAGACTATTGCACACAGATAGTGAAAAATGTAGGCTGTGGGAATTTCAGGGAAATGTGTAGGTGAGCTTAGAATAGAAATCGGATATATGATGAAAATATCAGACTGACAAAGTTAAGAACAAAGAGGTTCTAGAAATGGTAGGAAAAGAAATAAATACGTGGAAAACAGTTAAAAAAATAGGAGAGGTAGGTTGATAGAGCACGTTCTAATGCATACGAGGATAGTGCCGGAAATATTAAAAGCAGAAAAAGGAAAAAAGAGAGGTAGAGGTATACCTAGGTTACACTATTGCACACAGATCATGAAAGAGTAGGCTGTGGGGATTTCAGAGAAATATATAGGTTAGCTCAGAATAGGAAATAATGGAGGTACACGTCTAACCAGTGCCATGACTGTAGACCTAATTACGATGATGAGTTTATTGTTATAGTTAAATTAAAAAAGAATGATTATTAATTTTCCATCATAATATTATTGAAGTATCGCCAAGATTGTAAAGAATATAGATAATATTCAAATAGCAAAACAAACAGAAGCAAGGAGTTTTACAAATTCAAACTAAATATAAATTTAGTTTTTTATACAAAGTTTATTATCATTGTCTTCAGTCTTAGAACTGGTTGGAGACATACTTACATTGTTTTTTATTCTGAGCTAACCTACATATTTCCCTGAAATTCCTACAGTCCATATCTTTCACTATCTGTCGGCAATAGTCGAATCTAGGTCTACGACTCCTCTTTCCTTCTCTGCTTTTAATATATGATGCATTATTCCCTCATGCCTTAGTATGTGTCCTACTATCCTATTTCTCTAATTTTTTGCTGTTTTTTCCCCTACCATTTCTAGTACCTCTTTGTTCATAACTTAGCCTGTTTATAGCATCTTCGTTTGTAGCACTGCAATTTAACGGTTTCTATCTTTTTTCTGCCCGCGTTTCACAGCCATACACTGCTTCACACAATGCTTTCAGGAATCTCATTCTTGTTTCCATGTTTGTTGTCTTCGATTATGGTAGCTGCTTTTTCTTGTTAAATACAACATGGCTTGTGCTAATCTTTTTTATATCTTCTGCACTTTCCCCCTTCTACTGTTTACTAAAAATGTACCCTATATCACTGTTATTCAATGGTACACGAAGAGGATTAAGCAACCTGACGGCTACCAACCCACCACCTAGACACGTGCCGAATCAATAGTTTTTAATTACTCCTTTCGCTCAATCAACATATGTTGACAGTATTACAAAACCAACACCTGTAGTTGTTTACGATAATCATCAGGTTTAACAAAGCTAATTAATGAAAATGTACTACTTATTTAACTTTAAGGTTATCATTATTGTTTGTTTGCATTGTTATAATTACATTTTAAATCCTTAAATTCATTGAAGGAACTATAAACTTTTCTGTTATTTTTAAGATTCTGAAACTGAAGAAATTTCACCAACATCTAGTAGGATGCAAGATAATTTTATATCATCATCATCATATATGTTGGATTTAAATGTTGAAGCTAATACTGTGTATTTATCACGACCTCCTGCTTCATTATTAAATTTAGATACTTCTGAAGTTACAGAGGATAACAATTTTGATAAACAAATTATGTGTGAAGAAGCACCTGTTGTTAAAACATCTGAACAACGGGAATTTGTTCCAGAATCAGGTATGTATTGTTAGAGGTATATTTACATTTATTAAAGAAATTTTTTATGAAAAATATTTTAACATAGCTTACTTAACTAATGAGCATAATAGAAATAACCTTTGATGTTGTAGGTTGGTATAATGCAGTACACTTGAGAGATGAAAATGGAGAAAAAACTGCTTACAATGTAATTACTAGTGCATTTCAGCAACATGAGAACAATTTATTAAAACAGTTGTTATTGACAAATGGATTATCTGTTACATGGATTGATAGTATTATTCCTCTAATTCATAAGGTTGTTGATAATATTAGACCAGGTAAGTATCACATATTACTATATTTAATTTTTTTGTGAGAATGACTACTAAAAGGTATCTTATTTATTGTGTAATGCAGTAGTGGTTTCCACTTTGTTACTTTGTGATGTATATTAAATCTAATCCACAAATACCTAACAAACTTTGGAGAAATTTAATGATTACTGAGTAATGAACTGAAGTCAAAAATAACTCTATATTCTCTTTTAAGACAAGTAATGAACATTTTAAATTATAAGTGTACTTAATAAAAAAATAAAATTCTTATAAATGTAGTTTCTTGAATTAGATATTTAACTTTTGGACATTATTTTTAATAATAAATAGTCTGGGGTAGCGCTACTAAGACTTTACAGTTCTTTAAAAAATTTACTTGACTTTTGGCAAATATTATCTATTAATTAATTAATTAATCTAAGTTCAAACTTCATTATACAGGACTTAGGCCCTATTAAATCAGCATGTTGGTATTTCAAACTATGGTAAACAAGATAACTATCATGATTGTTTGTCTGTATATGTTACTATGGTCTATATACAACCAGTGAGGTACAATTTCCAAGGTTGAACACACCATTAATTACAAAAAATTGTTGTACTCATTGTACTTTACATTTTAACAGAATAAACTTTTAGCAAATTTATTAACAAAATTATTCGGACGAGCCATAATGATTTGTATACAACAACCTGAGGTAGTTACAATGAAGCGTATTTTTCGAATGGGCGCCAGTGAAGCGTATTTTTCTAATTTATATCTGACTCTAGACGTTGGGCGCTAGTGAAACGAAGTCTTCCGACATAACTAGGGGTCTATTCCTTGGGTAGAGCTATGAGAAATGGGGGGGTAAGTCGAAATCTGTTTGTATGTCAAACTTAATCTCAGACAAATAGGCGGCACCAAGTCCGGACTTATTCACGATAATGGCATGGCATATTTCTAAGGGCGGACGTGGAGACCCAAAGAAAGAATGATCGCCTTCGATGACAAAAACCTGTCTTAATAAAATAAGACGCTGTTCCTGTAAGAAATTATAATAGTTAGGTTAATAAAAAAAGGTGGAACACTATTTGTGTCCCGCAAATATACATAACGAAATAGTGAAAAGGTATTTTCTATATAAAGTTGGCATCAAAATTCTACTCTTAAAGATGTTAGCTTTCTGTGGTTAGATTTGATCATATTTGATCAAAATAAAAAACTTTAATCTTGAACCAATAATTTACTAAAAGAATCTCTTTTAAAATAAAATGCAATGCAACAAAATTTAATAAATAATTGAATTACTTGTGAATTTTAAATTAAGGTTTATCAAAATTATTCATAATCAAACATTTTACAGTATATTGTAAACTTGTTACACAAAGATACTCCAACCCGTGCAGATCTGTTCAGGCAGGTTACATTTAAAAATGTTACTACTCAAGTTATTCCTTTTTAAGTTACATGTACTAGTTTTAGTTTCCAAAAAAAATGATCACAAAAATATTCTTATTTACATAAGATGTGCTAAAGCTGTTCGAAGCATTTGCTTTCAAGAACGCATCTGTCAGCAGTATACTACAGAAAAATAAGTGACGTCAGTAACACCTGTTGTTGTAACTAACGATTTCTTAGAACATCAAATTAGTGAGTTTTTAATTTTGACACTGGAAATTCCAGCTCAGCAATAGTTGAAACTTTTACCCATAAGAACAAATTACTGTGTTTCTAATTTGAAACACAAAAAATTACTTAAAGCTAACTACGAACCAAAAACTGCTTTTCTCGCCTGGATGAGGTACTTGTTATATTATGCGATGTTTACTGCATGTAGTATGAACCCAGCTCATCCTAAACAGCTTCTACCACATGCAGTTGTTCCAGGTGTAGAATTAAATACGGTCACAATACATTCGTCAGCTGCTGCAATATGTTGAATCACGCTGCCTTACCAAAGTAGCATCTTTACGCTGTATCACAAAGTGGTCTTCTTTAAATTGGTTAAACTTTCCATCTTCTAAGTTGCATTTTACACGTCGTAAAATAAAGTGGTTTTAACAAAAAGGATTGAATTTCCTATCTTCTAAGTTGCATTTTACATGTCGTAAAACAAAGTGGTTTTAACAAAAAGGATTGAATTTCCTATCTTCTAAGTTGCATTGTTCATGTCGTTCGTGCGCTAAATAAAATATCTCAATTAAACAAATTAATAACGTTCATACGATACCAACCGCTATTCAAAGATGTGTCCCGACTCCTCAAAATTTATACGCAAATTGCCGGCCTGAAGTCTCTGGTACATCTTATCTCTTCCTCCACGTATGGCCGACTGATTATCAAACTCGCTCGGGCGACCGGAGCGTCAGAGGAGGCGGCTGTCAAACCGAAACACGCCTGCGAATAGCTGTAGAAGACACAGATATTCAACCACAAATAGAATACCAAATAAAGATGCTGCTCTAACGTATTACCTTAGTTGTTAAATGTATTTTACCATTATTTTAATAAAAGTGTTTTATTATTCTCGCACTTTGATGAAGGGATTTATTAATCAAAAATAAAATTGTTACAACAAACTTCAAAAAAGAATTCATTACATACATAGCTTACGTAATGAACTTTGCTACGACAGCCTTATCTTAGAAACTTAAACATTTTTACCTATAGCGGCAATGACCTATAACCTTCGAATGGCATGTCGTTCATCAACTAAACACGCCAGGTGTAGCTGCATAGCGAAATCCATCATTTGTCCAACAAAATTGCTTACGCATTTATATTTTAAACGAGTTCCATAAAATTTGCTTGAACCAAACCAAATAGAATATGTTCAATATAACCTAAGATTACATGGAAGTTACATGGAAGTTACATCAAAGTTGCACTGTAATAAATTGCATAATTAATTTTAATATGATTACACATTCAAACAAACCGTTGCCAAGAAGAGTTGTACACTACACTTATACACAAGTTGTCACAGACAACTTTTAAAATACTGTGCCTTTATTACGGTGTCTCTGCCAGGAAAACTTAATTTCCCTCACCTCTTGAGTGGTTTTTTTAAACACACCAAGCGACCTTTCTGTTCAACGAGGAAACGAAAATTGACTATCTGTCACGAATCGTCGGAACAACTTGAAAAATCTTAGATATTACAAAGAAGTAGGAGCATGCGAATAGGTTTGTATAAATGTTATCAGTAATGACGACATGATATGTAGTAGATTGTAATTGTAATTGAAATTGTAGTGTGCCTTGAAGTTTGTTGGTTATTAAATATGCAATATCGAATGAATCAATAACATAAATGTTGTTGAATAAAGACTAAAATCATAGATGCACAGCGATAAAGTCAACGAATAAATTTGCAGGAAAATTTATATGTTACAACTTTTAACGAATTCCAAATGCTAAAATTAGAAAATATTTCTGTATGCCAAGTGACCGTTTTATAGGTTAAAATGACATTATGTTATTAATTTTGAATTGCCCTGAAGTGGTGGAAATACCGTAACAATTTTAAAGGTGCAGTGGCTAACTTTCAGTGGTGCGGGAGGGAGTTCCTATGATAAAATGATAAAAAAAAGTTAAAATGGCACAAAAATAAAACTACTTTCAAAATACTTCTTATCTTGAAAGGTTTCAGTAACTGTCAAGATTAAAGGTCACCACCACACCCTCAAATCCCAGCAATGTTGTCTATGTATTTTCTCCCAGAAGAAGGTATTCTGATAAGCTTTCGTGGCTTCTGGTATTATAGCCCCGTCGACGCGGTACGCGAGACACTACATCAGTTGGTAACGATATTACATAATGTGAAAATTGACGCGCAAATTTAGATGACGTCACACAATATGCAAATTATGGCACGTAATTACCAATTACACAATTTATATAAAACCCCCATGGGGTACTCACGTGAACAGGGAGGCTTCTTTCAGGATTACTCCATGATGGCAGCGGCTTCCTTCAGGATTACTCCATGATGGTCACCCGTGGTTTCGCTAATATTTCTCGGGTCGTGGGAACTCCTAAGCCAGGTTGTACCCAAATTTGATGGTTTTCTTCCTATGTAGCGGGAACGACGGCAACTGGTTATAAGGAACGATAAGGGCAAAAGGGACCTACATAACCAAAAAGATACGATAAGATACCACACAACCACTCTTCTTCGCGTTTCGGAGGCAAGTCCTAACACGTCTTTCGGAAATTCCCCACTATCCTCTCGTCTACACGCAATCTGGCGCAACGCACTTCTAAAGTGACGGAAATACGCGTAACAAGTCTTTTAAATTTATGGCGCGAAATCCTCACATATTAAAACTTAGTTAAAAATGTTTAGTGCCAAAATTTTGGCACGTAACACTGGTTCTCAACTCATCCTCTCAGTTATATCCTTTTGTGTCATATTTAAAAACACTTCCTCGGTGGTTATGTAACGTACATATGGAAGCAGTCGATCATTAACCCCATACTCACACAAACATCTGACATGGCACAGCTTAGACCACGTGGTAAATTAAATCTGGTTTTGCCCTATTACCGTATTTCTAGAAGTAAGTTTGGTTCTAATTACCATGGCTGTCTTTTTTACAATGCCATAAATGACAGTATAGTAGGAATCACGAAAGAAGTCCTCTACGTCATAGGTGTCTAACTCGATTCAAAACTTACGTTATGATTATATAAAAGCTTAACTAATATATATGATAAAAATAGTAACACGATTTGTACTTGTTTTAAATAAAGACATACGTGAACATGTTCATCTGGAAAAATGACAGAGAAGAGTACGTGTCCGGATGTTTTGAACTTTATACTTAACAGGCTAACCTTTGGTAAAATTATACCTTTTCTTTAAAATAGGATATCTTTCTTAGTTTTTTTGTAAATGGAATATACTTTTTAAAGTTTTAAAAGAATTAATGAAAATTAAGTGTTTGGTGTGAAGATGTCATTAGTCATTTTATTAAAATGTCAACAAAACAAAATGTTAATTTTTTTCATAAAGGATGGCTGCCAAAGTTATCGTACCGAGAAAGAATTCAATGCAGCTGCTGTGAATAGTTTATATTGCAGTTATTGTACGTTTCTATTCAGATCAATATATGTAACTCAATTTATGAAAATGCATTTTATTTTAACTGAATTCATTAAACTCGTAAAACAAGAGAACACCAATTTAAAAATAGTTAAAGCAACTACCTCTATTAAAATAAGATTTATTGGCAACCATGTCTCATTACGGTTTGCAGATGCGTGAAGCTTGACGGAAACTTCCGAATCGGAATATTTATTGGATATTTATGAACTAGATGCTACATTGACTTAAAATTTTCAACTTAATTCGTACTAATACAAGTGATGATGCAGAGACTTTTTCATGGTTTTGACTATATTAGCGAATTGTCACTAGATAAATTTAAAAAAATTATCAAAAGTTTTCTATTGGATAATGCCTTTAATTCAGTTCAAGAGTATTTGAGTGAAGTGAAGGGTTTGCAATTGCCTCTTTTGTTTTCCTAATTTACAATGTTTATTAATGCTTTTGTTATTTATCATATCATTGACTAAATGTATACCTTTGTGGTCAACACATGTTTTTTATAAATAAATAAATAAACTACCTTATTTAAAAACGCTAATCTAAACCGTTTTTATGTTATTCTCAAACTTAACAAATACGTCCCATATAAAAATGTTCCTCAATATGTGGAATAACTCCTATAACCGTTTATAATTCTTTGAAGTGTTTGCTCCTCAAACAACTTTAAATAATTTCTCGTTCCATGACATACGCGTTTGTTATTTCAAACAGCTATTTGTCTAAAGATTAAAGCTTCTTGCTCATTAAATATTTTAATTGGTTTGGTTATCTTGTTTGTTCAGTGTGAAAAATTATTTTGTTGTCTGCATGTTTGAGCTCGCTCTAGTTTTATGTGTAATAAAATCGGTCTGGTAATTAAATTATTTTGTGATATCCTCGTAGCGTGGATTGATAATCATACAAACTTCTATTCTTTTCTAAAAAGTCAGGCAACTTGATTTGCTTGACAGTATGTCTGGTTGCCTAAATCGCGGGAATGTTTTAAAATGTATTTTGCTTTCCCATGCTAACAACGAATTTCAATGGAATTAATTATCGTTTTTGTTTGCATTCTACGAATGGTTTCGCTGTTGTTATATGGAATAGATATTTTTGCTTTCTTTCATAGAACATGTAACATTGAATTGCTGGGAATGGTTTTATATTATTTCTTCCATGGTTTCGAAGTTGTATTAATAAAAGTCCTACTTTGAAAATCTTTCTTCCTTACTTGTTCATCGCTCTTATTTATTTGATACTTTTGTTATTCATCGTTCTGTGAGCGTTGTAAAGTCGTGCTTTTAAAATGCGTTTTGTGCTAGTATGGTTAATTTGGAGGTTCCAGCACCCAGCCTTAGACAAATACAGCCGCATTTTCTCATCATAGGATGGTATAGTTCCAGGTACGATGTATTTTTCTGCTTGCTGTATATGTATATATTTCTTTTTGGTTGGTTCCTCAATAAATTGCAGACCGTACACATGCTCACAACACGAACAATTATGTACCTTATTCTTAGAGCTTGCTGTTTAAAATTTTAATGTGTTAGAGCACTTTTCTACTGTTTATTTTTCTGTATAAATTAATGTTAACGTCAACAATGTGCGGTTTAAAATTTTTAATGTTAGAGGTGCACTTCCTAAAGTAGATGCTACTATATTGTTTCTTTATTTCTTGTACATATTTAGGACTGGAACATGTAAGTATTCTTGTATGTAGATAATAAGATTTTATTCTGGATATTTTAAAATATTTAGGTATACTGTACTGTATGTAAATTAAACTGATGCTTTGTGTACTTCACGTTCCAACGAATGCTTATGTAAATGTGTTTTGACGTTTGTAAATATTTTTTGGGACTGTATGTTTTACTTACAGGTTGTAATATAGTTTTCTACTGAGGTTTCCAATTCTTTTCTTTCTAGATCATCCATCCCCACTCTATAATGTTTTTGAGCTAGCCAGAACTCTAATCCTTTTGAAGTTCGATTCTACCATTCTGTCCCTGTGTTTTGTTGTAAAGGAATATAAAATTATTATTTTGAAATATTTTCTTTTTATTCTTTAGAAGCTTTACCCTCGTGACTATCAGCTAAAAATTAAACCTCCAAATTTCCTAACCCTTAACCTGATATCACAAGGTCGATAATTTCTTCTTTTTAATGTAAGCCCAAGGTAATGTTGGATGGAGAATGGCTTGAGACAAAGAAAAACTCTTAAGATATAAACGGCTAGTCGACTGTTAGCTCTGGGTAGATCATGAGCTTGGGTCATGGGTGGATAAGAGACCAAAAATATATTTAATGAGCGCCACCGTATTTTCCAATACAATAACCAACAAAATTTAACTGTGCTTGTATAAGGGGAATGCGGAAACCTTATCTTAACACCACCAACATAGCCATAAAACCTGAATTTCACTCTTTATAACACAGTTACCAAGACCTCAACCAGCAGATGTTATACAGATGTCTCAGCTTTACCTGTGAACAAACAAAAGCACAACATGGACACCATTTGTGTCCTCAAAAATATTTGCCAAAAATATAATAACAGAATTTAGGCTTCTAAAATGTACCAAGGGAATCTGTTTTCATTACACACACTTTCTATTCCTGGGGACTTGCAATTTTTGAATGTTAAATAATAAAACGTCTTTCAAAACACAAAATAGATTCTATTTGGATAAATTTCTGAATATATATATGTATAACTGCAATATTTAAGTTTGTATCTTTATAAAATTTTCTCAAAATAATTTTCTAGAACAGAAATAGACTAATAAAGTTTTGCATTCAAAATTAAGAAGATCTCTGAATGGATCTTTTCTATAAAATTTAATTAGATTGACATAGAATTTCTAAGTTATTCATAATACATAAATTTCTTTTAATCAGCGAAGTACTTCCTTGATCTTTACAACAGAATTTAATTATCAAAGTGCAGACTTTGTAAAATGTAATTATTCTAATTTATTTGTATTCTAAAATAAATACACGAATTTCATATGTCGATGAAAGTGCTAGTTCATGACCTCAAAATCTTTAAACATATTTTAAATTAAATCAAGACAGCATATGGCGTCTAGATAGGAAAACTGAATCTATATTTTTTTATATCTGACATAGGTTGTCATTCAGAACTTTATAAAATATACTATTTGCGTACATGTGCAAACATTCTGACAAGCAAGCGACATATTATTTAATTCACTGATTTCTCAAAACTATTTTCTTTTACGTTACTCAAATATTTAATGTTAGATAATTTATAGTAATTTACTGTATTTTCAAAGTTATTAAATTCTAAAGAACACTCACGTGCATCGAAACTGAACTAAAAATACTGGACCTTGACCTCACCTGTCGGAAATTTCCATCTGCATCAAATTTGCTTGGAATACAACGACTACATCACAAAACCAACCATAATATCCTTGTTTGATATTATTCATCGGTAAGGTTGAAATATAAGGAACACATGTGAAATCGGCTTCTACGTTACTGCATGTTATATTAAATAGGATGGAACCATAAATTCTTGCTTTAAAATATTGCCTTCAGAAATTGTTTCAAGCCACTATCGGAGATATTATACAAGATATGTCCTTAAGATATTGCACTAAGATGAAAAATATTAGTATAATCTATTGAATTAATATATACCAACTGTCTAAATGATGTCCAAAAGGGCTTCCATCTTCTTAGGCCTGTAGGGATCAACTGAACTGTTCGGAGCGAGGCTTATCGAAAATCATGCTCACGCAACCGCTGTTAGGCTCGACCTCCAGACACCAAGAATTTACCAATCCTCTACTTTTTTCTAACTTTGTTAGAAGCCACGTGCTTACACACGGCCATCTCGACTTCACTTACTCTGCAAAACAGCCTGCCCTTTCGAACGCTGATAATGAAGTGCCGACTGACAATTTAACAGAGCTTGCTAACGGACTTTAGAGTATAAACGTAAAAGAATCTATGCGTTATTATGAATATTATACATTAATTTCTATTGGATGGTAATTCACAAATTAAATATTTTAAATTATGGCTGTTTTATTTTTATTTTATTGAACTAAATGTAACTAGAAAAAAAAACGTTACACAGCCTCTTTCCAAGAGAAAAAATTCGAGGTATAAAAGAATTTTTTCTAACAAAACTTTAATGACTGAAGAATCAAAATTACTCATATTAACCGTATAAACATCTAACTACTCAAACAGGACAGCACAATCTTTAACTATAACTAACGACAAGTTTAACCAAAAAAAATAAGAATCATTCACTAAATGATTAGGGGGGATATTAATGCATGGGAATGAATGATCAGTAACTACGCGTACTACACGCCTCTAAAGGGACAAATTCGAGAAGTCATAATCGGTATTTACATTTAATCAGTTAAGAAAATTTAGGGGAATCTAACACTCAGTAGATGCACGTCATCAAAAGTTACAAACGCAACAACCATATCAAAGTCAAAAATTTCACCAAAAGCAAAAAAAATATGTTACTATAAATCAGAACTAGAATAAACAAAATCGATAGTATGACAAAATTACTACTAAACAAAAATCTGTACAACGAATACTCTTCTCAACTTTACTATACTTGTCCTAAATATTTATGTACATATATTTCCAAATGCTGATTATATTTACACTAATTGATGAATTTAATAGGTACCAAAGGATGTTTGTTACTAAGTCCATTTACGAAAGAAATCTCTAATACTCGAGAAGCAGACAAAGTATTAACAACACCTATCCATCAACAAGATACCTTTAATCTTTGAGTGAGCACCTCATAATATTTTCTGTAATACTACTATCCTACAGACTCAACTATCTCACTCAAAAATTCTATAACTTCAGTGATTCAACACTAAAGAACTCCAAAATCACTAATAAACTCTAATTTGAGCCAACTGGGAGACATCCACCAGCAACTCACCAAAAACTCCTCATGAACTATCTTAGCTCATGTAAACTCTCACTTAGAATAAGCACATCAAGCTTAGTCTCAAACTACTAAACCAAAACTCAAGCATTCCTCTAATGCTTACTATACTATCTCATCTTAACTATACTACTACATGCTTACCACTTTACTAAACAGTCTCTACATTCTCAAACATATACTTCATCACTAAATACGTACTTCTTCACTAACTGCCTACTCATCACTATATGCATGCAACATCTCTAAGCACATGCTGCACTCTTAAACACCTCAATAAACGCATCATGATTCAAAAACCACCAAACATCATCAAACATCCTTAAACACATCATCATCATGATCAATAAACACATCCTTGTCGTCATCAAAAATATCATTTAACACATGCAATATCTAAAGCAACAAACATCAAGCTTTATTACTACTAAAAACAAAATTACTTTAAGCAAATCAAAAAAATTTTAACTAACTTTAATCTTGTCCTACTTAAGAATTCAAAACATGGACTAAAAAAATTACGACTGACACCAACTATAATTGGAAAATACTTAAGGAGCAGAAACATTTCGAACATCTTCATCTTCATCATCACCTATCGCAGAATTATCGGTACTAAACATTTTCTATGACTTAAATTTGGAGATACGGATAAATTGGAGGGAAGAGATTTAAATACAAAATTATGTTCTACTTTACTTTATGGTAACTATAAATAAATGTTCTGGTACACTCTTACACTACTCATAATCAAACTGTCGATACAAACTAAGGTGCTTCACAACGCATTAATTTTCTAGAATGACAAGCTCCTCCATGAGCCTCACCTAGACTTATAAACAAAATTGCTAGAATGACAAACTCTTCTATGAGTCTCACCTAGACTGATAAACTAAATAATCAAAACGAATTACATCATAACTGACTTCAAATAATCTCAAGTGACGATGCCAAAACTGCTAAAGCGACAAACTTACCACGATTCTCGTATAGACTGATATAACGCTGAGCGACCAACTCTTCCTGAGTTTCGTCTAGACTAACATAACGCTACGCGATAAACCACAACAAGTCTCGCTTAGATCAAACATAACTTAACATACTACGTTGCAATGCGGAAATATATAAAAATTGCTACTCAAACCAAATCAAATCAAACCGAAACGTGCCTATGCACAAGAGCAATCTTCCAAGTATATCTCAACAGTAAAAACTAGTGCACCATTAATCAAACAACTAATATAACTAATAGGATTGAAAGATGAACCTACTATCGATGTAGTACGTCCAGAATCGAATAAACTTGTAATATCCATATCAAACAACTTTAACATTTTATCTAGAAACAGGAATTTCGCTATTCAACTTCTGTTCCTTTACTCGTTGAGTTGGACACGACGGACAAGTGATACTAGTAACTCCTTTACGACCACAACCATAACAAAATAATCTCTTAAAAGATCTACAAACACTGAAAGTATGTCCATAACGTGAACAATTCCAACTTATCAATTTATGTTTAATAAAAGGATTACCTACTCCACTCGTTTCTGATATTGGGGTAGCAGAATTAAGAACTTGAACTGGAGAATGCGAAGAGGTAGGGGTATAAACACGACTTGAAGCATTCTGAACTGAACTAGAGGTTTTGCTTCTAATATGTGGATTGAAATAATTAATAGGCTGCTTGTGACCATATGACGCAGCTGAAACAGACTTATGTTTACTTAAAGAAGCTTCTTCTAACTTCTTACATAATTTAACTAAAGTACTAATATTCTCTATCTCTGTAAGAGCAAGGTGCTGAATAAAATATGGCAATAAATTTTTCTTGACTATTCTAACTTTAGTATGTTCTGCAGGAATAATAGGTAATCGGTTAAATAAACTTTCCATATTAGCAATGAACAAAACAACTGATTCACCGTTCTTCTGAAATCTATTTTTAATTTTTTCCCAAATATCGTCCTCAGGATGTGCTGGTAAGAAATCTTCTTTTAATCTACTAACCAATGAACTCCAATCTGTTAATGAACTACGAACACAACGATACCATACCAATGCATCACCAGTAAACAATTCAACTGCAGAATTAAACAATTCCACTTCAGATACTTTTCGGGACTGTGCAATGTCACTAATGTTTTCTAAAAATTGATATAAGAGAGATGGGTTTCCTGAATATTTTATCGACCAAGATCCAATAGAGACTGACTGTGTGACATATGTGACCGTTGGAATGGGCACATTAGATGCAACAATAGAATTTATGCTTATATCATTATGACTTGAACTTAAATCTTTATTTAATCTCTCATGAAGATCTGCCTCCACAACAAGAATAGTAGCCAAACTTTCATTTTTAAATAACACAACTTCCTCAAAATTTTCTTTAGGGAGCTTTAACGGTTGAATTCTACCTGTAAGATGTATTAATCTTGACCGTATCCTTTTAAAAATAGAATCTGCGGGATCATCAATAAATTCTAACAAAACATTTTTAACTGACTCTATACTAAACTCAATTTCTTCTTTCTCTATTTGAAATCCACCTTATAACTTGAAAGATCAATCAAACAACCTGGTTTATCTGTTTCTTTGGCCAACAACCTCGCAAAAATTTTCCTTTTATCTGAAACTGGTCTTGAATTTTCAATGCCTCTAATGTTCAATTCATATTCTAACTCATTTTTAAGTAAATGAACGATGCTATAAATTTCTGCCATAATTAAATATCTATATTTCTCTAAAGTATCCCAACAATATAATTTTTGAAGATGAAATCACAAACAAACGGATGTCCTAACAATATTAAGAACCCACTATAAACTGTAACAAACTGTAACAAAAATGAAACTAAAAAATGACATTACTAAAATCGATGCAAACCTCAGTCGCTGAATATAAGTGTAATGAATATAATTGCAAACTATTCCAGCCCCAAGTGAAATTATTCGAGCCTCAAGTGAAACTATTCCAGCCTCTAAGTGAAACTATTCCAGCCCCACGTTGTGAGCGCAAGTGTAAAGGAATATAAAATTATTATTTTGTAATATTTTCTTTTTATTCTTTAGAAGCTTTACCCTCGTGACTATCAGCTAAAAATTAAACCTCCAAATTTCCTAGCCCTTAACCTGATATCACAAGGTCGAGAATTTCTTCTTTTTAATGTAAGCCCAAGGTAATGTTGGATGGAGAATGGCTTGAGACAAAGAAAAACTCTTAAGATATAAACGGCTAGTCGAGTGTTAGCTCTGGGTAGATCATGAGCTTGGGTCATGGGTGGATAAGAGACCAAAAATATATTTAATGAGCGCCACCGTATTTTTCAATACAATAACCAACAAAATTTAACTGTGCTTGTATAAGGGGAATGCGGAAATCTTATCTTAACACCACTAACATAGCCATAAAACCTGAATTTCACTCTTTAGGACACACTTACCAAGACCTCAACCACCAGATGTCATACAGATGTCTCAGCTTTACCTGTGAACAAACAAAAGCACAACATGGACACCGTTTGTGTCCTCAAAAATATTTGCCAAAAATATAATAACAGAATTTAGGCTTTTAAAATGTACCAAGGGAATCTGTTTTCATTACACACACTTTCTATTCCTGGGGGACTTGCAATTTTTGAATGTTAAATAATAAAACGTCTTTCAAAACACAAAATAGATTCTATTTGGATAAATTTCTGAATATATATGTATAACTGCAATATTTAAGTTTGTATCTTTATAAAATTTTCTCATAATAATTTTCTAGAACAGAAATAGACTAATAAAGTTTTGCATTCAAAATTAAGAAGATCTCTGAATGGATCTTTTCTATAAAATTTAATTAGATTGACATAGAATTTCTAAGTTATTCATAATACATAAATTTCTTTTAATCAGCGAAGTACTTCCTTGATCTTCACAACAGAATTTAATTATCAAAGTGCAGACTTTGTAAAATGTAATTATTCTAATTTATTTGTATTCTAAAATAAATACGCGAATTTCATATGTCGATGAAAGTGCTAGTTCATGACCTCAAAATCTTTAAACATATTTTAAATTAAATCAAGACAGCATATAGCGTCTAGATAGGAAAACTGAATCTATATTTTTTTATATCTGACATAGGTTGTCATTCAGAACTTTATAAAATATACTATTTGCGTACATGTGCAAACATTCTGACAAGCAAGCGACATATTATTTAATTCACTGATTTCTCAAAACTATTTTCTTTTACGTTACTCAAATATTTAATGTTAGATAATTTATAGTAATTTACTGTATTTTCAAAGTTATTAAATTCTAAAGAACACTCACGTGCATCAAAACTGAACTAAAAATACTGGACCTTGGCCTCAGCTGTCGGAAATTTCCATCTGCATCAAATTTGCTTGGAATACAACGACTACATCACAAAACCAACCATAATATCCTTGTTTGATATTATTCATCGGTAAGGTTGAAATATAAGGAACACATGTGAAATCGGCTTCTACGTTACTGCATGTTATATTAAATAGGATGGAACCATAAATTCTTGCTTTAAAATATTGCCTTCAGAAATTGTTTTAATTTATTATCGGGGATATTATTCAAGATATGTCCTTAAGATATTGCACTAAGATGAAAAATATTAGTATAATCTATTGAATTAATATATACCAACTGTCTAAATGATGTCCAAAGGGGCTTCCATCTTCTTAGGCCTGTAGGGATCAACTGAACTGTTCGGAGCGAGGCTTATCGAAAATCATGCTCACGCAACCGCTGTTAGGCTCGACCTCCAGACACCAAGAATTTACCAATCCTCTACTTTTTTCTAACTTTGTTAGAAGCCACGTGCTTACACACGGCCATCTCGACTTCACTTACTCTGCAAAGCAGCCTGCCCTTTCGAACGCTGATAATGAAGTGCCGACTGACAATTTAACAGAGCTTGGTAACGAACTTTAGAGTATAAACGTAAAAGAATCTATGCGTTATTATGAATATTATATTATACATTAATTTTTATTGGATGGTAATTCACAAATTAAATATTTTAAATTATAGCTATTTTATTTTTATTTTATTGAACTAAATGTAACTAGAAAAAAAAATACGTTACATTGTTGCAGTATTTGGTGTAGACGAATTTCTCTACTTTGCTGCTTTCTTGTCTGCATGCAATACCATAACATATGTCAAAGTAAAAAGTAGCAGAAAATGTGTCACTGTACAAAATTGTAATTGTGATGTTTAGTAATAATTACAGTTTAACTTCGTTGCTTGCTGACTTCTTAAAGATCCAGGGTAGCTCAGGGTAAGGACTCTGCATGTATTTCAATAATAGGGGTAGGGTTCAATCTATCAATTATATATCAAGGGCCTTAGTAGAGCTACTTGATGAGTGGGTGCCAGTACAAGGAGCGCTGGTGACCTAGAGAACTGTTCCACGAACTCTGAGTAACCACTGGGTAACACTACAATTTAATAGCAAACCAGATAAACAATACTTGAATTAAACCAAAACGTATAAATTTATTTAAACAGTTTTTAAGTTCATGTTCTTTAATACAAACATAATATGTATGTATGACTCTGCATGAGTACTTCCAAGGAGTTGTAAAATACCTTGTATTTAATTATAACTTTAAAGAGCGATGTTGTGTGGCTACAAAAATTTGCAGTCATACAATAAGTACAATGGAAAGTAACATAACATTCAGCTTATTAAAGCAAACTATATCCTCGTGTAGGGGTTAACAGTAACTGTTGCAGTAACTGCAATATTTAAAATACTGCATTATGCAGAGTTGCAGTAATATCAATTTTAAACAGGAAAAATAACTATTACTAAACTTTATACCTGAGCACAAGTAATGTTCAACAACATGCATAAACTATCACAAACAAAGTATACAACCTTCTGCCATGAAAGAATCAAGACGAATATTGCATTCTGGAGAAATACCATCCAAGAGGTAACAGCTTACTTAAATATTTGTTGAAGGAAACAGTCTTCAGGGCTTAGCAAGAATACGTTGGACCGAATCGTTGTATTTATCACTATATATGGAGACTGATAAATACTTGATAATGCTAAATAATATACTAAATTGTGTAATAGATTATGCTTGATCGTACTAGATAATACTGGATCATATACGAGGTTCTTAAAGCACAACACACAACAGTAAAACAAAATGAATAGATTAGAGTGCTATTTTAAGTAGCAGACTTACCACAAAGAGCGAATTCACGATTAACGAAGGCAAGAGTGCAATTCAGACAAAGTAACAAACATGTGTCAGGTTCTTGCGAACTAACAAGATCAATAGTTGATTCAATCCGCCACTGGCGTCTTTTAATTATAAACCGACAATAAATATAGAAGTAGTAAATTAAATAAAATGGTGAAATACTGTAATAATCCACGCAAGAGGGTGACCAAAGTACAGCATTTATCATAACTATGTCTGATCTCGTCGCAGGATACCATAAAAGAAAGTGTAATATCAACGGCTGGCCCATTATAGTAATATAATACAGCAACATCTAAAACAAGTTTTTTTGTCTGCATTAATTATAAGTCGAATAACAAGATACATTCAGCAATATTAATACAACATGACAATTGACAAACTAATTCGACAGAACAGAATATCAAATAATACCACTACCCTACCTAGCAGAAAATCCTGGGCTACTATAAATGCAAAATAGAATGAAATCCTAAATTAGATTGCATTATAGATCGAACTGAGAAAAGAGGGTTACAACTGTTACAACACCACACGTAACTGCCAACTGTAAAATAGTAAAATCATTAAAGCTATGTTCATGGTTACATTCACATTATACAATCACTAGCACTTTTTCGCTGTTTATATCATGTCATTCCATATTTGCGAATAGGGTGTAGTAAAAAAAAGGTCTAATATACTCTCTTGCAGAACTCCAGAGTTAACTGATAATTCCGGTCCTATTTTAACTTAGAAACCCCTATCATGTAGATAACTGTAAGGGGTGAAAATCTAAAGTATGAGAACTTAGAAAGTAGTAACTCGATGCAAGTACTACAAGAAAGTTAAATTTACATTATCGATATTTCTAGCTAGGTCATTATATAACCCCATTAGTGCAGATGCAGTGCTATGCATTTTTCTACAACCTTACTGAAATTTTGTTAGTACGCTGTTATTATTTACATCATCCAAAAGCCGATTGTAAACAATATTTTCGATAGTGCAAGTATATTTATTCGTCTAAGCTGTGCCATGTAAGATGTTTGTGTGAGTATGGGGTTAATGATCGACTGCTTCCATATGTATGTTACCTAACCACTGCGAAAGAAAGTGTTAAGGATGTATATTAGTTAAGACAATTATGATTTTTAACATTTTTTGTGTTGATGCCATCACTACTGTATGCGTCTAATTTGCGTTTGAGTACAAGATGTTGAATCTCTTCTGGCAAAACTGCACTTCGATTTTTTCACCAAACACTACAAATTTGTGAATTGGTGGATGGAATATATTGTTGGCAAATTAATCATTTATTTTATTTGCTTGTTGTAGTTCAGGACAGATTGAATTTTCTTGCTTAAAATGAACTTTGTTATCAGTGAATAATTTCCACATTTTCTTAGGATTTGATTTGTTTCTTTAACTGAAACTTGAAGAATTAAAAGTGGTACATAGTCAAAGATTATTATTTTTGATAGTATGATTGAGCTATACAGGGAACATACTTATTTTCTTGATATTGTTTATAGTTTCCATGTTGTATAAATTAGATATTTTTTTCAGATAAAAATCACAATGCTCAAGACATAGATATAAGGCAATATGTACAATTTAAAAAGGTACCTGGTGGTTCAAGAACTGATAACATGCTTGTTGAAGGAATAGTTTGTAGCAAAAATATAGTACACAAGAGCATGTCAACCAAATTGGAAAATCCTAAAATTTTACTATTAGAATGCTCTTTGGTTTATCAACGAACTGAAGGGAGGTTAATGTCTCTCGAGCCTATATTAATGCAGGTAAAGTACTTATTTTATTTAATTCAGTAGTTTAACACTTTTTATAAGGAACTTGAATATTTACGAAATGTGGTTGCACGAATAACATCATTGCAGCCTGATTTAATCTTAGTTCAGCGTAACGTTTCTAGACTTGCACAAGACTTGTTACGAGAAGAGGGTATTACTTTAGTAGTAAATGTAAAGCAAAATATTTTAGAACGTTTAGCAAGATGTACACAAGCCGACATTGTAACGTCAATGGATGCACATATTGGAAGACCACGATTGGGGACTTGTAAATTTTTCTACCTCAAAACATTTCCAACTGATACTGGTAAGTATTTGATATATATATATATATATATATATATATATATATATATATATATATATATATATTGCTATGTTCACTGTAATATAATCTTTGTGTGTATTTATTTATATTGATTGACCTAGCAGACTTATCTAATACAAAAGTAATTACCTTCTTATTTGCTTGGCTTATCCATGAGTTATCTTTCTTATAATTTAACCTAATAAATGAATTAAAATGTGCATAACACCGCAAACAATGTTATTCTAATTACAACAACAAAAATACTTTCCCTAGACTTTCAAAATAAGTGTAAGGTTTTCAATATAAATAGCAAAAATAGTAGCAACGTTTCCTTTTCGTAACAATAAAAATTTGATTTGAAAGCACTTTATTAAGTTTAATAAAAAAAAAATACATCTAGGCCCATTCAATTTCTTTTCTATAGGATGCTGGATGCTCACGTTAATTTTGTGGCGATGTCACGCAATTTAAAAATGCATTGTTTCCACCACATCTCCTTGTTTAAAGCTGCATATGACATTATTATTGTACCTTTAACAAAACTTTTTAACCTTATTGTTAAACATTCTGTTTTTCCGGACACACTGAAATTAACTAAAGTTATTCCTGTGCATAAAAAAGGGCCCTATAACAACGCTGAGAATTATCGTCCTATATCGCGTGTCCCAGTTATATCAAAAATCTTTGAAAAAATGTTGCTTAAACAACTTCTTTGTTATCTTGATGTCAATAATTTACTGCACCCTATGCAATTTGGTTTTAGGGGAAAAAAAGTCAACTACTGATGCAATAATCACACTTGTTGACGGCATAGTAAATTCGTTTGATAAATATGAGTTTTTATTGGCAAAATTTTACGATCTCTCCAAAGCATTTGATTGTGTTGACCAATGTGCTTTGCAAGAAAAATTAAAATTTCTTAACCTAAGTCCAAAAGCTGTTAAATTGCTATCACCTTACCTAAGCAACAGGAAGCAATTTGTTTACTTTATGAATGAAAACTCTGATATGGTTGACGTGCCAACTGGTGTATCACAAGAGTCAATCCTTGGTCCTATATTGTTCCTCTGCTTTATCAATGACCTTCCATCCTTTATCAGCAATGCAAGCACAATCTTATATGCGGATGATACTACACTATACCATAATGGTTACAATATTGACCATATACTGTATAATAGTGAACAATCGTTGAAATTAGCCAATATTTGGTTCTTAAGCAATAAATTAGCTCTGAATCACAACAAAACTGAACAATTTTTTTTCTCCTTAAAAACATGTGCTCCCAATAAAGAACGAAATATACAGTTTCTGGGAGTAACTTTAGATTCAACACTCTTATGGGAGGCTCACTGCAATAACCTTTGCATAAAGCTCTGTCAATCTATGTATTTTATTAAATCTTTAAAAAAATTTCTCTCTATAGATGTTGTGAAATCTTTTTAATTTGCTTATTTTCATTGTCACATGCAGTATGCAGTCGTTACCTGGGGCCAGGCTTCAGCAAGTGCACTTATATTTAGTCTTCAGAGACATGTATTATGAGTCATTGCGAATCTAGGTTATCGGGAGGACTGTCGCTCTAACTTTATTAGTCTTTAAATACTTACTTTCCCATGTATTTTTATATTGGCTTGCTTAATATATGTACACAAAAATTGTCAGAACCTTCAAAGACATAGTAATGTTCACGACCTTAACACACGTGGTAAACATCTTCTGACAGTTCCATATCATAGAATCACTAAGAGCAGATATGGTTGTAATTACCATGGAATACTATTTTACAATGCATTACACCCTAACATTTTAAAAATGCCTCAAAACAATCTTAAAAACCTGTCTTACTTCTAAAGCTTTTTATAATACTTCAGATTTTATTAATGATGTTAAGAGTTTCATTCCGGATACTGACACCTAACATATTTTCGTACTTAATAGTGTCTGCTCATGTGTTGTTTTAATATTATGGCGAATTGTTTTATTTACAACATTTTTTACTTTGTAAACCTACTCTCATAAATATGTATATATTAAGTTTTCAACGGTTTCTTTCTCATTGACACATCTGATACTATATTTTTTTGTAAAATGGATATAATTGAAATAAATAAATAAACTATGAATTTATTTTCTGGGTATATATATATATATATATATATATATATATATAATTATTTTCCTTTTTTACTTTCCCTTCCTCTACTGTCTGTTCACTCACTGTCAGCCACTCTTTCTTTATTCTTTAAATTTTTATTTTTATTTTACCCCTTTTGTAGCGCCTTTATGAAATGTGCACACCTAATGCACGCCTGCATTTGCAACGTTTGGTTGGTTCTTTAATTAACTATTTCAATGCCTCGACTATTTAAGCTCTTATATCTCAGGGTGTTCAACTACTTATAGTGAGTTCTGTTATAAGTAGATGAGCAAAGTCCAACCAACGTGCACACTCTTTTGTTTTAGTACTAAATTTTTACTTTACTTTTGAATATGCCAAAATTTTATTAAGATCAACGTTGCTTTGTGCCAAATTGAATTACTACCAAAATTATATGACTGTTTTTTTTTTTGACGTTTTAAGATATATCAGCACTCACCTGGTCTATACTCCGTTCTTGGCCGCTCTAACTGCTGGCTCAAAATCCTTGTCACCATATGCGTCTTTACACTGATGTCCTACTGATTTAATTTTAGTACCGCTTCCAGGTGTCGTCCTTTAATTTTGTCTGCTCCCCAATACCTGAAATTATTAACCCTAATTTAGAATTTGGAAAAAACGATTGTGTTACTTCCCCTGCGCTAATTCTTCTACTTGTAACTGCCGCTCTCCTAGTTCCGCTCCTTGTGTTCCCAATTAATCCGTCCGCCTTTTATTATCCAATCCAAATCTAATCGCCGTCTTGTACAAAACCACTCAATGCCCGTAATCAATAAATCCAAATCAATCGTCGTCCTTTTTTGTTAACCACTCGATGTCCTGCTACCTATTAATCTCTATCCAAATCTATCCCCAATATTCGTCCTGCTTTTTATTCCACTCTGATGCCTACTGCCGTTACCATATATCGTTTCAAATCTAATTCATTTATCGTTGCTTCGCCGTTGCACTATTACAAATCTTTCCACTTCTTTTACGTCGCTATCACTTATTAATGTCTCGCTGCTACTCTTTTACCTTTCTTTAACCAATTAAAACCATTTCCAAAATCAAACACATTTATTAACTTTTAAATCTTTATACAAATTAGCGCAGTACTATTAAAACACGTCTTTATACTAAATAAATTCGAAATAATCTCCCGTTGTTTACTTTCCAAGGCGACCATTTTAACTTTTTGCCTACTAAATCTTAAATTACATAACAAAATCGTCCAATAACATTCTACCATTTCGTTTGTGTCGCACATACCATAGTTCATGTCCTTTTACACTTTCATTTCACATATAATTCTAGTATTTGTCCTAAATATTTACATTTCACCAATCACATTTGACGTTGTTATAACTAATAATTTTGAGTTTACAAATATTGTCCAAAAGTTGATTCTATTTAAAATGAAAAACCAAAATAAATCACACTTGACCCTGGATACGTGGTTGATAATAAACATCCATAGACGCATCCGGTTTCTGGACGGCAAATGTACTTCAATGGCCTTTAAAATTCAAACTCGGTATAAACCCTTGAGCACTGTACATCTCTCTACGTCATTCAGTCATTTTAATATTACCTTTTGGCACTTAATTTCAACTACCATTTTTAATGGTATTTTAGTATACGTAAAATACGGCAAACACATATTTTTAAGTTTATGTGATCAAATATGTGGATTATTTTTCTTGGCATATACTACCTTGTACTAAACAACCCTTAGAACTCTTGGTAGCTCCCTTATACATTACAATATATATATATTGCCGTGTAACCTCTCTAAATCGATCCTCAGTAGCAAAAATATTCGAAAATTTATTAATTTACCAAAATCGAAAATTGCACATAATAGAAAAATTTTTCAAAAAAAATAATTTCTTACCCAGATTCCTGCTTCATCACTTGAATTGCTTTCTTCAACTGCTCCCTGGCTAGCTCAGTTGGGCCTCCTCTAGGATACCTAGATTCACTATCATACTCTTTATCGTTCACGCACACTCAATAAAACCACAAAATAATACAACAATCATACAATATTTATTTACCACTATTTACAAATAAAACTTCAAGATTATTTACATTTTGGTGGTCAAGTTACCAAAATTTACCAAGATTTACCAAAATCGAAAATTGCACACAATAGAAAAATTTTTCAAAAAAAATAATTTCTTACCCAGATTCCTGCTTCATCACTTGAATTGCTTTCTTCAACTGCTCCCTGGCTAGCTCAGTTGGGCCTCCTCTTGGATACCTAGATTCACTATCATACTCTTTATTGTTCACGCACACTCTCAATAAAACCACAAAATAATACAACAATCATACAATATTTATTTACCACTATTTACAAATAAAACTTCAAGATTATTTACATTTTGGTGGTCAAGTTACACCTCAATAAATTCTATTTTTGTAAAGTCCAGAATTTTAATTTGCAATATCAAACACATTGAATGTAACCGGAGTAAATGGGCCCTGAATAATACCTTATTTTTCTTTCTTTATTTATAATTAATTTTAATTATTACACTCTGGAGTATGGTGAGCTCATGATAACCCAGTTTTTTTTATATGAATAATGTATGCTTTTTACTTTGCATATTCCTGCGGAACGTTAATAAGCTTTATATACACCTTTAGATTTATATTTAAATACCATACTAAAAGTTAGTTATACGTATTATTTTCAATACGCAAAATAATGCAAAATACCTTCATAGTTCACTCTCACACATCACAATAATTTTCATAGTTTATACAAACAACAAATTCTAAAGCGTTACCTGGAATTTCTTGAAGATCCCTACTCCGTTGACGAAGCCGTTAAGTTGTTTTGCTCTCGGTTACGTGGTTCTGCTCTGCTCGCCGCCTCCAGCTATTTGTAGATGAACACCCTCTAAGTTGTGCTGCCTGCTCTGCATTCACGATGCATCCAAATCCACATATATTACACTTCTTTTATAGTTGCTTAATTTAATTTACGTCACTTCACGAGCTTGTTTAAAATATATGTTGAACCGCAATAAAATTTAGACTCGTCACTATCCGCGTTTCAAATTATGAGGCAAACACTGTACTATTTAATTAAAAATTTTTTATATACTTACAAGCTTGTGGTAAATTTCTGTACGTAGTCTGAAGCGATGAAAATACTAAGAGAGCCCTATTAACTTTCTTAAAGTATTTATACACTTCAAAATGCCACCTCTCGGCCACTCTTCACGCGAAATCCTTCATTTAAAATAATACTTCAAATTTTGGTTCAACCGTTTTTGAAATCTTCGAAATTTAGCTCGTCGTTATGATATTTTCCGAAAAACCCCGCATTCAAATTTTCCCGTGCTTGTCTGTTGTACAACTAACTATATAGACCAATGAGATATTCAGTGACGTCTTGAAACCCTGCCTGTATTAACGCTATTCCTCTCTTATGCATATTTTATGTTTCCTTCTAACCTTGTTTGAGTGGTAGAAAAACGATATTGCTGTCCGCGTTCTATCTAACCCATGTGGACTGAATACGTGCGTTTTGACATGAACTGCTATTATGCCTGTTTCATTCCGAAGCATATCATTGATTGTCCATCCCTTCTGCGCATTAAGGAAACTTTAAGTTAGTATTTATACGAACCGTCCGACCGTTTGCCCGATATACCTCGAATTTCGTCTTTTATCTACACAAATAAGGGGAACATGACATTTCCAAAACCTGCAGGTGTTCAATTAACAAACGTTTTAAAAACAACATTTCTAGGAGTTTACGTTTCAAGGTATTTTATATTCAACGGCTGTTCGTTTGTTAGCAAAGCGTTTCACCTTGGTATTATCGATTTTTCAAGCTCTTATGCGTATTAGACGTAATAACCCTTTCAACTAAACTCAATTAAATTAATTAATAATTTGCATTGGCTTCTACAATTTATTTTCTTTACGAAACTAACTAAATTTTAATCACTACTTGTAAAATTTTGTTAATACTTGTTACTTTAAATTCACTAAATGAAATAAATTTCGCACGTAAATTATGGTTGTTTCCTCTATACAGGGTGTTTGAAATTGCCTTGTTTATTCCTAAATTTAACCCTTTAAAACCACTACAATATATATATATATATATATATATATATATATATATATATATATATATTTCCGTGTAATTTCGCTCTAGACCTCAGTAGATTCGAAAATTATCAATTTACAAAAATCGAAAATTTCACAAAATAGAAAATTTTCAAAAAAAATTTCTTACCCGGATTCTGCTTCCATCAACTTTGATTTCTTCAACCGCTCCCTGGCTAGCTCAGCTGTGCTTCCTTTTGAATACCTAAATTTACTATCATTCTCTTTACCGTTCACACACACCATTCAATAAAACCACAAAATAAGACAACAATCTTACAATATTTATTTACCACTATTTACAAATAATAATTCAGATTATGTACATTTCGGTGCTCAAGTTACACCTCAATAAATTCTATCTTTGTAAAGTCCTGGATTTTAAATTGAAATATCAAACACATTTAATGTAACATGAGTAAATGGGCCCCAAACAATACCTTATTTATATCTTTTTTAATTATTACACTCTGGAGTATGGTGAGCTCATGATAACCCAGTTTTTTTAATGTATGCTTTCTACTTTGCATACTCTTACTACAAACACAAAAAAACCCATGTACTCTTAACAATAAAAATTAAATTCATGAGGAACGTTATAAGCTTTACGTACACCTTTAGATTTATATTCAAATACCATAATAAAAGTTAGTTATACGTATTCTTTTCAATACGCAAAATAACAAAGAAAAATACCATCAAAGTTCACTCTCACATATCACAAATAACTTCCACAGTTTATAAAAAAACAGCAAATTCTAATGCGTTACCTGGAAAAACTTGAAGATTCCAACTCTATTGACGATGTATTATGTTCCTGAACCCTTGGCCTGGTAGTAATGCGCTGCTTGCCGCCTCCAGCTATTTATAGATGAACACCATCTACGTTGCGCTGCATGCTACTCATTCAAGATCCAACTCAATATCCAAATCCAAGTATATTACACTTCTTTGTTATTGCATAATTTAATTTACGTTACGAGCTTGTTACAGTATACGTTGTATCTTAGTTAAATATAAATAAACTCGACACTATCTGCGTTCAAAGTATCAGGCCACAACAATCTAACACTGTACTATTTAATTTATAAATTTTAATACTTACAAGCTCGTTAGTAGATTTTTGGTACGTCGTAAGCGATGCAAATTAAAGAAGTCAAAGAGAAATTTAATAACTCCCCTTTCGTATTTATAGGATTCAAAATGTAACCTCTCCAAACCCTCTTAACGCGAAATATTTAATTGAACTAACTCTTTCTTCAAATTTTGTATAACCGTTTTCAAACTCCCCGAAATTTAGCTCGTCGCTACGCTATTTTCCGAAAAACCCGCATTCATCTGTCCCGTGCTCGTCTGTTGTAAAACTAACTATTTAGACCAATGATACCTTTCAGTGACATCTTAAAACCCCGCCTGTATTAACTTTATTCCTTTCTTATGCATATTAGATGTTTCCTTCTAACCTTGTTTGAGTGGTGGAAAATCGATATTACTGTCCGCGTGCTATCTACTCCACGTGGAGTTGTATACGTGCTTTGCGACTGTCGGTTGACCAATATTCTTTGAAACTTGCTTGTTATGCTCCAAAATACATAGAAGTCGACCTTTCAAAACATGCAGGTGTTCCATTAACGATCGTTTTAAAATAACATTTCTAGGAGTTTGCGTTTCAAGGTATTTCATATATTCGACGTCTGTTTGTTTGTTAGTAAGGCGTTTCCCCTTGGAATTATCGATTTTTCATGCTTTGAGGCGTTTTCTGACGTTATAACCCTATGAATTAAACTGAATTAAATTAATTAATAATTTCCATTGGCTTATACAATTTATTTTCTTTACGAACCTACGAATTTTTAATCCCTAGTTATCAAATTATGGTAATACTTGTTACTTTAAATTAAATGAATGAAATAACTTTCGCACGTAAATTATGGTTGTTTCCTCTATACAGGGTGTTTGAAATTGCATTGTTTATACCCAAATTTAACCTTTTAAATCCACTACAATATATATATATATATATATATATATATATATTATGCTGTGATAAGGGGTTGTTTAAGGGTGCACTTTATAGTAAAGGTTGTTCAGGAATTAGAAATTACCATAGGAAGCAGAAAACTGCATTTATTTAGTAAAGAATTGAGAAATGGAGATAGTTTGTAAATAATAAGCAGTCAACACCCTGTATATAAAGTATAAATAGTTTTAAGCGACGCAAATAGACACAGGAAGACGCTTAGTTAGCGTAGAAACAAGGAAGACATGCATTAGGTAAATAAGAGATATTTAATACCCTGTAGATAAAGTTTTAGTTAATTTAGGTAAGGCAGATAATAATATTTTTCAGTGGAAGCACGCGTATTTTATAAGTAAACATAATAAAGTGTAATTAAACACGCATTTAAAAGAGTTCCAAACAATTAGGTTAATACGAAGATAAGAAATAGAGCTTCGAGAAACATAGGGTAAATGCGTACAAGTAGTTAAGAACTTTGATAAAGAGAGGTGATTAAAAATTGCGTAAATAACAGGCAGATATGAAAATTAAAAGTCGAATTGCATCAGTTGTTTATGGAAAAGCGATTAGATTCGTCAAAACACCGCATGTTTGATAACAAGACAGCTGCGAGCAGGCCACAATTATTGGAAAGCATAGAAACTTACATCAGAAACTACTTTAAATGCAAAGATTTGATTGGTTAAAATGAGCGACGAGTTTGTAGACCATACCCACTGACGGAGTAGGAGGTCAATGATATATTAACAGGTACAGTGATAACGAACTCAGTTTTCAACTCAACAAAGGTCGAGGTCGAGGAGCAGATTTTGGGAATTTATTTAAACTAAAACACAATAATAATAGGGCTTCCGAGTCCTGGGAGAATAATAATACAATTTCTGAGTCCGTGGAGAATAATCCAATTCTAAGTTTGGGGAAATTGATAAGAAGTAATAAGTCTGAATGAGATGACAATAAATTGGGGTTCATAAGTATAAGTTAATAATGGTAGTCCAGAGGGTGATGGCAATAATTTAAATGCAATGGTTCAAGCGTGTGGATAGACAATATTTCGAATGGGCATGTAATAATCCTGAATTGGGGGAAAATAAATTTTATTCAAATGGATGGCTTAATGCATGGGAAATACTGGCTGATTATGGATGCGTCAATGCGAAGAAAATAGACCAGGTCAGATTTTTAGTTATAAGACAGTTTTTTTTTGTATTTTTTTTTATTTGAATATTGAATTTGCTTAATATAAATGAATGTGAAAAAGTCAACAAAAAGAGGTTTTGCATACGTATAAAATGCGTGATATGATAAGAGGTTTAGAACGTTCCACACTTCTTTTTTTATAAAAATAATAGGTTTTTTTGGTGACTTTGGGTTTGATTAAAAAGTATATGATTTTTGATAAATCAGATTTACAACATTAATTAATTGAAAAGTGTATTTTAAATAATCTACAAAAACTGTACATAATATTTGTTTCATTATATAGAATCAAATTAACTGAATTTTATAATTCCAAATAAATGCTAGTCGAGGTCATAAGATAAAGTTAATGGGAGTGATTTGATAATTTAAACAATCAAGGAGGAGCTATAAGTTGAATAGGAAATTGATAACGAGTAAGGCAGTAACGTATCAAATTTTGTTATTGGTCGACAAGGTTGGTTCAAGATAAAATCCAGTCAAGTTCCTGGAGGGAGTTCATAGCAATATTAATAAGACAGCCCAACGTCGGAGAACGATAATTCCAATTCTTGTTTATATATAGCAATATATATACATATATATATATATATATATATATATAAATAAAAATATTTTTAAATCTTGTGGGGTTTATTTCGTCCAAATATAATATTTATATAAATGTCAAACTGACGTTTTGGAAAATATATTTCCTTAAACTTAGTTCTGAAATTAAAAGTTACAATATTTGGAGAATTTCTTAATATCTAAACTTACATTTATTTGACATATAGCTGTTAATGTTATAATAAGGTCTTATGACATTTATATAAATATTATATTTGGGCGAAATAAACCCCACAAGATTTAAAAATATTTTTATTTACATATTAATACGTCCAGGAATATATTAGAAAACATATATATATATATACCCACACACAAATTAGTGAATTCTGTGGATACTAGACCTTAGATTTACTAGAAGTCAAACGGAAAGGCGGTTTTTACTGAAATGCCTCATACATTGCTAGCTATTAAAAATGAATACTTAGGTTTTAGATTCCCAATTTAAGAAATTTGAATAAAGTTGGAATGATCATTATTATTTCAGATGATTTAACAGATAATTTAAAAAAAATATGTGTATTAAAATTAATATGTAAATTGTACCTTTTAATTAATTCGGCAAACTGTTAAGTGATGGGGGATCTTGGTAGCCGCAAGTTGCTTAACCCCCTTCGCATACCATACATTTGATTTTTTCAATGCTCCGCCCGAAGGTACTACATTGGCCAGAAAGCGAGTTTTTTTTATCTGGTAAATTTTGAATTTTGCCGAATAGGCATCAATGGAGGTAGGTGTCTAACAAGTTCTAGGAATGAAGACTTAATGATGATGGATGCTTTAAAATAAAATAAAAAATACTGTAGTGGGATATTATTATTACAATATGCAGTAGATTATAGAACATCATCATCATCGTTAGGTCTTCAGTTCTGGAACCGTTTAGATGCGTACATACATTGTTTCCTATTATGAGCTAGCCTACACATTTCTCTGAAATTCCCACGTTCTGTATCTTTCACTATCCGTGTGTAATAGTCTTATTTAGGCCTACCTCTACATCTCTTTCTTCCTATCTCTGCTTGTAATATATCCTGCACTATTCCCCAAAGTGCCTTAGAACTTGTCCTACCCTACTATTTCTACTATTTTTTTTTTGTTTTCCACAGATATCTTTCTTCCCTTATTATTTCTAGAACCTCTTTGTTATTAACTTTTTCCTGTCTGCTTCGCCTACTGTCCCTATTTCATAGCCATACAGTGATATGTTCCACACACTTGCTTTCAACAATTTTTCCTTGTTTCTATGTTTATTGTCTTCGAACATAGCCGCTGTTCTTTCTTTTTAGAGAAACTTTGGTACCCATTCATTGTTTTTTAAATATATACTCTACTTCGTCGATATTTAGTGTTATGTGAACGGGGTTAAGCAACCTACGGCTACCAAGATCCTCCAACACTTGAGTGTTTGCTGAATGAATAGTTTTCTAGTAAATCTTTTTTTGCAATAACATTAGTTGAGAGTATTGCAAAACCAAAACCTGTTGTTGCTTACATCAGGTTTAAGTACTATTATTTTTTCGTCATTAGGTTTTCCAAAGTCTTGGAGCTGGTTGGCTGCGTACTTGCATTGATTTCTATTCTGAGCTAGCCTACACATTTTCCCGAAATTTCCACTGCCTACATTTTTGACTATCTGTGAGCAATAGTCTAAGCTACGTGTACATCTACCTCTCTTTTTTTTACTATCTCTGCTTCTAATATATTCTGCACTATTTCCTTATACCTTAGTATGTGACCTATCATTCTATCTCTTTTATTTTTTCTGTTTTCCACATATGTCTTTCTTCCCTTACCATTTCTAGAATCTCTTTGTCCTTAACTTTGTCTGTCCAGGATATCTTCATCATACGCCTGTAGCATCACATTTCCACTTCTTACTTTTTCCTGTCTGCTTCTCCTACTGCCCAGGTTTCACAGCCATACAGTGCCATGCTCCACACATATGTTTTAAGCAATATTTTCCTTATTTCTATGTTTGCTGTCTTTGAACACAGTAGTTGCTTTTTCTTGTTAAATGTAGCACGACATTGTGCTAATCTTTGTTTTATATCTTTTGTGCTGTTCCCACCTTCAGTTATTTGGCTTCCCAGATAGCAGAAATCCTTAACCTCTTGTAAGGTATCGTTTCCTATTTGTATTCTAGTGTTAGATCTATTTTCCTCTCCTTTATATACTATTATTTTAGTTTTATTATTGTTAATTTTAATAACGTATATCTATGTTAGAACTGTTTCCATTTCAATAAGAATAAAGATTCCTGTTATATAAAAATTATTAACTCGTATTGAAACTAAACTAAACACTATTAATGATAAAAATTCTTATTGGTTCTTGGGCAATTCGGGAAACGTTTATCCAAGATGATATCAGTCTGTGAAATAAAGCACCCCATAGCCAAGAAAGTAAAAACTTTTTAATAAAGTTCTGTAATTAACACCCTGTATAATATTCTAGTAGTATGTATAGTATTTGCTAGTACATAAAGTCAAACCGATGGTCTAACTTATGTGTAAATATTCATCCTCTTTAAACATATCATTTAAGACAAGTTTCTAATGCATGTTAAGCAGAACCAGTAAAACGAGTTCTAATATTCGTTCTCATAAGTAAAATCCTTAATTCTAATTTAAGCAAGTTCTAGAAGGTAAATATTTATTCTCCACTGAAAACTAACAATTTCAATACAGTGCAAAACGTGCTGTGCACCTCTTTTAAAAATACTACATACTTTAATATGAAGTACTCCTCTTGAAAAACGTTATTTGTAACTTGAGTCATAACGCAATTGCAAGTACGAATAAGGTATTTTTTTTTGAAAGAAAGAAACTTCAATCTTTCCAGACTGTTCGTAAGCTATAAATCAATTTGTAAAGGACAGCTAATTATCTCTGGTGAATGAACACGCCAATTAAGTTCGTGGAACGCGATAATACCCTAAAGACTATAAACCAAATAAAATAATGCATTTTTAATGACCATAAATTATAACAAAAGCGATACGAAATGAGCATCTTACATTCATCCTTGTAAACCACGCCAATTAAAAAGAGATAGTAAAACTTTTACCATTGCAATAAATCTTAGACTGACTGGTTTTTAAAAGTTTGTGGCAGTTGACATGTATGATGTGCTTGAAACTGTTCGGACTTGCACACGTTCAGATGTGCATGTCATGTTTAATATGTTTTGTACTGTGCAGATACGATAGTGAATATTAAAGTTCAATAAAATAATATTTGCATGGTTGTGGACTACACTCATAAGATAAGTTGTTCCTTACTTAGATCAAACTATACTGTACATTCAAATTAATATGGAGTAGTATATGTATAGAGAAAAACCTAGGGTACAAAGTTTAATGTAGGTTCAATTTTTGCTATAGCAACAATTTTTTATTAAAGAGTTTTCATCCTTACTGTAGTTCTTTATGGCATGCAGCATGGTAGAATGGGATCCATTTGATTTATTAATAGCTCATGTTCCATCTTGTATCAGAAAATTATTGATATTCATTAATTACTTTTAGGTGGTTCCAAAACTTTAATGTTTTTTGATGGCCTTCCATTGTCACATCTAGGTGGAACAGTATTATTAAGAGGAACTTCAAAAAGTGAACTAGTAATAATAAAGCAAATTGCTTCATTTTTTTTATTTACCTGTTATAACTGGAGATTAGAAAAATCTTATTTAATGGACGAGTTTGCAGAACCTCCAACTCGTAGAGATGAGTTTTTTGATGATAGTAAGGAAACATCACCGGATGTACCAGTTTGTAAAAATTTATCAGATGATACAAAGCCAAGGCTGGATCAGTCTTCAATGGGAATAACAAATGGCGAAAATTATAGCCCAACTCCTAATGCTAATAATAAAGTGCCTAAAAAGGAAGATTTGAGGATTATTTCTGACTCGATAGTTGAATTTAATGATCCTCTTATGTCAGGCAATTTGGAAGATGAGGTCTTCAAAATAGAAGAAAAATTATCTGTAGCAGAGCTACCATTTTCAAGTAATTTTCGTAAATCATTAGATGACACGATATTATGCATTTCACCCCATCTTGTATTTTCTTTACCTTATTTAGAAACTGAAATGGGTAAGAAATGTAAACTACGATGTTTTTTCCCATCTGAAATTTTTTTTAGTAAACAGTTCAGTGCTACAAAGAAAAACAAAGCACTTAAAGATTTAGAAAATAACAAATATAAAAAATTACAAGAAACTAAAAATCTTAAACCTCCACATCCATTTGTAACAACACAAATTCGATTTAGTGCTGATAACAATGAATTTCAAAATTTATTAGCTCATTTTCGTGCTTGTGGTGGACGATTTGAATTCAAAGAAATGTTGAATAATTATGACGTAGAAATTAAATGTCATAGTGATAATAAACTACTAAACCAGTCTGAAATGAACCATTTAGATGCTCTAGATCCCACAAATCATCAACGATTAGCTGTTCTCTTTTGTAGTTTTAGTCACACATCGCATAATGCTCCTGCCTTTTGTGTAAAAATGTATGTATACCATATTTTTTATATGTATGAAAGTTATTCATTTGCAGGGTAGTATATATGGAGTTTTATGGGGCTAACGATATACCTTTGGGTTGCTTTTTAGAACGTTATTGTTTTCGATCTGCATATACCTGTGCATCTGAAACATGTGATACACCGATATTGAAACATATTCGTCGCTTTGTACACAATGGAGGATGTTTAAGTTTATCATTAAATAGCTTCGACAATGAATTTGGAGAGGATGGGATTGTAATGTGGAGTTGGTGTAGTAAATGCCAAGCTGTTTCCCCAGTTGTGCCTATGTCTAAAGATACTTGGTCATTTTCCTTTGCCAAGTTTTTGGAAGTGAGATTTCATGGTGGAGTGTATATTCGCCGAGGTAGTCCTGGATGTCAACATAGCTTACACCATGATCATCATCAGTATTTTGGATATAAAAATACTGTAGCGTCTTTCAAGTAAGTAGATTTAATGTAATTATTATATGATAATGGAACTAATCGTATGGTTCAAACTGTAGCTGTTGCATATAGAGACAATTGTTACAAATTACTTCAAAGTTTCTTCTGTGTTTTTGTATTCCATAGAAAATGTAAAGTAAGTTACATGCAATTATTAGTGTTACTTCAGGTTGAAAACGAATAATTGATATGTAAAGAATGTCAGTTTATATATTTTGAAAACATGTTATATATGTATCATATGCATATAACATTAGGTTAAAATACTGCAGGTATACAACTATCTCTTTAAGTGCTATGTAAGTTTAAAAAATAGCATATTATTTCAATAGCCAGTTTTGTTTTAAGAGAAAATAATGGACCAGGGAGGGTATCCTTGTGGCACAATGGGTACACTTCTTGGTTCTAGGATTATTTGTTTTAATTTACAGGTCTGTACTTTTGAAAATTTTATACGGAATTTTTTCTAGATAGATAGACAGATGTATATTTATTTTATTCAATGACCATTGAGTACAATAGATAGGATATGTTAAAAAATATATAAAAAAGACCTAAGATAATATCAGAAATAAAAATGCATATATTAACGTATTTATTATATTCAATTATGATAGTTAGTTGTGATTTATGGATTTATTCCTGCAATTGTCTGTAATTTCTAGCAAAGAATATAATTAATTGCTTGCAAGCAGTTTATGTAACAGACGTTTGAACACTGGTTCGCGTCATAATCGCGTCCCTAGCACGATTTCTAAGCAACTCATTGGTTAACGCTCTCGATTATATATATGTAGCTCGGGTTGAATTTCTCAATGCATACTTTGACCACGAGCATTCACGTGCACATCTTTGCTTAATTGGCTGTACTTAATTTTACTTTTTTAACTATGTCCGGACGTGGAAAAAGGCGGCAAAGTGAAGGGAAAGGCAAAGTCAAGGTCGAACTGTGCCAGACTGCAGTTTCCTGTCGGCAGAATACATAGGCTGCCTCGGAAAGGACAACTATGCCGAAAACGTCGGCGCCAGAGCACCCGTCTATCTTTATTATTATTATTGTTGTAAATACAAAAACATTTAATATAAAATATGTTTGACATAATACAATAAATCCTAGCGAGATTTAAGCTATACAGCCCACTCTTACACCTAACTATGGATATATATATATATATATATATATATATATATACTGTGATAAGGGGTTGTTTAGGGGTGTATTGAGTAGTAAGGGTCACGTAGTAACTGTAAATAACAATGGGAGTTAGAAAACTGCACTTATATAGCAGGAAAATAAATAATTCGCACATTATGTAAATAGTAAGCATTTAGCACCCTGTATATGGACCTTAATTAACTTTAATCAATGCCAGTAAGCATATCTTCCAAAAATAGAACACGTATTCAGCAGAGAAATAGTCATACATGTAATTAAAATACGTCAAGAAGCTTTCACTAAGTTATAAAACATAATGAGTTTAAATAGATACATAAATGAAAACAGCATTCATGTTACATCATTTATTTTGTACAATTCTCCAAAAGCTTTATCTACACAAAACAACAGACATAAGCTAAAGTAAAGTCCAACAATGATAACTATAACGAGGCGATCAAAGATCGTAAAAGAATAGTAAATAATAGCATGATATGGAACTTCAAAATAGTTTCGTCAGAAATCAGCTTGAAAAATACTAGGAATGTTCAAGACAAATATGGTTGGTTGCAACACTTTGTAAGGCTGTTTGGAAAACCAATCCAACTGTAGAGAGCAAAAGCTATATAACGCCCAGAGTTGATAAGAAAGGGCCAGTCTCAATTTGAGTACGTCGAACCTGCAGTGCTCTTAATCAAATATTTACGCGTCAAATAAATAAATTTTATATTATGAACAATAGTGTTGTGTAAAAATAATAGTTGATGACGAATTGCGTTAAGAATATATGAAAAATTTTTTGCCGTTTTTGCAGAAAACTGCTTCTAATTCATGATCCTAAGTCTGGTATTCTAATCCAATTCTAATTCATGATACTAAGGTGTATATAAGAAATTCACTTCTAATTCACGATCCTAAGTCTGGTATTAAGATATTCTAATTCAGGACGATAAGTGGAATAATTTTAATTTATGATACTAAGAAACCTACGAATTCCAAGTGGTATTTAAGTGAAGAGGTCCAAGGCGTATCCAGAAAAATATAGAATAAAGCACGAAGTGAATTTTGGAAACAATGGATAACCGTACTGAATAATTGGTTCAAACGTACATGAAGGAGTACAAAGCAGATCATTGGTTTTCGATTGAAGATAATAAGGGAGTGTTGATCCACAACACGCAACAACTCATCAGAATATCACAGGTCAGGGCTAACTAGTTTTAAGGAATCTTTTCAAATTTAAAATTTAACACTGAATATTTTAATTTTCTCACAAGTTTGTAAGGAGTCAACAAGAACATTGAATACGTTGAAATTTACGTGATAATCATAAAAGGGTCTTGAACGTTCCAGATTTTGTTGTAAAATGTGTTGTTTTTGATGACTTTAAAATTAAATTAAAAAGATATAATTTTTGGGATAAATGATCCATATAATATTAATTGATCGAAGGGTGTATTTAAAGGATTACAAAAATTGTGAAGTGTAAATATTATTTCCTTTCATTATATGAATATTGATTGACTTCGTTTTATCAATTCAAACAGGTAAGAGTTAAAGGGGTAAATTAAATTGATCATCGTAATGTTGTGCGCTCTCTGTAAATTAAACTGGGCTAGCCGTGACATAATTAAATTAGAAGATTGAGAAAAACGCAGCGGTGGTGTTCAGCTGGACGTTAATTACATCGTCGTGCGGCGTTATCATATCAATATATATATATATATATATATATATATATATATATATATATATATTATTTGATTGGTATTTCTTGACTTTGTTTTATATACTAATATTTGAAAGTTTGTTTATTGGGAAAAAGGTCTAAATAAATTAAAAATTTTTTTTACATTATATGTGTTAATCAAACATAAAATTTTTTTAAAATTTATTTAGACCTTTTTCCCAAGAAGCAAACTTTCAAATATATATATATATATTGCTATGATAAAAGGGTAGTTCAAGGGTAGACTAAGTTATAGGGGTTGTAGAATAAATGTAAATAATTTTAACGTTAAGAAAAACAAATAATTCCACCAATTATAGGAGTTAATTGACTATTTTACAAAAGGTCAATAGCGAGCATACTGTATATAAATTATAACCAATTTAATTCATAAGAAAGAAGCTCATTTTCAATAATTAGATAATATTTAACTAAAATAAGAATGTGTACATCGTATAATATGTTTTAAGTTAAATTTATAAGTCCAGAATTAATTAGAAAAGAGTAAAAGATAAGGTTCTAAACACAACAAATTGCATCAATATAAACACATTATCGGGAAAGATAGATAAACTGGCATTCTAGATATTTAATAATTTCGTCAAAAATGTGAATGCATGAATAAGTAAATGCATTATAATACATCATTATTAGAAAATGAATACGTGACTAGGAATTATATTCACATGAAAATCCAACATATTTCAAATAACAAACAATAAATAACAGGCGGTTTGCTATAAGATAAGCCTTGAACTATAAACATAAATATTAAATACGTGACAAAATTGCAATTGATATTTGGAAATTCTAAGAAGATGCTAATGATATATTGAATGTAGACGTGCAGAATTGAATGAAAGTACAACAATTGAAAGCAGGGAATTTGAGAAATCCCAATGTTCTACAGAGATAGGTGGAAATTACAAACGTTTATCAATAAACAGGCGACATACGCCAATTGGAGTGTTGGAAGGTGGAGCTTATAAATAGGATACGAAACTCGAAAATAGACAGTATATCTTCAAGAAAGGCACGGATCACGTTGATTTAAAATGAAAATTACGTACCAGTAATAACTAGTGAAAGTAAATAATTTATTAAAAGTAAAAAATTTGAAAGTGCCAATATGTGCAACGAAGAATAGTTCGTTTTTACGCGTAAAACGGCTTCGAATAAACATCCAAGAAAAGTAAACGGTTTCGAGTAAAACATCCAAGTAAACATATTTGAATAAGGATCAGAAAAAGGGGCCCGTCTGGATAAATACTCTAAAGACATATTTAACTGTACGTCTGAAATTACGTGATGATACTCAAAGTTACTCCAGAAATCCAAGGGGAAAAATACAAGCAACTATAATCCATCATTCTGCTAAATCAAGTGAAGCAGGTCGAGTCGTAACAATCAAAGGGTGCTAACCACAGACACTCTGAGGCAATTCCAGTGACGAGCAAGGAAAAAGGAGGTGAGAAATCTTAAAATTTATATTAGTTAAAGACTGTTTTAATTTTAATATTTGCTAAATATTATATATCTGTAAGAGTCAACAAAAGGTCATTTGAGAATTTGAAAGTAGGGAAAAGCATTTTTGAACGTTTGAAAGGTACTTTAGCGTAATTACAAAGATATTTTTGCTGGCTTTCAGGAAAATTAAATTTGGTGAATGTGAATAATTTATTCAGGGGCTAATTTTTAAATTGACAAAACTGTACATATTACCAATCATTATACTGTGTAATTTTGGATTGCTTCATTTAAATTATTTCAACAGATAGAAAGAAAGGGGAATATCACAGAAATTTTAATGATACGCATCGTAGGGGCTTAAATCCTAAAAAGGCTATTTCATACCAATCTTAAGGGCACACTAACCTAAGGGCTATTTCATAGCAATATTAATTGCGCACCAATCGTGGGGCTTGTAAACGGGATTTTACAGCAATATTAATCATTACTCACAATCGTGGATATTTCACAGCAATAATAATGACACCCAATGTAAAGGGTGATGTCACAGCAATATATATATATATATATATATATATACATACATACATATACACATATTCATATATAGACACATTATACATGTACATACACATTTATACACACATACATAGATACACACATACACATACACACATATACCTACATATATACGCATATAGCGGCGATGATGGAGTATTTGGCCGCTGAGGTGCTCGAGTTGACAGGAAATGCCGCTCGCAACAACAAGAAGACTCGCATCATTCCGCGACACCTGCAGCTCGCCATCAGGAACGACGAAGATCTTAACAAACTCCTCTCTGGAGTTACCATCGCGCTAGGCGGCGTCCTCCCTAAATTCAAGCAGTTCTCATGCCAAAGAAGACCGAGAAAAAGGCTTAGATGCCCCCCCCCCCCTGTTCTGGATGTGACTAGGAAGCATATTAAAAAATAACATCCAGCGTAAACAGGTGACATTTATTGACAAATACATAGATGAGAATTTTATGTAAGCATATGCTCCTTACTGCCAAAATGACAAACTTTTGAAAGATTTCTCTGCATGAACAATTATACGGTAAATTGAAAATTAATCTAATTATTCATTTCTGCATAATAATTATTCTATCTCCTAGGAGATTGGCCCCAAACACTTATATAATACGAGATGGTCATTCGAACATCTCATACTTTGCCAAAAGACACATTTTGGCTTAAATGGACTGGTGAGTCTGCTAGTTCAGAAGTAACTCTTTCATAATTTTTTACACTTTAACTTGTTTACTTAATATTATCATTCTTATCTTTATTATTATTATTTTTATTATTTATTTTCATTTTCTTTTTTTGTCCTGATGAAGCCCCTTACAAAAGTGGGTGAAACGTCGACCTTTAGTTTATAAGATGACACGGTCCCAACCCGGAACCATTTTATAATGACTCCGGCCGTGAAAGCCTCTGACAATATCACAGGACTAGATTGTATCACAGAATCTCCAACTGTTGTGGTTTCGATAAAGGAACGGACAGTCGTAAGAATAAACTTTGCATTGTTGCTACGTATAAGCCAATGATCTTAGTAGGACCCATAGTTCGGGAATTTATTTCATCCAGTAGGCATTTATTATCATCAACAGATAAAAATTTGGCATTTAATAAATGGACGTCTTTCCAACATGTGAGAGAACTTTGATGCGCTCGAAAGATTAATAGAGCATTCTCTGTAAGTAGTTCAGAAGCAAAAAGAAAAAGTTGTTGAGTAGAAATATTATAAGAAATGCTATGTATAATACATATAAAAAATTCAGGTAGAGATCCTTCACCAGAGAATGAGATATTTAATTTAGTAATAGGGTACCATTTAGTAGAAGCCATAGGATTTGTAACAACGGAAGTATTCATTTCTGGTTCGGAATCCGAAGAAAGATAAGTGGGACTTCCTCAGTAGCTTTAGCGGATTCATGAAAAGTTTGTGGGCTAGAAGCAGGCTGCTGAGAAAAATCAGAAAAGGTGACATGCTTTAGTTTTTTAACTGTCGTCTTAATATCTGATGAAAGGTTTGTAGAGCAAACAGTAATTTATTTTTTATAATGGCATCCTCAACAAATTTAGATGTCGCTGAATATGTATGTACTAACGAGGATCGTAAACGTGCAAACTTATTATCAGTGATATCCCTAGCAAATTCGTCAGAGTATGATCTAAGTTTCGTAAGTGCACATTTAATAGCCCCATGATTGGTTCGCTTCTACTTTAATTGCGTTTCGGGTGGCTTTATGCAATCCCTCTACCATAATACCCAGGTCAAACCCACGAAAAGATAGTTCACATTACAGTTCCGGTTTTAGCAATCTATTTACGTCCAATCCCCATGTAACCATCATGACAAAAAAAACCAAAAAAGTAAAAATTAAAAAAAAAAGCCTCACCAGGAACAGCAGAATAAATTATAATACACCTAAAGTATATCTAAAAATAAAACTATTAAATCTAGTAATGGTGTAACAAAAGGATGTAAGGTATTTTTTTCAGGTTAGTTACACATCCCTTATAAATCTAATATCATGTTTCGATAATATAAAAACATAATTTATAATTGTCTGATCACAAAAGATAGTTTATAAGGTGTATAATGGATTATGCGCTCCTTCCCCTTTCGATGTCTAAGTTACTACGCTAGTTGTTTGTCTGTCATTTTAAGTTCACTTTTTGATTAGAGCTTGAAGAAGTAAGCTGCTCTCCGGAGTATAGAAAAGTAATCATGGTACTAAAGCAATTTGCTTGGTGCCGGATTCGTAAAAATGTTTAATAAACGAATACCTTCGTGTCATGAGGTGGTTCCTGTCAACTTTTGGTGAAGATTTATTTTGTATTCCACCATCGGTGAAGTCAGTTGATTCCTGCAGATGCGAAGAATATTGGAGTGATCCATCATTAAAACAGTTAGTATAAATAATTTGATAAAATTTATTAATTCGGTCATGCAATTTAACTCTAAGACATGATAAATTTTTTTGAAGGATATAATGTTAAAGTTTATTCTTTATCTGAATGCTACATTTTAGCATTACGTGAAATAATCTTGATTCTCACTTGTAAAGTCGACTGTAGTACTACTGAAGACTATCTTTAAATTTGAAATTTAAATTATTAAGAGAACAAATACCTTACAGTAAAGATATGTTGAAATATTGAGTTTAATGAAGTTCGTATTTTTGAAGGTAGAACAATACTAGTTTCTTTCCATTCTAAATTTTTATTGTAAATATTAATGTTGAAACAAGTTAAACCAATTTAATTGAATAGAATTTTTTTGCTTAATTCTTTTATTATTATATAATTTTTATAGGAAGAAATTTACCGAATCTCTTTATGATAATGATTAGTTCTGCCTAAAGTCAGTAAGTACACTAAGTATATAAAATATTTTTGGAGCTTAAAAGCTAGTATGATCTTTAGTGGTGAATATTTTTTTGAGGACACAAACAGTGTCTTAGTTCTGTATTTATATGTTCACAGGATGGGCCCACACATCAGTAAGGCCTCTGGTCAATGATATTTTGGTAAGTATTTTGCGAGGTTGATATTTAGGTTTTGTAACAGTATAGGCGATGTAGCTTCCATGTTTCCGCATTCACCTAATGCAATTACACGTGTTTTCATATGTCGTTGTATTGAAAAATACGGTGGCGCTCTTTTTCTATATTTTCGGTCCTTTGTCCACCCATGACCCAAGCTCATGATCCACCCAGAGCTAACACTCTACTAGCCGTTTATCTTTATTGAGTTTTCCTTTTCCTCAAGCCATTTTCCATGCAGCTTTACCTTGGGCTTCTCTTTTTAACCGGAAATACTCGACCTTGTGATATCAGATAAGATAAGCATATATGTAATATGGAGGTCCAATTGGCTATCTTATATGTAACCAAGGGAATTTTGTTTACAAGGAGTGTTTCAAAAGCTTATTAAAATTAATGGGAGAAAGTAAATATTAGTAGGGCGCCAGTAGTTTTGACTGTAATTAGGATTACCAGCAAAAACGCTAGTCTGATAATCTACAGGAAAATAATAATAATAAAAAAAAAATTCCTGACAAAATGTGACACTGAAAATAAACGGAAATCTAAAACGGGTTTAACGTGGAAAAGTATGGTGACAAAAGTTGAGTACAGAAATAAATCGATCTGGTAAGTTAAGTCAGAAAATTAGAGCGAAAAGTTAATTAAAAAAATCAGGACCACATGTTGGATTTGCGAAAAGGATTTGCTACGATAAAATGCATGGGTCAGGCAGAAACAAAAAGGAAAGTACAGTAAGGACATGCACGAATCACAATAACGTATAGAAAGATATAAGAAACTTAGAAGTGCCGTGCTAACTACAAAAGTGGAGAGTGGGGTGATTCACATAGACAAAGAAAGGACTGCGTTATTGAATTTTTATTGACAATAAACACAAATAAATTTCTATTTAAAAAAGAAAATCATAATCTAAAGACAATTTTTAATAATTGAGGTACGAAGTGCGCATTTCGTATTGCAACATGTAAAAAAGGATTAGTAATGAACAAAAGAAAAGCAATATTTACGATCTCTTTTAGACAAACATTTTCAATTACGCACAGTACATTTAGAGCAATTTTAATAGTAATTTACAGCATCAAGAAACACTAATGGAGCTAGTTTTGCAGCAGGTTTTTGTCTACTAGCTCCGCTCTTTGAAATAGTTTGATTTGAGTTTCTTTGTGATGTATGGATTATGCATCAACGTCAGACCCTAATAAGCGATAATCTCTTGATATAAAGAAAAAGAAAACAAGATAACATACCTCCATGTGCTGAGATACTTATCTTGCACCTACATCAGCTGAGGTGAACCAGCAAAAAATCTTGATCTCGCTCACTGAGGGATTGCTGTAACCGTAACAGCGGTCTATGCAAACGAGCAATGCACAGAGGATATAAGCTTCTCATACAAAACGTGCATCCCTCTTGAAATAATACAATCAGCTACACAGAAAATACATGCCAGGACAAAAAGCAGAATCAAAGTGAACCCAGTTTAGGGAACGATATGATAATCGATTGAAATATTAGGATACCACATATCATAGGACACTTCCAGAGTCTTTGTAGTGCATAAATAGATAAGAAAACAGGCAAATTCGAATTCAAACACCTTCGTTAATTACATATGCAGAAAATCCATTCTATTCAAACTTATATTACTACTTTTAAATAAAGTGATAATATCCTTTCAGAAAGCAAAGATTGTTGATAACCGAATACATTTGCTGTGTTATATCAAACAATAAAGATAGGTTGAGGTACTTTGTCTTAAACTAATTATACTAATGACATTCTACAGGATGTTGAACAAGCACTTATGTCAATTGTATTAGAATGGCTTTTATAGGAACAAATCGAGATATTAAATTATAATGTGTGATCAGGGGCGTCCCCTATAACAGGTAGTTATACAAAAGTCGAAGTGGAAGTGTGGGAATATTTGAAGAAGTCATAAATCAAACGAAGATATTTTATAAAATTGAAACTAACAACCCACTACAGACATTTTTTTGGAATGAAAAATTGAAACATGAGTTATTACTGTGTTTACTATTAGTAAACACAGATAATATAAGAATAATGATACTAAATACATATTTAAAGAAATATATTACACTAAAATTGAAATATAAAAAATATATAAATATAAATGAAACAAATAAAATTGAATGATTAAAAAATATTTATTTTACTAGTGCGATATTCGTTTCTTCACTTTTTCACTTAGCTTGTGCAAATCGTTCTCAATTTGGGTATTCGCATATCGTAATTGTTATTACGGGTTAGCGTCCATTATGTTTGAGCATTTTGTGTTTGGTCAATTTCATTTTCGAAAAAAAAAAAGATTCGCAGGTGTATGTTGAAACCAAAGCGCTAACAACTTATTGTGCCAGATTTCTCAAATTGGAAAATTTCTTTTTGTGACATAAGTGTTATAAAAATCTATTTTGCACCGTAAGTCATCTGTTCCATATGGAGATATTCCGGGGCCGACTCGATTTCAACAAGAAAGGGAGATGAATATATTTCAAAAATTTTGTTGTATTTGTCTAACTCTAAATTACTGAATCGGCTTTCAATGCAGCTGTAAGGTTTCTTATTTCTTTTGCTGTTTGATGTAATTGTTATATTTTGATTTCTTAAATTCTTTCAACAATAGAAAGTGGTGAGCGTTATTACTTTTCAATTGCGATTCAAATAACAACAACTTCTTCTGAAATGATTTGATGTGATTAAATGCATCGATCTTTTCCTTGCAATGATATATTTAATTAATTGAGTTTTTTGACAATATCCACTAAAAAACAAATCCAATAACAACTTATTGTTTCTTAATTCTGGTACAGGTCTTTGCTTGTCATTCATAAACGAATCAATTCCTTTCATTAACTCATAAAACCGCTATAAACATCTTCCAGGCAGCTCCGTGGCATAGTTGGTATGTGTGTAACTACTATGCCCAAGTTCCTGGGTTCAAATCCCGACACGACCCACTTGAAAAATGTTAACCGAGCATTTTTCATAAAAATATGTCCTCATTCGGCTGAGAGGTAAAGTGAAAATCCCATGTGTGGGTGTTGTCACACATGTTAAAGATTCCTACCTTGCTGGAACAGCAAGGGGTTCGGCGAAAAAAAAATTCAGTTCCCGGTCAATGTAGTACCTTCCGGTGGAGCATTGGTAAATTAAATGCAGTGCAAACATCTTTCACGACTTAACCATCTGACAACTGAAGTATACAACGTCACCATATTCAGAGTCTATTTCTTTCAGAAACTCCTTACATTGTCGATGCGGAAGTGCATGTGATCGAATGTAATTCACTGTTTTTATAACTACTTGCATAACATGATTCATTAATAATACTTGGGCACATAAATTTTGTTGATGAATCAAACTGTGGATTATAATCAAATTCTCTCTTTTGGAGCGGTTACTAGTTTCCATTTTATCGATTAGTAATTGTATAGCTCCTTTTTCTTTATCTATCATAGCAGGTGCTCCATCAGTTGATTTCCAGAAAGTATTTGCAAATCAAAGTTGTTTTCGGATAAGCACCAAACATATTTTGTCGAGCCCTTCAATTGCTACTTAAACTCTTGAGCTTTGACTGTTTCACTTTTTTATCGAATTTCAAATAATTCTTGTTTTGTTTTGTAATGCCTCTTAACATTATATTCCTTAAATACAGCAACGTTCTCTCGGCAAATTAAACACAATAATTTTGTAATTTAAACTATGAAGAAATACTTTTTTCAATCCTTGCTATACTTTTTATTTTCGTCCACTATTCTTATTTTCTTTGCAGTCATACTGAAAATGAGAAAGACATGAAATATACTTATTTTAAATTGTTAAATTAAAAGTCATTTTCAATTTAATAGAAGTTATTACCTGGCTCTTGTTGTTTGTATATTATATACCTAGGTTAAGAAGTGGTCAATTATTATAAATCAAGCACTTTTATATCCTAAGGTGCGAAGCGCCGAAGGATATAAGATGCAAGATTAATAATTTCATTTCTCAAAGGTGCATATATAATTTTTTTTACTACTGACACTAAAATGTACAAATTTTGTTAGTTAGATTGTTATCTTAGCAAGTCAAAATTATTTTTAAGTTTTTAAAATACTAAGTAGGCTGGATGTCAATGTAGGGCAAATTATAAAAAGTTGATTGACGTTGTTAAATGTTAGATTACTTGAAGTAGTTTTAATTGGTTTAAGTATTATATATAAAGTAGAAATGGGCGATAGTGGCTCAGAAGTAGAAATAAATGGGACCCCACCTGAGCTTGCACAACTTGTAAACAGTGCTAGTTGTGATTTGTTGCAAGAAAAGTCTAGAAAATTGTATATATGTGCAATACACTCGGTTCAAAGAGTGGCCTGAAAAAAGAGAGCTATAAAAATATCTGAAAAATTGTTTATGACTTATCAGTAGCTAAATATTACAAGTTTCTGGTTACTGACAAATTGGTCTGGAAGTTTTATACAGGTAATCTGTCAAACTTAAATATTTTCATCGGTAGTATTAAATGTCATTTGACTAGAATAGTAGGTGTTTTTTCATTATTGACCTAGGGACCTTGACTGTTATTATTAACCTAGGGAGAGAACTACTTCTCATTCAAACAATAGAGTAATAATGGTAATTTGTTACAGGCGGAAAAGCTACTACGTATGTATTTTCCAGTAAAATTATAAAATGGGGGCGGCCTGTAAAACAAAAATTAAAGGGGGGTCACCGGCACTAGCTAGCGGAAGGTCGTGGATCATATAGAGGGTTAAAATTTGGAAAAAGGGTTAAATTAATTTATAATATACTACAAAAAGATTTGGCACTTACCTTTCATAAAATATTGTGGCTTAATGACAATTGCCAAGGGCGCCAGACAAGTCGAGAATGTCCAAATATTCGTACAAAACCCTGAGAGACTTGTCATCCCCAGGAGGACAATTGTTCCTTTTAATCAATTCCTCACTTTTTCCTACTTATACAACTTCCATGATAAAAAAATTTAAAAACTATTGACTTAACCAACGGCAAACAAAACTATTTAATTCACAGAGCAATAAACGTGAACCTCTTACATTCATTGATTTTAATTTAGAAATTTAAGTGAATAGGTGACTATGAAATTTATGAAAATTTTGAGTACATAAGTAGTTCCCAAACACTTGTATATGAACGAAAACTTATATTATAAATTTTTCACTAAATTAATCCTACAGTTTATGGCCAAAACGTCCTAACAAATAAACTAACTAAAAATTGGTCATGCTACTTAACTATAACAAAAACTTACTTACTAAAAATTGTCCATTGTTTGAGGGTTTGTCTTCCAACGTAGAACAGCTCTTAAATTGGGGGAGAGAATCTCGCTTGTTGCTCTTGTTTGTAATCTTTTTAATATTTGAATGGCATACGAACCCGGCAGGATCTTATTGACAATATCACTTAACTTGTGCGTCACACGCCTACAAGCTTTTTATTATTTACCTTGTATCACTATAAATCCGCGAACATATGGGCATAACCCTCGCGAATTGGAAGAGTTGTTACTCCTTTCCAATTTTTACTATCGTGATACGAAGTGAAATATTCTATCTGTGATGCCGGAGAACGCTACCCGCGAACTACGTTTCTCTCTACTTCTTGACCACGGACAGCCCCATTGGAAAAACTCTCTCCTTTGGCTAAAGCCTTAAATTATATAGATTAATTCCTACCCTAATCATTATGTACTTCATTTTCTGTTATCCAATGACTGAACAGAACCTCCCACAAAACAAGATTTTAGAAACCAAATCCAACCCCTTTTCAGATGAGAGTCACGGAAGCAATTATTTTCCCAAGGGTTTAAATATATTGTACCTTCTAAGAATTTCTTAATTATTGAAATGTGGACCATAACTATGGCGACAGTAGTCTGCCATTAACAAAGACTGGCTAACCTACTTGAGCCGAAATGGATTTTAAATACAATGGATGTCTCTAGACTACTTAAAATTACCTGTAATCTTTGAACAAATCAAATTGGAAATAGTTTTTGCTATTTATAATGTTTCGTTTTCTATAACCCGCTGTCAATCAACGAAAGTATTAAGAAGATTAAACTTTTCAAACAGAAAATTTTGCTTTCCTTTATTTACGCTAAAAGGTACTATTCCATTTTAATTTTATCAGATTCGTCAATCTGTAACCGACCTCAACTTTAAGAGGTTTATTGTATTTGATTTACAAGGGTAGAGCTTTAAATGATGACCTGCCGCTGGAATATCTAATAGTTTAGTAGCCTGAAGCTATCTGTAAAGCTGGTCTTTTATTATAAGGGAGCCTAACTAAAATTTGAAGTAATTTATTGTGGAATTTTTGTCTATACTTTATGCAAGTTACTGAATTTTAATTAATTAATTAATTTGTTTATTAGTTAACATTACAAAATAATGTTACAAATTTCTCAGGTTAGTAGTAAAAAAAAAAATTATCATGCAGTTACAGCACACAAAAGGAAATCAAAAAGCAAATTTGCACTTGAAACTGAGAGTCACATCTGCTATCAACAACCAACTGTGTGTATCTAGGGATGGTCACAGCACCACTGACGTCACTTAACCATCATACAGAACCTGTTATATTAGATGTACGAAGATGCATGCACATCATGAGTTCACATAATATAATTTAATTATTATACAAATTCATAACTGTAAACTCGTAAATAAAACATGTAATATCTGTCATATATTTGCAGGAATATTATTTTAAAAACAACGTTAATTTTTTTACATAATTTCGACAGTTAAATTTTTGAATATATTGTGATGTAGGTACATAATGAATTATTCTATTAAAATAATTAATAGTCTTACATAATCGTGCAATGTGTGATACAACAAGGAGCAACGAACCCGGAAGGTATCGAACATTATGATTATAATCGGGGTTCTTTGTACTTGTTCAAGCAATAGCAACCTACAGAGAATAATAATCCTGCATAAATTTTCAATGAGACAACAGCCCGAAATCAATTGACATATACTTGGTAAAATAATATTTACATAAAAATAATAGCAGTTTGTTGGAGTTGCTTTAAGTTGCATAAAGTAGATATTTATCAAAACTAATTATTCTTCAATAAAATTAACAATAAATAGTACTAGACTTGATTACCAATATTTAATTTAAATTTACCAAACTAACCCCACTTTAATTGAGCTCAAATCATTTAGAAGAATATATACAATATCAAAGTAAATAAGTTTACTCAATCATAAAATTAAAATTTAGTTAAGTGCTAATGTACTTTAAACTTGCAAAATAACAAATTAATTATAGGATTACGTTATCAATTGATAGATACATAAATACCTGGTCGAAAATTAATAATTATGTCCTTGACTTAGGCGACCCATTTGGACAAGGTAACAGCTGGAGTGCTTATCACTTCAAAAACATCATGGCCAACCGCCAAACCACGGCTCTGGAACACCACATGTAAAATCCTTCAGCATAAGTTTTGAAATTTAATAAATTCTTCTTTAAAACCAAATTGCTTGAAGGTATCAATTCTATAAATTTCAAATGCCAGTGAAGCCACTGTAGTACATATTTAAAACCATCGTTCAACATCCAACACGCGTGGTACCTTTAGGCGTATCATAAATTGTCCTAACCAACGATGCCATTATTACAAAATGGGATCACCTTCCCAATCCAATAGCAAAATTAATTTAACAACTATATGCTGCATTTTGTACATCTCTTATCAGAATTCGAATAGAACAGAACAGATCAAGTGGGAAGACGCAAGACACTATAATATGCATCTATTCCCCACACAGTTACGTTTCACATAACACACAGAAATGACTATTTCTTAGCTTACATTCATAACACAAGCGAGTACTTAAAGTTGCATAACTTGCAGGATTAGTGACAGTATAAATGAACTGTTACAAGGGATACATGTAAATTATTAAATATTAGTCATTTAAACTCGACAGCATATCATCATCAAACCCTTAGTGCTCTCGAAAATACACACAAGCATCTTCATGCGCATCTAAAAATACAAACAGCAAAAAATGCAAATTCATGGGAAACTTGGTTACCTTATTTGTGTTTTGCCTACAACAACACAATACACACTCAAACACACTACCTTCCATTTGAGTTAGTATTTGGCAAAACTTACAATATACCATCAAATGTGGTTAATGCATTTTCAGATTATTTTAAGGCTTTATATAAGCCTCAGGCGAATATTGATGTCAATATTAAGCAGATGACAAAAAGTAACTTCTGCTTTAAACAAATTACTACATATGAAATTAATGAACCATTAAATGGCTAAGTGATACAAGGGCAGTGGGACCGGATAAGGTTCCGATGTATATTGTAAAGGGATGTACAAATGCTTTTCTTGAACCATTGAAATATATTTTTAATTATTGCTTAAAAAATAGTATATTTCCCACAATATGGAAAGTTAGTAAAGTTATCCCAATATATAAAGAAGGAAACAAAACAGATGTAAAAAATTACAGATCCATTTGTATCAGTTTCGCTTTTTCAAAAGTTTTTGAAATAATTATTCAAGCAAGACTTTTTTCTCAAATAAAAACTTTTATTAGTGATCAACAACATGGCTTTTATCCACAAAGGTCAACTACAACCAATCTTATTAATTTTACGCAATTTGTGCATATTTCTTTTAGATGTAGAAAACAGGTTGATATTATTTATACAGATTTGGAAAAAGCTTTTGACACTGTCTATCACACTGAAATAATCCAAGCTTTACATAAATCAGACGTGGATGAGTCATTGATATTATTATTAATATCATATGTAAAGGAAAGAAAATTATATGTTGAAATTAAGGTATGCAAATCAGATATCCACATTGTAACATCTGGAGTTCCGCAAGGGTCCAATCTTGGCCCATTACTTTTTCTAATTGTAATAAATCCCATAATAAGTAACCTTATAAGTTCTGGAGGATGAATATATGCTGATAATTTTAAAATTTTTAAAGCCATTCACAGAATGCAGGATTGTGTGCCATTGCAAAATGACTTCAATAACGTGGTACGCTGGTGTGACCGACACCACTTTACATTTAATATAAACAAATGTGTGGTGGTGTCATTTACAACAGGTAGATATATTACAACATATGACTATAAAATAGAAGATGCAGTATTGAATAGAAAGACTAGTCATAAAGATCTTGGAATTATATATGATAGTACATTACTATTTAATCAACATATTTCAGCTATAACAAGCGAAGCCTATAAGATACTAGGATTTGTTGTAAGAAAAACAAAATATTTCAAAGACTCTTCAGCAATTACATCATTATATAATTCACTTGTTGTTCCTAAACTTGAGTATGCATCAGTAATTTGGAATCCACAGTATGGAGCAGGCATCATTGCTATTGAGAAAATACAAAGAAATTTTTTGAAGTATTTGCACTATAAAAAGCACGGACTATACCCACCAAGAGGATATGATCAGCAACTATTAGAAACTATACTTGAATTTAAAAGCTTAAGAAACAGAAGGAAGTACTTAGATGCTATCAACATTATTAAACTTTTATTAGGCATGATAGACAATTTTAATGTTTCTTGCAATGTTATCTTTACATTGTCCATCAATAAATACAAGATGCTCATCTATGTTTTATGCAGTAAATGTTCCAACAACAAATACATATCGCAATAGTCCATTATTAAGAACCTGTACTACAATAAACAAAATTGACATAGACATATATTCCAGAGACTTGAAATCAATTGAAGAACACTTAAAAACAGTTGACTGGTGTTAATAAAATTAATTCTGTTATTAGTTGCTAGGACTTGTATGATAAATGTGTTTTATTGAATATTTATACCTGTAATTGGCTGATGCTGTTGGTATGAAATAAATAAATATTGTGAGTCAAATTTGATCCGATATATAATTTTGATGACTACCCCAACGAATTTAAATTTAGATTACAATCAGCTTGCAATGATACGAAAAATAATTGAATGGCATCTAAAATAAAAATTATAATGCAAAACTACAACCATTTAAATTTAAATTAGGAGATAAGGTGTTAGTGCGTAACGTAGCATCTAATAAACTGGAAGCTATTTTTAAAGGACCATACATAGTGACAAGTGATAAAAACTCTAATGTAGAATTAGATATAGACGGTAAATTAACCGAAGTGCATAAAGATAGAGTAAAACTGTTTTTAGAAAAAATTTGTTAGAAGTAATAATTTTTTTTGTATTTTGCGGGGGGAGGTGTAATGTAGGTACATAATGCATTATTCTATTAAAATAATTAATAGTCTTAATAATCGTGCAATATGTGATACAACCAGGAGCAACAAACCGGAAGGTATCGAATGCTGAATTAATTAAATAAGTTGCATTATTGTGTAACAACTAGGTATATGCATGCTATGATAACGTTCTTCATAGCATTTTAAGGACTATTAAACTGACCTGTATTGAAATTGATTGAAAATGATTGAGTATGTAATAGAAAATTAAACGGAGTAGTTAGACAGGAAGCGGTTATTTTATTAAATTAAATAAACGTGAGTTAGAAATGAAAATGTAATCAAGAGTAGAGTCATAGGTATACTACAATATGGATGCATAAATAATGTATGTTTTAATACATTGGTTTTTACTACTTTGGCCATTATAAAGTAATATATTTTGTTTAAGTGTGATGAATCTTGGGAGTCTGAAAAATGTTCACGACGGGCCGGGCCATAGGTTGGCCACCCCAGCTCTAATAATAAATTTCCTGATATAATATATTAATAAATTAATAAAAAGAGAGAATAAAAATGAGAAAAGTTTATTGATTTTTGTATTATTAAAATTACGATGTTTTGACTTTAATTTTGTGAAGCTATAGTAACTATTATGATTGTAGATACACATCGGTCCAGCTATGGGAGATATCACTGCCACCACCTTTAATTAAAATAGATTATGATACAGTTAATCAGCATAAACAACTAATAGATGAAATTAAGGCTCTAGCTTTAAAGGGTCATGATATTTATTCAACTGTCGGTGAAAAGCTTTCTATTCTACCAACCGACTTTGAAGGTTTAGTAGCATTTAAACAAATTTTAACAAAAGAGCAAGCAACTTTTAAACAGAAAATCGAAGAAGTACAGTTAAAGTTAACATCGCCAACAATAGAAAGTAAAAATTTTACAGACATTGATATAGGTAATATTTATGAAAACGTTAATTAGTGTAGACATTTTTATATTTGTAGTGGCTTTATGGACTATCGAAGATGCGATAACTAGAATGAAACGCATACTAGTTGAATGTGTTGATTTGTGGAATACAAGGATTGGCGATTGCTTAAGAAAAAGAGACATTGATAGGAAAAGGGATAAAAGCGTGTCAGTTGATATTGAAGATGCTCTACCTGCTGATATAGGACAATCAATGTCAAGCACCAATCGCTCCAGTGAGGGTACACCTGTATTGTCTACCAAAAAAATTAAGAGTTTAGATCAAGGCGATCAAGGTATTTAAATCATTCAAACATAAACAGCAGTTATTATATGTTTTAGTAAAAGACGTTTCAAGTGCTTCTTCTTCGCCTAAAGTTCATCATCGATCACAATCTGATGGCACAGTTATAACTCAATATGAAGAAAGTTTTGATAATAAAAAGGAAATTGATAAAAAAACTGTTAAAACAATTTTATCTCAATTATTACCTTCTTCAATTAATGTAGCACCCATAGCACCTCCTTTTAATTCTCAGGAACATTATTTTTCTCCAACAGGCATTGCACATTCAATAATTGTATATGAAAATGAGCCCACTTCCATTGTTGCATATGCTCTTAATTCTCATGAATATAAAAAAGGTTTAGAAGAGGTCAGTGGAAAAAGAAATCAAAGTATAGAAGCTAGTCCCGTTCCAACACCTAAACGTAAAAACCCTTTAGATAAAGAAAAAGTTGAAAGTGTAGATGCCAGCGGAATATTATCATTTTTAAGGAACCGTGACTCAAAAGCAGATTTATTATCTGTTTCATCTGCTGGTATATCAGACACAAGGTATGTTTCATATCTTTTTATTGTAATAAATTAACATAGAGGTTTTTTTAGTAGTCACACTGATGATACTGCCATCAGTGATAAACTAGATGATTTGAAAAAAAACAAGAATACACATGTGGAAGTGCAGTTTTCTGACAATAGTAGTAACTTTTTTTGTCGTATTTACCATGCAGAACAATTTGCTTGGTTAAGAAGTTTGGTTTTATCTAATGGAGAGGACGCTTTTATACATTCCTTATCCCGATGTGTTCAATGGAATGCACAAGGTGGAAAATCTGGTTCAACATTTTGTAAAACCAAAGGTTGTATTACTTTTATTAGTAGAGTGGTTCTATGATTAGGGATAATTATTTATTAAGTAATAAAAGGACTAAATCAGAGGTTTAACCCATTAACACCTGAATGTCTGTATACTGTCAGATTTTTATCAAAATAAACACTCACGTAGAGAGCAGTAGATACTTATTTTTCAATAATTTTAAAGCGATAACTTGTTAGATTTATAAATAAGAAGTTGAAGGGGCGTGGATCCTGTAATAATTTAAGGGTGCTTTGACTAACCGCTATGATGTGGAAGTGGCATGCTATGGAAGAAATTTAAAAAATAGTACAAATAAAGAAATAAAATATTATAATATGCTAAATCAAATGACAAGTATGTTACATGAATCACTTACTCTGAAAGATTTTTTTCCTACAGTTGTAATTAAAGAGTGCCAAACCATCTGTCACAGCAATCCCTTCAATGTTATTCTTACATGGAAAACGGTTAATCCACGTAGGGTTCCCTTGCTTCGGTTTCCCAAACTCTATCACCTTATACTTACCTTTCTGTAAAACACTGTAAAACCATTAATTAATTTTGTCATAATTACATAAAATGGTAAAATAAAATGCCTCTTTCATTTTCTATTCTTTGGTGAAATGTTTAGTAATTCGCATTTTTCAAAATTAATTTCTAATCCTATAGATTTGGACTTTTCAATTATTGTTTTAAAGTTTTCAAAAACCGATATAATAATGCCACCGATGCAACCATCGTCTAAATACCATACTTAAACTCTGTGTTTATACATTTAATTAAGTCGTTAATTGCTAAACAAAATAGGGGCGGTCCTAGCGGATCTCCTTGTAGTCCCCTTTCTGAATAAATGATATTTTTGTCAAAAGAGAGAAACGAAGAGTGTTCATAGCATTGTCTTATATAGGCGGACAAATTTGGAGTATGTTTATGAATTTTATCAAAAATTGTATATCTATGTATCGAATTAAAAGCGTTTTTAAAGTCTATTTCCAATAATATTTTTTCTTCCAAAAAGTTATTTAAACATATGCGAGCAGCGTGAGCTACAATTTCGCAGCCATTTAGGGTTGCAAAACCGAATTGTACTGGTCTAAATAATTTCCCTAAGTTTTCATTTATGTGTTTACAGCATATTTTAAATGTTAACCTACGGTAGACAGTACCTATTGCAATCGGTGTAATATATATAAAATACTCATATTTAGACCAGGGTAGAAAATTAATGAATTACATCAAATAATTTTAATCACCGTGTATAAGGAATTTTATTAGATAATACGCTTTATTAAAACACCGTGGAGAATAAAAATTCATTCGTTTCATTAAAAATAAGAGATTTAAATTATTTACAAGACGCTTTCTATAAAAAGAAGCAGTATTAAAATGCCCAACGTGTAATTTAATTATTCCAAGTAAAGAAACACATGGAAATCACGTGCAAAATTTATATTAATTAATTCAAGTTTAAGTAACGAGTATTAAACAAGATGTACAAATAATAATTGAATATTTAATTAGGATTCACTAAAAATTAAAGGGTATTATTTTAATTGCAGTTAATTGAACCATTAGTAACATATAATATGCATAAAAGCTTGTAAAACCCCAATAATATTCAAATCGTAGAAGTGTTAGTTAGAAGTAGGACGATTGAACACCTGCGTATTTTTAAAAGTCTCGTTCTGCGTAAATTTTGCAGATAACAAATGGTTACAGAGAATGTTGGAGAAACCGTCGCTTAATATTCACGAGAAATGCTAATAAAGTGGGTTATTTCACAGTCCACGTGGATTGAAAATAACCGATACTAAAGAATATCAATTTGTACCACTCAAAACAGGGTAGATAGAGACAGATAATATGCGCAAGACAGAGACACATATAGTAAAAGGCGTGGGTTGAGAAACGTCACTGGGTTGCGATTGGTTGAAAATAAGAGGCAAACATGAGAGGTAAAAATAACATTTCGGTATAAAAATTAATTAGTTATTCTCAGACGTTGCGTGTCGTGTGTAAAATTTCTGAGATTTAACTGGTGCGAATGCAAATTTAATAAGAACCGCGTGCCAGGCGGTCGAGATGGGAACATAGTATACGAAATTCTAGAAACTGTCCGTTTTGGGGACAAAAGCGACGTATAGGCTAGCGATTATATATACCCGTGTTAATATGCGTTTAGCTCTCTTAGTTTTTCGGTTTCGATTGAATAATTTAAACAGTTTGCTCGTATATTTTGGTGATTATTTAATACTTTAAAACAGTTTGCTCTTTACGTACTACGATGAAAGTAATTTAGTGCACTTAGAAAAGAAGATGCAAGGTAATAAAGTCTAGTATCACTGTACCAATTATTCAAATTTGCAACGACAAATGAATACACAAAAGTAGGCAGTTTTGGCGTATAGCGTGAAAGAAGTATGAATTTCTTTGCTATTTTCGGGGGTGTTAATAAGTAAATGATTCGTAAACGTGACTAGATCCACAAAACAAGATACAGATATACACTGATGAGTTCCGGAAAAGCACTGAAACAACTTTAGATGAATGGTGGTGTAGAAAATTTTTAAAGGCGACCCGTAATCCAAGGACCTAAACATAACCCAGTTGGAATGGTGTGATTAACAGAGGACGATGTACATTGGAGCCACGAGTGCATTAACCTTCAGGTAACTTATGCTTTGTTGTTCGATTTTTGATGTTTTGGTGTGTGTTGAATAACTTTATAATTTATTTACTTAAAATGGACAATAGTGAATTTGTACTAACAACAAATTTTTAATTTTAAGGTGAAATTTTCTTGTTTAAGTAGAAAGGAGTATTTAGTATTTATGGTCTTGATGAAAATTTGGGTATGTCTTTGAGCTCAATTAGACGAACCTGGTTAATTAACGTAAAGGGGTGGGAGATGCTCCCTTTGTACTCAGACTCAGGTCTGCCAATATTGTTAAATTAATTAGTAGGCATCCTTCAAGGACTTTAATTCAGGATGCACAGTAAAATGATAACAAATTTAATCTTGAAATTTTCTGATACTGAAATTTATGCTGAATTTTAATTTTGAAATTTTAATGTATTGTGATTATTGATGTAAATAGAGTTAACGTTGGTGTTTGTGGTAGGAATGTGTTTGTTTTTTTTTATGATTGAGGATGAAAGTTTTAACTAGGTGAGCAGCCGAGGCGGAAAAGAGTAAAGAGGCGATTAACAGAAGAAAGTCAACGGACCAGTTAATTTAAAAGGATTCACAGCATTCTTGACGCCCAATCTGTGGGACTCGATTTGAAAACCTTAGTTTAAGATTAATGGAGAGGCTTTTTGTACATTTCACAGCATTCTTGACGACGCCCAATCTGTGGGGCTCGAATGTTTTGTTTTTTTTGAAAGGGCCAGTTCCTGCAGATATGAGATATGAATTTAAAATAAATTCGAAAATTTAGGCCATAGAAAAGAGTTTTCACCTTAATCCAGAGACTTCAAACCCACAAATAAATTTTGAATTATACATATATATATATATATATATATATATATATATATATATATATATATATGAATTAGTTATGAGAACAGGGTTGACTTAATAGCTAAAAATTATATATAACTGATATTTAGTAAAGTGAGATAAGATGCAATTGGAGGATTAATAATAGTGTACAGTGTATAAGAGTATGGTATAATTAAATTTAAAAATAAAAATAATACTAATTATATCGTCAAATAGGAGTAAAAATATTTTTGATTATGATGTATACTGTCTTTATATTTAATTTTTGTAAACAGTTGTTTATGTGAGAATTTTTTTTCTTTGGGAAAGGTATCTTTATATGCGCATAAAATAAACGCATTAATTGTAATGACACTGTCTGTAGATATATTACATTTTAAAATATTTTTATTAATTTGTGTAGTTATCTTTATAATTTTTTGTATCAGTATTGGTTATAAGTAAAATAATGTTATAACTTAATTATTTATTTCTTAATTTTCTATTTTCAAATACATTTTTTTAAATTTAGAAGGTAGGTATATATATAGAACTCAAGTCTCCAATGTCGGTTTTTTAATTAAGTGTATTAGAATTTTGATAGATGTAGCACTTGTACAGGAATTCATGTTTTAATTTATAATTTTCTATATGTAAAATTTTTGGATTGTTAAAATCAATTTTGTAGTTGGTGGTATTTATGTGTGTTGATAGGGCAGTTGCATTTGGTTTAATGCGTATGACACTTTTGTGTTGTGTTAACCACTACTTGAGGTTTTGTGAACTTTGCCCAATGTATATATTTGGACAATTAATTTGATATATGATGTTCCTTTGATCTAAAGGAATGGTTTTGTCTTTAATTTTAGAAAAACGGTTATTTATGGTTAGATCGGGTTTTTTTGCAAGTTTTATATTAAAATTTTTAAAAATATTATCTAGTTGAGAAGTTAACTTATCAAAATATAGAAATACCTTGTAACTAGGAATTGTATTGATTTTAGTATCGGTAGAATTTTTGTAATTTATTTTAGTAGTGTGGTTAAATATTAGTCTTTTTATTAAACGAGTAGGATAACTGTTATCTTTTAGGATAATATAAAGTTTGTTTAAATTTTTTTGGTATAAAGAAGGATGGCTATGTTTTTTATTCAATTTTTTGTCCTAAAATAAAATTAATTTTCATATTTAATGGGTGATATGAATAATAATTAAGATACCTGTTTAAGTGGTAGGTTTCTGATACCAGTCTAAAATAATTTTGTTAGTTTTATCTCTAATTAATAACGTATCTAAAAATATTTTAAAATGTAGTATATCTACAGACAGTGTCATTACAATTAATGCTTTTAATTTATACATATAAAGATACCTTTCCCAAAGAAAAAATTCTCACATAAACTGTTTACAAAAATTAAATATAAAGACAGTATACATCACAATCAAAAATACTTTTACTCCTTTTTGATGATATAATTAGTATTATTTTTATTTTTAAATTTAATTATACCATACCCTTATACATTGTACATTATTATTAATCGTCCAATTGTATCTTATCTCACTTTACTAAGTATCAGTTATATATAATTTTTAGCTATTAAGTCAACCCTGTTCTCATAACTAATTCATTTGTATTTACTTTTAGTACTATTGATAATGGAAAAATAAATTTCCGAAAGCTTGAGTTTATAAAAAAGAGAACTCTTCAATTCTGCTGACCTAAAACCCAAAACTAATTATATACAATATATATAAGAAAATAAAAGTTTTTCGCATTAAGCTATCTGCAAAAAGCAGTTCTTACATGATAATACACAGTTAATAGATGTATCTGTAAATGCAACTCCTATGGGAATCATAAAAGTTGATTTACCTATACAAATTGAACTTAATATGTGCATAGTTATTGACCAAAACAGATACTTAAATTAGATTCATAAGCAGATAACATCTCTTGACCATGGTTTCAGCATCTTTTGCCTCATCAGAATAGAATAGTTCAACCCTTTACGACCCAATCAAGTAATTACAATAATATATTAGAATTGTTGCAATATGGATAAAACAACTTCTTTACTTACACGATTATTGTTCGTGGAAGTCGCCAGACGTCGATTTATTGATACGTTTGCCATAGGTATTGAGGTTATTTCTATTTATATTATTGTGTATTGCTGGATTGAGTCGTAAGGGGTTAAACTATTCTATTCTGAGGAGGCAAAAAATGCGGAAACCATAGTCAATAGATGTTCTCTCCTTATGAATCCAATTTAAGTATCTGTTTTGGTCAATAGTTATGCAAATATTAAGTTTGATTTGTATAGGTAAATCAACTTTTAAGGTTCTCATAGGAGTTGCATTTACAGATACATCTATTTACTTTGTATTATCATGTAAGAACTGCTTTTTGCAGGTTTCTCAATGCAAAAAACTTTTATTTTCTTTATCGGATAAACACTTTTTGTAAGAAACGAACGTTGCTACGAGATGATATGTTTTTATGAAATCAAGTTATGTTTATAGCATATTCAATCTTAAAAAGGCAGGACGTATTTGCATGGCTATTTTTCAGAATTGTTGTGATATAGATAGAACAACTTCTTTACCTACATGATTATTTTTCGTAGAAGTCACCAGATGTCGATTCATTGATACATTTGCCATAGGTATTGAAGTTATTTCTATTTATATTACTGCTCTGTGTGGTGGCTAAAGCTTAAAAATACACAACTCCGAAAGAATAAAATCAACCAACCAAGAAAAAGAAATGCGAATTTGCAAAATAATTCTCATGCAATGTGACCTTTTCTGTGTTCAGTACCATATGCATAACGTATGTACAAATTTGTTTACTTATTTAACCATAAAATTTTCACCATGAAAGCAATAATTGAAAATTAAAGATCGAAATTACATACTGTTTATAAAATCAAAATATTTTATTAACAAACAACCTGTTCATTTTTCACTATTCATAAAATTTACAAATATTTAAATAAAAATTAAATCAAGACAAATATCGTATGGTCAACACCCATTTAATATACACCTCATTAGATAACCAATCAATTTCAAAATAATGTATGTAGCATAATTTGAAAAATTTGTTTTATAAATCTTACTTTGATAAAATATTTTTTTGCGGGCGAAATTATTTTTTGATGTAAAATGCACACATCGGAACACTGCATATTTTGACTTAGACCAATTGTTTTTGTATTTGTCAGTTTGTGGAACCACTAGGTAACTGCTAGTATTTTAATTTGTTGTTTTGCAGATGATAGATTTGTTATAAAAGAATTACCCAAATCAGAGATACAATTGTTTCTAGAGTCTGCGCATAACTACTTTCTATATATGCAAAGATGCTTTACATCGGGTCATCCAACTCTACTTGGTAAAATAGTAGGAATTTATCAAGTTATATTTAGGAATAGTAGTTCCAATGCAACATTACGTACTAATCTCTTAGTAATGGAAAACTTATTCTATAAGAGAACCGTTACACACAAATTTGACTTGAAGGGATCAATGCGAAATCGGCTTGTTAATTCAGATAACCAGGATGGAGAAATTGTTTTACTGGATGAAAACTTGTTAAAGAGTAAGTATAGTTTTTATTATTTAAATGTGTGATAATATGTTAATATCATGTATTGGGAATACCCAGTAATATTTCTTCTTTTACGAAGTAGTTACATTAAATCAAAATATAGCAGTTGAAGAAAACATGCTTATACTGTTATCACTTGTGCAAAAAAATATAGTTAGAAATTTTTGTATTAAAATTTCTTAATAAATTTTATAGTGTATCAACTTGGAGATTATTAAAATTGTATTTTAACATAAAAACTACAAATTTAAAATTCAATTTTATGCTATTTATAGAGGGCATTATCTATGCCCTATTAATGCAGTAAAGAATGTTATGTGCAAAAATTGCTCTGTAATTTTTGTATAAATGTTATTTATGGTATTACGCGTAAATGTGGTCTAGGTGTTCCCCAGTGATGTTTTATAGGAATAATTTTTACTGTCTTGTGAATTGTATTGAAAACTGTTTCCCACGATTATGGAATGGACACGATATTTTCTGATTTATCAGGAGACGTAATGAATGAATGGTTATGGTTTGCAAGTTGTTGGCAAGTACCACCATGATTTCTTTTTGACATGACTATCTGTAAGGATTAGTGGTGCGAGAGTGCATTACAGATAATGTGGTGAAGTTTTATCAGTTTCCTTACCTGTCCTAATTTAATATTGAATCTTTTGTCTTGTGTTCCTGTTTTGGGAAAGGAAACCAGTATATTTTGCCACAGAGATTTGGATTAAAGTGGGATTCTCACTGCAGATAACTAACAATATTTGATCCAAATCTACGCGGTTCCAGATAAAACATGTATGTAAAATAATACATATTAGCATCTAGTAGACATGCTATAGTTTTATTTTATGTAGTATTTTAGTAAATAGCATACAACGATTAGATTACAATACAAGTATGTTGTATTATAATGTTAATGAAAAACGGAAAGAAACTTGTTGGTAATTTATTTGAAAGTGATCTGACTTTCATTATTGGTTAAGTAATTGATTCTGCAATTTATTACTTAATAACTATGTGTGTTGTTTTTCAATGTTTTGATGTAGGAACGCTAGACACCGAACGCTTTCCAAGACAGGCTCGTTTCTGCATTATAAATTTAAATATGCATTCCAACGCAGCTGAAGTTATGGGAATACATAAGTATTGTCTTGCGTTTTTTTTTGCCAATGACGAATAACAATGGCTAGTGTACTTCCACCAAATCAATCATTTTCTACTTAAGAAAATAACAGTTGCATTTTATTTATAACAGGTATTCGTGATGGCATTGCATAGTCGGGAGACAATAAGCGTATCAATTCACAAAAACTTGCTGCAAATCCACATAAATCATTTTTGCTATTTCTTTTTCTGAAATCACAGGTGAAGCAGCAGAAGGTTGTAAACAAATTTTCAATTAAACTACACATGCTAACTTTTGTGTTGAAGATTCTGCTGACTTTATAGGTTTCAAATTCGATGTAGCTTGAACTGCGCTTACCATTTCCGCATTATCCTCTTCCAACCTAGTTTTCTTTAAGCTAAAAATTTAAAACATTACTTTTTAAAATTCCAAAATAGTACAAATGATTATTCAATAAAGAATCTACTTAGCACGGCAAAATTCTAGTCCAGGAGACAAATATTAAAATCAGTAAGTATTTTCTAAAAGCTCATATTTTGCTGAATGTCTACTACTGGTTCTTTAATGTGAAGCCCCCAGTCAGCATCTGCAGCGTTAGAACAGGTGGCGGCAGCAGCAGACCTCTAAAAGTTGTAGAAAAAACTCGCGTCTTTTAAGTAGTTTTTAAAATCTCAAAATTACACCAAATATAAAACTGTTCGTGGGACAGCACCATCAAACGCGATAAAAGTGGTAAAGCAATATACGCACAATGCAGGTTTACGATTTCAAACATAGGTTTCTCTGCAAAGAAATTTTCCTTATTATCATTACTACACGTTTGAAATTATTCAACGTATTATAAATAACATGAATACAGAGGGGGAAACTAAACTTATGTCAATTAAAACAGTGAGTAAATATTAGTTGGGGAAACGTGAAGAAAAGTACTATTTCATTTGGTCTAAAAGAGAATAATTGCCTATATTTGTTTATAAAGTTGTCATAAGTCAAAACCAATATTTATTCACAGCTTTAATTGATAATTAGTTTTCTCATTTTTATTCATGTTATTTTGGCATGTAAAAAAAATTCTTTGATTTGAAGTTGCAAAACTACATTGTGTAAATGTTGCTTCATCATTTTGATCGCGTTTGACATCTTAGTCCCATCAATTAAGAGTCTGACCAATGGTTTCTTGTATAAAATACTGTAGAAAACGCTTGTGAACTTTTGCAGATTTTAAAAATTGCTTATGGCATCATTCGCATTTTTGTGTCACATCTAAATATTTCTGATGGGCCACATGCTAATGTCACGTTGTCTGACTATCGGTTTTAAATTTTTTTGGGTTAAATGATTCCCATGAATTTTTTGAAATTTTGGAAAATTCTTAACTGTTGAGACCTGCGGCCAAGACCTCTGCAGATGCTGAGTGCGGCCTTCACAATAAGATGCAGGTAGTAGACATTCTACAAAATGTGAGCCTTTAAAAAATACTTATTGGTTTTAATACTCGCCTCCTGAGCTATTCAGTTGACAATAAGTAAATAAAAAAAAGTTTACTAAGAAGAATACTGCTTTTATGACAAAATACTTATCAAATCGCGGTTGTTACATGCCGAAAATCGGCCATGTGAACATTTCTGTTATTAGTTTAAATTTGTAAGTGAATTCGCGCCAATATTTTAAGACTTATGCGTGCATTTCCATCACTTTAGACAGTTGCGTCGGCGCCTGAGAATGCGCAGACGCGGAGTGTGCAAGTAAGTGGTGATTTCCGTCACGTCATGGACTAGTCATCGAAACATCGAACGGTTAAGTTCACCGGTGCCTTTTATCTTGTCTTCTTTTTTGAGATATGTAGGTTCCTTTGTCGTGTTTCTGCCCTGTATCGTTCCTCCTACCTGTATCCTTTGTCGTACCTCTACACAAGAAGGAAGGAAGACAAATTAATTTGACATCAACGGGGGCAAAGGCCTACCCATGCCCACAACACCCAACTGCCGCCAAAATAGCTGCAATGTAGTGAAAAGCTCCACAGTTTACGCGATCGCAATAAACATTTTTTGCATGTGATAATAATTTGAAGTATAAATATGACATTACACCTTATTGCATAACATTATGCACGTATTTATTATGTTACCAACTGTCGTAGTGGCTCTTATACATTACGCGCCGGGACTTTAAAAGTATACCTTTGAATAAACGCGAAGAGTATAACACAGTTGAGGCTTGTTCTTCAATCACTGTCACTATTTTTCTGTAAGTTCTTTCACTGTCTACTACCAAATCATTAGGGTTAATCGAAACACTTGTGCTTTTTCGAGGATCCACTAGAACTTCGGCAATTAATTACTAATCCACACAATTACATTTTGATTTTATTAAGTCAATTTTTTCAAAATAGTCCCATACTTTACGCAAAGGCACGTTTTTAACAGAGCAACAACATCAGATGTTATTTATTCAATGATTCTAGTTAATTTACTGTATTTGACAACAATAATCAAAAGTTCGTACCCCTAACCGACTTTAAAAAGATTAAGTAAAACCTTTTTAAATTAAAAGCATAAAATAAACCATGCTATAACTAAGAGAAAGGAAAGACGATGCACATTGTATGAAGTTTTGTAAGAAAATAACGATACAAAAGAAGGTCTAAGTTTGAACTGTAAACTACCTCTATTTTATTATGCTGCTGGCTTCGGCATATTTGCTTCTGTTGTATACTTCATATCAAACGTAATCGATCTCTTTCTGTTTCTTTTCGAAAGGTTATAAATATTAACAAGTAAAGAAAGTCATTTCATACCTTGGTAGTAATATAATAGATAAGATACACACAAATAATTACAAACTATTAAATTAAGTGACTAATGAAAATAGTAAAACAAATCATTTATAAAATTCGCTATTATACAGGAAAACTGCTTCGATTAATAATGTCTCCATTTATTTATTTGCTGATGTTAGTTTGGTATTATCATTTGATATGCTCCCGCATTTCACATTATTGCACAATCGTTTAATATAACATGATTATGTTGCAAATTGTATCAAATACCAAACACGTTTAAAAGTGATACAATTCTTAATTTATAATATAAATAAAGCAATGTACTCACTTAAAACGCGCCTTGTAGTTAAATTCCAGGGCAATTTCCTTGTTTTTTTGGTGTGGGTTATATCACGCCATTGTTGAGTTCAAATTTAGTCGTCCCTCTTTCGTTCATTTGTAGGTAAGGCAAGAAGGATACAGGTAACGTTACTAGAAGATAAAGATAAAAGGGAACCTACATCCTAAAAAAGAGAAAAGACAGATACACGACACGGGTAGCTGTTCTCGGCTTCGAAGTCTCGTGGCTAATGTCGTCGTGTCACACCGCGCACTTGCCCCGTTCACTCCGTGCCTGCGCATTCTTTTGCGCAAATGCAACTGTCCGGAATGACGGAAATTAACAAGTTTATTTGAAAATATTCGCGGGAATTTATTCACATAATTTATACTTAATCTAAAAGTGATACATTTTTGGCATGTAACACACTTTGCAAGTTATTAAAAAGTTAAACACACACAACAGTAAAGTATAGTGTTTTGCAATGTGTTTGCGAAACAATAACATTACAAATTAAATATATAACATATCTGAATTGGAACGAATAGAAGTTTTATAGTTAAAAATAAGTTTACATTGGTTTAAAAGTTAACATAAAACTAGATTTAAGATTTAATGCAAATAAAAAAATTGTGTTCTACTCTGACCTAAATTTGGAATAACATCTAAATTTGAATCTGTAGTATTTTCATTTGGATACGAATCTAAATCTGAATCTAATTTTGAAGCAAATTCGGATCGGGATCTTTCAGATTTAAATCCAGATCTCAATTCGGTTTCAAAATCGAACTGGATCCAACTAAAAGATGTAGGATCCAGATTTCTGATACAAAACTTTAGGTTCGTGTTTAATTTAATGATATGTTATGATCAATCCTTTTAAATGTAATTGGTAGTTCTTTAATACTCTGAACCATTAATTTTTCATTAGGTTTTTTTTTTGTGGATTTAGTGTTTTATGTTGGATTGTTACGTTTAATTTATTAGAATTAAGTAATGTTTCTTTTCCGACGACCACTTGTGAAAACAACAGATTACACACTACTTATTTATGTAGAAAGTAAAGTATATCACTCTAGAGTGCGAAAGTACATATCACTCTAGTGTTGAAATACTTTTCAACTCTAGAGTGATATGACTGATGTTAGTATGCTAGTTACCTAGGCAACCCAAACGACTACCGGTTTCTACCTTTTTGCATTCATTCGTTTCGTTTTGGCTAATAACAGTTTAAAATGCCCATAGTTAAATCAATACTGACAGTTTCCGTTTTACTTAAAGACGTAATTACTCATATTAGTTTATAATTGAAATGATTTCTTCAATAAAAATTGAGAGTGCATACGCTAAAAGCAAAGGATTCGCGAATTTTATAAAAACAAAGTAGGTGTTCGAATTTTCAACATCAAAACGTCAAATAAATTTTATAGGTGTCTGTCTGTTTTGCATTATTGCGTACACATTTATTGCAAATAAGCATAAAAATAACTATTTCGTAATTGTTTTTAGTGGTGGTCGTCGGAAAAATAGTGTACAGTACTCGCGTGGAAAGTGACATTTCACACTCGTGGAATAGTCGCACTCGGCTGACGCTTCGTGCGACAATACTCTTCCACTCGTGTGAAATGAGTCACTTTCCACGCTAGTAATGTTATATACTATTTTGTTTGTGTTGCATCGAAGTTGGAAAGATGCTACATGTTCCTAGAGAATCAAGCGCTTTTTCGACACATTAACAAAATGCACATGGGATCTTGATAACACCTCCTGTAGTTTCTTCAACAGTTATCTAAATAATCGATTTTAAAAAGTGGTAATTGAGAACTGCTCATCCTGTTTTTCAGAAATAACATCTGGTGTACCTCAGGGCTCAGTCTTAGGCCCCATGCTTTACTTAATTTACGTGTTGGATACGCACAAGGCTATAAAACATGTAAATATCCAATGCTTTGCCGATGATACCCAAATATGTTTTTCATATGATCCAGAATTTGTTCATAATGCTTCGAATCGTATCAAAAATGACCTTTAGTGTCTTGTCACATATTCCTCTGATCACAACTTAAAATTAAATATTGGAAAGTGCAACGTCATAAATTTCTCTCCAAACTTTAGTAAGGAATCATCAATCAATATGGAGAATATAGTTCAAGAGCAGCCATTAAAGAATTTGAAGAGCTCAAAAGGTCTAGGCATAATTTTTGACTGCAAACTCCATTTTGAGGAGCATGTCTCGCTACTGATTAAAAAAATCTTACCTCGTTCTTAGACAACTATAAAAATAGGCATATTTTCAACTTTGCACTAAAAAGGATATTTTGTGAAACATTAGTTTTATCTGTTTTAAACTATGGCCTTATTATATATTATCCATATTTGCTCCAGGCCACAACAAAATCGTTTACAAAAAGTGCAGAACAATTGCAGATTTATCTATGGACTTCGCAAATTTGACAGAGCGTCTGCAAAGATAAATGAGCTTGGTTGGTTGACAATAGATAACTTGTTTAAATATTACATAAGTGCTGTAGTCTTTAGAACTTTGTCTTCTTCTTTGCCAGCTTATCTTTAAAAAAAAGTTAGTATTAGAGGTGACATGCATGAACGAAATATTCGACATGCCCATACAAACAATGTCTAAATTTGGTCGCGCTGTGTTTCAAAGATGTTTTTCGTATAACGCTGTGAATATATATATATATATATGATATACTGGCAGATCTAAAAGTACATACGCTAAGATATTTTAAAAAACACTACAAATCCATACTATTGCATGAACAAATTGAACGTATACAACTTGGTCAGTAGCTTTACCATGTAGTTAACTATTTCTGAAATAGTCATAATGTAATTGTTGTAGACTAACTACAAGTCACTTGGTGTGTTTACTTATCCACAATTTCTTTATTGTAAATAATTAGTTCAAATCTGTAAATATTGTAATTAGTTGAGGTTAAGTTTGAATAGCGTTAACTAGACTTCGGCTCATGTCCTTCTTAACATTGTGTTATAAATTACGATGCAAATAAAGGCAATATAATAATATAAAACAAGCATGAGATGCACTGGTTCAAAGCTTATGAATAAAATTTTGGACAATATTGAAAACTAGCTTGTATGATGAGACTATTGTTACAATATTTCTGCCTTGTTCAATCTTGTTGACAGAAGAAATAATATGTTAAATGTTGTATAAATATATATTTAAAAATAATTTATTTTGTATTTGTTTCAGTGACATGCGAAACTCCTTTGTATATTCTTCCGCATTCTAAAACGGTCCTTACAGCAGCCATTCATAATGATACAGAATTTTTATCAGAACAGTCCGTTATGGATTACTCTCTGTTAGTTGGATTAGATTCGGGAAATAAAGAACTTGTGCTAGGAATAATAGGTTAGCGACAGCTAAATGTTTGTGCTTTAATTATTTCTCTTTTTAGATTACATCAGAACATTTACTTGGGATAAAAAATTGGAAACAATGGTAAAGAAATCTGGTTTACTGGGTGGTCAAGGAAAACTACCTACAATTATATCACCAAAAGAATATAGAAAGCGATTTATTGAAGCAATGCATCGGTATTTTCTAGTCGTTCCTGATCATTGGGCTGGGTTGGGACGTGGTTTAGAATGTTAATGAATAGTTTAAATAAATCACAACTTAGTTAATTATTTATATTAATAAAAGTTTATAAAAAATATAAATAAATATTTATAATTTGTCTTTGTATGACAATACTATGAAGTTGTTCATGAAACCTTTGAATTGTGATTACTGAAAAATAGAGTAGCAATATCTTCCTTTAAGTTTGCTATTTCATTTAAAAGACCCCTATTGTTGTTTTCTAACTTTTGTATAGTTTCTTGATATGTTTTTTCATTTTCTTTATATTTTAATATGTGTTTGTGAATATTGTCCATCCTAGATGTGTTGCCTAAAAGTAAGATTTATAAAGTATTTTTTAAGACATTTCCCAAGTTTTGTATACATGGCACGTCTCCTAAATATAGATTTTGTGCTCCCTTAGTGTACATGTTGTTTTTATAAAAATGTTGTAATTGTTTTTTAGTACGTTCACTTTCTACATTGTAATTTTCACACTCCATTTTAGCTAGTACCAATTGTTTTGTTAATTTATTACATTGTAGTTTTTCTTCAGTTTGCCGTTTTACTAAAGCTTCAATTTTCTTCTGGAATTTTATTTACAATACGTTAAATAGGTACAAAAATATCTACTAACTCACCTTTAATATTAGGTTTTCATTTTTAACATTTGCATGATCAATTTTTGTGTTTTTCAATTTATCATTTAAGTGACGGTGAACAGTAATGAGTTGAAACGTATTAAGTAGTAATTGCATATTGTCCTGCGATTGGCTTTGTTGTTCACCTATTCCCAAATATGTAAATTCCTGTAAAATCGGTGTTAAAACATCTTAAAAAAATAGTAAAAATTTATCATGCATGCATTAAACACAACCAATTATGATTAACCAGTATTTAAAATTATTAAAGTAGTATCTATCGCTAATGCAACATGTACCTATTTTATAAAATAGCATACATGATAACAAAAAAAAATATTTTCAAAATAATCGTACAATTTTCATCTGTACATTGTAGACACGAATTGAAAGCATTAGAATATAATAACCCTTCGTATCACCGTGACCAATGTTGCCAGTGAATTTTTTTTTAAAATAATGTGTAGGGGTTTCTCAATGATTAATAGTTTGTCTAAATCTTTTTCCAGCTGATGTTAAAATTTATGAATCATTTTCATAGAATACCATCGCAATGTCTTGCATGCAAGTAAATGTCTTTGTGTTGAGACTTCCTAAACATGTTTTTATGCTACTGTTGAGAGATAGATGTGGACTACAACATTCTTTCTGCATATTTAAAAATGTAGTCGGTGGTTTCACATATTAAAACTTTAATTTCATGCCTTTAAATAGTTTGTGTTCGACATAAAAGTGAACCGTTTTAATTTCTTTAAATATATAGCTTGGAAAAGTCTTCACGTAACCTTTAGTTTTACTAAATCGTGACCAGTTCTTATTTCATAACGACTCGCCAAATTCCAACTGATATTCATCCTCAGCATGCGTTAGTGTTGACCCTTGTAATTACACTATCTCAACATTATCCCTTATTAATAGAAAACCAACAGTCGCATTCAAGAAGTAAATTAATATTAATAAAGCACTATGTACCAGTACCGAAGTGCTATTACCATTCACAAAACGTGCAAGTTTTATAATAATAACTGACTAATTTGTAGACAATGGCATGTGGACTATCTCGACAAACTTGTCTGTTTAATTACTATGTAAAACATATTGGCGGAAATCACACAAAACGGGTATGTTTCAAAATTAAGCATTTGATCAGATAAAGAATTTTATTACTCGAGCAGAGCGAACATTAAATCTTAAGGTAGTAATGATTCGCTCTAACAATTGTATGTAGTTTTTTGCTCACAAAAGCTAGAGGAATATTTCCAAAGTGTGGGAATCAATAATCAAGTAACGGGTGCATATTCATCGCAACAAAACGGTGTAGCAGAAAAAATTAATTATGAAATGGGGGATACAGTTAGAACATTGCTTATTTGTTTAACTTGCATGCAAAATTTTGTGGTGAAACTAGTATTATATACATACTAAAAATCGTATACGACATGCCACTAATTTAGATATGAATTATGCACAGGAAGAAAAGCCAATATTTCTTATTTTAAAATTTTTGGATCACTTGCTTTTATTCATATTCCCAAACTTGAATCCAAACCAAGGAAGCGTATATTAATAGGTTATGTCATATTTACTCGTGGTTATAGTTTTCCATCCAGTATGCAATAAGGTGATAGAACTTAAACATGTTAAGGTGGACGAATCCATAATGGAATTTAGTAAATCATGTAAGATTATTATTCCAACTCTTGAAATCAGATGATGTAAATGATATTAACACAAATTCACCTAATCCAATTACCAAAAAGAATGATAATGTGGAGAAATATAGTGATGCAACTAATCATGATGCAAATGATTCGTTAACATGGATTTGCAAGAAGTCCCGAGAAAAGACGGAATACTGGTATGACGAAGAAAAGTGCCATCCTAAGAATGATGTGAAAAATTTTGTGAACATAGCTCTGAAGATTTTGCTTTTTCTGATATTTTTAAAAAAGGGGTAACGAAAATTATGAAGTGTAACCAATGTTAGTTGATTGTTCCAATAAAATTGGATAACATCTTGTCTGCGTCGTTTTTCCCGACTTTATCAACGACACAAACAAGATGTTATCCAATTTTATTGGTGTTTTATTTTTGGATGCTTTCCTTACTGCACGATTGTCGCCGCTCTGATAGAAAGACACAATCGAACACCGACGCGTCATGCACACATGCATCTCAGTTCTAGTTGCTCAATATTGTAGTTTAGGTAAATTAGTAAGAATATTTAATATTGGTAAGATATTTTGCAGTCATCTTAGCCGCTTTAGAAGTGTGAAAAACCAAGCTGATAATATAACAAAACTTCTATGAATTTTTTATTTTAGTAATGTCAGAAACAGATTGTTATTATTATATGACAGATGCGCACACTAGAATTAAAGTCTATTAGAGAGATCGCATAGACAGTCTTAGCAGTAACATTAAGTGTTTACATTTTACTGAAGCCATAACAATTGGAACAATCAATTATTAAATATTCTTTATTGATGTGATATTAGTTTTATAAGTAAAATGTCCTATATCTAATGTAATAGTTTGATGGATTATATATTTTTAAGTTGACATGGCACCGAAAATGGCTAACGCTGAATGCGCTCTGCTGTAATTTTTATAAAGATTTTGTAAATATTGTATTATTTTACACGAGAATACTCTCTTTGGAATTTTAATTGAAAAGTTCGTGTACACAGTCAAGAATTAACTCTTCACAATTCAAAATTGGCTTATCGAACAAGTACCTGAAAAAATAATACGCTGCAATTGCTACATTTACTCCAGGTTCGGTCGTGACTTTATAGTGTGCCTGTACGCACCAACAAATACATAGTGGACAAGGGTAAATTCAGTATCTCCCAGTTGCTTCGCTACTGCGTTCCTACTGTGGGATCTATGTGATAAACCTATAAGTACATGCACCAATTCATCACCAACAGGTACTTGTTAAATAAGGGCAAGCGAAAGTAACCTCAATAAGAATAAAATAATTATATTAAAAATTTTCTCTGAATTATAACTTGTAACACATGAACGTATGTACATTAGTAGTCTGTTAAAACATATGAGAAACTCTCAAATTTAAACTTGAACTGGCAACTACTGTTATACCTTGAAGCAATTGCTTTAAAGTTTACAGGTAAACTTTGAATAAGTTTCAAAAACTATTTTACCGTCAAATAAAATTATGCATTTTATAATATTAAAATCTACTGTATATCCCAACATAAATTATATTCGAACACATGATCGACTACGTAAAATAATGTCTCATTACTAATAATAATGGCACCAACACTGATTAAATTACACTTATTACTTAAATACTTATCGTTACATGAACAGCAGCATCCATCTGCCAAATACATCAACAGGACTCGAACCACATTCCCGCTGGAAATCAATCGTACTGGATTCCCAACGTGGATGAAGCCATAGCAGACAAAACATAGCCAAAAAACCATACAACATTTGTACCCAAACCAAAAATCTAAAGTAAGAGGAAAAATAACCCTCATGTAAGAACACTACAGCTAAAAATAATATTTGTTTAACTTCCATGATAGATCAGGATTAATACAAAATAATACACAGGTAGAAGATCAACTTGTAACCACATGTGCTGACTAGACTATCTATTTGCAATACTAATAAATCGAGCTTTACTGTATGCCAAAAATTCTCTCATGCAGTATAATTTTGCAATAACTTCATGTGAATTGAATAAATCCCAATAATGGATGGTTTGTACAAAACCAGATAAATTCCAATTCAACATGCAACTAACTATCACTGTATCATGGCAGAACGACCAGTGATATCTAACAACACATTTTACAGATAACCCAATACAAATAACAAAATTCTTAGGTAACAATTACAAACACATTACCAACAATCTAGTATCAACAAAGTAATCCAGGACAGCATTCTGTACACAATATGATTAAATTCATTATATCCTAGTATATACAAACAAACAATCCAAATTATAAAGTCATATTTACAAATACACAAGTAGGGAATAATACAAGACTGAAACTTATCAATTTAAAAGGAAAATACAATAATGAAAATCAACTTAATATCAGAACTACTGAATACATATCAGTACCATTGACTTTCCTTTAAATAATGATAGGACATATCTATATCACCAACATTCAACCAATAGCAGATAATAATAACATGTATTCCAAAATAATTTGAAATATCAAATGATTATTTAAATCTTGAATATTCATAACTTGAACAAAAGTGACTTTAAGCTTGATTAATATTAATTAACAGAGCAAAATCAATACTTTATATTATCGGCATGCTTAAACAATTAGGAATTACACTTACAATTTAGCAAGAATTGTAACTGTAACACAATATGCCTAAAACACAATTTTTAAATAAAATGTAAGTGAAATTAAAACCACGTCTCACTCTCCAAAATTGTTTTTTTACAGGAATATCGATGAAATCTGCAATTATTTGTGTTGATCTGTTATTTTAGACATTCTAGAAGGTGTTTGCCACCGAGCAGGCATCTCTACTGCAGTGCATAATGTATAATGCAACTTTAAATTTTTACATAATGCTTGAATGTGTAATCTTTGCCATCACACTACTTTCATCATCATCATCAGATCTTCAGTCCTGGAACTGGTTAGACGCGCACTCTCATTGTTTCCTAGTCTGAACTAAACTACACATTTCCCTGAAATTTGCACAGTCTGCATTTATCACTATCTGCATGCAATACTCTGATATAGGTCTACCTCTACCTCCGTTTTCCTATCTCTGCTTCTAATATTTCCCGTACAATTCCCCAAAAATGCCTTAGAACATATCCTGCATCTATTTCTCCTATTTTGTTTTATTTTCTACAGATATTTTTACTCTTCTACTATTTCTATAACCTATTTGTTATTAACTTTGTCTGTCCATGCTATCATCCTCATACATCTTAAGCACAACATTCCAGAAAGCTTCAATATCTTTCTGTCTACTTTTCCTACTGCCCCTTTTTTGATAGACGTACTGTGCTGTACTCCACATATATGCTTTGAACAATTTCCTTCTTGTTTCTATGTTTGTTGTCTTTGAAAATAGTCGATGTTCTTTCTTGTTAGGTACAGCTCGGTCATCTACTATTGTTTTACAATTATATAACCCATTTCTCCGATATTCAGTGGTATGTGAAGGGGGCGGCTCAGTAACTTGGTGGTATGTATGTGACAACTACGCTCAAGGTCCCGGGTTCGAATCCCGAAACGGTCCCTTGAAAAAATGTTAGGCGAGCCTTTTTCACAAAAATACACCATCGTTCGGATGAGAGGTAAAATGGAGGTCGCATGTGTGATTGTTGTCACGCACGTTAAAGATTCCTACCTTGCTTGGAACAGCAAGGGTTCGGCAAAATTCAAATTTCTTCAGGTAAAAAAAAATCGCTTCCTGGCCAATGTAATACCTTCGGGTGAAGCATTGGAAAATCAGATGCAAGGTATGTGAAGGGGTCCCGGGTTCGAATTCCGACATGGTCCGCTTGAAAAATTTTAGGCGAGCATTTTTCACAAAAATACACCCTCGTTCGGATGAGAGGTAAAATGGAGGTCCTGTGTGTGAGTGTTGTCATGCATGTTAAAGACCCCTATCTTGCTTAGAACAGCAAACGTTCGGCAAAATTTCAAATTTTCCAGGTAAAAAAAAAACTTGGCCAATGTAGTACCTTTGCGTGGAGCATTGGAAAATCACATGTAAGGTATGTGAAAAAGGGTAAGTAGCCTGCTTCTGCCAAGTTTCCCCAGCACTTGAGCATTTGTCGTATTAATTAGTTTTTCCAATATATCATTTCCCACAAACAACATTCATCATCATTAGGTCTTCAGTCCTAGAACTGGTTAGACGCGTACCATCATTGTTCCCTATTCTGAACTAACCTACAGATTTCCCTGAAATACGCACAGTTTGCATCTATAACTGTCTGATCTAGGTCTACATCTACCTCTTTTTTCCTATCTCTGCTTGTAATATATCACATACTATTCCCCAAAATGCCTTAGAACGTATTCCGCCCTACTATTTCTCTTTTCCCCAGATATCCTTGTTCCCCTACTATTTCTGTAACTTATTTATTATTATCTTTGTCTGTCCATGCTATCGTCCTCATACATCTGAAGCACATCATTTCAAAAGGCTGCCTCATAGGCGATGTTCTTTCTTGTTAGATGCAGTTCGATCACTTTCTATTGTTTTACAGTTATATGCCCTATTTCTCCGACCTTCAATGGTTGTGAAGGGAGGTAAGCAGTCTGTGGCTGCAAAGTTCCCCCAACACTTAACCATTTGGCGATTTAATATATTTTCCAATTTATCTTTTCGCACAGTCAACATTAGTTGCAGGTATTTCGCAGCCATTAGGTTTTCCGTCTCAAAACTGGTTGTACACGTACCTGCACTTATTTATATTTTGAGCTAGCCTACATAGTTCCCTGAAATTCTCACACAGCATGTGTATTCAGGTTAATCTTCTTTGGGAATTACACCACTCATAGTTTTTAAAATCAACTTTATTTACGTTTCGATCCATGACCTAGGATCGTTGTCAAAATAATAATAAAAACTTCAAGTTTGACATTTATGACATAAATTGAAGGTGACTTTGATTTATTGATGTTTGAAATATTTGGTTTGAGTATACTAAGCAAAAATTTTTAAAGTTTAACAGAATGATTACCTTCAATTTGTGTTGCGACCTGGGATCGGCTTTCTTTAGGTAGCCAATACGCTTAACATGAAATCAGCTGATTAATTTTTATTGGTGAATTTCATATAAATTCAATAACTTGGAATTGGAAAACATTTTTTAACATGTTTCTATTTATACAATTAAGAGGATGGTTATTAAAGAAGTGTGCGATTGCATTATTGAAAGGCTTAAGTAGTCTTTTTTTTATAATTATTTTGAGGGGGAAAATTCATTATGATTTAAGTTACCTCTTTGGTAGATTAGTTCTGAGGCGACTCTATGGCGGGTTTACACTTGTCAGATACCAATGTTGTTCTATGAAGATTGTATATGGATCTGAGGCGACCCTATGGCGGGTTTACACTTGTCAGATACCATGTAACGTGCATTTTTAATAGATTAACCTTTTTACACTTTTTCCCAATTCGTAAGACATTTCTGTAACTACTATTTCTATATTTATTAACATCCTTAGGGGAATGCGTGTATTAATTTTAAAAATAGATTAATTGAAGATTGATCTTCATTAATGAATAAATTGCAGGGAGCGAAGTTTAAATTGGATTGTTTGTAAAGTACTTTCCGACTTATCGAGATTTATAACAGCTTGTAGTTAATTATTAGATAATGTGATTATCGGAGTCGAGTTTATATAAACAGACGAGCAGTTGTAGTTTTGTATTTGGTTCCTATGCATTAATTACGTTGAAAAATACTGTTTCTTTCTTTGCTTTTGACAATAGTGAGAATTAATGCGGGACTGTTTCTTTTTGCCTTCATGAACAAGCACGATGCGATTTTAGTTGTATATTACCTGTAGGCGGTGTAGTTCTAATTACATTGAAGAAAAGATGCTTGTATAGGCGACCGCACGTGTTTGGTTTTACGGAACATTTGACTTAGTGATTACACGTTGCTTTACTAATTGTGTTTTTTTTTGTTGCTTTTTTCTTTTGATATTTAAACTGTGTGTGCGATCTAGTTTCGCGGTCCTTTTGTTTTTTTCAAAGTAGTGCATACTTTGGATTATTTAAATACAGTTGATGCTGTAGGTTCTGAATTTTCTAACCACAAAGAATCTAAAATAGATCATTGTTTGCGCCAATTTCGTTATTCTATAACGCAAAGTTAGAATTTTCTCTTGTTACCAGTATCCCGGTAACAAATATAACACCTCACGTTACTGTTAGTTCAATGCATTACATAGTGGCTTGAAAGCCCGTGATTCTAACTTTTTATTACCATGTTTTACGATTTGTGTTACAAAATATTTCTAAATTATTGTCTCAGGAAATAGAATTACCAAGAAATTTATCAATGCTACATAGTTACATCAGCATGATAAGGTCTGCTGCTAACACCAGTGATTAGTGTAAAGTGTAAGAAATTCCATCAACACCCTCACAGGCAAGGGTGAAGTGCTTCGTTAGTGCAGGACATCGTGAATCCCACACTTCAATTGTAAAGAAGCGTTACTGAAGGACCTTTTGTAAGTTGAACTATTTCATACTTGTTATTACTTTAAATATCTATCCGTTGCTTTGCCATATCTTTGTCGTTCTGATACCTTTTACAATAGACTTGCATGCTATTTTAAAACATAAAAAAAAAGAAAGAAAGAACAATCAATACTACTGAATTACTCATACCAATTGTGTCATCTATTTATCTTTTGTTAACATTTTATCTGATTTATGTTTAATTGGTGTGTGAGGAAACGTTTCTGCTACTCCCCAATATTACCTCACTTTGTACTAAAAATTTTTATATTGCTTTTACCGTTGTTATATTATAGAGATTATCCAAACAGTTCTTTTTTTTTACATTCTACAAGGTACTGAATAATTTTAGACTTATCATTGCTGCTATGCTTATTCTTTTTTTTTCAGGTTTGCTTAACTATTTTTCTTGCAGGTATTATAACTAACTCCTTACAGCCGCTTACATTGTATGTTGGTCTGCTTTCTACAACCCCCCCTAATCTCCGATTGAGCCCGGTCATCTCTTTGATTTTCTTTGTGTTACGCACGGCTGTGAGCCGGCGTGGCATAACTTTGGCGCCCGAACAGGGACTGCCACGAATTAACGTAACAACCAATACTGTTCAACGGAGATTGTATATGGTTTTGAGGTAACCTTATTGTGGATTTATACTTGTCAGATACCAATGCTGTTTTACAAGGATTGTTAATATGCTTATTTTTATGTAATTAGTTATTTTATGTATAAATAGAAATCATGTATGTAGGCTGTATTTCATGTTAATATTGCAAGGAAAACCCAGGAAAAACTTGCAATGCTACCTAAATATTGCGGGCATTTGATTTTCATTTGTTATTTCTTTTGTTATTTCTTTTAGTAATGGAATCCATTGTTTACTGAAAGTCACGGATTCGTTTGCAACTCAGTTATTTTTATGTAGGGTTATATAAGCAGCTACTTTGATTTTGCGTTTTGGTGGTTTTCTTCTTTTCTTCTTTTCAGGAGTATGTGTATTCAGCTCGTTCCTTTCTATTGTTTTCTAATTTTACAACATATTTTACCGAGATTCAGTGAAGGAGGTTAAGCAACCTGTGGCTACCAAGATCCCCAACACTTAGACATTTGCGAAATAATGGTTTTCCAGTAAATCCTTTCACACACTTAACATTATTCGAGAATATTGCCCAACCAATTCTTGTAGTTACTTATAATAATCATCATGTTTAAGCACAGTTATCTTTTCGTCATTAGTTTGTCCATCTTGGGATTGGTTGGATGCGTACCTCCATTGATTTCTATTCTGGGCTAGCCTACACATCTCCTGAAACCTCTACAGCCTACATCTTTTACTATCTGTGTGCAGTAGTCTAATCTAGGTCTGCCCTTCTCTTTTCCTATCTCTGCTTCTAATATATTCCGCACTATTCCCTCATGCCGTAGTATGTGGCCTATCATTCTATCTTTCCTATTTTTTACCGTTTTCCACATATTTCTTTCTTCACCCACCATTTTTAGTACCTCTTCGTTCTTAACTTTGTCTGTCCATGATATCTTCATCATACGCCTGTAACACCACATTTCAAAGGCTTCTACCTTTTTCTTGTTCGCTTCTCCTACTGTACAGGCTTCACAGCCGTACAGTGCTGTGCTCCACACATATGTTTTAAGCAATCTTTTCCTTGTTTCTATGTTTGTGGTCTTTGAGCACAGTAGTTGCTTTTTCTTGTTAAATGTAGCACGACCTTGTGCTAATTTTTGTTTTATATCTTTTGTGCTTTTCCCATCTTGCGTTATTTGGCTTCCTAGGTAGCAGAAATCCTTAACCTCTTGTAAGTTCGTATTAAATACTTGTATTCTTGTTTTTGATTTATTTTCCCACCTTTGCAAACTAGAACTTTAGTTTTAGTTTTGTTAATTTTCATACCGTATCTCTCTGTTAGAACCGTTTCCATTTCATTAAGAGCAGCTTCTAACTCTTCCTTGCTAGACGCTAATACCGCTATATCATCTGCAAATCTAAGCATATCAATTTTTTGTCCCTGCATAGTAATTCCAAATGTCTTCCTGCATTTGACAGTATTCATTGCCTCTTCTATGTACAAGTTGAAAATCAATGGGGATAGGGCACATCCCTGTTTCACCCCTTTCCTAATGTTTACTTCTCTACGTTCCTGCTCTAATTCTATTACTGCTGTTTGCTCTTTGTATAAGCTATGTACTATTTGTCTATCCCTATAACTCATTCCAATCTTTTTGAGTATTTCAAACATTTTTTTCCAATTTACATTGTCGAATGCTTTTTCCAGATCTACAAACCCTATATACATGCTTTCCCCTTTTTCTATTGTTTTCTCCATTATCACTCTCAGAGCTAAAATAGCCTCCCGTGTTCCCCTGTTTCGCCTAAACCCAAATTGGTCTTCTCCTAGTATTTCTTCAGCTCGTTTTTCCATTTGTCTTTGCACAATTCTAGTTAATATTTTTGACACGTGTGCTGTCAAACTTATTGTTCGAAAATTTTCACATCTATCCGTGCCTTTCTTTTTTGGTACAGTTACTATGATGCTACTTTTGAAATCTTTGGGTATCTCGCCTGTCTCATACATATAGCTTACAAGTTGGAAGAGACGTTCTGTTACTGCTTGTCCAGCGGCTTTTAGAGTTTCTGCTTGCACCTTATCTGTACCCGGCGCCTTACCATTTTTCAGACTCTTTAATGCTAATTCAAACTCGTCTCGAAGTATAGGGTATCCCAAGTCTTCATTTTCAATGTCTGATTCCTGTTCTAATGCAGTTAGCTCCTCTCCTGCATATAAATACCCTATATATTCTTGCCATCTACTCACTTTCTCTACGTTTTCTATAATGACGTTTCCTTGTGCGTCCCTTATATTTTTGCTAAACGGTTTTATATCCCTAAAATTCATTCTAATTAATTTGTATGCTTCGTCTGTCTTTCCTATTTCCATCTTAGTTTGTACTTCTTTGCACTTTTCATCAATTCATTGTTCTTTAGCTTTCCTGCATTTTCGAATAATTTCCCATTTTATGGCTTTGTATCTCTGTTTTCCTGTTTCGTCTGATTTATTTTTGTATTTTCGTCTTTCTTCTATTAAATTCACGATATCCTTTGTTATCCATGGTTTCTTATTTTCTTTTTGTGTATACCCCAAAATATCTCTGGCCGCCATGTCTAGGCTGGATTTAATGTTATTCCATTCTGTTTCTATTTCCTTAGTTTCCGATATTTTCCCGATATTATTCAGCAATTCATTTGACTTTTTTTCGAATCTTACTTGAATATCTTTATCTTTTAGTTTCTCTAAGTCCAAGTGCCTTTTTCCGTTCCTTTTTTTCAGATTTTTAAATTTAAGTGCGGCTTTCATAATTACGATGTTGTGGTCAGTATCTATATCTGCTTCTGGGTAGCTTCTACAGTCTTTTACTTGATTCCTAAACCGTTGTCTAACAAGAATGTAATCTATTTGATATCTTCCTATATCTCCTGGCATCTTCCACATATATCGTCTTCTAGCATGATGTTGAAATAATGTGTTTGTGATGATTAAATTGTTCTTGTCGCAAAATTCTACCAGCCTATTTCCCCTGTCGTTTCTCGTGCCTAAACCAAATAAACCTACTAGCGCTCCTTCCCTACCCTCACCTACCACAGCATTAAAATCCCCCGTAATTATTAAATTTTCATGTCCTTTTACGTATCTTAATATGTCTTCGATATCTTTGTAGATGGCTTCTACCTCTTCGTCACTGTAGCTAGAGGTCGGCATGTATACTTGTATTATTACTGTGTTTACCGGTTTAGATTCTAATCTAACCATGAGTACTCTTTCGTTCTTTTGTAAGTAATTTTCTACACAGTATCCTATCTTTTCCGCATAACTATCCCCACATCCAAATTTCCGTCCTCTGCTCCTGTATGAATTACCCTGAAGTCTCCACTCCAAAATCCCCGCCTCTGGCCACCGAACTTCACTGATCCCTACTATGTCTAGTGATAACCTATTCATTTCGATTTTAGGTTCTCTAGCTTACCTACTTGTTTCATACTTCTAACATTCCACGCTCCGACTTGCTGAATGTTCCTGACTCTTATTTTTAACTTTCCGATCGCATCCTCCAAGTAGTCCCTCCCGGAGATCCGAATGGGGACTATTTTAACTCCGGAATCTTTTACCCCAGAGAATGCCATCATGTTTGTAACAATTTAAGTACGCTGTGTACTTGGGAGATAATGTGGTGGTTTCCCGTTGCCTTCCACATCGCGGTAGTGTGTCTTAGACTGCCATACCGACCCCTATGGTCTATGCCAATCTAAGTACCGAAAGAGCCGCTGCCCTCTTTCGGGGACCTGTCTTAGTCTGGTTCCTCACTAACGACCCTACTACTTTGGTTGGACCTGTAGTTTGGTTCTTTAGCTCATTAGAACACGCAAGCCATTTCACCTGTTCTAATAATTTAGAACTTCGGCAAGGTGCAGGTCCATTCGAAATGGACAAACAACATTAGTAGAAAATATTTCACAACCAACTCCTGTAGTTGTTTATAATAATCATCAGATAGAAGTGCAATTATTTTTTCGTTATTAGGTTTTCTGTCTTAAAACTGGTTGGACGCGTTCCTCCACTTATTTATGTTCTGAGCTAGCCTACACAGTTCCCTGAAATTTCCACAACAGCCTATATACAGCTCGGTTTCTCTTCTATTGTTTTCTAATTATAGGCCCTATTTCACCGAGGTTCAGTGGCATGTGGAAGGGGTTAAGCAGCCTGTGGCTGCCAAGAATCCCTCAACACTTAGACATTTGCCGAATTAATAGTTTTCCAGTAATCCTTTCGCACAATTAACATTAGTTGAGAATATTGTAAGACAAATACCTGTAATTGTTTATAATAATCAACATGTTTAAGTACAGTTATTTTTTTATCATTAGTGTTTCCATTTTGGGATTGGTTCAATGCATACCTCCATTTATTTTTATTCTGAGTGGCCTATACATTTCCTGAAATTCGCACATCCTACATCTTTCCTATCTATGTGCAATAGTCAAACCTAGGTCTACCTCTAACTCGCTTTTTCTTATCCTGCTTCTAATATATCCCGCACTATTCCCTCATGTCTTCGTATGTGGCCTATCATCCTATCTCTCCTTTTTTTACTGTTTTCCACATATTTCTGTCTTCCCCTACCATTTCTAGTACCTCTTTGTTCTTAACTTTGTCTGTCCATGATATCTTCATCATGTCTGTAGCACCACATTTCAACGACTTCTTACCTTTTTCTTGTCAGCTTCTCCTACTGTCCAGGTTTCACATCAGTACAGTGCTGTGCTCCACACATATGTTTTAAGCAATCTTATACTTGTTTCTATGTTTGTTGTCTTTGAATACAGTAGTTGCTTTTTCCCGTATTTGTTTTATATCTTTTGTGCTCTTCCCATCTAGTGTTATTTGGCTTCCTAGATAGCAGAAATCCTTAACCTCTTGTAAGTTCTCGTTACCTATTTGTATTCTAGTTTTTTAATTTATTTTCCTCTACTTTGCATACTAGTACTTTAGTTTTATTTTTGTTAATTTTCATACCGTATCTCTCTGTTAGAACCGTTTCTATTTCATTAAGAGCAGTTTCTAACTTTTCCTTGCTAGATGCTAATACCGCTATATCAACTGTAAATCTAAGCATATCAATCTTTTGTACCTGCACAGCAATTCCAAATGTCTTCCAGCATTTGACAGTGTTCATTGCCCCTTCCATGTACAAGTTAAAAATTAATGGAAATAAGGCACATCCCTGTCTCACCCCTTTCCTAATATTTACTTCTCTACGTTTCTGCTCTAATTCTATTACCGCTATTTGCTCTTTGGATAAGCTACTCTAACATTCTCAAATTTACCGCCATACACAAAACTAGTAATTCGCTAATAATTTAAAAGAGTTTGCAATTTATACTGCAATTGTTCTAAATGCATACAAAAATGAGTAAAACTAAAATTACCAAAAACATAAGTATGTATTTATATAATTTATAAATAGTGTTCTTTAAAAAATATGTTTATGTTCAAATAGGTTTTCAATATCATTTTTGTTCAGAATCCACGTGTTCAGTAAACCAATATGCCAAGCATATGCAACCATGATTGTTGTAGCACAGAACAGTGCAATAATTACTGTTCCAATATCGACGCCTTCTTCCTCCGATGTACTGTAAGAGGGTTGTTTAACATATTTGTAAGTTTTTTTAATATCAGGAAAGTAACGTCTTGTTATGTTATTTACATATGCTACCAGGATAGGATGTTCTTTAATCATATTTTGTAAATAGCGCTCTGCCAATGGCAAATTTAAACAAACTGCCAGGTAGCTATAAATAAGTGTGTCTATTGTGCTGACATTCTTGCCCAATAAGAAACGATCTTTGCGTTTAGTTAGGATTTTTGCTGTAACATTAAGACAGCACTGAGCATCATAATACAGTTTTAAAGATATTTGTTCAGGATTGTGGTTACCAACCATCCGTTTAAATCGATCTTGAGCTTGTTTGTGCATGCAATGCATGTAAAAATAACCAAGAGGAAAGGTTATCGCTTTCGTATACCAGGCCTTTATTGTATGTTCATAATTTACCGGATTTATCCAACAATCATAAAAGAATGCAGGTATAAAGTTGTCAATAAAATATTTTCTATAAACTAAAACAAGACCGAGCTCCCTTTTTTCTAAATAACAATCTGGTCTGCCATTGCACAATATTTGGAGTTGAACTAAAACATCAACAGGTTTGGTCACAATATAAGTATTATATTCAATACTAGGAATGGCTCTGTAAAATGGTAGATTAGCCCTTTTGAATTTAGTATCAACATGTGCCAATCTTAGAATTAGCATTATTTGGAGACATTCGGGATCCACTGATGGTAAACCAAAATCTTCTTCCCATACTCGTACTATTATGGGTGTACGTTTAAAATGCAATGGATAACATGGATAACGATCTTCCAATTTATGTTTAAACTGCGTGGGAATTCTAGGCTGCATTATTCATTTAGTTTCATAAATAATTTACAAATTTTTAAAGCTCCAAAACATTTCAGCAGGCAGAGTTAAACCTATAAAATTACATGTCAAACATGACAAGACTTTAGCCATTGCAGGCTTGATGAATTTACTTTTCAGTCATAGGTATTAAGTGTGTTTCAAATGAAAGATTTTAAGTAGAATTTGCACTCTTTTAATGTAAAACAGTATTATTACTAAAAACGACAATATTATCGGAATATGTAATAAGGTAAATTAATATTACATCTATGGTCACATTTAAAAAATAGACTGTATAAAACACTCGGTGAAAAATTGATTGTTTTATACTTTACTAAAAAACTCTGGTTTCATCCAAAAATTCAGGTTTTACAAGCATTTACCCGGGATTCTAATATTTTGATACTGTAACTCTACATTTCGAATGGACCTGCACCTTGCCGAAGTTCTAAATTACTAGAACAGGTGAAATGGCTTGCGTGTTCTAATGAGCTAAAGAGCCAAACTACAGGTCCAACCATAGTAGTAGGGTCGTTAGTGAGGAACCAGACTAAGACAGGTCCCCTAAAGAGGGCAGCGGTTCTTTCGGTACTTAGATTGGCAGAGACCATAGGGGTCGTTATGGCAGTCTAACACACACTACCACGATGTGGAAGGTAACGGGAAACCAACACATTATCTCCCAAGTACACAGCGTACTTAAATTGTTACAAACATGATGGCATTCTCTGGGGTAAAAGATTCCGGAGTTAAAATAGTCCCCCATTTGGATCTCCAAGAGGGGACTACTTCGGAGGATGCGATCGGAAAGTTAAAAATAAGAGTCGGGAACATTCTGGGAGTCCGAGCGTGGAATGTTAGAAGTATGAAGCAAGTACGTAAGCTAGAGAACCTAAAAATCGAAATGAATAGGTTATCACTAGACATAGTAGGGATCAGCGAAGTGCGGTGGCCAGAGGCGGGGATTTTTGGAGTGGAGACTTCAGGGTAATTCATACAGGAGCAGAGGAAGGAAATTTGGGTGTGGGGATAGTTATGCGAAAAAAGATAGGATACTGTGTAGAAAATTACTTACAAAAGAACGAAAGAGTACTCATGGTTAGATTAGAATCTAAACCGGTAAACACAGTAATAATACAAGTATACATGCCCACCTCTAGCTACAGTGACGAAGAGGTAGAAGCCATCTATAAAGATATCGAAGACATATTAAGATACGTAAAAGGGAAGGAACGGTAGTAGGTTTATTTGGTTTAGGCACGAGAAACGACAGAGGAAATAGGCTGGTAGAATTTTGCGACAAGAACAATTTAATCATCACAAACACATTATTTCAACATTATGCTAGAAGACGATATATGTGGAAGATGCCAGGAGATATAGGAAGATATCAAATAGATTACATTCTTGTTAGACAACGGTTTAGAAATCAAGTAAAAGACTAGAAGCTACCCAGAAGCAGATATAGATACTGACCACAACATCGTAATTATGAAGGCCGCACTTAAACTTAAGAACGTGAAAAAAAGAAACGGAAAAAGGCACTTGGACTTTGAGAAACTGAAAGATAAAGATATTCAAGAAAGATTTGAAAAAAAACTCAAATGAATTGCTGAAAGATATCGGGAAAATATCTGATACTAGGGAAGTAGAAACAGAATGGAATAACATTAAATCCAGCCTAGACATGGCGGCCAGAGATATTCTGTGGTAGTAGTAGTAGTAGTAGTATTTATTCGAAACATTTACATGTGTTGAACATAAGTCATATTGTACTAAAAAATACAGCAGATAATATAATAATTTCTAAATCAGTATAAGTACATGGCAACATTAAGTTTAACGTATAACACAATTATATACTACCAGTAGTTAAAGTTTTAAACAAATCTTTAAAGTTTAACAGTTTTAAAACAAGTTTTACATATTTAAAGAGGAAACTGACTTAAATATCTTTATCTGTAATAAATTCAAGAACTGAATAGTATGCTTTCTCTAGTAGTATCGTTTTCAAAGCCAACTTAAAGGCATATAGTGTCTGGTTCTTAAATCTGTTTGGGAGGCTGTTGTATAATTTGGGTCCCATATATAGTATGCTGTTTTCAAATTTCTTTGTATTATGCATAGGAATTATCAGTACCTGTCCAGATTGTCTAGTGTCATTTTAAAGACTTTAAAAGAGAATTTTTGTATTTGTGAACAAAACAAAGAGATTCTAAAATGTAAACACAGGGAAAAGTAAGAATCTGTAAAGAAATGAATAGTTTTCTACAACTTTGGTGCCTATTGGTTTTACTAATTATACGAATAGCTGTTTTCTGTTCAAGGAATACTTTGCGTGCAAAGGTTGACATGCCCCAAAATATTACTCCGTATCGTAATGTACTGTAGAAATAGGCATAGTATACAATCAACAGTGTATTATGTGTCACCACACTGATAAGTTTGCGCAATGCAAAATTAGCTTTACTAGCCGCTTGTGTATTTTCAAAATATGGTTATCCCAATTGAGTAAACTATTAGTGGTGATACCTAAGCATTCAAGGGTATTTACAGCTTTTATTTCAAGAATATCCGTAGCCTTTCTATCTGGTTCGCCCATTAACATATAGCAATTTTTATCCAAGTTCAATGTAATTTGATTTAATTTACACCATTTACTAATACCATTAAGACCCTTTTGCATTGCGGATTCAAGATTTACCAAGTTTTTTGCTGTGTGAATAATAACTGTATCATCTACATATAAGTGACAAGACCCATATTTAACGTTCGCAGGAAGATCATTAATATAAATAAGAAAAAACAGGGGTCCCAAGATGGAGCCTTGAGGGATTCCACAATTTACAAGAACTTCTGATGAGAAAGTTGTTCTTCCATCACTACTAGTGATTGCAACACTCTGTTTACGATTTGTTAAATAAGATTTTACTAAACTGTATGCTACTCCTCTAATTCCATAATGATATAATTTAACTAACAATATTTGATGCACCACTGTGTCAAATGCTTTACTAAAATCACATGAAATACAACCTGTGTGCATCTTAGTGTCTAGACCAAAATATATATCTTTGGTGATGCTAAATAGTGCAGTATCGACATTCTTGCCTTTAATGAATCCGTGCTGTAGTTTAGATATAATATTGCAATCCCTGAAAAAAGTAATTAACCTATTGCAAATAACTTTTTCATAAATTTTAGAAACGCTAGGTAAAAGTGAAACCGGTCTGTAGTTGGATATGTTGTGTGGGTCGCCCTTTTTTAGGATTGGAATAATTTTTGATATTTTAAAGCATTCTGGAAAAATGCCATGTTCCAATAAAATGTTAAATATATGCACAAGATGGTCAGCAAATATATTCTTACAAAGTTTGATAACTGTTATAGGAATTTCATCAAAACCTGCCGATTGTTTATTTTTAAAACCGTTGATTATTTCTAGTAGCTCTTCTTTATTGCAGGGAGTTAAAAAAATTGATTTAGCATTGGGAGAAGCTACACGATATAAATTAGCTTTTATACTTTCTAAGTCGTTTAGATGACTATAATTTTGTGAAAGCAAAAAGTGTTCTTTGAATAGATTTGCAATCGTTGTAGTGTCAGTTATTGTGACGTTATTCATTATTATTGACATATCAGTAGACTTAAAGTTTTTTGAGATTTCTTTTCTAATGATTTTCCAAATTATTTTAGATTTATTATCTGCTATGGATATTTGTTTATGCAGGTGGTTCTTTTTTGCTTGCATAATTAGAATTTTTAATTGTTTACAGAAGCTACGCACATAGTTACAGAACCAAGGTTCATTAAAATGTTCACGAAGATAAAGCAAAATTCTTTTGTTATTACAGGATATTCTTATGCCTTTTGTGTAATCCATTCGTTCATTATATTCTTTTGTTTAGCTCTCACAAGTGGAAATGATTTGTTAAAAGAAATTACTAATTTGTTCATAAAATCATTGATCAATAAGTGTGCATCCTTAGTAGTTAACTGAATAATATGCCCAACCTCATTAGTAAATTGTGCAATATTATGATCATTAAATTTGTGGAAATATTTAGAGCTCATATTTTTGGGAAATTTATCGTTACTGACATTTTTACTAGCAATTTTTATGATTGCAAATATTGGCCAATGATCAGATATTCGACGTGATACTACACCTGACTGTAGCACAGAAGAGCAGTTTGTGAATATATTATCAATACAAGTATTACTTGTTGCAGTTGTTCTAGTTGGAGCTTTAATTAGGGGTTTTATACCATACGATTTAAAAAAAGATAAAATACAATGTTTTGACTTTTGTCGTTTGGAATAGGCTAGCAAATCCACATTAAAGTCGCCACAGAGTAAAACATACCTGTTGATTATAGATAATTTGTTTAGTACCAATTCACATTTTTCAATGAAAATATCTAGATCACCATCTGGCATTCTGTAGATGCATACAATGTATATGTTTTGAACACAAATTACACTTATTTCAAAGTGTTTTTCTACACAAAAATTCATTTACAGAATAGATTTGCATTAGGTCAATACCCTCCTTTACAAATATACAAGTACCTCCCTGTAGAAGTTTGGATCTACAGGAATAAGATACCATTTTATAACCTGGCAAGCAAGATTTATAAAATCTATTTCCTCCAACCTTAAATGATGTTCTGTAACGCAGATAACATCATATTTAATTTCTGAACTATCCAATAGCAGTTGTAACTGTAAGTACTTAGAATTGCGTAAAGATTGAATATTAGTATGAAAAAGTTTGAGTGTGGTGGCATTTGATGCGATGTCAGTAGTCATACAAAATGTAAATTTGAAGTTACCTTTCTTTGCAAAGGTGCACTTGTCAATTCATTTAATTTTGTCTTCTTTGAAAACTTCTTTGCTGGTGAAATATCTATATATGTAGACTTTTTTTTGCTTAACTGAGTAAATGTCACCTGTCTTATCACCACACCTATCTAGCACTAACTGACCAATCACACGTGCCCTTTTTGCCCTACCTCTTCCATTCAAATGTAGACCATGTTGCGTGTAATCATTCCTATTTAAATGAACATTCAACTCCAATAGTCAAAAGCTCTCCTCTCCAGTTTTTAATTTAATCATCGCTTTATGAAGGCGATTATTAATTTCAAATATATGTTGGTTTAATTTAGAATCATCAAACCGATAGGGTATGGAGCAGACTACTAAATTTGTTTCTTTACTAACTTGTTGAAGTACTTGCAAGACCTCCTCATTAAACGGTGCTGTGTTCTGATTTAGTACATCATTGGTACCACCCATTATGATTACCCAATCATCCTTTGTATAACCTTTTATCAAATTACCAAGATCTGAGATAACATCTATCAGTAAAGCATTAGGTTTGATGATATTTAGAATATTAAAAGCTTGGGATAGTTCTGTCATTAAAGATTCATACATATTTCGGGCCATGGCTATCTGAGACTATTAATAGCCTAGGTTTTCGATTAACAATAATTGGGTCGTTAGTGATACTAGGTAATCTATGATATTGGTCTGATAAAAAGGTGTTATTTACATCAATGTTACCTGTTTGCTGTTCTATAGATTTATTTTTATAACTGCCCTGACCATTGGCTAAGAAATGTATTTTATGATTAGTACGCTTATTTGTTACTGATCTATTGGTCTCTCTGTTATGGCCCATATTATTATGGTTGCAGGCAACATGTTGATGAGCACTATTATTTATATCTGCAGTTAAGTTATGGTTCTGAATCGTTTTAAGTTGGTCAGTCAATATGGATACTTTCCTGAGATGTAGAAATCTTTCTACTTCATCTCGAAATTCAAATATTAAAGCTGATAAATTTTCCGTTGTTAATTTACATTTGTTTGCTAATATGTATGCAAGAACAGAACGTTTTTTTATTAGCTGGGTCTCGCTTAATTCAATTGTTGCAGCAAAGCTAAAATCTAGTTGTCTATTCATTATTAAATCATGCAAACAGAGTTCAACCATGAAACAAGTAAATATTCCACAATCATAGCTGTTATTCTGCCTTGGTCCTCTTATAACACAAATTTCCGCTTTAGAATTACAATTTAAGTAACCTGATAATTTGTTAGCTAAAATTTCGGCATGGCAAAATTTTCCTTTCTAATGAATCATAGTAATAAAAATATTACTGTGCTTTGAATAAATTAGCAGACTCAATGAGAGCCTTCCGCAGGGTCCAGTAAATTAGCATCGTTCACTGGTATAAACAAGGTATCTTTGTTTTTCAGTTCCAAAGGATCCAGAAAGTGGTTGAAGTCATCAATACATTTAACAGCATGTCCAATTAGAGGATTTAGTATAATAAAAGTCTTAGAAGTGAGGAAAATGTTATTAAGTAACTCAAAATATTTTAACAAGGTCTGGTCTGTTATCCAGTCTGTGCTCAAAAGTTCAGTGATTGTTGTAAATGCATTAGCATTGCAATCTGTTTGGATAGAAATTGATTCAAAAAAATTTTTTGGAGCTGTTTTAGAATTTTCTGTTGTAACCTCAATTTTGAGAGAATCATTACAATCCAGGCTATTATCAGTAGTTGATATTTTGATCATTGCATTGTTATTTGTATACCCTTTTGTAGTAAAGTAAAAATCACCAATTTTATGAGGAAGTTTATTAGTTAGTAGATAAGCTTCTAATTCCTTCTTTGACCTGAAAACTTTCCCATTAGGGGACCTTATATAAATGTCTGTTTTTCCTTTGTTTACACCATTTTTTCTTACAATTTCATCTCTTATCCATCCTTTTGGCAATGTAAAATCATTTTGTTCTAAGCTCATTGTTTTATCCATAATTTAAATTTAGAAAAGTTAACAGCTGTAGATTGATAAATGTTGTTTCTAGTTATTACATAGATATAGGAAACCAGTTTAATTGATAGTCCTTATTCCTTATCTTTAATGTGCATGTTCTTATTTAAAGAAGTTAATATTTCACTTTAAATCTATGAAAACTTCCCTGGTTATACCATTTGCACCTACAAAACACTCAACACATCTATGAAGAAGAAGGAGCTGCACAAAATGATACCAAAATCAAAATTTAAAGTTCTGTATTACCATTAAAATTTCACTTTATTAGCAAGAGCACTTTTCTCTGAACACACATTCTACACATTCTCTTGCACACAAAGAAAATAAGAAACCATGGATAACAAAGGATATCTTGAATATAATAGAAGAAAGACGAAAATACAAAAATAAATCAGACGAAACAGAGATACAAAGCCATAAAATGGGAAATTATTCAAAAATGCAGGAAAGCTAAAGAACAATAGATTGATGAAAAGTGCAAAGAGGTACAAACGAAGATGGAAATAGGAAAGACAGACGAAGCATACTAATTAATTAGAATGAATTTTAGGGATATAAAACCGTATAGCAAAAATATAAGGGACACACAAGGAAACGTCATCATAGAAAACATAGCGAAAGTGGGTAGATGGCAAGAATATATAGGGAATTTATATGCAGTAGAGGAACTAACTGCATTAGAACAGGAATCTGACATTGAAAACGATGACTTGGGATATCCTATACTTAGAGATGAGTTTGAATTAGCATTAAAGGGTCTGAAAATGGTAAGGCGCCGGGTACAGATAAGGTGCAAGCAGAAATTCTAAAAGCCGCTGGACAAGCAATAACAGACGTCTCTTCCAACTTGGAAGCTATATGTATTAGACAGGCGAGATACCCAAAGATTTCAAACGTAGCATCATAGTAACTATACCAAAAAAGAAAGGCGCAGATAGATGTGAAAATTTTCGTACAATAAGTTTTACAGCACACGTGTCAAAAATATTAACTAGAATTTTGCAAAGATGAATGGAAAAACGGGCGGAAGAAATACTAGGAGAAGACCAATTTGGGTTTAGGCGAAACAGGGGAACACGGGAGGCTATTTTAGCTCTGACAGCGATAATAGAGAAAACAATAGAAAACGGGGAAAGTGTGTATATAGGGTTTATAGATCTGGAAAAAGCATTCGACAATGTAAAATGGAAAAAAATGTTTGAAATACTCAAAAAGATTGGAATGAGTTATAGGGATAAACGAATAGTACATAGTTTATACAAAGAGCAAACAGCAGTAATAGAATTAGAGCAGGAACGTAGAGAAGTAAACATTAGGAAAGGGGTGAGACAGGGATGTGCCCTATCCCCATTGATTTTTAACTTGTACATAGAAGAGACAATGAATACTGTCAAATGCAGGAAGACATTTGGAATTAGTATGCAGGAACAAAAAATTGATATGCTGAGATTTGCAGATGATATAACGGTATTAGCATCTAGCAAGGAAGAGTTAAAAGCTGCTCTTAATGAAATGGAAACGGTTCTAACAGAGAGATATGGTATGAAAATTAACAAAACTAAAACTAAAGTTCTAGTATGCAAAGGTGGGGAAAATATATCAAAAACAAGAATACAAGTATGTAATACGAACTTACAAGAGGTTAAGGATTTCTGCTACCTAGGAAGCCAAATAACACAAGATGGGAAAAGCACAAAAGATATAAAACAAAGATTAACACAAGACCGTGCTACATTTAACAAGAAAAAGCAACTACTGTGCTCAAAGACCACAAACATAGAAACAGGGAAAAGATTGCTTAAAACATATGTGTGGAGCACAGCACTGTACGGCTGTGAAGCCTGGACAGTAAGAGAAGCAGACAAGAAAAAGGTAGAAATGTTTGAAATGTGGTGCTACAGACGTATGATGAAGATATCATGGACAGACAAAGTTAAGAACGAAGAGGTACTAAAAATGGTATGGGAAGAAAGAAATATGTGGAAAACGATAAAAAAGAGGAGAGATAGGATGATAGGCCACATACTACGGCATGAGGGAATAGTGCGGAATATATTAGAAGCAGAGATAGGAAAAAAGAGAAGAAGAGGCAGACCTAGGTTAGACTACTGCACACAGATAGTAAAAGATGTAGGCTGCAGGGGTTTCAGGGAGATGTGTAGGCTAGCCCAGAATAGAAATCAATGGAGGTACGCATCCAACCAATCCCAAGATGAATAAACTAATGACGAAAAAATAATTGTGCTTAAACATGATGATTATTATAAGTAACTACAAGAATTTGTTGGGCAATATTCTCGAATAATGTTAAGTGTGTGAAAGAATTTACTGGAAAACCATTACTTCGACAAATGTCTAAGTGTTGGGGGATCTTGGTAGCCTCAGGTTGCTTAACCCCCTTCACTGAAACAATAGAAGGGCAACGAGCTGTATACACATGCTGTGTGAGAATTTCAGGGAACTATGTAGGCTAGCTCAGAATATAAATAAGTGCAGATACGTGTCCAACCAGTTTTGAGACGGAAAACCTAATGACGAAAAAATAAGCGCAGATAAATCTGATGATTAGTATTAACAACTAGTTGTTGGTTGTGAAATATCTGCAACTAATGATGACTGTGCGAAAAGATATATTGGAAAATATATTAAATCGGTAAATGATTAAGTGTTGGGGTAACTTGGCAGCCACAGGCTGCTTACCTCCCTTCACAACCGTTCATTTTACTTTTCCGATGCTCCACCAGTAGGTACTACATTGGCCAGGAGGCGAGTTTTTTGTTGCCTAGAAATTTAGAATTTTGCCGAACCCTTGCCGTTTCAGGCAAAGTAGGGATCTTTAACGTGCGTGACAACACACACACATGGGATCTCTATTTAACCTCTCATCCGAACGAAGGCGTAATTTTTGTGAAAAATGCTCACCTGCCATTTTTCAAGCAGTCGACCGTGTCGGGATTTGAACCCGGGACCTTGGGATCCGTAGTCTTACCTTACTACATTGATCCACGGCGACGCCTCTAATGGCTGGCCACAGGTTTACTCTTCTTTACTTTGAGAATTGCTAATTTTACAACAGGCCTCTCGTATACTCTGTTAGAGGTCTGCACCTTTGAGGATCTCACTTGCCCATTGTTTCCAAGCACTATTGACAAAACTCTGCCTCTAGGCCAACAGCTTCTTGGACTTGTAGGATCAACAATCACAACTATATAATTTATCTCTATGTTTTTCACTTTGTTGTGTCATTTTGATTTTAGAGTTACAGTTGTTACGTTTATTTAAAGTAATTACAATAATTTTCAACTCAAATTCCATTGGCGTTAAAAATGAAAATTAATTCAGTCAATTAAAATAACCCTTTCATGTGTTAATTCATTTATCTGTTTGTAACAATTCGATTTCTATTGTTAAATCGTTCTGCTAATTAATCATAAATACTCTTTCTAAGAATTCTTTAATGTAAAGTTAATGCAAAAATTAAATAGGCGATAACTGGTTCTAAGTATCCGATAATTGGTTTGTATATGTTTTCCATTGAAAGCTTTACCAAATTAAAAACGTGTTTTCCCAGTTTGACACCTTAACAACAATATTACTTTGAGCTCGAATTCTTAGTTAAACAAAATGAATATTCACTTTATTTTCGAATAGCAAGACGAAAACATCTATTCTGGTTTTCTCCGTGTCGTTTTCGCTATGAAAATTTCACGCATGTAATACGGCGTGTTAAGTATTTGGGGTTTTTATAAAACTGTCCTTTTTGCCGTCAATAAATTAATTTTTATTTTGTAATTACTGTAGCTCTTTCGGGCGGCCCTCAAAGCCACGATGAATGGTTGTCCCAGGTTGTGATGGGAGGATCACCCCAAGATGGGATCACGCACACCTCTCCTCTGCTCCGTTATTAGAGACGGCAGCAACTCGAGGGTGAGTGTTTTCTCCATTACTTACATTGAGGCCATATCGGGTTGGATTTTACTGTTTAAGCTCATGCATTTCCAAATTTAATTCGTCTATACGAAAATTATTGAACTATTTTGGGTATTTCTAGCCATTATATTAAGGCATTACTATTTGTTTTAAATAACTAAAAAATGTAAGACTGATTAATGTGAAAATGGCTTAAAGACTTGCACATTTGAACCTGTTGTTGTCATTATATTTATAGACTTTGTTTTAGATTTACCATGCTGATTTAGAGCTGTGGTTTTAGAGAGGTAATTTCGTTTCTCTTTCTTTTTAGTTGAAAAGTAATTTAGGGTAGTAACCCAAAACCGGCAGCTCACCATGTAAACAATTTGTTTTTTTTGTATATTTTTTGCTAAGTTTAGGGTATGAGGATTGATTGTTTGTTTCTTTTTGGGTACTACGATACCTTGTACATATTGTGTTTAATTACAGGTTTCTTTTTTTTGTATGTTTTGTTTTGAGTATGAATGAGTGTATATTTTTTTCTATTTTTTTAGGCTTACCTTTACGTGCTTATATGTATAATACCCTGCCCACTCGCCGACTGAGCCCGGTCATACTGTTTCGTTTTGGGTTTTTTAGGCTACGTCACTGCACGTAGCACAGTTGGTAGACATTCCTTAAACCATCATCTCCAAAATTTGTCAAGCAACTGTTGAATAAAGATTCAACCTGTTTTTAAAGACATTGCATCAACGTTGTTCATTGATAGAGGCTTAACGCCATTTCATAAACCCAACAAAAAGTGATTCGCGGTAAGAGCTTCTGAGAACTCATCATCTACAGGTATGCAAGCTAATGGTCGAGAATTAATGATGAACACTTCCAACAAAACATTTTTTAGTTTTTCATCGGATAAGTTTTCCTCGGTTGTCAACCTAAACATTGGTTTTAATGGATCGTACCATTCACTTCCATGCACCACCCATGTGGGGCGACACTGGCAGGATGAAATTTCACTTAATGTTTGTCATGGTAAATTCATCAAACATTTCCATTTTATCCAATTTTTCAAGTTCACATCTTAATTTGTTGGATGCCCCTTTATGATTGGTACCATTATCGCTCAATATTTCTATGAGCATTCCTTTTCTAGCAATGAAATTGCATATAGCCATGATACATGAACTAGTAGTTAGTGAGTGTGCTAACTCAAGATGAATAGCTCTTATGGTAAGACAAGCAACTAACACAGCGTAGCGTTTTTCATGTCTCCGGCCTACGCTAACTATCATTAGACCAAAGTAGTCTATTCCTACAAAGGAGAATGGTTTTGAATGGGAAGATACTCGTGCTGGTGGTAAGTCTGCCATCTACGATGATATTGGTCTAGCGCTAAAATTTTTACGTTTACATTTGTGCCAAACTTGCTTCATTGCTACATGTAATCGGTTCACGTGAAAGTGATGATGAAATTCGTTAATAGCAGTTTCGTGATTGATGTGAAGAAATTTTCAGTGAAATTAGCCCATAATTAAATGTGATGATTTTGTGGTAAAATTATGGGGTGCTTCATTGATCCTATAATGCAAACGCGGCATTTAATCGACCTCCGACAGTTAGTACATTATCATTGTCAATCAAGAGATCTAGCTTGTAAATCGAGCCGTTTTTCAGTATTTTTCTTACTTCTATAGAATGGTCTGTATCCTCCTGATTTTGTGTTGCACAATGTGGTTATTGATATTCTTTTTTATAGGCATTGTTCTGTGCCTGTTTGCAAAGCAGTATTTCAGCTTTGCGAATTTCTATAAGCCTTAAGGGATCTCTCCCTCTCTCTATTGCATTATTTTTCTTTTAAATTGTCTATGAATCTAAGTACATATGCAACGAGTTTTCTCCATTTTGAGAACTTTTCAGGGCATATTACAAGCTCACAAAACCTCGCATTTTCGCCTTCTTCATTGACTTGCAAATGACTTGGGCGAATTTCTTCCAACGTTTCATCTTCACGAAATTTCATCTTAGGCCATTCTTCTTTGGTTTTCCATAAAAACTCGAAGATCCTGTAAACCTGCACAAATCACTAATAAACTCAGTGTTTCTCCAACGTGTGCCATACTCAGTCACGTTATATTTTGTAGGCAGTCATCTCCATTCTTTAAGATTGTTAGGTCAAGTATTTCAATGACCCTGTGCACAACGAACTGGCTGTACTGCCTATGATCAGAATAAATTCAGCATATGACGTCTTTGAAATCAGTTTAAAAATGCTTTTACAAATTTGTGTAGAGTGATTTTCGGTTATTGAACCTGCCAGCCTGGCTCCTAACAAAGCCGCTTGGAGCTCCAAACGTGGTATTGAAAGGTATTTAAGCGGCATTCCTCTGGTTTTCGATCCTACTAGAACGCATGAAACCTTATCTACAACTACCATTTGTAGTCTTAAATTGTCAGATTGGCATAAATAATAAAGATAAATCGTAAAAAACTTCTATTTATTTCATAAGCCACCATAATAATTCATAATAATCATAATACTCTCTCATAAAGTTAACATCACTAAAATGCATTCAGGAGTACCACTTGCCAGGGTTGCCGGTTGTACAAAAAGAAATAAAAGTTGACTACAACTCGTCCATCCTGACTGGCGATCGTCCTCGATCGGAAAACTATGTAAACTCTACTATAATAATAACATCTCATTAAGTAACTTCATCATTATTAATACAGAACTTAAATAAATGAATTCAAAACAAAAAAAAATTAATGTCAATTAAAAGGACATGTTTAAGAGAGGTTTTGTAAAATAAAAAAATTACTCATTGCCGTATGCCTTCATCCTAGAAACATCGACTACAAATCGTATGGTATTCTACTATTTTGGAAACCGATTATGTCATTAATTATGTATCGATCATTCGGTAAAATACGCGTTACTTCATAAGGGCCTTTGTATTTGGGGATTAACTTTTTACTGACCCCAGGGGTATTATCATTGTTTGAGATCATCACATATTGACCCACTTTGTATTTAGAAGGAACTTTATCGTTGATCGTAGTACTGTTTATTTTGTAGCTGACAGCGTTCAATTTTTTCGGCAGCTTGTTGCCTTATCTCTACCAAATCTCTTTTGTCTTGAGGATTTAAATTTTCTAAGGCTTCTCTTACTTTATCCTCAATTGCACCTAATTGGTTTCTACCAAATAATAACATTGATGGGGTTTCACCAGTTGATCGATTGATTGAGTTGTTTATGCAAAATTCAACTTTCTGCAATGCTGATGCCCAATCAATATGTTTCTCATCAGTGATCTTTGCTAGTAACGGGGTTAACAAACCTATTTAAACGCTCAATCTGTCCATTTGCCCAAGGTGCGCCAGTTGCAATCATAACGTGCTTAACATCATGTTTTTGAACAAAATCATAAAACTCGTTGGAAGAAAAACAAGATCCCCTATCAGAAATTATTGCCTTCGGAGTACTGTAACTTGCAAAGTAATATCCTAAATGTTTAATTACTTCTTTTGTGTCCGTACTGCGACAAGAATAAAATTTTATGAATTTTGTAAAATCGTCGATAATTTCGAAAATATATTGTTGTTTGTAGCACCGATGTGAACCTGGCGCCCAACTTCATCAAAAAAATTTTAAAATAATTTAGTGGGTTTGTACCTCGTTTGTACCCGTTTGTACCACTTTTCATTTCGTTTGTACCTCAACGGGAACCGAGGTATAGGGTTTTTAAATTTAGGAACTAACGTTAAATCGGTACATACACTATTTTTCAAGATATCGAAATACGACCAGGTGGACTCGAAGGAGAATCGTTTGTGCCTGTTTGTACCTCTTTTCATTTCGTTTGTACGTCAACGGGAACCGAGGTGTAGCGTTTCTGAAGTTTCGGAAATAACGTTTAAACGGTACATACGCTATCTTTCAAGATATCGAAATACGACCAGGTGGACTCGAAGGAGAATCGTTTGTACCTGTATGTACCTCTTTTCATTTCGTTTGTACGTCAACGGGAACCGAGGTGTAGCGTTTTAGAAGTTTCGGAAATAACGTTTAAACGGTACATACGCTATCTTTCAAGATATCGAAATACGACCAGGTGGACTCGAAGGAGAATCGTTTGTACCTGTTTCTACCTCTTTTCATTTCGTTTGTACTTCAACGGGAACCGAGGTATTTTATTTGCGAAGCTTCAAAAACGCTATACCTCGGTTCCCGTTGAGGTACAAACGAAATGAAAAGAGGTATAAACAGGTACAAACGATTCTCCTTCAAGCCTACCTGGTCGTATTTCGATATCTTGAAAATAGCGTATGTACCGTTTAAACGTCATTTCCGAAACTTCTAAAACGCTACACCTCGGTTCCCGTTGAGGTACAAACGAAATGAAAAGAGGTACAAACAGGTACAAACGATTCTCCTTCGAGTCCACCTGGTCGGATTTCGATATCTTGAAAGATAGCGTATGTACAGTTTAAACGTTATTTCCGAAACTTCAAAAACGCTAACCTCGGTTCCCGTTGAGGTACAAACGAAATGAAAAGAGGTACAAACAGGCATTCTCTCGAGTCACCTGGTCGTATTTCGATATCTTGAAAATAGGTATGTACCGTTTAAACGTTATTTCCGAAACTTCAAAACGCTAACCTCGGTTCCCGTTGAGGTACAAACGAAATGAAAAGAGGTACAAACAGGTACAAACGATTCTCCTTCGAGTCCACCTGGTCGTATTTCGATATCTTGAAAGATAGCGTATGTACCGTTTAAACGTTATTTCCGAAACTTCAAAACGCTACACCTCGGTTCCCGTTGAGGTACAAACGAAATGAAAAGAGGTACATACAGGTACAAACGATTCTCCTTCGAGTCCACCTGGTCGTATTTCGATATCTTGAAAGATAGCGTATGTACCGTTTAAACGCTATTTCCGAAACTTCAAAACGCTACACCTCGGTTCCCGTTGAGGTACAAACGAAATGAAAAGAGGTACAAACAGGTACAAACGATTCTCCTTCGAGTCCACCTGGTCGTATTTCGATATCTTGAAAGATAGCGTATGTACCGTTTAAACGTTATTTCCGAAACTTCAAAACGCTACACCTCGGTTCCCGTTGAGGTACAAACGAAATGAAAAGAGGTACAAACAGGTACAAACGATTCTCCTCCGAGTCCACCTGGTCGTATTTCGATATCTTGAAAGATAGCGTATGTACCGTTTAAACGTTATTTCCGAAACTTCAAAACGCTACACCTCGGTTCCCGTTGAGGTACAAACGAAATGAAAAGAGGTACATACAGGTACAAACGATTCTCCTTCGAGTCCACCTGGTCGTATTTCGATATCTTGAAAGATAGCGTATGTACCGTTTAAACGTTATTTCCGAAACTTCAAAACGCTACACCTCGGTTCCCGTTGAGGTACAAACGAAATGAAAAGAGGTACATACAGGTACAAACGATTCTCCTTCGAGTCCACCTGGTCGTATTTCGATATCTTGAAAGATAGCGTATGTACCGTTTAAACGTTATTTCCGAAACTTCAAAACGCTACACCTCGGTTCCCGTTGAGGTACAAACGAAATGAAAAGAGGTACAAACAGGTACAAACGATTCTCCTTCGAGTCCACCTGGTCGTATTTCGATATCTTGAAAGATAGCGTATGTACCGTTTAAACGCTTATTTCCGAAACTTCAAAAACGCTACACCTCGGTTCCCGTTGAGGTACAAACGAAATGAAAAGAGGTACAAACAGGTACAAACGATTCTCCTTCGAGTCCACCTGGTCGTATTTCGATATCTTGAAAGATAGCGTATGTACCGTTTAAACGTTATTTCCGAAACTTCAAAAACGCTATACCTCGGTTCCCGTTGAGGTACAAACGAAATGAAAATAGGTACAAACAGGTACAAACGATTCTCCTCCGAGTCCACCTGGTCGTATTTCGATATCTTGAAAGATAGCGTATGTACCGTTTAAACGTTATTTCCGAAACTTCAAAAACGCTACACCTCGGTTCCCGTTGAGGTACAAACGAAATGAAAAGAGGTACATACAGGTACAAACGATTCTCCTTCGAGTCCACCTGGTCGTATTTCGATATCTTGAAAGATAGCGTATGTACCGTTTAAACGCTATTTCCGAAACTTCAAAAACGCTACACCTCGGTTCCCGTTGAGGTACAAACGAAATGAAAAGAGGTACAAACAGGTACAAACGATTCTCCTTCGAGTCCACCTGGTCGTATTTCGATATCTTGAAAGATAGCGTATGTACCGTTTAAACGTTATTTCCGAAACTTCAAAACGCTACACCTCGGTTCCCGTTGAGGTACAAACGAAATGAAAAGAGGTACAAACAGGTACAAACGATTCTCCTTCGAGTCCACCTGGTCGTATTTCGATATCTTGAAAGATAGCGTATGTACCGTTTAAACGTTATTTCCGAAACTTCAAAAACGCTACACCTCGGTTCCCGTTGAGGTACAAACGAAATGAAAAGAGGTACATACAGGTACAAACGATTCTCCTTCGAGTCCACCTGGTCGTATTTCGATATCTTGAAAGATAGCGTATGTACCGTTTAAACGTTATTTCCTAAACTTCAAAAACGCTATACCTCGGTTCCCGTTGAGGTACAAACGAAATGAAAAGAGGTACATACAGGTACAAACGATTCTCCTTCGAGTCCACCTGGTCGTATTTCGATATCTTGAAAGATAGCGTATGTACCGTTTAAACGCTATTTCCGAAACTTCAAAAACGCTACACCTCGGTTCCCGTTGAGGTACAAACGAAATGAAAAGAGGTACAAACAAGTACAAACGATTCTCCTTCGAGTCCACCTGGTCGTATTTCGATATCTTGAAAGATAGCGTATGTACCGTTTAAACGTTATTTCCGAAACTTCAAAAACGCTATACCTCGGTTCCCGTTGAGGTACAAACGAAATGAAAAGAGGTACAAACAGGCACAAACGATTCTCCTTCGAGTTTACCTGGTCGTATTTCGATATCTTGAAAAATAGTGTATGTACCGATTTAACGTTAGTTCCTAAATTTAAAAACGCTATACCTCGGTTCCCGTTGAGGTACAAACGAAATGAAAAGTGGTACAAACGGGTACAAACGAGGTACAAACCCACTAAATTATTTAAAAATTTTTTTGATGAAGTTGGGCGCCAGGTTCACATCGGTGTTTGTAGCGAGTGCAATAAAGAGGTCCATAATGATCCACATGGATAACCTCAAATGGTACATTTCCTTTCGGAATGTTATTTAAAAAGCCTTTCGTTTTTCCAGACTTGGAATTATATTCAATGCACTTTAAGCAATTATTTAAATGATCTCGAATTTTTTTTCTGATTTTTGGAAACCAATAAGTTCTAGAAATGAGTTCAAACGTTTTTTCAAACCCAAAATGACCCATATCGTTATGGTTCATATAAATTATGTTATATTACATAGCCTTTGGAACATAAAATAAAATATCATCTTTCATTTTTCGATACACCAAACCATTTTTTAGCTCAAAGAATGGGTGTCCAGACTCCTCTAGTCGCTGCCTTAAATTAGTTATAACTTCATCAGTAGACTGTCTTAAAGCTAATGTTTGCTCCATAGTATTTCCCTCCAAAGTTAAAATGTGATTAATTCTGCTCAAGGCATTAACGTGTTGCATACGTGTATTAGGTCGATGTTCAATAATGTAGTCATAATTCTCTAAGTATAAACACCATCTCATAATTCGCGGAACTATGTCTTTTTTAGACAAATCCATCCTAAAACTATCACAATCAGTGACTATTTTGAAGTGTATCCCGTGTAAATATATATGGAAACGTTTAAGCGCATATACCACAAACAAACACTCTAGTTCATAACTATGGTATTTCGATTCACTCTCAGTAGTGCGCTTACTGAAATAAAATATCGGGTGAAATTTTTTATCAGTTTGTTTTTGCATTAAGAATGATCCAAAACCGTGAGAACTAGCATCACAATGCAACTCGGTCTCACTTGCTGGATTATAAATAGTTAATAATGGTCCTGAAACAAGCTTGCCCTTCAAGAGATCAAAAGATTCAACATGTTCTGATACAAATCTAAATTCTACTCCCTTTTTTAATAGGTCATACAATGGTTTTGCTATTATTGAAAAGTCTTTAATAAAACGCCGAAAATAACTAGCTAAACCTAAAAAGCTGTGAAGTTCCTTAACATTTAGAGGAACTGGATAATTCCTTATGGCCTCAGTGTTCTGGTTGTTCGGCCTAATTCCTTTCTCATTTATACAATAGCCTAAAAAATTTACTTCAGTCTCAAGGAATGAACATTTATCTAAACGTAACTCAAGAAGATTCTCCGAAATTAAACTCAAAACCTGTTTTAATATGGATAAATTGTCATATAATGTCTTGGTAGGTATAAGGATGTCATCGACATAGATTAAAATTTTACTTTCACGTATTAGTTCTTTAAAGATTTTGTTCACAAATCGCGAAAAAGTTGCTGGACTCGAACTTAAACCAAACAGCATTTTGCAAAATTCATATTGCCCCGATGGAGTTATGAAAGATGTATATTGCCTGGATTCTTCACTTAAAGTAACATGATAAAATGCATTTTTGAGATCTAACCTGGTGAAGTATTTCATATCTTTTAGACGGTCTAGATGATCGTCTATTAACGGTAAAGGAAACTTATCCCGAATTAAAGATTTATTTAAAACACGATAGTCAACACATAATCTGTAATCTCCAGTTTTCTTTTTCACAAGTACTATCGGAGAACAGAACGCCGAATCGCTTTCACGAATAATACCCTTCAGCAGCAAATCATTTAAAATTACATCTAATGATTGTTTTTCTGCAAACGATAACCGCCTAGGTCGAGTAGAAAATGGTTTTAGATCATTAAATAACAAATGCATCTGAAATTCAGTTTTGGGTACTGAAGGTCGTTCAGCATTTTCATAAAACTCAAAAAAAAAATTTTACAGGTCTAAGGAAACTTTTGGTGTAATTTCATCACCAACTTTTAATCTCAAATTTAAAGAATGCGATTCATTGTCATTCACATAATTAATGTTCATAATTTGGTTAAATTCTTGAATACGATTCAAATAATCCAAAGATGGTTTGATTTGAACTTGACCACTCTCAAACAACACTTTAACATTACAATCATTAATAAAATTTCTGCCTAACAGACAATCATGTGGGATTGCGTCATCAGGTACTATATAAAAATTAAGACTAGTTGTTACGTTAGTAGTGACCACTTTAAGATTAACTAATCCCAAAAGTGTTAGTTTAGTCTTGTTGATACCCTCAAAGTTATCTAAACAGTCAATACCATCAAAGTTAATGTTTCTAATTAATTTATAACGAATAATCAAAATAGGACTTCCTGAATCTAATATTGAATTCAAACATAGTTTAAAATCATTACCTTTTTCTAGATAAACAGGTACAAAATACGGCTGTGATTCTACCTTATTTAGCAATAAAGTCTTCTGTGAATACCCGTCATCATAAGGAGCCTGCCTTGTTTTACTACTTGCAGCTGGGCTTGAAGTCCCACGTCTACTCCCATCATAATTGGATGAGCCTCTCCTTTGACAATTGTTAACCATATGCTCTGTACTACCGCAACCATAACAAGAACCTTTTACACGCTTTGGTTCTTGACATTCTGAAAGCAAATGTCCCGGTTTGTTACAATTATAACACCGAATACTAGGACTGCTGTTATTAAACTTGTGAGACTGGAAACTAAAAGTTTGAACGTTCACTCTATTTTTGTCTTCAGTCATAAATTTACTATAGCGGACTTTGTTGATTCGCTCGTAATTGACAATATCCTTAAAAAGGTCATCTTCATCTACATGATATTTGGATAGAATAAACGATGCTACTTCATCAAAAATTAAACCAATAGCTACTTGCTCTTTTATTTCGCGAAACTTGAGCTTTAACATCTTGCACAAACGAACTTTTTTCGTGAAAATAGGTACTTAAATTTTCATTAGATTGCTGTTTGCGACGCTGCATTTTTATCCATAGATCTGTTTTGTTTTCTTCAAACACAAAAGTTTTTGTGAACGCTACTTCAAAGGATTCCTAGTTTGTGATTTCACTTGAACGTCCATGTAACCATTGTTTCGCCGCACCAAATAAATGGCTTTGTGCGGTTTTGGAAAATAAAGGCATCAGGCCACGAATGTAAAGTGGCTGTTCTTTTTAAGTTTTGCAGCCAACTACCTGCACGTTCCAAATCACTTTTGCCCTCAAAACTTTCAATAGTCTTTGTTAAGTCGGGCATAATATTGAAGTTTTGCATTTCAGTGTTTGCATTAGATGCACCTAAGTTTGAACTAACATTTTGCAGTTGATTTGTTTGAATTATATCGACCATCTGAGCATTCTGTTTGATAAGCATTGAAACACTTTCCATTAATGTGGCGAGCTCATGGGACGTATAATTGCTTCCTTTTGCACAGCCATCACGATCCGTGTTGACTTTCTGACTAGTTTGAGAACTGTCTTCATTAGTGCTCATAGCTCTTTTTACAAACGATTCGAATTCTTCTGGATGTTTTCCATCCATTTCCCGAAATGAAATACAACGTGGTTTTAGGTTATGTTTACTATTTCCAACTTAATTCAAAAAATACATACACCAAAATCAGTAAACACCCGTTTATCAACCCCACACCTGAGATTGTAGTCTTAAATTGTCAAATTGGCATAAATAATAAAGATAAATCGTAAAAACTTCTATTTATTTCATAAGGCACCATAATAATTCATAATAATCATAATACTCTCTCATAAAGTTAAAATCACTAAAATGCATTCAGGAGTACCACTTGCCAGGGTTGCCGGTTGTACAAAAAGAAATAAAAGTTGACTACACATTCGGAAGTAACTAACTGCAGCACAGCCAGATTCACTGGCATCATCGGATGTATGTAGTTCTATTTGTTCTAAAGTGCTATGAGGATTGTAGCATCTTGGAATCGACAATTGCTCAATAGCAGGTAAGTATTTTAACCAGGTTTTCCACTTTTCGAATTGTTTGTCTTTGATGTGTTCATCCCAATCGGTACCAGATCGCCATACTTCTTGTAATGCCACCTTAATGTTAATAAGGTAATGTGCTATGAAGCCCAAGGGATCAAATATTGTCATCAAGACTTTCAACATCTCACGGTTGGTGAGTCTTCGCAACCTGTTTAATAGATGTTTATTGTTGTGATTGTTTGCGACTTTGAAAGTGAATTTATCGCTTTGCGTACACCATCACATTCCTAATACCTTCTACCAGCTGTTTTGTCGATATTCTTGTTCTTTTCCTCTGTCGGTTTTTCTCCTAAAGCCTTTACCACCTCTACAAAGTTCATCAATACTGTTAACACTATCTAAATAGTCATCAATATAGTGATTTTCCATTATCGCTTTAGAAGCAACTGGAAAATCCTTTGCGAATTGTGATGTGTTCAAATTTTTCACATATTGGGCACAGCATGGGGGCAACCTGCTCCAAAAGCGCATATGTTTCATATGTTTTAAGCAAACTTCTACTTGTTTCTATGTTTGTTGTCTTTGAATATAGTAGTTGCTTTTTCTTGTTAAATGTAGCACCTCCTTGTGCTAATCTTTGTTTTATATCTTTTACGCTTTTCCCATCTTGTGTCATTTGGCTTCCTAAGTAGCAGAAATCCTTAACCTCTTGTAAGTTCTTGTTACCTATTTAAATTCTTGTTTTTATTTATTTTCCCCTACTTTGCATGCTAGTACTTTAGGTTTATTTTGGTTAATTTTCATACCATATGTCTCTGTTAAAACTGTTTCCAGTCCGTTAAGAGCAGCTTCTAACTCTTCCTTGCTAGTGTAACTGCAATATCATTTGCTAATCTAAGCATATCAATCTTTTATCCCTGCATAATAATACCAAATGTCTTCCTGCATCTGACAGTGTTCATTGCATCTTGCCTGTTCGATGTACACGTTAAAAACTAATGGGGATAGGGCACATCCCTGTCTCACCTCTTTCATCATATTTTCTTCTCTACATTCCTGCACTAATTCTATTGCAGCTGTCTGTTCGTTGTATAAGCTATGCACTATCCGTCTATCACTAAAACCCATTCCCATCTGTTTCAGTATTTCAAACATTTTTTTTCCATTTTATATTGTCGAATGCTTTTTCCAGATCTACAAACCCTATATGCACGCTTAATTTACGTGCACGAACTGCATAGTTCGGTATACATCTTCTGAAATATGAAGTAAATCCCAAAAAACGTTGAACTTCGTGGACATTTTTAGGTCTTGTAAAATTTGTAATCGCCTTGGTTTTCTCTAATCCTGGCGAAACTCCATTTGCAGATATTATTAAACCCAAAAAGTCAATGCGTTCTAATCTAAATTAGCACTTTTTAACTTCAGTGTTAAGTTTGCGCGTCTGAAAGCTTCAAACATTTACCTCAATTTTTGTAACATTTTGTATCAATTTTTCGCAGGCACAATTAAATTGTCTAAATATGACATTGTGACACGATTTTTTAACAGTAGATACATTGAATAAGTTCAAGTGTATTTGAAAATAGTTTGCTTACCTTTATTAAGCATATGCAGGTGTTAAAAGTAGTGATGAGCGATATTTTAATACTGGTGACATCACCATCACTTTAACGGTAACCGGTATCCCAGTGCTACGATTTTTCCTGATACAGCAACCTAGGTCGCTGCTTGGTGCTTCTATGAAGTATATTATTACCATTGCCTGAACTAAATGGCACGACGTAGTGGCAGTGACCAGTCATGCACGTCATTTACTATTTAATCATTAATTGTTCTCGTGATTCTCAGTTTTCATTCATATAGTAGACATATACACGATGAATAAGATACCCGTTGTCTAGGCTGTACAGGGCGGCTCCGTGGCGTAGTGGTATGTGTGTGACTACTACGCCCAAGGTCCCGGGTTCGAATCCCGACACGGTCCGCTTGAAAAATGTTAGGCGAGCATTTTTCACAAAAATACACCCTCGTTCGGATGAGAGGTAAAATGGAGGTCCCGTGTGTGAGTGTTGTCACGCACGTTAAAGATCCCTACTTTGCCTGAAACGGCAAGGGTTCGGCAAAATTCTAAATTTCTAGGCAACAAAAAACTCGCCTCCTGGCCAATGTAGTACCTACTGGTGGAGCATTGGAAAATCAAATGTAATGTCTAGGCTGTACGAAATTATGGACATTCAAAGCAATTATGCGTATCCAATAACAGAATGAATAAATGCGATTGTCTTGTTACAATGCAAATCTTTAGGTATAATGAATTAATAATATTGTAATAAGCAGAAGGGCAGAAAGGGATAATAAACAACAGCATTGTTGCATTCTATAATTTATAATGAATATGACCGCGGGCCACTTTAGTTTCATTCTACTATTTTTAATAGTTTGTAAATTTCGATATCTATATTCGAATTGATGTGTAAATATAATAGAATTAAAAATTAAAACACGTAGTTTACTTGGAAATTGTGCATGTCACCAACCAGTTCAACAAATCTTTTTTATAGATATTTTAGTTATTAATGACATTGTACCAAATTCATTCCTATAATATACCATGATGCTAAGCATCATGATCCTATTTCATAACACTAAAAACTAGTGGTGGCGGCGACTTAGGTTGCTGCTAAAAGTAACCGGCTACCAACAGTCGCGGTCGCCGTTTTACCGGTGACCTAAAAAACGCCGTTTAGCTCATCACTAGTTAAAAGAAGTACAAAAAGAGCCACACCACAGATTTGTGAAAACTAATTGTTGATTTGTTGTTATAGGTTAGGTTATATGATTATGTTGTCATCATAGAATAATAATAACACGGCATTTTTAGGAAGACCAAATTTCTTTGCCGATATCTAATCTGCTATTGTTTTGTTAGTATATCCAACAAATAATAATACACTCAGCTATCGTACTGTATTATGGTATATCCTTCAACTTTATTGTACTGTTCTTGTACTACGTTGTAATTTCACTTCAATAAGTTCCTTTATTACGTTAGAGCCTAAATTATGCATTGCATACAATAATTAATTTAAATATTTAAAGCAATTTCTAACCCATTTTTAAATTTCTCGCTGCATCTATGTACCTACAGAATAATGGTTGAAAGTCATGTATTTTTGGCACATGAAAAGCGATGTAATTTATGAAGTGTCACTTGTATGTGAAGCATATTATTATTCTATGATTGTCATTAAAATAAATACATGGGTGCAAGATTAGTGCATGGTGCTAAGGTCACACATACCTAATAGGAAAACATATAAAGATAGGTGCGTAACTCTCACCATGGCGAATTAATTTTTTCTGTTTACTAGGTAGAAGTTTGAAATAGCTATAGATAAAAATGAGTGATAATGCTATTTAATGCTGTATCTATTCTGGTAGTTATTTTAAGTTACACATACTTTTGTCCATGCTTTAGCAATGTAGGTTTTCGTTCAGATATATAACATAGTTGCAAAAACAATTCTTTTAATACTTTAAATAAAGCTATATATTTAAATTAAAATATACAAACTACGAACCTCAAACAATTGTTTTCTTAAACTTTTTTCAGTATCAGTTTTAAGTTCCTCATCGCCTAAAGTACAAATAGAGTTCTGTTGAAGATTCTCCATTGCCTTGTTCGGGTTCTAATACACACAGCAACTCGAAACCATAAAGAAATGTAACTTTATGACGTCTAGTATCAAAAAACTTAAATGAAACTCACTGCTTTATTAAGTCTTATATAGATACAAATACGTCAAACATCTAAACTGAAACTACGAAACAAAACTAGAATAAGCTTAATTTTAAAACAATAAAAAATTATTGTTCAAATGTTAAAAAACAAATACTAACCTATAAAAAAACCGTTACAGAGAAAGTGATTACAATATAGACGTTGGCTGCAGTAAATTATTTGGCATCTTAGACTAGTAACAAAAGATTCTTGGTGCTATAACTTTATATAAGCATACAAAACATCGAAATCCTAAAATATTCAAAAGAATAAATTAATATAAAAATAATAACAAATGCTAAAGCTTAAGCTAATTTGATTTATGTCGCATTTTATTTAGTAAAGGTCCATCGCTTCAAATCAAATTTAGATAGAAGTTTTAAAGTAGAATACATACATCAATACTTTCATTTGATTGGTTTCCTGAATATCATTACAGTGTAAGTGGTTACTTAAATATCAGACTTTATGGATTTTAAAAACACGCGTCTCGGGACACAATTATTTTTTGCTGTTTCAATGTCATGTTTGACTTGTAAATGTTAACTTTGCACTCTTGACAAATAATTTCCTCTTCCATAGTACTTATTAACAAAACTTATTATCTAATTCTAATAATTCTATGCAAAGTTAAAATAAAAATGAAATTCAAAACGTATATGGCGCGGTGCGGTGAAGTTTTGTAATTATAATATTGTCGCGGGCTACTACTAACGCATTTCACTAATTTGAAACAAGTAGTAATAAAAGTCTTTATTACTCACGATTCACAAGCCTAATTAACAGTAAATGCCTTATTTATAGATGTTTTCAGTCCAATTAACAATGACGCACTATCACATTAAAGCTATTTACAAGCACTAATATCTTCTTAAACTAAATTCTTAACCATAGGTCTATTAACAACACTAACACTACAATTTATTTATTACACTTTTGTCTGTTTATGTATTTTACAAGCTGGTGGTAGAATATACACGTTCACATAACACAGATTTCTATCTACTAAAGACTTTCAGAACGTAACGAACAACTAACTATATACGAGATGATTTATACACGACATTCTGATATAGACTAACTGACTATATTAATCACCTATCTTATATATACCCTATAATTAAATAGATGACTCAAACTCCGGTATATGCTAGAAAGTTCTAGGCTTCTGTATACATTGCTTAAGGCGCTCGTGTGTTTGACGGGTTGCCTAATAGTAGCTCGTAACAATATTTATGCGAAAAGTATATGTTTTATTTTATGTACAGATTTATAAAATATAAGTGGAAGAGGCGTTTTAGCAATTAGATTCCGTTACCGTTCAAATTAAAAGATACTAGGGAGTTATCGCACAACCACCACTAAATTTAACGTACGCTATTTTTGCTAATTTAGCAAAAAACGCATGCCCGCAGACATTACGTACGGTAAATAAATAGCCGTGGTCCACTATTTTCGTAAAATATCGTGTACAACATATAGGACGCTATTTGTTTTATTTGACGTTAGTTTTGAAAACCTGAATGTATGCTTGTAATTTATTATTGAGTTTTTAATTGAGAATTGCCATTAATAGATCAATCGGGAATTAAATATTAATTGTCACACATTCACGGTTAGGTTTGTCGTAGGATAATATAGTAGGATGTGATAACTCTAGTATGTGTTTCTACATAAAATACATTAATCTAAACCATCACGTGACATTTAGCTTTAATGTATCTTTACCGTTGTACTTGTGATAACTTCCTAATATATTATAGATATAGATAGTTCAGTTTTAACCAATAATTTAAATACGAGTATAAACTGCAACGTTAAAGTTGACCTTAAAACAGTCAAAAATAATTGTGTCCCGAGACAGGTGCGTGAAATTAGCGGAATAATGTTGGCAGGAATAATTTTAATTCGTGTAATTGCTAGTGCTTTTTAGTGCCCAAAATATCAAAGTCAGAGGACTATTCAAACAATAGTGGAGATATACGATTTGGTTCTGATTTAACAGTGATGCAACGGGAATACTATAAAAAAGTTAAACAGGACTTAGGAAATTTAATAAGCAAGGGTGTAAATGATAAAACTATTCTATACATTAATGGAGTTCGCACTATTGTTAATGCAAATCGTTCAAAAAACTGAGTATTTCTATATACTATCAAAATGTACGTGGTCTTCGTTCTAAATTGAATCAATTATATGTTGCAGTTATGGGTCGTTCTGAAGACTATGATGTGCTGGTTTTTAGTGAGACTTGGTTCTCTAATGATGTTATTAATGCTGAACTCAACTTAAAAGACTATGTGATATATAGAACGGATTGTAGTGATCTCACTAGTAAATTTAGTAGGGGTGGTGGTGTGATGATTGCTGTGAAGTCTAATTATCTTAGTAGTTCTATATCATTGGATTGTGATTCACTAGAACAATTATTCGTTAAAATCGAGTGTGCTCAATCACTTCTAATCCTTGGAACTATATATTTACCACCAAAATCTTCATTGGATGTTTACCTTGCTCATTGTTTAACAGTCCACCATATAATGAATATGTATGACAATGCAAAGCTTATTTTTATTGGGGATTAAAATTTACCACATACAAGTTGGTATAATGACGATTTTGGTGTCTATGCAATTTCTCAGCCTAATAGTACTATTTCCGAGATAGATTCCTCGTTTCACATATCTGAACATTTTGGCTATTTTAATCTTTATCAGCTTAATAATGTAGTTAATGCAAACAATGTTCTATTGGATCTTGCATTTTCTAGCATGTCTAACATGAGAGTAAATTATGCAACTGATATATTATTACCTTGTGATAACCATCATCCCGCACTTTGTATATTTGTACCTATTTATGACGTCAAAAATGACTTAGAAAATAATAACGATTATTTTTACGACTTTTGGAATGCTAACTATAGACTCATATCGAATTATTTAGCTGGATTTCATTGGGATGATATATTATCCAATTTGCCACTGAATGAGGCAGTAAATGTATTTTATAACATTATTTATGAAACAATCGAACTGTATGTTCCTATGCGTAAATCCAGGCGTTCCAATTTTCCTATTTGGTTTTCATCTGAATTTAGAGCTCTAATCTATAGAAAGAAAATAGCCCACAAGATATATAAGTCTACAAACTCTGTTCATGATTACTTTATTTTTTCTAATTTAAGGAATAGGCAAAAAAATTAGCAATCATTTGTTATAGGAATTATGTACGTAATATTGAGAACTCTATTTCGGACAATGTTAAACGGTTTTGGAGTTTCACTAGTAGACTAAGGGATGATTATGGAATTCCAAACAGGATGTTTTATAATAATGAGGCTACACGTGGAGGCAATGAGATTACAGATTTATTTGCAACCTATTTCTCTTCTGTTTATGTTAGTAGCAGTGGACATAATACGTCTACTGTAAACAATAATACATCTAATATCAACGTAACACATTTTAATACTGATTTAGCAGACATTTACTCAAAATTAAACAATATTGATGTAAATATATCTCCTGGTCCTGATGGGAGTTCCACCTATATTTTTGAAAAATTGTTGTTGTACTATTTCAAAACCCTTGTTCATATTATTTAATCTGTCCTTAAGTGAAGGGGTGTTTCCAGCTTATTGGAAAACTAGCTTTGTTACTCCAGTTCATAAATGATAAGTCTAACATTTCTAATTATAGACCTATTTCCATAAGGTATACCAAAAATTTTAGAAAGTTTTTTTCTCATCACCTAACCTTTACATTTAGGAATTTAATTATTGATTAACAACATGGTTTCTGTGTAGGACGCTCTACCACAACCAACCTACTGTTGTTTGTAGATTTTATTACTACTGCTTTTGAAAGAGGTCACCAGGTTGATTGTATTTATGGTTATTTTAGAAAGGCATTTGATACTGTCAGCCATAGACTAGTTTTGACTAAACTTGCAACAATTGGCATTGGAGGATTTTTGCTTGATTGGATCTCTAGCTACCTTACTGGGAGAAGTCAGTTTGTTAAAATCCGAAATTTTATATCAAAGGAAATTGTAGTTAAATCAGGTGTTCCACAAGGTTTTCACCTTGGTCCAATCTTATATATATTGTTCATCAATGATATTAAATCAATCTTTAAGTTTGCAAAGTTTCTTTTGTTTGCAGATGACATTAAAATATATGTCTATTTATTCTCCTGATGATCATTTGTTACTTCAATCTGATCTGGCTAGATTTTCTGAATGGTGTGATCATAACAAATTACAGCTAAACATTAATAAATGTTATTGCCTAAGATTTTATAGAAAACATAATCCGCTCATGACATTTTATACTTTAAATAATCTAGTTTTAGAGATCTTAACTGAGACAAACGATTTAGGAGTGTTAATCGATAAGGACCTAACATTTGTTTCCCATATCAAAAACATTTCAGCCAAAGCAATGCGTATGCATGGATTTATTAAAAGAAATACTAAACATTTCACAAATATTAACTCAATAAAAACATTATACACCTCTCTCTGGTCCGTTCACATTTAGAGTATGCGTCGCCTGTCTGGAATCCAATCTACCATTGTTATTCTGACTTGATTGAGCGTGTTCAGAATAGATTTCTTAAATATATTTTATATAAGCTGAGTCTTCAAGTAACTTTAAATAACGAGCACACTGTCATTTCAGTTTTGAATATGTCCTCTCTATCTGATAGGAGATTTATCAATGATATATGTTTTGTCTTCAATATCTTGAATTCTCATATTATCTGCCCGAACTTTTACAGAAGATATGTATACACGTGCCTCCTAAAGTTACTAGGAATCATAAAATCTTGTTTATTGGGTTTCATAGAACCAACTATGGTTATTTTTCTTCTATTGATAGAATGTGTAGACTAATTAATAAGCATCATAATTCATTCCATTTGTTCGATTGTACTCTATATTCATTAAAGAAATCATTACGATATGCCTCATTCAAATAGTGTAAGTTCTAGTTGTACATACATTACTATGCTATACAGCAATATTTTTAATATTTAATTACTATTTTGTTGTGTACTTAATTTTTGTTTATACACTTCACTTATCTTACTGTATAATTAATTTAATTAGTGCATATAATTTAATTTGCAAGTTGTTTAAAGTTGCATAATGTTGTTTAAGTTACCTGTATCGATAATTATATTGTAATTTAAAATAATGGTGTTAACCTTATAAATATATATAAATAAATAATTATAAGCAGTAAAGTTATTCTGCCAACTGCACGCCTGGCAGAAAAATGTCGGCAGGAATAATTGTAGCAGGTGTAATGGTTAGTGCTTCCTAAAGACGGTGCAAAAAGTAAAACACCTAGTAAAAATTTGTCAGCTGCTCATTTACCTTAAAAAGTAACTGAAAAAGCATCAAATGGTAAGATCCGCAGAAGAAAGTGCAGAGTTTGTTACAATAAAAAAATTCGGAAGGACACAGTATACCACTGTGTAATGTGTCCATTTTCTCCTGGGCTATGTCTTGAACCCTGTTCTTCAGCATACCACAAAACAAATTAGTGAAAAGACTGTTGTTTTAAGTTTGTCTTTGATTTTATAGACTTGCGTTGTTAGTTTCTTTTATCGCGTTTTATATAGCAAGTTATTTTCCAGTGTTTTTATGTAAATAAATAGTTCAGAAATACGTGTACTTAATTTTTAATGCAAAACGCACATGGATGAAAATAGCATTCCATATGCAGTAGACATGTGCGTCTTGGCGCCAATTTTCAAAAATGTATGCCATTATGACATAATATAGTGTGATAACAAGCCAAAATATACCGTATTTCATCATTTATTTATTTATTTACATGTTCAAAAGACAAATGCCCATATTTGAACAGAAATACAACAAAATAAAATTAAAATGCAACTAAAACTAAGTAATAGAAAAGAAAAAAGAGAAGCTATAAACACAAATAAAAAGAGTACAGAATTTTACCATTAATACTAAAGCAAGAGTAAATAAAAACCACTTGGATTGTTAAAATTTTAATTGTTTTAGGTCCTTGATTGAGCATCTTGTTATATCAATAATTACACGTACATCTTCATATGCAGTACACATTCTGTGTAATGGTGAAAACTTGAGTCTATTGGTTCTAGGTGTTTTTAAGTAGAAGTAAGTAGGACTACGTACAGATAGGCAAGATTTATTGCGTTCTAACATATGTGCGATATCATCACAGTTAATCTGTTGAGTGTGGAGCTTATGTAGAAAAGTTAATAAATTAATCTTTCTTCGGTTGCGGAGTGATTGAAACTGGAACTGTTGTAGAAGTAGGGTCTGAGAAAATCCAATTGGAGGATAAATACCACTAGATTAAAAAGATAGAAACTTTAAGAATCGACGTTGTGCAGCTTCAATACAAGTTATGTGGTTTTCATAATACGGTTCCCATACTATTGCTGCATATTCTAGGTTAGATCTCACATATGCGGAGTAAAGTACTATAGTAGTATTAACATTAAAGTCTCGACAGTTTCTTATAATAAAACCAAGTGCTTTGTAGCCCTAGGAAATAGCATGGTTAATGTGCTCATTGAATGTTAGTTTGGAATCAAATATTACTCCTAGGTCATGAATAACTTGCGGTCTTAATAAAACAATATTATTGACTGTATAATTGTATACTATTGTGTTTTGTGCTAAGTTATAAGACATACTGAAGCATTTTTCGATATTCAAGTTTAAGTTGTTGTTGTCACACCAGATTAATATTTTATTTAGGTTATATTGTAGAACCTGACAATCAGCAATATTGGAAATTTTCGAGAATAATTTAAGGTCATCAGCATATAGGAGACACTGTGTTGTGTTATCAAGTATGACAACTATATCATTAATAAAAAATATTGAAGAGTAGTGGTCCTAATACAGAGCCTTGCGGAACACCGGAGGTAACCTTTATAATGTTAGATTTACAATTATTAATTAAAACAAATTGTTGTCTATTTGAAAAATAAAATCTAAGTAGTATGAGTAAATCAGTAGGGATATCATAACTTTGAAGTTTTTTTAGGAGAAGTGTGTGGTCAAGGCGGTCAAACCCTTTAGTAAAATCCGTATAAATTACATCGCATTGCATTCTATCATCCAAAGATTGACATATGAATTGCGATAAATACAAAATAAATTAGTGACAGTGGAGCAACCACTTACAGATCCATGTTGTTGAGTTATTAGGTGTTTACTAAAAATGTCTTGGATTCTGTTGTATAGGGCCATTTCAAGCACTTTACTGAAGTTGTTTGTTATAGCTATAGGTCTATAATTTTTCACAGAATGCTTGTCACCTTTTTTAAATACTGGACAGACTATAGAGATCTTCCAAGTAGTTGGATAAACGCCAGTTTTTATGCATAAATTAAATATTGTGTTTATAGGCTTAACAAGTACAGAACGATAGCCATGCAAAACAAAGGCAGAGATTTGATCAGGCCCAGGAGTTAGCTTGCATTTCAGTTTTTTAATGCAGATAGCACTTCATCTTCAGAAAAAGGGTTTAGTTACTAATTTACTATTGTCATATATGTTGGGAATTGGAGGAATTGTATAGTTACCTTTGGACGAGATGTAAGTACTGCCAAAATATTCTGCGAAGGCATTCGCTATTTCCTGAGAATCGAATGTTTCTGCACCATTAATCGTCATAGATTTTGGGTAGGCAGCTACCTTGCATCTTGCTGTGACGTATTTCAAGAAGTTTGCTGAATCAGTATTAATTTCTTCTTGTATGTTTTTGATGTATAAATTATGTGCTTCACGTATTTCATTTTTTAGAGTCGAACGAATCACTTTAAATTCATTAAGTGATGAGCCTGAACAAATTCTGCAGTGATGTTTCCATAATCTATTCTTCAATTTTATTTTTTGTATGATAAGACCATTAAACCAAGGTGGATAGTTTTTAGATGCAGGCTTGGTTTTTGTTACTGTGAGATCAAATATGGTACAAAGTTGATTGTACATGTAATCACATGCAAGATCCACATCATCAAAATTGAGAAGGGCTTTCCAATCTGTTTCCAATAAAAGTTGATACAAATGGTTTAGATTGGCCTTTCTAAAATCCAGTTATAAGAATTCTGGCTTGGTAAGTCAATAGCGCTTTGCATAGATGAGAGCAGATGAATATGTATTAACAGTGCTGGGTGATGAGCATCCATGGGTAGCAGAGGATCAACTGACAATTCCACAGTGCAATATAAATCCGAGATGACTAGGTCTAACACACGATTATTCTGATTCCTTACAAAGTTATATTGTTGTAATTGTAGCATATCCAAAAATCCTTTTAACACCAACAATGACCCACATAGTCTTGATGAGTTGCAGCTATTAATATAATTTGGAAGATTGAAATCTCCTATGATTAAAACTTTGGAGTTATGTATATTTTCAATTAAACCTAAACTATCAAATATATGGTCATATTGAGTATTAAATAGGTTTGGAATCACATAAATACAAAGAAGTATTAAGCTAGCATCTTTCAATGAAATTCTAACAGCTACAATATCAATGAAAGGCATGTTTTCAAAATACATATGCAGATCAATGGGCACAGCACTGAGGGTATTTTCGATCAGAGCGAAATACGTTATAAGTATTAGTGAACAGTTCATAGTCCCCGATGCTAGAACTTAGCCAAGTTTCCGTGATTGCAATAACGTTATAATCAGCTATTAAAATGGAGTTATAAAAGTCGTTTATTTTGGTATTAAGGCCTCTTACATTCTGATAGTAGACTGTCAAAGTTTTAAATGTTTCAGAGAACTGCTTAACCCGTAGCTGTAATTGCTATTCAATACCAAAAAGATCAGACGAGTTTAGTGATATTTTGCTGATAGCAAAGCACAAATTGTGATCCCAAGCTGCATGTTTAGTATCAACATTTTTCCCTAATCTTTGATTTGCTTTTGTGCAGATAACACAGCAGAGTTGAGAGTCGGTAGCAGTGCAAGATTTTAAGCTCATGAGTCAATCCACACCTTGGACAGCTGATATTATTCTTACAGGAATGAGATGTGTGATTATATGCATTACACTTGAAACACCTGGGAATTTCTACAGTGTCAAAGACTTTACAGACGTCTAATCCAATGGTTAGGTAACCTGCATTCAGTATTTTATTGTATGTAACAGTGTTTAATTGTAGCATTGCTTGGAACACTTTTTATTCTTTATGGGACAAACCTTTAAGATTTTTCACTCAGTAGATTCAGAAAATAACTCTTCATTTTGCTTCAATATGTAGTTAATTAGGGTGTCATCTTTATACTCCACAGATAAACCAGTAATTCTAATCCGAGGGAGGGCTTTTTCTAATACACGAACATCATATTCAGTAGAAAGTTTTTCGCCTGCTAAATGAACAAATTTATCTGCGTGTTTGGAATCATTGCAGCTAACAATATGACCTCCATTCTGTATATGCCTTACAGTATTAATCTTTATGTTTGCTTCAATAGGCTTGACTCTTTCAACTATATCACTTTTGGTTTGAGCATTTTTTTGACTGCAATCCTTAGGCTTGATAATTACAGATTGTTGTAGTGATCTAGAAACAAGAGCAGCATAGGTAGGTTTCAGAGGAATGTTCACACCAGCTATAATTCCTGAAAGTTTATCAGAAGCAATCTGCAGGAATTCTGTTCATAGTTTTTCGAATAAAGTGGTTATTTCATTAAGCACAGACTTCATGTTGGTGTCTAAGATAGATTGTAATGAATCAGTAGGGTTCAAATTAGTCTGAGACAAGCATGATTTGCAGTTGTAAATTAGTTTACGCTTCTTCAGTTACATACATCTTATTTCAGAAGATGTAAGGCCACTGCAATCATCACAGCTTAAATTCATACATTTATCACAGCAAAAAGTTCTAACATTACTGTTGCAAGTAGAACAAAGTGACATTATAGTCACCCTGTATATATATATATATATATATATATATATATATAAAGTAAGATGTATATGTAAACAAACTCTTATGAAAATAATAAGAGCCATTGACAAATACAAATCGGGCTGGTAGTTAGTACTTTATATACTATTTTCTTATTGCGGACTGCAAATAACTTGTCTTTGTTATATATATATATATATATATATATATATATATATATATATATATATATATAGTTGATATTGCATTGTATCATGTCCTGCATATTTATTTTTATAAAAACTGATTACGGTTACTGAGGACCGAAATACAAAAATTAACAATTAAAAACTTGAATTGTATGCGACGTTTCGTGAAATTTATTCACATTATCACAGCATAACACTTAAATAATCGAATATATATATATATATTACTCATATTTAGACCAGGGTAGAAAATTAAATAATCACATCAAATAATTTTAATCACCGTGTAGAAGCTTTGGGAAGAGGTACGCTTTATTAAAACCGTGAAGCATAAAAAGGTTATTAGTTTCATTAAACATAAGAGATTTAAATCATGTACAAGACGCTTTATATCAAAAGAAACAGTATTAACAAGTTCTACGGGTAATGTAATTATTCCTAAACAAATGGAAATTACGTGCAAAATTTATATTAATTAACCCTATTTTAAGTAACCGGTAGTAAAACAAAGTGTACACATAATAATTAATATTTAACTTGTATTCGCTAAAAATGAAAGGATAGAAGTCAATTTTAATTGTAGTTAATTAAACCATTATTAATAATAAGCATAAAACTGTGAAAATCCAAGATTATAATACCAGAAAATAAAGCTCTGAGAATTAATATTATTTTGAACACCTGCGTAGTTTAAATATCACGTACGGCGAAAATTTTGCAGATAATTAATGGTTCAGAGAATCTTGTAGAAACCGTCGCATAATAGTTACGAGAAATACTAAAGATGGGTTATTTCACACTCCACATGGACTAAAATATAATCGATAATAAAGAATATCAATTTGCACCAATACGAACAGGTTAGAAAAGGAAGAGAAAATGCGTCAAGCAAAGACACATATAGTAAAGGCGTGATTTAAGCAACGTCACGAGGGTCACAATTGGTTGAAAATAGGATGCAAATATGAGAGGTAAAAATAACAGTTCGGTATAAAAGTCAATTAGTTATTTCCAGACTTTGCGTGCCGTGTTGAAATTTCTGAGATTTAAATGGGGCGAGTACAAAATTCGTAAAAATCGACGCGCGAGCGACGGACTGGGAACATGGCATGAGAAATTCTTTAGAATTACCCGTTTTGGGGAACAGACCGACAGACAGGCTTTTTGCTATATATACCGAGGTGAATATAAACAAGCTCTCTTAGACTTTTGACTATTCGATGCGTTAAAAGCTCTTACATCCGCGACTTGATTGAAGATGTTAAACAGTGCATTTTAGTTTGATAAAGTAATTTAAAGTTTGCTCGTATATTTGGGTGATTCAAAATAGTTTGTTATTTACGTGCTAACATGAATGTACTTCAGTGCACTTAGATACAAGGTAATAAAATTTAGTATCACGGTACCAATTAGCAAAATTTACAACGACAAATGTATACACAAAAGTAGGCAGTTTTGGCGTATATTGGTGAAAGAAGTATGAATTTCTTTGTTATTTTTCGGGGGTGTTAATAATTAAATGGTTCAAATACGTGTCTGGATCCACGAAACAAGGGTCAGATATACACAGATGAGTTCCGGACAAGCCCAGAAACAACTTTAAATAAATGGTGATGGAGAAAATTTTAAAAGCGTTGAGAATTAGAAGCCGTAAATATAATCCTGTTGGAATGGTGTGATTAACTAAAGGGACGATGTACATTAAAGCTACGAGGACAGTAACCTTCAGGTAAATTATACTATTTTGTTTGACATTTTTGTGTGTGTTGAATTACTTGATAATTGATTTACTTTAAATGGACATTAGTGAAATTGTACTAACCATAAAATTTTAATTTTAAGATGAAATTTGCTTGTTTAAGTAGAAAGGAGTATTTAGTATTGATGTTCTGAATTATGATGAAAATTTAGGGTATGTCTTTGAGCTCAATTAGACGAACCTGGTTAATTAACGTAAAGGGTGGTAGATGCTCCTTTATACTCAGACTCGGTCTGCTTATATTGTTATATTAATTAGTAGGCATCCAACAAGGACTTTAATTCTGGATGCACGTTAAAGTGATAATAAAATTAATCTTGAAATTCTTTTTAAAACTGAATTTTATGCTGAAATTTAATTTGAAAATTTAATGTATTCTGAATATTGATGTAAATAGAGTTAACGTTGATGTTTGTGGTAGGAATGTGTTGTTTAATTTTATGAATGAGGAGGTTTATAAAATTAGGTGAGCACCTGAAGCGAAACCAGGATCACAGCAGTTTATGACGCCCAATCGGTGGGACTAGAATTTTTTGTTGAAAGGACCCAGTAAACCGCATACACAGGAGAATATCACCGCATATATATATATATATATATATATATATATATATATATATTAGTACAAATTCTTGAAGTAAGATTAAAATTTTATATGTTTTCAACAGATGTGAATTTATAAACACAGTTTTGTAAATACAATTGTAATATTGGCACAGATGGTGTATATGTTATCAGAAGACTATCTGAGAATTTTAATTAGCTTTAATATATAATGCAATACTTTAACTGCTATTATTTTATAGATGCAGCAGGATCCACTTTTTACAGTATGTATACACTGATCAGTAATTTCTAATAAACAGATTTACAAAAAATTCTAAATAAATTGGGCACTTATAACCATTAAAAACATTAAATATATCAGAGAGACTAACTTTACATGTGTTTATGGAAACATATATTGCACAATCATAATACATACACTGCTATCGGGAATGTTCATTGCTGCATTTGCAGCAGAGAACGTGTTAATAGAGTTTAAAACACTTCTACTGCAACACTATATAAAATAAAATAAGTATAAATATTAACTTCATAAACTTATCAATTGTTTGCAAAGGTTGTGTTTAATTATTATGCATAGGAAGGGATGTAAGTTTTCTCTTTTTTCTATTATTTCTTACACAAATTACATACCTAACAGTACGCTGTCAAAATACTGTAATTGTCTAGCTTACAAACTACTGCCTTTTAAGAACATTTACAATATCCTTAGAAATTTTTCCAAAGCTACAACCATTTTTCTTCATATTTTGCATAAAGACTTTGCTTGCATCATGTCCTCGATATAATTAGAACTCGTTAAAACTCTTGTCATATAAGGCAATAGCTGTATGGCTCGTAGGTAGACAAAAGTTGTGCGCTTTATCAGTCATCAACTTTAAAACTGATTCAAAGTCTGCATAAATGACAAACGGCACCTTCATTTGTTTATGGACGATTCTAAATTCTAGAATGTTGTTATCTGCAGTGGGTATTGTGGTTGCAGGTGTGTTCAACATGTTAGCAAAGCTGTTGCTTGGAATAAAATAAGATTAAATGTGAAGTATTTGTAATATTCAATTATATATTTAAGTTTAAATTTGTCATTAGTTTCTAGTATTACCGCTAGGGTAAGATATATGTCAACATGTGGTAATATGGCCGCTGGTGATGTATCAGTTTTAACGTAATGTATGCTATTATCAATAATATACTGCTATAAAAATTTCTAGACCTTTATTAAACGAGCACTTCTCCAAGAAAAGACTCTGTTAATGATAGTCACATTAAACAAACATTGCAGACCAAATTTTGAAGCACCGCAGTTAGATAACTGCTTAGCACCCAATCGATTTAAATCCTCTATTCAGCAATAGCGGGATCGCTCACCAGCTGGAAAAAAGCAGATTTATATGCCATGCTTTTTTTTCTGTCGACAAAGTATAGCATCGCTAGTAGTATGAAGTGCGAGTTCTGGAACCTCCATTTCCACATAAATTAAAGGACAATGCTATCACAATAAAATGTTTTTACCGTTCTACTCAAGATCAATAATTCAATTGTGCTACCGCAAATGGTCTTGTACCGAAACATTGATATTGTAAATATTTCAAGTACTAGCTCTGTTTTCCAATAAAATACTACTTTACATTAACAGTTTTAATTTTTTTCTACATACTGATTATTTGCATAAAACTACTCAACAATTTTACATTTACGACAATTTTTAGGGTTCCGTACCTTATAAGGTATAACGGAACCTTTATAAAATTACTCTCGTGTCTGTCTGTCACAGAGGTTTTTCTTGAAAACTGTGTTACGTAGGAATTTGAATTTTGGCACAATGTTAGGTCTTTATGGCACGTACATATATCGACAGTCAGAAAATAGAAAAAAATATTTTTAGATTAAAATAGCAGGGGTTAATTCGGTCAAAAGAAAAAAGTTCTAATAAATATATCGTGTGAGGTATCATTCGAAAGAGGATTCTAAAAGGCTTCTAAATTTTTTTTTTTATAATTTTCGGTCCAGTAGTCTTCATGATATAGCTCAAAATGTGCCAAAAATGACCGTCCCCCCCTGTTCTCCTACATTTTCAAAGCTAAAATTTTGATTTTAATAGGGATAGTAGCTATTGAGTCATAGATTATCGGAAAACTGCAGGTTTTTTCGACAGTGTAATAGTTGCTGGGAAAATTTTTCTTAAACACAGTAATAGACAATGTATTTACTACTAATGTACCAGTACAATGTCGGACAATATATTAATTTTTCAGTTATCACAATCAAATTTGGATAAGATTTAAATATACATAAAAAATAAAAACAGCTTAATTTGGTTTATTGATTGCTCACTGTAGTATTGGTACAGAACCCTAATAGTGCGAGCTCAACTCGCTTTTGGCTAACTTTTTTTTAATATAGTTTGAAAATGTTTCAATAAAGTCTCGCAATAAATTCAATTTGTTTAATTTATCTAAAAAATTGCCATAACTTATTTGATTGCGATCAAGTTGTTCACAAATATCAAATGCATTTTTAAACATTTTCCTACAAAAATCGTCATGCCATGATCCAGCTTCGTTTCCGTAAATGTAGCTATAACATTAGTTCTTCAAAACATTTCTAAACTATCAGAAATCAATGAGAATACATACCATTGTTACACCTGAAATTCAAATGTATCTTTACTGTTGTTACACACTTCCGCTAACTCTTTATACAATTTTTCCTAGTCCTTAGGACCTTGCACCCACTGGTCCCATGCTATACCGGGTGATTCCACTACCTTTTCAGTTGAGTTTCAATGTTCTTTAACGTTTTCGACACGCTTTCTTTAGTGTAACTACCCATTTTAGATACGATGAGTACAGTTAACCTCACAAAATGGATGTAGCACACATCGTCATTTTCCAGTTGTCAATTGTTCTCTAATGTTTGGATAGCATGTTTTGCGTTGCCATCACATTTCAATACATTTACCAATTGTATCACTTCATACTGACTTAATATTTTAAACTTTCCAGCGTTTTTATCTTTTACAACAGCAACTGTTGATGCGCACAGCACCATCTCACTGTTGGCAATATACTTCCCTTGCCTAGTCAATGCTTTAGGATGGTTAACATCCTATATATTAAACAGATCTCAGATTGTTACGATTAACCATTTTCTATAATACATATATAGAGTGACATTCGGTGTACCACAAGGTTCGCATCTTGGACCTTTGCTATTTATAATTTTCATAAATGACAAATCAATGTTTCAAACATAGCAAGCTTCTATTAGATGTAGATGACTTGAACTTGTTTAGGAGAGTATGAAATGTACTCGACTTTTTTAATCTACAATTTGACCTCATGTATTTACAAAGTTACTGCAGGCAAAACTTTCTTAATGTAAATGTTAAAAAATGTTTTGACATTAGTTTCGTGTGCATTCAGAATGTCATTAAATTGGACTCATCATCATTAGGTCCTCAGTCCGGAAACTGGTTAGACGCGTACCATCATTGTTTCCTAATCCGAACTAACCTACACATTTCCCTGAAATTTGCACAGTCTGCATCTATCCCTATCTGATCTAGGTCTACATTTACTTCCTTTTTCCTATCTCTGCTTGTAATATATACCATACTATTCCCCAAAAATGCCTTAAAATGTATTCTGCCCTTTTATTTGTCCTATTTTTTCTACAGATATCCTTGTTTCCCTACTATTTCTATAACCTACTTGTTATTAACTTTGTCTGTCCATGCTATCATCCTCATACATCTGAAGTGCAGCATTCCAAAAGGATGCTACCGTTTTTCTGTCTGCTTTTCTTACTACCCGTATTTCATAGGCATACTGTGCTGTGCTCCACAATATGCTTTCAACAATTTTCTTCGTTTCTATGTTTTTTGTCTTTCATCATAGGCGCTGTTCTTTCTTGTTAGATGCAGTTCGATCCCCTTCTATTATTTTACAATTATTACCATATTTCTCCAACATTCAGTGTTTGTGGGGGGGGTGTGGAAGCAGCCTGTGGCTGCCAAGTTCCCCCAGCACCTGAACATTTACCAATTAAAAATTTTTTACTATATCTTTTCGCATAGTCAACATTAGTTGCAGATATTTCACAACCAACACCTGTAGTTGTTTATAATAATCATCAGCTTTATCTGCGCTTATTTTTTCGTCATTAGGTTTTCTGTCTCAAAACTGGTTGGGCATATACCTGCATTTATTTATATTCTGAGCAAGCCTACTCAGTTCCCTGAAATTCACACACAGCCTGTATACAGCTCGGTTCCCCTTCAATCGTTTTCTAATTTTACGCTCTATTTCACAGAAATTCAGTGAAGGGGGTTAAGCAGCCTGTGGTTGCCAAGATCCCCAACACTTAGACATTTGCAGAATTAATAGTGTTCCAGTAAATCATTACACACAATTAACATTATTTGAGAATATTGCCCAACCAATACTTGTAGTTGCTTATAATAATCATCATGTTTAAGAACAGTTAGTTTTTTCGTCATTAGTGTATCCATCTTGGAACTGGTTGGATGCGTACTTCCATTGATTTCTATTCTGAGCTAGCCTAAACATTTCCTTGAAATTCCTACAAACTACATCTTTCACTATCTGTGTGCAGTAGTCTAACCTAGGTCTACCTCTACTTCTCTTTTTTCCTATCTCTGCTTCTAATATATTCCGCACTATTCCCTCATGCCATAGTATGTAGCCTATCATCCTATCTCTCTTATTTTTTTACCGTTTTCCACATATTTCTTTCTTCCCCTACCATTTCTACTACCTCTTTGTTCTTAACTTTGTCTGTCCATGATATCTTCATCATATGTCTGTAACACCACATTTCAAAGGCTTCTACCTTTTTCTTGTTCGCTTCTCCTACTGTCCAGGCTTGACAGCCGTACAGTGCTGTGCTCCACACATATGTTTTAAGCAGTCTTTTCCTTGTTTCTATGTTTGTTGTCTTTAAACACAGTAGTTGCTATTTCTTGTTAAATGTTAGCACGACCTTGTGCTGATCTTTGTTTTATATCTTTTGCGCTTTTCCCATCTTGCACTATTTGGCTTCCTAGGTAGCAGAAATCGTTAACCTCTTGTAAGTTCTTGTTACCTATTTGTATTCTTGTTTTTGACCTTATTTTCCCCTCCTTTGCATACTAGTACTTTAGTTTTGTTAATTTTCATACCATAACTCTGTTAGAACCGAATCCATTTCATTAAGAGCAGCTTCTAATTCTTCCTTGCTAGATGCTAATATCGCTATATCATCTGCAAATCTAAGCATATCCATCTTTGTCCCTGCATAGTAATTCCAAATGTCTTCCGGCATTTGACAGTATTCATTGTCTCTCAATGTACAAGTTAAAAATTAATGGAGAATGGCACATCCCTTTCTCATCCCTTTCCTAATGTTTACTTCTCTACGTTCCTGCTCTAATTCTATTACTGCCGTTTGCTCTTTGTATAAGCTATGTACTATTCATCTATCCCTATAACTCATTCCACTTTTTTGAGTATTTCGAACATTTTTTCCCATTTTACATTGTCGAATGCTTTTTCCAGATCTACAAATCCTATATACACGCTTTCCCATTTTTCTATTGTTCTCTCCATTATCACTCTCAGAGCTAAAGTAGCCTTCCGTGTTCCCTTGTGTCGCCTAAACCCAAATTGGTCTTTTACTAGTATTTCTTCAGCTCGCTTTTCCATTCGTCTTTATACAATTCCAGTTTATATTTTTGATAGGTGTGCTGTCAAAGTTATTGTTTGAAAATTTTCACATCTATCCGCGTCTTTCTTTGGGTATGCCGCCTGTCTCATACATATAGCTTACAAGTTGGAAGAGACGTTCTGTTACTGTTTGTTGGAGTAACAACTGTTAAACACCTCCATAAACAGAGTAGAACAAACTCGCAATCGTGGAATTATTTTCGACGACAAACTGCTATTTTGTTTTCACATTGATTCAACTGCAATTAAATGTTATCAAATATTAGGTTTTATTATCCACTCTACTAAAAATTTTACAACTATCAAAGCTTACCTGACACTCTGGTTCTCATACATAGCAGAGTGAATTATGGTTCTATTATATCGAACCTAATATACCATGTTTCTGTTAAGAGATTGCACAGAATTCAAAACAAGTCCCTGTCAATTTTAATAAAGAGAAAAAGAAACATCGATATACATAACTACACGAATTTCCAACAAATATTCCATATTCAACCACTGTCTTCAACCAGAATTCTGTCTAACCTTTGTTTCTTATTCAAAATATTTAATAATACGATCGGTTCATCTGACATATTAGCATCAATCAATTTCAATGCTCACTCATGAGTCTTACGAATTCAGCACCCTTTCTGCAATTCATATAGAACTAATTATGTATCAAAAACATCCCTATATATAATAACCATGTTATATAAACGTTATTGTTCAACAATTGACTATGCGTCAGTAAGCTTGGTAAGCTTTAAGAGACTTAAGCAAGACCTTCCTTAAAAACTAAGGGACAATTATTTGTTGGAAATAAATAAATTAAGAAAAAAAATATGTTCCACTGACTCATAATCCACCCAAATTATACGTACCTGCTTTTAACAATAATCAGGAAAACTATCATATCATGTCAGCTGGTCATATCATCTCATATTACTGAACTTTATATAATACCATACTATTGCTATCATATTATAGTGCTCGCAATTTCTAAATAGACCTCGTCATCCGCGACGTCACACAAGTACTATCTATTTATGTTGATGTTTGTCAACCTAATACCGTACAATATTTATGTTATAGTTTTGGTTTGAATAATAGCAATTAATTTTAAAGCCAAATATTAAATGTTGATGTTTAAATTTTAGATTATGTCATTCCTTGTTTAGTTGGTGTCAACGACTTCCTTAATTTTTCTGTTTTTATACATTGATATTTGGCGGGTTTTTTCTTTAAACAGTTCTTTTCAGAACTCATATTAGTATTAAACCATTCATGACATTTTATACTTTAAATAATCGAGTTTTAGAGATCTTAACTGAAACGAACGATTTAGGAGTGTTAATTGATAAGGACCTAACATTTGTTTCCCACATCAAAAACATTTCAGCCAAAGCAAAGCGTATGCTTGGATTTATTAAAAGAAATACTAAACATTTCACAAATATGAACTCAATAAAAATATTATACACCTCTCTGGTCCATTCACATTTAGAGAATGCGTCACCTGTCTGGAATCCAATCTACCATTGTTATTCTGATTTGATTGAGTGTGTTAAGAATAGATTTTTTAAATATATTTTATATAACTGAGTCTTCAAGTAACTTTTAATAACGAGCACACTGTCATTCCAGTTTTGAATACGCCCTCTCTATCTGATAAAAGGTATATCAACGATATATGTTTTGTCTTCAATGTCTTGAATTCTCATATTATCTGCCCTGAACTTTTGCAGAAGGTACATATACACGTGCCTCCTAAAGTTACTAGGAATCATAAAATCTTGTTTATTGGGTTTCATAGAACCAACTATGGTTATTTTTCTTCTATTGATAGAATGTGTAGAGTAATTAATAAGCATTATAATTCGTTCCATTTGCTCGATTCTACTCTATATTCATCAAAGAAATCATTACGATATGTCTCATTCAAATAGTGTAAGTTCTAGTTGTACATACCTTACTATGCTATACAGCAATATCTTTAATATCCAATTGCTACTTTGTTGTGTACTTCATTTTTGTTTATACACTGCACTTACCTTATTTATTCTTCCTGTATAAATTAATTTAATTAGTGCATTTAATTTAATTTGCAAGTTGTTTAAAAGCTGCATAATGTTATTTAAGTTACTTGCATCGATAATTATATTGCAATTTAAAATAATGGCGTTAACCGCATAAAATAAATAAAACTGAACTCTAATCATTGAAGACGATGAGTGAGATTGATTTAGACCCAGAACTAAGCTATTTGTTGCTAGTTTGATCACCTTTATAGGTTGTATGAAAACCGTTTGTATTCATTTTCCAGTTAAATTTATAGTGGAATATATAATTATTTTATATTTATTACGTTTCTGTTCATACTTGATGATAGAATTTAAAACATGACGACTGATTTAATGATGGTGAACGACCTCTGAATACAGACTTGCACAGTACTGGATTTAAATGGCTGAAAGATAATCCAAGAAGAGGTTTAAAGGAACTGCTAAATATTATAGACAAATGAAATTTGATTCTTGAAGACCATTTGCAATAATTTTAGACAATGTGTCGTATTATTATATTTGTTAAATAAAACATCTAACAGTTCCTAGAAAAAATTAATTGTAGAGTGACTTACTAAATAAGCAACTTCTTATAGAACTAATGATTTTAAGCAAAGCTTGTTCAACTTGTTGCAATGAAAGTCAAAATAATGTGCTTTGTAACATATCAGTAATTTTAAAATTGTAGGCATAAACCGTCAAAGGTTTTTAAAGTGGAATTGCTGGTTGAAAAATACAGATATGTGGTCTTCGTATCGCTGCATATTCAAAGCAGTTGGAATGTATGGGGTGTACGACCTACTACAATCAACGCATCGAAAGAACATTTGGTGGAACATCTTGCAAAAATTATCAAAGATTGGTGAGAATGTGACATCAAATTCGATCAAGGGGACATTGCACCTCTAATTACTAACACTGATGATAGCGATACCCAATACATATTTTCGATCCAATTAAAGAAACTTTTTACATGATTGATGTATCTTTAATTTTATGTATAATAAACAAGTATACCTACATATGTTTTAATGCTAAATTACAAGCTTTTAATCCTTTTTGTGAGTTCTTGAAGAATATTTTATTTGAAATGATACTTATATACATCCATGTTTATTTAGTAGTACAATTTATAATGCAATAGCATAACCTCTTGAATGTCTGCAGCTATTGTCCAATGTCTGATAAATATACATACAGCTATAAAGTTAAAATCTATAGATTTAACAATCATACTGTAGTGTAACCGACCTGAAGGCTCACCCAAACGCCCTCTATAAACGGTACACCGGGCTCCATGATCTAACATCTAGTGGCAGTGGCTCGAAGACTTCAAGAAAGCCAAGATCATATGGATTAAAAACGAGCTTTCTAAACATTATAGGACTCTATCAAACATTAATCGACAATTATATTTACTACATCTACATATAGCATCTATAGTTCAACCATTTGAATGGGATATAATTTTACACAAAATCAAGAACTCAGTTGAAACGTATGGTACTTATTTATTTAATAATTTGTATAAAAAACTCAATAATCTCACTATCCAACAACATCAATCCAATACAACAGGTAAATATACCTATTCAAACTACACATTTCATCCAAGGGTTCTTAATCTAAGTTTACAAACTTTATCTAACCATGAAATGAATATTTTGAATAATGGCTTAAAATTTAACCCTCCAAACAATAAATCGAAGAATATAATATTATCAGATTTAGCTGTTACTGCTGATAACATTTTTTCAACTGTGAATATAGATCAAACTGATGTTATAAAATCAGAAATTTTGATTTCTCTTAGGAAATTTCATCAATCTTTTTTTCAACAGAATAAAATTTCTGGAAATAAAAAGTTTTAATATTAAATCATTACTCAATAAATTTAATAAACCTAATGCTAATATAATTTGCACCAAAGCAGACAAAGGAAATTTTGTAGTTATCCTAGACAAATCAGAATACATAAATAAAGTCATTGATTTCATTAATACTTCAAATTTCACAGAAATCTCCACAGATCCCACACATAGTTTTATAAATACAGTAAGAAGAAGAATATTTGATTCACGTCATGTACTAGATACGATTAATATTAAATATCACAAACTATTAGAGATGAATCCAATAACCCCATGCATGTACGGATTACCTAAATTACATAAAAACAATATTCCTATCAGACCCGTTATATCTTACACTCAAACACCATGTCATAAAATATCAAAATTTCTAAATAAATTCTTTCAAACCCATTTACATTTCAAATCTACATATTCAATTAAAAATTCATATGATCTAATATTGCAAATTAACAAATTAAATTTACCTGAATCATACAACATAGTTTCATTCGACGTCATTAATCTCTTTCCCTCAATTCCACCACGTGAATGCATACAACTTATCCACTGTTTACTAAACAGCTCCGAACTAACCGATCTTCAAACCTTTACCATTCCTTTCATTATTAAATGTAACGATCAAACAAAACTTTTTCAAATTCAATAACCGATATTTCAAACAAAACAATGGTCTAGCAATGGGGTCCAACCTTTACTCCTAAATGTCAGAAATATTTATGAACAACCTAGAAATTACCCATATTAAAACTTCTTTCTTTTTCAAAGAAAATATATTACTTTGGGCACATTATGTAGACGACATAATATGTATCCACACAGGATCTAATTCCGACATTGATACCTTCTTAAATTTCATAAATACCATACATACAAACATTAAATTTACAGTAAATTTTCTTCCAATAACATATTAAATTTTCTTGATCTTTCACTCACAATATTTCCAAACCGCATTAGTTTCAATATATATAGATAACCCACATACACTGACAACGTAATCCCATTCAATTCCAGCCACCCACTTTCCCATAAGTTAGTTAGCTTCAGATTTATGTTCAGACGACTTATCAAAACTCCTTTAGATAAATCAGATTATCACAAAGAATTAAATATAATAAAACAAATTGCAGTGAACAATAAATTTCCTATTAACCTAATAAATAAGACGTATTATAAAATAAAAAAAAAATAGAACAACAAACCACTCTCACCCCTAACCATAACATAGAATCCATTTATTATAGTATTCCTTTCTATAACAATATATCCTATAAATTAAAACAAATTTTTAATAGACACAATATCAGTATTTCCTTTTCTACAACCAACAATTTAAAAACTATATTAACACACAACAAAGACAAAATACCAACTTTAAAGAAATCCGATATTTATAAACTTATTTGTGACACTTGTCATTCATACTACGTTGGTCAGACCGGTAGAAGCTTCGAACAACGCTTTAACGAACACAAAATTATTATTAATAAATACAGGAATAATAAAGATTCTCTAAATTGTAAATCCGCTTTCGCTAATCACATAATAAATACCAACCATACATTCACAGATACCAATTTTGAAATACTACACATACACAATAAAGGCAATAGATTAAATTATCTGGAAATTTTGGAAATTAAAAGACCTCATTTCACATGTATTAATGAAATCACCGACTTCGATCCAAATTTAATCACCATCAAAATACAAAATATTTTAAATCCACACTGATGGCATCTTAGTTACATCCAAATTATTTCTTTTAATATTAACACCTATATAAATTCCTTTACATGATGGCCGCAGATGCAGTATAATGCTTAACATATTTTTCGAAATTTCTGGATTTATCATGAGGTTCGACCCTCATGGTAGGTTGTAAATTCAAAAAATAGACTTTATAAAACATTAAGCAAACATATACACAAAAATTAAAACTATCCTCAGTAAGTATTTCAAATGTAATACACTATAATTTTAAGGTAAATATTTTAGTGTTCGATTTATAAACCTAATCGTTATTTTGTACTTCATATATAAAAATATTTCTTTGGTACTTTCAAGCGCCTGAAGATGGGCTAAGAATTATAAGCCTGAAACATGTAGCAAAACTTTTTGTACCATAATAATTTTATTGTATTTTATTAAATTGACACATGGGGAGATTTTTAGTCATTCTATTCATTTATTCCATCGTGTTGTTATAATGTAATCCAAATTCACACTGGGAAGATGGAGTTAAAGCGGGAAAGTTTGAAATAAAACTACAGCATTTACCTAACCTTACTTTTAATCAAAACAGTAACCATGAAATAGGTCATTGGCATGAAAGCATAGAAAATGGACATTCAAAGCAAAAGGTGTCGTACTCAACCTGGGCGATTGGAAAAAACACGGCAGAGAAAATCCCAAACTGCCCTACCACTTCCAACTGCATTTGGCACATCTCGACAAGAACGGGAACGTACAAAGTACCCAGATCAACTGAAATTGACGGGATGACAACTGTTACCCAGACAAACCACACATGACAACTGAAGAAACGTTAGTGTAGATCAGGTAGTCTTTTATGACATGTACTGAGGTCGGATAACCAATACTACCCAGCTAAAGTTGAAAAAGGAAGAACACCAGGAAGGTAAAATCTGACATGACTACCAATGATCCTCCCCATATGGACACAAAATGTTAGTAATATTCACCAAGGCTCGATCACACGCGCCCACATACATACATTAACAGATTCCAGCCCGTGTTACAAAATATTTCACAAAGGCTAGCCGACTTCCTGTTATTTGCCAGAGTACAACTACAAGTACATTGACAAGATGACATGAACCACTGAAATGAACTTATGGTATGATTGCGCATAGTTAAAAAGGCGCTTATTATTGAATAGACTATCTCCAACATAGTCATAAATGCAAACGTGAAAGGCACAAAGAGGTTCAATTTAATTACATCACAACAATTATCACAAACGTTAAATACTAGTTAATTATATAGGAACATCGGTTAGATAATAGGATAAACAAAACAACAAACATATAATTATGTTTAAACCGAGATATGAACGATGCAGTGGAATATGTGGTTAATATGCTGAAATAAAACAATTACACATAAAATAAAAATGTCAAATGAATCACAAATATCAAACATTATAAAACATGTAGGCAGCAAATACATATCAAAATTTTACATCATAAAAACAAGTTCAGATGCAGGCGCTAAATGTTTATATAAATGCATGTTAGTTAAATATATTAAATCTAGTAAGGAAATGTTAAAAATGATTCATTATGATTGCATCGGTTAAAACGTACTTTTTGAAAAATTAAACCCATCGTGGCATTACGCATTAAAAACAAAAAGTAGTTAATTCAATTTCTATCTTATAACCAAAACAAATATAACATAGAAATATAATACTGTTCATGTTCAAGCTTGCCTAATAATTTGATTCAATATATCCAAGGGGTGGCGTTGGTACAAATTGTTCATAAAATTACAATAAGGGTGCATTTACTATTGATTCTGTAACAGGTGCAATGCAACTGGAGTTACAACCGGGTATTAAAATACAAAATCAACATTATTTCAAATAAATAAATATTAGTTTTCGGTCAATAAACCAAACAACACTTATTTATACATAAACATGATCAATAAAATAGTAAATTCACATATTACACATCCCAAGTAAAACAACCGGCAAGGTAGCATTGTATACATCAATCTCAAAAATTAACAGGTAAACAGGTAAACAAAAATATTTCCTTCAATAGTTAAATAACTAACGGTTTTACAATAAGGACCAACATCACATGCAAAACAATACTCTGATTACAAGATGTAATCAGATTACCTTAAATAACCACTACATTATAAACTTAAAAACATTGCCTTTAATAAAATACCGTCAAGTGAAACGTTTCAACCATCCATCTTGGAATCTCAAAACAAAGTGCTTTAACCCTTGTCGACTCGATCGATCACCTCCTACACATGCGCCTCATAATGTAAATTCTGACATAATGGAATGCGTTCACAAACCTGCAAGTGGTTACTCAGCTATTCTAACAAATACCTTCAAATATCAAACTGTGCACTATAATAGTTTCAATAATTATCAACCAATGAGAATTCGACTTAGAAACACTACGGATCACTTGAATACTTAAATTATGCTCAGTAGTAAAAATTCACACGTTAATCACCTCCATTATTAATTTAAAAAGATAAAATTGCAATATTGGCAATAGAAAATCGTTCTAAAAATACACAAAAGTCTTAAATCACATTTCCCACCTACTATTTAATATATCTTCAACAGCCGTATGCTACCGATTGCGTTATTATATTCACGTGGTCACAGCTCTTAGTAGTGACAATGTCGCCACTGTGTGACATCACAAACATCGATGACGCAGTCTATTTAGAAATTGCAAAAACTATATATCTAATCACTTAATAATAATCAACCTCATCCCATCCTATACCATGTTAAATTTGCAGTTCACAACTGTTACTAATAATAAAGTAATAACCAACTAAGACTACTATTGATAATTATTAAATATTCAATTATTGCTACACATACTAAGTTAATTAATTTACTCTTCTTATGGTAAAGTTACGTAATGGACTCTTAATTAGATTAGTACTATTCGAGTCCTGTTCCTTTAAATAAATAAATGTCGGAAGAAAGATTCAACACATGTCAGAAGATTCAAGGTACTCTATCATTTCATTGTTTTATACTCATCACACAACTTGCTTGTGTCAGTTTACTTCAACATCTCCTGATAGTAAACTTCATGAAACTGGAAAAGTTGTACCACTGACACACTGAAACAGAAGACAGTGAAATATGTTTACGATGAACAGTCGTGAACGATAATAATGATTGTCAAAACCAAGATGCACATGTTACATTTTACCACCCACCAGAACTAAGGATTTCATCTAAGAAACTTGAGAAGGATCAAATTTGGATTCCAGTTAAAAATGTGCTGAACAAGCTGATTCCCCAGAATTTACAACTGCGATTGGACGAACCTTTGACCTAATGCCCAAACTGAATGAAGAAATTTCTCAGACGTTTAATGAACATTACTAAAAACTAATAAGATGAAAACAACATCTGTAATTAGTTGGATAATTTTTAATTCAAAAATAACAAATAATCATCTAGGTATGTTTAAATTATACAATTGATATACTTTATTCTATTAAAGGCCGCTATATTAAAAAATGTATTTTTGACTCATTTTTGTAATTATTTTTCATAACTTTCAATTTAATCTCAAAGTTGAAATTTATACTGGAGTTTGATATCATAAACATTTATTAAGTGTGCAATTTTCAGATTTCTATCAGGTCCCCTAACAAAGATATTGTAGGCTAACAAATGAAAATATTCAAAAATCTGTTTTTAATGTAGTATATTTTTGAAGAAGATCCTAACCTTGACACTCTAGAAATAGTAACTATACTAGGTAGTGTAATAACACAAAAAATATTAAGACTAATTAATTACTCCTTCTTTGAAAAACTTCTGTTCAACAATTGCCTAAAAGTGCTGAAAAATTAAGGAATACTTTTAATCAAATGAACTTTGCTTCATGTGCTAATTATCTTGCAGTCTGGTTTTGTGTTATTTATGTGACAACAAACATAAACAATAAATACAGGTCTAGATTATAATTTTGTGTTAAATTGTGTATCAACTGAATCAATTGTTTAATTTTAAATCTTTGAATAAGGAAAATTTAGTTTAATATGTTTCAAAACTCTTGTGTGAAGTGCAGGTCCGAAATTGGTGATGAAGAGAAATTAGTAATTTGTGATTGTTGTCAGTCAGTTGCACATGAAAAATGTACTGGTTTATCTAGTACAGAACTTCGTGCCGTTCTTTTGCAGAGGAGACTGGTTATATACTTTTGTGAAGTTTGTAGAGAGTCCTTTAAACATGTGCCAAATATTTTGAATAAATTCTCTGTCCTGCAGCAGGAATTGATGGCATTAAAGAAGGAAGTGAAAGAACATGAAAAAGTTGGTTCTGTTAATGCCGAAACAGTTTATCATGAGGTGCATGAGAGAAGAGCACGCGAAAGAAATCTGATGATGTATAATGTGGAAGAATCTAATAGGGTAAAATTGGAGGATACGGTGGCTGATGATACACAATTAATTTCTAAGATGATTCTAAGTTGGGAATCAAGCAGTCCGATATTTTAAAGGTGATAAGAGTGGACCGTAAAATTGATTGTGATAAACCTAGACCAATTAAACTAGTTTTGAAGGATGCTGATCTGGTTAAAGTAGCTTTGAGAAATAGGAATAAGCTTTCTGATAACATCTATGGCATTAGCATGGATCAAACCCCTATGCAAAGAGAACACTTTCGCAAAATCAAAAATGAACTTAATGAAATTAAACAAAACAGTGGAAATAATTCTATCAGATACATAAATGGGGTTCCACCAATTGTAAATGTTACCACACATACTGATCCAAAAAACTAAAGTTATACTACCAAAATGTTCGGGGTGTTTGTACAAAGTTAAGACAGTTGATGTTAGGTATTAACTCATCTAGTGTAAGGTACGACATAATTGTTTTGACTGAAACTTGGCTGCACAATAATATACCTATTAGTGGGCTCAGACTTGATAATTATAATATATATAGAACGGATCGTAGTCCTGAATCTAGTGTTTTTAATAGGGGAGGTGGTGTTTTGGTAGCGATTGATGCCAGGCTTCATAGACAAAAAGTAACTGTTTCAATGTCTAATATTGAACAGGTGTTTGTTAAAATTAATTGCTTTCCGAAACGCTTCTAGTTGGTGCTGTGTACATACCTCCAAGATCTTCTTTGAATATATATATATATATATATTGCTATAATTATAGGGTAATTTAGGGGTAGGTTAAGTCACAGGGGTCGGAGAATAAATAAAAGAAACTTTCAGTTAACAAAAGCACAAATTACAGATATTATAAGATTGAATAGGTCATTATATTACACTACATTTTTTTAATCACAATTTATCGTGCTTTTATTACGCTATAATATTTAAATATAGACATGAGACTCAGTAACGTAATTTAATTCTTTATACACTTTATAGAGGGGATAAGACTTAACATGCCACCACAGAGTATGTAACTGAATCCAGCAAACTTACCCGTTGCGTTATAACTGAATGAATGTTACCTCAATTAGCCAATATACTCAACCAGTAAATATAGCCATGTATTCACATTCCTAAGTGTACGCTAATTAATGGCAAAAGATAATCTACAAATAAGTCAATCTAACTCAATGATCTCTATTGTAAAATATTCCCAATTACTGTTTGTACATTGATAAAAATGAAATAAATGCATGACATAATTAAACATAATTTTGTTTACGGCTCTTAACGCAAATTTTAAGGAAGCTTTTTCTTGTTCCACTTTAAGCAATTGCTCGAAGCTCACAATTGACATATAAATCACATATAATATATAGATTAATTCGTTTCTGTTTTAACTGAACAAGAACGATATTCTAATACTTAAACTAATTTAATACACCCTGAATCACAATTTAACTTCCACAAAAATAAGTCATTTACGGGTTAGAGATCCACCCTTTAACTACTAATCCTAATTAGTTATACTCATCTAGATACACATGACATGAAACGGCACGCCATCAGCATCCTTAACATTTTTGCAACCACCACTTGCAGCCTTATAAACTCCAGTCCAAAATGGTTTCTTATTGTACAACATATACCCAAGACAAAGACAAGACTCCAAACAAAAATGAAATAAAAATAAGAATAAAAATCTGTAATAATAATTGTGTTTAATTTTTCTAATTTACTTAAGGATTTACTTACCCTGGAAACCAGGATGAAAGAAATATATAACAATTAATGCACGCGACCATGTGCTACCAAACAAGCAAGATTGAAATATAAAATCCAGTTCAACTGTTTCAAAAAATATTCTACTCTTCAGCAATATTCTTTCTTGTTATGCCAGGCGATAAATCCCAATATTTTGGATGACTTTCTCTTACTCTGATATAGTCAGAAAATTCGCACTAGCATACACCATGCTTTAACCAAGCTGTTCACAAAACAATCAGAAAGGAAATACCTTCTTCTCAGATAATCCAAATCAAAACAGGAATGCAATATAAAGAGATTAAATTTCAATAATTAAAAATCAATAAGACAGGGCAGCATTTCACATGCTAAACAATTATAACATTGAATAACTCCCTTTTTAAAAACAAAAGAATTCTTGTTAGGTACATGTAACAATTCCATAACATTTAAAATTAATTTCATGATATATCCTTTTTTATTTTGAGATATATTTATTAGAATGTAATGCATTCAAGTTCTAAATAACTATCAATTCCCTGAATGCAGACCTGTGTTTATTCTTTCAAATCAATCACATCAAAACTGCCAACTTATTTTCTTAATAAACAATAATCAATAATAGATATTATTTCAATTAAGATGAAGTTTCAAAACAACAAATTACTAGATGAATTCAATTGGTCAGAATGAAACTTATTGTAAATAATGCTGTTTATATTTTCAAATAAGAAATAGACAATTAAAAATTTATAATACCAAAGCCAAAATGAATTAAGTTCTTGTAAATAACATGTATGTAAGATAAGTGTTTGCAATAAAATTAATTTGAAGTGTAATGAAAATTTAAATCGTAACAATTATACATATTGTTAGTTAAGAGCACACTGTACATAAAAGTACAATAGATTAAACGCATAAGAAATAGAAATATCCAAGAGTAGTTACGAGCAAAGGTAAGATTTAAAAACGTAACGCAATGCATCAAAATTAAATCAACGGAAAACCTATATGAATTGGCTTGATAAATATTTAACAAGTGCATTAAATATATCATCGCATATGCAGCTAAAATTATGCATTATTTGAATAAATCGTACGTGACATAAAAGTATTACATTTGTTCAAAAATCCAATTTAACTAAGAAATAAACAAATACCAAATTTATTTCGATTTAGATTAGAATAAGCAAATAACAATGAGTACGTGCTAATTTACTCAGAAATTCGTGGGATTTTTCAATTAAACATCATGGTATATAAATGAATACATAACAATTTAAGCGTTCTTCCAAGTATTTGAACTATACAATTGGTAAAATTTCCCGGAGTACAGAAAAGATAAAGACAAATGGTGTCGCCCCAACAAGTGAAAACAACGAATAGCAAACAAGAAGCAAGTCCTATAAATACGATAACAATTGAGCAACGAGTGAGTATACATTTTAAACTGGGCCATCACGATACTCAAAAGTGCTAAATTATTCACGTAACCAGTTATACGAAAGTAAAAATAAAAAATTTCTAAAATAAATAAAACAGGACTCTGAGGACTGCTCTGGAGATAACCCTGGAGATTATCTCCTGCTAAATTAATTTTGGTAATCACTGACATGATAAATGTTCTATTACTGTTCTGTTAATTGCAGAGATGGAAAACCTTTTATTGGATTAACTTATGGGATTTTGAATAACGATTTAGATAGTATTTTGGTTTTGATGTCGACTTCCAAATTCGACTCTAAATATTCAGACTGGGCACGAAAACTTTTGGGGATGTAGAGAAACTACTGAACCACTCCATGTTAGATATATAGACATAATTTATTTCTGTAAACTGTTTTAATTCAATAATCTCTACAGCCTACATCTTTCACTATCTGTGTGCAGTAGTCTAAGCTAGGTCTACATCTTCTTCTCTTTTTTCCTATCTCTGCTTCTAGTATATTCCTCACTATTCCTTCATGCCATAGTATGTGGCCTATCATCCTATCTCTCCTATTTTTTACCGTTTTCCACATATTTCTTTCTTCCCCTACCATTTTTAGTACCTCTTCGTTCTTAACTTTGTCTGTCCATGATATCTTCATCATACGTCTGTAGCACCACATTTCAAAGGCTTCTACCTTTTTCTTGTCCGCTTCTCCCACTGTCCAGGCTTCACAGCCATACAGTACTGTGCTCCACACATATGTTTTGAGCAATCTTTTCCTTGTTTCTATGTTTGTGGTCTTTTAGCACAGTAGTTGCTTTTTCTTGTTAAATGTAGCACGACCTTGTGCTAATCTTTGTTTTATATCTTTTGTGCTTTTCCCATCTTGCGTTATTTGGCTTCCTAGGTAGCAGAAATCCTTAACCTCTTGTAAGTTCGTGTTACATATTTGTATTATTGTTTTTGATTTATTTTTCGCTCCTTTGCATACTAGTACTTTAGTTTTACTTTTGTTAATTTTCATACCGTATCTCTCTGTTAGAACCGTTTCCATTTCATTGAGAGCAGCTTCTAACTCTTTCTTGCTAGATGCTAATACCGCTATATCATCTGCAAATCTAAGAATATCAATTTTTTGTCCCTGCATATCAATAAATAAATAAAATTCGAGTTTTTTAAAATTGCGGCCGATGACTTTGAGCTATTAAAAATATATTGAGAAACACATTCAGGTAGATGATAATTGTTTTAATTTATAGGCCAAAGTATACTGAACTATACTCCATTCCAGTTAAGAAGGTAGTAGATGACGCTTGTGCTTGAGTCAGATTTACACAGATCAAAAATATATTAGTTGCTGTATTTGAAAAGTTGCCGGCGTCGGTTGTATATTTACTATTTTGTGACGATAGTTTTTCAAAAATAACAATGCAAATGGCTGACTGTATTAGTTAATTTTTAAGTATTATTGCATTCAGTAATTGCAATTTGGTGTTCTTCTTAAGGAATAAGACCACATTGCTTTTTGAAAATGATTTTATTGACGTTTCGATCCTTCTAGGATAGTTGTCTAAATAATAACAAGGAGTATTTGTAATTTGGTATTAAATTTCAGAAGATAAAATTGGACTTGGAACTACATTAAGTTTAAGAGAACTTGGGCAAATTCATAAAGCACATTGTTACACTCATACTTAATCAATGTTCTATCTCAACTTTTAGTATTTTTCCGAATACCAAAAATTGAGATAGAGCATTACTTAAGTATGAGTGTGCTTAATGTGCTTTATGAATTTGCCCTTTATTCCTTACTTAACAATTATGGTAGAAACAAACATTCACCTGGAGTTATAGAATGCTTTAATAAAATTCTGTTAGTTTCATTTTTCGAAAGGTTGTAAGTTTGTTAACAATGATTGAAATTAAAGCAATGCATCGATGTTTATACAGATTTTTATTTATATTTTTGCAAGATTGAGGTTTTGAATAAATACATCCAAGAAACACGGTTTTAAAACATATCAATCATTATTGAACTTTATTTTCTACCTGTTTGGTTAAAGTTTAAATAAAATATTAATATAGAACAATATATAAGCTATTTTTAATTAAACACATCACAAAATATCAAAACAATGATATCACAAATTTATATTTAATCTACGTCCATATCATCCCCAGAGGTATCTTCGTCGTCTGTTGTACTTTCATATCCAACATTTATTACAATTTGTTCGACAAGTTCTTCGACAATGCCATCCAATTTCCACATTTTTTCTTCTTTAATTGTATGGCTAATACAATTAACCTAATGTCCTTTATCTATGGCTGCAATTCCTTCATCCAGAAGCACCTTCATGTCGTTAATTTAAAAAAGTAGAATTGTTGGTAGCTACATGCTGCTTTACTCGAGCCCAAATCAGCTCAATTGGATTTAGATTGCAGTGGTATGGGGGTAACCTTAATACAGTTCTGCCAGAGCGTTTTACAATTTCGTCAACAACATAAGGTGCCAGGTGAGCTAGAGGGTGCTGCTTTACTAAGGCTAATAATTCAACTTTTAATAGCTCTTTGGTAACTTCAATGTGTTTTGCGTTTAACCAATTATAAATTTGTTGTTTCCGCCAACTTTGATTTGGAACCTTATCGGTTTTGACGCTGTGATAAGGAGCATTATCAAGCACGATTACACTATCATTATCAAGAAGAGGTAATACACCTTTCAACCAAGTTGTAAACGCTTTACCGTTCATGTCTTCGTGATAATCTCCTAAAACGATAATTATGAACTCAGGGTCCTAAGTTGTTTATAGTGTTAATACGCTACCTGTTTTTTTAGATTGAAAGTTTAAATATGCACCATTGACAAATCCCATATCACTACCCATGTGCGCAACAATTAATCTTTTGCCCTTGCCAGAGGAATCTCGTATACCAGCCGATAAACCTTCGATTAATGCCTGCCTTGCTGTTTTTACAGTGGTGTCTTGCCATACCTTGTTCTTTACATGTCCAGTATTCACCCACGTTTCATCAGTATAATAAATTCTTTTGCCTTCAGCTCTATACTTTTTAATTGCAGTTAAATATTTTCTTCGCCACAACACAATTTCAGGTTTTTCAATTAAAATTGTTTTTCGCCACGCTTTCCATATTTAAAACCCAATTTCATCATTACCCGATAAAGTGATGTGCGACTGAAGTTTGGTAAAGAGTCATCATTGTTTATGGCATGTAATACTTTCTCTAAATTTGGTAATTCATTTCTAAAGTAAAATGCATGAACATGCCGTCGAATCGCACATCTTTCAAATTCTTCAAGTTCGTCGTAGATTGTTGTACGCACTCTTGTAGTCTTTGGCGAGGAAGCAGTACCAGTAGTTTCCATTTCTTTTACAATATTCCACATTGATTGAACACCTAAACCCACTTCTAACGCAGTTTGCTTCACAGATTGCGTTTTGGATGCATTTGTGGAATTTTTCAAATATATATTATAGGCAATAAGCTTTTGCCCGCTCATAACATGTTTGCGCTTCGGATTTTTAATAGGTTGGTGATCCATAATTAAATAAAAGTCTGAAAAGAATTCATTGTTAGTATTATATGCTTATCTTTAATGAGACATGCTTACCTTATCATGAAGACACTGGTGTTTTATAGCTCTGACAAGAACTGTTTTGATACTAAATATAAAATTAACTCAAATTAATAAGGCCGAGCAAAATTTCAAAGGCAAACTAATAACAAAATACAATAAATAACAAAAACGAAAATATGAAAGGGCAATAGCAAATGTCAAAATGCCAATTGACAATCTGTCTTATAATAAAAATGTTCAAACAACCAACACAAACATACGGGATATTTATACTTGTGTACACTTGGCTCATCCATCCACCAATGAGAATCGCTAAAATTCAGTCCTATCTTTTTCTTCAGTACCTTCTTAACTGGAATGGAGTATAAATGCTTTTTATTTGAAAGGCCTAGGGCAACTGAATTATTAAAAAAATCGCAGACGGTTGCAAATGTGAAAAAAACGCTTGTGGCCTGAAACAAAAAGCCGACATTTCTAAATGATAAACAATAAAAAAAAATTTTAAAATATTTTTGAGTCCACTAAACCTTAGGGAATTCACCCAGCAAATATCAAATTTTTCTGAAATGGTCAACCAACCACTGCTGGACCACTTGGCAAGGATTTACCCAATAGCATAGTGTTACAACTTTTAATTCCTTTTGAACTATTTTAACAAATACATGTGTATGTAAAATTTACGTTTAGTTAGCTGTAATGCACTATCAGCTAATGTTAGCGTTCTAGGATTAATGTAATAATTATTAAGACCAATAAACTATTAAGGGATTTTAAAACGAGTAATAATACAATGAAGTAAAGTATGAACCTTATTTATACAATATAATTCATTAGTACATAGTCAATTCAAATATTATTCTATCATTTGGTTGCTTTACTACATTATAGATACAAATATGTTGGAAAATAACTAGTAACGTTTAATTAAATATCTGTTACTATAATTTTCAGCCATACAGAATATGTTAATTAGTTTCATACCGTCGATGCTTATTGTAGATAGTAGAACATTTTATTGTGTCATTTTGCTTCGTTATAGAGCTTCAAATAACCGTATTCAAAATAGTTTAATTTTTGATATAAGAGTCTCATATTGTAGATAATGAAATGGCGAACTTTATAATCATAACTTCTTCGAACTTTATATGGTATTCTTCATTAAACAGAATAACACATTTTAATCGGTATTGACATCAAATAAATGTTTTCGGATATTGAGATAAGTTTTTTAAAAATAAGCGGTGATATTATTACATATGTGAGTGAACTAAAAGGTGTAATTAAATCATTATAATTGTTATCAATTTTGCAAAGAACTAATGCATAAGTAATCTATCTATATATAATGAGAAAATTGCAAATAATAACAATATCTTTAGAACAAATATTAAAAACAGAAATCCATCAGTTTACAAAATTTATAGAGTAAGGAATACCAATTGTTCATACAAAGATTAAAACAGCTATACTTATAATTCAATAATCACTACATTTTTTGAGAAACATATATTGTACACGGTGACTTTGTATTTTCATCTAACCATGCATATCCATCTGAATCTTTTCCAAGCGGATTGTATGTCTTAATAAAAGTTAATCCTGCATCACTTGTACAATTTATAAAATCCTCATCAGTATAAAGGTAATGACTTCCAACATGAGCATTATCCTTAAATTGTATTTTAACCTTACACCCACTTACTAAGTTTTTATTCTCATCAAACATAGTATGGTATGTTAAATAATTACAATTTTCATAATTTTCCTTATTAAATTCCATAATAATTAATGTACCACCTCTTTTAAGTACCCGTGCAATTTCCTTAAAAATTTCTAACAATTCTTGTTTTGATTCAACATGACCAAATACAATACTTGCAAAAACCAAATCATAGTAACAATTATCAACTAAAATTTCACCGCTTTTTATAATGTTGTAATGTCCATTAGGATCTTCTACTTTAGCAAACTTAATTGCTCGTTCACTTATGTCGACACCTTCAGCATCCAGTCCTAGTGATTTCAAGTATAATGTAGATTTTGCAGGACCACAGCCATAATCTAAGGCTTTATTGCCCTTCACATGTTCTTTTATTATGTCGCCCAAATCTCGAAACATCAAAAAACGTGTATCCACAATTTTAAAGCGAGAAATATAATCATCATCGGTATGTTGGTGCATTTTTTTCTAAAAATATAAATATATAATAGAAATATTGTTATTTAGAATCTGTATAATAAATGTATAATAAATAAACTATTTAACAAGATTGTTAATGATCTGAATATACACCAAAATGTGGCTACACAATCAGTAAATTGTTCTAACATAAGGAGTCAATAATATATATATATATATATATATATATATATATATATATATATATATATCAAAGAATGAAGTTTATTGGCAAGTGACTCAATAATATCCACAAGGGCATCCTGTCGATGCGTTTCGCCCTAATTGGGGCTCATCAGAACAGGAGTAGGGGCGTATTTTTGTGAAAAATGCTCGCCTAACATTTTTTAAGCGGACCGTGTCGGGATTTGAACCCGGGACTTTGGGCGCATTAGTCACACCCCTTCACTTTCCCCCTACATGTGATTTTCCAATGCTCCACTCGAAGGTACTACATTGGCCAAGAAGCGAGTTTATTTACCTGGCAATTTTAAATTGTACCAAACCCTTGCTGTTGCAAGCAAGGTAGGGTTCTTTAACGTGCATGACACCACTCACACACGGGACCTCCAATTTATCTCTCATCCGAACGAGGGCATATTTTTGTGAAAAATGCTCACCTAACATTTTTCAAGCAGACAGTGTTGAGATTTGAACACGGGACCTTGGGCATAGTAGTCACACGCATACCAACTACACCACAGTGACCCCCCCCCTTACATACTCTACATGTGATTTTCCAATGCTCCACCTGAAGGTACTACATTGGCCAGAAAGCGAGTTTTTTTACCTGGAAAATTTTGAATTTTGCCAAACCCTTGCTGTTGCAAGCAAGGTAGGGCTCTTTAACGTGCGTGACACCACTCACACACGGGACCTCCAATTTATCTCTTATCCGAACGAGGGCATATTTTTGTGAAAAATGCTCACCTAACATTTTTCAAGCAGACAGTGTTGGGATTTGAACACGGGACCTTGGGCATAGTAGTCACACGCATACCAACTACACCACAGTGCCCCCCCCCCTTTACATACCCTACATGTGATTTTCCAATGCTCCACCTGAAGGTACTACATTGGCCAGAAAGCGAGTTTTTTTACCTGGAAAATTTTGAATTTTGCCAAACCCTTGCTGTTGCAAGCAAGGTAGGGATCTTTAACGTGCGTGACAACAATCACACACGGGACCTCCAATTTATCTCTCATCCGAACGAGGGCATATTTTTGTGAAAAATGCTCACTTAACATTTTTCAAGCGGACCGTGTCGGGATTTGAGCACCGGACCTTGAACATAGTAGTCACACACATATCAACTACACCACAGTGGTGTCCCCCCTTTACATACCCTACATGTGATTTTTCAATGCTCCACTTGGAGGTACTACATTGGCCAGGAAGCGAGTTTTTTTTTACCTGGAAAATTTGGAATTTTGCCGAACCCTTGCTGTTCCAAGCAAGGTAGGGATCGTTAACGTGCATGACAACACTCACACATGGGACCTCCATTTTACCTCTCATCCGAACGAGGGTGTATTTTTGTGAAAAATGCTTGCCCCTACATTTTCAAGCAGACCGTGTCAAGATTTGAACCCAGGACCTTGGGCGCAGTAGTCACAGGCATACCAACTATGCCATGAATCCGCATACCCCCTTCACATACCCTGAATATAAGGGAAATACGGTATATAATTGTAAAACAATAGAAGGGGACCAAACTGTATCTAACAAAAATGAACAGCTATGTTCAAAGACAACAAACAGAAACAAGAAGAAAATTGTTCAAAGCATATGTGTGGAGCACAGTACAATATGTCTATGAAATAGGGGTAGTAGGAAAAGCAGGCAGAAAAAGATAGAAGCCTTCTGAAATGTTGTGCTTCAGATGTATGAGGATGATAGCATGGACAGATAAAGTTAATAACAAATAGGTTATAGAAATAGTAGGGAAATAAAAATATCAGTGGAAAACCAAAAAATACGAGAAATAGAAGAACATGATACTTTCTAAGGCATTTTTGGGGAATAGTATGAGATATATTACAAGTAGAGAGTAACAGATGCAGACTGCAAATTTCAAGGAAATGTGTAAGTTAGTTCAGAATAGGAAACAATGAGGTATGTGTCTAACCAGTTCCAGGACTGAAGACCTAATGATGATGATGAATGATGATGTAATAAATCTGGCAAGGGAGCTGTTTCGTTTACAGCAAACTATTTTATGCAATTTTGCTATCTGACGATGCATTCCGAGTATTCAAGGTAAAATCTGCAAAATCAGTTAAAAACTATGTAGTTAATCAATGTGAAATCTGCGTATTCATCATGAAATCTGAGAAATCTTGTGCTTCTACTGTGTAATCCTATGGGTTTGTGTAATCTAGTGTGCAAAATTTAGCTTCTGGTTTGCTTCTCGAAAATTATCTACAAAAAAGGGGTGGTTAATTTAAATGCAGATTGTCTGTCAAGGTTGTCTTAAGTCCAAAATCATATTGAGGTCAAGAGGGGCAATTACTTGTAGTTTTTATGTAGCGAAATACTTCTAGATTATAAACAGTTGAAGTTCAACATTAAACTGTGATAAAGTGTTAGTGCAGGTTAAAAATTACGTAAGGTCAGGGGGCCTAAATATTTTAAGCAAAGTGAACAAAAACTGAAAGTGTACTTTAACCATAGTAACAAGTTAACGATCGAAAATGATTTAATGATGTTAGATCATAAGTTGGTAGTGTCGCATGGTTGCAAGAAACAAGTTTTAGACAAGCCGCATATCTCACATTTAGCAATTGTTAAAACTTACAGTTTAGCACGATCATACTTTTATTGATCTAGAATAGGCTCAGATATTGAAAACTTTATTTCAAATTGTGGAATTTATTTAAGTTGTAAGGATAATCCAGCTAAAGTAGATTTCAGGTCTTGGCCAAGTAATAGAGAGATTTTATAGGGTACATATTGATTACGTCGAACCTTTTAGGAATCGCCATATTAATAATTCTAACTGTGTTACGTTCATTTTCGTAAATAATTGATTAGTTTATATGCAATAATTTTTAACTTAAATTCCTTTGGCGTTAAACACGAAAATTATTTCCGTAAATTAAAATAACCCATTCGCATATTAAAAATGGTATTGTAATTAATACTAAATATCCTACATATTTTACTTGATAAATCTTTGTGCTTCATTAGAAAAATAAATATCCTCTCTAAGAATTTCTTACCGTGGAATTTACGCCATGATTAGATAGGCGTCTTTCCAAGTATTCAATAATTAAGGCTGGTGTGTTTTCCCTTTTTAAACAATTCGGCGAAATTGTTTCAATAAATTAGGGTTTTCCTGTTTTATTTCCTTGACAAGTTTATGTTGAGCTTTGGTGCTTTAACTAAACAAATTTAATATTCACTTTCTGTTCGAATAGCAACAAGAAAACATCTGTCCTGCTTTGCTTTGTTCCGTTTTTCGTTATACAAATTTCTGGCACGCATTATATAGCATGGTGCGTATTTAGGGTTTATAAAACGGTACTTTTCGGTTTTAATAAATTAATCTATTCGTAATTATTCTAGCTTCCTGCGGGAGACACGTTAATCCCTTGAGCTGTCGTTTCTGGTAATGGGAGGCCAAACGCGTTCTTCCTGGGCATAGGCCTACCTACTCGCTGACGTAGACCAGCTACTGACTAACTCGACGTCAGCAACTCGAGGGTGAGTTTTTCTTTGTATTCGCTTCTTACTTTGGAACAAGAACGCCTGGAGTTTTACCGTTCAAATATGGCATTTCTAAATTTAATTCTTATATATGAAAATTATTGAACTATTTTGGTATTCACTGCTCTTTTATTACTGATTTACTATTTGTTTATAAATCACTAAAAATATACTACTTATTTATGTAAAAACAGTTTAAAGACTTCCTGGCACATTTGAAAATGTTGTTGCCATTATGTTTGTAAATATAGGTTAAGTTTATATTTACGATGATCTAGAGCTGTGGTATTTAGGGTTGCGTTTGGTTCTTTTTTAATAAATAATGTTAGGGGGTAATTACCTAAAAACTACAGTTCGCCATTTTCAGGAGTAAATTTTTTTTGAATGTTTGGGGGTTTCTCATAATGTATATATAAATTGGGGACATTGACTTTTTTGAGTTGGGTTTGGGAATACTGTGTTCTGTAAATATTTTGTTTAATTATAAGTTCTTTCTTTTCCTTTGTATGTTTTGTTCTGAGTGTGAATGAGTGAGTGTATATAAATTTTTTCTTTACTTCAGGTTTCTTTTTAATTTATCTATAGGTATAAAACCCCGCCCACTCACCGATTGAGCCCGCTCATCCTTTCTTTCTCTTTCTTGGTTACGTCAATGTATGTAGCAACTGATTTATATATTAAGTGACCTGAAATATTTGAGATAACTCAAATAACAACAAAGGCAACTATAGAAAAAATATGGGAAACATTTGCTCATTTTGGTATCTTGAAATATACAGTGAGCGACAATGGAAGACAATTTTGCTCAAAAGAAATGAAAGCATTTTATGAAAATAATGGGATTGGTCATTACCCAGGTGGCTCTGTGGATCAGACAAGTATATGTATGATTGCTAATCCTAAGGTGCCGGGTTTGATTCCTGTCGTGGTCCGCTTGAACAAATGTTATGCGAGCATTTTTCACAAAAATACTCTCTCGTTCAGATGAGACGTAAAATGTAGATCCCATGTGTGAGTGTTGTTGTGCACGTTAAAGATCCCTATCTTCATGGAACAGCAAGGGCTTAACAAAATTTAAAATTTCCAGGTTAAAAAAAACTCACTTCCTGGCCAATATGATACCTTCGAGTGGAGAATCGAAAAGTCAAATCTAAGGTGTGATTTCTCAGATTAATCTGTATCCATCTAGTTAATACCATTTTTGTTATTATGGGTGTTTTAACATTAAACATTTCAATCTTATTCATACATCTTTCTAAGAATTTGAGATTTTAAGATATTTACGCCATCATTTATTGGTGTGATTAGATCCAACCAAATTTGCTCGTTTATTTTTACAAATGCTTTAACAAATGGAAACCTATTTGTACGCCAACACAAGAGCTTTCTCATGGATTTAATGAATGTTTTTGCTGTTGGCAAACGCAATGCTTTCTTTAAAATTAAATTTGAAATTGGTATGCTTGCCATCAATATTGGTATTACTGCTTAATCTACAGGTAGACTGCGTAACAGATAAGGTTAATATATTATTATACATTGTGGCTATTAATACTCAGAACTACAGAGTTCTATTAACCTAATTCTACTAATGTAAATTAAGCCGAAGAAATTACAGCAATGTTGGTAATGAAGATAATCATAGGAATATAAACAACTGATTAATAGCTAACAGCTTTGCACTTATCTTCTAATTTAAATTTAAGGGAAAATAAGGTATTTATTTATTTATTTTATTTTCCAACAGGTAATAAATCCAGTTACAAGAAAATTTGACATTAGTTCAATTTAACAATGCATTTGTCGCAGTTTATTAAGCGTCACATCCACTAAAAAATGTATAGTATTAAAATATATATCGCAGCTTCCACAAATAAAATTATAACTAGTAATCATCGTGTATATAGGCGATTTTGTTAACGCATTTGTTTTAGTGGATAAAGTAAAAAACAGTTTGTGTTGTTTAGAAGTAGTTCTTGGAACACGTAAGTAGATGTAAGAAACAAGTTCAGGTGAGTCTCATTATGAAGGGATCCTATATAAAAAGATTAAACCTACCATAATCCTACGAGTCTCCAACAAATGTAACAGGAATCTGTATGACAAGTAGTTTTGGCAACAACCTTTGTTGGGATACCGACCTTCAGCTTTAAAAACCAAAAATTTTAGAAATTTTCGTTGAACTCCCTCTAGTGCCAACTTATGACGGTCATAAATAGGAGACCAGACAATACAGCAATATTCCCGCTTTGATCGAACAAGAGCTTGATAGAGTATTTTCAAACACTCTACATTCAAAAAGTTCTTGCAATTTCTAATGATGAATCCTAGTGTTTTACATGCTGCACTTACAACTTTATTAATATGTAAAGTAAATGTGAGAGCAGAGTCAAAAGTAATGCCCAAATCTTTAATACTGCTACCTCTATTTAGTTTCTGTTGTCCAATACTATATGAATAATTTATGTGTTCCAGTATCTTTGTGTACGAAATAATGTAACATTTAGCAACATTGATGGAGAGATTATTAGTCTGGCACCAGCTAATAAGGTTATTAATTTCCACTTGCAAATTATTGCAGTCATTATAAGATTAAATATTAGCGCAGAGCTTGATATCATCAGCATATAAAAGTTTACAACAGGCTAAAGATCTGCAAATGTCGTTTATAAAAAGGGTAAATAACAAGGATCCTAAACTAGAACCCTGTGGCACACCGGAGGTGGCAGTAAAGGGTGCAGATTTATAACTATTGTAAGTAACAAATTAGATCCGTTCTTTTAGGTACGAGTCAAACCATTGCAGTAATACGTTGCTAAAGCCATATGCTCGTAGTTTAAGTACTAAAATTTACTACAAACTTACCAAAAATTTCTAGTTTCACTGTCTCTCATGCGATTACATGACCAGGTTATTAACACCTTTTGGATAACTGATTTGGTTCATATATAAAATTTAATTTTAAAACAAATATAAACCATTAAGAAATAAAATTAATACTAAAGCACACTGATTTTGTAATCACCCTGACGATCGCCCATAACTAACCACTTACAACTCCAGAATTACATACTTAAAGTGCGCCAAAATATACTTTGAATACTACTGAAGATCATACTGATCGGTGAAACAAATTAAAATTGTTTGTATACACAAAATAAGTAATAAAAGAAATGAATACTTACATAGTCACTAACTAAAAAACGTATTAAAAAGAATTACGTTATATGTTTGGATAAGTTATGAACTTGCAAACTAAGGTTATCTGCATCAATTAAATACCGGTTTAATTTGGGAATTATTATTACGTTACTATGAAACATTCTCTGATTAAAAAACACTCAGCGGTTATTAACTTAGAAAAACAGAAAACATGTTAATTATAACGGAACAAGTGCCGAAGAATCCTAGAATATCTATAACAGAAGCATTAAACAAGAAAATAGTATAGTTGATATTAGAAATTGCTGTCTCATATACAGTCCATCATACAAACAGCCACGTTAAATGTGGGGACAAAATTACCACAATAACATATCTAACCAATCAGAAAATTGAATTGTTCTGTTGTACATATGCTCACAATGTAGTATCGTCGGGTGGAGTATTAGAAAATTAAATGTTGTATACATCTGCCCACAAAATTTTAATGAATTGTAATATCTTTAAAATAAAAATCTTTTTTTTTGTTACTTAATTTAAAGAAATATTCCTCGTTTTAAATTTACTATTATATGGTTAATACTTGTTGATTTAATAAATACGAGGGCCATCCGGAAAGTAGTACCCATTTTTGAATAAAAAATAAACTAGTACATCTTAACAAATTTTAATGTTTTGTTTGAAAAGAACAAACCTTACACTACTTTTCCACATAGTCACGTCGCAAATTTAAGCATTTATCATAACGTTAGACGAGTTTTTATATGCCAGCTTCGTACTCCTCTGCCGCCAATGTATTCAGATATGTAGGCACAGCTGCTTTCAGTTCATCATCACTTTCAAATTTCTTTCCTGCCAAAAAGTCCTTGAGTTTTGTAAACAGATGAAAATCTGAGGGTGCCAAATCTGGGCTGTAGGGTGGATAGTTAAAAGTTTCCCATTTGAATTGTTGAACAAGTTGTTCTGTTATTCGAGCAGTATGAGCTTCGATTTTGAATTGCTCGCTGTAATTTCCTTAATGTCAGACAATATGCATCGGCATTTATAGTGTCCCCACGAGGCATGAAATCAATGAGCAGTACACCTCGCCGATCCCAGAAAATGGTTGCAGTGAGTTTTCAAGTAGACATGACCGTTTTGAATTTTTTTTTAATTGGTTGGTGAATGAGCATGATGTCACATCATTGGTATTGTCTTTGCCCAAACTGAAATTACGACACCAATGCCGTACTGATGACTCACCCATAACATTGTCTCCATACACTTTATTTAGTTGGCGATGAATATCGCAGGGTTTCACATTTCTTGCGTTGAGAAATTTAACCACAGCCCTAATTTCACAACTGGCGGCGTTCTCTATTTTTTGAAACATGATAAACACTCACAGAAAGAACACAGTCAGCACCAGTAAGGCGTAACTTTGCACATAGACAGCTACAATATAACTAAACGTGTTATAACTAGTCCGGATGCTACTTTACTCACCAGCGCTCCACACGGTACAAACGAGTACTACTTTCCGGACGGCCCTCGTGTATTGACGAAACATCATTTGTCGATATTAAGATTACGTTAATTTTTTAAAGCATTCATGAGATCTAACCTAGAAAATGATTTTACTGCCGTTTGTACCACCGTATCTTAGGTGAACCTTAAAAATTAAGTTCCACTTACGCATTAAATTTTGTTTGCACAGTTTCCAAACTGAATCATAAGGTCCACTTACAATTTACGTATGTGTTAAAAATTTTTTTTATGACTTAAGTTTCAATTATCTAAAACATAACCTCAAACAACTAATAATCAAAAATCATAATACAAAATATACATTTTCCGGAAATACTTGATGAAGATGAAGTCGACAAAATAAATCTTATGTTGTAGCTGTGTTACACACAACAATTAATCGATTAATTTCTAGAACTTGTTGACCTTGAGCAGCAAGTCGGTCTAAAAGTGTGTATTGCATATAACAATTTTAAGACTTGTTGCTCATCAATTTAAGCAGAATTAGAGCAAGCTCCAATTTTGAGACTATTTTCTATTACCAACCTATAGGATGTTCACTAAGCTGTTTATTTTTGTAATAACTAATAGGTTAAGTATTTATTGTATGGTATTTTTGTGAATTACTTAAGGTACTGTAATTTTTGTTAACTTAAATTAATATAAATAAGGTCAACAATCTATTGAAGGTATGTAAATAGTAGGTAAACATTGAAAGACGGTTGTTGCTTCTGAAATAACCAGAAAAAAGCTGATAAATTGATGAGTGTAAAACTATTCAAGGTCATCAAAATCCTTGACAATTACTATTTATTTTTAAGTTCTAGAAATTGATCAATAAATTGTTGTATATAAAACAACTATTAAACGAAATACTAAGAAGAACATATGAAAGAATAGAATATCTCGATGTATCTTTCATCTCAGAAAGGTGTCCAAACGTCCATTTGTTTGGTTGGAAGAAGCTCTATAGACGAAGCGTCGGCATGTTGTATAAAAAGGTAACAAAAGATAAGGGACAACTTCGACGATTGTTCGCACTCCACGAAACACGTCTGCACTCAAGGAAGGCCGGCGGTGAAATCTCTTTGTTTCGACGCATCGGCTCCCACGAGCCATCGTTGCCCTCCAAGATAGGTCAATGTTCTGGCTAAAATTGGCGGCACAGTTGCGCATTGAGCATGAGAAATGCAATCTTTTCGGCTTTCCAAACCATAAAACATAAATCGATATCCAGATTTAAGTGAGAATAAAATCTTTGTGTAGTTTTTACATAACGCTTGTATTACACGAAATAATACTGGATAATTCCCCGTGCAAGGTTTAAATACTCCCTGAACCTAAATAATACAACATAAGGTAAAGTTTTTTTGAAAAAGTGCAACAAAGTATAGTACAATTATCTTTAACAGGAGTTTCGAACGTTCTGGCATTAAGAAAGGCTCTGGAATAGCAATAATTTTGACATAAATCAATGTGGTATTCTGAATTAAGAAAGACAAATAAAAAGTAAGCCACCAGCCTCGATGGCACAACTTTTGGAACAAATGACTACTACATATTATATTTTTTTAGACATAACAGTGTAACTTCGATAAACTAGCTGTTGATATTTCTTACCCCAACGTAGTACCATCGGGTAGGGCATTGGGACCGTGGCCACAAGTGTAGCGGCCCTTACTGACATTATACTGTTAATATTTCTAAGATTTTGTACAACGGAAAGCCATCTGTCCCGTGTAACTGATTCTGTTAGAATACATGAATCTACTGTTTCTCAATTAGTTTTAAGGGCCAGCAGGTTGTTAGCTGAGTTTTGCCATCGACACATGCATATGCCTAGTACTAGGACACTCAACGAAATTCACAAGCTACTTGTGTTTTACCAATTTGCACGATTTGCTAGAGACATTATGATACTCATATCAAAATACAGTCTCCAGGTATTTTGTTAAGAATATAAAACCTTCCTCAATTTATTTACTTAATTAAAGGTAGATGTGATCATGATATATTTAGAAATAGAAAGAATTTCTTTCATAAATGTGCAAATAATTTCAAATTACAAATTAAAATTACCTAATCTTGTAGCACGACGGCCAAGGTCTACACATGATTAAACTATTTTTAATAATAGTATCTTTAGAAGAAATTTCCAATATAACTTATATAACAAAGCTATGTTGTCGGCAAAGTACAATTATATTGCTGAAGAGAATGATTGAATTGTGGAAACGTAGGTTTCCGATATTAGTATATGGGTGTACATTAAAATTATATACAGTTCTTATGATTATTCTGGCAAGAGGTGTTGTGTATAACACTTGTAAAGAAAATAATAAAGAACCTCCAGATGTAGGAAATATTGGAGGTGTATGAGTATGCAACCAATCATACTCCTAACTAACTGACGAATAAGCACGTAGAATGAAAGTAAATATTACACACACTTAAAACACTCCTCAAACAATAATGAACTCGTCTGTCACCCCTCGAAATACATAATACAACTTTCCAAACGTACAATACAAACAAGCCCACGATATAAAAGGAGCTCCAAACGCTAGAGCAAATTACATCTTAATTGATCTTTTTTTAAGGCACTCACCAAACTTCTGAAGGGAATTTAAGCATAGTGCAAGATGGACGTCATCAAGCCTCTCGCGCGTTAACGGTCTTTCGTCAGATTATCTCGTTGTGACCACCAAATGTAACGGGATAAAATGAAGTAGTCTCTTATAACCACACTAAGGACGCGGGATCCCGCCATAACAGTGCTTGAATCCGCTTCAACTCCGAAGCCATCAGGGCCATCTGCTAGAGCACGTGATGCCAACATGCACGACAGGATTGGGGACGTTACACCATCAGCTCGCTCTAATTTTTTTCAACCAAAACTGTCTTTCGTATGCCAGTATCTTCGTCTATCAGCCGCAGGGTACCATATATGGAAATCATATCCCAGTCATCGGCGCCAGGTGCCGCATTGCATTCAGCGTAACAATGGACACCATCCTCTATACAACACAGTTCCAGGCCTTCGTTATGAAGCAGCAACATTCCTCAACATGGAAACACATCCACCAACGTTACAAATTGAAGTGCTTTCAATGTTAAAGCACATTAGTAATAATTACGCCCACAAAAACCTTTTTAAATATTTTCTTTGTACGTTTTTTAATGTATACTTGCTTCGTATTCCGAACTTGTAAATAAATAATATCTTTGTTGTTATGAAGCATTAACAAAGCGATTTCAAATAATTCAGAATGCTACAAATTGTTTTTAAATCTAATGACCTAGGAAGACATTTCAAACGTTCCAGTACATAACTTTCCAGGAGATAGAGATCAAAACCAAACACGACAAAACATTATAAATAATTATTTTGCTTGTATAGAGGGATAAATTTATTTTAAACATTATAAGAAAATTTGACAAACAATCCCTAGCTTTATACTGCTTATTATAGTATATTAGTAACTTAAAAACATTAATTTTATTTTTCTGCATTCTGTAGCTGCAGTTCCCTAACCCTTGCTGTTCCAAGCAAGGTAGGGATCTTTAACGTGTGTGACTATACTCACAAACAGGATCTACATTTTACCTATCATCAGAACGAGAGCGTATTTTTGTAAAAAAATGCTCGTCTAGCATTTTGCAAGCGGACCGTGTCGGGATTCGAACCCGGGATCTTGAGATTGGTAGTCATACGCGAACTTATCTAACCCACCAAGCTGCTTTACCAAATATTACCCCTACATGTGATTTTTTCAATGCTTCACCTAAAGGTGGTACATTGGCCAGGAAGCGAGTTTAATTTTGCATTTTGCCGAACCCTTGCTGCTCCAAGTAAGGTAGGGATCTTTAACGTGCGTGACAACACTTACACACGGGACCTCCATTTTACCTCTCATCCGAACGAGGGCAAATTTTTGTGAAAAATGCTGGCCTAACATTTTTCAAGCGGACCATGTCGGGATTTGCACCAAATATTACCACCAGAAGGCTGTCAAAGCTTGAGGTTAAATACAACGTTGCCACATTAACTTAAAACTTAACTAAGGCACCATATTTTATAATCGGAGCAATGTAGTATGTGTCTAAGGTTCACCTTAAAGTTACGGTTCACTTGGCTCATTTTTACCAGTGGATATAAAAGGTGCAAAAGACAATTAATGTCACACAAAAATTCTTACACATAGTGTACTAGCATTAGAGGAGGATTTGCTAGAGAAAGACCTGAGAGTTGGACACACACGCACTCACATATACACACACGCGCTCGCACACACACACACACACACACACACACACACACACACACTCATATACGCATGTACGAACGTACACATACACAGTCACATATATGCAAATGGTTACACAAACATACACTTGTACGTACATACACCCCACATGTAATTTAAAGAGCTTTGTAATATTTTGTAATATTAACTTGGAATTTTTATTATTTTCATTTTACTTTTATTTATTTTCATTTTATTTTTATTTATTTAATTTTATTTTAGTTTATTTTATTTCATTCTATTTTATCTTTATTTTTATTTTAACTATTATGTACATTTAGTAGACTAAACTTTAGTTTTACGTGTAGAAGTTTCTTCAGTATTAGTGGAAATATTTAATTAGGGATACCCCTGTTTATTTCCATAAATAAATAAATAAATATATATACGTTTCGAAACCTTATAAGGTGAATAACTTTTTGTTGCTTTAACCAGAGCTCGAATATTTAATGAGACAGTGAGATTTATGGACAAAATAATAAGATTTGTTTAATTTTTGTCTTGCTTTGTTCTGGCAAGATAATAATCGTAATTATTTATTTTGGAAAAGGCCCCATATATCTATTTGGATCTCTAGCAATAATTTTTACCTTCGTTTTTTCGGGTAATGTATCACAAAATAAAGCTTTGTCTGTATTAGAAAAAATTTAAATTGTATGTGTCGTAATAGTGTAATTTACGTTTTCTACTTGGTTGACATTAGTAATTATTTTAAAAAACATACTTTGCTAAGATCAGTTTTCTCTTTAGTCGTGTTTTTTCATTACACTGTAAATCCTTAAGATCCAGGAAATTGCCGAAGGAACGGTACGACACGTTGGTTTTTCATTTAAAGCAATCACTGCTGTTTTCACTGATAATTGAACCTTGTTTAAAATTTAATTAGTTGTTAAAAATTCAGTCGTATTGACTTTGGTGAAAAAGCTATTAACTTTAAGGAGTTTACTTGTAGCAGGGAATTTTTATTTTACCCAGATTATCGTCATGTGTTGTTTAGTAGCCTTTTGTTAAATGTATTTGAGTTACTTATCACCCATATTAAAATGTATATAAAATAAATGTAATTATTGTCTTAGTAATAGCACGTTAAATTGTATTAAATAAAGGTTATATAATTGAAGTTTAACAGAAATAAGAAAGGAAACGACTACTTTGTATTCCAGACGCAACCTGATACTGCAGGTGCAGAAACAATAAACTGCAATAACACAGTCTTAATTAAATTTACTTAGATGAGACATTGTATGATTATCGAGAAACTGCAGACAGCAAGATCTGCACTTTCCCACAAGATGAAGTGAGACCAGAAGTTGTATAAATACTGTGAGGAGCTCTGATCGCCAGTCAGTCTTCGAACTTTATAACTTTAACATTGTTGATGGTTCAAGCTACTCATTATAATTTTTAATTTTTGATTTGTTAAAATAGTAACTTGTTACGTTCTAATATAATAGCAAGCGAGTTCTACACATTCTTTTCTGAATTTTTGTGGCGAACAATACTCGATTTTCAATGCCTGGCTGCGTTTAATTCGCACTTGTCACTTCCTGTACTATACTTTAACTTTGGATCGTCCTGGCACACATTTTGTGTGGTAAGTAGTTTTACGGCTTATAATGTTAAAATTTGTTCGAAAATTCTCTAAATGCGGGTCTTCCGTTCACAGCTTTTCTGCGGTGGGCATAAAGCCTACTAGAATACATGGAATGGTACTGCTACTGAGGGATCTCTGGCGTGCTTCCGCACCTGTCTAGGGTCCGTAACTGCGGAAAACGTGTTGCTCCAGCAACGTTGGGTTCTGTTCTTCCTCTCGGGGCACTGAGTGACTTCTTATCATGAATCTGCACTGCAGGTATGCGTTTTATTTTGGCTTGAAAAGCCGATGATCAACCTAAACGGATATTGAACTGTACTGTGCTATGTGTACGTGTGTACGTATGATATATATATATATATATATATATATATATATATGTGTCTATATGTATATATGTATATAATTGTGACTTAAATACTACTGGATTACTCATATCAATTGTGCTTACCTATTTACCCTTGTGATATAATTTTGTTTGATTTATGGATAATTGGTGTGTGAGGAAACGTTTCTGATACTCCCCAATATTACCTTACATTGTAATAAAAGTTTTTGTAATGCCTTTATCGTTATTATATTATATAGATTATCCAAACAGTTATTTACATTTTACGGAGTACGGAATAATTTATGCTTGATCAGCATGCTATTCTTATTCTTTTATTTCAGGTTTGCCGACTATTTTTATTGCAGATATGGTCACTAATTCCCTACAGCCGCGTACATTATACGGTCATTCCGTTGATTTTCTTTGTGTTACGCACGGCCTCGATAAACGTAACATAAATTTGGACGCCCTGGCGTGGGGCCAGATTTTTTTGATTTGCTCTTGATTTTTTTTTGATTTTTTTTATGACCTTGATTTTTTTTGGCATTGATTTTTTTTGGTGTATCGGCTCGATTTTCTTTTTTGCCTATATTGGTCGGCTCTAATTTTTTTTGGGTGTAGTCTTGAATTTTTTTTCGCTATATAGAAATTCCTTGATTTTAATTTTTTTTTGTGAATTATCAGAGTTGTGTTTTCGCTGGTAATTTGGTTCTGGAAAACACTGGCGCCCAAGTTTTCTTTACATCATTTTTTTCCCCTTACGTCACTTTCGCTACCTCACTTAAATATAATCCGGTAGTCGTTGCTGATTTTTCTGTCTGTTTATTTGACAGTGCTTCGCACTTTGGTCTTGGATATACTAATAAGTTGTAAATTGTTTTGTGCTGAAGGCTGTGAGTATTCTTTATTTACTTTACTGAACCTATTAAACTTTGGTTTTCATCATCATTTTGTTATCGACCTTACTTAAGGTCGGTTTGATGCAGCTCTAACTTCTTTTCTATTCTGTGCTAATCTAAAAAGCTCTACATACCCTTCACAACCTAAATTTCTAATAATTTGACTAATATAGTTTGGTCTAGGTCTTCCTATATCATTCTATCTTTTTCCTATCCAGCTGGCTCTACATAGATATTAGCAACCTGATGGTTGTTAAAGAACTCTAACATGTTTACATGATTACCATTCATAAGGAAATGAAATATAACCTGGTTATCCGCTTCAAAAAGGAAAAGTGTTAAATTATATGTTATGGTAAGGCTTAAGCAACGAAACGCTACCAACATGCCAGACCGCTAACCAATTGTGAGTCATGTCCTGGTGACATTTAGTTAACTGATTTTTATTTTTCTTTTTGTTTTGTTTTCGAACTTACTTAAAGTCGGTTTGACGAAGCTCTAAATTCTTTTCTATTCTGAGCTAGTATAAAAAGGTCTACATACCATTCACAACCAACATCTCTAATAATTTGAGTAATATAGCTTTGTCTAGGCCTTCCTACTCTATTTTTATTTGGTAGTCTATAATCTAAGACTTTACTAAATAGCCCGTCATGTCTTAACTGGTGCCCTATCATTCTATCTCTCCTGACCTTCAATTGTTTCCACATACAGGGATCCTCACCTATCCTTCTATAAACTTCCTCGTTTGTTACTCTATCTGTCCAACTAATCTTTAACATTCTCCTATAACACCAAGTTTTAAAAGCTTCTATCTTTTTCTTATCTACTTCTTTAATTGTCCAAGTCTCACTACCGTATAGTAGAACGCTCCATACGTACGACTTTAAGAAACTTTTTCTATTATCTAAACTAATACTATTAGCTATTAGTAAGTTTTTCTTTTTTAAAAACATTTTTCTAACTTGAGCTATTCTAGCTACTATATCCCTTCTGCTACGTCCATCTTTTGTAATTATACTACCTAAATAGCAAAATTCATCTACCTCCTCTAACTCGGTATTACCTATTTTTAATTTTGGTTTAGAACTAGGCTGTAACTCACTTGTCATTATCTTTGTCTTTACTGAGTTAATTCTCATACTGTAGTTACTCCGTAGTATCTCATCTAAAATATTTAAAAACTCTCCTAACTCTTTTCTAGACTCTGCTATAATGGCTATATCATCTGCAAAACGTAACATGTCTATTTTCTGTTTCTGTACACTAATACCTATCTCTTTTCTCTCTTTAGCTAAGTTTAAAGCTTCCTCAATATAAACATTAAAAATCAGGGGAGACAGTATACAACCCTGTCTAACACCATTTCTAATCTTAGCTTCCTTTTGTATTTCATCAAATCTAATTACTACGCTTTGGTTTTTATATAGACTGTAAATAATTTTTCTATCCCTATGAGAGATTCCTATTTTTTGCAAAACCCTGAATATAACAATCCAATTAACCCTATCAAATGCTTTTCTAAATCTACAAACGCGAAATGAGTCTTTTATTTTTGTAACCTTTTTCGATAATTACCCTAATCATTAGTATCGGTTCTCTAGTCCCTGTCTTTACGAAAACCATATTGGTCTTCGCCTAAATAATTCTCAGTCAAAGCTTCTACTCTATTTTTAATTATTATTGTTAGTATTTTGGAAGCATGAGAAGTTAAACTAACCGTTCTAAAATTCTCACACCTATCAGCTCCTGACTTTTTTGGAATTGGGATAATAATATTTTTTTCGAAATCTATTGGAACCTCACCTGTGTCACATATTACTTTTACTAGTTCATATAATCTATCTAAAGTTTTCTGACTTGCATATTTTATTAATTCTGCGGGAATATCGTCTATCCCTGGCGCTTTATTTATTTTAAGATTCCGAACAGCTCTATCAAATTCCTCTCTTAATATTGAGAACCCTATTTCTACATCCTCTTCTTGGTCGTTTTCTAACTCATCCATATCGTCTCCCTTATATAAATCTTCTAAATATCTATTCCATCTATCTGCTACCTCAACTTTATTTATTAGAAGCTCATTATTCTCGTCTCTAATACCATTATATTTTTTCCTATCTTCCCCAAAAAACTTTTTAACTGCCCTGTAAGCCCTGTCTGTCTTACCTACTCTCAAATCATCTTGTATTCCCTTACAATTCTCCTCCATCCATTTATTTCTAGCTTTTCTACACTCATGTACTATCTTATTTCTAACTCTATTATATTTTTGCTTACTTTCGCTATCCACTTCTCTGAAAGGTTTAAGCTTTCTTCTATTCTCTATTAAATCTAATATCTCCTTTGTTACCCACGGTTTTCTCGCTTCTATTTTTTTCTTACCTATAGTCTGTGTAGCTGTATCATGTACAGTCAGTTTGATTTCTTTCCATCTATTTTCTACGTTCCCTCCTACAGCTATCTCTTTGCTCTTATTATCTAATACTTGTTTATATTCCTCTTTTACCCTACTATCATTAAGCTTACCTAGATCCCATCTCTCTCTTTTAACCTTTCTCAATTTTTTGAATTTTAGTTTACACTTCATTTTAACTAAGTTATGATCGCTATCTATGTCAGCCCCTGGATAACTACGACAGTTTTTAACTTGGTTTCTAAATCTTTGTTTAACTAAAATATAATCTATTTCGTATCTAGCCCTATCACCTGGCGCTTTCCAGGTATATCTTCTCCTAACATGTTGTTCGAATAGGGTGTTTACAGTTACTAATCTATGTTCCTGGCAAAACTCAACTAATCTTTCTCCTCTATCATTTCGTCTGCCATAACCAAATTTTCCTACCATTTTTCCCTCACTACCTTCTCCCACTGACGCATTAAAATCGCCCATAACTATTAAATTCTCATCTCCTTTTACTTTTCTCACTATACTATTTATATCCTCGTATACCTTTTCTACTTCCTCCTCCTCGTACTGAGTTGTTGGCATGTAAACCTGAACTAAAACAGTGTCTGTGGGTTTTGTACTCAATCTAACCATAATTATTCTATCACTAAATTGTAAGTACCTACTCTTTAACTTTATGCCCTAATCTTTTACCTAACACTATTCCTACGCCTGCCTGTCCATTAGTTGAAGAAGTTGTAATTATTCTATAATTATCTTTCCAAAAGTCATTACTATCTGGCCATCTCACCTCACTAATGCCTAAAATGTCCAGCTTTTCCTTTCTCATTTCGACTAATAAATTTGTTAACTTATCTACTCTAACTAATGACCTTACATTTCAAGTCCCTATCACTAAATCGAACTGATGTTTTATATTCTTACGATGACGAGCCCCAAGTACCCCCTCCCGGAGATCCGAATGAGGGAGTATTTTACCTCCGGACAAGAATTTTACTTGTGAGCTCTCCATCATATGTATTTCGTGTTTTAGGCCACGCACACCTGGGAAATAAAAACTTTGGTTTTGGTTGTTTTTATTTTTGAGTATTGCTGTTATTTGAAAATTCTCAAATACTTTAAAAATCTCATTTCATAATGGCTGATTGGCGTATGACGGTCAACCGGTTACGGAAGACTGAGCTTCAGTACGAATTATCTTCTCGGGTTTACACTCCTGAAGACAATGTGAAAGAATTACGTAGATCCGTTCGAAGTGCTCTTAGCATCGAACGAGAGAAGAGGCTTCCCTCCATCATTGTAAAAGCAGATTTTGATTCTGAATGTAGGGCCATCGAAGCCGCTATTCAAGAGTTAGAAACCTCACTTCCCCCCTTAGATGGTGATAAGTCCTCAGATACGTTTCGACGTATTAGTGCCTTGTGGATACATCTCGAGCGTCGTTGCGCAAATTTGTCCCCAAAAGACGATGAGCAGAAAATACAACGTCAATTACTTCTTACGGTAAATAATCTCCGCCGCGACTATGATAAAAAGATTAAAAAGTTTTGACAGCCTACTGCCACATCCGGTATCCCATTAGCTACCTCTAGTATTTTTCTTTCTCCTACTCCTCATGTAGACCCGGATGGACCCCCTATACTTACATCCGATTCCGAAGAGGAAGAGGAATCCGAATCCGTCCTTTCTAAGTCGTGTGGTGCTTCCTCCAAACGTAACAGAGTCTCGAAACTTGATCTAAAATTCTCAGGTGATTCTCAAACCCTAACGGTACATAGTTTCCTTGAAAGAGTGGAAGAGCTCCGAAAAGCCCGAAATATCCCGGAGAGTGAATTATTTGACTCCGCGGTTGAGTTGTTCGAATCCAAAGCGCTCTGTTGGATCCGGGGTAATTGTCACCGTTGTTCCGATTGGACATCCCTATCTGATACGTCATTTTGCACCCCCAGATTACTATCGTCGGTTATTTGACGACATCCGAGCAAGGACACAGGACCCGTCGGAAGGTATCGTTGAATATTTGTCATGCATGAGTGCATTGTTCCGGCGCCATGGGAGTGTACCGGCCGATGTACAACTCGATATAGTTTCTCGTAACCTGTCCCCTTTCTATTTAGCCCGGCTGCCTACCGTACATTCTTGGGAAGAGTTGGAAAATGAGTGTCAAAAATTAGAATTAACCAAATTTAGGGTCGACAATTACGTACCCCCGAATAGAAATACCCACTCGTATGTGGAACCTGATCTGGCCTATAAACCAAACCCTTCGTTACCCTCTTTGGTCCAACCTCGTGGGTCTAACTTTTCTATACCACACCCAACCCCCGCGAATAGAAATAATCTTTCTTCTATTACTACTCCAGCTACCCCTACTACAAGTAAACAGGTCGTCTGTTGGAACTGTGATAAAACTGGACATGTTTCACCCCAGTGCTTTCACCCACAGATCCTACATTGTTACGGATGCGGTTATAAAGGCGTAACCAGACGCGATTGTCCGCGTCAATGTGGCCATTCTTTAAATCGTCGATAGGGTCCTTAAGCCGAGGCGACCACCCTATTCTATCTCTGTCCTCGGATCTCCCCTTTCATGGTCTGGTGGGCCAACCCCGTTCTATGTTAGATTCTATATGTACTGCCGTCCGTGACGACGAACGTCCCTATCTTACTGTTCATATCTTTTGTATTTCCTTTATCGGTTTGTTAGATTCTGGAGCCACCCGTACAATCCTTGGTGGTCCTGGTTGGCGCCGCTTAAGTTCCTTAAACCTCTCCCTTCGTAATTATACTTCGTCCTTCTGTAGCCTGGCAGACAATTCAAAATGCGCCATATTAGGTTTCATTTCCCTCCCCATAGCTCTTCCAGACTCCGTTACTACCCTCGACATCCTTGTGATCCCCGACGTCTCTCACCAGCTTATTCTCGGCATTGACTTCTGGAAATCGGTGCAGTGTGTTCCCAACTTTCGTGATAACCTTTGGATTTTTGCTCCTCCTTCTTCCTTGACCATCACTACTTCCGCTCTGATCCATATTATTTCTGAACTTTCTTCCGACCAACAACTACTTTTAGTTTCTTTAATTTTCTCCTCTTTCTCCAGACAACCTCCCGGTCTCGGCTGTACTTCCTTGGTACAACACTATCCGAACGTCCGCCGAGCCCATCAAACAACGATATTATCCTCTTTCCCCTCCTCTCCTCAAGGTTGCCCATTCAGAACTCGATGAGATGCTCCGCTTAGGCGTCGTCGAACCTTCTACTAGTCCATGGTCCAGCCCCATTGTCCTAGTTAAGAAGAAAGACGATTCCTATCGGTTCTGTATTGATTTCCGGAAGGTCAATCAAGTCACCCAAAGAGATGCCTATCCGCTTCCTTATATTGCCACCATACTTGACCGTCTCCGCGATGCTCGCTATCTTTCATCCTTAGATATCCGTTCCGCGTACTGGCAAATCCCCTTGTTTTCCGAGCCCAAACCCATTACCGCCTTCATTGTCCCTCATCGAGGTTTATTTCAATTTTGCAGAATGCCCTTCGGCCTTCATAATTCTCCTGCCACCTTCCAACGCCTTATCGATCAGGTCATCGGTTCTGACCTGGAACAGTTCTGTTTTGCATATCTCGATAACATTATTATAGCTACCTCTTCCTTCGATGAACACATCCGAGTCCTTGACTTAGTTCTTTCCCGTATTTTTACTGCTGGTCTTACCCTCCGTCAGGATAAGTGTCATTTCTGTCTTCCCAAACTCCGCTATCTCGGTTACGTCGTTAACCGCGATGGTCTCCTTGTCGATCGCGACAAAGTTTCTGCTATCCTAAACATGCCTCCTTCTACCTCCGTTTCTAAGGTCCGTCGCCTAATTGGCATGGCCAGTTGCTACCGACGTTTCATTCCCAATTTTGCTTCCCTTACTTCTCTCCTTTCTAATCTTACTCGTAAGAATGTTCCCTTTTCTTGGACTCCTGACTGTCAATCTGCCTTCCTCTCCCTTAAACAACATTTAGTTTCCGCTCCTATACTTTCATGCCCTAACTTTTCCTTACCCTTCACCATTCAAACCGATGCCTCCCACTTTGGTTTGGGTGCGATCCTTAGTCAAACCTCCCCCGAAGGCGAGAAGGTCGTCAGCTATATCAGTCGTTCACTGTCCAAGCCTGAGCGCAACTTTTCAGTTACTGAAAAGGAGTGCCTGGCAGTGCTGTGGGCAATTGAGAAGTTCCGCCCTTACGTCGAAGGCTCCCATTTCACTGTCATCACTTATCACCATTCCCTCCTCTGGCTCAATAAACTTCAAAGTCCTTCTGGTTGCTTAGCCCGTTGGTCTCTCCGCCTCCAACAATATGATTTCACTATTCTCCACCGCAAAGGTCAAGATCATGTTGTTCCTGATACCCTTTCCCGTTCTATCCCGGTACTCGAACCTATTTCTATTTCGGCCATTTCCTCTCTTAAAGTAACTCTACCTACTCCTGATCCCTGGTATAACTCCATGATTCAAAAAGTCTCTGAACATCCTAACCGTTATCCTTCTTGGTCCGTTGTCAACAACATCCTTTTCCGTAAACGGAAGACTTCTATCGCTGCCGATTCTCAGGGCGATTGGAAAATCGTCGTTCCTACAGAGCAGCGTAAACATCTGATTGTCCTTCACCGCGATCCTCCCACTTCCGGTCACTGTGGTGTGACCAAAACCTCTGCCCGTATCCTACAAACCTACTTCTGGCCCAGTCTCCGAGCTGACGTCGCTCGCTATATCCGACGTTGTCCGGTTTGTGCTGCTCACAAAGTTGAACAGTTGCCTCCTCCTGGTCTCTTTGCTCCTAGAGCAAAACCCTCATATCCCTGGCAGATTATCTCCTGCGACATTGTCGGTCTCCTTCCTCGTTCCACCAAAGGTTACTCCTATGTTTGTGTAGTGGCTGACTATTTTACTAAATTTCCTTTTTCTTTCCTTTACGCAAAGACACTGCACAGTCCATCACCAAAATCCTAGAAGACCAAGTCTTCCTCCTTTTTGGCGCTCCTCAATACATTATCACTGATAACGGTATACAATTCCGCATCCATCAGCTTACCTCCTTATGTGCCCGTTACCACACCAAAATCCTTTACACCGCTCGCTACCATCCTCAAGCCAATCCTGCGGAACGAGTTAATTGTGTCCTTAAAACCATGCTTGCCTCTTATGTACTTGACAACCAACGTCATTGGGACGTGAACCTCCCAAAAATTTCTTGCGCAATCCGCACCTCCAAACATGAAATCATAGGCTGTCTCCGTTCGTTTCTTTATTTGGTCGTGAGCATATCCTTTCCGGCGATTATTTCGGGCAGTTGTCCGAAATAAACGACATGTACTACCTGATCCCGAACATCCTTCCCCTGATCCTGAACACTTTAAACATATCCGTTTTCACATTCTCAAAAAACTTTCTGCTAGTTATACAAAAATTCACAGCCGCTATAATCTCCGCCGCCGTCCCGTCTCCTATCAACTAGGTGATTCCGTTTGGCGTCGTAATTTTACTCTGTCCGATGCTTCCCGTCATTTTAACGCCAAACTTGCTCCTAAATTCGTTGGTCCTTTTCCTATATCTAAAGTTGTTTCTCCCTGGACTTATGAACTTACCGATCCTTCCGGTCACAAATCTATATGGCATGTCAAAGACCTAAAACCTGCCCACCCTGATAATCCTAATGTCCCCGATCTAGATCTGTTGTCCTTTTGGCGACGCAAGCGCCGCAAATTTCGTCCGTAATCCACTCGTCCCCCTACGTTATACAATTACTTCAACTCCTTAGCTTTATCTTTTGATATTTGACATATTTCGTAGTATTGTGTGGTAACTTTTATTTTTTTCTTCTACTCTTACCGGGTTTTCTTTAATTCCACATTCCTGTCCATTTTTTTTCCTGACTGGTTTTCCTTGCGGTTAGTTGATGCACTGACTTCGATCACTCGTTGTATCTGCTCCTGTGGTAGTTGCTCTTTAGGCCTACCTTCTATTCCTTAGGAATCACGACTTAGTCGACTTTTGGGTCTATTAGCAGATTACTTTTCTTATTTGGTTGTATTATACGACTTTTTTTTTCCTCTTGGTACCACAGTTTGAAGCCTTTCGTTACTTTTCCCAGTTTTCCGTTGTCGTTCTCTAGCTTACTTGAGGCTTGACACTTGTGTCTTATGTTGGCTATTGCTGTTAGTTTTCTTCCTCGCTACTTTTCTTTTCTTTTGGTTTCTGCGCGCGAGAAACCAATTTCTTGAGGTTGGAAACTGTGCTGTTTCTTTTCTGAAGAGACATCCGTCCTTTGACGACTTTGGCAGTGTTTGTGCCTTTACACCTTGGTCCTCTTCGATTGCTACTACTTACCTATCTTTCCCTGTGGATTTCTTTTCTCTTAGTTTGTCCGACATTTTGGTCCTTTGAGCCGGATTTTTTTTTTGTTGTGTTGGTTCTGATTGGATTGGTATAGTTTTTTTGTTTTCTTGTCGAGTCCGTTTGTTGTTAACGTCGTTCGTCCTCTGCTTCTCGTTCTCTACCCCGACCTTTTAATTTTGCTGGGGGGGAATTTGTTACGTTCTAATATAATAGCAAGCAAGTTCTACACATTTTTTCTGAATTTATGTGGCGAACAATACTAGATTTTCAATGCCTGGCTGCGTTTAATTCTTACTTGTCACTTCCTGTACTATACTTTAACTTTGGATCGTCCTGGCACACATTTTGTGTGGTAAGTAGATTTACGGCTTATAATGTTAAAATTTGTTCGAAAATTCTCTAAATGCGGGTCTTCCGTTCACAGCTTTTCTGCGGTGGGCATAAAGCCTACTAGAATACATGGAATGGTACTGCTACTGAGGGATCTCTGGCGTGCTTCCGCACCTGTCTAGGGTCCGTAACTGCGGAAAACGTGTTGCTCCAGCAACGTTGGGTTCTGTTCTTCCTCTCGGGGCACTGAGTGACTTCTTATCATGAATCTGCACTGCAGGTTTGTGTTTTTATTTTGGCTTGAAAAGCCGATGATCAACCTAAACGGATATTGAACTGTACTGTGCTATGTGTACGTGTGTACGTATATATATATATATATATATATATATATATATAGTGTGTGTCTATATGCATATATGTATATAATTGTGACTTAAATACTACTGGATTACTCATATCAATTGTGCTTACCTATTTACCCTTGTGATATAATTTTGTTTGATTTATGGATAATTGGTGTGTGAGGAAATGTTTCTGATACTCCCCAATATTACCTCACTTTGTACTAAAGATTTGTTATATTGCTTTTAACGTTGTTATATTATATAGATTATCCAAACAGTTATTTACATTTTACGGAGTACGGAATAATTTATGCTTGATCAGCATGCTATTCTTATTTTTTTATTTCAGGTTTGCCGACTATTTTTATTGCAGGTATGGTCGCTAATTCCATACAGCCGCGTACATTATATGTGAGTCTGCTTCTGCAACCCCCCCTAATCTCCGATTGAGCCCGGTCATTCCGTTGATTTTCTTTGTGTTACGCACGGCCTCGATAAACGTAACAAACTTAGAATACTTTTGTCAACTTTAATTAAATCTCGTTTAATGAACATAAACGCTCAAGTTGTAAAAGTAAATAAATAAATTTTTGCAATTATACAATTAAAAACAAATTTGACAGAAGTGTTATTGGAAATATAACTTTTTAAAAAGAAGCTCCCAATGACCCAAAATCTATCTAGCGCAGTGGGAACGGATTCCAGAAGGGCATTAGCAATTCCAAATTCGAAGAACTAGTAACCGTGAGTTTCAATTCTTCACTGGAATAGAACACAAAGACTGGACGAAGTACATAATTAACCAAATCCAACACAGAAGAAATGATTGTGAGTACCTAAAATTCATTTTCCTTACCAATTTTTTTCAATTGCATATTGATATTAGTAAGTAAGATTTAAAAGGAAGAATTTTTTTACACATTTTATGTACAATTTATTGTGGAAGCAATGATTATTGTAACAATTATTTAGCAAAAGTCCGAACTTGATGTAATTATAGCAGACGTTTATAATAACACACAATCCAAGTAGCAGTGATTCTTTAAATAACTTTAGTACAAACTTGACTATGGTAACAGAGAATAAATAATTATACAAGATTAAGTCAGAAAACTTAAGGTTATATTTAGATTCGATTCCAATATACGATGGCAATCAAGCTTTATTAGGGATATTCATTATCGCGTGCGAAACATTTCTAAAGTGTTTTTACAAACAAAGTGACCTTGAAAAAATATGTGGCTGCTACGATTAATTTTAAGTAAATTAACCGGCAGAGCATTAACAGTAATAGCGAGTAGGGACGACTTAACCGACTGGGAGGACTAAAAATATATTAATTGCGTATTTCGGCAACAAGCGCAATATAAAATACTTAATACGAGACTTATTGAATTTAAGAATGGAGAATAATCAATCACCGTATCAATTTGGTATGTGATGTCAGGATGTGAAAAAATTTAATTTTAACCAAACTTAAATTAGAAGAACCGGACCCTAACGTACGTTTAATTAAAACTAAAATGTACGACGCAATGGCTTTGGATACGTATATAAGCGCGTTACCCGAGCGACTATCAGACAAAATAAGCTTTTGAAATCCCCAAAACTTAAAGGAGGCAATAAATTTAATAATAGAAAAGGAGAACGTTTAAAATCAAAAAAATTTCGGATAGAAATGTAGCAGTAGTAGACAACGGAAAAACCATAACATACATAGAATTTAAGACACCCTATAATTTCAAATCGACAGCCATCACCCTTGCCGTCACCTCCATCCACGTAGAACAGACGACAACGAAATAGTAATAAAACATATAAAAAAACAACCCCGGTATACTACCAGTAAAATTAGGAGGTGTGCAGAACATAGTATACTGTTGGACTTTAGCACAGATATTTGATTTAACTGAAGTAAAACGAGAATTTTGTATAATTAGAAACAATTATGACAGACTGAAAAATCAATAAACACAGCCAAATTTGGAAAAGATTATGCGATAGAAATGCTTAATTACAGAAGTATAATGGAAAATATCCCAAACAACACAAACGACAAATTCAATCGATTAATATCAACAGACCAAAACACAAGACAGAAAAGGATTAGGTAATATTATAAAAGCTATCACAGGTAATTTAAACAACCAAGATGCTGAACGATATGACAATGCAATACAAGAATTGATCAACAACCAGAATGACATAAAAGCTGTTGTTAGAAACCAAATTTTCTTAACTCAATCAACTATAGTAAAATTTAACGGTAACAAATAAAATATTAACTCTTGAAAGTAGCATGCAAACCACAACATTAGAAATGAGAGATTTAATAAGATTTAATACGATATTTAATCAAATGGTAGCAACCCTCACTGTAATTCAACAAATTTTAGCTACACTAGAAAATACTATAACATTTGCTAAATTAAATACTTTACACGCTAGTATTATCAAACCACTTAATCTATTGAACGAATTATTAAGAATCAAATCATTTCTGACTCATAGTAAGTTACCTTTTGAAGTAAAAGAATCTAACATACTGTTACGTGCCAAATTGGCACTAAACATTTTTTAGTTTAGTCTTGCTGTGCGTGAGTTCGCGCCATAAATTCAAAAGACTTGGCGTGTATTTCCGTCACGTCAGAGTGCGTTTGCGCCAGATCGCGCGACGCGAGTGCCGGGAGAACAAGGGTGGGGAAGTTTCCGGGAGACTCGGTAACGTGGCTGTTTGCCTTTGAACATCAAGAGGAGTGGTTTAGTAACGTATCGTATCGTGCCTTTATCTTTATTTATGTAGATTTCCTTGCCTTATCTGATTGTCGCCCCTTATACCTGTTTCCTTATTCGTTCCCTGCATAGGTAGAGGTAATTTGTAAGCAGCCTAGGGCGAACCGGAGTCCACGAACCTAGACGAACGAGTCCATGACTGCCGTAGTTAGTCGGAGCGCTTTGGAAGGACGCTGGGCGTACCCTCCGTCAATTATCTAAAAGGGGGTTCCAGCCAACCTCAAGGACACCATCCTGTAGGACGCCATCCTTGGCGTACTTCGTGGGAAGCTGGACCTATTTATGTAAGTACCTTGTTTGTTTATACTGCATTTCGAACATTTATATTTATTCCGTAATTGCGCAATTAAATATGCTTATTGTGTGACGTCATTGACAGATGGGAGCGCCAAAATCTGTATAAAGATTAGCGCTACCAACTGCCATTGTGTCGCGTATATCGAGTTCACGGGGAGATAATAATACTTGTATTTGAAAAAATAGCCAAAGTAAAAAGTAATGTAAAGAATTATGAAATTACATTTTTAATAGAGATTCAAATTGTAAAAATTTACCCTTATAATTATTATCATTTATTTGCTTTCCCTATGAAAATTAATAGTCAATATCAAGTTATTATCCCCAAGACTAAGTTCATTTCCCTGTATAGATTCACAAATGAAAAATGCAAAGAAGTGACACCCGGCCAATACTTAAGTCAATCATTAACGACAACAGCTATTCAAACATATAGCCCTTGCGAAGTGCAATTACTACGATTCTCTAATCATTATGAGAATTGTGTGCCAAAACCAGTACACAATACAGACACGAAAATTCAGAGAGTTACGAACAACAAATGGATTGCTGTATTTCCACAAGAAGTAATAGCAACAGTCAATTGCAGCAAAGACGAAAACAATTTAGCCCTAATTGGAAGCAAATTGATCACCATAAAGGAAGATTGTTATTTAAAATTAAAAAGTGAAACTATTCGAGTATATCAAAACCCAACAGTGACTAAGAAATTTACAAACCTATTCCAACTACAATTCAAAATTCAAACCAAAGACAGCGGAATTATCCAGAAGCTGATGCAACTAGAACATATAGATCTCGACAATCTCAACAACTCAGTGAAATTAATGGATAATTATAAAGAACATTAGAACAATTTAAAAGTGCCAAAGTTACACTATGATAATATCAGTATCTGGACAATTGTATTGATCATTGTATTATTATTATTAGCTGTACACTTATTGTACAAAATGTATATTAGATATAAGATCCAAGTAACAAAAATGAAAGACAAAGAAACTACAAATGAACTTTAAAAATTAAGTACGACCCTTAATTTTCATCTAAGTCGGGAAAGTTACATATTCCTCATATTAAAATGTATATAAAATAAGTGTAATTATTATGTCTTAGTAATAGCATGCTACATTGTATTATATGAAGGTTATATAATTAAAGTTCAACAGAGTTCATATCAGAAATAAGAAAGGAAACGACGACTTTTCTAGACGCAACATGATACTGCAGGTGCAGAAACAATGAACTGCAATAAAGCAGTCTTAATTAAATTTAGTTAGAATAAGACATCGTATGAATATTGAGAAACTACAGACAGCAAGATCTGCACTTTCCCACAAGATGAAATAAGACCAGAGGCTTCATAAATACTGCGAGGAGCCCTGATCGCCAGTCAGTCTCCGAACTTCATAACTTTAACATTGTTGGGGGTTCTAGCTACTCATTGTAATTTTTAATTATTGATTTGTTAAAATAGTAACTTAGAATACTTTTGTCAACTTCAATTAAATCTCGTTTAATGAACATAAACGTTCAAGTTATAAAAGAAAATAATAAATTTTTGTAATTATACAATTAAAAATTAATTTGATAGAAGTGTTATTGGAAATAAAACTTTTTAAAAAGAAGCTCACAACGACACAAAATATATCTTATGATGTACCAAAAGTAGTAGTTTTTCAGCCTTATCCTATAAACCTGCCTAAAACCACAACTTATTTATCGCTCTTGAAATATACATCGATACCTGATACGGTGACCTGGCTTTATCGCTATCACACAGATATAAGCAATTTGAAGTAATTAATTTTGAATTTTTATTTAACACGAGACGTGCTTTGGTAGCTAATTTTCTATCAATTAGAAGTCATCATCATTTCTACTATTTGTACTACTTTTCACGAGGGATTACTGGGGAGTCTTTTTTCTTTCACTGTTCACAGGGTACAGTCTGTAGGATTTTCTAAAAAAAATTACGCTATTTGCTTTTCTGTTGGTATCTCAACATAATATGATTGGTTAACGTCGAACTGCATAGTTTCCTTTGACAGCAGCAGCTACTTACTGAAGACCGCTAGTATTACTAAGAGGTGGTTGCTTTGCTAACTTTCGAACTAAACAGGTACTTTAGAGAGTGCAGAGCTGTTTGGAACCATGTCCTCTAGCTCAAATTAGTCCCTACTTGGAGATATGATTGGTAGCGGTCAGTCAATGTAATTGTAATTTGTTAAAACAGGATATTTATATATTTATGTTGACGTTTAAATTTTAACTGCAGCTTAACAAAGAAGATTGTTTTTATAGGAAATGTTGCGAATGCAACCAATTTTTAATTGGTTGATTGGAAGACTATCTGAAGCAGCTTCTAAAGAACAAACCTATAATTTATGGCAACCAGTACGACTTAAACCAGAAACGATTTTGTAGATCTTTTATTTAACAGTTCAAATTCTGTTGCACTTTTAGACATCACAACATTTTGCTTTTAAAACAAGAATCTGACAATCACTCCTGTTAAAACCTATGCTCACTCATTATACTTATTTAGCATTAGCATGGTTTTATGATTTGAAGTGGTATCACATACAGACTTATATAAACTAACTTAAAAGAAATATAAAATTCCAACAACGGACAACTTTAGAAATAGAATTGCGCTATTTCCAACAGTACCCTGCGTTGCATCCTTATTAACCATTAGTAGGTGCATTAGATTCAAGCAATTCTAGTTTTATTTTGACAAGCCTTACTGCAGGTCGCTAAAATACGCCATTTGCGGTTTGAATTGTAACACTTCTTACTTGACCGTCAGCAGACTTTCGCAGTTGCACCACTTTTCCTTTAGACCGGGTGTTTCTGGAAGTGTTATTTGTTACACTTTGGGCATTTGTTATACTATTGCGCAATGGTTATAGTTTTACGCGATCTAATTCCCGCCATATTGTAACTTATACCACACACGTTTTAAAAGTGATGCAACCGCTTTTTAAGTCAATTTGCATGCACAATTTAAATCAAAACAGATTACTTACATGGCGGTATCTGGAAATTCGTCTCAGGGTCCCACGACGGATTTTGCAGGATGGGTTCAGTTCACGCAATGTTGAATCAGATTACATCCGTCCATCCTTTTACTGCACTCGTAGGGGAATGACAGGAATTAGGTAGCAGGTAAACTAGAAGATAAAGGTACAAGGAACCTACATCCTAAAAAGAAAAGACACACCACACCAAGATAGTTGTTGCTTCGTCGAGGGCTCGTAACTTAATGGCGTCTTTCTACATCACGAGCGCATTCCGCATTATTTTTCCGCAGACGCGACTGTCAGGCACGACGGAAGTTGGCGTTATTCATTTAAAAATTGTACGCGGGAGTCTATTTACAAATTAACTCTAAAACATGATGCATGTCAGTTGGTATGTAACAGTGTCTGTGGGTGTGTGGGTATGTGTGTGTGAGTGTATGTGTGGGTGCGTGCGTAAGTGCATGTGTGCGCGTACGTATGTGCGTTAAAAGGTGTACACTTTTGTTGCCACCAAAATTTAGACCACTCTATGACTGTAATGCATTTGTAATCACATTCATAGCCACCGAAAATACCTTGCCAAGAGTGATTTTTTGCAGTTGGGTTGCGTGAGCTTTTTTAAGCCTACTTTTAAAATGTATGCCATTTTTGTTCAGTATATGTAGCCACTAAGTCTTAAACGGTTAAAATTGTTACAGAGTTCCTGCTCCTTTTGGGTAACGCGAAATTCGTAATGCAACGTCATTTTCACCCATAATAAGTTTCATAATTAGAGGGCTTATTATACACCAGTATCAACAACTAAACAAAGACAGGTGTTGATTTAGTTGTTGTTTTAGGTTTTGGTTAAATAAGTGAAAAAATTATTAATGGTCTTGAAAAATGGCTTATTAACTTGTTGCGCCTTTTTTTTATTTAAGGCTTTATTTTTTTATTGTTTTAGTTAGGTTCAGAGGATTTTTAAACCGAGCACGGGGAATTCCACAGTATTATTATGTTTAATATAAATGTTACGTGAAAATCACACAAAGGTTCGATTTTCACATAATTTATGATTTGTGGTTTGGAAAACCGCAAGGATTGTGTCTCCCATGCTTAAAGTGTAGTTGTGCCCAGCAATTTGCGTCAGAACATTAACCTATCTTGGAGGGACTCGATGGCTTGTGGGAGCCGATTTGTCGAAACAGGCAGACTTTATTACAGGCCATTCTCTAGTGCAGACGTGTTACGTAGATTAGAACAGTCAGCGAAGTGGTCTTATCCTTCTCGTTCCGTATTTCTCTACAGTTCGACAAAATATCGGCGCTTCGTCGATAGGACCAGCTACCGTCAGCCAAACAAAAGGACACTACATTTAATTTTCCAATGTTTCACCCGAAGATACTACATTGGCCAGGAAGCGATTTTTTTACCTGGAAAATTTTGAATTTTGCCGTATCCTTGCTGTTCCAAGCAAGGTAGGGATCTTTTACGTGCGTGACAACACTCACACACGAAACCTCCATTTTACTTCTCATCCGAACGAGGCCGTATTTTTGTGAAAAATGTTCGCCTAACATTCTTCAAGCAGACCGTGTACGGATTGAACCCGTGACATTGGGTGTAGTAGTCACACGCATACCAACTACTCCACGGAACCGCCTGTAAAAAAAAAGGAACATTTGGACGTCGCCTCGAGACTAAAGATGAACCAGGATTAGGATAACGACGGGGTAAGTGCTTGCTTTAAAATTTGAAAAACATTTGACGCCCCGGGGAAATTAATCCCGTGTAAATTTGAATATATTTTATATTATTTATTGCAGCATATTATGTAGTAAAAATTAACGCTACAAACTGCATCCCAGTGCGTAATCTAAAAGCGCTTAAAATACCAGAGAGCATAGTTGTACAGTCTATAAGTAGAAATCGGTTTTGTATGCATCTGTTAGTGGTGCAGCCGATTTTAGCATCCAAAACTGTAGAATTAAGAAAACTAAAAACTACAGGACACGAATATAACATTCGCATTTCGAGGGGCTAAATAAATACATGCAATGAACGGTAAACGTTATATCGTGCTCCCCCCAAGAAAGCCTGGTCTACGTCACTGCATATTCAAAGTGATAAGTGAGTGGGATTCACGTTAAAAAAAAGAAGAGCAAGAAACGTGCATGGATTTTTGACGATCTGAGTGCAATAAAGTCATAATATCCGGATATAGCTTACTTTTCATCAGCATTTATTCTCAAAATAAACATTGAATTTGAGAAATTTTAAAGTTTCTGTGCAATGTATATGTTACAAGGTGCTATAACCTTTTCATCTAACCATGGATAATTATCTGAGTCCATACCAAGTGGTTTGAGAGTTTCGATAAGAGTTAGTCCAACATTGCTTAAACCATCAACAAAGTCTTCATCCGTATATAAAATATGCGTACAAATTTCATCACAGTCTTTATCTTGTACTTTAACTTTAGACCCACTTTCTAAATTCTTATTTTCATCAAACATGGAATGAAAAGTAATAAAATTAGCGTTTTCATAGCTTTCCTTATTAAACTCTATAATCACCAAGGTACCACCTACTTTGAGTACACGCGCAAATTCTTTAAAAACGTCTAAAACTATCTGCTTTTCCTCAATATGATGAAATACAAAACTAGCGAACACTAAATCATAATAACAGTTGTCAACTGCAATTTCGCCACTTCTTATTATATCATAGTGTCCTTCAGGATCTTGAATTTTAGCATATTTGATTGCAGTTTCGCAAATGTCAACGCCGTCAGCTTCCAGACCTAGCGATTTCAGGTGTAATGTTGATATTGCTGGACCACACCCATAATCCAAAGCCTTATTGCCCTTCACATATTTTGTTATTATGCTTTCTAAATTTCGGTGGGTTAAAAAGCGCAGTTCTACCATTTTAGACTCTTCAATATACCGATCCATTTCTTGTTGCATTTTATTCTGAAAATATAAATCAAGCGAAGGCCATAATTGTAACCTAATAACTTACATCCTCAATTGACATTGCAAGCAGAAACAAGCAGATGTTGCTGCCGAGAACGATATCTGTTACTAAATGATATAATTAGAAGGGGGTCACGTTATCATAAACTATGATAAATGGATAATTATAGCGTTGAAGCAAACAGGCGAACAACGATATCGCTCAGCAACAATACAGCTAATGTGTAATGAAATCTTCATTGAGGGAGTATAATAGGGAAACGCTATCAGAATGCTTTTCGTAATGAGAAAATTGTATCAAAAGGTGTGGCTAAGTGTGTGTTCAATATGGCAATTTGACGTGTGTAAATAATTATTCTCTGGAAAAATATCTTTAAAAGAAGTTTTATTGTATTTATACAGATCGTAAGACGAGTATAAAAATACGAAATGACTTCAATATTGTAACGAGCTACTACTACCGCGTTTCTTTAATTTAAAACAAGTAATAATAAAGGTCTTTATTACTCACTGTTCACAAGTCTAATTAACAGTATATGCCTTATTTATAGATGTTTTCAGTCCACTCAACAATGAAGCACAATTACACTAATGAATTTACAAGCACTAATATCTTCTTAGACTATTTTCTTTACCATAGGTTCATTAACAACACTAACACAACTATCTGTTTATACACTTCTATTTATTTATGTATACTGCAAGCTGCATGTACATTAGACACAGCATATCACGTTTATATATACTTCTAAAGCTCAAAACTACTATTACTTTACACGATATAATTTATATTAGACATTCAAGAATAGACTAACTCTTACATTCATAAGCGGCCATATATATACCCTGCATTAAGATATGACTCATTATCTAGTACTTTGTAGAAGGATTCTCGAATGCTGAAGAATACGCTGTGCCCCGGGCGTTTGTATGTTTGACGGGTTGCCTAATAGTGGATCGCAACACTATCATATAAAACACGTCCCAGACGGAGAAAATGCCAACATCCGTACTTTTTAAAATGTAAATTCGATGCTACACTAACTAATAAAAATAATCACAATTTCCTGCATTAACGTAATTGCTATCTTTTATACCGGGCATTCCACAAATATTTTCTATACAGATAAATATCGAAATAATTTGTTTCTTGTTGGAATTTTCTGGAATTTATGAAGGCAGATGTTCTAGTACCACTTTGTTCTTAACTTTGTCTGTTCATGATATCTTCATCATACGTCTGTAGCACCACATTTCAAATGCCTCTACCTTTTTCTTGTCTGCTTCTCCTACTGTCCATGTTTCACAGCCGTACAGTACTGTGCTCCACCCATATGTTTTAAGCAATTTTTTCCTTGTTTCTATGTTTGTTGTCTTTGAACACAGTAGTTGCTTTTTCTTGTTAAATGTAGCTCGACCTTGTACTAATCTTTGTTTTATATCTTTTGTGCTTTTCCCATCTTGCGTTATTCGGCTTCGTAACTAGCAGAAATCCTTAACCTCCTGTAAGTTCTCGTTATCTATTTGTACTCTTGTTTTTGATTTATTTTCGCCTCCTTTGCATACTAGTACTATAGTTTTATTTTTGTTAATTTTCATACCATATCTCTCCGTTAGAACTGTTTCCATTTCATTAAGAGCAGTTTGTAACTCTTTCTTGTTAGATGCTAATACCGCTACATAATCTGCAAATCTAAGCATATCAATCTTTTGTCCCAGCATATTAATTCCAAATGTCTTCCTGCATTTGACAGTATTCATTGCCTCTTCTATGTACAAGTTAAAAATCAATGGGGATAGGGCACACCTCCGTCTCACCCGTTTCCTAATGTTTACTTCTCTACGTTTCTGGTCTAATTTTATACTGCTGCTTGTTCTTTGTATAAGCTATGTACTATCCGTCTATTCCTAAAACTCATTCCAATCTTTTGTAATCTATATTTTTCTCATTTATTTGTTTCTTCTTCTATAGATGTTATTGGCTGGAGAAATTATATTAAAGATGTTGATTAGGGTGTTATGAGATAAGCACAGAACCTTCTAAATTTTTCTCAGAAGTTAACCAAAGATGTTGTTTTATCTGTACTAACCATAACTACTTCTGGAGACTTTCGAATCAACTCTGAACTCTAACTTCAGCGGGATGAGACCAACATGGGGCTTTCTATAAATACGAAAATGTCAAGCGCCCCTAATCTCAAAAATTTGACATAAACGAGACAGCGTCACTAAAGAGAGTGTAGTTACTTAAGTAACGATTATACTCACGTAAAGCACACAGACTAAGGTTGTTATGTTTATACAATATTATCTTTGAAAGAAAAAGTAATTATATGTCAAATATCAAACAAATCGTTGATTGCATCTGGCCAAGAATTATGTGTTTGTATCAATTTATAATATCGTGAAGGAACTTAAACTGATCTATACGCACTACTTAGTTTTCATTTTCTTTTAAGTTTGTATATATATATATATATATATATATATATATATATATATTATAGTGGTTTTAAAGGGTTAAAAATAAAGATAAACGAAACAATTTCAAAACACCCTGTATAAAGGAACAAACAGAAATTACGTGCGAAATTTATATGAATTAATTTTTATTTAAGTAACGGGTATTAATCAAATTGTACAAATAATAATTAAAAATGTAATAGCTTTGCAAAGAATTAAATGGTAGAAGTCAATGCCATGCATTTATTAATTTCATTGGAGTTAATTGAATAATTATTGATATATAATAAGCATAAAAGCCTGTAAAAACCCAAGGAAACACGTTGCTAACAAACGGATAGACCAGGAGGGTTGAAATACCATGAAACGAAGCTCGGAGAATTGTATTTAAAACACTCGTTACGATCGAACACCTGCAAACTTTTAAATGTCAAGTTCTAACAAATTTGAGTAGATAGACATGCAGATTCTACGTATATTGGAAACGATTGAATGTTTTAGCATGAAATACTAAACAGGGGTTAGGTAAAGTCACGTCGCCAGTCCACGTGTGTTTAGACAGCAGATAGTCAAGAATATCGATTTGGTACCACTCAGACCAGGGTAAAAAGGGACAGAGAAAACGCATAAGTGAGAGACACTAATAGAATAGGAGGGATTTGTGAAGCGTCACGAGGTCTACGATTGGTCGATATGTTAGTTTGGTTTGGAACAAGCACGAGGATAGTGGAGCGTGATATTCTTGAAATTTTATAACCAAGTATTGAAATTCGCGGAGTTGAAAATGGAGTTGACTGCAAAATTGCGAGAATGTGTGGTGTTAACAGGGGGATTTTGCGTTAAACAGGTATGGAGAGGTTACATTGGAGTGTATAAATGTTTTTAGAGAACGTGGTGAAGGCCCTTAAGTTTTCGATCGCTCCAAACAACGTATCTAAGTATCACGAGTTGTAAGTATTACTAAATCAGTTAAATTATATTACAAGGTGATAGTCTCTTAATTAAATACGCGGTTAAGTGTGCCGAAATTACATTTTAATAAAGATATCATCTATAATTATAATCAACTCGTGGCGGGACATTAAGTAACGTGGTTTGAAGCCTCTAATTAATGAAGAAATAATTTTAAATGGAATTTGGAATTGGTTACACTGGGGACACCCGTTTGCAGTTCAATTTGGATGGAGTTTTTCTAGTAACAGCTAGAAACGACCTGCAGAACGAATAGAAGAAATAGATGGCATCATCCTCAGAGCAGAGATCTACTATAAAATTCCAGGTAACGATTTGAATTGTGACTTTATAAACTGTGAATATTGGGAGAACGTATGAGAGTGAAATTCCAAGGTAGTGTGTTTTATTTACGTATTGAACTTAATACGTGTAAAAACTTTATTATGGTATTTAACTATAAAGTTGAAGGTGTTTATAAAGCTTTTAAACGTTCCATCAGAACGTGAAATTTTTGTGAAGAGTACATGGCTTTGCTTTGTTATTTGTTTTAAAAAGTATGCAAATGCATAATTAGCTGGGTTATTCTGAGCTCACCCTACCCCAGAGTTTAGTTAGAGTAAAATGAATAAATAAATTATAAAGAAGGAATTTTAGAAAAGGTATTATTCAAGGCCCATTTACTCCGGGTACAATTTCTGTGTTTAATGATTTAAAAATAAAATACTGGACATTATAAAATAAGGTTTTCTGAAGTGTAATGTGATCAATGGAATATGGACTATATTGCATTTCATTTGTAAATAGTTATAAATAAAAGCTTGTATGTTGGTTGTATTTGAGGTTTTATTGCTAGTGTGCGTGTATGATTGAAAATATGCGAGTGAATCTAGATACCCAAGAGGAGATCCGAATGAGCTAGCCGGAAGCAGTTGAAGAAGGCCGTTCAACCGAGGAAGAAAGGAAAACGGGTAAGGATAATTTTTTTTTGATTAGTAAAATTTTGAAAATTTGTTTATTGTCGAATATGAAAATTTTAAAAAAATTTCGAAAATAATTTATGGTTGGTAAGAATCTTACCCGAGTTCCACGGCATAATTTTGACGCCCAATTCGGGAGCTGAGGCGATTCTTATAAGATTACACAGCAATATATATATATATATATATATATATATATATATCTATATATATATTATATGACTTCTCAAAGGTGGAATATATATTGCTGTGAAAGCTCTTAAATAAATCGAGCCCCAGCGTTGGGTTGTCCTAAAATCTGTGGAAGTCAGGAACAATCGGGTCCCACGTTTGAGAAGTCATATAATTGCAGTGGATTTACTCTAGAGAATCATCGAGCCCCACAAATTGGGGTGTCCTAAAATCTTTTTTTGAAAATAAAAATTCCAATCTTATTTCCTTATTTCTGCATACCACGGCTAGCTCGAAAAAATCTGCTTTTTCATAGATACTTACCATCCTAAGTTCGCTCTTTCTCACGTATACTACCAAATAGAATTACCACTCAAATAATGCAACGAAACATACAGTCTTTTATTCATACAAATTAAAATTTTACGTTACCAGTTAAATATTTACACATTCGGATATACAGCTTCATAAAATATTACAGTCTCAATCATTAAATCCTTTTAAAATTTCATGACTTTAATTTATTTCGACAGTTTTTGTTTTATATGAATAGATGGGCCCGTCTTGAAACCCTAAATTGACTTTTACTGTTGTCTATGGCGAGCTCAGTATAAACCCTGTTACTCTAAATGTATACATAAGCCGCATCTTTATTTTTAACAACCCTAAAGACCCGTTTACCCTTTACATTAAATTTTTATGTCATTTATTTACACCTTTAAATAATAAATACAAACTGTCCTTTACATATACCCTTCAAATGAGCTTTTATGTTCATAAAATACACACCCAATGTGTCAAATCACTGAAGCTCAAAATAACAGCACAAAATGTTCAAGCAATAGCAATAGAAATTAATTTCGTTACCTGGAGTAAGCTTTTTCCATCGTCACCTCTGAAGATGTCGTCCACAGAACCTCGTCGTTGCTTCCATACACCTCTCTGCTATACGTAGATCAAACCATTTTTAATCGCTATACAAGTCTCTGCAGACGCATTCGATGTTTCTACTCAGATAATTGTCCAAACCAAGCTAATCACTTTCCGCATCTACCAAACACAGCATCCTCGTTCCATAAATTTCTCAGCACGCTTACCTTAGTAACAACTTTCGTTAGTCCTTTGAATGTAGCTACAGCACCGCCTACAATATAGCACCCACTCGTGCAATTCACATTTTATTTAACTTTCGACGGACTATACTAACACCGTTTTATAAAATTTTACATCTGAATATTACTGTAAAAGCTAATGGAAGTCAAAGAAATAAGCGAAGTAAGAGAGAGCTTTACTGCGTCTCCTAGTGTATTTGTAACGATCAATACACAACTCCTGTACCCTATTTCAATCGAAAAGTTTCCTACCGTAACCGATTCTAAAATTTTTATACGTAACAAACTTGTAAAACTGAGAATTCTCACTCCATCGTCGCTTTAGCTCGAAAACTGGTCAACAAACTACAACGGTCGCAAGCTTCTTTGAAATTTTCTAGCACTCGGCCAATCACACACATTTTTCTCATTCTTATGTCCAGCATTCACTATCTTACCCTTGTCTAACACATATTTGTTGTCCTTTTATAATCCCTCTCAAGCAACATAAAATCGATATTGTGGTTGACCTCCAAACTTGTCGCGTACTTTAAACGAGTGTTTTATCCAACGTCTATTATATGTGATCTTTGTCTGCTTTACGCTATCGATATTTCTATTAAGGTGTTTACGAAAACAAACAAAGGTTATCGCTTCTTAGTAGTAATTATGTTCAAGGATATTAGGGGAGAAGTGGTAAACAGATAGTTCTTTGAAAGGTAGATGCCGTTAAAGAGTGCGGATCGATATTTTATAAGGAAAGATGGCTTTTAGGATGCATTAGCAAAAGACAGTATATAACATATGTTTTGTAGTGGGTTGACTTTTAAACGAATGAATAAACAAGGACAAATCAAAGTCGATACGTACGAGTAGGATGCAGAATGTCTGTTTAAGGTATCAATTTAGAAGTGGACTGAGAATGAGGTAAGGGTGTGATAAACAAACTACTTAAGGAAAACAAAGAAAGAGGATTATTCTTCACAGGTGAAAATAAGATGAGGTTAAAATTAAGTTAGGGTATATGAACGTGAAAACGGAGAAAGACGTATGATGAAGGGAGTGGATAGACCAAGGATTTTGAAGACAGTTAGGGAGCGATTGCAACGTATTGAGCAGCCGTTAGAAAACGAAGTAGTGATTTTCGACGTAAAACGGTTATTTGTTGTGAAAAATTCCGAGCTTTTGAAAGACGGTTGATGTTTGTGTGCTACAATACTTGGTATTGCAGAAGGCCAACACGGAGTTTTGGAAAATTTGTAGACGGTTGAAAATAGTGAATCTCATTCGGTGATCTTTTATTGGTAGTTGTAATTACACAAGTTAAGAGCGAAGCTTTTATTAAGAATGTAAGTACTAACTACTGCTATTTTGGGTATTGGAGTGTACAAGGGGGGTTCTTAAATAAAAATTTAATGGTGATTGCATCGAGCATTGACTTGTTGATCTAAAATGGAATGGTAAGGGCAGAATTTGGAGATATTGATGCACTTTCTATCAAGAATTAGGAGAGATTTGGATAGCAGCGTGCCGAGAGGGATGATGTTTCAACTTGGAGAGCGGTTCCAGAGCCTAGAGTCATTCTAGACGGCAACTTCGAGGGCTGGTTTGCAACTGCTTGCAGTATACTGGTTACCAGGTAACGAACTTTTATAAAACATTGTTGTGCTGCTTATTTGAGGTGTTGTAACTTTTTTGTGCTTTTGAGTGATTATTTCTATGAATTTTGATGAACTGAAAATTTTATTGATTTTGTATGTAAAAGAAAATGGTTTATAATTAATGTAAGGATAACCAGGCTGCTTTGTAAAAAGTAAAGGGGACTTTTGATTATTGCAGTGGTATAATGTTGCACACAGGTTTAAAAAGTTTTACTGTGAGCTCAAATTAAGACGAGATTTAAAGTCAGCTATAAGGATAGCCTACTTACTTTTATAAGGTATATGTTGGATAAAAATATTTAATACAAATTCATTTTTGAAATTGAATTACTTCTAATCAAAGTTATACTATTGTATGTAATAGAAAAAGTTTTGAAGGATATATATTTTATTTCGTGTAAATAGATGAGATGTATTTTGTGAGTTGCGTTATTTTGAGTATGATTGTAGGGCAGTATGTTTCTTTTAAATTGCAGCATAGTTGGCAGTTAGGTGGAGTTCAGATTCTGCATTCCAGGTAACCTTCTTGGAAAGTGTTTTCATGAGCAATTTTAGGAAGAAGCGGAGCAGCCGAGGTAAGCTTTACAATATTTATACGACTCAAGCGTGGGGCACGATGGTACCTGTTAAAGCTTCACGGTAATAAACACACACACACACACACACACATATATATATATACATATATATATATATATATATATATATATTGCTATGTATTAACTGAAACTCTCGAACCCCGTCTTAGTTCCGTCCAATAAAAACTTGATATAATAGCGCCGTACTCGGTATCAATGGCGTTTTCTACTTATAACTCCACCTCTCTGTTTAAATTATCAAATTTCACTCTCACTAATTTTATTATTCTGTCACGGCTAGCTTTTATTTGAATTATAAAATGAAGTTAATTAATTCCATATAATGAAAACAAATATTATGTACAAGCTTTGAAAATTATTAAAATACACTTTTCAATCAATCAATATTGTAAGTCTTATTTTTCTCAAAAATCATATGCTTTGCAATCAATCTAAAGTCACCAAAAACAATTTTTTTTATAAAAGAAGCCTGGCACGTTTAAAACCCCTTTATTATATTACGTACTTTCAACGTATGCAAAGTTCGTTGCTGTTACACAAGTTTATATTAATTAGGCAAATTCAATATTCAAAGTCAAATAGAAACAAATATCTTAAAACTAATAAAGTCTAACCTGCTTTGTTTACTTCGTGCTTCTTCATTTCTTTTTCGCAACTCAAAATTGTACCCAGATTATCGACGCATTCATTATCAACCAACATCAATTAGAATTTTCCATGCATTATTATACCATCCATTTGGATCATTAACATCGTATTCGAAATTATTCTCCACCAATTCAGAATTATTATATACCCATTTGAATCATTACTATCGGCCTCAAATCTATTATATTATTACACCTCGAATTATTCTCACCAGTCTCAGAACATTGTCATCAAACTTAAATTTATTGTCATCAGCCTCCAAATTATTATCGTCAAACTTAGATTTATTGTCATCCGCCTCAGAATTATACACCCATTAATTATTGGCACCCCCTCTGGAGCCGTTAATCGGCAATAGAAATTTTCATGTTCGTAGCACTATCTGTCATTATACAATTTCACTTATTAAAATATTATTACGCGTTGCTCTTAGATTTAGAGTAACGCAGCTTGGCCTTGTTGAGTTGAAACTGAGCTCCGTTATCATTGCTCGCTGTTAATATATGGGTTGATCCCCGTTTCTATATGTGCTTGGCTTACTAATCTTAACCAATGAGGTCTTTGTATTTCCTACACTTAAAGTGGTTTTCTGATGTAACATTTTTGGCTTTTCGAGTAATGGTTGTTTGCTACAGATGCTTTGTTATCAGACCATGTGGTGTTTTGAGTAAATAATTGCTTTTCCATATTATACAAAAATACCTGATGCAATTTGAATTTCGATTTTCATGTTTATTTACGCATCTTTGATTACCTTTACTTATTAAAAATTATTGATTGTTTCTACGCACTTACCGAAATCTTCTTTAAGTTTTATCTCGTATCTCCGTATTATCATTCTTTTGAATGCGTGTTTAATTACATGAACTATGCTTACTTCTAAATACCCGTGCTTCTACTGAAAAATATCATTGTTTGCATTACTTAAATTTACTAAAGCTCTATATACCAGGTGTTAAATCTTTGTTATTTACCTAATGCATGAATTACCTATTTCTATGCTAACTATGCGTCCTATTGTTATAAGATGTGCTTATTTGCGTCGCTTAAAACTACTTATGCTCTATATACAGGGTATTAAATGCTTACTATTTACAAACTATCCCAATTACTCAATTTTCTACTAAATAAATGCAGTTTTCTGCTTCCTATTATAATTTATGGTTACTAAACGACCATTTCTATAAAATACACCCTTAAACAACCTCTTATCACAGCAATATATATCATCATCATCATCAGGTCTTCAGTCCTAGAACTGGTTAGATGCGTACCCTCATTGTTTCCTATTCTGAACTACCTTACTTTCGGATCACATCCCCGAAGTAGTACCCGCTCGGGGAACCGAATGGGGGATTATTTTACCTCCGGAATTTTTTACCCCCACAGGATGCCATCATCTTTACTAACAATTTCTGTATGTAGTGTACTTGGGAGGTAATGTGGTGGTTTCCCGTTGTCTTCCACATCGCAGTAGTGTGTCTTAGAATGACATACCAACCACTACCGAAAAAGCCGCTGTCCTCTTTCGGGGACCTGTCTTAGTCTGGCTGCTCACTAAAGACCCTACCTACTACTTTGGTTGAACCTCTAGTTTGGCTTTTCAGCTCATTAGAACACGCAAACGTGTAGTGACTGATAAATGCGCAAATAGCCTTTTTAAACGACCTATGCATAAGATTTGTGTCCTTCCCATAGAACATGAAAGAGAAAAACATTTAAATGAAAAACATTAAGGTTCATATACTACATACGTACGTTATGTTTTTTTAATTTTTCCAATTATCGTTCTGTAAGTATTTTTTATTCTTCAAATGTGTTTGCTTTTAAGTTTAAGTTAGTTTTCTTATTCCATTGTGTAATCAACGCTTGTTATATTTCACATTGTTTAAATATTTGGGATATTTCAAGGCGCGCAGTATAATGTTAAGCCTCTTTTAATATTTTTTAATATTTATTACTAATGCGCTGTATGCATGTCCAGTTACCTAAGTAACATATATTTATATGTATTAGAGTTTTATCGGAATGTCATACGGAATTGTCAAGTTTAGTAAATATTATTCATATTTAATACAAAAATATGATTTATTGTCGACTATTTCAAAATGCACAAGCTGAACACAGAACAAACTAAAGAATCACAAGAATTTCCAACTCATTTTTTTGTGCTATCCAAAAATCAGCACGTTCAACAAACAAAATTTGGACATTCTTTTACACTCGAAAATTGATGCACACAATTTTATTGGTTAAAGACATCATTAATGTTTTTCAACACAGGCAGCATAGAAATGGAAGTGTATAAATACAATTACAAATTCTCTGCAAGACATTCGTTAGTGCTCTTCACAGCCTAAAGAATCAACTTGCAGTGCTCACCGTAGCCTGCTAATACTTCAGCGAACAGTGTCCTCCATAGCCTGCTTATTCTCCGACAGTGACGCTGTCCGCCGTCGTACCTAGGGTACGCAACTATAATTCATCGTAAATAGTCAATAAACTACGTAAGGGCGGTAAGCTCCGTTCTATCCACCAGGCCAGCATGAAGCAGGCACAGAACGCTCTCGCGTGCGTTTCGTTTAGCCCTACCGCACCCGACGCTCCTGTCGCTTCTGCCACCATCGCCAAACCATCTGTGGTTTCTGCAAGGGCTGCGGCAAGAACGTATTCAAACCGCTCCCACGACGACGACGTTCCGAGAAGTCGTTTAATGTGATGACACCGATTGCGTCTGTCAACTCTACCTCCAGGGCAACACCCCCGTAGAGTTCAACGGCGACGCACTCGACGAGGTCTAAGGCACCACTACCACGGCGCCTTCCGAAGGGTTCCGAAAAACGCTGAAGACTTTCGAACTATTCCAAGCTGTACATACGTCCATACGATAATTCTTTACGTTCTCACGTTGTGTCACAAGGAATACACGAAGCCTTCTGAAGACTTTCGAAAACCACCGAAGACGTCTGGACCTCTAAAAACTGCATATATTTTCTAACTATCGTTATTCAAGTTCTCACTTGGCCTCCGAAGTACATTCCGAGAAGTTCCGAAGACTACCCAAGACTTCTGAACCCCTCTATGCTTGTATATATGTTCAATTTATATTTCTTATATTTATATCATAATTCTTTAAACTCTCACGTTGTCCCACCAGTAAATCACGAAGCCTTCCGAAGAGTTCCGAAGACGGCCAAATACGTTTGTACCTCTTAAAACTGTAAATATTTTCTAGCTATCGTTATTTAAGTTCTTACTCGGCCTCACAAGCAAATTCTGAAGCCTTCCGAAGAGGTCCGAAGTTTACCGAAGACTTCCGAACTGCTTCAAACTGTACAAATCATTCATTTTTAAGTATGTAACTTTTATTTGTATATATCTATGAACTTTATAATTATTTTGTCTATACATATTAAAAAAATAATAGTGCCAACTGCCAAGCCTACATACTTCCAGACGCCGCCCATACGAACGATAACGTTACTGAGTTATGATGTTATTTCCACAGAAGAGTTTACAAAATAACACTAAAAAGTTTGGACACTTCTAGTTTAGATTATTTCTAGAGCATATTGTTATACATACATAAATTTAATTTGCTGCATCTCTGTTATTTTGATTTGTGTTGTCCTATAAGTCGATATAATGCCTGTTGAGCAATAAATAAAATAAATAAAAGCACATTTAAGAATTGGAGAACTGAACGTGTTGTTTATTTTACAATACTTTTTCTTCTGTAGCCGTCAACAACAAGGCCGCTCACAGAATAATTTGTAGAGGGGGTCAAGACTACTTTCAAAAATATTAATTATGTTACACAAAGGATGAACACTGTTAATGCAGCCCCGTTACCGGACGTATTGGAAAGTAGTGTAAAGCATAAAATCTTATTTCCTTAGAGTAGCTCAAAAGCAGTTAGGACCATCGATGATGCAGCGTTTTTTAATATTATAGTTGAAATCACGAAAGAATGCATTCACGCCATAGGTTACTGAATTTAAAAGCGATATACATTAAAAGTATGTCGGTGTTTAATTCAGAAACCTATGACGCGAATGCATTCTTTCGAGATTTCGGCTATAGTATTTGAAATTGAAAGAAAAACGTAGGATTGATAGCTTCTTAATAAATGCAGCATTCTGTAATTAATCGAATTTTCATAAAGTGTAAAGTTACTTACCAATCTGGTAAATTGCTGGTGCAGCATGCTATCAATTCTTTGGGCTTGATGATGCACAGGGTAGCAAATGGAAAAGATTGGATTTTACATTAACACACACTAATTGAAAATTGAATGGACTTATTCCAATACACGTAATAAGCCGCCCGTAAGAAAATGTAAAAATACAGACACGACACAACCATATTTAACGGAAACAGAAAAGCCACATTGTCAATCAAATGGCCACAAACCACAGATATTAATTAATAGTAAATAGATATCCGACCGGCACTTTAAATAGTGTCTTTAATATTTGTTGCACAAACAAACATGACCAAGAACTAAGAAGGGTACAACAAACTATTATAACTGGCACTGCTGAATAGGACTGTTCTCGCGTTTTATTAATCATCATCATTTTTGAATAAAAATATCAATCTTCTTCGGTCTTGACCAAATCTATTTAGGACTTCATTTATAAATGCTTGTTTCTCCCTACCTACCATGTCCTTATGTACACTAAGCATGCATAAACCTGATAATCTATCCCCTGACATGCTTGATCTAAGCTACGATTTTACCCGCTTTAGCGTACTAAATGACCTTTCTATTGTTGCAGTAGTTGGAGGTAATGCCAAACAAATATTCAGCACAGTTTTGATGGCCGGAAAAAAAGAAACTTCATTATCAAGCAAATGTACAAAGTCTGTATCTTGTTGAATCTCTCTATTTTGCGAAAGTTCAACCCACGTTTGCAACTGTTCTGAAAAGTTATCAATGTTGTAACTTCTGGCTATTTCTTCTTTTTTATTTAACAATGCTCTTTTTATATTGTTGTCTTTTAAGTTATTTGGATGTAATCCAGAGAGTAAAAAAGAAGTCGTAGCATCTTCAGAAAACCTTGTGGAAATAGACTGTTTAACAGAATCCAAATAAGGAATAAAAAAGCTTACTCGAAAGTAATCTTCAACACTACTCATATGATAATTAGACCTATGAGTTTGTCTTGGTGCAATACGTGGTAATGTAATTTCCAATCCAAAACCATGGGCATGTTCAACACTTTTTTTATAAACCTCTTTAAAATATTGTTCAGGATCACTAGGGTGTGTCTTAAAAAGTTTGAGTAGTTCATCTATGTGCTGTTTAACGAAAAATAAGTTTATACTTATAGACTGCAGTGCATTACAAACAGGTTCTAATTTGCTAGAATATTTGGCCATAATATGCAGACAAAGAATAAATTTCGACGAAGAAACGCAATTTAAAAGTTGACTGGCCCTATTTCTTGTCTGAGCATTTATTTCACGGTTATGAGCTAAATTTTCCAGAGCGTTCATAGTATCTGCAAAATGTTCCGCAAACAACCTCATTGATTTATATTTGGCGGACCAGCGTGTTTCACATAATAGTGGAATATTAGAAACATATCTACGTCTTAATGGACTATCTCGAAAGAAAGTAATTACTTCTTTAATGGTACCTACTGAATTTTGAATATCCGGAATCTTGTTCAAATCATTTATCACTAAATTTAATCTATGGGACGCGCAGTGAAAATATATCGCTTTTGGATATTTATTTTAATAAGTTTTGGACTCCTGCTCATGACCTGCCATCGTCGAGCAACCATCAAACCCTAATCCAACTAATTTATCCATACAAAGACCATATTCATTACAAGCGTTTAAAATTGCAGCAGTTATACCTTCTGCGTTCATCGATGTAAGGACTACAAAGCCTAAAAATTCTTCTCTGGCCGAATTGTCATTACTAACAAATCTTACTCCAAGTGATAACTGTTCTACCCCAGCAATATCTGCACTTTCGTCAGCCAGAATTGAAAATGCTTCACTCAAATTCACATCTTTCACAATTTTTTCCCTAATTAATGTTCCACAAATTGAAATTATTTGATTTTGAGTTCTGTGAGAGGTGTATTTTGAGTTCTTCTTGCAAAACTTTAAGTGCTCGTTTAGAATGTGATTCCCACTTTCTATTCTGAATTGTAAAAGATCCTCAAAATTACCTTTTTTATCACCTCGTAATAGCAAATCATGCATACCACAAAAAATGACGGTGGATATTATTGGTATAAGTTTTTTGCGATTCGATTCAATCAAATCTCGCTCAGCTTCATTTATTTGAGAGGTAATTGATAGACGTTTTCCTTCAATAATTTTTGTAAAACTAGAAGCTTTTATAGTTGAATCGCGATGCCATTCGGTTGTAACATGTGCTTATTGCAGAAGCGACAAAGTCATGATATTTTGTGAAGGGCTTCACAATGAAAGAACCAAGAACCCCTCTTTTAACAGTTGGCCGAAAAACTACGCAATATTTGCAAAGTGCGCCTTTGAGTTTTGGAGAATACGCAAGCCAATCGTATTGTTGAAGCCAGTCATATCTAAAAGCACGTCTTCTTTCTTCGGAATCGTTCTTGAAATTATATTTAGGATCTAGTTTGTAAAGATTTGTTAATAATGAAAAGCGAACATCGTCGGAACGTGTTTCATTCGAGTTATCAAAATGGCCCAAATCGAGCATGTACTCATTCTTATCAGTTGAAAGATTGGTGTCATATTCACATGTGAGAGATTTTAAAGTATTAGGTGACGAACTACCAGCTTTATTTAGATCATTGACACTATTATGTACTATACTATTACACTCAAAAATAGCATTAGCACCAGCACCGCTACTACTACAGCCTGTGTTAGATGATTCTTTTAGTTCCTTTCGTTTGAAAAATTGTCTAATATCCATTGTTAGTATTGTTACTGATCTTAGATCTGAATTTCTGAAAAAAAATAACACGCTTTACTTTTCTGATACTTCAAAAGAAGAGATTTGTTAATCAAATAGACTTTAAAGAAAAAAAAAAAAATCTCCCAATTGCAAATAAACATTATTTTTAAATATGTATTCTCACGCATTAGGTACATTAGTACTTACTGCAATCCTATCCGTAACTAAACTGTAACTGCAATCTTCGGCCTTCTTTAAAAACAAAAACCAGTAACTACACTACTTATCAACACTGATAACAATAACTACTAGGAAAATGACCAATCAATATCTATCAACATACACGTCTTCTACTAATTCAACAGTCAGATAAAGTTTCCTAAGTCACAAATTAAAAGTACACCGCATTTGAAAAACACTGAATACAAACTGAAGTCACTGAAGATATAGACGTACTTTACTGTTATAGATACAAAATATATTTTTTCTCAGAATAGAACACAATGAGACATTTGTAGAACATTCCAAAGTTTTAGTTGTAGAGTACCTGAACCTGTACAATAAGAAAGAAACCATTATGAAAGCCTTTATTTATATTTCGTTTGAATAGAAATTTTCAGGGTAAAGATATTTAGATATTAAAGAATGAAAATAACAGTTTTGTTATAGGCGGTTAGGGTTACTATTGTAAGGTAATCGCATTAATTCGCATTTCCTGCTTAAAATGACATACAAAGTCGGTCTATTTATAGTTAGACAATAGGCATACCTGTAGTGTAATCTCAACATTTAGGTTTACTTTATTTTTAAACAATAGTATAACCGATAGTGAAATCGTAATCTTCTTCAATCTCTAGTAAAGGTGCACTTCGTGTTGCGATTTCTAACGAAAAAAAACACGAAAGGAACATATTCAGGGGGGGTCAGGCGACCCCCATTGACCCCCTTTGTGGGCGGCCTAGGTCAACAACTACTGTCACTGTCGACCTACCTTGACTTAACCTAACAAAATTAATTATTAGTATGACACAACAACAGCATACTAAATTTGGACAAAGTACTGTCAAAAGTTAAATGTCAGATTTTTTAAACTTTTAAAATAAAGCAGCCAAATTTTAAATATCTAAGAATGAATGTCGGCCACTTTAAAGTAGTGATGAGTTTGTGTAGTTTAGCATTCGTGGCTATTTGCATATATTTCGACAACTGTCGCCACAATGATCCTCAATTTAGAAAAAAACTTATAAACAGAAGACGCAAAATGAGAAAGCAAGTAAAAGAAGAAGAAGCTAGAAGCGTTGAACCTCTTGAAATCATTGATAATCCAGAATTTGTCATATTAAAGGAAATTCAGTTGGGAGAAGAATTGATGACCATTAGGAACTACGAAGATGCAGTTAAACATTTTGCTCGAGGTATTTTGTTGTCAGCTGATCCGTATAATTTAATTCTTACGTTACAACGAACATTGCCCGTTGAAGCCTTTACACTACTACAACAATATTTAAATAAATGCATTAATGCACAGTGTGTTAAACTGTGGAATAATCAAAATATTAAAGAGGCACTAAAAGTCAACCTCAAATCATAATGGAAATATTATACGAGCGTTGAATAAAATAAAAATTTTCCAAATAAATTTGTATTTCCTTTTACTCTTCTAAAGTTAGTCGCTGATATAGTTTAAGAATCAAAGAAGCTATTCTTTCTAAGCTACTGTAAATATTATTGACAGTATACGATTAATGTACCAAATTTAGCATAGTAACAAAATTTTTACTCGTTTATTTTGTAATATATTTCAGCATTAAGAAATCAGTATGAAAAAGATATGATTTAACCCTATCATTATTTTACTTACAAAACGTTCGTTATAATAAAAAACAGATTTTTTTCCTAAAAGAATTTAATATAAGATTGATTATATGATTCGAGCGCTATCTGAATATGTGCCTAAGTACAGTATAGGTAGTCCGGTCAATCTATGATATGATCTCAAACAAATTGCAAACAAAGAATTTTGAATCATTCCAAATGGTTGTGTTAGTATGCGTATAAATTCAAAGGTTTACTAAAATCGAACCAGTCACAAAATCACAAATTCGAAAACAATGAAGGTTTAGATATTTGACCGTGTACACACCTTTAAGTATATCTCATAAACGAATCGATGAAATGTTATGAAACAAACGTTAAAATATTTAGTTAGAATGCTAAAAGATATAATAAAAACCATTTAATCCAATAGTTTGTACTTTGGTGTCAATAATAGGTATTAAACATGTCTTTATTAGAGAAACATATGAAATTCGCCACAAATTTAGTATATTGTTACCAGCTATTATTAGGCAACCCGTTAAACACACAATCGCCGTAAGCAACGTATATACTACAGAAGCCTAGAATTTCCTAGGATATACCGGATTATGAATCATCCCTTTAATTCAGGGTATAAATAAGACCGATGATGAAGTACAGAGTTAGTCTATATCAGAATGGCAAATATAAATTATATCGTGTAAAGTTAAATAGTTGAGCTTATGAAAGTCCAAGAGTATACATAAATTTATATTATGTGAAAGTGTATATTGTACCGACAGTTTGTGGAATACATAAATAGACAAAAGTGTAATAAATAAATAGTAGTGTTTAGAGTTGTTAATAGACCTATGGTTAAGAATTTAGTTTAAGAAGATATTCGTGCTTGTAAATTCATTAGTGTGATAGTGCTTCATTGTTAACTGGACTGAAAACATCTATAAATAAGGCATATACTGTTAATTAGACTTGTGAACAGTGAGGAATAAAGACTCTTGTTATTACTTGTTTTAAATTAGTGAAACGCGGTAATAGTAGCCCGCTACACTGTGTGGGGTATATAGTGATTAATTTAAAAGAAAAAAACACAAGTCTAAAGATATTTAAGTAGTTTGTATATGCCTGTAACAAGAGGCCAAAGTAAAATAAACGCAGAAACCTTAATGAATTTCCTTAAGGATTTTAAATTCGGTATGAAAGAGAGGTCGGCTAAACTAGAAATAACACTCAATAAAAACTTAGTGAGCTCAGTAGAACTGGAATCGACCCTTCAAAAGTTTAATTACGGTATGGAAGTGACACAGTGAAAATGCTGAGAAAATAGAAGAGAAATTTAGTGAATATGCTGAGAAAATGGAAATAAAGTTTAGTGAGAATGCTGAGAAAATGGAAAGGTTAAGTGAAAATGCTGCCAAAATGGAAAAAAGTTGAATGAAAGTACAGCCACGTTAGAACAAAGACTAATGAGAAAGCTCCATTGCATTGAAAAAAGATTTCACTGAACAGGTAAAAACAGTTGAGCAAAAGTTGGACATTAAATTGGTAAAAATGGAAGAAGATGTGATGAGGCTGCAAGAACAAGTGATTTCACTAACAACGCTGCCACTTGAATTAGTAAACCAAGTTGTTAATTAGAACATTCCAGAAATAAGAAGCATGGAAGGAAACGAGTCAATACCGTCAAAATTTAAAGTTAAACCACTCACATTCGATGGTAAAACACCTTGGCCCACATATTTGGAATAATTTGAAGCTGCGGCAATAGCCCACGGTTGGTGCAACAAAGAGAAGGCTATCTCCTTAATAGTGGCCCTACGGGGGGAAGCTCTTAACATCTTGCCAACGATTCCCGATCACCAGCAGAATGATTACGACTTCTTAACATCGAAGCTTGAGATGAGATATGGAGACGCTCAACTTCAACAGGTCTACTATGCACAAGTTAAGAACCGCTCGCAAAAGACAAATGAAAGCCTGCAAGAATTCGAAACTGACATTGCCAAATTAGTTAGATTAGCATACTCAACGGCACCAGATAGCTTTCTCGAACAACTGGCTATTCAAACATTGGTGGATGGCGTTAAAGGTGGCGAAATACAGAAGCGCTAAGATTAGCACGGCCAAAAATGTTAGATGGCGCACTGGCTCATGCGTTTGAATTTGAAACAGGCTAGAAAGACGACGATCGCGGAGATGGCGTCTGCGATGCTAAAGCTGCGGTGAAGTTGGTCATATGCACAGACGCTGTACTCAACCAAAAAAACAACCGGTTGAGCTAAAGCAGGTTAATGTAAGGGGGCGAAAGCCGACAGCACAACGTAGTGCCCCGGAGATTTTCATCCGTGCTGCATCGTCGATGGGAAGCCTGGACAGCATTTATATCGATGGTAGAATTAATGGTAGGGTTGTCCGATTACTCGTAGATACAGGAGCGACAAGGACTATTGTGGGACCAAATTTGGTTGGTCGTGGAAAAGTGCTACTTGTATTGGTATGTCTTCGAACGGCAAGTGCTGAGAAAATTTTTACTCACGGAGAGACTGCCGTAACGTTGTGAATTAAAGACAAACTAATTAATCATCGGGTGTTGGTAGCTAAAATCACAGAAGAAGTGATCTTGGGAATGGATCTCATGAGAGAATATGGGTTTCATGTGAACATGAAAGAAAATGTGCTACGGATAGATGATGATGAGATTCTATTTCAAAGAACGAGTAACCAGACGATGCAAGTTCAAATGATTTGTGATATGAATATACCGGAGAAGGCGGAAATGATAGTAATGGGAAGCCCGGATAGTACGCTCCGGGAAGGACAAGTATGCATGATGGAAGCAACTGAATCAGGAATGGGTCAGAAGGGATTACTGATTGGATAAACGCTGGAAAAGTTTCGAAATATGATACCAGTAAGGGCGCTAAACATTAATACGCATACGGTGACCTTAAAGAAAAACATGATTGTAGGAAGTTGCATTCCAGTAAGCCATATTAAACGTTGTGTGGATAGTACGAAGGATAAACCAGCCAACAGGTTGCTCACAGACATTGCTGGATATGTTGATACCTTCGTGTCAAGGATTAAACGGCGACCAACTGGGTAAGGTAAAAGAACTAGTCGGACGATATCGAGGTGTGTTTTCACTTGAAACACTTTTTGCCTCCACTTGTTGGATACAAGTGAAGCTTTACTTGTTCGCGGCTAAGTCTGGGAATTACCCCAAGGGTGAGGAATGAGAAAGGGCGTGGGGATGGTATAAACTCTACAATAAGCTAACATAAAAAGAAAAAGGGGAATTGAGCGCCACAGTATCTATATGGATGATAACACAAAAAATTCAATACTCCTATAAGAAGATACAGAAACTCATTGGAATTAAGCACCATAAAAAACTTACAACTTAATGACCTAACACATCTGGAAACCTCTGGAACATACTTACAACCTCTTCAATCTTGATGATCCTGAAAGAAAAAGTACACAACAAATTTCCTATTAAAAAGACACTGTTTGTGCTTCTTAATAAAAAGCATACTAATAATTACGAGTGGATAATCTTGAGATTACCACACCAAAGGTATTTGAATTAAAAATGAATATCTAGAATAAATCAGTTGTAACATATCTGTGTTTTTTAAATTACTTCAGCATTCGTCTAATTTCATTATTCAAAAAATTTATTTTCTTTAAAATATTCTTATTAAATTAATTGTTCATGGAATAAAAAACTTGAGTCCAAAAATGTAATTTAATATAGTTTCTCTCTTATCCTTTTTTTTCAAATATGGTTACAAACACAAAATAAAATTGAATTCTTTATAAATTTGTCTTGACATAATAAGACCTTAATTTTAATAATATTTCAAAACAAGATTTCTGATACCCAAAGGACAGATCTGTGTATTGGTTTACATGTATTTCACATCAGTTTAATTTATTTCGTTATAAAAAATTTAAATCACGTGCAGCTAACTTTGATAAATAAAATTTCAACTTATTCAGGTATAATGACCTTATTAAAGATTAGACATCTGTAATAAACTTTTTAAAAATCAGGAAGTGGCCTTTAGAATCACAAACAATACTTTAAACATGGATGTTCCGCGTGTCTTACAAAATTACCTTATTAGTGCTTTATAACAATCATATTTCACGTTGTTATTCGTGCACAAAATTTAGCATAATTAAACAACTTTCGATTAAAATTTCATGTGAGCACTTTTAAAGTCTGACAAACATAATAACAGAAAGGTTTGATACCTGTTTTTAATGAAGACGTTACCCCTTTGTTATCGAACAGCGATGCACATTTTCTGGATCCTGCTTACAAATTTGATGCAAAAAAAACATCGACCAACAGCTGTACGTTCTTAATTAACGAACGCTGCCCCAATCTCCATATGTATATTTCTAATTACTTCATGCGCTAAGGAAATAAAGATAATTTGTATTAGTATTAAGTTACTTGAATAATGCGGTCTCACCGTTAACAAATACCGACTCGAACCATTTTTAAAAGGAAACGTGGTCTAGTGCCTTGCCGGAGTCACAGGAATGAATACTCTTCTGTGCCCCCAAGACGACCAGCTCTCTTGCGCCTATCTCGGCACGCCTATTCTGAGGCCCCACTTAAAAAAAAATCGTGAGCCCATCTGCATAAATTGCAGTCTTGACTACATCCTCAACTACAATGGCTGACTTCGTTATTCGTACCGTGCAAGTAAAGAACGGCTCATCTACTTTGCGCGTCACCTCGTGACCGTATTCACGCAAGCGCTATCCTAATTTTAACAACTGAAAGGATATAATCCGCCTATGGATTAGGCAACACAAACGACTAGTTCCTTTTAAATATGTTTTCTGAGTGTATATTGTTATTAAATATTTCTGGGTAAAGCATTTAAGCTAATTAAACGGTCATTATTTCCTGTTCCATTGTGGAATTGTTTCTTTCAGATATAACAGTATCAAATACAAGAATCAAATATCACAGACCAAAAATGCATAGATGTGATTCCTCCAAAACTAATGCTACAGAATATATATTTGTTACACACTGGATGATAGTGAGAAAGGAAAGACGAATGTTGTGCAACATAAGATCAATACTGGAGATGCGCAACCGATAAGACAACACCCCAGGTAGCTTCCTTTGGCAAAACGTAAGGAAGTCGAGCAAATTATCACCGACATGGAAAAACAGGGAGTGATTGAACCCTCGAATACGCCATGGGCATCCCCGGTAGTGCTTGTCAAGAAAAAGGACGGGTCGACAAGGTTTTGTGTAGACTACCGGCGGCTAAACAATGTGACAAAGAAAGACAGCTATCCTTTGCCCAGAATTGATGACACCTTGAATACTCTATCCGGATCTAAATGGTTTTCGACCTTGGACTTGAAAAACGGATATTGTCAGGTAGGCTTGAAGCCAAACGATAAAGAAAAAACTGCGTTTACAATTGGAACTGGATTATGGCAGTTCAAGGTCATGCCATTTGGATTATGCAATGCCCCTGTTACTTTTGAAAGATTGATGGAGTCGATCTGCGTGGACTGTCCTAGAATACATGTCTGGTGTACCTAGACGACGTGATAGTGTTAGGCCGGTTGAAGAATACCTTAAGAAACGAGAGGAGATATTCCAAAGATTACGCGGGGCAAACCTTACATTGAGCCCCAAGAAGTGTCACCTATTTGGAAAAGAGGTGAAATACCTAGGGCATGTCGTTCGGAGACCGGAATAAGAGATGACCCTGACAAAATAAAAACGGTACAAGAGTGGCCTACAGCAACAGATATACACCAACTACGCAGTTTTCTAGGATTGTGCACATATTACCGACGTTTTATAATTGGGTTTGCGAACATTGCTAAACCGTTAACAAAATTAACCGAAGATGGACAAGAATATGATTGGAATGACGACTCCCCACAGTGCATTTGAACAACTGAAACGGCTACTAGTTGCAGCACCAATTTTGAGTTATCCACGGATGGAGGGGAAATTTGTGTTGGATATCGATGCCAGTAACACACCTATAGGAAGCGTTCTTTCTCAAGTGCAAGACGGACAAGAAAAAGTTATTGGGTATTTCAGCAAGTTTTTGTCGCGGCCAGAAAGGAACTATTGTGTGACGAGAAGGGAGCTGTTGGCCCTCGTCAAAATCCGTAGAGCACTTTTATAAGTACTTATCCGGCCGTAAATTCCTGTTGAGAACAGACCTTGCTGTATAACGGGGTTACGCTCCCAAATTTACTAGGGGATTTTGTAGTAATTTACAAAGCAAATTACCTATAGTAAACTTTCTTTATAACGGGGAATTGTGTTATACTAAATTTAATTGAAGGGCTGCTTCACAGTATGCCAGGGAAATAACACAGGAACAGATATTTTAAGGGCAACTCAATGCACTTACCTCAATCCCAGACTAGCTATAAATACTTACGGTTATCCGTCCAAAGTTGAGAGCGTTGTAGACTCTTAGTCAGAACAGGTTCATCAGCCTTTCACTATATTAAACTATTGCGGATTGATAAAACTGAGGTATACCAAAACATCTATTGGAAACACGTTCTAAGTATCTGCTCCAAGTACAAGTAAACTAAACGTAAAATAATTAACAAACAATTGGCCAAATGCATGCAGATGGTTTACATCAACTAAAATAAGAAATGTCAGTAAATATTCATTGTAACGCTTTTAACAATACAAAGCATTGTTTAAATATACATAAATAAATACCAGTTAAAGGAATCTTACAATCTCAACACAAATACACAACTCTGGAAGAATAAACAATTTTTCTATCCAACTTCGGTCTTTGAAGCAACATCATTAAGTTGTTCTTTAAATAAGCTGTAGGATAAAGGATCTGTAACACTTCATACATTTCAAATCTAACGTCTACTCTTCTCTTCGTCTGCGATAATACTCCCAACGCTAACAACAATACGTTCAATACTCTTAAGTACGATGTACCAACATATGGCTTCAACCTTTATACTCTCAACATACGAATTCCAACCAAACATCACAAACAGTAGTAAGGTAACCGATGATACTTGGCAACCCGAAAGAATACAAGAAGATCAGGAGAATGACGCCGAATTAAGACGTGTCATTGAGTGGAAAGTAGAGGACAACGACCAGCTTGGGAAGAAATTAGTATTTCAAGTAGGAGCCTGAAGGCATACTGGACACAGTGGGGTTCCTTGGTGATAGAAAATAGAATCTTGAAACGACGCCTGGAATGTGAAGATGGCACTGAGAGACTTCAAGTGATAGTACCGAGAAGCAGAGTGCCGGAAGTGTTGCAGCACTTGCACGATGGTATTTCCAGAGAGTACTTTGGCGTGAAAAGAACTCTCGAAAGAGTGAGAGTAAGATTCTATTGGGTGAACTTGTTACGTTATAAATATTCGCAACGACATTCCTAATTTCGATATCATTACCTACCTTCTACGACGCCTCTGATTTTTTGGTTGCGTTATTAATAGCCTTTTATTTAAAATTAATTCGTAAAAATCATATGGTTAAGGAAAATCCGTGGTTGTAGTATCCTTCTACAACGCTAATCGAGTGGAATTCTGGTTCTGTTATATTCAGTGTAGTAATTGAATGTTGGTTTCAAGAAAAGCGACCTGATTAATACTTCGCGTTTCAAAGGATCCAGTTAACTTGTACAGACGTATTGTTGTCTGCTCTAAATTTTGAGTATTTGGGTTAACTTGGGTTTCGTTTGGGAAGAATGTTTTGGTGAATATAGATTTAAGAAATTATTCTTCTCATATTCCTTGCGAGAGTTTTGTAATTGAAGCGTAAGTATGTTTTCAACGGAACACAAAATTTATACGTTTATTTTAGGAAGTTGTTTTCATTATCGATTGGCAATCTTAACAGCATAGATTGTTTTATTCTGAATAAATAACCCGATTTATATCGGTAAGCGGTGTTAATGTTAATACGTGAAATTCCAACAATGTTTATTGATAGGGTTGTTTAGGCCTGATTGTTTGGTCCTGATTGTTGTTATTTGTTAATTGCTGTTCTTCTGTGCCTTCATCGTGTTCATATGGTTGCATTGTTATTGGTGCTGTGTCCAACGACGACATATTGAGGACACACATACAGGCGAGATTCCTGTGTACCGACCCACCTGTCAGTTTAGGAGCCGTATATTGTAGAGAATCGGACATCTGGTAAGAAACCCATTTTTGCATTGTTATTTGTGTTTGGACAATTGCTATGAACGACTAATTCGAACCTTGGTTTAATCGAGATAATAAACTTAAAATACATATACAAGATAAAGTTGTGAACTTGGGCCAACTGGTTTGAATTTTTCTTATCAAAATATAATTTGCAAGTTGTGTGAAACGTTATTATATTAACATTGAAGTTAAAGGTATACCAAGCTCCTCATGATATTTTTATATTTAATTAGTAGGTTGATTTAACCGTTAATATTAGGTTGGTAAAAGTACTGGAATTATTTACACCCGCATGATAGCGAATTCAGATAAAAGTAGAATCAATATAATCATATAATGTTATTCTTGATTTAATAGTAATGTGGATTAAATTTATGTATTGTTTATTTTGTTTATTTTTCCTAGTGCTAGTATGTATAAATGTTAAGATATGTAGATTGGATTATCTTCCCGCAATTGAAGGACTTCCTAGGTTTGTTTTGAAGGAGCCCAGCTGTGTGTTAGTTTAATTTTAGGTGGCGCCATATTTAAGGGTTATTATTATCGAATTTTAGGTTACCATCTCGGCAGGGGAGCGAATTGGAGTGAACCCACCCCATTTTCGAGACTGCGTTAGCTGTGGATAATCCCTTCTACCTCGTCGTGAAACACGGCTGACTAGACACATTTGATGAACCCTGATCGTATTCCTCTATTTAAATTAAAATTTATCCAGCTGAAATTTACTGCCAACCATCAAAAATAACCCTTTTCATTATTTACTTCAATTAATCTCAACATAAAATCCACTTTCAACTAGCCTGCTATACTCTTAAATCAAGTCTTTAACACTGGTCATCCACTCGACTCATTAACTACGTTATAGTTTTACATTATTATTTATTGACGTGTGGTAATACACTAACGAGAACTAAACGCAGTTAAGTAACAATTGACCATTGACAATTCATAATTCACGATTAACACCATTCTTATTATCAATCGGCTTATATGGTATAAATTCTTCACTTCATTCAAATCTATAACAATCTGTCTAGTTTTATCCATACGGCTGACGCAACATTCCCGGAAATTAAGGCACTACGGCTTAGTTAGGGCATAATCTTATTTAAATTGCAGTTAGCTTTGATTTATTACATCGATAAATATTTTACTATAGTTTCTAATTGATGTAGTTTAAGAAGGAATATTAAAATACTTATCTGTTATTTTGATTAATAGCTATCATTATGCATTTTACAATCGCTATCTTTTGATTTATGGGTTGGTAAACGCCTTATCTGACATTATTGTTCACTCATTGGAATATACATTCATGATATTTTTCTGCTGCTAAATGAATCTAAATTTTCGAATAATCAAAAATATGAAATACACTTTCGATTTGCCTGTTTTGCATTAAGTGCTTTTAATGGAATAGAATTTTTAATCTTGTTATGGAATGAACTGAACGTGCTTTAAATAATGCTTTAAAGAAGAGTATTTTTGAAACACAGGTTTTAACTTACGTAATACGTTCCTCATTTCTATTTTGAACGCGTTTTAAATGGTATTTAGTACTTTTTGCGCTTAGAGTACAATAGACAGTGTTTCCAATTACGGAGTATAAGTATTAGAAAATTTATTTTACTTTTCTCGGGTTTTCAAGTGTTGTTTGTACACGGTATGGTGCTCAATGACCTTTATATGACTCCTTATCACGTATATATATATATATATATATATATTAATTATTAAGATGAAATAATAACTTAGACTTTTATGCAAAGTCCAAATCCATTTCAAAAAAGAGCTAGTAATTGAAAGAAGGAAAATATAAGGTTTTGGACAGGATTTGAACCTGCATCTCAGTTTTGCCGGAACTGTGCGTTAACCAATTAATGAAGTTCTCTTTTAATCGTTCAAGCTTCTATAAATTTATTATCTTCGTCAGGAGTCTAATACGTATAAAACTAATTGTTTAACAATTTACGGTTTTATATATAAATATAACTATAGATATCGGAATTTTTTTTTAAATGAATAGTTTATAAAATCGTAAAAATTTAAAACACATTGACATGTTGTAACAGCTACAGTCTATGTAAAATAAGTAATGGGTGCAAGATAATTTACATAACTTAATGTGTTTATAAATATACTTAAATAAAATATATATATATATATATATATATATATATATATATATATATATATATATATATATTTGTGTAAGCTTTAGGTTAAGAGGTATAGATAAGTCAAGAAAATAAATTTGTAACGACTGTGTATATAGGAAATAGGAATAATTTATTTACGCGCCAAATTAATTAGTTTTGACATTGAAAACGGACGGATAATAGCATACTTTTGTATTTATAAATCGGAATGTCAAATTTGCATAAGTGTAGAAGCTTTTTAGTAGGTGAAAACTCAAGGATACGAATATGATTAGCTTTAATATTTTAAAAGTTGTAAATTAAGCACATCAAATAATAAAGAGAGCTTTTGGGTATATAAAATCAATAATATAAATGCATATTTTCCATTTAACTAAACAAAGCATTCGTTAAATACAAATTCTAAGAAATTATATAAGTTGAACAATTTGGAAAATACGATTTCAAACGGTCAGTTGCTTCATAGAAAAGCCTGACAGATAAATAAACAAGTTCAAGGAACATGAATGTACGTTATAACATAATTCTGTAAAAATTTAGTTAACGGTCGATGCGAAAGTTACGAAAACAACAGGTGGTTTGAAAGCAAATTGAGACGGAGTATCGATAGCGTAAAGCAGACAAAGATCACATATAATAGGCGTTGGGTAAAACACTCGTTTAAAGTACGCTACAAATTTGGAGGTCAACCATAATATCGATTTTATGTTGTTTGAGTGGGATTGTAAAAGAGACAACAAATATGTGTTAGACGAGAGTAAGATAATTGAAGGCTGGACATAAGAATAGGAGAAATGTGTGTGATTGGCTGAGTGCTAGAAAATTTCAAGAAGATCGCGACCGTTCTATTTTGTTGACCAGTTTTTGGACTAAAGCGACGATGGAGTGAGAATTCTCAGTTTTACAAAGTTCGTTACGTATAAAATTTTTAGAATCGATCACAGTAGGGGAGCTTTTCGATTGAAATAGGGTGCAGGAAATGTGTAGCGACCGATATAAATACACTAGGAGATGCAGTAAAGCTCTCTCTTACTTCGCTTATTTCTTTGACTTCGCTTAGCTTTTACAGTAATATCCAAGTTTAAAATTTTATAAAACGGTGTTAGTACAGTCCGTCAAAAGTTAAATAAAAGTGTGAATTGCACGAGTGGGTGCTATATTGTAGACGGTGCTGTAGCTACGTTTAAGGAACTAACGAGGGATGTTACTAAGGTAAGCGTGCTGAGAAATTATTGGAACGAGGATGCTTGGTGTTTGGTAGATGCGGAAGGTGATTAGCTTGGTTTGGACAAGTATGTGGGTAGAAACATTGACGGCGTCTGCAGAGACTTGGATAGCGATTGGAAATGAGTTTGATCTACACATAGCAGAGAGGTGTATGGAAGCAACGACGAGGTTTTGTTGGACGACATCTTCAAAGGTGACGATGAAAAAAGCTTACTCCAGGTAACGAAATTAATTTCTATTGCTATTGCTTGAACATTTTGTGCTGTTATTTTGTGCTAGAGTGATTTGACACATTGGGTGTGTATTGTATGAACTTAAAAGCTCATTTGAAGGGTATATGTAAAGGACAATTTGTATTTATTATTTAAAGATGTAAATAAACGACATAAGAGTAAACGGGTCTTTAGGGTTGTTAAAACAAAGATGCGATTTATGTATGCATTTAGAGTAACAGGGTTTATACTGAGCTCACGATAGACCAGAGTAAATTTCAATTTAGGGTTTCAAGACGGGCCCATCTACTCATATAAAACAAAAACTGTTGAAATAAATTAAAATCATAAAATTTTTAAAAGGATTTAATGATTGAGATTGTAATATTTTATGAAGGTATATATCCGAATGTCTAAGTATTTAACTGGTAACGGAAAATTTTAATTTGTATGAATAAAAGGTTGTATGTTTCGTTAAATTATTTGAGTGGTAATTTTAGTAGGTAGTATCAGTAAGAAAGAGCGAACTTAGAATGGTAAGAATCTATAAAGAAGCAGATTTTAAAGCTAACCGTGGTATGTTGAAATAAAAAGGGCGTTCCAGAGATATTGTAAGATTATTTGTTTATCTTTAGGAAAAGATTTTATTGTGGGGCTCGATTTAAGAGCTTATTCAAAGCAACTTTTATGACGGCACAACGCTGGGGCTTGATTGGTCTTTAGGAAAATCCACTGCAATATATATATATATATATATATATATATAAAATACTCTGCAAAATCGTACTGTATTAAAAATGTAGAACCTGTAAAATTGTTATATGGTTAATGATTTAAAAAGTGCAGAGTTTACATATAGTTATAAAAACTTATTCAGTCACAACTAAAAAAACACGATTAAAAGTATTAAAAATAGAAAATGGGAACCGTACAAGTTATGAAAAGGTATCTAAATGAGAAACCTGAGATTAGAGGAGCGGAAGCTTACTAAGGTTTTAACAATCTTCTTTTAGACTATAAGCATCTATTATCTATTCCGTTGTTTGAAATCATCAATGTTGAGCGAATATTGTAATAAACACTCTATTTGCACAGTAGATCTTTATTATAAAACTGATTATACAGGCCTTTTAAACAACTCGTACATACGGTGGAATTTTGTATAGCTCTCACAACATTTTACTTCCAGCGAATACAAATACTAACTTCTTAACACTACGATGCTATCTTCTTAATTACTATTGGAGCAGTAGTAATTCATATCACATAGGGCAATTATATTAAGAGTAATTTATATCACATAGCGCAATTTATTTTAGACAGTATATATCACTAATTTTTGCATTTCACGGCTTTCAAAGCTTTAAATAAGAACTAATATTGTGCTTCAATTAGAACTGAACTAACTGATACTGATCTCGGCGGTTTATATTTTATCCCATAGTTCGAGAACATACCAAAATATTCAAATAGTATTTCGAATTTACCTGTTGTAGTTCTAGTAATGCAAAATTCTTGTATCTGTCAATCAAATTCATCGCCTGCAAGAATCTGTCAATCATCTTTTGCGTATAGAGTACAGTTTACTGTTTAATATTTATTCAGTACCAGTTTTACCCTACTTTTATTTCTCGTGGCAATATGAACATAAACTCCAAACACCCTTTTGCAAAAACACCCAAATAACAACAAATGTGATAAAAAGCGGAACGTTCTGTATAGTGTCTCACTAAAATAAACCAACTACTTCTATAATTCAAGGAATACCTATTAAATTCTTCACAATGTTAAGAACTTCGACGTTGAATCCTATAACAACATGGAATACCTTTGCATCCTATCCCAACAAAATATTTTAATCCTTTTGTAAAGGGTTCTTATTTCCATTGTAAATTATTAACTTTTACTCATAATCTACGTTGGGTTTTGGGTTTTTGGTTAAAAGTATTTAAAAAACAACATATATCTTAGGGATTTGTTTAATCAAAAAAGTATGCGCGTTAAAGGGATCCGCTTGCGTTCAATGACCACACTGAACACAGGGTTGACGCGGCCCTGCGTGCATCAACAATTATAGATCTAATTGAACTATATGTAAAAGTAAAAGTATAGTTTTTAACATATTTCATGGTTTAAATTTCTAAACATACGAATGTTTTTGGTGCATTATTTTATGTTGACAAAATTATGTTTTTATGATGAAGTATGCTGAGGTTACGAATGTACACTTCATCTATCATTGTTTATTGGATACCGTTGTCCTACTAACATAAATACACATTTTGATTGTATCTCAAGCCTCAATTTCACGTCGCTCTAAACGGCACTTCATTTAAATTAGAGGTCATCCAGAGCTATAAACGTTCAACATTCAACAAAAGTAAAGCATTTTACATTCACAAAAAAAAGCATTGCCTACATTATACTCTAAAAATGCGGATATATTTCAGCACTGTGTAAAAGCGTCGGAAAAATTTGAATTGCAAACCACACGGGTAGTAATTTTACAAATTGAATACCAACGTTGTCGTAATTACATCTGTCATTTGGGCCGAATCTTTTGTGACCACTGCATATAGAAGAACTCAATTAAAGTATAATTATATTAAACGAGCGCTATAATTGGTCCCTTATGTAAATTATTTCGCATAACAAAAAATATAAAAAACTTTTTATAGAAATACCTGCTGCAGAAACATGCTTTCCTAGCACAATGACTCCCAATTTTACTATGGATATCGACACCTTTCTATCAAAAATTTGATAATGAACCCACAAGTGAAATAACTATAAAACTACATCTTAAGAAAGTTACAAATCTGACTTTGATGTCTTGAATAGTAAACAATGACCTGGAAATAAAATATAAGTAAAATATTTTGATATTTAAACTGGTATCTATTGAAACTATAATTTTTGCTTTCATCATCATCACCCTTCGGTTTTCAGTCCTGGAAGTCGTTGGATGCGTACTTCCAATGTTTCCTATTCTGAGCTAACCTACATATTTTCTTAAAATTCCCGCAGTCTGAATCATTCATCATCTGTGTGCAATAGTCTAATCTAGGTGTGTCTCTACCTCTCTTTTTTCCTTTCTTTACCACTAATATATCGTGCACTATTCCCTCATGCTCTAGAATGTGTTCTATAATTCAATCTCTCCTATTTTTTTTTTATGTGTACCACATATTTCTACCCCCCTGCCATTTTTAGTAGTTCTTTGTTATCAACTTCGTCAGCCCATATCATCATCAAACGTCTGTAGCACCACATTTCAAAAGCTTTCTCCTGTCCGCTTCTCCTGCTGTCTAAGTTTTACTTCCTTACAGTTACTCCACACACATGCTTTCAGCAACCTTTTCTCTTCTTGTTTCTTGTTTGCTGTCTTCGTAAATCGAATATCACATTCGTCGATACCGAGGTCTTTAATCAAAAGAAAGCTGCGCGAAAAATCAATTCGACAATGGGAAGAGATAGGTGGAACAACGCTGCCACGGGCACGTTTGTCCCACAAATTCATACCGAGCATAGAAGCCAGAGGTAAGATCGAGGTTAAGCTCGATCACAAAATGGTGCAGTTGATAACAGGGCACGGCGCCATGAAGGCGTATTTACAAAGGTTCGGTCTAACCAACAGCGACCGCTGCGAATGCGGTGAGGGCGCGGAAAGCGCAGAGCACGTGCTCTTCGACTGCCCGCTTGAGGCAGGAAATCGAGGGTTGGCTGATAGCAAACTAGCTATTCTAGGTCTGGCATGGCCAAAGAGCCTAGAGGAAGTCGGGGAAGTGGTTAACCAGAAGGCGTTCTGGACAGCCTTAAAAGAATTCGCGGGAAGGGTCGCGAGATTAGACAATCAATGACGACCGCGTGTAAAAATTCGGTGGGGTTGGTGGGAGGATTGAAAAATTTTAGATTGACTTGGCGTGAGCAAGGATACGAGCATAACCAAAACCTGATATTAAATAAAAAAAAAAAAAAGATAATTATACCAAAATGTCCAATATGCCCCCACTCCATTAATACAATCACTGCCTATCTTCATAATTATGTGCGGAAAATCGGGAATAAATAATACCAAATAAACAATAACAAATAAATCATAAACCCTCATTAAATTAAATCAATAAAGTAAACAAGGATAATAAAACAGAGCGCAACCGCGCATCCCCCCAGGACTTGAAAGTGAAGTGATAGTGATAGTGATTGTGATCCCCCCAAGAACATTTAGTGCATACCCACCAGGACTTTAGCAGTGCACCCCGTCCCACCTTTAGAAGTAAGTTACAGACGACCAGATCTTCGAATGCTGGAGAATTTTATTATCGAGGTAAGACTTAAATTGTGGCGGCTGTACTCGCACAAGCATTGATTTACATTAATTAGTAGTTTTGAAATAATTTAAGAAGCACGTTTGGTGTGTAAAGGCGCTAGCCGACATAATGCTTGTGCGAGTGCACCTGATAAATAGGGTGATGCTTTCGCTATTTTGTGCACTGCTATATGCTTAACGCTTATTAAACATTTATTTATATATTTACATAATTATATTTATTTATATTTTATATTTACACTTTATATTTATTTATATATAGCATGTATTATGTGGCTTATTTGTTTTGTTTGACGTTCTGTCGCCATTTTGGTTGCAGTATATATTTGGGAAGGACGAGCAGAATTGCGAAGATTGTAATCATAATGTAAATCAGTTAGGGAACGATAGGGAAAGCTAGGAATGGATTTAAATTAGTTAGCTAGATTTGGATAGTTTTAAGACGACCCTTCAGGTCGCACTGGTAAGCAGAACCGGCGTCTGCTATCTGGTATTACGGATCCCTCCCCCTCTCATTTTTGCTTGTTGATCGGGTACACTCGAAAGTCAGCGCTAGGGATACCATTATTTACAACTCTGTTTTTAGTTTTTGTTTTGTTTTTGTTCCAGTTTTTGTCAGATTTTTAGGTTTGTTAGATTGTTAGAGTTTGTTAGGTTTGTTAGATTTTTAGGTTTGTTAGATTTTTATTTAGTTTTTATTTAGGGTGAATCAACTATGAAGTAAGAATAAATTAGGAGCACGACTATTTTTCGCGTTTAAACCCAATGTAGTACCTCCGGGTGGAGCATTGGGGACGTGGCCGCAAGTATAGCGGCCCTAATTCAAATTATAATGTCTTCGTAAATCGGCGTCGCCGTGGATCAATGTAGTAAGCGTAAGACTACGGATCCCAAGGTCCCGGGTTCAAATCCCGACACGGCCGACTGCTTGAAAAATGGCAGGTGAGCATTTTTCACAAAAATTACGCCCTCGTTCGGATGAGAGGTTAAATGGAGGTCCCGTGTGTGAGTGTTGTCACGCACGTTAAAGATCCCTACCTTGCCTGGAACGGCAAGGGTTCGGCAAAATTCTAAATTTCCAGGCAACAAAAAACTCGCCTCCTGGCCAAAGTAGTACCTACAGGTGGAGCATTGGTAATGTAAATGAACTGTTTTCGTAAATCATACGTCCAAGCTCCTGGGTTCGAATCCCGACACGGTCCGCTTGAAAAATGTTAGGCGAGCATTTTTCATAAAAATACACCCTCGTTCGGATGAATGGTAAAATGGAGGTCCCGTGTGTGTGTTGTCACGCACGTTAAAGGTCCCTACCTTGTTTGAAACAGCAAGGGTTCGGCAAAATTCAAAATTTTCCAGGTAAAAAAAAACTCTCTTCCTGGCCAATGTAGTACCTTCGGGTGGAGCATTGGAAAATTACATGTAATGTCTTCGTAAATCAACAAATAAACTAAAGAACTAAAATAGAGTGAAACCACGCATCCTCCCAGGACTTCAAAGTGATAATGATTGTGACCCCCCAGGACGTTTAGTGCATGCCCACTAGGACTTAGCAGTGCATATCTACCTACCTTATAGCAGTTAGACATAAATAGATGTAGGCAGACGACCAGATCTTCGGATTCTGGAAAAATTTATAATTGAGGTATGTGTAAAATTTTTTGACAGCAAAAATAATTATGTTTAATATTGAAAACTACGGTGAACGTTCAAAAAACTATTCCTCTTTTAACGTAATTTTTACGTACCAATTAAAGTTTCTTTTTGACGACCTTTTACACAAAAAGTTACCTATATTACATGTGAGTTTTACGCTTATAAATATTTGGAATAAGACATGCAACATTCAAGAAATTATAAAATTAGATTCTGACCTTGTATCTTTCTGTTGACCCCTGCGGAAGCTTGTTGAACCAGATTGATTGCTAGTTCCAGTCATTGACCCTTAGATTGACTTTTAATCCAGTGATTCCCAGTTCTCCACTAACTTGTAGACGTTCTTTTGCGAATTCTCTAGTTGTTTATTTAATTTAACATCATCGATTTGTTACCTTCATTTTCGTAAATCATAAATTAGTTATATGCAATAATTTTTATCTTAAATTCCTTTGGCGTTCAGCACAAAAATTAATTCCGTTAATTAAAAAATAACCCTTTCGTGTATCAAAATTTGTATAGTGATTAATAATAAATATCCTATTTATGTCAGTTGATAAATCTTTGTGCTTCATTAGAAAAATAAATATCCTTTTTAAGAATTTCGTCCCGTGGAATTTACGCCTTAATTAGATAGGCGACTTTCCAAGTATTTTAATAATTAAATGCTGGCGTGTTTTCCCTTTTTAAAGAATTCAGGGAATTAATTTTAATAAAATTAGGGTTTTCCTGGTTTATTTCCTTGCTTTGATGCTTTAACAAATGTAACAATTCATTTGCTGTTCGATTAGCGACCAGAAAACACGTTGTTTTGTTTCGTTCGTTTTCTTGATGTGAATTTCCGGCACGCATTATTTTGCGTGGTGAGTATATGGAGTTTATATAAAACAATACGTTTCGGCTTTATTAAATTAATTTATTGTTCGTAACTATTCTAGCTTCCTGCGAGGGACACGTTAATCCCTTGAGTTTCTTCTGGGAATGCGAGGTCAAATGCGCTCTACCTGGACGTAAGACCAGCGACTGGTTCCACCCAGATGCCAGTAACTCAAGGGTGAGTCCTTTTTTTTTTCTTTGTATGCGATTTTGACTTCGGAACCAGAACGTTTTAAGATGGCATTTCCAAATTTGATTTTTATATATAAAAATTATTGAACTATTTTGGCATTTACTGCTCTTTGGTTACTATCTTACTATTGGCTTCTAAATTTCTAAAAATCTACTATATGTTTGTAAATTTAGTTTAAGTTTATACTTACGATATTTTAGAGCTGTGGTTTTTAGGGTTGCGTTTGGTTTTTCTCTTTTCTTAATAAATACTGTCAGGGGGTTATTAGCTACAAACTACAGCTCGCTATTTTTATGGGAAATTTTTTTTGGATGTTTAAGGGGTGTTCATAATGTAATATGTAAATTGGGGTGACATTGACTTTTTTGGGGTTGGGTTGTTTGGAGTACTGTGTTCTGTATGTATATATATATTTTTTTTCTATTTTTTTGGGCTCTCCTTTATTTACTTATAGGTATAAGACCCCGCCCACTCGCCGCCTGAGCCTGGACTTACTTCCTTTTTCTTTCCTTTTCTTGATTTTTTATGTTACGTCAATGTACGTAGCAACTTGGATAATTAATTAGATCATTTCATAGACTTTACTAAGATAGTTTTTTAGAACATTACTTAGATAATTGCATAGAGCCCTAAATTAATAAATGGTAAAGATTATGTTTACATTAATTAAATTTAGACTTATGTTTTTAGTATTAACCGCAAATTTTCACTAAATCGTAATTCACGTCCTTATAGGATTTTTTTTACTTGAATTCTTTATGTTATTAAATTTTGTCACTTTTGACATCACTTAATTTTAAATTTACGTAATAAATTCTTTTAGACTAGTAGAAACGTGCGTCGTTAAAGGAATGAATGCATTTTATCAGTTTATGTTCCTTATACAGAACAAGTTCGTTTTCTCCTATCTTTTAACCTGTTGGGTTTATTCAAAATTGCTTACTCTATGCACTTAACTTTGCACGTAGACATAATTTTGTATTGGAATTTGTTAACGTGTTGTAATTTTATACTTGGAACATCACGTGGACATAATTTTGACGCGGCTCCGTGGCGTAGTTGGTATGTGTGTGACTACTACGCCCAAGGTTCCGGATTCGAATCCCGACACGGCCCGCTTGAAAAATGTTAGGCGAGCATTTTTCACAAAAATACACCCTCGTTCGGAAGAGAGGTAAAATGGAGGTCCCGTGTGCGAATGTTGTCACGCACGTTAAAGATCCCTACCTTGCTTGGAACAGCAAGGATTTGGCAAAATTCCAAATTTTCCAGGTAAAAAAACTCGCCCCTGGCCAATGTGGTACCTTCGGATGGAGCATTGGAAAATTACATGTAAGGACATAATTTTGTACAGGAATTTATTAAATTCTTCATTTAATTTCGCACGTACACCAAAACTTATGATTCCATATTTTGGTTACTCATGTCGGGCTTTACAATAATGTGGCAATTTCTACATTTCTAATTTCACGTACACGTTTTGCTCCAATATCAATATCTTATTGCGTTATGAAATATGCTCGTTTTACAAAAGTTTGTTTTATGCGTTTTGTTGCTCTCTATTCCATACGCAATGTGTCGAGTTTTAAAGAGATTTGTTTTACTTTTAAATATGCCTAATTTGTATTTATTAGGAGTTTTATGAATGCTTTAAATGTTTCTAAAATGAATTGGGTTGCGCCCAGAATTATTTATTCTACTAAATGTGGTTCAGCTATTACAAAATGAGCTTCCTTTTATATTATACAAGGTGATTTGTATTTGCTTTGGCGCTTGAGTATGTTTTCAAATGTTTAGAAATGTATTCAATGACTTCCAAAGTTATTTATTTTGATTTAAGTTTTTAAGTTATTTCAGAATGAGCTTCTTTTTATTGATTGTGGCTGGTTGTTGATTTTATACAAGGCGATTGGAATTTACGTTTTGCATAATGACCAAATTATGTACCTTTATAATTTAAATGTTTGGTTTTCTTTATTTTTATGATGTTCACGTAAGTATATCTCCTCTGTGACCTTGTATACCCTTAAATAACCCTATTATCTTAGCAGTATATATATATATATATATATATATATATATATATATTGCTGCGAAATGAAGATGCCCAACGTTGAAAGTCAATAGAAGTTCTGTGGACTGAAGATATCTAACGTTGAGAACCAATAAAAGTTGCCGTGGACTGAAGACGTTAATAAAAGTGTTGTCCTAATTATTCTTACCAGCTCAATTTAAATAAAACCACTAAATTCAAAGATCAAACTTATAATGATTCAAAATATTCTTTAACAAGCAACCTTTCAAATAATAATTACTACATCTACAACAAATTTTCTCTAATAAACAATATCATACATCTAACCTCCAGGAAAACACTTTCGCACAGATATTAAATTCTAAAAGTAGAGTTAATAGCCACAAAGGCATTGCCTTACAAACAATGGTTTAAATCCAACAGAAATATAACTTTAGAGTAGTCACTCATTTATGCAAAAAATATAAAATCCAAAGTCTCTTTTCTAATAAGGATGTCCCATTTTAATGTTAATTTCATTTACCAATAATTCTTTAAGTAAATCTTATTATGTACACACCCCTTTAAAATCGGATTTAAACGTATCGGATCAGTTAGGTTTAGTTTATATAATGACAAAACTTTACCGACGGTTTGTCCTCCACTACAAATCGAATTATCTACCTCTACACACACACACACACACACACACACACACACACACACACACACACAAACACACACACACATACACACACACACACAAACACACACATACACATACACACTCACATACTCTACTCTGCTCAACTCTAACTTCAAATACCAGCATCATAGAACTTAACTATACATAGAAATGTCCTTTTTATAATTATAAACAATATCATTTTATTATATCGTGTAAGTTATGCTGGTTGCCGTTGTTGCCTCTGTTTAGCGTGTAGTCATCCACCCATGTCCAAAATCGTTACAACCGTTGAAAACTTTTCATTAAATATCATTAAAATCAAAATTGCTATTCCAAATTTATATACGCTTGTATTCGATTAAGAACTATATCTTGCAGTTGTCAATTATTATTTATTCATTTATTCTCAATTTTAATATAATTTACGTACTTCCAATAGTCTCACTTACTTCTGAGCGTTTAAAATACTTTTCCTTTACTAATTTAATAATTGTCACTAGTAAACTGTAGTATTTACACGACGTAACATATTATCATTCGTTCTACTGCATCGTGATGTTTTAATGAGAACTGAACAACTGATCTGCTGATCTGACTTTCATTGGGCTATATTACCAATCCTCTGGTAACGTCACGTACAGGCAATTTTCTAAGTAACTTTAGTAATCGATTTTGTTTGGACTGGTTGATTTTTACGTAAATATCCAGAACCTTTATGAATGATGCATCCTACAGATATGTCAACCTAATTGCCTCGATCTACTAATTAAGAGAAGTCGCTCCTCATCTTATCAATATCTAAGATTTATAGCTGTACTTAATGCCGTTTACTTGTGCGTTTTTTATCTTTATGACTTTATAGATTTTCTCGCCTTAATTGAACGACATCGTTCACGTTTTCTTTTCCATTCTAGTACTATATTATTTTACAAGTTTGATGAACACGTTTTTCAATTGAAATATACTTCCCTAGTTTCCTTGAAAATCGACTGATATTTTAAATGAACACGCTTTTATCTAAATCTTAGCGTATGTTTGGTAATAAAAGAAAATTGAAATATTGTACACGCGACCGTAGATCTTCTGAAAACGCTGGATTTACTTTGAATTTAAACACGACTGAATGAAATATTTTTAATTGAGTACTTTATAAGAAAAAGTAGATACAACTTTTTGAAGAAACGCTCTTCTACGCGCGGAATATATCATTAATCTAATTTAAAAACACTATATATTTGTCATTACGCATGAAAACCCTTTAATCACGGTTTTATGCATTTATAATTTAATATACAAACGAACAAACGAACAAACGAACAAACGAACAAACGAACAAACGAACAAACGAACAAACGAACAAACGAACAAACGAACAAACGAACAAACGAACAAACGAACAAACGAACAAACGAACAAACGAACAAACGAACAAACGAACAAACGAACAAACGAACAAACGAACAAACGAACAAACGAACAAACGAACAAACGAACAAACGAACAAACGAACAAACGAACAAACGAACAAACGAACAAACGAACAAACGAACAAACGAACAAACGAACAAACGAACAAACGAACAAACGAACAAACGAACAAACGAACAAACGAACAAACGAACAAACGAACAAACGAACAAACGAACAAACGAACAAACGAACAAACGAACAAACGAACAAACGAACAAACGAACAAACGAACAAACGAACAAACGAACAAACGAACAAACGAACAAACGAACAAACGAACAAACGAACAAACGAACAAACGAACAAACGAACAAACGAACAAACGAACAAACGAACAAACGAACAAACGAACAAACGAACAAACGAACAAACGAACAAACGAACAAACGAACAAACGAACAAACGAACAAACGAACAAACGAACAAACGAACAAACGAACAAACGAACAAACGAACAAACGAACAAACGAACAAACGAACAAACGAACAAACGAACAAACGAACAAACGAACAAACGAACAAACGAACAAACGAACAAACGAACAAACGAACAAACGAACAAACGAACAAACGAACAAACGAACAAACGAACAAACGAACAAACGAACAAACGAACAAACGAACAAACGAACAAACGAACAAACGAACAAACGAACAAACGAACAAACGAACAAACGAACAAACGAACAAACGAACAAACGAACAAACGAACAAACGAACAAACGAACAAACGAACAAACGAACAAACGAACAAACGAACAAACGAACAAACGAACAAACGAACAAACGAACAAACGAACAAACGAACAAACGAACAAACGAACAAACGAACAAACGAACAAACGAACAAACGAACAAACGAACAAACGAACAAACGAACAAACGAACAAACGAACAAACGAACAAACGAACAAACGAACAAACGAACAAACGAACAAACGAACAAACGAACAAACGAACAAACGAACAAACGAACAAACGAACAAACGAACAAACGAACAAACGAACAAACGAACAAACGAACAAACGAACAAACGAACAAACGAACAAACGAACAAACGAACAAACGAACAAACGAACAAACGAACAAACGAACAAACGAACAAACGAACAAACGAACAAACGAACAAACGAACAAACGAACAAACGAACAAACGAACAAACGAACAAACGAACAAACGAACAAACGAACAAACGAACAAACGAACAAACGAACAAACGAACAAACGAACAAACGAACAAACGAACAAACGAACAAACGAACAAACGAACAAACGAACAAACGAACAAACGAACAAACGAACAAACGAACAAACGAACAAACGAACAAACGAACAAACGAACAAACGAACAAACGAACAAACGAACAAACGAACAAACGAACAAACGAACAAACGAACAAACGAACAAACGAACAAACGAACAAACGAACAAACGAACAAACGAACAAACGAACAAACGAACAAACGAACAAACGAACAAACGAACAAACGAACAAACGAACAAACGAACAAACGAACAAACGAACAAACGAACAAACGAACAAACGAACAAACGAACAAACGAACAAACGAACAAACGAACAAACGAACAAACGAACAAACGAACAAACGAACAAACGAACAAACGAACAAACGAACAAACGAACAAACGAACAAACGAACAAACGAACAAACGAACAAACGAACAAACGAACAAACGAACAAACGAACAAACGAACAAACGAACAAACGAACAAACGAACAAACGAACAAACGAACAAACGAACAAACGAACAAACGAACAAACGAACAAACGAACAAACGAACAAACGAACAAACGAACAAACGAACAAACGAACAAACGAACAAACGAACAAACGAACAAACGAACAAACGAACAAACGAACAAACGAACAAACGAACAAACGAACAAACGAACAAACGAACAAACGAACAAACGAACAAACGAACAAACGAACAAACGAACAAACGAACAAACGAACAAACGAACAAACGAACAAACGAACAAACGAACAAACGAACAAACGAACAAACGAACAAACGAACAAACGAACAAACGAACAAACGAACAAACGAACAAACGAACAAACGAACAAACGAACAAACGAACAAACGAACAAACGAACAAACGAACAAACGAACAAACGAACAAACGAACAAACGAACAAACGAACAAACGAACAAACGAACAAACGAACAAACGAACAAACGAACAAACGAACAAACGAACAAACGAACAAACGAACAAACGAACAAACGAACAAACGAACAAACGAACAAACGAACAAACGAACAAACGAACAAACGAACAAACGAACAAACGAACAAACGAACAAACGAACAAACGAACAAACGAACAAACGAACAAACGAACAAACGAACAAACGAACAAACGAACAAACGAACAAACGAACAAACGAACAAACGAACAAACGAACAAACGAACAAACGAACAAACGAACAAACGAACAAACGAACAAACGAACAAACGAACAAACGAACAAACGAACAAACGAAAACGAACAAACGAACAAACGAACAAACGAACAAACGAACAAACGAACAAACGAACAAACGAACAAACGAACAAACGAACAAACGAACAAACGAACAAACGAACAAACGAACAAACGAACAAACGAACAAACGAACAAACGAACAAACGAACAAACGAACAAACGAACAAACGAACAAACGAACAAACGAACAAACGAACAAACGAACAAACGAACAAACGAACAAACGAACAAACGAACAAACGAACAAAGAACAAACGAACAAACGAACAAAACAAACGAACAAACGAACAAACGAACAAACGAACAAACGAACAAACACAAACGAACAAACGAACAAACGAACAAACGAACAAACAACAAACGAACAAACGAACAAACGAACAAACGAACAAACGAACAAACGAACAAACGAACAAACGAACAAACGAACAAACGAACAAACGAACAAACGAACAAACAACAAACGAACAAACGAACAAACGAAAAACGAACAAACGAACAAACGAACAAACGAACAAACGAACAAACGAACAAACGAACAAACGAACAAACGAACAAACGAACAAACGAACAAACGAACAAACGAACAAACGAACAAACGAACAAACGAACAAACGAACAAACGAACAAACGAACAAACGAACAAACGAACAAACGAACAAACGAACAAACGAACAAACGAACAAACGAACAAACGAACAAACGAACAAACGAACAAACGAACAAACGAACAAACGAACAAACGAACAAACGAACAAACGAACAAACGAACAAACGAACAAACGAACAAACGAACAAACGAACAAACGAACAAACGAACAAACGAACAAACGAACAAACGAACAAACGAACAAACGAACAAACGAACAAACGAACAAACGAACAAACGAACAAACGAACAAACGAACAAACGAACAAACGAACAAACGAACAAACGAACAAACGAACAAACGAACAAACGAACAAACGAACAAACGAACAAACGAACAAACGAACAAACGAACAAACGAACAAACGAACAAACGAACAAACGAACAAACGAACAAACGAACAAACGAACAAACGAACAAACGAACAAACGAACAAACGAACAAACGAACAAACGAACAAACGAACAAACGAACAAACGAACAAACGAACAAACGAACAAACGAACAAACGAACAAACGAACAAACGAACAAACGAACAAACGAACAAACGAACAAACGAACAAACGAACAAACGAACAAACGAACAAACGAACAAACGAACAAACGAACAAACGAACAAACGAACAAACGAACAAACGAACAAACGAACAAACGAACAAACGAACAAACGAACAAACGAACAAACGAACAAACGAACAAACGAACAAACGAACAAACGAACAAACGAACAAACGAACAAACGAACAAACGAACAAACGAACAAACGAACAAACGAACAAACGAACAAACGAACAAACGAACAAACGAACAAACGAACAAACGAACAAACGAACAAACGAACAAACGAACAAACGAACAAACGAACAAACGAACAAACGAACAAACGAACAAACGAACAAACGAACAAACGAACAAACGAACAAACGAACAAACGAACAAACGAACAAACGAACAAACGAACAAACGAACAAACGAACAAACGAACAAACGAACAAACGAACAAACGAACAAACGAACAAACGAACAAACGAACAAACGAACAAACGAACAAACGAACAAACGAACAAACGAACAAACGAACAAACGAAAAACAAACGAACAAACGAAAACGAACAAACGAACAAACGAACAAACGAACAAACGAACAAACGAACAAACGAACAAACGAACAAACGAACAAACGAACAAACGAACAAACGAACAAACGAACAAACGAACAAACGAACAAACGAACAAACGAACAAACGAACAAACGAACAAACGAACAAACGAACAAACGAACAAACGAACAAACGAACAAACGAACAAACGAACAAACGAACAAACGAACAAACGAACAAACGAACAAACGAACAAACGAACAAACGAACAAACGAACAAACGAACAAACGAACAAACGAACAAACGAACAAACGAACAAACGAACAAACGAACAAACGAACAAACGAACAAACGAACAAACGAACAAACGAACAAACGAACAAACGAACAAACGAACAAACGAACAAACGAACAAACGAACAAACGAACAAACGAACAAACGAACAAACGAACAAACGAACAAACGAACAAACGAACAAACGAACAAACGAACAAACGAACAAACGAACAAACGAACAAACGAACAAACGAACAAACGAACAAACGAACAAACGAACAAACGAACAAACGAACAAACGAACAAACGAACAAACGAACAAACGAACAAACGAACAAACGAACAAACGAACAAACGAACAAACGAACAAACGAACAAACGAACAAACGAACAAACGAACAAACGAACAAACGAACAAACGAACAAACGAACAAACGAACAAACGAACAAACGAACAAACGAACAAACGAACAAACGAACAAACGAACAAACGAACAAACGAACAAACGAACAAACGAACAAACGAACAAACGAACAAACGAACAAACGAACAAACGAACAAACGAACAAACGAACAAACGAACAAACGAACAAACGAACAAACGAACAAACGAACAAACGAACAAACGAACAAACGAACAAACGAACAAACGAACAAACGAACAAACGAACAAACGAACAAACGAACAAACGAACAAACGAACAAACGAACAAACGAACAAACGAACAAACGAATAAACGAATAAATGAATAAATGAATAAATAAATAAATGAATAGATAAATAAATAAATAAAGGAATACATAGAATAAATAAACAAATAAAAAAATAAATATTATTTTATCCATACAGTAAATAAGTATAAACATTGGAATCGATAATATTGTGAATGTACTTATTTAACCGCTATAATTTTGTTGCTGTGCTTATAACATGTTTTGACTTTAATAAACCCTATTGTAAATATAAAATTAGTTAAGTAAAATAATGAAACAAAAAAAGAAAATGTTTGCCGTTTAGATTTTATAACTGATTTTTATTGAAGTGATTAAGGAGATCATTTATAGTACCAGGAAATGTATTTCTATGCAGGTAGATTAACACAAAAATTGTGGTTGAAATAAAAATGAAATCTAAATTGCTTCAGTTTGACTTTAGGACCCATGGGTCCAAATATGTGTTTTATATGAGACGCAAAAGGCGATCTCAGATTTATTTAAAATGTTTGTTGGGTTTAATTTCAGGTTCTGTATAGAGAATATCCTGACAATTTGTATCCGCAGTCGCCTTAGGTACGTAATTTTTTTGTTTGGGCGATTTCATGATATATCTATTATTATGAAACGTTGTATTTTCTGTCTCATTCCAGTCTGTATAAAAGATACAGTGCTGTTTAAATTAACTTTTTTGCGGGACATCCACGACTCCATATCACGAACTACCTTGGATTTTCTTCAAACTAGCTTATATGTCATCTTCAGGTTTACTCCTCATTAAAGCTGTTTTACATCTCAACTTACCCTGGGTCGTGTTTTTATACACGAAATTCACAATAGGGTGCAAAACTTTTCTACTTCAACTTCAAGACCATTAATAGCAAATTCGTATGTGTCAAGACCTGTAAAATAAAACTCCGACAAAAAATCAGGTGATAATCCCGCTGACTTGATAGCGGTGAAGGTTCAAGAGAGGGATGACATTTACTTCTGCTGATCGATTTCAATTAAAATTTACACAAGCACCATGTCCTCTTATTTTACAATAAAGTTGTCACATGCGATAACATCCACTAAAGCGGATAAAATATCCTGAAAAGCTTGTTTCACAGCCGATTATTACAATCCCCCCTTTTTAACACGCTACTTTTTCGGTCTCGCTAACTCCTGTCATAAAATATCCCACATCAACTTGTACCTCAGTAGAGTATAATCGCATCGTCAAGCAAATTGCAATGCCCTATGAATTTTACATGATCGATAGTCCTTTAAAATACGTTTCTGAGCATCGCAACCACAACTCAGCTGTAACAAATTTGTCTATGATAAATTTCATGCAAGTTTCATTATCCGGAAGAGCTACTTTAATCTATTTTAATTTCATTGATCAGCCTTCTGGATAAAACGTAAATCCGAATTTAACTTCCCTTACTAACTTTCATACATTTATGATCGGTTTAAATGAAAAAGTTTAAATGGGTAAATTTCATATAATCCTCGTAAACGCTTTGTAATGCAAATAAATATAACGAGCATCTCGTACACCTATATTATAATAAGCATGCATTATCTACGCTTACATTTTACGACAAAAACAATTTAATCATCACAAACACATTATTTCAACATTATGCTAGAAGCCGATATACGTGAAAGATTCCAGGAGATATAGGAAAATATCAAATAGATTACATTCTTGTTAGACAACAGTTTAGGAATCAAGTAAAAGACTGTAGAAACTACCCAGAAGCCGATATAGACACTGACTACGCCACTGTATTTATGAAGGCCGCTCTTAAATTAAAAAATTAAAAAAAAAGAAACAAAAAAAGAAATATTGACTTTGAGAAACTAAAAATAAAGCTTATGCTGACTATGATACTTACGATATCTATGATGCTTATGATAGTTATGACACTTAATAAACTTATAATGCTTATGATGTTTGTGATTCTGATGTACTTGTGATATCATAATATTTACACTTATGATACTTATAACACATAAATAACACTTATAGCATTAAGAACACGAATAACGCTTATAAAGCTTACAATTTCTATTACGTTTATAACGTTTACAACAATATTCAAGCTTTTAACGTTCATAGCACTTATTGCACTTATAATATTATAACACTGAGAATACTTGTAACACCCATAACACCTACAACACTTTTAACACTAATAACTCCTACATCACTTATTACACTTATAACACACATAATGACACATATGACACATATAACACACAACATATATTACACACATCACACATATAACACACGGAATACTTAAGACATTTCTGGCAACTATGACACTCATGATACTTAGGGTACTTATGAAGCTTAAGATGCTTATAATGCTTGTGATGCTTAAGATGCTTATGATACTTGTGATACTCATGATACTTATGATACTTATGATACTTATTATACTTATGTTACTTATGACACTTATGATGCTGATGATACTTAAGATACTTATAATACTTATGGTACTTATGATACTTACGATACCTATGAGACTTATGATACTTATGATACTTATGATACTTATGATGCTTATGATGCTTATGATACTTATGATACTTATGATGCTTATGATACTTATGATACTTTTGATACTTATGATACTTATGATACTTATGATACTTATGATACTTATGATACTTATGATACTTATGATACTTATGATACTTATGATACTTATGATACTTATGATACTTATGATACTTATGATACTTAAGATACTTATGAAACTTACGATACTTACGATACTTACGATACTTACGATACTTACGATACTTATGATACTTATGATACTTATGATACTTATGATACTTATGATACTTATGATACTTATGATACTTTTGATACTTATGATACTTATGATACTTATGATACTTATGATACTTATGATACTTATGATACTTATGATACTTATGATACTTATGATACTTATGATACTTATGATACTTAAGATACTTACGATACTTACGATACTTACGATACTTACGATACTTACGATACTTACGATACTTATGATACTTATGATACTTATGATACTTATGATACTTATGATACTTATGATACTTATGATACTTATGATACTTATGATACTTATGATACTTATGATACTTATGATACTAATGATACTTATGATACTTATGATACTTATGATACTTCTGATACTGATGATACTTATGATACTTATGATACTAATGATACTTATGATACTTATGATACTTATGATACTTCTGATACTGATGATACTTATGATACTTATGATACTTATGATACTTATGATACTTATGATACTTATGATACTTATGATACTTATGATACTTATGATACTTTTGATACTTATGACACTTATGATACTTATGATACTTATGATACTTATGATACTTATGATACCTATGATACCTATGATACCTATGATACCTATGATACTTATGATACTTATGATACTTATGATACTTATGATACTTATGATACTTATGATACTTATGATACTTATGATACTTATGATACTTATGATACTTATGATACTTATGATACTTATGATACTTAGGATACTTATGATACTTATGATACTTATGATACTTATGATACTTATGATACTTATGATACTTATGATACTTATGATACTTACGATACTTATGATACTTATGATACTTATGGTAATTATGATACTTATCATACTTATGATACTTATGATGCCTATGATACTTATGATGCTTATGATACTTATGATACTAATGATACTTATGATACTTATGATACTTATGATACTTATGCTACTTATGATACTTATGATACTTATGATACTTATGATACTTATGATGTTTATGATACTTATGATACTTATGATACTTATGATACTGATGATACTAGCGATATTTATGATACTTATGATACCTATTGTGGCTATGATGATTATGATGCTTAGGATAGTTATGATACTTATGGTAGTTATAATATTTATGATACTTATGATGACTATGATACCTATGCTGCTAATCATACATATGAAACTTATGATACTTACGTCACTTATAATGCTTATGATACTTATGGTACTTGTGGAATTTGTGATACTTGTGATACTTATGAAACCTATGATACCTATTGTGCTTATGATGATTACGATGCTTATGATAGATGTGATAGTTATGACTCTTATGATAGTGATGATACTTATGATATGCATGCTTCTTACGTTACTTATTCTACTTATTCTGCTTATGTAACTTATGACGACTATGACAGTTATGATACCTATTATGTCTATGATGATTATGATACTTATTATGTATAAGATACTTATGCTATTTATGACAATTATGATACTTATGAGACTAATAATGTTTATGCTACGTATGATGATTATTATACTTATTATGTTTATAATAATTATGACACTTATGATATTTGTGATACCCATTAAGTATTCCCTGTATGTTTGTTGTGGTTTATTTAGCATTCTTCTTATTCTTCTTTGGGAATTAAATCACTCATAGTTTTTAAAATCATCTTTACTTACGTTTCGATTCATGACTTAGGATCGTTGTCAAAATAATAAAAACTTCAAGTTTGACATTTATGACATAAATTGAAGGTGGCTTTGATTTATTGATGTTCGAAATATTTGGTTTGAGTACACTAAGCAAAATATTTTAAAGTTTAAAAAAATGATTGCCTTCAATTTGTGTTGCGGCCTGGGACCGACTTTCTTTAGGTAGCCAATACGCTTAACGTGAAATCAGCTTTTTAATTTTTATTGGTGAATTTTATATAAATTTAATAACTTGGGGATTGGAAAAATTTTTTTTAACATGTTTCTATTTATGCAATTGAGAGGATGGTTATTAAAGAAGTGTGCGATTGCGTTACTGTAAGGCTTAAGCAGTCGTTTTTTTATATTTATTTACATAAAAAAAGTCGGTCCCAGGCCGCAACACAAATTGAAGGTAATCATTCTTAGTGTACTCAAACCAAATATTTCGAACATCAATAAATCAAAGTCACCTTCAATTTATGTCATAAATGTCAAACTTGAAGTTTTTATTATTTTGGCAACGATCCTAGGTCATGAATCGAAACGTAAATAAAAATGATTTTAAAAACTATGAATGGTTTAATTCCCAAAGAAAAATAAGAAGAACCCATTAAGCATACTTCACTTATAAAACTTATAATACTTATAACACTTATAAATAACACTTATAGCACTTACAATACTTATAACACTTTTTACACATATAACGCTTATAATTTTTATTACACTTATAACGTTTACAACGCTTATTATGCTTTTAACGCTCATAGCACTTATATAGAATATTTATAACAATTAGAACACTTGTAACACCCATAAGACCTATATCACTCCTAACACTTATAACTCCTACATCACTTATTACACTTATAACAAATACAACACATATGACACACGGAATACTTAAGACATTTATGACTACACACTTATGACGCTTATGGAACTTATAAAGCGTAAAATGCCTATGATTCATATAATACTTATGATACCAATGATGCTATGATGTCTATGATATTTATGATATCTGTGATACTTAAGATACTCATGATGCTTATGAAACTTATGCTATTCATGATATTACGATACTTATGCTACTGGTGATATTATGTTACTTATGATACTTGGGATGCTTATGATGCTTATGATACTTATGATACCTATTATGCCTACGATGATTATGATGCTTAGGAAAGTAATGATACTTACGATGTTTATGCTACTTATGCTGTTAATGATACTTATTATATTTGTGTTACTTGTGATACCTATTGTGCTTATGATGATTACGATGCTTATGATATGCGATGGTTATGTTACTTATGATGTTTATGATGCTTATGAAGCTTATGATGGTTGTGATTCCTAAGATACTTATGAAACTTATGATACTTATGCTACTTATGATACTTAATATACATATGATTCTTATGAAACTTATGATACTAATGATATTTATGAAGCTTATGATACTTATGATGCTTATGGTAATTATACTATTTATGATACTTATAATGCTTATACTACTAGAGATACTTATGAACCTTATAATACTTACGATGCTTATGATGCATATGTTACTTATAATACTTATGAAACTTATACTACTAGTGATATTTATGATACTTGTAATGCTTATGATACTTATGATGCTTATGATACTTATAATACCTATTGTGCTTATGATGACTACGATGCTTATGATAGTTGTGATAGTTATGATGCTTATGATAGTCGTGATACGTATGCTTCTTATGATTCTTATTCTACTTTTCTGCTTATGATACTTATGGTGACTATGATACTTATGATACCTATTGTGTCTATGATGATTATGATGCTTAGGATAGTTATGTTAGTTGTTATACTTATGATGCTTATGTTACTTATGATACTTATTATGTCTATGATGATATGATACTTATTATGTATATGATACTTATACCACTTATGACACTTATGATACTTATGAGACTTATGATACTTATGATGTGTATAATGCTTATGATACTTATTATATTTATGATAATTATGACACTTATGATATTTGTGATACCCATTATGCTTACTTCGCTCATGACACTTATAATACTTATAACACTTATAAATAACACTTATAGCACTTACAACACTTATAACAGTTTTAACACATAACACATAATTTTTATTACGTATATAACATATACAAAACTTATTATGCCTTTAACGCTCATAGCACTTATAGCACTTATAATATTTATAACCCTTTGCACACTTGTAACGCCTGTAAGACCTATAATACTTCTAATACTTATAACTCCTACATCACTTATTACACTTATAACAAATATAACATATATGACATACGGAATACTTAAGACACTTATGGATACTATGACACTTATGACGCTTATGGTACTTATGAAGCGTAAAATGCCTATGATTTTTATGATACTTATGATACCTATGATGCTTATGATGACTATGATATTTATGATATCTGTGATACTTATGATACTTATGATGCTTATGATATTTATGCTATTATGATATTATGATACTTATGATATTTGGGATACTTATGATGCTTATGATACTTATGTTACCTATTATCCTTATGATGATTATGACGGTTAGGATAGTTATGATACTTATGATGCTTATGCTACTTATGCAGCTCACGATACTTATAGTACTAGTGATACTTGTGATACTTACTGTGCTTATGATGATTACGATGCTTATGATGATAGTGATGGTTATGTTACTTATGATGCTTATGACGCTTATGAAGCTTATGCTGGTTGTGATACCTAAGATACTTATGATACTTATAATACTTATGATACTTATGATGCTTATGATACTTATGATACTTATGATACTTAAGATACTTATGATACTTATGGTACTTATGATACTTATGATACTTATGATACTTATGATACTTATGATACTTATGATACTTATGATACTTATGATATTTATGATACTTATGCTACTTATGATACTTATGATACTTATGATACTTATGATACTTATGATGTTTATGATACTTATGATACTTATGATACTTATGATACTTATGATACTGATGATACTAGCGATATTTATGATACTTATGATACCTATTGTGGCTATGATGATTATGATGCTTAGGATAGTTATGATACTTATGGTAGTTATAATATTTATGATACTTATGATGACTATGATACCTATGCTGCTAATCATACATATGAAACTTATGATACTTACGTCACTTATAATGCTTATGATACTTATGGTACTTGTGGAATTTGTGATACTTGTGATACTTATGAAACCTATGATACCTATTGTGCTTATGATGATTACGATGCTTATGATAGATGTGATAGTTATGACTCTTATGATAGTGATGATACTTATGATATGCATGCTTCTTACGTTACTTATTCTACTTATTCTGCTTATGTAACTTATGACGACTATGACAGTTATGATACCTATTATGTCTATGATGATTATGATACTTATTATGTATAAGATACTTATGCTATTTATGACAATTATGATACTTATGAGACTAATAATGTTTATGCTACGTATGATGATTATTATACTTATTATGTTTATAATAATTATGACACTTATGATATTTGTGATACCCATTAAGTATTCCCTGTATGTTTGTTGTGGTTTATTTAGCATTCTTCTTATTCTTCTTTGGGAATTAAATCACTCATAGTTTTAAAATCATCTTTACTTACGTTTCGATTCATGACTTAGGATCGTTGTCAAAATAATAAAACTTCAAGTTTGACATTTATGACATAAATTGAAGGTGGCTTTGATTTATTGATGTTCGAAATATTTGGTTTGAGTACACTAAGCAAAATATTTTAAAGTTTAAAAAAATGATTGCCTTCAATTTGTGTTGCGGCCTGGGACCGACTTTCTTTAGGTAGCCAATACGCTTAACGTGAAATCAGCTTTTTAATTTTTATTGGTGAATTTTATATAAATTTAATAACTTGGGGATTGGAAAAATTTTTTTTAACATGTTTCTATTTATGCAATTGAGAGGATGGTTATTAAAGAAGTGTGCGATTGCGTTACTGTAAGGCTTAAGCAGTCGTTTTTTTATATTTATTTACATAAAAAAAGTCGGTCCCAGGCCGCAACACAAATTGAAGGTAATCATTCTTAGTGTACTCAAACCAAATATTTCGAACATCAATAAATCAAAGTCACCTTCAATTTATGTCATAAATGTCAAACTTGAAGTTTTTATTATTTTGGCAACGATCCTAGGTCATGAATCGAAACGTAAATAAAAATGATTTTAAAACTATGAATGGTTTAATTCCCAAAGAAAAATAAGAAGAACCCATTAAGCATACTTCACTTATAAAACTTATAATACTTATAACACTTATAAATAACACTTATAGCACTTACAATACTTATAACACTTTTTACACATATAACGCTTATAATTTTTATTACACTTATAACGTTTACAACGCTTATTATGCTTTTAACGCTCATAGCACTTATATAGAATATTTATAACAATTAGAACACTTGTAACACCCATAAGACCTATATCACTCCTAACACTTATAACTCCTACATCACTTATTACACTTATAACAAATACAACACATATGACACACGGAATACTTAAGACATTTATGACTACACACTTATGACGCTTATGGAACTTATAAAGCGTAAAATGCCTATGATTCATATAATACTTATGATACCAATGATGCTATGATGTCTATGATATTTATGATATCTGTGATACTTAAGATACTCATGATGCTTATGAAACTTATGCTATTCATGATATTACGATACTTATGCTACTGGTGATATTATGATACTTATGATACTTGGGATGCTTATGATGCTTATGATACTTATGATACCTATTATGCCTACGATGATTATGATGCTTAGGAAAGTAATGATACTTACGATGTTTATGCTACTTATGCTGTTAATGATACTTATTATATTTGTGTTACTTGTGATACCTATTGTGCTTATGATGATTACGATGCTTATGATATGCGATGGTTATGTTACTTATGATGTTTATGATGCTTATGAAGCTTATGATGGTTGTGATTCCTAAGATACTTATGAAACTTATGATACTTATGCTACTTATGATACTTAATATACATATGATTCTTATGAAACTTATGATACTAATGATATTTATGAAGCTTATGATACTTATGATGCTTATGGTAATTATACTATTTATGATACTTATAATGCTTATACTACTAGAGATACTTATGAACCTTATAATACTTACGATGCTTATGATGCATATGTTACTTATAATACTTATGAAACTTATACTACTAGTGATATTTATGATACTTGTAATGCTTATGATACTTATGATGCTTATGATACTTATAATACCTATTGTGCTTATGATGACTACGATGCTTATGATAGTTGTGATAGTTATGATGCTTATGATAGTCGTGATACGTATGCTTCTTATGATTCTTATTCTACTTTTTCTGCTTATGATACTTATGGTGACTATGATACTTATGATACCTATTGTGTCTATGATGATTATGATGCTTAGGATAGTTATGTTAGTTGTTATACTTATGATGCTTATGTTACTTATGATACTTATTATGTCTATGATGATATGATACTTATTATGTATATGATACTTATACCACTTATGACACTTATGATACTTATGAGACTTATGATACTTATGATGTGTATAATGCTTATGATACTTATTATATTTATGATAATTATGACACTTATGATATTTGTGATACCCATTATGCTTACTTCGCTCATGACACTTATAATACTTATAACACTTATAAATAACACTTATAGCACTTACAACACTTATAACAGTTTTAACACATAACACATAATTTTTATTACGTATATAACATATACAAAACTTATTATGCCTTTAACGCTCATAGCACTTATAGCACTTATAATATTTATAACCCTTTGCACACTTGTAACGCCTGTAAGACCTATAATACTTCTAATACTTATAACTCCTACATCACTTATTACACTTATAACAAATATAACATATATGACATACGGAATACTTAAGACACTTATGGATACTATGACACTTATGACGCTTATGGTACTTATGAAGCGTAAAATGCCTATGATTTTTATGATACTTATGATACCTATGATGCTTATGATGACTATGATATTTATGATATCTGTGATACTTATGATACTTATGATGCTTATGATATTTATGCTATTATGATATTAAGATACTTATGATATTTGGGATACTTATGATGCTTATGATACTTATGTTACCTATTATCCTTATGATGATTATGACGGTTAGGATAGTTATGATACTTATGATGCTTATGCTACTTATGCAGCTCACGATACTTATAGTACTAGTGATACTTGTGATACTTACTGTGCTTATGATGATTACGATGCTTATGATGATAGTGATGGTTATGTTACTTATGATGCTTATGACGCTTATGAAGCTTATGCTGGTTGTGATACCTAAGATACTTATGATACTTATAATACTTATGATACTTATGATGCTTATGCTACTTATGATACTTATTATACCTACGATGCTTGTGAGATTTGTGATACTAATGATATTGATGAAGCTTGTGATACTTGTGATGCTTATGGTAATTATGATATTTATGCCACTTATGATGCTTATGATGCTTATGCTGCTAATGATACGTGTGAAACTTATAATACTTACGATACTTATGATGCATATGTTACTTATGATTCTTATGCGAAAAGTGAAATTTATGTTACTTGTGATGATTATGATACTTAGGATATTTATTATGCTTATGGTAATTACGAGATCTATGATACTTATGAAGCTTATGATGCTTATGATACTTAAGATACTTATGATACTTATGAAACTTATTATATTTAAGAAGCTGGGTGTTTCCTAAGCGGCGTTCGTACCTTGCTACAGCTAGGCTTAGATGCTCTATGATTTTCGATTAATTTTGAAAGAAAAGCGTTTAATTTTGCGTAATAAGAGGTAAGTGCATTCTAAAATGCTAATTATTTCAAATATATTTTAAAAATACCTAAAAACCGTGTAAAATAGGTGTGTAGCATGCATGCAACAGCATGCAAGTGAGGTAATAAATTGCATCGTACTTTGGCATTGAAATTAACCAACAGCGCAATACAAGCTTGTGTTTTGGAGTGTTTATATTTACATATTTTTTGGTATTTGGGATTTATTCTTTGTTCCAATATATCCGTACTGATTTTCATGGTATGTTCTAGAAGAATGTCGATCAGCACAAATGTTTTTTTTTTGAGAAAAAACGAAATGATCCGCTACCAGTTTACACTCCTCCGGATGATAGTGCAGATGAGAACCATCCAGATAGCGATGATGACGGTGAACTGAATCTGTCACCGCGTTACTTAATTAGCGATTCCAGTGATGATGATGGTGATGAGGAGGAGGAGGACGATGACGAGAAGAATCAGAATCAAGGCAACCTTGCTGACTAAGCTAGTGACTTTTCAGGAAATGATGATATTGATCTAGCTCAACCTGGGACATCCACGACAAATAATGATAGTAGAAAAAAGAAAACCAATTTGCACTGGTCAAAAACGAAAACTGCACCACCAATACCAGCTTGGCATGGATGCTTGCTCCAGGTGACTGAGGTGAAGTCACAAATCGAGTATGTCAGGCACTTTCTGCATAAAGACCTGGTGCAAAGTTTAGTGGATCGATCGAACTTGTACTCTATACAAACAAATCGTAACAAACCAGATCCCTAAGAAATGGAACAGTTCTTTGGCATATGCTACTACATATCAATTTTCGGGTTACCAAATTCCAGGTTGTATTGAAGCAACTCGAGACAGAAAGTAAAAGAAAGTCGTGCAAGTTGCCTGCCCGTGTATTGTTTCCGCATATAATAAATACATGAGAGGTGTCGACTTATTGGACTCCCTTGTTGCTTTGTATAGCATTACAATTCGATCGAAGAAGTGGTACTTCCGACTCATCCTTCACTTCTTGGATCTCACGCCATTGCGATCAGATGAAAGTACCAGTGACGAATCAGCCAAGTCTAATATTTTTCAAGCGCGAAGTGGCTCAATGCCTCTGCAGGCAGAACAAAAACCTTCAGAAGAGGCGAGAAAGGCCTAGTACTTCCACTTTTGCTAATGAACACGAAAAGAAAAAAAGAGGTCCGTCTCGATGGAGTAGGACACGTTCCAGTAATGCAACAGAAACGGGGAAGATGTAAGAATCCTAGTTGCAAGGGAATGTCAAAAACAACTTGTGTGAAGTGCAATTTATTTCTTTGCATTGGAGCGGATCATAACTGTATCTTCAAATTTCACATTCAGTAAACCAACAGAGCAACACTTAAACATTCCTTATGTAAATATGTAATAAGTTTTATATTAAATACTTGAATTTTGTATGATAAAGGGTCTTTCCTAACTGCATAATGTTGCATTTATGCAACATACCCACCCCACCCCCCCAAAAATGTGCGTTGTAATAAATTTCACCAAAATTTGATTGTGATCTAATTAATATCAAATAACAGCAGAGTAATTTATACAGGAGCAAAGGAAGGAAATTCGGGTGTGGGGATAGTTATGCGAAAAATTACTTACAAAAGAACGAAAGAAAACTTATGGTTAGATTAGAATCTAATCCGGTAAACACAGTAATAATACAAGTATACATGCCCACCTCTAGCTACCGTGACAAAAAGGTAGAAGCGATCTACAAAAATATTATTTGGTCTAGACACGAGAAACGACAGGGGAAATAGGTTGGTAGAATTTTGTGACAAGAACAATTTAATCATCACAAACACGTGTTATTTCAACATCATACCAGAAGACGATATACGAGGAAGATGCCAGGAGATATAGGAAGATATCAAATATATTACATTCTTGTTAGACAACGGTTTAGGAATCAAGTAAAAGACTGTAGAAGCTACCCCGAAGCAGATATAGATACTGACCACAACATCGTAATTATGAAGGCCGCACTTAAACTTAAGAACGTGAAAAAAAGAAACGGAAAAAGGCACTTGGACTTTGAGAAACTGAAAGATAAAGATATTCAAGAAATATTAGAACTACAATCTTCTTTCCTATATATACTGCCACCAAAAATTGGCGGCAAAATATCTAGCAAATAAAATCAAGCCACAGAACAAAAATACAGGCAAAAATATAAATATAAATATAAAATAAATATTAATATAATGTAAGTATATAAACATAAAATAAATATATAAATAAATTAATAAATAAATATCTAAATAAGCAATAGTGCGTAAAATAACAAAAGCATCGTCCAAATTATCAGTTGAACTCGCATAAGCATTATGATGGTTAGCGCCATTACGCACAAAACACGCTAGTTAAATTATTTCAAAATCTCCTTATTAACACAAGTCAATGCTTATGCGAGTACAGCCGTCACAATTTAAATCCTACTTCGTATATAAATTTCCCAAGTATGCGAAGATCTGGTCGTCTTCTTACATCTATTGGTACCTTACTGCTAAAGGGAGATGATGCACTGTTAAAGTTCTGGTGGGCATGTACCAAACGTTCTAGGGAGGATCACAACCACTATCACTTTTAAGTCCTGGGGGGGATGCGCGGTTTCACTTTATTTTATTTTCTGATTTAAGTTGATTAGGGTTTACTGATTTATTTTGTTGTTATTTATTTGTTTTAGTTTATTCCCGATTCCGATTTTTCCGCGCGTATAAGGTGGGACAGTGATTGTTTTAGTGGTGTGGGGTTTGTGCATATTAAATTTTGGTTATTGATTTTTGCTTTTGTTTTTGTTTTTCATTTTTTTTTAATTTTTTTTGTTTTTTAAATTTTTTTTTAAAATTTTTATACAGGTTTTTTTTGAATCATGCTCATGTCCGTTTCTCATGCCAAGTCAAAATAAAAAATTTTCAATCCTCCCCTACCCCCTCCAATTTACGCACTCGTATCACCGTCTAACCTCGCGAGCCTTCCCGAAAATTCTTTGAAGACTGTCCAGAACGCCTTCTGGTTAGCCACTTCTCTGACTTCCTCTAGGCTCTTTGACCATGCTAGTCCTGTGATAGATAATTTCATATCAGCTAACCCTCGCTTTGCCACCTTGAGTGGGCAGTTGAAGAGCACGTGCTCTGCGCTTTCTGCGCCCTCACCGCATTCGCACCGGTCGTTGTCGGTTAAACCGAACCGAACGCTTTCAGGGTGCCGTGCCCTATTATCAGTTACACCATTTTATGATCGAGTTTCACTTCGATCTTACCTCTAGCTTCTATGCTCGGTATGAATTTGTGGGTCAACCTGCCCGTGGCTGCGTTGTTCCACCTCTCTTCCCATTGTCGGATTGATATTTCGCGCAGCTTTCTTTTAATTATAGACCTCGGTAATGACGAATGTGATATCTGAAAGTCGCCCGTCGCGGCCTCTTTAGCTAATTTATCAGCCCTATCGTTTCCTACGTTACCATCGTGCGATCTAACCCAACAGAACTTTGAATGCCGAAACTCGAGTGCCGTATAGGCTATCCTCCAGACGTCTGCTTGGAGGTCTGTCGAGGTGTTCATGTTTGTCAAAGCCGTCAGCGCCGATTTATTATCATTGATTATATAATATTCGTCTCTGCCCGTATGGTTTATTGAGTAATCGATAGCCTCTCGTATGGCTACCAATTCGCATTGGAAGATAGTGCTCCAGTTCGCTAGTTTGGTTTGAAACCGAAACACCTCCCTTTCCTGCTTAAACATGACAAACGCCGCGCCTGCTTGTCCGTGATCCATACGTGAACCGCCCGTGTAAATTCTGATACCCGTCGCGTCCCCATCACCTTCGACAAACTCGATTCCTCTAATATCGGTCGGGTGCCCCAACTCTGATACAACGCAAAAGTTTGACAGCACACGTGTCAAAAATATTAACTAGAATTGTACAATGACGAATGGAAAAACGATCTGAAGAAATACTAGAAAAAGATCAATTTGGGTTTAGGCTATTTTAGCTCTGAGAGTGATAATGGAGAAAACAATAGAAAAAGGGGAAAGCGTGTATATAAGAAAAAGCATTCGACAATGTAAAATGGAAAAATGTTCGAAATATTCAAAAAGAGATAGACGAATAGTACATAGCTTATACAAAGAGCAAACAACAGTGATAGAAATACAGCAGGAACGTAGAGAAGTGAACATTAGGAAAGGGGTGAGACAGGGGTGTGCCCTATCCCCATTAATTTTTAATTTGTACATTGAAGAGGCGATGAATACTGTCAAATGCAGGAAAATATTTGGAATTACTATGCAGGGACAAAAAATTGATATGCTTAGATTTGCAGATGATATAGCGGTATTAGCATCTAGCAAGGAAGAATTAGAAGCTGCTTTTAATGCAATGTAAACGGTTCTAACAGAGAGATACGGTATAAAAATTAACAAAAATAAAACTAAAGTACTAGTATGTAAAGGAGGGGGAAATAAATCAAAAACAAGAATACAAATAGGTAACGAGAACTTCTAAGAGGTTAAGGATTTCTGCTACCTAGGAAGCCAAATAACGCAAGATTGGAATAGCACAAAAGATATAAAACAAAGATTAGCACAAGAGTTTGCTACATTTAACAAGATAAAGCAACTACTGTGTTCAAAGACAACAAACATAGAAATAAGGAAATGAATGCTTAAAACATTTGTGAGGAGCACAGCACTGTACGGTTGTGAAGCCTTTGAAATGTGGTGCTACAGACGTATGATGAAGATATCATGAACAAAGTTAAGAACAAAAAGGTACTAGAAATGGTAAAGAAAGAAAGAAATATATGGAACACGGTAAAAAAAAAGATAGGATGGTAGGCCATATACTACCGCATGAGGGAATATATTAGAAGCTGAGATAGGAAAAAAGAGAAGTAGATGTAGACCTAGGTTAGACTACTGCACACATATAGTGCAAGATGTAGGCTGTAGGAATTTCAGAGAAATGTGTAGGCTAGCTCAGAATAAAAATCAATGGAGGTACGCATCCAAGCAGTCACAAGATGGATAAACTAATGACGAAAAAACAACTGTACTTAAACATGGTGATTATTATAAACAACTACAGGTATTGGTTGTGCAATATTCTCGAATAACGTTAATTGTCTGAAAGGATTTACTGGAAAACTATTAATTCGGCAAATGTTTAAGTGTTGGGGGATCTTGGCAGTCACAGGCTGCTTAACCTCCTTCACATAGCACTGAATATCGGTAAAATAGGGCATATAATTAGAAAACAATAGATGGGGAACCGAGCTGTATATAGGATGTATGGAAATTTCAGGGAACTATGTAATCAGAATATAAATAAGTTAAGGTATGTGTTCAACCAGTTTTGAGACGGAAATCAGACTGACGAAAAAATAAGCGCAGATAAATCTGATATTTATTATAAACAACTACAGGTGTTGGTTGTGAAATATCTGCAACTAATGTTGACTGTGCGAAAAGATATATTGGAAAAAATATTAAATCGGCAAATGTTCAAGTGCTGGGGAATTTGGCAGCCACATGCTGCTTATTCACACACACGCGCGCGCGCGCACACACACACACACACACACACACCTCCCCTCTCAACCACTGAATGTCGGAGAAGTAGGGTAAATAATTGTAAAACAATAGAAGGGGACCGAACTGCATCTAACAAGAAAGAACAGCGTCTATTATCAAAGACAACAAACATAGAAACAAGAAGAAAATTGTTGGATGCATATGTGTGAAGCATAGCACAGTATGATTATGAAATAGGGGCAGTAGGAAAAGCAGACAGAAAAACGGTAGCAGTCTTTTGGAATGTTGTGCTTCAGATGTATGAGAATGACAGCATGGACATACAAAGTTAATAACAAATGGGTTATAGAAATACTAGGGGAATAAAGATATCTGTGGAAAAAAAATAGAAGAAATAGGAGAACAGAATACGTTCTAAGGCATTTTTGGAGAATAGTACGGGATATATCACAAGTAGAGTTAGGAAAAGGTAGGTAGATGTAAACCTAGATCAGATAGTGATAGTTGCAGACTGCAAATTTTAGGGAAATGGGTCAGTATAGGAAACAATGAGGGTACGTGTCTAACCAGTTCCAGGACTGAAGACCTAACGATGATGAATGGCAGAATTAATTTTTTTTAATCAATTTTTCATAATTCATGCAATACTGGGTTAAAGCTACAAACCGAAGACGTTCATCATATCAAATCAACTACACCTGCCAGGCGTGATAAGCGGCCTATTAAGAAACGTATATAAACAACGAATTAAAGCAGGATAGAAATTAATTTTGATAATAGACTAGAATATCGCTAAAACATCGAATAAGTTCTATACAGAAAACTACACGCAACAAAGTTCATCAGCTTCCTGTTGTGCAACTCCGACTTGACATCAAGCAATTTTCATTTGTTTACCAGGATGAAAATGTTGTTGAAAAGCAACGTTTCGATTGGTTTGACGAACTGTAAACCCATGTAATAGTTTGGTTGTCTATCCAGGCGGTATGAAAGTTTACAAAAACTGGTGCCCTCTTACGGCAAATGCTTTTATATCTGGCCTTCAGAAAACAAATTTACCCGAATAATAATTGTTCTTGTGGTTTTCACGAACCCCTAAATGTCTCAAAAAATTTCCTTATAGTTAGCACACTGAAGGTAATGCTGGATCCCTATAAAATTAGCTGGTAGAAGTGATTATATTTAGGGGTGGGCGATACGGGATTTTGCGTATCGAATATCGATTCATATTCTATATCGATATGTATCAATATATCGAATATCGATATATATATATATATATATATATATATATATATATCGATACATATCGATGTAGAATATGTATCGATACGTATAGATATATATATATATATATATATATATATATATATATATATATATATTCAGTTTTTCTTTATGGGTTATAGGTCCTGTTTAAAAAATAATAAAGACGTACTCTTTTTATTCCATCTGAATTTTCGAGTATATTTGTACTCTTGGTCACAGATTACTAAAACTTACACGTTGTATAAACACAGTTATTGCAACATGTAATTTTTAGTAATCTGTGACCAAGAGTACAAATATACTCGAAAATTCAGATGGAATAAAAAGAGTACGCCTTTAATAATTTTTTTAAACAGGACCTATAACACATAAAAGAAAAACTGAATAGTATTAAACCAGAGGTCGTTAATTCTAACTATATATAAATATATATATATATATATATATATATATATATATATATATATATAGCGATTCGTATTTGAACTTTAGATGTGTATATTAAGTATACATATCGAGACGTAGCGATACGTACCGGTACGAATCGATACGCATTGATAGTTTATCTACTCTTTCTTTGAGAATAAAATCACAAGATTGTTTTAAAATAATGTATTTACTGACAATTCGATCTTTCACTTAAGATTGTTTGTTATCAAAATAATTATAGTTTCAAGTTTAATATTTTTGACATAAGTATATATACCGGGTGTTCCATTAAGCGTATCGCGCGGCTGTATATCAGAAAGTATAAGGCCTAGAGCTTTGCGGAAAAAAATTTATTAAGTAAAGTGGCCAAGAGAAATTGCTGGAAATTATTTTTAAGTTTCAATTTCTACCGCAAGGGGGAGTATTTGTTAAGGTCAACAACAAAATTCAATTTTTCTCCCAAAATTTATGCACAAGGTATTATGCTCAAAACGCGAATAGGCAGTTATCTTTATTATTCACAACTTTTATTTGAAACTTTTTTCTGTAGATCGCACAAGAACAGCTGCAGGACCTGATGAATTGGTTTACATGTAAATAGGGTTATCTCACAATGCCCATGTTGGAATTTAATAATCTTAGGATCGTTTGAAGGAGAATTTCTCAGGGATCAATAAAAACGACTAAATTGATTTTTCTAATGTTTTCTAAATATGTTAGAGGGAGCTTTTTCCAATCGTGCCAGTTTTTGTTCATTTACTTAAAAAAATTTAATGGAAAGACATATTTATCAAAGGGGAATTGAATGAAGGGTAAAAAAACAAAGATTTTAGTGAAAATCGCACCTCGATATCTTTAATGGTTCTTAAGTTATTGCAAAAAGCGTATTCATATTAAAAAATATGTACTTCCTTGAATTTTGGATTAAATAACGTTTTGAATTATTTAGTTATTCTTCATTTTAAAGAAAATGAATTACAGAATTGTGATTTTTACTTACATACATTATTGCGCTAACAGAGTCTCAAAAACAATTACAAACAACGTTGTCTTTCCTTGTAGTCGATTAAACATTAATAATAATAATAATAAATCTGAGGAAAATGCGGGTGGGATTACTTTAGCATGATTGTCTATGAAAATGTTGTATTTTCAATGGCTTATGTTGTAGCCCTAAGAAAAGGCCGTTTTTGGTTACCAGTTTTAGTCAACTGGTAAAACTAAATACATATTTAACGCACACAAACAACAACTAAAACGAACAATAAACAACTAACATTAGTACAACACATGTTCAAAGTGCTCCATCATTAAAAATACATTTTTCTAATCTTCGATGGGTGCTTGACACTGCAGTTTCAATTTCGGCTCTTGAAATGCTTGTTATGGTGTTTTCAATTCGAGCAACCATATCCTCGCGTGTGGTAGGTCGTGTTTGGAAAACCATATATTTTAGCCTTCCCCATAAATAAAAGTCTAAAACAGTAAGATCTGGTGATTTAGCCGACCAAGGAAATAAACTTCCTCTTCCGATCCAGCGATTTGGCAAGGTAGTTTCTAAATAATTTCTAACTTCCACGGAATAATGTGCTGGGCAACCTTCATGCTGAAATTACATATTCTGCCTAGTTTCTAGTGAAACAGCCTCCAAAAGTTCAGATAGATTGTTGACCAAAAAATGCAAGTATGTTGCTCCATTCAAATTTCCATTAATAACAAATGGGCCTAAAATTCGGTTTTCAATAATGCCGCACCAAATATTTACACTCCACCTGTGTTGGTGATCAACTTGTAGCATCCAGTGAGGATTAGTTTCAGACCAATAATGCATATTATGTAAATTTACACCTGCATCGCTACTAAAGGTAGCTTCATCTGTCCATAATATGCGGGACAAGAATAAGGGATATTCGGTGCACATATCTTTCAACCAATGGCAATGATTCAATCTTCTGTTGGTATCGATATCTAAAGGTTCTGGTGCAAAACTGCATGATATGGATGCAATTTGTGGTTTATTAGAATACGATGCACCGATGTCGTAGGTATCCCTAAATTTGCAGAAAGTTGCCTGGTACTTACATGCGGATCTGCTTCAACGCACGCAAGAACATTTATAACACTGTTTTCATTTGTAATTGTACGTTTTCTTTTGGGAATTTTAATTGGATGCACACGCCCTGTTTCTCTTAAACGTTTTGCCAATCGTGTAAATACCATTTTGGTATAATGTTTTCTTTCAGGATATGCCATTGCATATTCAAGCTCATAAATAGCCGCGTTTTCAAAACTTTGAAAGTAAATTCTAAGCATGTCATAAGCTTCAGCATTAGAGAAAGACATTTCTGTAGTTCAAAATTAACAAACAAACTTACACACAGAGCATGCACGATTTAACTACTATAACAATAACTAGTACGACAGAGTTATACCTGTTGACGAATATGGATGTTTTTGTTTTCATCGCCTACTTGATACATTTTAAAGGGATCTATTAGCGACATATTATTAATGTTTATAAACATCGTCACTAAATAAAAGGCACTTTTGAACATCTGCTATAATAATATTTATGACTAAATAATTTCAAGTATTTGATCCGAAAATTCAGGAAAATTCTAATTAGTACTGGGACAAATCTCTAAAATGCACATACTTTTTGCAATAACTTAAGAACCATTAAAGATATAGAGGTGCGATTTTCACTCAAATCTTTGTTTTTTTACCCTTCATTCAATTCCCCTTTGATAAATATGTCTTTCCATTAAATTTTTTTAAGTAAATGAACAAAAACTGGCACGATTGGAAAAAGCGCCCTCTAACATATTTAGAAAACATTAGAAAAATCAATTTAGTCGTTTTTATTGATCCCTGAGAAATTCTCTTTCAAACGATTCTAAGATTATTAAATTCCAACATGGGCATTGTGAGATAACCCTATTTACATGTAAATCAATTCACCAGGTCCTGCAGCTGTCCTTGTGCGATCTACAGTAAAAAAGTTTCAAATAAAAGTTGTGAATAATAAAGATAACTGCCTATTCGCGTTTTGAGCATAATACCTTGTGCTTAAATTTTGGGAGAAAAATTGAATTTTGTTGTTGACCTTAGCAAATACTCCCCCTTGCGGTAGAAATTGAAACTTAAAAATAATTTCCAGCAATTTCTCTTGGCCACTTTACTTAATAAATTTTTTTCCGCAAAGCTCTAGGCCTTATACTTTCTGATATACAGCCGCGCGATACGCTTAATGGAACACCTGGTATATATATATATATATATATATATATATATATTTATATATAGGGGTGTGCGATACGGGATTTTGCGTATCGAATATCGATACATATCGATACGTATCGATACGCATCGATACATATCGATACGTATCGATTATCGATGTATCGATATTTATTTTTCGCTGTATCGGGGGGGTCGATACGGGGGTCGTATCGATACGTATCGATATATCGATACGCCGACCCAGCCCTAATTATATTCAATTAAATGCACCTTTGTTTTATACTCATCAATGTAGGTATTATTCAATTGTCTCTTCATTGCAACTCTGTTCTGAATATATTAGTGCAAATTTAAGGAGTGTTTGCTATACTGCAGGAATCATCAGCACACATCGTGCTGTTAGTGCCAGTACTATGTGGAATATAGTTGACAAGTTAAACGAATTATTTGAAGTTAGCAGAAGTTATCCATTAGGTACAGTTACATGTAAGACAACCTCAAACTCGCTTTAATTAATCAACTAACTACTCTCAATCTATTCATGGTCTTACAATAAAACGTCTAACACATGGAACTGATGCAAAGTTTATATCACGAACATTTCACTTGATAAAGATCCCATTTGAGCTTTGTAACTCAATAATCAACAAAGCACTAAGGAACGGTCTAACTTTAAATAGTTTGTGGAAGGCGAATTAGTTTATTCCGCATAAAATCGCTAATCTTTCGAGATATAACGAATCGTTTATGACTGATTGTAATAACAGCTTGTCATGCAACTATTGCGTGCAGCATGCATGATAAGTAACAAAGAACCTTAGTTCGCATTAATGTTTAGATCCAAGTTAAGTTAATGCTGAAACTTAGTAACAAGATATATCACGAGAGTTAATACTACAATTTATAGAAAAATATAAGAAGTTTAAACAAAATCCAATCTAATAACAAGAATTTCGAAAAATCGATAACAACTGAATAAAGTCATAGATTTTAATGCAAGGCATAACTTTAATAAAACTAAACGTAAATACCGAAAACACCTTATTATATTTAATGCGGTTTCGTTCTTGCAGTCAAATCAAAGCACCATTATACAGTATTTATGTTTAAATATTATGTTTAAATATATGGATCATTGCCTTTGAATCACCGCAGTATATTATAGTGAGAAAACGCTGATAAAAACCAGCACAAAACGTTGGCGTGTACAATATTTTATTCTTTTCTAAAAGGCCAATTCTTATAAGCGTCAGTAAAACACGAGTTTGAAAATATCGCCAGTAGTAAATAAAAGTCTACGTTTAATTCCTTTACAAAAATCCAACGCTAAAAAATAGCTCCATCAAAGTTCATGAGCTTAAAAAAAATAATGTCCAAAGTTTTCAAAGTCGACAGACTCGAAAATGACATAAAGGTTTTTGCAGAATAATTTAATGGCACGTTCACACGTTCAACTTATAAGTTGTTGGAACTAACTTCAAATACCAAATTTAAAAATTCCTAGTAAAATTTTAATGACATGAGTTAAGACGTCCACATCGAATGGACCTGCACCTTGCCGAAGTACTAGATTACTAGAACACGTAAAATGACTTGCGTGTTCTAATGAGCTAAAGAGCCAAACTACAGGTCCAACCAAAGTAGTAGAGTCGTTAGTGAGGAACCAGACTATGACAGGTCACGGAAAGAGGACAGCGGCTCTTTCGGTACTTAGATTGGCAGAGACCATAGGGGTCGGTATGGCAGTCTAAGACACACTACCGCGATGTGGAAGGCAACGGGAAACCACCACATTACCGCCCAAGTACACAGCGTACTTAAATTGTAATAAATAAAAGATTCCGGAGTTAAAATAGTCCCCCATTCGGATCTCCGAGAGGGGACTACTTCGAAGTATGCGATCGAAAAATTCAGAACAAGAGTCGGGAACAGTTTCCGAGTCGGAGCGTGGAATGTTAGAAGTATGAAGCAAGTAGGTAAGCTAGAGAACCTAAAAATAGACAGCAGTAATAGAATTAGAGCAGGAACTTAGAGAAGCAAATATTAGGAAAAGGGTCAGACAGGGATGTGCCCTATCCCCATTAATTTTGAACTTGTACATTGAAAAGGTAATCAATACTGTCAAATGCAGGAAGACATTTGGAATTAATATGCAGGCACAAAAATTGATATGCTTACATTTGCAGATGATATATCGGTATCAGCATCTAGCAAGAAAGAGTCGCAAGCAGCTCTTAATAAAATGGAAACGGCTCTAACAGAGAGCTACGGCATGAAAATTAACAAAAATAAAACTAAAGTACTAGTATGCACAAGAGAGGAAAATAAATCAAAAATTAGAATACAAATAGGTACGAGAATTTACAAGAGGTTAAGAATTTCTACTACCTAGGAAGCCAAATAACGCAAGATGGAAAAAGCGCAAAAGATATAAAACAAAGATTAGCACAAGGTCGTGCTACATTTAACAAAAAAAGCAACTACTGTGTTCAAAGACAACAAACATAGAAACAAGGAAAAGATTGCTTAAAACAAATGTGTGGAGCACAGTACTCTACGGCTTTGAAGCATGGATAGTAGGAGAAGCGGACAAGAAAAAGATAAAAGCCTTTGAAATGTGGCGCTACCGACGTAAGTAGAGGATGGTGTTCGTTCGGGCGCAAATCCACCTTATGGAATCCACCTATAGAATCCACCGAATTCACCTGCTTATGGGAAAAATGTAAAAATGCACTATAAAGTCTTATTTTAAGGGATTTCCACCTTGTGGGGAGGAATTTCCTTTTTGCTCCCTCCTTGCGGACCTCCTTGTGGGAGTTTACCCTCATTTTAAGAATTTTTACCGGTAACATTCTGAACCAAATAGTTTTTTTCAACTAACCAGCTTGTGACAATCTTCTAATCGCAGCTCTCCCACTATATCCGGCATATGTATCTTGTTAGCTTAATCTACTTCTTCTTGAGAGAATCCTTATTTCCCACTCGCTGTTGCGTAGTTGCATGTCGACCACTTTTGGGAATATATGGTCGTTATACCTATTTGTATATAACCACCAACACTATTTTTAGATTTTTTATAAAAAAAATTACTCTTAGCCATATTTTTTCACCTCATAATTTTTCTTTAATGAGTGGACTATTGTGGTTTAATTAAAAATACGGGTCTACCTTGATTAATGTTCAACTTTCGCTGCATGTTACAACCATTCTATTATTACTAAGCGAAATTTAATATTTCTGCGTATAGTATTATTCGCTAAAAAACCTTGTTATAATTTATATAAGAATTTGCTGTATGTAGTATGCACTAAATGTGATATTTTGGCGAGTTAGGTTAGGTTAGTTGGACTTGTCAGGAGTTAGGTTAGCTAGTGTTGTCTGGAGTTAGGTTATGTTAGTTGGACTTGTGTGGACTTAGGTTAGATAGAAGGAAAAATTGAAAGGTTAGGTCCGCGCCGCGACGCTGACCTAACCTATCAATTTTTCCTGCTTTCTAACCTAAGTCCACACAAGTCCAACTAACCTAACCTAACTCCAGGCAACATTACCTAACCTAACTCCTGACAAGTCCAACTAACCTAACTAACTCCAGACAACACCGACTAACGTAACTCCAAACAACGTAAACTAACCAAAACCCTCCTCCCTACGTTGTCCTTCTCTTCTCGCGAAAATATCACATTTAGTGCATACTTCATACAACAAATTCTTATATAAATTACAACAAGGTCTTTTAGCGAATAATACTATACGCAGAAATATTAAATTTCGCTTAGTAATAATAGAATAGTTGTAACATGCAGCGAAAGTTGAACATTAATCAAGGTAGACCCGCATTTTCAATTAAACCACATTAGTCCACTCAATAAAGAAAAATTATGAGCAGAAAAAATATCGCTATGAGTTATCTTTTTTTATAAAAAATTTAAAAATGGTGTTGGTAGTTATATACAAATAAATAAAACCCTCTAAAACAATTATAAGCGTCACTTTTCCTGTCAACACTTGAATATAACACCGATTAACATAATAAAGAACTACGCGCGCTTGACCGTCAGCATAAAAGACGAGGGAGCCATGTTCCAGAGCATTAATTGTTAAAGTACCGTCGAATTGATCAAAGTTACAAGTTAAAAATATATATATCTTGGCGTACACCACATGCAAAGGGTTCCGCTAAACATTGTATATTTCCCTAGTAAAGTACCTTTCGGATCATTTAAAACCGAGGGTTTTACAACCTATAACGACCATATATTTCCAAAAGTGGTAGACATGCAACTACGCAACGACGAGTGGGAGAATAAGGATTCTCTCCAATACCGACAAGAAGAAGTCGATTAAGCTAACAAGATACGTATGCCGGATATAGTGGGAGAGCTGCGATTAAAAGATTGTCACAAACTGCAAAAATTACACGAAGGAATGGATCTGGTTGTCAATAGAATCAAAGATTTTAATATAGAGACAGACTTCAGTACATTTTACAGTTCAAAAACCTAGACGGTTTCTATGTATCAAACTATTGGCTAGAAAATGGGATAGAGGACGTGGGCGTCGATTTAAATTTTAAGCTGCGAATAAAATTAGATAAAATTAAAACCACTCCCAACAAACATAAAGAAAGGGCTGTTTTCTGTGTATAACTTTGTATTAAAATTAAGTTTAAATGACTCCATGCTTGGCATTAAATATTTTTAAATTTTGATATGTATAATGTCAGAATAAAAATTTTAGAATAGTTTACATTGATCTTTGTTTATAAAAGACTATGACGTCACCACGAAATAGCAGCCACACAGAGAGGGGTGTGCACGGGCAGGGGTTCGCATGGGTAGACGTGCGCACAAGCAGAGGTGCGCATGGGTGGGGGCGTGCTTAGGCGTACACGAGTCACAGTCACCAAGCATCTAATTCTTATTTCGGTGGTATCGAGTACTTGCCGGTGTATGTATCCGGAGTAAAAAAACGCGATTCGTACAAGCAGCTTATTCATAAAATTAGTTTATCGAGCGAAGATGACAAGCGTTACGTCATCCCCGGAAGCAAATCAACCTACGCATGGGGCATAAAGATATAAATCTAAGATAGTTGTTTATATTTGTATAGATTTTGTAAATCTATTGTATACATTAGTATTAAGATTCTATAATTTTTAAGTTTTTCTCCCACCTTCCCTTCTTCCAAATCTTTCCTGGTTCTATCCTGGTGTACAGAGTATACATGCTATCTCCACGTGGTGTTCGCTGCACACAGCAATTTTAGATTTTTCAAGAAATGGTAGGTTAAAGCATATGTCTTGGGTACCGAAAAAAAGGTTTAAAGATGGAGTTAAATATAGATGGACAAAAATTAGAGATTTGGTCTTTAAAAAAGCGTAAGTTTGTAAGGGGTGGTCCTATTAAAAATCTATTTACAGATTTGGGTTCCCTAGAAAAATCTAATATTAGTTGATTCCAAACAAGATATATTTATCTTAAAAGAGTGACTACCCCGCGGTTAATAAATACAACAAAAAAGTTGTAGGGAAATTAAAAGACGAATTTAATGGGGATCTAGTATTAGAATTTGTTGGTAGTAGGGCTAAGTCCTACTGGATTGTAAGCGCGAAAGACACGATTAAAAAGATTAAAGGGGTCTCACGAAGTGTAGTTAAGAATATTAATCTAAATAGTTTTAAGGACATTGTACATAATAATTCTGGTGCCCTTATGCATAGCATGGTGTGTATTCAAAGTGGCGTCGCCGTGGATCAATGTAGTAAGCGTAAGACTACGGATCCCAAGGTCCCGGGTTCAAATCCCAACACGGCCGACTGCTTGAAAAATGACAGGTGAGCATTTTTCACAAAAATTACGCCCTCGTTCGGATGAGAGGTTAAATGGAGGTCCCGTGTGTGAGTGTTGTCACGCACGTTAAAGATCCCTACCTTGCCTGGAACGGCAAGGGTTCGGCAAAATTCTAAATTTCCAGGCAACAAAAAACTCGCCTCCTGGCCAATGTAGTACCTACAGGTGGAGCATTGGAAATGTAAATGAACTGTGTATTCAAAGTCATAAACACCAACTTTATACCCAATTAATTAATTAAATGAGTTTGTTGTTTGTCGGGTGAGGATGACGAAAGGTACGTCATCTCTAATAGTACAGCAACCTATGCATGGGGGCATAAAGATATAGGTTAGGTGTTAGTTGTAAGTTGTGTAGATTAAATGTACATAGTTTAGCATTGACTTAACTACATATTTATGTTATGATATGCATTTACAAATTAAAATGTAAAGCTAGTAAGTTGATAAAATTTTTACTTTGTTTAAAAGTCTCTCATCTTTTTGATAAAGTGTGTTGTGTTTAGAATGTTTTATTAAAGAACAGTTTTCGAATTTCTCTTATATGCTCGCTAGAGAGTATGTGTGTTAAACGGTAAGGGGTTGCCCCGATTTTAAATGTTTGCAGATTGGGATTTTGCGTAAAACAGCAAGATGAATCCGTATCTCGAACCCCCTAAAAAGCATATAGGGAATGATTAAAAAAACAGTTGGTATAAAATTCTTAAAATGAAGGTAGCTCCTTGGGGACGATGCAATCTGAAAAATTCCTAGAAATTCGGGTAGCTAAGAAAAATCTGATATTAATTGATACCAAACAAGGTACATTTATCTTGCGGGCGGAAATATGGAAAGAGATTTATCTCGCAGAGGGTATGTGTGTAAAACAGTAAGGAATGTTCGGATTTTAAATCTGTTTACAGATTCCAATTCTGCGTAAAATTTTACACTAATTTGATGTGTTGCATGGCTAAAATTTTTTATAAGGATGGTCAGAAATCGCTGCTGGTAAAAAATCTTAAAATGAGGGTAGCTTCATGGGGGATGATGCTATCTAAAAAACTCCTAGAGATTCAGGTAGCCGAGAAAAATTTAATATTGATTGACATCGAACAAGATAGATTTATCTCGAAAGATGAAATGGTTAGTCAAAGAAAACTATTTGGTTCAGAATATTACCGGTAAAAATTCTTAAAATGAGGGTAAAAATCCCACAAGGAGGTCCACACGGAGGGAGCAAGGAGGAAATACCTCCCCACAAGGTAGAAATCCCTTAAAATAAGACTTTATAGTAGATTTTTACATGTAAATTCACATAAGCAGGTGAATTCGGTGGATTCTATAGGTGGATTCCATAAGGTGGATTTGCGCCAGAACGAACATCATCCTCTACTAACGTATGATGAAAATATCATGAACAGACAAAGTTAAGAATAAAGAGGTACTAAAAATAGTAGGGGAAGAAAGAAATATGTGGAAAACGGTAAAAAATAGGAGAGATTTGGATGATAGGCCCCATACTACGGTACGAGGGAATTGCGCGGAATATATTAGAAGCAGAGATAAAAAAAAGAGAAATAGAGGTAGACCTAAGTTAGACTACTGCACGCAGATAGTGAAAAATGTAGGCTGTAGCAATTTAAGGAAATGTGTAGGCTATCTCAGAATAGAAATCAATTTAGGAACGCATCCAACCAGTCCCAAGATGGATAAACTAATGACGAAAAAATAACTGTACTTAAACATAATGATTATTATAAGCAACTACAAGAATTGGTTGGGCAATATTCTCGAATAAAGTTAATTGTGTGAAAGGATTTACTGGAAAACTATTAATTTGGCAAATATCCAAGTATCGGGGGATTTTGGCAGCCACAGGCTGCTTAACCACCTTCATATAATTATAATTAAAAAACGATAGAAGGAAAGCGAGTTGTATATAGGCTTTGTGAAAATTTCAGGTAACTGTGTAGGCTAGCTCAGAATATAAATAAGTGGAGGTACGTGTCCAACCAGTTTTGAGACGGAAAACTTAATAACAAAAAGATAGACGCAGATAAATCTGATGATTATTATAAACAACTACAGGTGTTGGTTGGGAAATATCTGCAACTAGTGTTGACTGTGTGAAAAGATATATTAGAAAAATACGAAATACCAAACTGCATCTAACAAGAAAGAACAGCGCCTATGATCAAAGACAACAAACATAGAAACAAGAAGAAAATTGTTGAAAGCATATGTGTGGAATGCAGCACAGTATGCCTATAAAATACGAGCAGTAGGAAAAGCAGACAGAAAAATGGTAGCAGCTTTTTGGAATGTTGTTCTTAAGATGTACGAGGATGATAACATGGACAGACAAAGTTAATAGCAAATAGGATATAGAAATAGTAGGGTAATAAATATATCTGGGGGGGGGGGGGGATAGGAGAAATAGAAGGGCAGAATACGTTATAAGACATTTTTGGGGATAGTGTGGGATATATTACGAGCAGAGATAGGAAAAAGGAGGCAGATGTAGACCTAGATCAAATAGTGATAGATGCAAACTGTACAAATTTCAGGAAAATGTCTAGGTTAGTCAGAAGAGGCAGCAATGTGGGTACGCGTCTAACCAGTTCCAGGACTGAACACCTAATGATGATGATGAGTTAAGACGTATTTTTGTTCGTAAAATTCAAAAAACAATTTAAAATAAAATTTCAAAGTCACGTGTTTAAAAGCTGTTTAAAAGCTGCTGGAAAACCCGCTATATGGAGACAGGCAGGTGATCTATTATTAATCTGTGTATGCATTTTCAATCTTGATATGGGTCCAAGTGATGTTTCGTTATAACTTTAGATTCGCCTTGAAGTGACGAGAACCCTGTGCCAATCTTAAGGATGCACCGGTTAACTACAGTGGTGCGAGAGTGGGTTCTTATGGTAATAATACTAAAAGAAATAAAAATAAACATTTGAAATGGCTGAAATACAAAACTACGTTACAATGACCACTTATATTGAAAGAGTTTTTTAGTGTCACAATTAAGTGGCGCCAAACCATCTTACCTCAGCAATCCCTTCGATATTCTTCCTACACAGAAGATGGTTATTTCAATTAGGCTTCCTCTGCGTTTAGTTTCCTAAATCTAGCACGTTATTTTGTACCTTTTTCTACAACACATTAAAAGAACTCCTTAAATTTTGCTTTGAAATAAAGTGCTTCTCGCCAAATACTAGTTCATAATTGGGCAAACTGGATACCCTTTAAAAAATTTATCTATTTTTTTTCTAGTTCATAAATGATCCCAAAGAGAATTTACCCTAAGTTTTACTTTTATTAATAGTACATAATTGTAACATAAACACAAATATACTTTCCTTAAAAAAACCTAATTTAATACATCAAACTGGCCAGGTATTGCTCAAAGGAGTCACAAAGAAGAAACATTAAATCAATCAATAATACTACTACACCATTGTTTCAGTTTCAAATATTATGACAATAGAAATATTATTTCTGGAAATTTCCTAATTACTTATATCTAGAGAACATAGTTCATTACCAGTTTTTCCTTTTTATCTTTCAACTGTCTATCAAAAATGCTTTAAAATTAATAACCACCTATTTTTTAATTTTTAAAATGATAGATAAATTATGCTTAAATTTAACCAAAACTAGTTCCGTCGCTGATTCGAAGTTCAACAAAACAATTACTTTCACGATATGGTAACGCCGGCAACAAATTCCTTTTATTTTAAAAGTTACAGTTTATTAATTCGATAAATTATTGCCAGAATAGCATTCAATTCAGGTTATTTTAATTTATAGATAAATTGAAACATATGCCAATTCTGACAATAACTAAATTAAAACAGATAGTAACAAACATCGGTGTGATTCGGTTCGCTAGTAAACTGTGGCATCGGTGTGTACGTCAAAATAACCCCTTGCACCCGTCTTAGAGTGGGTTCGAAAACGTTAAATTTCTAAATTGGTGATCCTTGCCTTCCTTCAATGACCATCCTAAATCTCACCCTTTAAACGCCTATTTAAAGCGAGCTGCAGATCTTGGGTAAGTTCATTGCTTTATATTTGTTTGTACATGTTTAAAAAATTACAGTCCACTGTGTCTTAACCGAGCGCTAATACATTCTGTTAATTTACCACAATATACATACAAACATTCCTTGTCAACACTTGCATGCGAAATTAAACAAAAGTTTGCGTATCGAATTGTTCTTTTCTCTTTGAAAGAGTCTATATGTTTATATCTTGAAGCTGTGGTACTTTCAACTTTTAACTTGCTTCATTCCGACTCACATGTTTGTCAAAATCCATGAAACATGAAGGAAAACCTTTCTGCCTTTGATCGCAGCAAAGATTGCGAAACAATACAAAGCTTCTGTCCCATTATCGCTTACTACGTGCTCGTATTACATTTCGACCTTTGTAAAACAAGTTTCTAAACTTAACTTCCAAATTGTGGTGATTGATTGTAATACACTATTTTTTCTTCTACCAATTTCGTTCTCACAATGTAGCATACGCTTCAATATGCTGAATACAAGGTTATTGTACGACAACTGTCTATTTATAATTTATCTTTCTATGGGAAACGCATACGCGGCATTCAGAATTATTTTCATTTACGATTTTAATGTAAGTGATTGTCCTAGATTATTACGTTCACAATGCATTTAAGAAAAATAATGTTACATCTTATTGTCTGACTTACTCCTAAAAACAAAATTTTAAAATGTCATGTTTAATTAACGTTTATTGTTCGTATAATCTTACTGTATAGAATACATCAAAATTTATTCTGTCCCTCCAAAGTTAAATTTTATTTTTTTAATATAAAGTAACTGAAATGCGTTACAATTTACTTCATTTTGCAAATTTGGACCTAAGAACGTACAATAATTTTTGTTGAAAATTCATTTCCCTTTTGTTCAAAGCAAAAATATATAGTGTTCTATTCAAAAACTAAGTGTTTTGATAAATAAGCAGAAAAAAGCCATATTCAATAATTCTTTTATGTTAACAATGGTAATTAACTGAAAAAATTATGTTTTCCTTCTAATGTAATCAGCTTTATAGTTTTAATAATAACCAAGTTAGTAGTGGTGCTGATGGGTTAGTATATGCTGTATAGACAAAGTTGGTAGTAGTGCCGATGGGTTAGTATATGCTGTATAGAGTAGCATACTTCATATACAAAGAGATCAACGAAACAAACAAGTAGAAAGAATACCAATGGTAGTGCCACTATCACCAATAAAAGTTTTTAATCATATCACTTAAACAAAATTTTTTATGTTTACAAGTTGTGCTTATTTTTGATAAGTGTTAGATAGAAGCTAGCTTAATTCAAAACTATTAATTTCAACTTTGGTTCGGAAATTAATTTTTTCTTCCGCTTCGCGAAGCTGGTTTGAATTCAGTCCGAGTTTTGAGCCGAGCCGGGTATACTTTGAGCTCTAAAAGACAAGCTCATTTTATTTGTAGCCTAAAAAACTTTTGGTTTAGTTATATTATTACGATTGAATTCTTTAGGTATTCACAAAAAGCTAAATACGTAAAATTATGTTTTGAACAGTGTTGGATTGTTTTGACTTCTGATCGAAGGATATTAAAACACAAAACTTATGAATCGTATTATCATGTTGAAAGGTTCTAACTTCCCTCGTAAATATCAGATAGCAAATTGGATCACCATATATCATAAACTCTTACCTGATATCACAAGGCCGAGAATTTCTTATTAATGATGGAAGCCCAAGGTAGAGTTGGATAGAAAACGGTTTGAGGAAAAGAAAAACTCTTTAGAGATAAACGGCTAGTAGAGTGTTAGCTCTGGGTAGATCATGAACTTGAGTCATGGGATGTCTGTTGACCAAAAATATTGATATAGAGCGCCACCGTATTTTTCAATACAACAACATACAAATATACGTATATTTGTATTAGGGAAATGCGGAAACCTTAAATCTACTCCGCTTATATAGCCACAAAACCTGTATATCAACCTTGCAAAGCACTTACCAAAATCTCAATTACCAGATGTGTTACAGATGTCTCGACTTAACCTGTGAACAAACAAATGCACAACATGGACACCGTTTGTGTCCTTAAAAAAATTCATCCAAAATAATATAATTTAATTTAAGTTCCCAGAATATACACACCCAGGGTATTTGTTATCACTAGACACAATTTTTGCTCATTAAGGACCTATAAATTTTACTTGAATTTTTAATAATAAAAGAGTTAAACAAAAATGGATTCTATTCAATTAAATTCTCTTGGTTTGTTTTAACATTAACTTTTTCAACAAAAATTTACATAAAAGGAACTAGTATGGTTCTGTTTTCAGAAAAAAACATAAAGATCTCTAAATTAGATATTTCTACATAAGTTTACTATAAAGTTTATGCTTTTTCAATAATTCATATTTCATATTTCAATTATAGTCATCTGTAGTACTACGTCGACTTCACAAAAAATTTAATTATTTAACGTCTTATAAAATTGCGTCATTCAACAAAGGGTTAGTTTTACTTAATATCTTATAACAAAATTCATCATGTTCTTTAAGAATCAAACTACATGACCTCAAAATAACTAAATATATTTTTAAAATAACGCAGAACAACATGTGATATTTATATTGGATAGCTAGATGTTTTTGACATTATATGTCAATAACAACTTTTTCAGTGTAGTTAACGCTATCTGCTTGTAAAACAATTACGATAAGCAAACTACATAGCCATCTTTAAAATTTTGCAAAGGTACAAGTTTAGTACGGAATCTTTCTTTTTTTAAGTGAATTTTAAGATATCTAAATCACGGTAAAATTTCAACCTTCTATCATTCGTAAAACATTTAAATAAATAAAACTGGAATTAAAGATTAAATGTCACTCACGTGTCGAAGTATAGTGAAATCAAAAAAATTTGAACTTCTAGACTATAACCATATGACACCAGATGTGGACTATTCCATATACATCTGCGATGCACGCAACAGGAAACATACCATTACGAATGAATTTAACGCTGAAATTATAAAAGATCTTCTGAACAAAATATTATTTAACCAAACCAAATCTTCATTAAGTATGTCCTATTATTTTCTTGTATTTTAAATCTCAAACTAAATTTTCGTTTCAGCAGTATTTATGGTATGGATGATATTGCACTACGAGGAAAGCATTAATAAAATTTATCTAATTAATTATACCAACTGTTTTAATTTATTTATTTATTTATTTACCAGAATATAGCCCAACAGTACAATGTACCAATTATAGGACAAAGCAGTAACACACAATATACAAGAAGTAGTCAAAATTTACAATTGCACTTACATATTTCTAGAGTAATGCAAATAAGCACAATTTAGAATATTTGCTAAACTGTCCATAAAAATATCTGTATGTTCACATAAGTCATTATACTCTGCGCACATAGTTTCTATAGGAGACTTAAATAAGAGATTGGTATTAAAAGAATTAATATAAAAACAATACTTGTTTCTACTAGCTATTCGCGGTATACAAAAATTCAATTTTCCTACCAAGTACTCGCAATCAATTAACTAACGTACTAACTTAAATAAGAATGAAATTCTGAAAATTTTGCGTCTACACTCAAGAGTATTTACACTGAATGTTTGTAACAAAATATTATGATCAAAACCTCTTTCTGGATATACATTATACAAACGAAACCATAAGTATTTAAAAAATTTACGTTGAACGAATTCTAAGAGGTTTTTGTGACAAATATAAATAGGACACCAGACATTGATGCAATATTCTAGTCTAGATCTTACAAATGATTCGAACAAGACTTTTGGAGTTGTAATATTTTCAAAACCCTGACAATTGCGTATTATGAAGCCTAACGATGGTACGGATATGATTTGAAAATGAAAGCCGCTCATCAAAGTGAACGCCTAAATCTCTAGTTTCACTACAACGATTTACTATTGTGTTACCTAACTTATAATGATATATCAACGGTTTCGATTTACGTGTGAACGTCATCACTTTACACTTTTCAATGTTCAATTGTAGTTTATACTTATCACACCAATTCACTATTTTGTTTATATTGGATTGCAACTTGTCGCAATCCTGTGGGGTTGTAATTGTAGTATATAATTTTACGTCATCTGCAAACATAAGTACTTCGCAATTTATTAAATCTGTAATACTATTTATAAATATAAAAAAGAGTAATGGACCTAGATTAGATCCTTGTGGGACTCCTGAAGTTGGTGTGTACTCGGTGGATGTATATCCGTTGTAGCTCACATATTGGGATCTATCAGTTATGTACGATTTAAAGAATAGAGTCAGCGAATTTGAGAATCCAATAGCGTCTAATAATGATAAAAAAATTGAATGGTTCACTTTGTCAAATGCTTTTGAAAAATCTGTGTATACAACGTCGACTTGACCATGACTGTCTAGTACTTCAGAAACATACTGTACAAAACAACAGAGATTACTTTCTCTTGACCGATTTGCTACAAATCCATGTTGATATGACGAAATGTATGGCTTGAAGTGTTGATAAACCTTGTTGTATAATATCATCTCAAAAACTTTATCAAAAGTGCGTAGTATAGAAATAGGCCTGTAGTTATTAATAATGTTTAGTTGCCCGTTCTTAAAGACTGGACAAACACGTGCAATTTTCCACGCTTTCGGAAACTTTGATGTAGATATACTCATGTTATAGAGAATTTTTAAAGGTTCTGCAAATATCTCAGCACAGTCTCTTACAACATAACCAGGAACTTGATCATTACCTGCAGTAGGTTTGTTCTTTAGTTTTGTAATCGCTCTTTTGACATCACTGTTTGTAATTTCTGAACCATAAATTTGCAATAACTTATTTGTTCTACTCGGCATCGTATTCATTATTTCGTGCGTTCCAGTTGATTTTGCCTCTGTGGTAAACGAACTACTAAAGTGGTCACGGAATGCATCTACTATTTGACTGTGGAGTTCTGTAATTCATTCCATCTTTCATCATTACTCCCGGTATTCTGCTGTACGCTTTTTTAGAATTAATATATGACCAAAACTTCTTTGGGTCACTTGCTATTAAATTTTCTGCATCTGAAGTATATGCTTTGTATGCTACTTTTATTTTATTTTTAATTAAGGTTCTCAACCGTTTAAATTCGAGCAAATCAGCAACATGTCCTCTATTCCTGTATTTCATGTAAAATTTATATTTGGATTTTATATCATGAAGAATTTCATTAGTAAACCATACCGGATAGCGGTTTTTTTTCTTCTTTGTAGAGGCACATATATGTCAAAAATACTATACAATTTATTGTAAAATGCTGTTAGTGCACTATCAATATCAGAGAATCCATTCATAAACTTTCAGTCGGTATTAGATAGGCAGTTAAATAAACTGCAGAAGTCAGCTTTCTTACAGTTGTATTCTTTATTAGAATGGTTTACTTCAAATACTGGTTGCATACGTACTTGCAAGTTAAAGTTCACCGTTAAACAAGGATGATGTGCATCTTCATTAAGTATTGGCGTCTTATTATGTTCAACAACACAATCAAAACTGCTTAGCACAAGATCAAGTAACCTTCCACTACTATTACGAATATTATTGTATTGAGCAACATGTAGCAACTCACAAAAATTTTGCACAACATAATTTAAAGAACTATTTACATCACTATTGTACGTAGGAATATTGAAGTCACCAACAATTAGTAAATGCTTTCTATTAGTGTGAAATTGAATAAAGTAATCAAAAGTTCTTCCAACATTACTAAAGTGGGTGTGTGAGGTATGTACACTACAAATATATACAGATGGCCAAATGTAAAAGTACATTTACAGCCAATAACATTAATATTAGGAATATCGCTATGTAAATTATGCAAGTTTATTTGCGCTGTAGTAATGGAATCTTTTATAGCCACAAGAACGCCGCCCCCACGTCTTAAACCTACTTGCTGAAAATTTCGATCATTTCTAAAAGTATTATAATTGCGAGGAAAATATTCAGAAGACTGAATGTCTTCGGATAACCATGTTTCAGTAATACATATAAAGTCATTTTCACAATCACTAACTGAAGTAATAAATTGATCTGCTTTATAACGCATGCTAGGTACATTTTGATAACAACATGTAAATTTAGAGCAATTTGATGTGATTAGTTTTTTTGAACTATAGTTGGTATGCTTTTAAGGTATTTAATGGTAAGATTGGTTTCCTCATTATCAATGCGCTCTTTTAAACTAGATTTGCATTTAAATAACAACTCTCGCTGATATCGTGTTTCATCGTTCTTGACATAATAATTTTTATATATTTGATTTGACTTAAGTATATTTTTATTTTTCAAAACAAAGAATACATCTGCGGTATTGATTAATGTAACACGAACTGGCCGCGGGTTATTTCTAGACGATTTTCTAACTCCCAAACGTACAATGGAATTTAGCACTATATCAATTTTACCATGAGGTTTTATAGTTTTAAGAAAAGTAGCTATAAGTGCATGTACATTGTCGTTTGTGCCTTCCGGAATACCATATATTACAAGATTATTTTCTCCTTTAATTCGTTCCTATGCTTCGCGCACCATAGTTTCAAAGGAATCTGATGAGAGTAAATCCATGTTTGGTACTTTTTTATTCTCCATTGCAGCAGATTTTAATTCGTCGATTTCTGTTTTTAGTTCCAATATTAACTTTTTTAATTCATTAACCTCAGATCCTCTTGTTACACATGTATCACAATGAAAGACAACTTTTCTATCCTTTATTGATAAACATTGTATTTCAGCCCGCGATAAATTAGAACAGGTTGAATGTAATGGAAATTTACACTTATCGCAACTAATTTTCTTATCTGCATGAAGGTCTAGGTTACACACCATACATTTACTAATCAACGGCATTTCTTTAAATAAAAATTCTATTGTATTCTATCAAATTAGAACTACAATATTTCAATTTTCACTCTAGCACAGCATATTTACGTCCGCTTTCGACCACGACCACGACACGAAGGACTTCTTCGGCCAGCAGGAATCAACTGAGCTGCTAAAGGTGGAATACAAAATAAAACCATCATTCAACAGCTGCCAAGAATCACATTCCGATACGAAGGCTAAATTCGTTAAACTTTCTTACGGACCGAATTACAGGTCATGTGCCTGGATACCATCTCTGAATTTTCTACGCTGCGGATTGCAGCTTACCTGTTCGAACACTGATAGAAAAGTGACCGAAATGACAGACTGACGATTCTTATTATAGGAACATAGACCTCTAAAGCAAAGGAGCGCATATGCTATTATATATTTTATGAATTATTTTAAGTGATCAGATATTTATACATTATATTTTTATTTTATTGAGACATTATATTAGATTAATAAGGAAAGTGCAACTGAATAAAAAAATACGTTACAATGTTGTGTATATAGAATATTTTAATATAAAATTGCCGATGTTTTTTGCCCACAGATACATCACAAAAAGGGTATTTCGGGTAAAATGAGCGTTGTGTTACATGTTTAGATTTGTCCTCAAGAGGCGGAAACCTCGTAACAATTTTAGGGTGCACCAACTCACTACAGAGGCGTGAGAGTGGGTTTTTTATAATAATTATAAAATTAATAAAATAAAAATAATAAAATGGTTCAAATTTATCCATCTTAAGGAAACACGCATAAGACGACTACTTAAAAAAATTCGTTTAAACAAACTACTCGAGATAGCAAGTTGAAACTTGTCATACGAACTAATGACATGCGCACGCAGGAGGAAAGCACAAATTTTTCTGATTGGAACGCCATCTCTGTGTCAGGCCGAGAACTTTTCACCTTATCCTCGTAGTATACCATAGAGGACACTGTCGGTGCTAAAAGTGTTATTAATTTTAAAGAGTACTACGATGAAAGTGTCTAAGCTATAAAATAAATCATTTCAAAATTTCTTATTTCATTTACGGCGTTTTTAATTTTTTTTTGTAACTGTGTACAGCACCCGGAGATATTTTCGTATTTAGGTGGTTTGCTTCTCAATGCGATCTGTAACAGTTGATGTTAGCTGTGCCAGAGTGAAACTCAACTCAACTAGAAGAGGATAGAGTGCAATATATACTATTTCAGGGATTGTATAACTCACAAACCTTTGGGATTTACAAGATCTAAATGATAATAACATTGAGTTTATTTTTAAAATAATTTCTCCTTGAACTAGTATGAAGAGGAAAATCCCTAATAAGATATAGCATACTGCTGAAAACGCGTGACGGATGACGAATAGCTAACGTTGTTCCTTAGGGAAATCTAAAAATCTCATTATACGAAGAGCCAAGGGCCAATAAATCGAAAACATTACAGTAAAATGGAGTAATTATACACTGCTGACCATGATGTTTAAAAGGCGAAACGTTTTTTGGACAAAGTGTATGTTCATTAACAGTTCAAGCGTTTATATTGTAGAATCATTGTACGCGAATTTTATTTTACTTGTGAATTAATAAAAAAATAATCGATGTTCTCCTAGAAGGTAGCTTTACGTCTCCACATAGCGCAGACAAAAGAAAAACTTTAAGGAACAATTTGAGTTAACTTTGTACAAAGGATTCTTTGTGATACACCTTAAACCGCAAACTTTATCGGTGAAAGACGTATCAAATTTTTCGAACCTTTCTTAGGTCAAAATTTCAACTCGTGTAAACTTTATTAACGTCTACAATACATTTCCCAATAGGCGTGACGTTAGCATACTTTACGTTAAGTGAAATTGCTAAACTTTGAAGTTATCTTCTAGAGAATAGTTAAATGTAGGACCAACTGGCGTTAATTAATCAACTAATTACTTTCAATCTATTCATAGCTTAACAATAAAATGTCTAACACGTGGAAGTGGTGTAAAATTAACGTCACGAGCATTTTCTTGATAAAGATAGCGTTTGAACATTGTAACCTAATTATCATCAAAGCTTGTACTATTATAGCAGGTGGGATGAACCATATTACGTATAGTACAACAAATACTCATGGGTATCTCACCTATATGTAGTTGACCTTTGATATACATATCCGAGTCGAGTGCAGACTAAAGATACGAAATTTATAATCTGTCACCTGTTGAGCTAATAGCGAGTTTTCGCAAGAGGTGTTCTACTAATTGTTACAGTAAATTTATACCGTATAAAATAATATAAGGGTTAACAGAAAATGTTGTTGTGCTAGTTCGGTTACGATACTGTCATGTTTGAAAGTCAAAAGTTCAACCGTGTAAAAAGTGAGGCTCTACTCCTTCAAAAGCTATACAGTAATTTAGCTTAAGGTGGAAATTATCTAGAATAAGTAATAAATTTTTGTATGACAAGCAAGAAACAACCATGAGAAAATTTACATATCTCGTTTTGTTTAAAGATATTGAAATCGCTGTGGCGTTCTGGTTTGTCTGGTGTCACCTTTTTAATGCTTTGTAGCAACAGAGCTAACATTTACTTACACGTTAACACTTCGAACTTATTATACATTAAATGCATGACGCACAAAGAAAATATTTACAAAAGCTTTTGTGTGAAATTATTGCGAATGTCTTTTAACACTGAAAACACTTTTGTAAAGTTCGAAAATGAGTTTTTATGTTGAAAAATTGAATGTTGTGGCATCACGATAGATCTGGATTTGGTGTTGTGTAGAGGATGATGTCCATCGTTACGCTAAATGCAATGAGGCACCTACCGGCGGGTACTCTGCGGCTGGTATGTGGAGACGGTGGCATATCGTCGACATCCTTGCTTAGGAGAAATTAGAGCGAGCTGATGGCGGAATGTTTCCAATCGCCGCATGAACGTTGGCGTCACGTGTTCTAAGAGGTGGTTCTGATGACTTTAGAAGTGGAGCGGATTCAATCCGTGTTATGGCGGGCTCCTGCGTTCGTAGTGTGTTTCGTAGTGTTTACTTCATTTTATCCCGTTAGATATGGTGGTCATAATAAGATAATTTGAAGGAAAACGCTAAGTGCAGAAAAAGCTTGGTGACCTCCGTCTTGAACTATTCTTAAGTTCTCTCCAAGAAGTTTGGTGACTATATTAAAAAGAGGACAATTAAGATTTAGTTTGGTCTAGCGTTTGGAGGTCTTTATATATCCTGGATTTGTTTGTATTATATGTTCGGATGGTTCAGTTACGTATTTTAGGTAGTGCCTGGTGAACCCATTATTGTTTAAGGGGTGTTTTAAGCGTATATGTTGTGTGCGTATTGGTCAGTAAGTTAAGAGTATGGCTGGTTGCATACTTCTACACCGCGGACAATTACATTATGTATATGTTGATAAAGAAAGAGTTATTTGTGTTGGAGCAGCTATACACTTTTGTTTGGTTTAATATTAATAATGTTCCTTCAAAAAATTTTCAATATCTTTGTAGATTCGAAACAGGAGATATTATTACATTGCATAAAGTTCGAAAAATGCCATATCGATTTGAAATTTCAGACATGCTATAACGCGTTTGCGTTACTTTTAATATAAATATTAAATTTGGATGGACAAGCAAAATATGGACGTACCCTGTATATTAAATTTCACAAATAATTAATTTTAATTAAGCATGATATTACAAATTTTTGTTTCTATAAAGGTAATTTAGAAAATAAGGCTTAACCTCATTTTTCTTAAATACGCTATAAGAGTAATAATCCAGGATTATAGCTTATTTTAAAACCGCAAGTGAAAATAAAACTAAGTGTAAACAAACTCTACGTATGTGTTTCGCTAGTAAACATAATTTACAAAAGACAAATATCGTCCGTCTTGAATATCAGGGCATTAAAGTAATATCATATCACAATATAAGCGTTTATTCAGCTTATATAAAATATGTTACATTGTGAAAACAAAATTTATGGAAAAGAAAATAATATATAAGAACCAAGCAACATAAATTAGAAGTTAAGTTCAAAAAGATATTTAAAAAGGTTAAAATGTAGTTACACCATAGTCACAATACCAAAAAAGAAAGATGCGCATAGATGCGAAAACTTTCGAACAATAAGTTTGACAGCCCACGCGTCGCAAATATTAACCAGAATTGTACAAAGATAAATAAAAAACGGACTAAATAAATACTAGGAGAAATGAATTTGGGATTAGGCGAAACAGGGGAACACTGAAGGCTATTTTAGCTCTGAGGGTATTGATGGGGAAAACAATTGAAAAAGGAGAAAGCATGTATATAGGGTTTGTAAATTTAGAAAAAGCATTCGACAATTTAAAATGGTAGAAATTGTTCGAAATACCCAAAAAAATTGGAATGAGTTATAGGGATAGACGAATAATACATAGCTTATACAAAGAGCAAACAGCGGCAATAGAATTAGAGCAGGAACGTAGGGAAGTAAATATTCAGAAAGAGGTGAGACAGGAATGTGCCCTATCCCCATTAATTTCTAACCTATATATCTAAGAGGCAATGAACACTGTCAAATACAGAAAGACATTTAGAATTACTATGCAGAAACAAATGTTTGATATGCTTAGACTTGCAGATGATGTAGCCGTATAAGCATTTAGCAAGGAAGAGTTGGAAGCAGCTCTTAATGAAAGGGAAACAGTACTAACAGAAAGATGCGCTTTGAAAATCAACAAAAGTAAAAGGAAGGTACTAGTATGTAAAGGAGGGTAAATAAGTTAAAAACCAGAATTCAAACAGGAAACGAGAACTTACAAAAAGTTAAAGATTTCTGCTGCATAGCAAGTTGAATAACACAGAATGGGAAGAGTACAGAAGACTCCTTACCACAAAAACATAATATTTGAGACGACAATATACACAATATTTCTATTCATAGATCAGAAGATTTTGATATAAATTAAAAATGAAACATAACTCGTTCTAATCTAAGGGTTGGTCTATCGCGTGGGAGGGCTTCAAATCTTTAAATTGCCAACGACCAGCTTTTGAACCATCTTCATTTTCTAGCTCATATGCATGATTACTAATTTTCTTTCGAACAACACTTAATACAAATTTAGGTGCTAGGTTAGCCATAAACTTATCAGCAGCATGAGCAAGGACTTTATTAACTTTCCATACTCTATCACCAACTTCAAGAGAAATTTCTCTTGTCCTAACATTTTAAGAAGGACTAGATCGCTCGTATGCTAAATGTAAATTAGCACGAACTTCTTTAAAAATTTTAAACAAACCACTATGGTCTGACGCATACAAAGATCTCCTACCAGGGATGATTTCAATATCATCAAGTAGCTCAAAACCACATCTATAAAATTTTCCATTGACGGGTACATGTCTTCCATAAACTAAAAAATTTGAGGTGTATCCAATAGCTTCGTGTGTCGTTGAATTACTGGCATACTGAATTTTTGCTAATTCTATTTCCCAAGTACCGTGTTTATTTATGTATGATCGTATAACGGTACCAATAATTCTATTTATGCGTTCAACAAAATTGCACTGAGGAATAAACAGTTTTAAACCAAATTTTTTGTACTTCATAAACTGAGCATAATTTTATAAAAAAAGTGATTAATAAGCTGGTATTCGTTATCAGAAATAATAAATTGGAGGACACTAAGCGTAAGAAAAATTTTATTTTCTAAAAATTTTATTATTGCAGGAACTGTTGAATTACGAAGTGGATACAACACAGTGTATTTTGAGAACCAGTCTCCTATCATTAACAACCATTTGTGACCTAGCTTTGAACGTGGAAATGGACCTATAAAATCTAAAGCTATACTTTGAAATGGAAATTTACTTCCTTTTCTCGTTCCATTAATCCTAAAAGAGCTGCGTTGGGTGCTTTCTGAGCGCCGCAGACCAAACACTTTTTTCAAGACATCTACATGCATTTTAGTTCAATAATACAAATTTTTAATTCGAGACAAAGTTTTTGAAAATGCAAAATGACCAACAACAGTGGATCATGACAAGAACGTACAATCGGTTCGTGTTGAGGAACTAGTTGTTTCCATTCTTTCGAATTCGCAGACAAGGGTAATTTACATGGAATAAATTTATAAACTAGATTATTTTCAATCTCCCATTGAGAATAACAATTAATCAATACTCTGGTACGCTCTCACTCTACTCATAATCAAACTGCCGAAACAAATAAAAGTGCATTATAACGCATACATTTGCTTGAATGACAAACTCTTCTACGTGCCTCGCCTAGACTTAAACAAAACAATTACATCATCACTGGCCTCAAAAATGATACCAAAACTACTAGGGCGACAAACTACCACGAGTGTCGCTAGACTTACGTACTGCTAAGCGACCAACTCTTCGTGAGTCGTCTAGACTAATGTACTGCAGATCGACCAACTATACAAGTCTCACCTAGACCAAACAGAACTTAACATGCTGCGTTAAAATGCCGATAAAAATAAAAAAATTGCTATCAAAACAAAAGCGTGCCTACTGCAAAAGAGCAATCTTCAAACGATATAACGACAGCAAAATCCAGTTTACCAATTTAATAAAGCATTACTTCATATTTCCACAGATCAATCAAACAAACCATTGTAACTAATAGAAATAGACGACGAACCTAAATACAAAACACCATTATCAATCTCACTCCGAATTCACCGAATTCACTAAAATAGTAAAACCTGAATATAATAAACCACAAACATTTTTGTCTAAAACGTGTACTGCAATATAAGGTCTATTATCAGAGAACTTCTTTTCAAATAAAATGTCTGTTTTACTTTTAGTAGATGAAGTATAAAAAATTTTTAATAACATAACCAATTACACCAATCACTTTTACCAAATAATTCTGCTTCTAACATTAAAATAGTAGATAGAATCTCATTTTGAATTTTAGATGCTTCTTTTAGATATTTACCGGAAGTGTCATTTCTCTAACACGTTCACCAAAATAATTTAAACGAGTCGAAGTGTTTTTGAATGTAGAGTCAGTAGGATTTCCGTCAAATTCTAATAAATCATGTTTGACCGACTGGATAGATAAACTTATTTCTGAACATTCATAGCCATAATTTTCTGGATACTTAACGAGGTCAATTAGACAACCGGACTTAGTAGATTCCTTTGCTAATAATCTTTCTAACATTTTTCTTTTGTCATGAATTTCTTTATTACTGACAATAGCTCTTACCCTTATTTCATAATTTAACTTGTCTTTATGTAAACATACTTCATGAAAAACTTCTGCCATTTTAAAATGTTATGTATATACTTGAAAAACGAAATATAAAATTTTTTAAAACCGATTAAAAATTGGGAACACATTCGAACAATATTATCTACAATTCTCGCTTCACGAATCGAGTGTCAGTGAAACTAGGCCGAGCCTTATGTTTGCGGTAGTGCAACTTTATTGAGCTCTACGTGTGCGGTGTAAGTCTAATAATGTCGAACATAATAATGTCAAGCTTAATAAAATCGAGCCTCACGTTGACGGTGCAAGTGTAGCTTCCTCATGTTCTACGTTGGGCATTAGTGTAACTATATGTATTTATCTATTTCTTCTTCTACAGCTGTAATCGGGTGGAGTAAGTATACTAAAAATCTTGATTGGGATGTTGTGAGATAAGAACAGAACCACCTAAATTTCTCTCAGAAGTTAACCAAAAATGTGGTTTTATCGGTACTAACCATAAGTACTTCTGCAGACTTCTGAACTAACTCTGAATTCTAACTTCAGAAGGATAGACTAACAATGTTTCTATAAATACGAAAATGTCAAGCGCCACTAAACTCAAAGATTTAACATAAGCGAGACATCATCACTAAGGAGAGTGTAGAAACCTTAGTAACGATTATACGCACGTAGAGCACATAGGCGAAGATTTTATACAATATTATCTCTAAAAGAAAAAGTAATTATATATGAATATCAAACAGATCGTTGGTTGCATTTGGGATAGAATTATGTGTTTATATCTATTTATAATATTGTATAGGAACTTAAACTCATCCATACGCACTACTTATTTTTCATATTCTATTAAGTTTACTAGGGTTTATATATGTATATATATATATATATATATATATATATATACATATTTTGAATGTCAAATTTAATCATAAGATTACTTTCTAAATAATTTGTTACGTTAGTAAATTAATAAAGAGTCTGAAAAAAGTAATATAGGTACATCTATTAAAGATTATTCTCTACGTGTTACAGATATTTACAATTTCTAAAATAAATTTTTTTATATTATCATAGCTGAAGATGGAATTTATATCAAGTAGTAATGTTCTATAAAAATGACAATTGTTATATTTAATAATTTTTTTATCATATTCAGATCTTAGTAGGATGCACTTAATGGATCTTAAGAGATTTAAATATTTCTCATTGCATTTAATTTTCCAAATTGTTCACACAATAGTCACCTAAGCTATTAAAATGGATTTTAGGTAAATTATTCTACATTAGCTTTTTGATCTGATGGGAAATTTATCAACGCATAAAATTCTTATTCAAATAGCAAAATTTAAATTATAGTGGAGGCTTAATAAACATTAAAATGCAAAATAATGAGCTTTATATAAATAAAAATTTGATTTACCGAGGAATATGACATTAATTCTAAATAACAAAAACCGTGTTACCAAACGATTTATTTTGATCAACAGCGTCTTCTTGTGAACAAAAGCATACCAACAACATGGTTTCTATATGAACAGCTGTTGTTCTGGCAACAAGTAAGATAGAAATTACATCAAACCATCTGCATTCAAGTTTTCAATTAAAGACTGCTAAATCCATCATTTCGCAATATCGCCCTATAATGCAGTTATCGCAATTAATGCAAATTTTAAATTGCATAGTATTAAGGGACGTCCATAGAATTAATTACAAAAAAATTTATCGTAAGTTAAATTGTAGCATAAATAGTATTATGAAAATATTTAAAATTATTTAGATATATATTAATACTGTTAGATTTTACAAACCATATTATCTAGTTTACGACACCATTGACAAGGACTCTAAGAGGATTATATGCAAAAGCTATTGCGGAGGTTGCATTTCAACTTATTAATTTGGGGAGACATGTTGTTCACATAATGGTTGGAAACGACTAGCTATTTACGGAAAGGCCACCTATCTGGACTACGAACGTTAAAGCACGGCATGTGTAGGCTGATTATACTAGAAATAACTAGTTATTAACACGTATATTATAATTAAACGACGTTTTCTATTTTAATAAATAATTTCGAAGGTGTCTTTTAATGCTTTTACAATTCTAAAGGAAAGAACTAACGAATGTTAATTTAAAACATTTGGATATGCAAATAAAATTTGTTTTTAACAAATAAAATCTAATGCTGGCTATATAACATGGTAATATACCAACGATTATCAAATTTATATTTTCTAAATTGCTTAATTGCATTAATAAAATAAAAAGCTTCAGGGGAATATTTAAAAAATAGGAAAATGAACGTAATAATTTTGTCAAACAGTCTGTTCTCATTGGCCGACAAACATCAAGCGGTCTTTAACAACTAATCGCATAATTTTCTACAGGAAATCACGTAAATATGTTTAGAAAAAAGTGCTTAATTTAAACTTAAAGTAATAATAAAGTTACATACAAAATTCAAATGCAAAAAGAATTTGACACGCGTTCAAATAACATGTAATAACTTTTCCACGTTATACTACACAAAATTATGAATAGTTTATTAAAGTTTTTGTTTCAATTTATAAACCGTTATGCAGAAGATACCTTATTTAAGATAACTAATGCTGAAGGTGGCGCTAGATCGACTGTGTATTGAACAGCCTAAGCTTTGTAATATAAAGACTTAAATGCGTTCAACTTAACGACCAATATCAGTTTAGTGTAGTTTTAAGGCAATTTTATTATAAACAACGCGGAATTAAATTTCTGACAAATGATATGACGTTGAACAGTAAAGACGCATACAAATCAATAGAAAAGCGATGGCCTTCATACAAGTTATCTGTCAACTGATACGGTTGTAATTTGATATAATTTGATTTCAGACCCAGCGTGAGAATGTGGCCACAAGATATATTGCGCATTCTCCACTTCTTATTTACTACAAACGGAATATGGTGAGGTATGGGTAAGTGTGGGTCGGTTTCTCTTAAGTTCGATTTTTCTGATATATTAAATTCCAGTGAAATCGAATATAGCGTTGTGCAAACTTTAGTGTATATATTTCACGTGTCTTACGGTGGGCGAATAATAATGAGGCCTGAAGCAAATATAACTTTTGGTTTCATTACTAATCCACCATTACGACATACGCGCAATAAAAGTTGATATTGCGCGCTTATTGTAGTGACCTTTTCACAAAGTTTGCAGTTAGCGTTGAATACCTATTTATTACATATCAACCTACTACAGTTGAAATATTACCTTCATCAAAAAATAAAATGCACCGAAAGCTAATTTTCATTGTAAAACAAGTAAAACTTCAAATTCTAATTTCGATGTATTTTTCTTTAACTAAGAATTGTAATAAGAGTATGAAAAAGGTAATAAGCGACAGAATAAATATGGATGTATTCAGTATATTAGATTTTACAAATAGTTAGTGCTAATTAAGCATGACACTTCAAAATTTTGTTTCTATAAAGGTAATTTAGACATCAACCACAATAACTATTTATTTCTTTCAAATACATTGTTAAGGCAGCAATCCAGGACGATGACTTGTTTTAAAACCGCAAAAAACAGATAAAATGTTACAAGATGTTAAAGATAATATAGAATAGATAGTTGTCCATCCCGACCATCTAGGACATTCAAATGATAGTATATTGCAACAACAATACAGATCGCAACAAAAGTACATGATTTTTACGTAATTTATACAATCACCTTGTATGTAAGTACAAATTAAATATGTTACATTGTGGAAACAGAACTTTGACCACAGTTAACATGCATTAGAAGAAGAGAGAAATTTTATATTATGACTAAACCTGAAAAGAAAGCTAAGTTAAAATTAACAATGCTTCAAGGCGTGAATACAGATTTTGCCTCAGGAGTAAGCACGTAAAGCGCTACTTATTTTTTTAACTACGCTTGCAAGTGCAGAGTATGTTTCAATTACGTTTTCGTGGATTTAACGTCGTGACGACCGGGAAAGGTGTTAGGAACTTTAGAGTTCGTATTTTAATATTTTACGTTTTGTTTTGCGTTAAGAGAGCTGTTGTTAGAAGGAAAACAATAAAAGTCATTGTGTTTCTAGATATCCTTAAATTTGTACAGGAAAACTGGAAAATAAACCGTGAATAAGTAAATCTTTTTAACTAATGTAGAAATATGTTGGTGTCAAATTGAGATGCGAATCAACGATTGTCTCTGTTCATTCATAGACAATTGGTATAATGCTAACACAACTGTTTCGTTAGATTATTTAAATAGTCATAGCCTAAAGTATCTAGAACTGGAGCTTCTTTAGTTTTAAGTATGATAGTGTAAGAAACTGAAATTAAAATATTCATCAATTATTAATTAGGAAGTGTATAATAATTTTTGTTTATTGTTTTCAATAAATGGAATTTAGAATGTAATTACTAATATTTGTAAAACTAAGAAAATCGGTTCGACGACAGTAGTATTAATGTTTCTTTTAAGGTTTTCTTTATTATAATAATACCTGGCCAGTTCGATGTTAAGAAATTAAGTTTTTTGGAAAGTATTTATATTCTTATGGTAATTATTTAATGTTAATGGTCAGGTTAAGTTGAATCTTATTTGGGCTTATTTACTAACTAAACAAAAACAAATTTGCAAAAGGATATCCAGTCACCCTAGTGATGGAATCATATTTGGTAGAGAGCCTTTATTTTACAACTTTATTTAATTTGATTAAAATTTAATCAGTATTTTTAAGGTATTGTAGACAAAGGTAAAGTATAATATGATAGATTTAGGAAATTAAAGGCAAAAACTGATTTGAAATAACCGTCTTTTGTGTAAGTAAAATATCAAACAGAATTGCTAACACAATACGGTTTGACGCCCCTTATTTATAACAATACCTGTTTTACCAAAATCAGTTTTCTGTTGCTTAGAACGTTTCAATACATAAGGTAAACGTGGTTTTTACATTGATCAATTGTAGCTTCATTTTGTTGAAATGAAATGAGGGGCTGGAATACGAGTAAAATTCTTGGATTTGATCGTGTCGAATCCTTGTACGAGCATAAGTTTTCTAATGCTGCAATTCGAGTGATCATTGGCTAACTGTTATTTTAGGCGATTGTGGGGTAGAAATATGTTATTCAAAAATAGCGTAAGGCGGCAGTAGTCTTTATTTCTTCTTTAGTAGAATTATTAGCGTAAACTAATAAATACGCTATTAAATGCTAGTATAATTCGTAAAAATTAAATCTACCGTAGTGTACAATAAAGTGTTTCGTGTAAACGACGACTACCGAATATCTAACGCTAGAACAATTGATTGTTATAAGACATTTATATTGGCCTATTTTAGTACCGAATAGAATAATCCTGTATAATCGAAGTAGCATAAATGCAAGTATGGGGTGCTATGTGTTTTCTCTGATGGCGACCACAAAAAGTTATGCTCCAACAATGAGTTAGCAGAACCTACAAGATCACGTTGTGAAAAAGTTAAAAACGGAATGTCATGCCAAGTTGTAAAACTTGCTGTTTTTTTTCTCTGCCTCATTTGATGACTTCCATCAGTAAAATAAATTGGGTCTCGATTTCCCTGGTCAAGTTTTTCAAGTTATTTATCGCGCTCCTGGAGATGGTACGGGGTTTGAGAAGAAACTTACTTCAATTAAATTGTCGAAAATGTTACGGGTACAGCTATTATTGGTAGAGTATTTATTAGATAATAGATCGGAATTGACTGTTCTATAAATTTGTTTACATAAATTTTTTAGAGTCATCCTACTGTGTAATTTAATATTTACCTACCGCATGAGGGTATCCAATTAACAATAAATAATAAATAACAGGACCTCTAACACCATCGTACCCTCACGTTTCGGGACGTTGCCTCGCAAGCTGCAGCAGTCGGTGAAGGGGGGGTTCATTAAACAAACACACTGAGACGAAAATTCGATTGTTTTATTGAACGAGCTACTAACTAAAACTTCAACTAATTACATATGCATAACAAAATATAAAGTAAATAACCTTATGTACAAAAGGGCGCCACCATGGGAATTAAACGGCCCATGGACCAATCGCGGTAATAGCTCTCGTCGCACTTTGTTCGTGGGCGATGAACCAAAATGGCAGAACAGAAAATAAGTCACTTATAGTCTCCGGCTAGCACAAACACAACTTAACTAAACTTAACTAACAAACATATTTTGAATAGATACAGTTCTAGGTGTACACACCCAATAACAAAATTTATTAATGCTACCCTAGTCTAATTAACTTGCATAGTGCGACGACCCTTTTAACCACGGGGTCATCTACACCATGAAAAATACGACCTTCTCAAGGGTCAAATAGTACCGTAACTTGACTTCGGGCCTGAGCTTTGCATTCTCAGGTAGTCTCGTGGATTAGTGATTAACGACCTCTGACACCGTCGAAACACAATATAATAGAAGACCCTTCTAAAACGATGCGGTCTCCAAAGCAATAATAAAACGGATCAATTTACTTGAACTGGGCATTCACCCGGAATTGTATTTTATGGAAGTCGACAAATACTGTTTTAAACAAATAACTGACTTATGCTGCATAACACAGCCTTGAGTTCATAGTAATATCACATATACTAATTACTTACTCAGAGAAATAAATAACTTAAAACATAACGGCCCGCACTTGACTGCAGAGAAATAAACACATCACTAGTAACCGTTAGCTTTAACCTCTAACGCGTTTGGAAATAAACAACCCCGATTCCCACCGTCTGGCCTCCTTATATACATTTTGGTTAATTGAAAATAACCCCTTTCTTGACGCTCTTACTCGGCTTAGGATGCGCCGGTCGTAAATCTTTAATTTTAATTAAAACTGTCAATGCCTAAGATAACCACAACCGTAGCTCTCAGAATTGATTTTTGTTGAGTGTTCAGCTAATTGAAAAATTGCTTCAGACCACCCTGACATAAATAGGATCCTAAAGCATGATTGACATCTAATCATAAATATGGACTAATTTGACATGTTTAGTGCCCTTAAAGTAAGTGCCTTTAGAAAAATTGATTAACTCTTGGATTAGATCTTTCTGGGAACTTCGCTGAGAAGCTACTTGGGTGATCCTGCAGCCGCTACAATTCTAATAATTAGCATGCTAAAATTAAACTAGAAACTAACTATTTTTAGGAATACTAGAACTATTAGAGCTTATTAAAACAGTATGTTACACAGCCCCCCTCGAAAAATTGAAATTGCTCTTAGGAATTTCAAGAAAATTGAAAAAAAAAAAATAAAAATAAATGTAGAAATTAACACATCCAACCGCAATTATGTTTAAGACAACTGAGTCTTTTCAGAAAATTGGCGGAAGGAAAAAATTAAAAATTGGAAAAAATAAAATATTAGTGAGGTTTTAGGTCTTGGACGTGGAACACCCCTAGCGGTTTTCCGTCCATGGAAGATAGTCTATAAGTGGTAGAACCTAAAACTTCCATCACCTTTGCTTCTAGGAACTTCGGGGCTAATTTTTTATTGAAATGTTTAGAAGCATCTGATAATATAAAATTGCGCTTCCACACTAAATCCCCTACTTTGAAATTTAATGGTCTGCGCCTTAAATTGTACGAGTGCGTATTACGTTCATACGCCAAATGTATGTTCTTCTGAACTTCTTTAAAGATGGGCGATAATTCATTAAGGTCTTGAACCAATTGTTCTCGAGTATCAATTGCTAGATCCTCTGGATTTAAATCCTTTAATTTATTATAGAATTCCCCGGACAGAGGAACCGTGCGTCCAAAAGCTAAAAATGTTGGGGAATATTTTGTGGATTCATGAACAGCATTACGAAGCGCATGGGCAATTTTGTGAATATTATCGTCCCAATTCTTATGAGAATCTTGAATGTAACTGCGAATGGCAGCTCCAATTACCTTGTTAACGCGTTCTACATAATTAACTTGAGGATGGTAGCTGGCGTTAAACCAAACCGAAGGTATTTTATAATTTGTCATGAGATTGGAAAATAAATTACTTTTAAATTGGGGCCATTATCTATCATACAAATTTGAGGTACCCCATATACCAAAAATACAAAATTTTCCAGGTAATTACAAATTTGTTTTGTTGAAGCGCTGCGCATGGGATGCAATAAAGTGAATTTTGTAAACCAGTCAGTAACAACTAAAAGGTAAGTATTCCCCAATTTCGAGCGCGGAAAGGGCCCCATTAAATCAATCGACAAACATTGAAACGGAAATGAAACTTTTTTCTCTTTGCCCATAAAACCATAATGGTTGAACGTGCTGGATTTGCTTTGGCAGCACGTAACACATTTACTAATGTATTTAGAAATATATGACCGCATTTTAGGCCAGTAATAGAGCTCTTTGATTTTTGTATATGTTTTAAATACACCCAAATGGGCCGAAACTGGATCATCATGACATTCTTTTAAAATTTGTGCACGGCATGATTTCGGCACTACTAACTTCCACTCAATTAAATTGGCTTTGATATTCAAATTATTCGGAATAAACTTATACATTTTATCATCTTCTACTCTCCAATCGGGATATAGATCTGGCTTTTCCTTAATATTATTTAACATGTTTTGTACCAATCCTCGACCTCGTCTAAAGAAAAATTTAAAGAATTAATAGCATAGGCTCCACTAGGAGCTCGGGATAATGTATCTGGTACCACATTAAATTTACCCTTCCTGTGGATAACTTCGAAATCAAATTGTTGGAGTTTCACACTCCATCTAGCTAAACGTCCCGCAGGATCTTTTAAGTTGTGGAGCCAAATTAAAGAATGATGGTCCGTAATGACCTTAAAATGAGTTCCTTCAATATATGGTCGGAATTTTGAATAGCAAAACACACCGCCAAAAGTTCCCGTTCTGTGACTGAATAATTTTTCTCTGCTGAATTTAAACTGCGAGAAGCATAAGCAATTACATGTTCTTCGTCTCCTTCTCCCTGAGTTAAAACACAACCAACGCCGTAATTTGAGGCGTCACATTGTAAAGAAAAAACTTTCGAAAAGTCAGGACTCCTTAAAATAGGAGCCTTTGTAAGAACATCTTTAATTTTTCAAACGAAATAAGAGCCTCGTCCGTCCATTTAATCGCTTGCGATTTTCTCTTTCCCTTTAGTAAATCATTAATAGGTGCTATAATTGTGGCAAAATCCAAAACAAAACGCCTATACCAAGAACACATACCGGTGAAACGTTTTATTTCAGTGGCTGTCTTGGGTTGAGGAAAATTTACAATTGCGTCAATTTTGCTGGGTCAGTTCGGAGACCATCTTTATTCACAATATATCCCAGATATTGTAACTCTGGTTTACAAAACTCACATTTTGAACTGTTAATTGTTAAATTAGCGCCTTTCAACTTCTCATACACTTCGTTCAAAATTCTAATATGCTCCTTAAATGTGCTTGAAATAATAATTATATCATCTAAATAAACAAATACTGATTGGGATAATGAAAAATCGAAAATAGAGTCCATGAGCCTCTGTAATGTGCCTGGAGCATTGGCCAAACACATCGGCATTACATTATATTGAAATAATCCGCGCCTTGGGACAGTAAAGGCTGTTTTTTCCTTGCTTTCGTCACTCAAGGGCAATTGCCAGAAAGCTTTTTAAATCGATTGAACTGAGATATTTCGCATTGCGTAATCTATCAAGAATGTCATTTACAAACGGAATGGGATACGCGTCTTTTTTTGTAATTGAATTTAATCGTTTAGCGTCAAAACATACACGAAATTCACCTTTTGCTTTTTTCTTTACTAATAGCATGGGGGAGTTCCACGGGCTATTGCTTGGGCTAATAATGCCTTGTTCAAGCATTGCATCAATTTCTTTATTAGCATGTTCCAGCATCGCCGGTGATAATGGGTAATACCTTTGTTTAATTGGTTCAACGTCTTCCGTTGTAATATGATGTGAAATTTTAGTGGTTCGGCCTAAGGTAGGGCGATCCAGGGATTGAAATAAAGAAATAACCTTGTTTAATTCAAATTTCTGGTCTTCATTTAAATCGGCCATGACTTTAATGAAATTTAATTTATTCGTTTCCGCAGAATGAGCATAAAATTCATTTTTTGAAAAATCTACTTTCAATTCAAATAATTGACAAAAATCAATCCCTAACGTTAGGGTACACTCTATTGAGTCGGAAACTAAAACATTTAAAGACCGAGTAACCCCGTTTATAGTCAAGGGCAAATTAATTGAACCTAAAATTGATTGTGCAGTGCCATCCGCGGTTGTTAATATAGACGTTTTACATTTTTAATTAATTCTAACTTATATTTATCCAATAAACACAAACCATGTCTGCCTAAAATAGAGGTATTCGCGCCGGAATCCAACAGTGCAGTATAAGTTTCCTTAAATATCTCGATATTAATATAAGGTCTTGTATCATCTTTTACTTTATAAAAATTTGAAAAACCTTAGATGATTTACAAAATTCTTAACTTTTACTAACCAATCCAACCACGTCTTTTGTCAGCAGCAATATTATTAAACGAAGAAAAGCAACGGCTGACTACGCGCTTTCCTGTCCTTAGTTTTTGAATTATTTGAGCAGTTTGGACAATTTGTGGACGTAACTTCCAACTGCCCACAAGAATAACAAAATATTCCGCGTTTCTCCGGACAAGTATGAAACGAGTGACCTCGTCTTTTACAGTTGAAACAAATAGTCGAAAATTTTGCTGTGTTTTAAAATAATTCGAAACGCCGGACCGTGGTAAATTATTATTAGAAAATGAACTCTGTCGAACTTGACGTTCTATGATAACTGGTACGTTGGCAGAATCCGAATGTTCCTGTTTAATAAAATGTGTAGGCTTAATGTCTTCTAAAAGCTTACAACGAGAAATCAAATGGGAAATGTCAGTCACTTCAATTAACGCCAGTTGCGTGGCATAAAAAGTCTGTAAATTTCTTTTAATAATTTTTATTTGTTCCTGATTGAAATGGACTCTTCTAATTGAGAAAATAAATTTACCATCTTTGAAATATAAATGGTAGGTGATTCATCGGCGCCTTGCCGTCTGGATTTAATTAACATTAAAAGATTCTCTGCATAATCGGCTGAAAGAAAATCTTGTTTCAATTAAAAATTAATTGTTCCCATGAATTTACTGTACACCGCGTTGCTCTATACCAATCCAGTGCTGAACTGGTGAAAAGATCAATAGCCCCTTCGAAAAGGTCATCTGACGAAACTTTTCTTGCAACTTGCAGTTCTTTGACGCGTTGAATAAAATCTAAAACCGATATAGAATCAGATTCACCCGAAAATTGTAATCCCCACTTGTGGATCGGGACTGATGTCGTTGTTTTATTCAAGGACTTAATTAGCGTACCTAAATCATTACTAGAAATCGAGACCGATGGGGTATTAATGGAAGAAACCGCTGATGCTCCAGGGCATGAACCCTCTGCTGTTGGTGTTATTGTAGGATTTTTATTACCGCTAGCCGAACAATAAAGAGGGTTATCGTTAATCTCATTTTCCCCGTTTACCTGTTCTAAAATCTCAAAAGCTCTAATGCATTTGGAATGCAGTTCTTTGTGTACTTCTAAAAATTCAATATCGAAATTGACATAATTTAGTCTCTGTGTTACATGCATTAATCTCGTGTTAAGTTTAATATATTCTGTCCTTTTAGGAAGAATGGTAAAAGAATTTAAACAGTTTTCTAATTCAAAAATCTTAAGTTTTAATAATTCAATTTCGTCCTTTTGAACGATTTCAATTTTCTCATACTTAGAAAAACATTACTGTCGACTTTCTCAACAATGAGTTTTCTACGCAATAATTTTCGCTTTTCTAACACACTTAACTTTGTTGGTTCAACGTTCCTAATTAAAAGTTCATAACTAAGCTCATCGCTTCTTAAAGCTTCTACCACATACATGACTAACTAAAAGGTAAAAGCCAACAATAACGAAACTTGTTCCTAAATCACTAATATTAAACTGTAATTCTGCCTAACACTAAATAAAAACAAAACAATCTAAAAATTCGTCCGTGTGTTGTTTACCATAATTACAATTTTAACCACGTTAATGCGCCAGTGTAATTTAATATTTACCTACCGCATGAGGGTATCCAATTAACAATAAATAATAAATAACAGGACCTCTAACACCATCGTACCCTCACGTTTCGGGACGTTGCCTCGCAAGCTGCAGCAGTCGGTGAAGGGGGGGTTCATTAAACAAACACACTGAGACGAAAATTCGATTGTTTTATTGAACGAGCTACTAACTAAAACTTCAACTAATTACATATGCATAACAAAATATAAAGTAAATAACCTTATGTACAAAAGGGCGCCACCATGGGAATTAAACGGCCCATGGACCAATCGCGGTAATAGCTCTCGTCGCACTTTGTTCGTGGGCGATGAACCAAAATGGCAGAACAGAAAATAAGTCACTTATAGTCTCCGGCTAGCACAAACACAACTTAACTAAACTTAACTAACAAACATATTTTGAATAGATACAGTTCTAGGTGTACACACCCCAATAACAAAAATTTATTAATGCTACCCTAGTCTAATTAACTTGCATAGTGCGACGACCCTTTTTAACCACGGGGTCATCTACACCATGAAAAATACGACCTTCTCAAGGGTCAAATAGTACCGTAACTTGACTTCGGGCCTGAGCTTTGCATTCTCAGGTAGTCTCGTGGATTAGTGATTAACGACCTCTGACACCGTCGAAACACAATATAATAGAAGACCCTTCTAAAACGATGCGGTCTCCAAAGCAATAATAAAACGGATCAATTTACTTGAACTGGGCATTCACCCGGAATTGTATTTTATGGAAGTCGACAAATACTGTTTTTAAACAAATAACTGACTTATGCTGCATAACACAGCCTTGAGTTCATAGTAATATCACATATACTAATTACTTACTCAGAGAAATAAATAACTTAAGACATAACGGCCCGCACTTGACTGCAGAGAAATAAACACATCACTAGTAACCGTTAGCTTTAACCTCTAACGCGTTTGGAAATAAACAACCCCGATTCCCACCGGCTGGCCTCCTTATATACATTTTGGTTAATTGAAAAATAACCCCTTTCTTGACGCTCTTACTCGGCTTAGGATGCGCCGGTCGTAAATCTTTAATTTTAATTAAAACTGTCAATGCCTAAGATAACCACAACCGTAGCTCTCAGAATTGATTTTTGTTGAGTGCTCAGCTAATTGAAAAATTGCTTCAGACCACCCTGACATAAATAGGATCCTAAAGCATGATTGACATCTAATCATAGATATGGACTAATTTGACATGTTTAGTGCCCTTAAAGTAAGTGCCTTTAGAAAAATTGATTAACTCTTGGATTAGATCTTTCTGGGAACTTCGCTGAGAAGCTACTTGGGTGATCCTGCAGCCGCTACAATTCTAATAATTAGCATGCTAAAATTAAACTAGAAACTAACTATTTTTAGGAATACTAGAACTATTAGAGCTTATTAAAACAGTATGTTACAACTGTTCAGGTACAATATTAGTACATCATTCAGTGCCGTCTGCAGCAAAATTTATATTGGTCTGTAGATTTGTTTTTCTAGGTACTTCTGTTACTTACTATGTAAGTATATACTTTTCGTAATGAATATTTTACATATATAAAGATTTATAAGATTGTGCAAACTACAGGATCCACTATGATACATCTTTGTTTAACTTTTGCTTTAAGTACATATTCGAATTGAAATAGAAAATTAATTAAAGGTTATTAAAGCAGCGTTTAAATTATTTTTGCGTCGATTTTTGTAAGTCCTTTGGGATGTTCTGGATAAATGTTCTTTTTGGGTTGGTTTTCCTTTTCTTAAGGTTTTGTAAATAAGCGTTTTTTCTTGAGGTTTCCATTTTAACTAGCAGGGCCTTATTAGGATTCCTCCTTTTTTGTTGCGGTACTCGGCGCTGATTATTTTCTTTGCCTACGTTACTTATCTTTCTTGTCCGCAGGGAATACCATAACATAAAATGTGGCATATCCACACGACACTACGATTTTTGAAACTGTTTTTTCTACTTAATGTTTGCCCCGATTTCCGAAGCCTCTCTTTATACTTAACGTTTGACCTAAAACTGCTTTTTGTACACACTCCTTTTCGTCCTGATAAAAGTTTCCGTTATATCCGTGTTATTGATTCTGTAGGTTTTGCTTCACGCCGAATTACCAGAATTGTGTTTTCGCTAGAAATTGGAGTTTTAATTGAAAACGTTGTTGCCATATTTTATTAGTATTCGTAGACTCTATTTTGTTGCTCGTACTTATACATTTTCTTCGAGTATATTTAAATTTATTCTCTTGACTTCGATATTCTTCCGAGTTAAAATGACTGATGATGAGATGGATATAAATTGTTTACCTAAGGATGGGCTTATTCTTGAATTATTGATTAGACAAGTACCAGAGTCGCTTACGGATACCGTCCAACATATGATAACGTGGTTTCGTCCTTTGGTAAAACTAAAATTAGTTGACAAACCATTGACTTTTCATTCTATAAAGTAAATTCAGAGGCAAAATTAAAGATTATTAATATAAAGTTGGAAGAATTATACAATAACTTTGTAAACTCCGATTCACCCGTAGCTACTATCCGCTCACGACTCATGTATGTGTTGAAACGCATCAATTCACTTCTCTCTGCAAGTCTATCACCTGAACAACGGGCTTTACGTAATAAATTACTAAAGAAACTTCTTACTTTACTGGATTGTTTAGAGCAACCCTTTCCGAAATCAATCCTCTCGATATGTCAACCACCCCTTAATCGAAAAGTTTTAACTATACTGTGTTACGTGCCAAAGTGGCACTAAACATTTTCTTAGTTTAATTTTTATGTGCGGAAGTTTTCGCGCCTTTAAATTTAAAAGACTCGGTGCGCGTATTTCCGTCACGTTAAAAGTGGGTTGGACTAATAATTTCGCGCCGACGCGTGAAAGGACAGAAAAGTGTGGTTTTTACCGGTGGTCCTTTAACGTGGCTTTTTGCCTCTGACCTTCGTGAAGAGCGGTTTTGTTCAGGTATCGTATCGTGCCTTATCTTGTATCTATGTAGATTTCCTTGCCTTGTTTAACTGTTTGTCGCTCCTATACCTGGTTTTCCCTGTTTATTCCCTACATAGGTAGGAGACAATTTGAAACCGCCTAGGGCAACCGAGTCCACGACCCTGGGAACAAATTGGAGGCCATGCTCCGCCAACAGCACCGGAGCAGTCACCATCTTTAAACACTCCGGAGTGGAGCTTTGAGATCCAGTCGAAGCCATTTGGATGGACGTTAGGCGTACCATCCGTTAATTGCCTTAAAGGGGCCATCAGTAGCCCTGATGGACGTCAACAGAAGCCAACTTTAACTCAGGGACATATTCATGTGAGTATTTCGCTGTTATAAACTATTGTACGAAAATTGGCATATTCTCCGTCAATGGCGTATTTAATTTGTATATTGGTGACGTCATTGACAGATGGGCGCGCCAAAATCTGTACAAAGATTAGCGCTACCAATCTTAACGTGCTTACTGTACATGACTTTCTTGAAAGGGTTCAAGAGCTTAGGATAGCTCGTAATGTACCTGAATCCCAAGTATTCGAGTCAGCGATCGACCTCTTTGAGTCAAAAACATTGTTGTGGTACCGGAATTACCTTCATCCGTTTTTTAATTGGCAAACTCTAGCTAATTTATTATTACGTCGTTTTGAACTGCCTGATTATAAACGGAGACTTTTTAATGATATAGTAGGTAGAACGCAAAGCTCAATGGAAAGTATTACTGACTATTTCACGTGTATGGCCTTCATGTTTCGTCAGTATGATTCTTTATCTGAGGATATTCAATTGTCCATTGTGTATCGTAACGTTGCTCCATGTTACATAACTCGTTTGCTTACAGTCATTTACTCACAAAACTCCTTAGAACTCTTAGTCACAGAATCAGCTTATACCCCAAACATATCCATTGCCATCCGCCGACCAAAAACCGCCCCATCTGATAACAAATCCTCAACGTCTCCCCTAAAATTCGAACAATTCGGATCTTTAATCCCCACATTTTCATTGGTTACAAGTCAAGTCGTATCCGTGATCTGATATCTGTAACCCGCTGCTACAATTGCCAATGCTTTGGTCATTCGATCAAAGTGTGCAAATCCCCTGCATACAATTGAACCTACAACGTTCGCGCTCCGCTACATTAGAACTTATAAACCTCCTACAAACACACAAATTCCAAGTTGCCTTCCATCAAGAACCATACCTCCACAATCACAATATTCCAAATCACTATGGAACATTCATTCATCCCATCCCAATAAATCTTAATTACTCATCCGCTATCATAGTCACTGATGCAAACCTAGATGCCTCTTATCACCTCTACCTATCCACTCAATTCACCACAGTTATAAAACGCCATTGGGCATCTGGTACTACATACCTCATATCCTCCTACTTGCAATACGGAACAAACATTGACATTCACTTACACCATCTTAACACAACACTAATCTCAATACGTAACAAAACATTCATACTAGCTACATACACCAACGCTAAATCCACACCATGGTATTACACATTCACAGACACAAACGGAAACAAACTAGAAGATTTTATTACACTCAAAAACCTTCACATACATAACACACCTTCACATATCCCAACCTACGAAACAGCCACAGACACGTCCTTACTATCACTTCTGCCTTAGCATCACACCTAATCCACTCCTGGAAAACTCACGCATACACACCACTAGTGATTATAACCCTATAATTTTCACAATTCTTCCAAACCTACCAGCTAGATCTTTTGCTAAATCCGATACTTTCAATACTTCCAAAGCCAACTGGACAAAATTTTAAAAAAGCCTAACTACCCTACTACCAGAATTCCCACACACACTATATAACGATCTTAACATAAACGAACTCACGCAACTAATCACAACAAACATTATAACTACTGCACAAACTACCATATCGAAGACAACACGCACACTACAATCAACACCCTGGTGGACCACTACACTGACAACCAAACGACGTTCCCTAGCACACCAACGACACCATTTACAACAAGCACGCCACAATAACAACAACCCTGATAACATACAACTACTTATCAATACATTCCGCACCACACGACGAGAATACAAATCACTTATCATAAACGCCAAAAAACAACAACTACACAACATCATAACTGACCATAACGGAAACCTTTGGACCACCTACCGCAAATTAATTAAACCGCTCCGTACCTATATCCTAACAGCACCAAAACACAACTCCTTCTTAGACTACGAGATGTCTCGACACACCTTACTAAACTCTGCAATCCCTTCTGTCCTCAACGACGTAAACACCTACCCTCAACAACAACTTGAGAACGATTCTTGAACCGCATCAGACGCCTAACCAGACCAAGACCCTACTAGATAACTTAGTCAAGAACCTCAATCTAAAAAGTGCTGCTGGACCAGACCTCATTACAAATCTAATTTTACAACAATCCTGGTCAATAATCAGAAATCTCACCCACATTCTCTTCAAAAAAATGCCTATCCACAGGAACATTCCCGGAGTCTTTCAAATCCGCATTAATAGCCCTCATCCTAAAACCTAACAAGCCATCAGAGGACCCAAAATCTTATCAACTAATTGCACTTTTCTCTACATTAAGCAAACTCCTAACCGCCTAACCTGTTCAATCTACTAAGACTATCCCTATTCAAATCAAAACCCTTCCTGCTGAAAGGCTTCTTAAACTCTCAACGTCATCCCAAGATCAAGATCTTAAACACCCCGCTTAGATTCTCCCCACAATACTTAGGACTGTATATAGACATCCGACTACACATACGCGCGCACTTAACCAAACTAAGAACAAAAAAAAATGATATTAATAAACCTTCATAAATCACTCCCAACTTCAGTACATCTATCCACACACACACTCGACGTCTGATTTTTTCCAAATTGTAATCCCTATCATACAGGACGCATCCGATACCTGGTTGACATTAACCTTACCCTTTTCTAGAACGAAACTAAACACAATAATCCGCCCCTTCCTAATATATATATATATATATATATATATATATATATATATAAATCCCGCGCATACAGAAGCACATCCACACTAGCCCTATATACCATTCTTCATATCCTTCCCATAGAATTACAACTTAACGCTGGCCCTACAAATTTGAAACCTGAAACGAAACCTTCCTATCCTCTTAACCCCTGACGAATACAGAACACTGCCTAAGTACAATATTAAAGTTCGCATTCGTTCCTCGTTAAACCATTCCTGGCAACAACTCTGATCCACATCCCCATCCGGCAGATACACATACGACCTGTTCCCCCGAACTACTAAAGATCCCTTAGGACGTATCCCACTCCAGCCCTCAAACGAAACAATTCCTAACCTCTCACGGCAAATTTCGATCCAAACTTCACTCCTTCAATATCACCCCATCCCTATATTGTCCTTGCGACAACTCCACACCTGAGACTCCTTACCACCTCATCTACACATGTTCACTGTTATCCACCTCTCGCTCAAATTTTAAATCTGCCCTAAATCTAGATCCCTACACTCCACTACCAAGTATAACACACCTCATCACGCACAATCCTGAACTACTAAACAAATTCGTCACCGACATCCTAAACACAAAACCCCCAATAAACACTCTTATACATAACCTACGCCACATCCCACACCCCACACAATGCACAACACCATTGCTTACTCCTCTACATCAAGCATTCAGGGACTGCGACGAAAAGGGGACTTGCCTCACCGAAAACCATATATTTCATTTAAACTGTATATATTTTACTAATCAGTATGGATACTGTATCCAGGAATGGCTAGAAATAGATGCTATTAATTAATTAATAATAAATTACATCTACCTCTCTTTTTGTCTTTTTCTATTTTTAATATATCCCGCACTATTCCCTCGGGTCTTAGTATCACATCTCTCCTATTCTTTTACTGTTTTCCACGTATTTCTTTCTTTATCTACCATTTAGTACCTTTTGTGTTATTTTCACTATTAAATAGTAATGCGTTTTTAACATTACTGTCGGTTAATCTTTAACAGAAGCACAAAAACTACATCCACCAATAAAAAACTAATAAAACGTAAAATTTTTCAACGTCGTATGCGCATCCAACGTTTTTTCAATATTCTGAACTTATGCTAGTTGTGATCAACGTCGTTTGAGATTTTTTGCTGTTGCTTATTTATTTTAAACAGAAGGTGGTATGATTTGGAAGACGGGGTCATTTACGCGACTTCGTCCAATTAGTCATTAATTTTGTTCTCGAAGTTTTTAGCATGTGTAGAAAATGTAAACCTCTAGAAGATTAATGGAAAACATTCTTAAACGCGTGCAATGGGTGCGACATCTATTAAGTTTTAAATAAGTCACCAAAGTAATACCAAATTTCCTACTGATAAAATACCTGATTACTGACTGCATGTCAAATATATCCAGATGTATATTTAATTGCTCACTATTTTATTTTTTCTTGAAGTTTCCTCAACTTTAGTCAGATGCATTAATTGAAGAAAAGCAACCTTAAATAGCATAACACAATAAGAACAAGTGATTTATTGTGTGGAAGAACCCACTTTCGATAAAAAGAACATACGACTTGAAGAATGCATTAACAAAATTCAATTTAATACACATTCTATTACATTGTCGGTTCCATCCATTTGGCGATATCTAATCAAATATAAAAAGCTAAAACTTTTATTTAGCCCTTGCGCTTGATTGTAGAAACCCATAACTCTATTAGTAGAAGGGATATAGAGAAAACACTCAGTAGGTGGACATGTAGCTTGCCCAACTAGAACAACACAATTCCATTTACCGTATTGAATAACGCTTCAGTAAATAAACTCAATATAGGAAATAACATCATTTGCTTATTAGTCATAACTGCCATTGTTCCAATTTGAAGAGAAAATACAATTTCCTCAAATGGAAGAAACATACGGAAACCATTGAATATTAAGTTATACAACGGTTATCACCCTTGCATATCTATGACAATTTGGGATTTATTCAATTTCCGCATTGCAGAAGTATCAGAACAGCTTGTAACTTCGTCAGCTTTTTCATCTGAAATATCGTCGAATTCCTCCGTGATTTTATTCGCAATTTTGTAGTTTAATTGGGCGTTGGGTACGGACGCGGGATAACGTTAACTGATACATAATTATATTGAAAGTGTGCACGTGCCGAGAGATGATTGTTTCCAGTTCTTGAGCAAGGCTTTATTGCTTTATTGGCTACATTGTTTCGGCTAATTTGTTTAGAAAGAAAAGGTTTCCTGCTGGAAGTATCACAAAGAATGTGTTGGAAATTGCTCTCTTGTTAGCAACAGACTTGACGCTGAAGTACTAAATATAAAAACGCCGAAGGAAAAACGTTATACAAAATAAAAACCGTGTAAAGGGCTGTAGTGTATTGTCATTTTCAATATTGAAGTCAGTAGTGTTTTTTTGATATGTGCTTCATTTGATCTCAGCATATAAAAAACTGCGTAAAGCTGTATTACTGGTCATGCATTTAAATCGCGGTTATGCTCTTAACCTATTACAACGTATTACATTGTAACAGTTTTATTTTATAGAGATTTTTATAGAAATCGCGTTTCAAGATCTTGCCCCAAGGCAGGAGAGAGAACAACAAGTCGGACCTAACGATGCGAGCGCAATTGTAACAATTTTCCAAGAAAACATGAAATTTTAGAGTTGAAACGGTTCTAAATTTTTAATTATAATAATGAACACCTCTAAAATAAAAGCGCACATCAAACACGGTAATTCGGAACTTCAGAACTTTTACGCGTACTATAAAAACTGTTGTGTCGACAGCTAACTTGGTCGTTATCCCAGAGAAGAGTATGAGAAGGGCAGGGTTAAAATATTCTTTACTAAACTTGTAACAAATACGATTTTCTGCTTTTTAAAAATACGCTTTTGTTCCATACACCTATTCAATAAATATTAAATTGCAATAGAAACAATATATTACGGATTCATACATAAGACCCCATCTATATTTAAATAGCCAAAATAAAATTCTAGAACTCTTCTATTTGTATGTATCTTGGTACACTATCCCCCTTTTCTGCGCGCGCCCGGATAAGCCACGTAGCCTCGTGGTCAAGCTTCATTTTGATATCAGCATGTAATCCGAATACAAGTGTTAGCGTGGGCCTGCAGGTTTTTTGATAAAACATGCCGTCCCAGAGAGAAGTGAGGTGGTGTCAACGGATACCATGGCTTCATTTTTAGTTGTAGCAGCGACCTAAGATAGTCATAAATACATTTCTATGGTAGGTAAATAATTCTCAAACTTACCTTAAAGTCATTTTTCCCGTTTTTTTTCAGCGCAGGTACGCAAGTATCAAATATCAAGTACGCAAGTATCAAATACCAAGTACCAAGTATTACGGTACGCAAGTATTAAGTTTCAAGATTTAAAGTTTAAGTATTAAAATAATAAGAAATATTAAAAATCAAGTATCACGCGAGCTTTAATCAAGTAATAAGTATTCAATATCAAATATTAAGTATCAAGTATTTACATGTGGTTTATCAATTTGTGGAACGATGGAACTTTCGTGTATAATTACTATGGAACACAGAAGCCCTTTTAGTTGTTAACTGTTTGGAAACTGGTTAAGCTGTAGATGCAGTTTTAATTGTTGATAGGCGAGATGGTGGAAATTTCCACATACCCCTGTGTCAACTGCGCGCAACCACAACTGTAAGTACGTAGATGTTTAAAAAAAATTCGGCCGCCAAACAGATATTCAGCGGTGAGTCATCCTTCATTTTATAGCTATATTCATTTCAAGGAACAATCATTTACGTTGTACAAATAATTTTTGAAGATTCTGTATATGTTTATTTAAAGTAGATACTCGAAATTTTTGTGAAAGTTTTATGGTCATTTCAATTGATACACTTAAAATTTAGTTTAAAATTTAATATTTAAATAATGAATAAATGTCCTTATCATTTTCAAGGTATTTCCATAAGATAATTTTGAAGTTACAAGGTTATATTAAGACGTTTGCATAACTAAACATGTGATACGATAAGAATTGTTTGCCAAATTATAGTGTATAACATATTTTGACAGTACACCTGAAGTGTTCCCAACACAATGCGGTTTCCATTAACAGTTGGTTCTTTATAAGAGTGATTTATCTCGAAATATAATTTACGAGCCTCTATTCTGAAAAACAAAACAAAATATTAGATTTTTAGGAACCCACAATTTAGCATATATACAGGACAACACATTATAGCTAATTTTGACATACTAAATGTATCACCCTGTAGATAAATTTCCTACCTATACATAGTTTCCGACATGGATATGAAATACAAATAACAATGTATTACCTATTATAGTCTGCTTCTGGTATAAATGACCAATTATCTGAAAGTGTATGTGACCTTTCCCCGGCTGATTTTTCACAGTTTTCTAAATATGAAATACAATGATATAATAATTTAGATTATTTATACAAATTAGCATACTTTGTCTCAGTCTGCGACTTCATTGTTTCTGGCTCGGAAGTTTCTTCAGATAAAGTACTTGGATTACTAACTACCTCAGCTAATCTTTGCAAACCTGATGGGCCAGACTTGTCTAAATTATCTGATGTGGATTTCAAACTGAAAAAGTTAGGGTTTTATTATGACATCTAATTAATATGTGTATTTGTGAAATTATAATGTAACAGGGGCATAACCAGTGTAGTTAGAAGGCTTGAACCATTGTTTGCAAGTGAGGCAAAATTACTCATTTTTAGTGTCAGTACTTAATAATTATATAAAAATCATATGACACATCCGAGAGCTTACTTCGTTCAAAATAGCACAAAAATTCTTCACATTGTTGTCAAAAAAAATCTAAAGCTTATGAAATCCTATAGAATTTTACAAAAAAAATAATAATATTTTGTAAAACACAGTTATCAAAATTCAACGAGGTAAAAACGTAAATGTTATTGTTATGTATGTACCCTACAAATTTGACGAGTATTTCTAATACAGTACAGATGTGCTATTCTGACGTACATTTAAAACTATTCATTGACAAAATACTAAGTAATTTTTTTCTACGTCATAATTTCAGGGTAATCACACTAACTTAGTTCTATGAAGAATGCGAAAACACTTATATTTTTAGTTTGCATTATCATATTTATAAATTCCAAATAGTCATAAGTCAAGAGCCGTGTAATTTGTGGTTTTCTATTCTCAAGGCATCTGAAGAATGTATAATTCTTGTGGGTGGATATGCGACATTTAAATAGGTATACTTTCATTGTTTTTGGATTTTATATTCCAAAATAAACAGCCACATAAAGATATCTTAGCTACACTACTGAATGTATTATAACTAACAGCGGTAATTGTTGCATTTTCAACCATCTTAAGCGGGCTGCTTTAGACTTGGACGATCGTTTTCTAGTACCACCTGGATTTTGGTTATACACCTTCTTATATTTACCCATCTGAAAAATGTAAATACGTAAATAAAAGAAACTTTACACCAGGCGACAACAGGAAGTAAGTATACTGTAACTTTTTCCGTATTTCAGATAAATATTTGCAATTTAAAAGGCTTGTACAAGACAAAGCGGGAGTACAAATTTTTTGAAATAATTGTGAATTTCAAATTATTTAAGGTCTGACTAGAAGTGAAAAGTACTGTATAAACTATACACACTATAGTTTTGTACATTTTTAGAATCAGTTAATCATTTTTAGTCCTAGGACATTATTTCAAATTTTTTAGAAATAGGTTTTTTCTTATTTAAGTTTTGAAAAAAAAGTAAGCGACTGTAATTTTCTTAAATTGGTGTATAATTGTGAGAAAAATTTGTAATCTAACGACTTTTCATGTTATTAGTAATAGTTATATTTTCGCCAGAAATTTCAAAACATTGTTTTTCTTAAAAGTAAGATTTTGCAAAATCTATTAGGCTGGATCTCAATAAATTTTAAAAGGATTTTTTAAAGTTTTGGTACCCCAAATAATCACAACATGATAGGACATTTTTAAGGGACTGCTTAAATTATAAATAGGGTTTATGTCGTTTTCAAACTGATTTATATAGGACAAAAAAAGTTAGTGTACACAGTTTCTGTCATTTTTACCATTCGGTGTCATAAATTAAATAATGAATATTTTTGATAAAATAATGTATGCAAAACAAATAATTTATTTATTCAAGAAGACAGTAGTTGCTCGACTAAATCAAATCTACAAAAAGTAATGTCAATATTTGAACACGCATTTTCAAAATCGAATGAAATATATAATTAATTTTGTCCATTACTTATCTGTCTATCCACAAAGTATAAGAATTTTAGAATATACTCACCTTAAAGCGTAAATACACCCACACTAAATAAAGCATTAAATGTTTGTTTATAATAATAACAAAATGTCACTCTATGAACAATAAACTACACATTCAAAAATAAAAATTAGCGAATACCATATGCACATAAATGAAATAATACAATACAATACAAATTTGTTTCGGCAAACGACCTTGGCTATTATTAGAATGCACTATGTACCTAAGGCTTTGCTTGCTGTTCAACAAATTCGAATTCGCTGAAGGTCATTTACGACGAATAGTTACAGGAATGGAGGAAAATAAACCAGCTATCGCGCCCTTAACAAAGCTTAGTATTATAAATTTATTAACATACAAACCCAATACAAAAAACTTTTACAAATTCAGTTATACATAAATAAACAAATGGCAGATTACCTTCTTAACATTCGCGGGCCTTCTAAGAAGGTACTCCATCCAATGCTAATTGAGGATGTTGGCCTACTGAAAATATTACGTTTCTAGCTATTTGATAATGAACATTTTTGTCTGGCATTTTGAAAGCAATTCGAGTATAGTGGACGAAAATTAATATAACTTGTTGTATATTTTGTAAAACGAAAATTCCAAAGACTAGTTTCGCTGTTATTGCAGCTCTTCGGATTGGAATATTTCTCTCTGCAAAAAATCAACAAAGACCTTGAAATTATACAGAAACCAGGTGCAAAATAAAACTCATTCGCCCTGTATACTCGAATGTAAGCAACTAACCAGCGGTAACAGATGGAAGTGCCAGACAAAATTTTAAAAACTAGTCAAAAGACAAGATGAAAAATTTTAATTGGCATGTCTTATTTAGAAATTAAAAACATACCTTATCTTCAGAGTGTAAATGCGCTATATCAAACATTGGAATTCCTTCGGTATCATGTCAGTGATTCCCTCTTTATAGAAGTACCCGAAAGGAAAGTACTCGAGGCACAAGCATATATGTTCTTTTATGAACGAATTTTGTAGTCTTTAGCGCATTTTATATAAATAAATGTTTTGTAACGGTAAAAATAAGAAAACCTAAAAGAAGCAATTAATAAATATTGGAAATACAAAACACCCAGATGTCAAGCTAATCTACAAATCATGGCTCCATGGAATTCCTTTGGCCACCTGAAGGCGTATTGTAAGTCATAGTTGACTAGGTTATGCTGTTTATTTCTTTTCCTGGCATTTATGCATGATGTTGGTGTTTGAAAATACTTCGTTCAGTCTTAGTTATAGTGTAGAGGAAATTATTAGATGTATAAAATAGTGTAAGTGAATATTTGCGACCTGTTGCAAACTATTAGCATTGAATCATCTAGGTTATAACCAACTGAATATGAACGGTCTATGAAATTTTACAATTTTATGTGTGTATTTGCTTACAGGAACATTGTTCTGTCGCTGATGCATAAACTAATATAAGCGTCCTTACACATTTTTATGTATACCTGTGCAGAACTAATTGAATACTATTGTATTAAAATAAATTTCGGTGACATACGAAGTGGAAAGTGTTGTTTCATTTGTTTATATCTAACGGTAGTATTTTGTAAAACGAAACTGCCATTCACCATGAGGACACCGTAATTAAAATCCACTGGGTTTCTCGTCATTCGGAGGCAATCTCACTAGATTAGATGAAGTTGACGCCCATAAACTTGACAGTGATCAAAAGTCGCTCAAGGTAAGTGTAATTGGTAACGGCTTGACGTTGCACCTAGGCAAATTTTTTTTGTTGTTCAATTTTGTTCCATTTTCTTTCGTTTATTGCTATAGGGGCTCACTCCCGCACCACTGTAGTTAGCCGGCGCATCTTTATTTTTTACGTGATTTTAACGCTTTTTGAACAATTTCAAATTTATTGCTTTAACGCTTGATTCACTCGTAACAACGTTTTCGTTCTGAGATTGTGTGACAAGTGATTGTTATTGTATTTATTTTGGATGTTGTAAGCGTTCTTGTTTATCATTAAATATTCTCCAAAAACTTTTAAAATCCACTTCACAGTCGACATTAGATATTGCTAAAAAAATTAGTAATAGTTATAACCATTGCAAAATTTAAGCAGTGACGAGAGTAGTGTATTTATGGTGTAATCAGCACCTCATTTGCTCCAGAATCCCTCATTTGCTCCCTCATCTGGACCAAAAAGTTTTCTTCGACTAACCATTTTTCATCTTTCGAGATAAATATATCTTAAATTTTTTATCTTTCGAGATAAATGAGCATCCACATTTCCTCCCACGAGATAAACCTATTTTTAAGATTTTTACCGCTAACATTCTGGACCAAAAGTTTTCTTCGACTAGCCATTTTTATCTTTCATCTGAACCAAATAGTTTTCTTTGTCTAGCCATTGCATCTTTCGAGATAAACCTACCTTGTTTGGTATCAATTAATATTAGATTTTTCTCAGCTACCCGAATGTTTAGGAATTTTTTAGATTGCATCACCCCCAAGGGAGCTACCCCATTTTAAGATTTTTTACCTATAGCGACTTTTGAGCGTTCTTATAAATTTTCTTAGTCATGCGATACATCTTGTTAGTCTAAAATTTTACGCAGAATTTGAATCTGCAAACAGATTTGAAATCGGACAACGCCCTGCAAAATTACACTTTAAGCTCTCAAACCTCTAAAATTTTTGCTCGTATATATTTAACTCCATTTTTAAAACCTTTTTCGCTATCCAAGATATATGCTTTAACCAATACATAAATCAAGCACACAAAATTTTAATAATTTATTTACAGTTTAATAAACTAATTACAATTTTTACAAAGTATAACATTATTTCCTGTGCGTAGCCGAAAGTTTAACCTGTAACAAAAAAGAAATTAATGTGTTGTTTAAATAGACCTGTAATAAAAAGAGATTAATGTAAAAAAAGAGGAAACGTGTTTTCGGTCAATAAGACATATTGTTAATCTAACAATATGTTTTACCGTCCAACGACACCACGTGGAGGTAAACACATGTCGCCGGGAACAAAGGAATTATTAAGGATGGGGAGGGTAGATATGCTTATAACTAACTTATATACTATATATCACAATAAAATATAAACAACTATCTAATATCTTTATGCCCCCATGCGTAGGTTGATATGCTTCCGGGATGACGTAACGCTTGTCATCTGCGCCCGATAAACTGATTTTATTAATTAATTGGGTGTACAAAACGTGTTTTTACTCCGGATTGATACCATCGTATTCATGAGGGCATCTCTATTATTAATAACAACATCCCTAAAACTATCTACACTAATCCCCGCCACCACATTACGACTAACACCCTTAATTTTCTTAACAATGTCTTTCTCACTAATAATGCAGTAGGACTTAGCCCTACTACCTACAAATTCCAACACCAAATCCCACAAAACTCGTCTTTAAATTTCCCCACAACTTTTTGTTCACACGCGGTATATTGTACTTATTGTTTGGAGGGTAATCACTTGTATCAAAATGCTCAATGTTCGCACTAATGTCACTATACAAGTCTTCAGTTTGCACACTATACACTAAGAGTCTGTATCTGTATAAAGCAGGGACAATCTGGGACCATACAGAGGAACCATAGTACTGTAGCGAAAGTCGTACATTAGCGTTTTGGATAGATCTAAAATTGACAATCCTGCATAAATCGGCTTGTCGTACTTCACTTTTACACGATTCATCTGTATAATCGCCAGATTTTCCCCCAACACTAAGCAACTGTTAAAGTTTGGTCGAGCAATTAGCTTGTTCGCGCACAACCATTTACCAGAAGCATCCCACCGGGTCACGATTTTCACATCTACACGTTTGTCCACGTTCTCCATAGTCTTCCCGAACACCGCATTATTCATTAATTTATAAAAGTCTTTCTCAAATGCGTTTTCGCCGACATCCTCAACCCGGTGTTAAGGTCGATATACGCCTTCAACCATGGAGACTGAGTAAACTCTAAAACCCGGTGGATTGCTTTTAGTTTTAGACCGTATCGCATACACTGTTGCAAATTCCGATAATGAATAATATAGTTTTTCTTTTCCGACAGAGTTGCTAACAATTTAGGTGTCTTTGATTTGGGTGATGGAGGTACCATGTTTTCAGGACAGAAGGGTAGATCGTTGTGGGAATGGTGTAGATGTTCGGGGTACTCCAGATCAACTTCTAGAATATAACCTTTCTCGTTGGTTTCAGGTATATTCAAAATTAGTTCTTTTAGGAGAGCAATCTTTCTAGCATCCATCCATCTAAAATCACCAATGGGCAGGTGCTGTCTCATTGCCCACCCATAAAGATTATTAGCATCCAGATATGCTAGGTACTTGGATGGCTCGTCAGGGTTGTAATTCTCCATATACCTATTATTCGCTCTAGCATATCGTTGGCTGCATTGAGTCAAGCCTCCCCTGATTCCGGCCTTAATAAAATTATGCATGCTAATATCCATCAACAGCTCCAGTTTTACACCAGTATGCTTAAGCATCGCATCCCAGCTCAAACTTGGAGCTGTCAGGTACTGGCATGGATCCAGATCATACGTCTGCTTGCATACAGAGCGGAAGTTTTCAAAAATATCTGCAAGTAGTAGCACATCGGTTTTCAGGTATAAATCGCTATACTCCCCAAGCGTGCAAATGCCAAACGTATTCCACACCTTCCGTGCGTGCTCGTAGTCCGCATCGCTGATATCCGTAGATGTTAAATTATTAAAAAAGGTTTCTTTCGGTGGTAATGATGTCTCGTTCAGTACTACAGCATCGGTGATATAGTTGTATGGAAAACGCCTTTCCGCGTCAACAACCCAAACTCTTGCTCATCGGGGTAGTATTTGCGAGTTTCCACAAACTGGTAGTATCAAGATTCTGACTCAACTTGTCCAACGATGAAGCCATGAATCTTAACGAGTCTATAAACCTGAGCTGTATCGCTGTATTGTCAGATCCTTCAGGCTCACCATCACACTCCTCTGGTTGTTCACCATATAACCTCACATTTTTAGTGAACGATACGAAGCGCTCCTTATTATTAGGGATTACAGTGATCCTCTCTTTATCATACCCCAACTCCTTCACAATAAAATGGCTATCGTACCCGCCTAAATTGTGAAATACAACAGGGATGAAATGAGGTACGCCGTACTTTATATTGCATTGCGGGTGTGCAGCAGAGCGAAAGCGACCAGTCAAGTGGTCGTGATCCCTAACTCTTTCACTCCCAAGAGGCTTTTACAAATTCCGCAATCCACTGTCATATGAAACAACAACTCATCTAGGGGTTCCATTGGAAGCATGGGGTGTTTGTTTTAAAATTTCACCCAGTCGTCGAGCTTCTTCTCCATCTTCTCCATAAACACTTTGGCAGCTTCAGGCCCCTGTACAGCTCAAACTTGTTAAACGAGTCATCGTATGAACATTTTATGTAGTATGCGAAGCTGTACGGTTCTGTGCTCCTGGATGCTATTCGTGAACGAAGAAGATGTATCTGGAGTAGCAGTACTAATAGGTTTTAGCACCGACTCGAAATCAGCGTATATCACAAACGGTACGGTCATTTGTTTGTGAATATTAACAAATTCAGCACACATTTAGCTGCAGTCGGCATTGTAGTCACAATATGGTTGCATTCGTGCTCTGTATGTCGGTGTAACTCCTCCTCCGAATGAAAGTATATTAAACATCCATCGCATAACAGTTTGAGTCCTGCGTGGGCAGATAGCTGAGTTTTAACCAACCCGCTTAAATTGTTGATCAAACAAAAATGTTCCTTTCCATCTTTCTGAACATATAACAAATTTACGTGCCGATCCTCTTGCGTGCTGTAAAGTGAAGCGGTCCCACAATCGACTTGCCTTCTATACCAAAAACATTAATGCTTATAGCATTCTGCTCCTCGAACCGGGGTATGTCCTTTATGGATATCGGGAACTGCAGTCCTGTCAAATTGAGAATGGTGCTGTAATGGGGGTAGCTAGCAACTCTTTGCGGATTATGAGCACTGGGGTAGAGCGCAGCCACAACACACCAGGCAAAGCATGCGTTGTCCTCATTTTGTATATTTATAACTGCTCTGGTGTTTCGAACCCATTTGGGGAGCTCAATGTACGAAGACCCACGCAAAGGGTTGTACTTGTTTACATTTATCTCCAAGTACAACGCCTGTTTCAGACTCCATCCTAAAACTTACAAATTAGAAAAAATCAATAATTGTAGAAACTAACCAGAATCACGCTCCTGGAACTCCTCAGACTTTGCCGACATTACCTCCATAAAGGAATTGTAGATCTCCGCAAGGTTACTGGAGGAGGTGACCACAACATTTCGAGTGTTGAAAGATTTAACATCTTCAACACTGTCCATCTTGGTGTAACCACCAAACACCTCCAAGTTCACCTTGAGGGATAGGTGATCTTTTAATTTCTCACCAACTAATTCGATGAACCTCTCTTTCTGCTGACGCAAAAATTCTGAGATGTCTAGAAATAATTAGGTTAAACACTCATTCAATGTGTTAAAAGTATACATACCACTAGTATTAGCATTTTTAATTCTGTATGTAGCTACTCTTGTTTTAAAAGCGGTAGCTACAACCTCTACGCCTCCATCCAAGACACGACTTGCATTAGTCTTGTGAGTGTTGGAGCGCTGGTGGGCTGCCATGTTAACCACATCCACACCACACTCTTCGCATCTTCGCGACTTCTTGGGAGCAGGTTCCTCAACTGTTGGTGCAGCAGGTCGCTTGACCCCGGATGGACCTGCAACGGGGACAACCACACCATGCTTGGCGTCCTTGTGCCGTTTCAAGTTGTCCCTCCGCGAGAAGGATGCCGGGCACACATCGCAGGTAAACAAGCCGGGCTTCTCATTTGATACCAACCCATGCTGCTGGAGCTGGTGGCGTTTTAAATTGTTACTCCTCGAGAAGACAACCCCACAGACATCACAAGTAAAGGAAGCCATTTTCTATAAAGAAATTAAAACTGGTCAAAGACTTTTAACAGTTGTAACTAGCCGAAGACTAAACAAAACTGAATTTATATCGCCTCGTACCATGCTTTTATACCCGGTGAAAATCAATTAGGTAGTTTACTTTTAAATTAGAAAAAAACCCAGCGTCGTTTAACCTTGAGTAACATTCCAAACTAGTCTAATCACGTCGGTAAAATCAATTAGCTTCTTGCTTACGCACTACATGTATAATTATCCGAGAACAATTTACGCATGCGCAACAACAACCTTGAAACATTTAAAAGGATGATCTGCATAGCATCCTTCTCAGTCATCTCGGTGAAATCAGTGCAAAGCAATGGAGTCTGCAGGTGTTAATGATGCACAAGTTTCGTATACCGAAAATCTGATTAATAAGTTTACGTATAGTTTAAGTGAATTGGGTGAACACCCTCATAATGTGGAAATTGGGTTTGTTATAAACCAGAGAATAAAACCCGTATTACGATTGGTGTGTAGCAAGAAATATTGTGGCAACCATGTTCTGGAATTGACATACGAAAATTGGTTAGCATTTACAAATTTTCAAGTGGAATTTCAAATCAATGTATTTTCTCGTGACGTACTAAACACTCGATTAAATGGTGCACCGAAATGGAAGATCTACACATACAACTAGGAGGTCCGTTCTTTATCACTCTGTCACCAGTGTCTGGATCAACCGAGAACGAAACGTTCCAGTTAAAAATAATAATGGGTAATAGCTCGATAGTTATAAACGAATTGGAGTGCCGTAAACTATTCCATATGCGAGAGCTGTTTGAGTATCAACTAAGCAGTTGGAAAGTCGTGACTTCCCAGCATTATACAGCGAATTAGTAGGGTTTGTTGCTAATTCTAATTTAAATGATTGTGATCGGTTTAATACTCTGACTGAAGGGGAGAAACGAATTAAAATCTTGATTGAAGGCGAAGTTCGAATTGGCAATATTTTATTCTACAACGAATTGAATCAGAGCGCACTAAATGCATTGGAGCTGGTTATATGTTTTCAGGATATATTTGTGCAAGATGTGATGCGTACAAGAACATTAGTGGAAATGTTTAGACGTTTAAATTTGTCGGAATCTGAAGATTCTGGTTATGGTGATAACTAGAAAGAGTATTTTATAAAAGACAGTCCAAGAGACATGGATGTAAATGTATTGTTATTGTAAATATATTGTAAATTTTTTGAAAAAGTATAAATAGACTCGTTGTTGTTTATTTATTTAGTATAGTTTGAGATTTTTGAGTAAACACATGATTATCTGTTCTGGAGAGGGTTTAATCAACAGCGCTATAAACAGGTTACCGTTTGAGCTGCATATTCCAGGTTATCAGTACTGCGGTCCTGGTACAAAGTTGGATGAACGCTTAGCAAGAGGTGATCCTGGAATAAACGAATTAGATAAATTGTGTAAAGACCACGACATTGCATACTCCAAGTACCCGACGATCTTCCAGCCAGACACCGAGCAGATAAAATTTTAGAAGAAGAAGCCTGGGGAGAGTTAAGTCTAAGAACGCAAAGTTTGGGGAAAAAGCCGCAGCTTGGTTTGTGACAAACGCTATGAAAGCGAAGAGAAAATGGGTATGGGTTTAAAGAAGAAAATAAGTTTTAAAGGTGGATTTTGAAGAAAATACGATCCGCAATAGACCGAGTTGGTTCCGACAACTTGAAAAAGCTGTTAGATGTTGGTATTCTAATTGGTAAAAAATCATAAAAGGAGCCGGTGGGAGAAACAAAATTAAAGTCCCACGTATTATACCCGTTCCACAGAAAGGAGGTTTTCTGCCATTGATTCCGATATTCGCGGGACTAAGTGCCCTAGGAGCACTAACAGGTGGTGCTGCGGGGATAGCTAAAGCAGTAAATGATGTCAAGACAGCCAACGAACAGCTTAAGGAGAGCGAACGACACAACAGATCTATGGAAGCCATTACCGTTGGGAAAAAGGAAATGGAATGTTTCTAAAACCATACAAAAAGGCACAGCATTATTCTTGAAACCGTACAAACAGGGCGTGGCATTTGTAAAAAGTATCAAAAACTAAGCAAGTTACCTCGAAGAGCTCTTACCGATGTAGATATAAGGAAACACGCATCTAACATTCCTCATTTTCGTGGTGTCTTTTCTAGAGATCAGTTACAGAAGATTACACCGCGTGTCAACGAATCGGGAGTGATTAATTTGGATACCACCAAAGGTTCGGGTACACATTGGGTGGGGTACCGAAAACGTGGAAATAGCGTGTATTACTACGATTCGTTTGGAGACTTGAGACCGCCGGAAGAAGTAAAGAGATATTTTCGAGGTTGTAAAATTTACTACAACAGTGTACCGGAGCAGACTTACAACACATACAATTGTGGACATTTAGTGTTAAAGTTTCTTAGTGACGATGGCTAAAACAGTGAGCGTGTTCGGGTATGGTAATGTCATATCGACAGGATCCATTTACCCACCAATTAAATTGAAACAGGACTGGTGAATATGCTTTGGGTCTAGTGGGATTGTACACTTGTAACACTGTGCAAAACATACATCCAGGAAACAACAACTTATACTTTAACGATCCAGAGCATCGCAGAATAACCATTGAACCCGGATCATATGAATTAGAAGAAATAAATGCATATATACAGGACGTCTTCAAAAAATGGTTCAGTCAGAAGCCGGACATCAACGAGAACATTGAAAAATATTTTAAACTGAGTGCCAACAATAATACATTAAAGTGTTCTATACGAAGCAGTATACCGATTGATTTTGGGGCAAACCGTAAAAACAATATTGGAAGCATCTTGGGGTTTACCAACCGCAAATTGGCTGCAGATACCGTGCATATCGCTAATCAGCAAGTGAACATAATATCGGTCTCAAACATTTTGTGGAAACCAATATCACCAGCGGATCGTTCAGAAACAATTTTCTTACCCACAGCATATTCGAATTCAGTCTATCTGTACCACCTGGGTATAATCTGGAAAAGGAACCTAACCACGTCATATATTATCCACTGAGCGTAACAGAAATTGATAATATTACAATCAGACTAGTCGATCATTTGGGTGAATTGGTAAACTTTTCACCGGAAACATACACCTGTGTGAGACTGGAAATAAAAAGTAGCTGAAAATGCCTATCGATTTTGTATATAAAGCATGCTACAACACCCCCAGACGATTAGAAGTGAATACGGCGTCAAAGCGTCAAGTTGTCGAGAGACTTACAGCAGAAGAAATACGTTTCTTAAAATCTTTGGGATTAAAAGTTATAAATGATGGGAGGCAGAAGTAAACGCAGCTTAGATCTCCACGGTGATGAAAACGTTAAACTTGGAAGACTTAAATATGAGGACGTGCCCAAATTGGATGTGTTTGGGGGTTATAAATTAGACGAAACCATAATAAAGGAAGATTATTATACATATCTTCCCTTTACATTGAATGCAGAAAACAATGATCGAATTTCAATTGAAATCCAGAGCAGTGATAACATTACATACCCTCATGAAAGTTTTATATTTATAAAGGGTACCTATAAGCCTACGGAGACATTAAGAGAAGCGTCAACAACTGTAGACCCGATTAGAGCAGCAGAACCAGACCCTAAAGCTTACGAATTTACTAGAAATGCACCATATTTTCTGTTTGAGGAAATTCAATACAAATTGGGTAATAATCAAATAATTGATGTCTGTCGAATCCCTGGAATTACAAGAACTATTAAAGGTTTAGTATCTATGGAAGAATCAGAAACAAAATCTATTACACATACCGGGTGGAAGCCGATACCATATTCCAAGATGGACGGTTTAGTTGTGCTATACCACTAAAACCATTTTGGGTTTTTGAAGATTACAAGAAAACTATCGTCAACATGCCTCAAGAGCTGATTTTAATCAGATCCAAGTCGGACGTAAATTGCTACAAGTCGATTGGAAATACAGTAACGTTCAAAATACAGCGTATTTCATGGGAGGTTCCGCATATAACATTAAGTGACTTTGCCAAGGCGTCGCTGCTTTCGGAAATGCAAAATCAATCATCTATAATGGTTGCATTCAGAAAATGGGAACTACACGAATTACCATCTCTAACACAATCAAAGTCGCAAGTATGGAGAATTAAAGTATCGAACGAAACAGAGAAGGCTCGGTGGATATTACTGGTGCTGCAAAATGGGAAGTACGACAGGAAAGAAGAAAATGCTACAAGCTTTACGAATGCCAGCATAACCAATGTCAAAGTGTTTTTAAACTCTCAGATGTTCCCTCAAGGTCGATTAAATTTGGATTTCGAGCAGAATGACTACTTGCCAGCGTACCTGTCTTATGCATCTTTTATGGAAAAATACTATCCGAACAAATCGTCAAATAAATGTTTAATGGACTACAACAGGTTTAAGGAATCACCTGTCTTTGTAATCGACTGTCGTCATCAATTTGAAAGCATCAAGGATGCAACGGTTGATGTAAGAATGGAATTAGAAGCTTCAAGAAATTTTGAACCGTCGATGAAGGCTTATGCTTTAATTATACATGACTCTATGTTTGAATATAATCCGTTTACGGAAATTGTTAATAGATTTATTCACAATTAAATATTTTGTATATATATTTTAATAAAATTGTATAAAATCTATGTTGTTTTAATATTAATAAAATTTTTTGGTAATCCAAGACAGTTTCTCACGTACTCCGGTGTACGCCTAAGCACACCTGTGCCCATGCGCACCTGCGCGTGCACACCCTGCCCATGCGCACCCTGCGCGTGCACACCCTGCCCATGCGCACCTGCGCGCGCACCGCCCATGCGCACCCTGCGCGCACACCCCTGCCCATGCTGGTATATAAGGAATATTATTTTCAATTTGAATCAGTTTAAACTTATATTTGAAAGATGTACACCAAGGAATCTTTAGAGACAGCAGTTAGTGAAATACAAAAGGGTATAAGTGTTAACTCTGCAAGTAGGTTATATGGTATACCCAGAAGAACGTTAAGCAGGCATTTGGATCTCCGTAAATCTCAAAAGAAGAATGGTGTTCCTAGGTCGGAAAATGTGAGAGACACGGGTGATGCTATACAAGAAGTTAAAATACCTATACAGAATTATGATAACTTTGCTATTGCTAGTGCAAGAGAGGATGGTAAACATGGTTCATTGTTCCCGTCTAACATACGAGCTATCTTCGCGGGACCATCGAGTTGTGGGAAGACTAACGCTTTAATATCTCTGATCCTGCACGAGAACGGTCTTAGATTCCAAAATGTTATGTATTTTCGAAAAGTTTATATCAACCGAAATACGAATTGTTAAGAAACGTTTTACACCATTAAAAGAAGAAATTGGATACCATGAGTTTGAAAATTACGATGATTTGATCGAACCCGGAGATATCAAAGAAGATTCAATTATGGTTTTCGATGATATACCTGTAAACGAGCAAAGTAAAATCACTCAATTTTTCTCGTTCGGCCGACATAAAGCAATAGATTCGTTCTATCTATGTCAAACTTACGCTAGTGCCTTAAAACATAGACTCAGAGATAACACCAATGTAATCGCATTATGGAAACAGGATGACACAAACCTTCGCCATATCTTTTCGGATCATATAAGCGGTGACATGACATATCCGAAATTTAAAGAAATGTGTTTACAGTGTTGGGGTGACTCAAAACATAATTTTATAACTGTTGTGAAAGATTTTGATTTGGATAAGGGGCGGTATCGGAGGAATTTCGACGAGTATATAAATATTTGACATTATTCAAAAACAGCTAGTTCTCATCCAAAGTTTCATGATGACGGACGTTAACAATTTTATTGCGAATAAACGCAGTCTTCATCTTATGCAGGATGCTGTACGAAAAAAGTTTGTAGCGTACAAAAAGGGAGACGCTACATCTCAGCAAAAATTCAAAGAGGTGCACAAACAATTGATCGATCCGTTGAAATAACCGCTTCCCAGTTGCAATCGATCACCGAAAAATTCCACACCTACAACAAAGGTTAAAGTCGAAAACATGGACGTACCTATAAAGAAAATTAAACAACTCGTTCCAGAAGAACCGTTCCATCTTTACTATGCGGATGTGTTAGCTAGAGACGAAGACGAAAATATCGACAAATCAATTTATGGAGTAAAGTATAATGTGGAAACCGATACATGGAGTTTGTGGAAAAGTGTATTGGTGATTAACCCGGAAACTAGCGATATAACATTAAATAATGTGATATATCCAGGTACGAAGGGTTTATACAATCTGCTGGTTTACAAAGACATCAGCCCCGAAGATGGCGATTTTAATTTGCATGAAGATTTGCCGAATTACTTGGAAATGATCAAATCTGCGTCGATTTTGAGAAGAAAGTTTAACCCATTTGCGGTGCACGATTTAAGCGGATTCCCAACAAATAACAAAAAGTTTAACAAATATGTGCAAAAATATCTCACCGAATTTCGGAGGAATCCCGAAAGAAAACAGCCAAAGAGAAGAAAACAGTCTAAGGGATCGGGTTTAGGCTTTTCTAATCGGTTTTACAAAAGTTTAAATTCAAAGCCGGTGCAATATGTCTACTGGAATAATGTACATGAACTTGTGGATCGACTGAGATTGTTGAACGCATCCAACCGAGCTGGAAATACAAGCGAGGAAAACATTAACGAGATGGTGTCCATAATAGAAGAGTTGAGAGAAGAAGGTATAATACAGTGAGCTCAGCAAATAATTACACAGTTTTAAAATGCCTATCGACCGCTTCGGACGTTCAGAGCGTAAAGATGCTGATATTCGGCGCGGTCCTCCAGGTCGAGGATTTGTGCTAACGTTGGATGGTGATGGGTACGATATGCAGCAAAGAAGGTTAGTGAATTCATCAGACCCGAAAGAAGATGGTGATTGTGTTAATCAGAGAAGCACTATAGTATTCAAGTCTGGAGAAGAAACAATTAGTTTTCGTAAACGAAGGCTAGTGGATGTAATGGACCCTAAAGAAGATAGTGATTGTGTTAATAAGAAATCTGTAATCAAGCTCGTGAATCAAGCCTTTTCATACTGTCTAAAAGTTCTGATGATATACAACGTAAAGATAAAGCCTACAATGCAAGAAACCAGCGTATCGCAATGCTTGCTCAACCAGTTGAGCCATCTGATGCAGTTAATAAACAATATGTAAATGAAAAATTGGATAAGCTTGTATCTGACTTTAAAACGTTTATACAGTTTTTATTAATTTGACTGCAACTTCCGAGACAAATGAAAAGGAGCTCAGTCTTGCAATAGCATCGATTTACGAGGCGTCACCAGAAGCTATAAAAAACAAATACTACAAACCAAAGCTTCAGTTTATGTCAAAGGTGCAATTGGATAAAGATAACCCTATTAGTTTAGCAACAGTGTTAAGCAAAAATGAGTAAAGAAATCATCGTTAAGGAATTATTTAAACCTGCAAGAAAAATTTTCAGCGTCGTCATACAAATCTGAAACATGTGAAACGTGATCTTATCCAATCGGACTTGTGCGAAATGCAGCCTTACTCGCGTGTGAACAATGGGTACTGATATATTATAATTGCAGTGGACTGTTTCACAAAATATGCTTTAGCTGAACCTTTAAAAAATAAAACAAATGCTATGAAAAAAATATTGGACAAAATGCTGCAAGGAGAAAATAACGTAAAAATCAATCTACAAACGGATTTTGGGAAAGAGTACTACAACCGCTGGTTTAAAAATCTTATGCAAAATGTAAGATAAACCATTACTCCACGTATTCCGCAATCAAAGCTAGCATGGTCGAGCGGTTGATTAGAACAATCAAAAACAAATTGTACAGAAGATTTTACTTGCAAGGCAGTCATAAATGGGTTAATATTTTGCCTAAGGTTATGGAAGAATACAATAATACACCGCATCGGGCTATTAACATGACACCTATGGAAGCAGAAGAACATCCGGAAAGAATAAAACTTTACACCGCTAACAGCGTTTCTAAAAGTTACAAGTATAAGGTTGGAGACATTGTGCGTATATCAAAATATAAAGCAGTATTCGATCGAGGATTTCACCCAAACTGGAGTACAGAACTATTCAAAATTGTTAAAGCACAACAAACGAGACCGACAACCTATCTGCTACAAGATTTGGAAGGTCGACCAATTCTAGGTGCTTTTTACGAAGATGAAATTCAGCTTACAGCAGCACCCGACACGTACTTAGTGGAAAAAGTTTTACGGAAACGGAAGCACGGGCGCGAATTATTAGTGTCGTGGTTGGGGATGGTAAAGTTGGATTAAGAAAACAGACTTGCTTTAGTATCATCCAGATAATTACCTGGATGAAAAAATCATAAAAGGAGGGAGTAAAGTCCCTTAACTGGATATATAGGAGAGATTTGCTTAGAACCCCATTCCCATCTGTGATTTGAAGCAGGAAGCATGTGTTTCATAATCGATTTACAAGGATATCAATACAAAACTAGTGATTTCTATTGCAAGGAGATTGCCATTTTGGATGTAGCGAATAATGTAATATGGCATGAGATACTGGACATGGCTGTGGAGTATAACACCCTAAGTGATGATTTCAAAAGCAAGTTCGGTGGTTAAAGCAAAGAATCCATGGGCTTAGCTGGGATGGACAGTCCACAAGTGGATATACAAATGTAGGCGATTTGCTGAAAGAAGTCATACCACCCAATGCTACTATCTATGTTAAAGGCGAACAGAAAAGACAGTTACTGTCAAAATATTTATCAAACAACATTTTAAACATGGAGAGTGTTTTCTCACTTCCAAGGCTCAAAGAATTAAGAAGATTCGGTAATAGGTACAATCACTGTTTAAACCATTGTTTGAATAATTTAAGCTGTTCTAAAGAAAACGTATTGGTATTGAAGCATTTTTGTTAATGTATTAAAATTTTAATAAAATATTTTGTGAGAATTGTTTTTTATTCTAGCAAAAGCATACCTTTAAAATTTGGAAAAAATATATCTGTAATACAGCGCATTACTTTGGAAAAATTAATGTTTTAAAATACAAAGAACCAATAACCGAATACATAATAATTGGTGTTTGCAAATAAATTCAGTTCTACTTTAATAAAAAAATGTAAACTTACCTTAAATCTTCCTTCAAAACTTTCCACAAAATAACTACGCGAAACAACGGTTTAAAATTTCGACGGGCTTTACACAAAAGCGTGCGAAACTAATAGAATTCTACTAACCAGGCTGCGTTATATACGTTTTGAATCCGTTAATTATACTACTAAATGATGTTTGTATTTTCCGTAAATACGCACTTTTCAGCACCTCGTGGTATTGGTAATCTACAAACAATTATATCTCGATTTGAAATGCGCGTCATTGAAACATATTCTCAACATAATTAATAGAAAGTCCAAGAAAAGAAATTATAAAACAGCATTCAAATGTTCGTTAAGAAATCTAGAATATTTGTTGGATTACGAGTTACAAATTTATTAATACTACATTGGAAGTTTCCGGAATTTGCGTTATAATGCTTCTACCGCATCACGTAAGGTAATTTAGGTAATAAGACCCATTTACTTTCAGTACTTAATCTGGTTTATTACATTTTTGTTAATTCTGGAATTTAGGTAGTTAATGATGTCATACACAAAATTTCTAATTAACATACATGGCTGGTATCTAGCGAAAGTTGTAGCACGCATTTTCAATTACGAATGCATTCTTCTTTCATTACAGGAGAAATTCCATAGATTTCATACCAGCAAAATGCGCTTTCTTTTTAGATATTTAAAACACATTACATTGGACATCAAAAGTCGACCTTGCCATTTCTACATTATTGTTAAGCATGCATTGGAATTTTTGGATGCGGTAATTTCTTGTTTAAAGTAACTTAGTTAAATAAAGTGTAATTTAAATTGTGATTGTATAGTCAGTTATTGCAATTGAAAACACATTCAGGGAATAATTTATTTGCTCTATATATTTTACAGTAGCGTTTCGGACAAAACTTTCTGCTTTTAATTAATTAAAAGCATACAAGTTTCTGGTGTATATTCTAAAGAGAAAATAAGTAGTTGATGTACCGTTGAATGGAGTTCATCCTTGTTTACACAAATTTCAGATCCTGCGAACTAGCGTTTTGTTAATATTATTTAAAAAATCAATACGTTAGATGGATAAGGTGTTCAGTGGCGGCTATTTTATCAATAAATTTTATTTAATATGTTTAGTTTTTATTTTCAACACCAAAATTCTAAGGTTCACAAAACAATTTCTACAACCGGTTTTAAGACGTTGAAAAGAGCTAGCCGCGGAGATCTGAAAATTAGAAATAAAAGATTCGGGTAGCTGAGAAAATCTAATATTAATTGATACCAAACAAGGTAGGTTTATCTCGAAAGATGTATTGGCTAGACGAGGAAAACTATTTGTTAGTTTTGCTTATAAAGCAAAGGCGAAATTTAGAGGTTTGAGAGCTTAAAGTGTAATTTTGCAGGGCGTTGTCCGATTTCAAATCTGTTTGCAGATTCAAATTCTGCGTAAAATTTTAGACTAACAAGATGTATCGCATGACTAAGAAAATTTATAAGAACGCTCAAAAGTCGCTATAGGTAAAAATCTTAAAATGGGGTAGCTCCTTGGGGTGATGCAATCTAAAAAATTCCTAAACATTCGGGTAGCTGAGAAAAATCTAATATTAATTGATACCAAACAAGGTAGGTTTATCTCGAAAGATGCAATGGCTAGACAAAGAAAACTATTTGGTTCAGATGAAAGATAAAAAAATGGCTAGTCGAAGAAAACTTTTTGGTCCAGAATGTTAGCGGTAAAAAATCTTAAAAATAGGTTTATCTCGTGGGAGGAAATGTGGATGCTCATTTATCTCGAAAGATAAAAAATTTAAGATATATTTATCTCGAAAGATGAAAAATGGTTAGTCGAAGAAAACTTTTTGGTCCAGATGAGGGAGCAAATGAGGGATTCTGGAGCAAATGAGGTGCTGATTACACCATAAATACACTACTGACGAGAATGCTTTGGGGGTGATACCACTGTTTGTTTCCGTTATAGGGTTATCATTATAAGCACCTTCTCAGCGGGCAACACAAAAGCGAATATTATGCTTATGGTATTGGTATTTTCAATATTTTGATTTCTAAATCGATGCTTTAAGAAAATCTGATAACTGTTAATACTCCTTTAACTCTTAATCAATCGTTAAGCAAATAGTTACGGTTTTTAATAAACGTTGCCTGTGCACAAGTTACTCACGACATGAAAATGTATTATAATTTTTTTTAAGTTGTAATTTGTCTTTTCCAATTTAAGGAATTATTGCTTAAGTATTTAATTGTTATATCCTCGTAATTACTAGCAAAGTACATTAATTTTTTTAATTGACTATTAGAGCTTGTAATTTATAGACAATCGGGCATTTTTCAAACATATAATTGAATTATGTGATTAGTAGTAACTGACTACATTTTTATATTACTTACGTTTTCATTTTCAGGATGAACACGTAGTGCTACAAAACCTGTATTTATAAAATAGTTTTGAAATGGTAAAGGTGAATAACGAAGACGCTATAGAAATACAACTAAATATGATGACACTCGCAGGTGCATGGCCACAACAAAAATCTACAATTTTCTATAAGGCAAAAGGAATATTTAACTACTTTCTTACATTGTGTCTTTCTGCCACTATGCTAATGGAAATCCACAGTGTTCTTAGTAATTTTGCTAAACTATCAGAAATTCTATATATTTCGGTAGCGATATTAACATACAACATCAAGCACGCTAATTTTTTTTTCCATCGCAAAACTTTTATTCGCGCGATCGAATTATTAAAAAGTTCGAATTTTTATTTATATCCTGAGGAATCTACTTCAGTTATATGTAACAGAATTAATAATTTAAAACTGTTTGCAAATACTTACAAATATTTTGTATTGTGTTGTGTATCATTTATGTGCTTAACTCCACTTTTTGATAATCAACCTTTTCCGGTACCATTTCCATACGAATTGGGAAACTACAAATACCTCATGTATATATTTCAAACATATACTTTAGCAGAAGTTGGATGGATTAATCTATCACTGGATAGTCTGTGTGCTTGTCTCATAGGATCAGCTGCAATCCAACTTGAAGCACTGGAAATGAATTTAATTCGAGTGAGAGATGAATACGTAACTCAAGGGGCAAAGTTTCTAATAAACAATGGCGGTGGTGGCGAGATTATAATGCAAAATTTAAAAAGATGCATCGTTCATCACAACATTATAGAAGAGTGTGTATGGCTGTAATTTTAAGTTAGCTAAATTTGTTTTTAATGTTACAGGTTCGTGCTAAGCGTTGATGACGTCTTCTCCTTTAGCATTTTAACGCATTTTCTAGGAAGCGTAATTGTTATATGCAATACTCTTTTCCATTTTGTACTGGCAAGTAACTAGTTTTAATAGTAGGTTTTTGAACTGCTCCATGTTTTTTGAAAGAGAGTGACGTAACAGAATTATTAATCTTCATGGCATCATTATAGTTCGTTGAATTGTTTCTCGATCAATGACCTGAAGTGTAATCACGTTAGATAAAAGTGAAGATGTCCGACGTTGGACGTCAATAAAACAATTTTGTGATCTGAAGTGCTTAATAAAAGTGTTGCCCTAATTATTTTGGCTAGCTCGAGTTGAATGAAATCACTAGAATCAGATACCAAACCTATAATGACGCGAAATATTCTTCAACAAACAATAATTGCAACAAACAAATAATAATTGCAAAATCCAAAACAGATTCTCTCTAACAAACAATATCTTACGTATATTCTCAAAAAAACATCATTCATACAAATATTAAAGTCTAAAAGTAAGTTCAATACTCCATTCTGAACGGACCTGCACCTTGACGAAGTTCTAAAATACTAGAACAGGTAGAATGACTTGCGCATTTTAATGAGCTAAAGAGCCGAACTATAGGTTTAACTAAATTAGTGGGGTCTTTAGTTAGGAACCAGAGTAAGACAGGTTCCCGAAAGAGGGCAGCAGTTTTTTCGGTACTTAGAGTGGCAGAGACCATGGGGGTCGGTATGACATTCTAAGACACACTACTGCGATGTGAAAGGCAACGGGAAACCACCACATTACCTCCCAAGTACACAGCGTACAGAAATTATTAGTAAACATGATGGCATCCTCTGATGTAAAAATTCCGGAGGTAAAATAGTCCCCCATTCGGATCTCCGAGAGGGGACTACTTCGGGGGATGTAATCTGAAAGTATAGAAAAATATCCGTGAACATTCTCCGAATCGGAGCGTGGAATGTCAGAAGTATGAAACAAGTAGGTAAGCTAGAGGTAAGTAAGCTATAGAGCCTGAGACTCGAAATGAATAGGTTAGCACTAGACATAGTAGGAATCAGCGAAGTCCGCTGGCTAAAGGCGAGGTATTTTTGGAGTGGTAATTCATACAGGATCAGAGGAAGAAAATTTGGGGTGGGGATAGTTATGCGAAAAAAGATAGGACGATGTGTATAAAACTACTTACAAAAGAACGAAAGAGTACTCATGACTAGATGTGAATCTAAACCAGTACATACAATAATAATACAAGTATACATGCCTACCCCTAGCTACAGTGAGGAAGAGGTAGAGGCGATCTACAAAGATATCGAAGACATACTAAGATACGTAAAAGGACATTAAAATTTAATAATTTCGGGGGATTTTAGCAGTGGTAGGTGAGGGTAAGGAAAGAGCGATAGTAGGTTTATTTGGTTTAGGTACGAGAAATGGCAGAGGCAATAGATTGGTGGAATTTTGCGACAAAACAACTTAAACAAATACATTTTATCAACATCATGCTAGAAGACGATACCCGTGGAAGATGCCGAAAGATATAGGAAGATATCAAATAGATTACATTATTGTTGGACAACGGTTTAAAAATCAAGTAAAAGACTGTAGAAACTACCCAGAAGCAGATATAGACACTGACCACAACATCGTAATTATGAAGGCCGCACTTAAATTTAAAAATCTGAAAGAAAAGAACGGAAAAAGGGACTTTGACTTTGAGAAGCTAAAAGATAAAGATATCCACGAAAGATTTGAAAAAAAGTCAAATGAATTGCTGAAAAATATCGGGAAAATTTCTTATACTAAGGAAGTAGAAACAGAATGGAATAACATTAAACCAGCGTAGATATGGCGGCCAGAGACATTCTGGGGTATACACAAAAGGAAAATAAGAAACCATGAATAACAAAGGATGTCCTGAATTTAGTAAAAGAAAGACGAAAATACAAAAATAGATCAGACGAAACCAGAAAATAGAGATACAAAGCCATAAAATGGGAAATTATTCGCAAATGCAGGAAAACTAAAGAACAATGGATTGCGAAAAGTGCAAAGAGGTACAAACTAAGATGAAAATAGGAAAGGCAGACGAGGCATAAAAATGAATTGGAATGAATTTTAGGGATATAAAACCATATAGCAAAAATATATGGGACGCGGGAGGAAACGTCATTATAGAAAATGTAGAGAAACTAGCTAGATGGCAGGAATATATAGGGAATTTAAATTCAGGAGAGGAACTAACAGCATTAGAACAGGACTCAGACATTGAAAATGATGACCTAGAATATCCTATACTTAGAGATGAGTTTGAATTAGCATTAAAAGATCTGAAAAATAGTAAGACGCCGGATGTAGATAAGGTGCAAGCAGAAATTCCAAAAGCCGTTGGACAAGCAGTAACAGAACGTCTCGTCCGACTTGTAAGCTATATCTATAAGACAGACAAGAGCCCAAAGATTTCAAACGAAATATCATAGTAACTATACAAAAAAAAAGAAGCGCGGATAGATGTGAAAACTTTCGGACAATAAGTTTGACAGCACACGTTTTAAAATTATTAACTAGAATTGTACAAAAACGAATGGAAAAACGAACTGTAGAAATACTGGGAGAAGATCAATTTGGGTTTAGGCGAAACAGGGGATCACGAGTGGCTATTTTAGCTCTGAGGGTGATAATGGAGAAAACAATAGAGAAGAGGGAAAACTTATATATAGGGTTTGTAGATCTGGAAAAAACATTCGGCAATGTAAAATGGAAAAAAATGTTCTTAATACTCAAAAAGATTGGAATGTGTTTTAGGGATAGACGGATAGTGCATTGATTTTACAAAGAGTAAACAGCGGTAATAGAATTCGAGCAAGAAGGTAGAGAAGTAAATATTTGGAAAGGGGTGAGACAGGGATGTGCCTTATCCTCATTAATTTTTAAATTTTACATAGAAGAGGCAATGAATACTGTCAAAGGCAGGAACACATTTGGAATTAATATGCAGGAACAAAAGATTGATATGCTTAGATTTGCAGATGATATAGCGGTATTAGCATCTCGCAAAGAAGAGTTAGATGCTGCTCTTAAAGAAATGGAAACAGTTTTAACGGAGAAATATGGTATGAAAATTAACAAAAATAAAACTAAAGTTCTAGTATGCAATAGAGGGGAAAATAAATCAAAAACAAGGATACAAATAGGTAACGAGAACTTACAAGAGGTTAAGGGTTTCTGCTACAGGGAAGTCAAATAACGCAAGATGGGAAAAGCACAAAAGATATAAAACACAGATTAGCACAAAGTCGTGCTTCATTTAACAAGAAAAAAGTAAAAGCCTTTGGAATGTAGTGCCACAGACGTGTGATGAAGATATAATGGACAGACAAAATTAAGAACAAAGAGGTACTAGAAATGGTAGAGGAAGAAAGAAGTATGTGGAAAACAGTAAAAAATAGGAGAGATAGGATGATATGCCACATCTAAGACATTAGGGAATAGTGTGTAATATATTAGAAGCAGAGATAGAAAATAAGAGAAGTAGAGGTAGAGCTAGGTTAGACTACTGCACAGATAGTGAAAAATGTAGGCTGTAAAAATTTCAGGGAAATGTGTAGGCTAGCTCAGAATAGAAATCAATGGAAGTACGCTTCCAACCAGTTGCAAGATGTAAAAACGAATAACAAAAATAATAACTGTACTTAAACATGATGATTATTATAAACAAATACAGATATTGGTTTTGCAATACTCTCAACTAATGTCAATTGTGCGAAAGGATTTACTGGAAAACTATTAATACGGCAAATGTCTAAGTGTTGAGGGATCAAGGCAGCCACAGACTAAATCTTACAGTGATCAAAAGAATTTACCAACGTTTATAAACTGAGCAATTGGATTTTATCAGTGTGGTTTATAATTACCTAATTCGTTACTGCAAGTTTTCTCTTACTTCGTGTATTGTATAGCTGACATACGCTGCACTGGTTCGGTTCACTATTCATTCCCAAAACACGTTCAATCGTTGCAACTTCATTTATAATGATTTTTTTTACCATTAGGGAGGGAACAAAATATTCTTCCATCAAATTCCCATGTTAATTTGGTCTAAGCAATTTTAAACATTTCCAAATTTTGTTTTATGAGCGACTCCGTAAGCATTATGCTTGTGCCTTTCTCTTTTCGTGTCAAATTAAATTTTGAATATGGTATGAAAAAAATTCTACAATAATCAACTCCGTTTTTTTTAGTATGTGTTTGGTTTGGCAAGACGGTGGCAGATATCTATCTTTAACTCAGGATTAAACCTAGCAACACCCATCATTGTTGTTTAAAATGGATTTGTGAGGTCACTAACGAGATCTTCTCCTTTTTCATTTTTTCTCTCGGGACACATATGAATAACCAATTAGTTTTTACGTCCGTACTGTTCAAGATTATCAACTCGGGTATTTACGTTACTAATTACAGATTTCAGTGTATCAAAACTATTTAATATGATTGGCTTAAATTTATTGAATGCGTATTGTATATCAGCTAAGTTGTCACACGCAGTAATTTTATCAGTGGCTTTCTTAAGTTTCGATTCAAACTCACGCATTTTATTCACAAAATCTGTTTCCCGCGATGATACTGAATTTTCATATCATGTGTGGACATATCAGTATCTGTTTATTTACCAATTCCCAGTTTATAACATTATAATTCGTGTTCAATATGTAGTTTACTCATAGCCAAAAAGTGTGTTTCACTTATTAGAGTCTAGTTTCGTTGTACGAATGTATCAACAACGTATGGCTCGATAGTGATACTCTTAATTTATTGTTATCTAGCCCAAATTATTGTTTCACTATAGCCCAATGGCCTTAAAAAGACATGTATACACCATCACATTAAACCTTGCACTTTCGATATTGATCACTAACCATATTTGTTGTGACCGATCGTTAGATGTTCACTCTTCCATAGTTCACTAATTATCTCCTATCTAAATACGAATTCTATAAACACATCTTAGATAAAACTTTCAGATTGCTGCATTTCATTTCATTTTCGTAAATTCCGCAGTATAATTTTCGTCGAGCTAGCCAGGCAAGAAAAATGAATAGGAAATAAGACAATAATTATATATTTTCCATTGCATTCTCAATAATCTAATTTAATCTTCTTCAATACAAATCCTTGTCGCAGCACCATTTTAGCGGTGCTCCAACGACAGGCTTGTCACAGCAATATATTACATGTATTTTTGCATAATATTTGTATTTCATTGTAAACCGGAAAGGTTGAGGGTTAAAAAGTAACTTAAAACTAATCTTTACCTTTCTAAGACAAATATTGTGCTAAGTACGTATTCGTTTAATCTTACACAAGTTGATTCTGATGCCATTTTACATATAAATAGCATTAAGTCAAATTCTGCAGACTAGATGCCTAAATTAAAGGTAATGGATTCTACAATTACATTTGTTGTCATTACCGTTAGGAAAGAGTCAGTAGAGTTTTTAAATTATCTAAGGATAGGTGAACTTTTAATTTTCTATCATTTGAAAAAATTACGATGTAAATAAAAAAAATGCGAATAAAAAATATTATTTTGAGTAACAAACTCAGTGAATAATAACAACTATAAGCAAATTATTGAAAGTACTGAAAATTATAATTTAACCAAAAGATAATTAAATAATGTATTAGCCTCTTTTTCCAAAATTCCATTACGTTTGAATGAAAGTAAATACTGGAAAAAGCCTACAAATCACCACCAAAAAATTATGAATACTGTCACCACAAACTAGCAGCTTGTCCGAATTCTTGAAACATTTGGGAATATACTAAAGACTTTTGAGAAATGTTATATACCATTGCTCAGTATCTTCACACGCACTCGCTTACACTACTTCATAAAAGCCAGGATCATTTCTTTGTAAGTATACATTTCGATTGCTTTTTCCTCGAGTGGTCACAGTGGTTCAACAACACCCACGGAAGCTACTTCCATACATAAATCTTTAGTGTGGTATATTAGCTTGATAAATTTTTGTACCACCTCACAATCCTGCATCATTCACCAAGTTAATAAATAAATATTCTGTTTTGCAGGTACCTTCCAGATCTACCCAATTTTTTATGCTCATTGCTTACCTGGTTGCAGTAGTTGTTCAATTGTTTATATACTGCTGGTTTGCTGATAATATACTTTGGAAGGTGACCATTAACGTGTCATTACATCATCTATTCAATAACGTTTTAGAGTATCGACGTTGGGAAAGCATGCTATTTATCTGGTTGGGAAGAGTGCAGCAAACCTGTTGGTAAATGCCTATTTATGATTATGGAACGTTCAAAACGACCGTTTAAAATTACTGCATTTAAATTTTCTACAGTGTCACTTTCAGCATTTACTTCAGTAAGTAATGCATTCCTTGCAAAATACAACTACAATACCGAAAGAATTTTTTAACAGATTTTGCAGTGGTCTTATTCTTATTTTGCACTTCTGATGAAGTTATACAACAAATAAATCGACATATACCAGAGTTAACGTCTCCGTTGATATTATAAAAAAATCTGAAGATTGGCTCATCTAAACAGCTATTGTAATTCTAGAAAGTTGCGTAACATATTTAAATTAATTATTAGTATGTATACGTTTTCATAACTCGATTAAAGCAATGCATTGAAAGCTTCTTAAATTTTTTCTTTAATTGATAGAACTACGAGAGCATCAAATGCTTAGATTATATTGCGCCAAGCCAACATGCAACACCCTGCATAGGGAAAATGGGGCAAGGCCTGGTACTCAACGTTTGATTGAGGGTAGAATTAGGAATTCCGTCGTCACTCACATTTGTTTACCATTAAAATAACTGTTGGGTATTGGTCTTTCAAATATTTGCCAGTGGAAGGGCTATCCTTAATTAAATTTTTAAAGAATAGTAATCAAACTTAAAAAAGTCATTTCACCCCGTCTCGTCCCATATGTGGAGTAAGATATGGTACACCTAAGGGGCAAGATGGGATTTAAAAATGACACTTACTGTAGTTAAGAAAATAAAAATTTGGAGTTACACTTTACTTATATTAAAAAAAAGTAAAAATTAAGTTAACGGTCGGGTTCACACACTGAACAGAAGTGCCCTCTTTCATCATCGCCATATTCAACATGAGCCCACCGTCCAAAAATTGAACAACCTTTTCAGCCTTCTAGCGATTGTGAATATAACGCACTGCAATAAAGACATAGGGTGTTGTTTTTTCATCACTACTTTCTTCAGGATAGTCAAACTATCCGACGTTTCGCCCCTTGGGGGGGGGGGTGTCTTCTTATACAAATATTGATTTTTCTGTTTCTTTTTTCAACTGACTTTTTAAATTCTTTCTTCTTTGTTAACTTCTGTTTTTTATCGCTATCCTTTGTCTTATTGATTTTCTTTTTCTTAAATGGCTTTTTGTTTTATTTTTATTACAGTTCTGCTTTGTAGGGCGATTAGGTGAAAACCTTAGTTTTCCGTTGTTTTCGAGACGATCTTTTAGTTTCTGTTGTGGTGGGCATTGGAAGTAATTACTTTGGAATAACGAATGCAAATGTGGCTTGTGTAGATTCTGCTGGATGTCGTTCATGTTTTTCGGGCCAATGAATAACCAGATTGAGTATCAACAGTATTTATATTCAAAGATAGTGGGCGCGTTCAAACTATTGTTTGATTTAGATTGCCTATCTGTGGCTGTATTGGTGTAATTTATTTCAGACGGCTTGTTATCATTTATTTGGTTATCAATTGTTGAAGAAGCGGTAAAGTCACTTGTGCTCAAGCTCGCAACTTGTATGAAAGCCTCGTCAAACAACTTTGCAACATGCCATGCTGATAGTATAAGTCTTGGAATAGATCTTAGCCAAGAAGTTACGACTTAGTGATAATACACGTTCAAACGCTTCATATAAACCACGTTCAGCGGTTTCAGCCGATGGGTTGTGTGAGGTGAAAACGAAATTATTTCAACTACATTCGCTCTAGCCATATTAGTTAGCTCCATATTTTTGGTATGCGTATCATGCCTATCGAGAAGTAGTAACACATGTTGTTCTTTTGTTACTCCACCAAACTCTATAAAAACCGTTAAAATCATTTTATGAACAGATCTGTCCTTATCAATCTTGAGTCACTGTAGTCATCCCAAGTACTTTGTGGAGCATTAGTCATGAGTTACGGTTTCATTCGTTTTCGGAGTAATACGAACATCGGTGGCATATACTGACTGGTTGCTTTGAAACAAACATTTACAGTAATTGTTGGTTCGCGTTCCATTAAAGATAATGCACCTACCTGCTTTCTTCCTGTTTTTATAACAATTTTACATTCACTTTTTGGAACAATGGGGATACCTGTCTCATCTGTATTATAAACTTGATCACCTGTTATTTTCTTCATTCTCTTTTTTTTTTATGTATTAAACGACAAGTAACGCCATCTATATTACGGATGTTGTGGTAAATAGAAATTTTCTACAGCATTTAATACGAGAATCGAAAAGTGTCGATTTCTGTTACGATTTGCTTTTGTTAATTTTTCTCCATTTTTACTAAAAGCGCAGTTCAGGACGCTACGTCCATTTACCTGTATTTTAGTTGGATTTTTATTTTTTTTCAGGTTCTTTTTATTTCAGGCATATCACTAGCAGTCCGATAAATTATTTATTTCAAAAATACGAAGATTATAATATTAATTTTGAACATAATCAAATTTGACTAACAAAAGTGTCTTTGTTTTAGATCATCGAGACCTCATTTTTAATTTTAGGATTTAGTTATACAAACTGGAATTAACGGAAAGAAACGTAAAAAGCAAGATAAAATTATCAATTTTATCCATAATTGGATTTGTCTAACGAAAAAGTATTTGTTTCATGATGCAGGGAGACGTTTTCATTCTAATTTTTGTATTTAAATATCCACTGTGGGAGAATTATTTGTTGCTGTTAATTGAAGGGCCAAATAAAAATGGTAACTACGGCAAGTATTTTACGCTTCTTTTAAGTTACAAGCTCATAAATTTAGCTTTTGTAGTTAGTATTCCTTAAAAAGTAGTCGTCAAAGGGTCCACGCTGTTTAATCACTATTTTAAAGCTGATTTAAAATGCTCCGCTTTATTCGTAGTACGAAAATGAAGTCCTAAAGTAATAATTTAAAAATAATTTGATTATACTGTGATTTTGGTTTGCGGATTTCTATGATTTGTTGCAATTTTTGCAGGGGTCCAAATAAAAACGATGCTTACGGTAAGTAACTTTAGCAGTGTTTTTAGGTACTATTCCTCGAAAACAGTCGTCGAGGGGACCACACTGCCTCAAAATTATTTAAATTTGATTTGAAATTCTCCGATTCAACCGTACCATGAGTATAGGACATATTAATGTAATATCTACTTTCAAAATAGCATTATTACATTGTGAATTATTTTGCTTGCCGATTTCGATAATTTGCTTCAATTAGTGGAAGGCTTTGCTAAATATTACAATCATGGTTAGTAACTCAGTATTTTATTAAACTGAAAGCTGATTAATTTGTATTTTTTTTTTAGGTAGGATCGTCGTAATTTTCGAATTTCATGACCTGCGACGGAAAAAGACGCTACTATTAAAAAAAACGTGCAATTTCCAACCGATTCTTTACCAAGAGCATGCGAACGTATCTGTTGTAAACTATTTTATATCATGTTCAATTTTCTAATATGATCGTAATATAATCTTTTTCATTTTGTAATAAATCGTTTTCAGCTACCTTTCAAATGTGTACTTTAATTGCTTAAACAGATTTAAAACTCTAGTTTATGCTAAATTTTTTACAGTGCTATAAAATGGTTCATTTTAGGCGTTAGATGACGTTGCTCTTTTTTTAGGTGCTTCAGCTTGAAGTCAAAATGAAGAAGTTGTCAAAGAGTATAACGTTAAAATGAAGCAGAAAAATGAGAGATGTGGTTCTTTTTAACATGAACAAATCGGCAGTTTTATGTCCTAACGTTTGAAATCAACAAAAATATGTATAGCGTCTAGAAAACTGTTGAAAACAGATTTTGGCCGTTCCGTTAATTGTACATGCTTGCAAAATTTTAAAAAAGCTGAAATCAAAATAAATTGTTTTTTGTTTTATTTTTACCCTCGTGACTATCAGCTAATAAATTGCACCTTTATATTTCCTAAACTCTTACCTGATATCACTTACGAAATTATTACTGGAATTGCGAGAACTCTTCTGAATAAAACCAGTATTTAACGAAACTAACTTCTGCTTGATTTTACATCATATAAAATTTAGTACTCCAAAACCAAAAGGAAATTGTATATGATATTCTCATATCATATGGTTATGTGATATTTTCGTGATATTGTCGTGATATTTTCGTAATATTGCATGTATTAATGATGAGGGTGAGCTTCCATCAATTCTAATTCTTTTTCGGACGGTGTTACAGGCCACGTGTTTAGACACGACCATCTTGACTTTACTACGCCGCTTATAAAAGCTTGTCTCTTCAAATGCTGATAGCAAAGTGATCGAATTGACAACTCGACGAAGCTTAATAACGAATGTTAGACCTCAAAGGTAAAGGAGTCTATATGCTATTATAGATTTTAAGTTTTAGTTTAATTGTACGGAATTTTACAAATTATATTTACGTATTATTTTTATTGTACGGAATTTTACTAATTATATTTTTTATATTATTGTCGTTGTTGTAAATGTGCTTTTGTACGTTCTAGTTTAGAAATGTATCTGTGCTAGGATTGGTATGGGAAGCGAAAAACGGTGGGGTCATTCCACTTCCACGATTCGACTACAAAATAGAACATTGTGTAACATATATAGTCTTTGCAATTTCTAAATAGACCTGCGTCATTACCATTTGTGACGTCAAATTATAGCGACGATGCCATTACCAAAATCCTATTGCTCCATGACTATAATAGCGCCATCGGTAGAATACAGAGATTGAAAATATTTAATAGCAGATGACGAATGTGATTTCTTACTTTTTAAAAAAGTATTTTTTAGAATAAATTTCTATCGACAATATTGCAGATTAAAGTCATTAATTAACAATATATTTTATTTACTTCTATATTTTAACCACTGAGCATATTTTAAATATAGTTGCAAATTTCTAATACTCCTAATTTTATGGCCATTAGTATATTATACCAGAAACGCAATAATAACCACAGTTATTCAAGAGGTTATGTCATTGGAATTATAATTTAAACGTTTTGATTACACAAATCGAAAAAGAAAAGGAACAAAATTACAATTTCATTTGTAAGTAAAATTCTCATTAACTTTGAATAATTAAGATATGTCACCTTAAAATAATCTTTTAGATTTCCCTGAAACCATCTACAAAGACTAAAGTTATGTTATGTACAATGCAAACGAAGGATTTAACACTTTCAAATCATCCTAAAATTTGTGGCCATCATTTTACTTGTTTGATAGTATGCAACTGGATTGAATACGGCATGTTTTCAAAGCATTTCCAACAACTAAAACAATGCATACGGGTAAACGCTTTAAATGAACCAACTTTGAATTCTGTTGTTGAAGTATGCCATTATTCAAGAAAAGAATAACTCTTACAGGATTATTACTGTTCCCAGTAAAAATCCAAAATTGCAAGTTATCTCCACAGTCAGTGTCGTAAGCTAAAAATGAAAACTTTATAACCAAAAGGTTCAACGACTAATTATTTTGATGGAATTCTTAAAGATATAAACAGTAGTTTGTTGTATATACAAAAGCATTAAGGGGCAAAAATCTTCCAAAAAAATAGGCATTTGCTTTATTACTCTTCGAGACCATATAATTGTTGCAGGTAATTGAGTAGTTTGAAACAAATAATTTAATATACAATTTATCATTTTTTGTAGATTGGTGTAATATAAAGACTTTCACTTTACCTGTATTTAGCACCTCCAAAGTTTAAGCTAGTGTAGTATTGACCAGTTCGTCACCAGTGTGTTTATTACATCCATTAAAATTGAAAGCTGTAGAAGCTGTTAGGATGCCTAAAATCCAATATTCTGAAGATGAATTTGCAACCCATATTTTAAAAACAAGATACTCAAGAATTTAACAAGCATTGAAAGCTTGTAATTTAACAATAAAATATATATGGTTGTACTTGTTTTATTATATACAAAGTTTAAGATAGTTGTAATTAAATTAAAAGTACATTGTGTAAAAAGTTTTTTTGATTCTAAGTAGCCATGCGTTTGGTTTACTAGTTCAATTTGATTGAAAATCTGAATCACTGTCATCACCATCACCAATGTTAATAATTAGAGGTGCATTATCTTCTTGATCAAATTTGATCTCACGTTTTTTCTGCATGTTCTATCAAATGTGCCCAAATCTCTGGTATTATTTTTTCTAATGTTTCTTTCCACATTTGTAAGGTTTTCAACAGATCTCCCATCTCTTCCACCGTGTCGGTTGTAGTAGCTGTTACTACCACCCCATACATTTTCAATTGCATTGAATATGCAGTGATACGGAGGCAATCTTAACACCTTATGTCCATATTGTTCGGCCAGCAAATCCGCTTTAAAAATCTTTGGTGATTTATACCTAAAATTTTTAATTAATACTGATATGTTATAAAGCACATAATTTTGACTTACATCGTCACAAGTTAAATAAGCTTTGCTTAAAATCATTAGTTCCACAAGAAATTGCTTATTTAGTGTCGCTATACAATGTTACTTTTTTTTTAGAAACTCTTAGATGTTTTATTTAACAAGTATAATAATACGACATGTTGTCTAAAATTATTGCAAATAATTTTTCCAAATTCTTTAATAATTAATTTTCAATTTTTGCTCATTCACTTCTCTGTAGTAATTTAGGTTTTTTTGTGGAAGACGAGAAAAATCAATTTCAGCCACATTTAGTAATTCATTTACATTTCGGGCATATAATGTACCTAAAAGACTAATTACATTATACTGTATTAAGGATAAGTAGATATGACACCAACCTTTTTCGATCAATTTGTGTGCTCTAACTGTTCTTATTGCACGCTTTGCTAGGTACGGCTTACGACACCATTCTGAAAAAGCCATGTTTTGTCTAAACACACAAAAATGCTACAGATTCTCTTCTTTTATTTTCATATATCTTCTGGAATCGAATTCCATTTATTCATAATATTTAACAGTTTCATTAAACCTATTCTTGGATTATCTTTCAGCCATTTAAATCCAAGACTGTATTTTATTAACTTTAAAAAACTCAACATGTTTCAAATTCAACCATCAAGTATCAACAGAAACGTGATAAATCGAAAATAATTACGTGTTGCATTATAAATGTAACTGGAAAACAAATACTAGCGATTTTCACGCAGCCTATAAAGGTGATCAAACTAGCAACAAGTAGCTTAGTTCTGGGTCTAAATGAATCTCGTTCATCGTCTTTGGTTATTAGAGTTCAGTTTAATACTAATATGAGTTGTGAATAGCACTGTTTGAAGCAAAAACCAGCCAAATATCAATATATAAAAACGGAAAATTTAAGAGGTCGTTGACACCAACAAAACAAGGAATGGCATATAACCTAAAATTTAAACGTCAAAATTAATATTTGCCTTTAAAATTATTGGCAACGTCGTAAATTGCTATTATTCAAACCAAAACTATAACATTAATATTGTACGGTATTAAGTTGACAAACATCTACATAAATAGTTAGTACTTGTGTGACGTCGCGGATGACGAGGTCTATTTAGAAATTGCAAAGACTATATGTGAATTATTATCAATAAACATCTATTATACAGTACATAAATTTCTGCATTCTACCCACAATTACAACAGTCGTTTTATTTTATATTAATGAACGAAGTGTAACTACGAAAAAAAATACGTTACAAAGCGTTTTTATTTAAATTTTTTAATGGCTAAATCTTCAACATAATGTTTACGGCTACTATTACAATAATTTATTACTACACTGCTAATAGATAAGATTTTCAAGTTGTTTTACCTTCATTATTGAATTAAAAAGATCTGAGAGCCTTTTAATAAATTTACGCCACGTAAGGCGAACACCAAATTAGCAGTTTATGGCATGCATTATGTAAAACGACCATGAAGGTAGCTGTTGACTGATTTATTTCATCAGCTTTGCCTTAGATTGTTTTTAAAAATTGTCAGACTTTGTATTACTAATATGTTATAATATATCCAATATTAAAGATTGCTTAGGTTTGATTCAATATTATATTTGAAGGAACGTAAATTTTTTAATTTGATATACGATATACGTATACAAACGAACAAACAACTCAACGAACGAATAAACAAACGCATGAACGAACGACTGAACGAACGTTTGACGAAATGCGTTCGAATAGTATGTGTCAGCAGTATTTAAACTTACGTCATTGATAGTTCAAAAGTAAGACAAACAAAGCAGTTCGAGTTGGTTCTCAAAATTTTCCACAGACCGTTAAAAATTATTTAATATACAGGGTTATTACAAAAGGATCATCGGACTTGACAAAGCTATATTTCAGTTAGTATTACAACTAGAACAGTAAATTATATGTCGGTAGACAGAGAAAACATTAAAGTTTTAGCGCATTACAAATGTTCAATATGAGTCATGTGATCAGTGAAGGGGTGGGGTGGAATAATGGGTCCATATTTAATTGCCTTTATTTTATGAATGGTCCGTTAAATGGTTTGATATTTTTGAATTTTCTGGAAAATGAGTTACTAGTGTTGTTAGAAGAAGTTCCTTTATAGAAAAGAAGAACCATGTGGTAGCAATTGGATGGAGCCCCGCCTTATTATCATCCTGAGGTTCATAATTTTTTGAATAATATGTTTCTAAATAAATGGCTTAGAAGAGGCGGGTATATAAATTGGCCCGCTAGGTCATCAGACCTGACTTAATCCGATTTCTTTTCGTGGGGCTACATGCAATCAGTGGTTAATCATACACTTTCAACTACACAAGAATATATGAGACAAGGAATAACGGAAGTTTTTCGAACTGTACTCCATAAATGTTATCCACCGTTAGGACTAATTTTCAGCAAGGAATTCTTGTATATACAAAATAATGGTCATCATTTTGAATCTTTGTTGAACTAATTTTCGAGCAGTCATACTTAATTCATAAGTTTAACAGTTTTTTACATTAATTGTTAAATTCTTGTATTGCGTTTTTAAAAGACTTTTTAAATCGCAAATGCTGTGAAATAGTGAATTCTGCATTTAGTAGCGAATTAAAAAATAAAAAGTTGTATTAAAGTTAATTAACTAGCAACTTGAACTTCGTAAAAGATTATATTAGATTTCTGAATACTCTGTATAGATATTTAAGTTTTTATAATGGGAATATAAAACATGATCAGTTCTCACACTTTAATAGAAATTTAACTTAGATTGGTGAAATATTTGTTTTTGTATTTAATATTTCAAATTAGTTTGTTTTTTGAGTAAAATTAAATTACTTCAAGAACCTTAAGATTTGGGTATAACAAACCTTAATAAAAAAGACCTTTATTTTGACCATGGAATCCAAAAATGTAATAATATACAGGGGGTTACAATTAAAAAACAACTTTGATATTTATTTGGTGTTTAGAACAGCCTGTATAATTTCAAAATAATTTTAAAATGTACCCCAAGATGACTATATCCATATGTACGCGCCATATCTGTCCTCGTTCGGGGCATTCCCTCTCTCCGCGCAAGCGGGTCCGAATGGTTCGCGCCAGTTAATACGAGTCGGTCGTCAAGTCTCGTGATAGCCACAACTAGTAAAAATAAGTCTGCTCTCTTATTCTAATCCGGCATTGGCCTCTTCCTTTCATGTTTCCCTCCTTTCCTTCAATCCTTGGCCAAAAGCGGTAGTTACAGTGTTTAGTGCCTCTCAAGTGCCCAAGGAACTTTCGGTAAGTGTTTTATGCCTTTGTATGATTCTACTCCTATAAACTGTTGCCACCCTCACCCCTCATCGATTCAAAGACATACGAACGTAGGTCTTTATTAATTTACAAATTCGTAAATAATTTAGTACTTGATAATAGAAACGATTTGAAAGTGTTATCTGTACGTTTCAATTTGTTGTTAAATCGCACGTGCATTCTTTCGAGTTCAAGTTCATTGCAATTAGATTATTGTTACCATATTCCAATATCAAGATCATTGCACTCCATTCAGAATTTGTTTGTTTACAAACAAACCGTCCTTTAATACGTACGTTAGTTTACTTAACTATTGTTAATTTATTCATAAAGTTCCTAATTATGGCGGAAGGTGATATTTTAAAGAAAAAACTTGAAGACTATTTCACGCGCTTAACCGAAATTGCCGATTATGTTCGTATTGCAACCCGTTTAGCTGCCGTAGAAGCGAGATATCTACGTATGCAAAGTATTGAACGACAACTAGATGTTGTCTACGATAAAATTTTAACCTATAATTCGGTTGTTGACGTAAAGGATGAGATTAAAACTCAAAGTTCTTTGTTTGATAATTTGTTAGACGTTATTCGTACGCGGTATTTAGATATCAAACAAAATGCATCAAAATCGGTTGATGATACTTCAACTAATCCCTCTCAAACTTCTGTAAGTTATTTAAAACCTCTAAGTATAACCCCCTTTGATGGATGTGTAGAAAACTGGCAAATTTCATTTCGCTTTACAAGAGTCTGGTTCATGAAAACGACCAAATTCCGCTAATTCGTAAGTATCACTATTTGCGTAGCTATCTTAAGGGTGAAGCTCTCGCCCTAATTTCGGATCTAGCCCTTGAGGCTGATTTGTACCAACAAGCTTTTGATAAGCTAGAAGAACGCTATAACTCACCCCGTAGAATTACTAGCTATTATTTAAATAAAATATTACAATTTAAATCATCTGGATCTCTCTCAAACTTCATCAATATTCATTTTAACGCTGTTAACACATTGAAGGCGGCGGATAAAGTCGAAGATTTGGCCGACTTTATACTATTTTCGTTGTGTTACCGTAATCTTGAGTTCAAAACGCAAAATGCTTTTGATCTAAAAGTAGGTTCCGAAGTTCCTACTTGTTCTCAGCTCTTCGATTTTTTTATCGTTGCAAAGCAAAACCTCTGAGCTTTATGACAATATGAAAAAAGATAGGGTTATTAAACCTAATGCGCATCCTCGTTTCAAATCCAACTTCAATCAGTCCTTCTTAATGAAAAGTTCGCAAAATGCCGCTACGGCTAAAGCTGTCCGAGTTTCATGCCCGTGCTGTGGTGAAGCTCATAAAATTTATGGTTGTTCAACATTTGATGCACTTAATATTGCCGATCGTTATTCCACTATTAAAACGTTAAATTTGTGCTTTAAATGCTTTGGTAATCATACTCGAGGTTGCAATTCTGAAGGTAAATGTAAAGTTTGCCATTCCTCATATCACCATACTTGGTTGCATAAACCCTTACCCAACGAGGTGGTGCATAATTCGGAAAAATCCTCTACTGCAATAGCACCCGAAATTGTTTCGGCTTGTAATGTTTCGAATTCTCATGAAAGTTATACTGTGCTGTTGGCAACAGCGCAGGCTCTTATTTTAGATATAAACCAGGATTTACAACCCGTAAGGTGCGTTTTTGATTCTGGATCTCAAATAAACGCGATTACGAGTACATGTGTTCAACGTTTGGGTCTTCAGCGTACTAGGGATTCCCGCCAAGTTAGTGGAATTTCCGACGCTTTAATAAAGTCCAAGGGAACTGTTTGTTGCACAGTCTATTCTAAATATTCTCAAAATAGAATTCAATTCAAGGCTTCAATATTTCCTAAAATAACAGGAAATATACCGGGTAGTTCATTGCCCATTTCTGTTTATAATAAATTTAAAAATATGCAAATGGCTGATAAAAGTTTCCATCAGTCCTTGCCCGTAGAAATTCTTCTAGGTGCCGAGATATGTGCCGAAGTACTGTTTTCCGAACATTCCGCTATTATTCCTGGCCGCCCTTTGGCGATTCAAACCATGTTTGGTTACGTGCTGCTCGGTCAAGTTACGTGTATTAACCCTACGGTTAATGCTACTTCACTTTTCATTCAATCTGATTCTATAGATAAAGAAATAAGAAATTTCTGGGAATTGGAAAAAATTAAAATTCCCACGGAAACCTCCTCAGAAGATGGGTTTTGTGAGACGCATTTTCTCGCAACCCACTCGCGTGACGATTCTGGTCGTTACACGGTTGCTCTTCCTTTCAATCATAGTATTGAACCGCTTGGTAAGAATCGTCGGGCCGCTTATAATTGCTATTTAAATTTAGAAAGGCGTCTTTACTCTCTCCTGAAAAGCTAAATGCTTATAATGGCTTTTGCAGGAATATTTTGATCTTGGTCACATGTCCGTTGCCGAAACCCCTCCGATTATGTACTATCGCATCATGCAGTTTCTAAAATAACAAGTAGCACTACGAAGCTACGCGTTGTTTTCAATGGTTCTGCTACTGATTCATTAGTAATTTCTCTTAATGACAGGTTATATTCTGGCCCTAAACTACAAGGAAATCTACCCGAAATAATATCCGCATTTCGTTGTCATAAAATTGCTGTTTGTGCGGATATCCAAAGGATGTACCGTCAGATTCTGGTTTGTTCCTCGGATCGTCAATTCCAGCACATTTTTTGGCGATCTACTTCTCAAGAAAATATTTGTGAATATGAACTCAAAACTCTCACGTATGGGTTAGCGCCCTCCGCATTTCTGGCTCAAAGAGTACTTCAGCAATTAGTAATTGACGAGGGTAAATCTTACCCTATGGCCTCCGAAGCTATTATGCATCACACATACATGGACGATGTAATTTTTAGTGCCTGTAGTGTCACAGAAGCGAGACAGCTACAGCACGAGCTTATTAAGCTTCTCTCTCTCTCTCGGACAATTTCATTTGCGTAAATGGTCAAGCAATGCCGTGGAATTGTTACAAGATTTTGAAAAATCGGAATTAGAAACTCTTATTACTTTCTCTGATCAAGTGAGCGGTATAAAAATTTTAGGTTTAGTTTGGAATCCTTTATTAGACGTATTCACTTTGTAACAATTTTATTTTTGAATTAATAAATCTCTTCATTAAAGGTACAACAAATGTTAAAACACCTTTATTAAGTAAAGTCGTAATACGTTTAACAATTAAATTACATTTAAATAGCATCTTGAGTCGTTAGTCTATTTGTTTTGGATGTCGGTGTGCTCCACAGCCACTCGCACGCGCGTTGAGAGGATTGACCCCCCCCTTGGGATCCTCCCATCATGCGAGAGCGCGGGACAAGCACTCGGCCATAGATAAAAGCAGCAGCAACATGTATAATAAAAGAATGGCCAGTGACCTGCGGGTCGGTTTAATTGTGTGATACACTTTCTGAATAATGGTTGGTAATGTATACTCGTTATTATAGTATCTAATTTGAAAATTTGTTTAGCGCAAAAAACTTAGGAACGCAAAATTTAGGAACAAAAATTTAGGAACGCAGATTTAGCAACGCAAACTAAGATTACAACTAAGATTACACGATGAAAGATTACGCTACACAGTTTAGGCGACAAGAAATTAGAACTTTGAATCAACGTTAAGAAAACCACATCACTTTAACACGTGTATTTAGAGGATGGAAAGCAGATCTAATTAGTAGGAGGCCGTTTGTTGCTCCGAGCCAAGATACTACTTTGATTTGATATTTGCAGTAAATTCCGCACGACGATGCACTTCCCAATCCAGTAGAGGAAAGCAGTTTTGTCTGGTTCGTAGTAGCTTTAAGAAATTCTGTTGTGCTTCATTCTGAATGCACGTTATTTTGCTTCGATACGTAGAAATACGATTTTGTTATTCACTTCATTTGTTACTAGGCTGGATTTTCCAGTATCAAATTTAAATTTCACTCAGTTTAATGTGTAAGTAACAACACGTTGCTTCAGCATAACCTAACAGCTGTTGTTACGTCACTTGTTTGTTTGAAATATGCTGCTGACACTTGTATCATCGGAAGCAGATGTTTAGTATTATATTACTACCACCTTTGAAAACGAGAATATCCTTGTAAACATTCTCATTTAAAATGAAATTAGCACATTTAACTTAACGAGAAAATTTTGTTTTTTTTAATTTGTTATAATGTAAATTTGTTATAATGTAACCGACCGAATCAGATCTGAATGGGTTAGAAAGTATTAGTGTAACCAGTTACACTTTGTTGTAATATATTTGATCAAGAATCAGGTTGATAAACCTTACGTTAATTTTTTAAAGTAATTCAGATAATTATTTAATTTTATTGCATTGAATTTTATTTACAGAAAAAGAGATTCCTTCTAGTAAATTATTAATCCAAGCTTAAAGTTTTTTATTTTGATCAAGTATGATCAAACTTAACAACCGAAAAGCAATAAGAGTTGAATTTTGATGCCACCCTTATGTAGAAAATATTCTTTTTGCATTTTTAGGCATATTTGAGGGACACAAACAGTGTTCCCATTTTCTATGTGACTTAATTATTATTCTTTCTTACAGGAACAGCGTCTTATTCTGTTAAGACAGGTTTTTGTCAGCGAAGGCGATCTTTTTTTCTTTGGGTCTCCACGTCCGCCCTTAGAAATATGCCATGCCATTAACGTGAATCAATTCGGACTTGGTGGCGCCTATTTGTTTTAGTTTGAGTGTGACCCCCCCAACAGATTTCGATCTCCCCACCCCATTGCTCATAGCTCTACCCAAGGAATAGACCCCTAGTTATGTCGGAAGACTTTGTTTTGCTGACACCCAACTTCTAAAGTCAGATATATGTATTAAAAAGAGAAACGCTAGTAAATACCAATAAAAAAGTTTCACTGGCACCCATGCTTGGAGCTTGCCATATATTTGATTTGAAATAATTCGTTACACTGGCTCACAACGTGGGGCTGGTGCTTTTAGTGCAGCAAAAGAAAATTCGTAACAACTTATAACGTAATTCCCTTTGCAGGCCCGTTTAATAAACGCGCCGTACTTTCTTATATGGCTCGTATATTCGACCCGTTAGGTTGGTTAACCCCGGTAATTTTTATAGTCAAACACCTGTTACAACGGCTTTGGTTACAACAATTAGGTTGGGACGATGTCCCCGACCATAATTGGTGTTCTGAATGGCAAGATTTTTGTAACCAAGTTACAATATTATCGCAGCTAAAAATTCCTCGTCTTTTGTCTCAATTCACGGGAACCTACAGATTGTTTAGATTCTGTGATGCAAGCGAAAGGAGTTACGGCGCTTGCGTCTATTTACATATAATTTGTGGTGATTCAGTGAATTGCAACCTAATTCAAGCTAAGAGCAAGGTTGCTCCTCTAAAATATTTAAGTATTCCCCGCTTAGAACTTTCAGGTGCCCTTTTATTAGCGAAATTAATTCATTCAATTACTTTAAATAAATTTTCTTACCCAATTTTAGAAACGAAACTATTTTCTGATTCTCAAGTAGTACTAACCTGGCTACAGACTCCTTCATATTTGCTCAAGCCATTTGTAGGAAATCGAGTTAGCCAAATTCTGGAATATACTACTATTTCTCAGTGGCGTCATATTTGCGGGGAAAATAATCCCGCAGACGTGGCTTCAAGAGGTCGTTCTCCACTTCAACTATTGCACAACGAATTGTGGTGGCATGGTTTGTGCAATTTCAATTACGATTTTATCAACCTCAACAGCTCTTTCCCTCCTATAGGGGAAGTTCCCGAATTGAAACAAATTCCTGTCTCGCTTATCGCTACAGAACAAAATGAATTTTGTGATTTTATGGAGCGATTCTCTTGTTTATTTCATTTGCAATACAGCATGGCATATGTGAATCGGTTTATTCACAATTGTCGCCACCCCCGAGAAAAAATGTTAGGCCCCATTTCCTGCGACGAATTCCGAAATGGTCTGATGACTTGTGTAAAGTTGACTCAACGTCAGTTTTTTACTTCAGAATTATTATTATATGAAAAAAATAAGGATCTACCTCTTTCGTTTAGAAAGTTATCGTCCTTTATTGATTCCCAAGGCTTGTTTAGGGTGGGCGGTCGCTTGAAACATTCTCAGTTGCCCTATACTAGCAAGCATCCTCTATTATTGCCTAAACGGGCGAACTTATCAAAATTAATTTGCAAACATTATCACCTTTTATCGTTACATTCAGGCCCCTCGATGACACATTCTCTTATTCTCCGAACTTATTGGATTTTTGGTCTGCGCTCTTTAGTTCGGCAAACTATTTACCATTGTTTGTCGTGTTTTCGATTAAACGCTAAGCCCCCTCAGCCAATAATGTCCGATCTGCCTCCTTCTCGTGTACAATTAACTCGCGCATTTACTCACGTCGGAATTGATTTTGCTGGCCCTTTTAACGAAAGCTTCGTTAAATCGAAATTCTTCTAATCGAAAATCTTATCTATGTGCCTTTGTTTGCATGTGCACAAGAGCTGTGCATTTAGAGCTGGTTTCTGAACTTTCTACAAACGCCTTTATGGCATCCTTTAATCGTTTTGTTTCTCGTCGCGGCGCTCCTGATTCCATTTATTCAGACTGTGGCAAAATTTTGTGGCTCCGCTCGCATGCTGAAGGAAGCCAGTGAATTTTTGCGTCAAAATCATGAGGAAATATTTTCTGCAATAGCTGTTCTTCAAGTTAAGTGGCAATTTAACCCCCCATATGCACCTAATTTTGGTGGCATTTGGGAAGCTTGCGTAAAATCCGCAAAAGCCTTTATACTACGAACTATCGGTCATCAGGCCCTCACATTTGAAGAGCTCACAACTATATTTGCTCGTATCGAAGCCGTGTTGAATAGCCGACCTCTAGCTTTCTACTCCTTGGACGCTACTGATAGCCTGATTACCTAACCCTGGTCATTTTCTCATTGGGGTCCAATGCTGAGTTTGCCAAATCACTCTTCCGAGGTATCAAATTACATTCACGCTGGCAACGCTTATGTCAAATCACTCAATCTTTCAGGCGCCGGTGGTCGAACGAATATTTACTTACACTCACGCAGCGGACAAAGTGGAACCGTTCCTTGGATAACGACTTGAAGGTGGGTCATATGGTTTTCTCCTAGGAATAAATACCTCGCCTTTGTCATGGCCGCTAGGCCGTATCAACTATTTCCCGGTCGCGACGGAGTTACTCGTGTTGTTTCAGTAAAAACGTCTCGTGGTACCTTCGTTCGTCCTGTGAATAAAATTCTTCCCCTTCCTTTAGAAAAGTAATGCTTAAATTCTCGTTAGGATATTTTTAACTTTTTTTACGATTTTAGTCACTCGTTTAGTTGTTTTCTTTCTCTTTGTTTTCTTCTCCCCCACCCGAGTATCGGCGGGTTAACCGTACTCTGCGGCTAGGAGGAAATGCATAGCTCTAATTATATTTCGTTTTTTTTTGTAAAATTTTTTCTTAATTTTAGGTGGGCGGTATGTACGCGCCATATCTGTCCCCGTTCGGGGCATTCCCTCTCTCCGCGCGAGCGGGTCCGAATGGTTCGCGCCAGTTAATACGAGTCGGTCGTTAAGTCTCGTGATAGCCACAACTAGTAAAAATAAGTCTGCTATTTTCTTCTAATCCGGCATTGTCCTCTTCCTTTCCTGTCTCCTTCCTTTCCTTCAACCCTTGGCCAAAAGCGGTAGTTACAGTGTTTAGTGCCTCTCAAGTGCCCAAGGAACTTTCGGTAAGTGTTTTTATGCCTTTGTATGATTCTACTCCTATAAACTGTTCCCACCCTCACCCCTTAATAATTACAGTCCACGCTCTATCTCGGAACCCCTTGTTTACGGCTTTTGCACTCAAGGTGGTTCTATTTGTATCCCGTTACGAAGAACGGGTATTCGATAACAAAAATAGGTCGCTGGTTTATATCCGGCTCGAAAGGCCACAAATTTTTGTTATCGAATACCCGTTCTCCGTAACGGATACAAATAGAACCACCTTGAGTGCAAAAGCCGTAAACAAGGGGTTCAGATAGAGCGTGGACTGTAATTATTAAGGGGTGAGGTGGGAACAATTTATAGGAGAGAATCATACAAAGGCATAACACTGCCGAAAGTTCCTGGGCACTTGAGAGGCACTAAACACTGTAACTCGCTGGTCAAGGGTTGAAGGAAAGGAGGAGACAGGAAAGGAAGAGGCCAATGCCGGATTAGAATAAGAGAGCAGACTTATTTTTACTAGTTGTGGCTATCACGAGACGACGACCGACTCGTATTAACTGGCGCGAACTATCGGATTCGCTCGCGCGGAGAGAGGAATGCCGAACGGGGACAGATATGGCGCGTACATACCGCCCACAAAATTAAAAAATTTTACAAAAACGAAATATAATTAGAGCTAGGCATTTCTCCAGCCGCAGAGTACGGTTAACCCGCCGATACTCTGGTGGGGAGAAGAAAACAAAGAGAAAGAAAACAACTAAACGAGTGACTAAAATCGTAAAAAAAATATCCTAACGAGAATTTAAGCATTACTTTTCTATAGGAAGGAAAGAATTTATTCACGGGACGAACGAAGGTACCCGAGACGTTTTTACTGAAACAACACGAGTAACTCCGTCGCGACCGGGAAATAGTTGATACGGCCTAGCGGCCATGACAAAGGCGAGGTATTTATTCCTGGAGAAAACCATATGACCCACCTTCAAGTCGTTATCCAAGGAACGGTTCCACTTTGTCCGCTGCGTGAGTGTGTAAATATCGTTCGACCACCGGCGCCAGAAAGATTGAGTTTGACATAAGCGTTGCCAACGTGAATGTAATTTGATACTCGGAAGAGTGATTCTGGCAACTCAGAATTGGACCCCAATCAGAAAATGACCAGGGGTTAGGTAATCAGGCTATCAGTAGCGTCCAAGGAGTAGAAAGCTAGAAGTCGGCTATTCAACACGGCTTCGATACGAGCAAATATAGTTGTGAGCTCCTCAAATGTGAGGGCCTGATGACCGATAGTTCGTAGTAATAAGGCTTTGCGGATTTTACGCAAGCTTCCCAAATGCCACCAAAATTAGGTGCATATGGGGTTAAATTGCCACTAACTTGAAGAACAGCCATTGCAGAAAATATTTCTCATGATTTTAACGCAAAATTCACTGGCTTCCTTCAGCATGCGAGCGGAGCCAATAAAATTTTGCCACAGTCTGAATAAATGGAATCAGGACGCCGCGACGAGAAACAAACGATTAAAGGATGCCATAAAGGCGTTTGTAGAAAGTTCAGAAACCAGCTCTAAATGCACAGCTACATGCACCGACTACAGAAAATAGTTTAAAAATATTTATTAAGTTTACCTACAATGTTCCGAGGCGTATACCGGAAATAACCATATATATACATCATATGATTGTAATTTTATGTATTGAACGAGTAAGTCCATTTACGCTATCAAAGTACATTCTGCAACTGTTTAGATGATAGTGTGTCAATATAGAAGTAATTATAACTTTCAATAACAAGCGTTAGTTCCAATCTAACAGTACCTTTTGATGCTGCATGAACCTGATGTCAATTTCACCAAGTTACACGTAAATTTGGTTCCGTAATTATTACATTAAATGCAGTATAATTAAAGCACTACCAATAAACTTTCAGTTAGCATACAAATTTAATTTCAAACAGTTTTCCATGCTGAAGTTTGTATGCAATATTCTGTGAAGTGCATTACCTGTTATTGCATACAAAGCACTGGCTCTGGCATTTTGTTAATAAAGCGTACTTGCATCATGTTAGGTATTTGATATTTTCTCTATTTGTTTGCGAGTGCTTGAAACGTAGCTTCCTTTTTTTATTACCGTTGCAGTTAATTTGACTACAAACAAATATTTACTAACGCTTTTCGTTTAGATGGAGAATAAGTGTGCTTTGTGAAATATTTTGCATTTCAGGTACTAGACGTAATTCTCCGGATAATGCAATTCAACCCGAATGCACTATTAAATTCAAATTGGCGTGTTTAACAGAAGCAGCTATACACGTATTTCTCTTAAACAAAGTGCCATCTATGCAGACAATATGTTTCCCAAGTTAACTAGAGAGCATCAGAAATTGAGTCGAGGGAGAAATCTGTTGTTTATACACATTTCCTTATTGATAAAGGAATTTACTAATACAATCCCTTAATTTGATTTTGACCGATTAAGCACTGAAAACATTTGCAGATTAAAAACAACATATTAATACTAGTTTTATTTTTATAACAAACTACCAATTAAAAAATTGTTAGTTTGATCGAAAATGCTATCCTATATATATATATATATATATATATATATATATATATATATATATATATAATATAATATAAGTAGTGGGTTTTAGGTCTGCTGGATGATTAATAAGACTCTTTTTATTACCTAAATTTTCGAATATATTTATATTCTTCTTCAGAGGTACTATAAAATATACAAACGCATTAACAATAAATAATTACATTTAAGATGTACTTACTAAATTGAGGTTTAAAATATATGTAATGGCATCAGATATATAAATAAAAATAAAAAAATGTAAAAGGTTGTTGAAACATATACTAAAATTACTTTGTATATATTAAGATGTTCTTTTTTGAAGTATATCATTTAAATTTTGGCAGTTATTTTGTATACCTTTTGTTATTTTTTATATCATAGTTGTATGCATGTACATCATGCTGTACGTATTAATAAATATACAACCGTCAGCAATACGTATACATACATCTACACATACATATATCTTAGTAAATATTAATATATTCAAATATTCAAACATATCATTAATGTTTCAATAACCTTTGTATATAACTTAAATTTAATTGTGGTAATAAAACAAACAACCTATAATTGATCATTTTTCTTTTTTGTGCTAAATTTATTATTTATATATTCATAATTTAGAAGGTATGTATAGATAGAGCTTAGATCATCAACATCCGTCATCTTATTCATTGTATATGGGGTTTTGTAAATATAACACATTTCTAAAAATTTTCTTTTATTTTCGTTTTTATCTTTATCAATAATTTTGACATTTTGGAAATCTACATGATGGTCTTTATTTATGATGTGCATTGATAAGGAACATGCATTAGGCTTTACCCGAACATCACTTTTGTGTTGGGTAACACGTTGTTTTAAATTTTGTGACGATTGGCCTATGTAACTTTGATTGCAATCGATACAATTAATTTTATATATAACATGTCTTTCACTAAGAGCCTCTGATGAATCTTTGATTTTTGAAAAGATTTTTCCAATTGATAAAATATTTTTATTCGCTATTTTGATATTAAATTTATTAAAGATGTTGCATAATTTAGGTGTTAGTTGTTTTATAAAAGAAAGAGGTTTGTATTAAGTTATATACAAAGGTTATTGAAACATTAATGATATATTTGAATATTTGAATATATTAATATTTACTAATATATATGTATGTGTAGATGTATGTATACGTATTGCTGACGGTTGTATATTTATCAATACGTACAGCATGATGTACATGCATACAACTATGATATAAAAATAACAAAAGGTATACAAAATAACTGCCAAAATTTAAATGATATACTTCAAAAAAGAACATCTTAATATATACAAAGTAATTTTAGTATATGTTTCAACAACCTTTTACATTTTTTTATTTTTATTTATATATCTGATGCCATTACATATATTTTAAACCTCAATTTAGTAAATACATCTTAAATGTAATTATTTATTGTTAATGCGTTTGTATATTTTATAGTACTTCTGAAGAAGAATATAAATATATTCGAAAATTTAGGTAATAAAAAAGAGTCTTATTAATCATCCAGCAGACCTAAAACCCACTACCTATATTATATAATAAAATAAGGTCATAAAATACTTACCTGTTGTATATATATATATATATATATATATATATATATATATATATATATAGATTATTCTTCTTCGCTATATATATATATATATATATATATATATATATATATATATATAGCGAAGAAGAGTAATCTACATTTGGAGTGCAAATGCTTGTTTATTAATATATATTAACAGTTATAAGATGAAATGAAAAGCCAACTTTTATTATGTATAGTTGAATTACCATTTCAAATCGAACTAGTAATTGAAAACTACTAAAAGAACAGCTACAGCAAGATTTGAACCTGCGACCATTGATTTGCCGGATCAACGCTCTAACCAACTGAGCTATGCAGCCAATTGTTTAGAAGATGTTATAATTTATACTACTAGAGCTTCTTCTTGTTAACGATTTTCAATTACGTCTTGAATTTAAGGAAATTGATTCTAGTCATATACATAATTCATGTACTAATAACTTGATCATTCCATTTTGCTGCGTTCGGATAATACAAAGATGTAAGTATATTATTATTAATAGCGAAGAAGAATAATCCACATTTGGAATGCTAATGCATGTTTATTAATATACATTAACAGTTATCCTTCTTCGCAATTAATAATAATATACTTACATATTTGTATTATCCGAACGCAGCAAAAGGGATGATCAAGTTATTAGTACATGAATTATGTATATAACTAGAATCAATTTCCTTAAATGCAAGACGTAATTGAAAATCGGTAACAAAAATAAGCTCCAGTAGTATAAATTATAACATCATCTAAACAATTGGCGTCATAGCTCAGTTGGTTAGAGCGTTGATCCGGTAAATCAATGGTCGCAGGTTCAAATCCTGCTATAGCTGTTCTTTTAGTGGTTTTCAATTACTAGTTCGATTTGAAATGGTAATTCAACTTTACATAATAAAAGTTGGCTTTTCATTTCATCTAATAACTGTTAATATATATATATATATTGTTATATTTTGGTATATATATTGAGTTATAGAGAACCCTTTTATAATCAATTACCACCTATTTTGTATTGTTTATTCATGATTACAGGATTGATCTTTCTTTTTTTTTTATCTTAGGACAATTATGACAATTGCAACCGAATACACAAGCATTCTTCAAATAATTGTAAAAGCCAAAAGTATTCCCAAACACTAGTTCCACTTTTATAAATTTGATTAAAGCACTGCGTAGATATTAAATACTAATACCTGGAATCCAGATACAAGCGCCGCCTTCCAGCCGTCCTGAAGCCAAGTGACCAACTGCAGGCACCTCCTGTAAATAATAAGTAACTCGAGCAACTGGTAATCTCCAGACTATAAAACTACTAATATTTCTACAAATTTTATGTTATACAAATACTCAGATAACTCCAATTCCACTATGCTTTCGTCTTCAAACAATAACGGTACAGACCAGCACTCCCTCTTTTAATTAACTTTTATTCGCCGTAAAACTGCTACTATTTGCTATCTCCAGGTACAACTTGACTTTCAAAACTTTCTCGTAACCTTTTAAATGTAATAAAACTCATAACAGTACAAAACACGTCTATTTTTCGTAATATAAATTTGAAGTCCCTTATAAATAAAATCCGTCTTCTTTTGTTTCCGTTGCCATGACAACTATCTCTACGCACACTATGTAATTTATAATTATTAATAATTGATTATTAATACAGTTGTTTCTCTAGATACATTCATTTTCTAGATGGTTTGTAATCCAGTGATTTATGTATATTGAACTTTTACAATATTGAAAATAGCTAACAAACTTTGATGGTTCAGCTTTTAAATTGTACGCAACAGACATTTATGTCTTATTCGGTAAACGTCCTGTCATTACATAACCAATCTTTAATTGTTAAAACATATTCAAACTGAAATTGATTTACAAATTTTACGGGAGTATCACTTAACTCCTTAAAATTTTAAAAGCGTGCAGTATACCAAGCAATTTTGATATTTGTTTTACATTCAAATGGTTCTGAAAACGCTAACTCCAAATTAAATTTCATATACGTGCAACCATAACAATTAAAATACGTATACAATGCAAACTTATAACTAGCTTAGCCTGGTCTATGGCCGGTATATGTTGTTGAATGCAATGCAGTTTCAAAAGCTTTATAAATTTATAAACGTGGAATAGTTGTTGTTAATTTATAAACCAAAAATACCTGAAAGAAATACTCAAACAAAACCAAATATACCCCCATTCTAGCAAAGTCGTTTCGAAGCCCTATTTAAACATTTTATAAGCCCACCCCCTTCTTGACAGTATATAAGGCCCCACTGATTTTAAATAAAAATGAAAATTTGCTTCCTGGATATAAGTAATTCTTTTAATGGTTGAGAAATTTTAAATTTTAGTTAAAATCACTATAGTTTTTTTTTTCTTTATGTATGAGGATTAAGTGTTAGTTTCTGTATGTTCTGTATAGTTTTAAGCTCGTTAGTATTATTTACAGTGTTAATTTTATTCTTGCGATACTTTACTTTCCACATGGAAATATGGATACAAATTTTCTATATGAAAACGTCCCCGACATTCACCCTGTCATTCTCCAATTCGTAAGTATTCCTTCTGCAAAATTCTTCTCACTCGATAAGGACCTTCGTATGGAAATAACAACTTGGCACAAATATTTCTTTCCCAATTTGACATTCTCAATCTTTTAACAATAACAAGATCCCCAACTGAAAAACCACTTGCTTCTTGATTTTCTTGTTACGTTTCTCCAACTCCCTTCTTTGTATCGTTTCGACTTGTTGTTTGGCTTTATGCAACAACTCCGTTATATCCTCCACTTTTGTTCAGCTCTCCACGGTCTTGCTGGAATCACCTTCTTCATCAATGTCACAGGACACATTCCTGTCACTGAACTTGGTACAAAATTAATATATTCTTCTATTTGCGGTAAATACCTTACCCACCGATCATGTTGTTCCTGCGTTATTAACCTCAAAAACTTTATTACTTCTCGAATATATCTTTCACACGGATTTCCTTGAGGATGTCTGATACTACAGAATGTCATCTTTATTCCATCCTTCCTTAATTTACTTTCAACCCTTCGATTACGAAAATACGTTGCATTGTCCAACAATACCCTATTCATCTTACCTATTCGTTCTACAAACTTTCTTACAGAACTCAATACATGCCTAGAATTACATCTCCTCGCTGGACAAAGCTGCACAAACTTTGTAAAAATATCAACTACAACTAAAATATGCTGATATCCGTTCCTACTCGGTATCAAATTACTCAAGTAATCCATTGCCACAATATCTAATGGACCTTCCGCTCTTATACATCTAACTTGATTCTGCAACACCACATTCTTATCCTTTCCTAACAAACACGTCTCACACAGATTTATGCAATTTTTCACCAATTTTCTATCGTTTCGTGCATAGAAAGCTTCCCTAAATATCAAGAACGTCTTACGAATCCCTATATGACCAAACGTAGTATGAATTTCCTGGATCAGTTCAACGGCTACCTGTGTCGTTAACACTAATAATTCATCATCCCATAACCTTTTCACCAAAACTCCCTCAACCATATAAAAACCTCTGTCTTGCTCTAAATTCTCTCTGAATAATTTTTCTTTGATCACCCTTATTTCGTCGTGTGCTTGTATCTGATGAAATCTGGCATTCGACCATCTTCCCTGATCTTCAAACACTTGCAATGTAATCAAAATCCATTCCTACTATCCGTTAGCAACCCTTCATCCTTCCTACTAAAGAAATCAGCCGTAACATTTTCTTTACCAGGTTTATGTCTAATCTCAAAATCATATTCCTGCAATACTAACGCCCATCTATACAATCGACTGTTCAAAAACTCTTTCTTCTTCAGAAACGTGACCACTGTGTTATCCGATTCAACCAGAAATTTATTACCCAATAAATAAAATCTTAACTTCTTCACAGCATATACGATTGCCAGCATCTCTTTTCCGCTGTCGAATACCTAGTCTCGCAGTCTTTCAGAGCCCTCGAAATAAAACAAATTGGCACTTCTCTCCTTCTTGAACCTGCACCAACTCAGCCCCTATTGCAAAACTCGAAGCGTCCGTCCTTAAAATAAATGGATCCGTAAAATTGGGATATTTTAATGACAGTTCCTATAAAATACCGCCTTCAACTCCCGAAATGCCTGCTCCCTTTGCTCGTTCCATTTCCACCTTTCGTTCTTTTAACAACTCCAACAATGGAATGCACAACTCCGAATATTTTGGTATGAATCGACGATAATAATTTAATACACCTAAAATCCTCTTAAACCTTTCAAATTTCTTGGCTGTTTCAAATTCTTCAACTCGTCCAAGCGTTTTTCACAAATTCTAATTCCTTCGCTGCCAACGACAAACCCCAAATACTTTACCTGGTCCTTAAAAAACTCACGCTTCTTCGAATTCAACCTCAAACCTCCCTCGTCTAACCTTCGGATCACTTTTCTTAAATGTTCTAAATGTTCTAACTCGTTCTTAGAAAAAATCAAAATATCATCGACATAGTGCGTACAGAAGTCTTCGTACTCATCTAATAACTTCTGCATGTCTATTAAACACCTCATATAACATTTCCTTCATATCCACCCCTATTAATCCTATCTGTTCCTCATCAAATACCTTCTCAAATATATTACATAACCGTAACTCATCAATTCCATCATAAATTCTATTCTTAGTCTTTCCTGATCCTATACTATCTGTATTTATCTCATCCCTAGTATCCCGATTATCCTTAGGCACCACCCATTTCTTCTCTAAATTTAATACCTTTACCATTCGTGCTTTACCATCTATAACCAGTCCAAATTCCTCAATTACATCTATCCTACAATAAAATCTAAATATAATCCTCTTGCTATCCAAAACTCTACTTCACCTAGTCTGGTACTTCCTAATACAATCGATACTCGTACAACTTTGTCTATCGTAGTTAACTTCCTCTTAATCGCAGACCATAAATTAATACTCTTAACCCTACAAATTTTCCCTTTGAATAATTCTGCATGTTTCAAAACTATTTCCTCTCTCACCAGCGATAACTGCGACCCTGTATCTATCAATGCCGTGTAAACAGAATCCCTAAACTAATATGAATAAATGGTAACTCCCGCCTTCTTTCAAACTTATTATCTAACAACTTATCTACTAAACTAATACTATGCTGTGTCCCTAAATCTGATTTTCCTAACACTAATAAATCGACGTTTTTTTGTACCGTGGGTTCATCGTGGACCTCCACTTTCTCTATCCTATCCTCCGATCTCTGTCGCGTGTCTCTTGTTGTTACGTGTTGGATCGTCAAGTTTCTATCTGTCTCCCGTTCTCGGTCTCTAATCCCTGTCGGTATTTCCCCCTGATCCGTTGATCTCTGCTCGCTTTCTCTCTGCCACCTCTGTCCAAAACTCGTTCTTTGCTGTCCAAAACCTCTGTCATTCCTATCAGTCCTGTTCCAGTCATTGTTCCCCTATAATTATCGTCTCTATTAAAACGTTGTTCCCAATTATTATTCGTTCTCCTTTGATTTCCTGATATTGCTTTCTGTAGTTGTCCTGTCCATTCTCCCTATAATTGTATCCTTGCACCCCAGTCCTCTGGTAGTTTGTGCTATTCCTATCCCAATTCCTATTATCACTATTTTCCCTGGTATTCGTTTCAAACGTCCTAGCTACGTCATAATTTCGCATCATTTCCAAAAAGTCTCTGAAAGTCCGAACGTTTTGTATCGCTACGGCCCTAGTTATTTCCGCCTCCATATGCCTTGACAACAATAATATAATTTCATCTTCTCTTAATTTAGGAATCAGGTGCTGCGCCTGGTTATACTTTTCAATCACATAATTTTCTCTCGATCCCTGGTATGACCTATAGTTCCCAGTGTTTAAATCCGTTCGAATATTAGCCTGATGCGTGTTTCCCCAATATTGTTCTATGAATAGCCTTCGAAATTCCTCGTACGAACTATATTGCCTCCTCACGATACAGTGCCATTTCTCTGCACAACCCCCCAATGTCACGCTCACCATCTGCATCTTCACCCTCTCAGGCTCACTCTCTACCATCTCGTCCAACTTGCTAAGATAGGCCATCGGCTGCTCATTCTTTCTGCCTTCAAACCTCGGCAAGGTCTCTTTCCCTAGCCTATACTGGTATCCTGCATCACAAACCACTCTTCCCCTTTCCAATTCAACCAACTGTTCTCTCATCTGTCTAACATTCCCTTCAAGACCAGACAATCCATTTACCGTATTCCCCAGAACCGTCGTATCCCTTCTCAGCTTCTCTGCCACCTCCTGACTCGCCCGCAATTTGCCTATAATTTCGTTTTTAGAGTTAATATTGTCCTCCGTCTGAATCCGAACTATTTCACCTAAATTCTGCAATTTTTCTGTCTGTCTAACTTCGACCATGTACAGCTCTTCCCTTAATTCATTTAAACCTGTTGTTACCTTCCCTTCTACAACCTGGACTCTATCCTCTACGTCCTTCAGAACTTCATCCTTAAATGAACACAAACTGCTCTGTATTGATACATTAATTCCTTCAATTTTCATTTCCATCATATCAAATTTTTCCTTAACTTCCGCTTGTGAATTTCTAACCTCGGCCAACAATGATCCTCTCAATTCTTCATGCGACTTAGTTAACGACCCTTTTAATTCCAACAAAACCATCATCACATCTTGGATCTGCATATTCTCTTTTCCCTTATCAATTTCATTTTCTCCCGATGTATCCCCTGAATTCACAATAATCACCTCCGGCTCCACATATCCTCCAGCTTCATCCCTAGCATCCCCTGCTGCTACAGTCTTAACCACCGGTTGCCCTCTCACACCAGTCTCAACTCCATAAACTTTCCCTGACCTCGTGATTCTCTCCTCATCAGACATGTCCCTTTAATTTTCAAAATAAACTTCAATGATGTGCCCCACTAAGCTACACAACCTCTGCAAATCTGAATCAGCCCTATCGAGCCCCCCCTTTAGGCGAACAAATATTTTGTTGCGAAGTTATTTACCTATTCGAGCCCCACGTTGGGCGCCATCTGTTATATTTTGGTATATATATTGAGTTATAGAGAACCCTTTTATAATCAATTACCACCTATTTTGTATTGTTTATTCATGATTACAGGATTGATCTTTCTTTTTTTTTTATCTTAGGACAATTATGACAATTGCAACCGAATACACAAGCATTCTTCAAATAATTGTAAAAGCCAAAAGTATTCCCAAACACTAGTTCCACTTTTATAAATTTGATTAAAGCACTGCGTAGATATTAAATACTAATACCTGGAATCCAGATACAAGCGCCGCCTTCCAGCCGTCCTGAAGCCAAGTGACCAACTGCAGGCACCTCCTGTAAATAATAAGTAACTCGAGCAACTGGTAATCTCCAGACTATAAAACTACTAATATTTCTACAAATTTTATGTTATACAAATACTCAGATAACTCCAATTCCACTATGCTTTCGTCTTCAAACAATAACGGTACAGACCAGCACTCCCTCTTTTAATTAACTTTTATTCGCCGTAAAACTGCTACTATTTGCTATCTCCAGGTACAACTTGACTTTCAAAACTTTCTCGTAACTTTTAAATGTAATAAAACTCATAACAGTACAAAACACGTCTATTTTTCGTAATATAAATTTGAAGTCCCTTATAAATAAAATCCGTCTTCTTTTGTTTCCGTTGCCATGACAACTATCTCTACGCACACTATGTAATTTATAATTATTAATAATTGATTATTAATACAGTTGTTTCTCTAGATACATTCATTTTCTAGATGGTTTGTAATCCAGTGATTTATGTATATTGAACTTTTACAATATTGAAAATAGCTAACAAACTTTGATGGTTCAGCTTTTAAATTGTACGCAACAGACATTTATGTCTTATTCGGTAAACGTCCTGTCATTACATAACCAATCTTTAATTGTTAAAACATATTCAAACTGAAATTGATTTACAAATTTTACGGGAGTATCACTTAACTCCTTAAAATTTTAAAAGCGTGCAGTATACCAAGCAATTTTGATATTTGTTTTACATTCAAATGGTTCTGAAAACGCTAACTCCAAATTAAATTTCATATACGTGCAACCATAACAATTAAAATACGTATACAATGCAAACTTATAACTAGCTTAGCCTGGTCTATGGCCGGTATATGTTGTTGAATGCAATGCAGTTTCAAAAGCTTTATAAATTTATAAACGTGGAATAGTTGTTGTTAATTTATAAACCAAAAATACCTGAAAGAAATACTCAAACAAAACCAAATATACCCCCATTCTAGCAAAGTCGTTTCGAAGCCCTATTTAAACATTTTATAAGCCCACCCCCTTCTTGACAGTATAATATATATATATATATATATATATATACATATACATATACATACATACATAATGACATGAGGTCATTGAAACCCAATGCCTATAATAAAGCCCACCCAAATATATAAGAAACCTGAAAGAACAGAAATTTCCGAAGATTCATTGTTCCGCCGAGTAAATAAATAAAAGCGTGTAACGTATTTTTTTTCTAGTTACATTTAGTTCAATAAAATAAAAATAAAACAGCTACAATTTAAAATATTTAATTTGTGAATTACCGTCCAATAGAAATTAATGTATAAAATTCATAATAACACATAGATTCTTTTACGTTTATACTCTAAAGTTCGTTACCAAGCTCTGTCAAGTTGTCAATTAGCACTTCATTATCAGCGTTCGAAAGGGCAGGTTGCTTTGCAGGATAAGTGAAGTCGAGATGGCCGTGTGTAAGCACGTGGCTTCTAACAAAGTTAGAAAAAAGTAAAGAATTGATAAATTCTTGGTGTCTGGAGGTCGAGCCTAACAGCGGTTGCGTGAGCACAACTTTCGATAAGCTTCGCTCCGAGCAGTTTAGTTGATCCCTACAGGCCTAAGAAGATGGAAGCCGCTTTAGACATCATTTAGACAGTTGGTATATATTAATTAAATAGATTATACTAATATTTTCCATCTTAGTGCAATATCTTAAGAACATATCTTGGATAATATCTCCGATAGTAACTTAAAACAATTTCTTAAGGCAATATTTTAAAGCAAGAATATATGGTTTCGTCCTATTTAATATAACATGCAGTAACGTAGAAAGTGATTTCACATGTATTCCGTATATTTTAACCTTACCGATGAATAACATCAAACAAGGATATTATGGTTGGTTTTGTAATTTAGTGGTTGTATTCCAAACAAATTTGATGCATATGGAAATTTCCGACAGCTGAGGTCAAGGTCCAGTATTTTTAGTTCAGAGCAGTTTCGTTGCACGTGAGTGTTCTTTAGGATTTAATAACTTTGAAAATACAGTAAATTGCTATAAATTATCTAACATTAAATATTTGAGTAACGTAAAAAAAAAATAGTTTTTGAGGAATCAGCAAATTAAATAGTATGTTGATTGCTTGTCAGAATATTTGCACATATACGCAAATAGTATCTTTAATAAAGTTGTGAATGACATCCTATGTCAGATATAAAAAAACATAGATTCAGTTTTCCTATCTAGATGCCATATGCTGTCTTAATTTAATTTAAAATATGTTTAAAGATTTTTGAGGTCATGAACTTGCATTTTCATCGACATATGAAATTTGCGTACTTATTGTTAAATACAAATAAATTAGAATAATTACATTCTACAATGTCTGCACTTTGATAATTAAATTTTGTTGTGAAGATCAAGGAAGTACTTCGCTGATTGAAAGAAATTTATGTATTATGAATAACTTAGAAGTTCTACGTCAATCTAATTAAATTTCATAGAAAAGATCCATTTAGAGATCTTCTTAATTTTGAATGCAAAACTTCACTGATCTATTTCTGTTCTAGAAAATTATTATGAGAAAATTTGATAAAGATACAACCTTAAATATTGTAGTTATATAGATATATTCAGAAATTTATCCAAATAGAATCTACTTTGTTTTTGGAAGACGTTTTATTATTTAACATTCAAAAAATTGCAAGTCATCCCGGATTAGAAGTTGTGTGTAATGAAAACAAATTCCCTCAGTATATATTTTAGCAGCCTAAATTCTATTATTTTATTTTTGGCAAATATTTTTGAGGACACAAATGGTGTCCATGTTGTACTCTTGTTTGTTCACAGGTAAAGCCGAGACATCTGTATGACATCTGGTGTTTGAGGTCTTGGTAAGTGTGTCCTAAAGAGTGAAATTCAGGTTTAATGGCTATGTTAGTGGTGTTAAGATAAGGTTTCCGCATTCCCCTTATACAAGCACAGTTAAATTTTGTTGGTTATTGTATTGAAAAATACGGTGGCGCTCATTAAATATATTTTTGGTCTTTTATCAACTCATGACTCAAGCTCATGATCTACCCAGAGCTAACACTCGACTAGCCGTTTATGTCTTAAGAGTTTTTCTTTATCTCAAGCCATTCTCCATCCAACATTACCTTGGGCTTACATTAATAAGAAGAAATTCTCGACCTTGTGATATAAGGTTAGGGTTTAGGAAATTTGGGGGTGTAATTTTTTTTAGCTGATAGTCACGAGGATAAAGTTAATAATGAATAATAAAGATAGAATCTCAAAGAAATATATATTCATTACAAGCATATTGTAAATACATAGACAATACTGTGCAAAGCAAAACACACTTCCCGTGTATTAAAAATCCCCAATTTTAAATCAATAATAAGAGCCGTATACAATCAATTATTAAAAAAGTTAGCCAAGAGCGAGTCGAGCTCGCACTAATAGGGTTCCGTACCAATACTACAGTAAGCAATTAATAAACCAAATTAAGATTTTTTATTTTTTATGTATATTTAAATCTTATCCAAATTTGATTGTGATAACTTAAAAATGAATATATTGTCCCACATTGTACTGGTACATTAGTAAATACGTTGCCTATTACTGTCTAAAAAATGTTTTCCAGCAACTATTAGACTGTCAAAAACCTGCAGTTTTCCGCATTGTGCCAAATTTCAAATTCATAGTTACACAGTTTTCGGGAAAACCTCTGTGACAGACTGATGAACGGACATGAGAGTGATCTTATAAAAGTTCCGTTATACCTTTGTAACAATTTTATTTTCAATAATAATTATTTGCATATAATTTCGAAAATAATGCGCTAAGCGTGCATCGTTCCTTAGTAATCTAATTATATTCAGATTTCTGTGTCGCATAAAGCTATTTGCAAGCACATCTCTGTTTGATTGTTTTGTGTCCCCCGCCCCTGACGGCGCGACCGCTCGGCCCTGGTTACGAGATAGTCGGCCTCGGGCGATAGCTTTGTCAACATGTATTCCTGGCGAGAGGCCGGCAATCTTCGAATCCATTATCAATGGTGAAGATATCTTCGAATAACGGTTGGTAAAGTATATATTATACAAACTTATGTAATTTGAGGTAATTTATTTAGCGCGACAATTTAGAAGACAATTTAGGAGACAATTTAGAAAACAATTTAGAAGACAACTTAGGATGGGACAAATTAGAATTCAACCTTGAGAACACGACTATAAAATATAATGCGACAAGATGTGATTCGACACGTGGAACGCAACAAATATAACTCGACAAGAATAATTGATTTAAACTTTGCCTAACAAGAAATTTGTCTAGGAAGGAATTATAGATGTTAATTTAGATTGAGTCGTTTCAAATTGCAAACGCTGTTATCTTTGCTTGAAAAACGGGGATCCCGTCTTGCCTTGTTGTGAGGCGAATATTGCAGTTTGGGTTCGTAATTAGCTATAAGAACTTTTTTTTCATGTGTTTCAAAACTTAGAACGCATTAACTTGATTTTATGCTTAGTACACGTAAATTGTAAAAGTTTCATCTGATTGTTGAGCTTGTTTTACAGGCTGTAAAACGGAATTTTGTTGAATTAGCGTTCTAAAAAAAACATACTTTGTTCCATACGAACCGTTGATAAGTTCAACAGGTGTTTTCGACGTCATATTTTTCTACTTTGTACAGCTGACAGATGTTGCCTTAAAAGCAAATGCTTTGAGCAGCTGTAATGCAATTTAAATAAACATGCCTATTTTTGTGATCAGCTTTATCTACACTTAAATTATTATACGTAATTTTGAAGGCTCAAATTTTGATATTGCTAGGAGCTAATAATTTGTTATCTACCTGAAAAGATCTGCCCAGGTTAGAATTTAATTTACTGTGTTATGCTTGTCAACCATTATTTCTTTAATTTGTACAACAAGTTCATGTTTAAAGTAAAGTTGTTTGATTAATAATAACAAAAGACAAATAAGGAAAGTTAAAAGTTTAATCTTGAAGTAGTTGATGATGAAAATTTTCTTGTTACAAGTTACAATATTTTAAAAGAGTTTCTTTAGTAAACTATTAATTCAAAATTGAAGACTTTTTATTTTGATCAAGTGCGATCAAATCTAATTACATAAAGCTAAAACCTTTCTGAGTAATAAATTGATGCCAATATTATATTGGAAATATTTCTTTATTATTTCTTTATATATTTTTGTAGGACACAAATGGTGTTCCAATTTTTTATTTATTTAACCATTACAATTTCTTACAGGAGCTGCGTCTTATTTTGTTAAGACAGGTTTATGTTAACGAAGGCGATCATTTTTTCTTTGGGTCTCCACGTCCGCCCTTAGAACTGTGCTTCGCAATTACCGTAATTATCTCAGGACATGGTGGCGCCTATTTGATTTAGCTTAACTTTGGTTTGCAAACAGAATTCGACTTACCCCCCCACTTTTCATTGCTCTACCCAGGAATAGACCCCTAGCTTTGTCGGAAGATTTTTGGGAAAATAAGTAACACTGACGCCACGCCCATAAAACAAAGAAAAACAACCTATCTACGTAAAAAAAAACACGTTTCACTGGCGTTCACAACGTGGTCCTTTCAGTAAGAACAAAAATTACGTTACACCTTATAAGGTACGGAACTCTAAAAAGACAAAGCTCTTAATAATCATGTGTATGTATATAAAAGCAAATGCCATTAATTCCTCCGTGTATTACTAAAAATAGGTTTCAGCCTTTAAAATATAAATCCATTCATTTTCATTTATTAATCATCATAAAAATGCATTTCCGGTGTATAAAATAAGCGCTTTATTCGCTGTAAATGACATAGATTAGTGCGAGCTCTACACATTTCTTTTAAAACATAACTAAATTCAATCTTGTTAAACCTAACGCTTTAATCTTTATAAGTATGCGAGTTATGTAATTTCCCAATTGATATATATATATATATATATATATATATATATATATATATATGTAAAGAAGTAAAGAAATAGGAAATTATTAGAAATATTAGAAATGCGCTAAGTGATGTGCAACATTGTAAATAAAGGACAATTCATACAGTTTATTAACGTTCATGGGAACGGAAGCGTTACTTTGTAGCACAGACGATAAGTGACACTGCAGATGTCAGGTCACAGGCGGTTGCAGACGGTCACGTACCAAAATTACTTAGAATTAAGATCGTAACAATGTATTAATGAATAGATTTAAGTGTAAGCAGACATGAGATCTGCAAGTTCCCACAGCCACATGAAGGGGTAGGTATATTATAAAAGGCCCGGGAGCCCCAGTCTACGACAGTTAATCCATCGTTCAGCTTTAACCTTGCAGTTCGTTAGATTACTCATTTTTACAATTAATTAATGTATTTTGACTTGAGTAAAATTTAAACTAATTTGTCAAAATTCCAAGTCAACTCTGTATAAATATAAACAAATTTGTTAAGAAGTTGGAATTGGTTTTTTAAAAAGGACCGCTCCCAGCCACGAACCTTAACTTGCGTTAGAATTCGTTTTTATTTGCCCTAGAAACCAATTTTTTTTCTTACAATTGTTGAGATGCGGGTCTTTTTGCATTTGCAAAATACAAACAAACCCTTATTAATTATGTGTGTAGATATAAATGCAAATACCATTAATTTCTCCGTGCATTACTTTTTAAGATATAAATCCATTCAGTTTCATTTATCATAGAAATACACCTTCCGTGCATAAAACATTTGCTTTATTTAGCGTAAGAACCATATCCATCTTTTGCATTTACAGAAGATCAATAAAGTAATTAAATCTTTAACTAATCATATAAATTGACTTCCCTGTGTACCCAAATATCATGTTAATTTACTTTATGAATTGAAAATGATACAAGTTCTAGAATTCTTTGGTACTTTATTAATAAAGACAAATTCGTTATAGTTACTAATAAATGTTGTATAAATTATTTAAATAAGCACACGCTTATTCTACGAAGCCGCTAAATATTAAAAATGTCGTAAAATCGATAAGAATTATTTATTATCCTTCTGTGTTAATGTAAGAGGGATTGCGACGTGACCAGTAACTTTGTGCGTTGGACAAAAATAAATAAGGTCTTACTATGCACCTATATCAATCGGCCGCGGTGAATTGACACTTTCTAGGCCATTAAAACTGTGGAATTTTCAGAAATATTATATCACGTGTGGGCCTAAGATTTGAATTAAATCAGGAAAACTCTGGAGAACCATGACGTAATTATATAATTTGTATATAGGCGGAAACTTTATTAGAGGTGTTTCATTTCAATTTCCATGATCGACAATTCATTTAATTCATGCACTAATTCGCGTCAGCCAAGTAATATGTAACGATTTTAATTCGAAACAAAACAACCCGAGTTGCATGAAGCTTAGACGTTTAAACAGTTTCAGCATGAAAGTTGTTAAATGCAATTATTTGTTTGGTAATATACAATGAAGGTGGAACATCCTTCGATACAAAAAGCTAGCTTAAAGCTAATTAACTAAATAAATCAAAGATGCACCCTTGCAAACTGATGTCCTAAATGGAGATTTTAAATAATATGGAAAATCTTGTGGACTCGGATTTGGTCGATTTTAAAATAGAAGCAAAAGGTATTTACGACCGCTAATTACGAGAATTGGATAAGTTTTGTTGGATTTTCCAAGTGTTAATTTTAGATTCTTTTGTTTGTAAATGATATTTGTGTATTTGTCATTTGAATTTAAGTAAGAATAAGTTTTCTTGTTTATTATTTGGAAAGCGGAGAGTTTGCTTCACATTTTAAGACCGAGTTTAAAGCCTTTTGACCTTCAGAAAATTTTTAAGCAAGCAGTTTTTGGACAAAAACACTTACAAGCGTGGTAATAAGAAATAAGCAAATTAACCAGCTATTAATTGAGAAAGATTTTGTACTTTTAACAAATATTAGATAAGGATTATATTAGTAATAATTTAGGAATAATCTTATGTACACATTTAAGCGATAAACTGTTATATATTCTTTTGTATGAGAGAAAATTGTTTTTGGATGTATAAATGCTTTTTAATATTGGTATTTGATTTTATTTTGTAAATTCCATTACTTTCGTTAAGCTAGCCAGGTAAAGAAAAGTGAGAAAGGAAGGTAAGTCAGTCATTTCAAATATTTCATTTTTGTATCTGTGTCACAGCACTCTTTTAACGACGTTCCTACTCACAGACATGCCACCGCTCGATTTGTATTGGTAAATACGCGTTTATTATTTTCATAAGAGTTTATTTTACAGATACATCTTATTTCACATTTCTTGTACAGAAATTCAGATTGCGGATTGCAAATATCTTGTCATATATATATATATATATATATATATATATATATATATATATATATATATTAACAGTTATAAGGTACTGCTCCAAGACCGGGAGTTCAAATGCAAAGTAGCTCGTGGGAGGTAAGCAGAGATAGAGATATAAATAGGCATGACGAATTTAGTTTATCAGGAAATAGTTTCGTACATAGCGATAGTGATAAGAAAAAAGGTCAGGATTAAGGTGGTAATGCATGTTAAGAGGATAATGATAAGAATTAAAGAAAAGGGTTAGGTTCAAGCAGAAAATCGAAATTGTTATAGTTAATAGGTGTAAATAATAATAGTGATAGGTATAAAAAATTTAGTGTACATACAAATTAGTTTAGGATATTTGAATAAAAAGAGAACTAATAATTTTAGTTGCTCTCTTCATTACAAATAGGGGGATTATACTATGTAATTTGTAGGTTAGAATTAGATAGATTGGTCTATATAACCAGCATCAAAAGGGTGAGAGACTCTCTTCTTTTTTTCGCTCGTCATTGACGTTAAGTCTAATGGTAGCAAATATTATTGAGTGTTTTTTTAAGTTGTCATTACACACAAATGGGTGTGCTGTAGCTCTGGTTGTTTGAAAAATCTTGAAGTGCATATACAAATAAAGGCTAAGCGTCGCTAAGCATATAAGTACAGACTACAGTTATTTTGGTTGTTGGGGATTGCAAAGCATTCTAAAATGGATTTGCAATTGTGAATGCATCGAGGAGTGATTGGCTGATGGTACGTGAAATAGTAGAGGAATAGAGGAAGTTTAGATGCACCATCAATAGTTAGTTAGTGAAATTTGGATAGCTGCGTGCTGACTGGAAGGGTGTGACTCTACTTGGGGAGCGGTTCCATAGCTCCGAGTCATTATTGACTTGTTAGAAATAAGTTGATGTTTGAAAGAAACTATGCTTAAAATGTTCTATATGATTTTGTATAAGAGAAGATATTTATTACTGTATAGATACTTTATGATATTGCTGTGTTTGATTTTATTTTGTAAACTCCAGTATTTCTATTGAACTAGCCAGGCAAATAAAAGTTAGAAAGGAAGGTAAATTAACAATTTCAAATTTTACAATTGGCCGAATCTGTATCAGAGCACTCTTTTAGCGGCACCTCAACGTGCGGCTATTGTCACAGCAATATATATATATATATATATATATATATATATTGTTGTAATTGTAGGGTTAATTTAGGGGTAGGCTAAGTCATAGGGGTCGTAGAATAAACAAAAGAAACTCCCAAATAACCAAAGCACATAATTACAGATATTAGAAGAGTAAATAGGTCATTATAAATATGGTTAGTTGAGAGCACACTGTATATAACAGTACAAGCGATTAAACGCATATCCAAGAGTAGCTACGAGCAAAGATAAGAATTTAAAAATGTAACGAAATGCATCGAAATTAAATCAATGGAAAACCTGTATGAATTGGCTAGATAAATATTTAACAAGTGCGTTAATATATCATCATACACCCAGGCAGAAATTATGCATTATTTGAAAAACCTACGTGATAGAAAAGTATTACATTTGTTCAAAAATCCAATTTAACTAGGAAATAAACAAACACCAAGTCTATTCCATTCAGATTTCTATTTAGATTAGAATAAAGCAAACAACAATAATACGTGATTTGATGAACGAAGGTTCCTGGAATTTCTGAATTAAATGTGATGTTTGTGAATGAATTACGTGACGACTTAAGCGTTCTTCTATGCAATTAAACTACACAATTGGTAAAGTTTCCAAAATAACACAAGAGATAAGACAATTGGTGTCGCCCAGCACGTGGAATCAACGAATCGCAAACAAAGGGACAAGGCTATAAATATGATAACAATTGAACAACGAGTGAGTATACATTTGAAGCTGGGCAGTCACTATATTCAAAAGTGCTAAGATATTCACGCAAATAGTTAATTAAAAGTAAAGTGAAATCATTTTATAAGAGTGTAAAAATTGTGTAAGCGAGCCCTACTGCTACAGACGTAAGTACACCAGATTTAGTGAAATTATACAATTTTTAAAAATAAATAAAACAGGGCTCCTAATAAAACTCTGTGGTACGAGTTTTTGATACGAGTCTAGATATTACTGCCTGTTAAAATAATTTGGCAATCACTGACATGGTAAATATTCTTTTACTGTTTTGTTAATTATGGAGATGGAAAACCTTTCATTGGATTAAACTCATCAATAACGATTTGGATAGTATTTTGGTTGGATGTCAACTTTGAAATTCGACTCAGAACGTTCAGACTGGACAAGGAAACTATTGGGAATGTGGGGAAGCTACTGAACCACTCCAGGTTAGATATTTTGATATGATTTATTTCTATAAACTGTTTTAATTCAATAATAATTCAAAAATGTACGAGCCTACAAAACAGGGGTTTCTTATATAAATTTATGAAAGGCAATAGGCATCTTGAAACGTTTCAAAAGTCCCTAAATACAATAAAAAGCTCGTTTTGCTGGCTTCATTTTCTAAAAATCTGACAGATGTAAATAATTTAAAAAGGGGACGATATTTAAAAAGGTTGTAAATATTTAATCACTATACTGTGTATTGTAGAATTGCTTTATTTAATTGAATCAGCTAGTTGAAGCAAAGAAATTTATAAATTAACATTTTTACAAGTGCTTGAGTAATATAAAGAAAATATCACAGCATTTTATGCACGACCCAATCGTGGGGCTCTATTAACATAGCATTTCATGGTCTGCCCAATTTGTGGGGCGAGAATAACAAAGGTTTTATTTTTCCTACAGAAATATAACACGACATTTTATTGCGCTCAAGCGTAGGGGCGAAAATATCATAGCATTTTATGACGCCCAAGCCGAGGGGCGAGAAATAACACAGCAATATATATTAGGTAGTTTTTTTTTACACAAGGTAAGTTGATAAATACTAGCGTATTACAATTATTAAGATGAAATAATAACTTAGACTTTTATGCAAAGCCCAAAGGATCATTTCAAATCGAGCTAGTAATTGAAAGAAGGAAAATATAAGGTCTTGGACAGGATTTGAACCTGCATCTCAGTTTTGCCGGAACTGTGCGTTAACCAATTACGCTACCGTGACCGATGACTATAATTGGGAAATTTACAAATCCAAATCGTGTACAGAACCATATATGAGCATAACTTTCAATTACGTTTAGCATTTTTGTCAATCTTATTTGACATTGTCAAGTTTTTGACTTATGTCAGATATAGACAGGAAGCAACGCTCAATATTACGGCTATAAGTATTAATATATAAATATTTTAGGTAGTTTTTTTTATATATATTGCCGTGGAACTCGGGTCTGAATTAGTACTCTCTCAAAAACATTCGACCCCCAACATTGGGCCGTCATAAAATTGCCGTGGATCTCGGGTAAAATCTTCACCAACAAAAATATATTCGAAAATTTTATTAAAATTTTAAATTCGAAAATGGAAAAATTTCCAAAAATTTAAATAAGTAAAAAAAAAAATTTCTTACCCGTTTTCCTCTCTTCCTCGGTTGAATTGCCAATTTTCTGCACCTGCTTCCGGCTAGCTCATTTGGACCTCCTCTTGGGTATCTAGATTCACTCGCATATTCTCAATCGTACACACACACACTCGCAATAAAACCACAAAATACAACCAACATACAATCTTTTATTTATTACTATTTACAAATGAAATTCAATATTGTCCGTATTTCATTGATCACGTTTCACTTCAGTAAATCTTATTTTGTAATGTCCTGTATTTTATTTAAAAATCATCAAACACATAAAATGTACCCGGAGTAAATAGGCCTTCAATAATACCTTCTCTAAAATTCCTTCTTTATAATTTATTTTGTTTTTTTAATCTAAGTAAACTCTGGGGTAGAGTGAGCTCATGATAACCCAGATAATTATGCATACTGTATGCCCTTTTACTTTGCATACTCTTAAAATAAAAAAAACAAAGGCATGTACTCTTCACAAAATTTCACGTTCTGATGGAACGTTAAAAAGCTTTATAGACACCCTCAAATTTCTAGTTAAATACCATAATAAAGTTATTTACACGTATTATGTTCAATACGCAAATAATCCACAATACCTTCAAATTTCACTCCCATACGTCACCCAATATTCACAGTTTATAAGAATCACAATTTCAAATCGTTACCTGGAAATTTCTAGGAGATCTCTGCTCTGTGGACGATGCCATGTATTTCTTCTATCTGTTCTGCAGGCCGTTTCTAGCTGTTACTAGACGAACTCCATCTAAGCCGATCCGCCAACGCCATCTCCACGGTGTAACCAAATTCCAAATTCCATTTAAACAATCGTCTTTCTCAATTAGTTGATTCAAACCACGCTACTTAATGTCCCGACACGAGATGGTTAAAAATTATAGGTGATACCTCAATTAAAAAATGTAATCATGGCACACTAACCGCGTACTAATTAAGAGGCTACCACCATGCAATATAATTTAAATGATTTTGTAATACTTACAACCCGTGTTAACTTTCATACGTCGTTTGGAGCGATCGAAATATTAAGGGGCTTCACCACGTTGTCCAAAAACATTTATACACTTAGACTGCCACCTCCTGGCCGCCTTTTCATCCGAAATCCCCATCTACAACAACACATTCTTACAATTTTGCACTCAACCGATTTTTAAGTCCGCGAATTTCAGCGCGTCGTTATGTTATTTTCTGAAAATTAATATACACTATGCTTGTATATCTCTCGCGTTCAACTAACTATATCGACCAATCGTATATTTACTGACGTCCTACAAGTTCCGCCTATACTATCGTTGTCTCTTGCTTATGCGTTTTCTACGTCTGCTTGAGTGGTAGAAAATCGATATTTTCCTCATTAGTATTTCATGCTAAAACATCCGACCGTTTGTACAATCCTTAGAATCCTTGTTTGTTATCTACAAAATAAATGGAACTTGACATTTAGAAAATACGCAGGTGTTTAATTAACTGACGTTTTACCACAACACTTCCACGAGTTGGAGTTCGGCGTATATCTACCCCACCGATATATTTGTTTGTTAACAACGCTTTTCACCTTGGTATAATTGGGTTTTTACACGCTTTTATGCATAGTATACGTCAATAATCGTTCAATTAAATTCAATTAAATTAATAAATTAATGGCATTGGCTTCTACCATTTATTTCTTTGCAAACCTACTTAAATTTCATTCATTATTTGTAAAATTTCGTTAATACCTGATACTTCAAATGAACTACCTGGAATAAATTTTGCCCGTAAATTCTGTTTGTTCCTTTATACAGGGTGTTTTGAAATTGCTTTGTTTATTTTTATTTTTAATCTTTTAAAACCATATGTAACAAAAAATTAATCATTTTTGTTATTCGCGAGCAGGAATTAGAATGCATTAAAATGTAGTTTTCTGGCAAGCAATAAGGCGGTAGACTTCTTTACTAATTTAGAATTGTGTGTTGTGTGAATTAAGGGAGGTGCGTTAGTTGGGAAATCCACAAAATTGTCGCAAAAGACTGATGTCGTTAGTCATGCTGAAATGAAACGGTAGGTAGAATGATCTTTTACGTTTAGATTTATTAATATGTACATGCGGATTGAAAATATAAATGTGGTTATTTATGTAATAGTAAATTAACATGAATGCAAATAATTGTTTTTCTGGACAAAATTAGGGCTGGAATTAGTTTATATTGATTTTAAATGTAAATTTTATTGGTAAAATTTAATGTTAGTTATAGCATAAAGATTTAGTATTTTGCATTAAACAATAAAGTGATACAACGAAAAAGCTTACATTAAACTGCTTTCCACATTTGTTATTAACGACATTTCCAGAAATTAGTAATTAGAATGTTTGATAATATAATATGGGAAGCGGAAGAATTTGGGGTGATATTATTGTGAATGGACTTGAAGTAATGTTTTTTAGGTTTTTAGCAATACCAAACTAGATTGAGGTTAAGAATTTAGCTCTTTTTAAGGAAGGTATATTTGTATTTTATTGAAATTATTTAATATCAATAGAGGTTAAGTATGTTATAAATTTTATTTGTATTTATTTATGAACTAGATAGTAATTTGGTTATTGTGAAATAATATTCAGGCACCTCTGTGAGGGAATTGTATTTAGAACAGGCATTTCATTTTACTATTTTATGTAATTATGAGAAACGTAATGAGTGTTTTTACGAGATTGTAGGAAAAGATAAAGTATAATGTGGTAAGATTTAGGAAACCGTAGCAAATTGGATCTATGCAGAATAGCAGTTTTCTGTGTACGGATAACATCGAAGGAGTTGCGGAGACAGACGGTTTGGCGCCCGTTAACTATGATAGTAGAAAATGTTTTTCAACATGGTGAATATTGTAAGGTAGTTTAGTTTGTTTGTATTTCATTTCATTTTTCTATTTTATTTATTTTTACTATTTTTATAAGTTCTTCAATAAGAACCCACTCCGACACCACTATATTTAACCCAAGCACCCTTAAATTGTTACGGAGTTCTTGCCCCCTTCGGGGCAAATTAAAATTTATAACGTAACGCTCATTTTATTCGTAAGAATTTTATTATCAGATATTGTCCAGCTTCAAGAAAAAGTACGGTTTTATACGGTAACAACAACAAAGAGACTGTTGAAGAATTTCAGATACACCTCGGTATTGACACTAAGTGACTTTAATTAATTTACTTTTAGTATAATTGGTATAGCAGCGGCTCATCACTAACGAGGAGCTGAAAATGTGTGCAAGAATGGTTGATAAGCAAGGCAGGAATATAGTATGATGATGAGACTTATACAAAAGCTTATATCCCATTATAACAAATGCCTCAATGTAGGTGGCGAGTAGTTAACTATTATGATTGTTGTGTATAAACAAATTATTCTTATTGTTCTATTCGTTTTTGTTAGCTGAACGGAATTTGAGCAAAGGAGCGTTAGTAATTATTATAAGGTGTATATCCTTTATCAACGTTTACTCAAATTTTTAGCTTTTCTTTAGGTATATGGCTTGCGATGCTAGTTCTTACAACATACAATGATTGAATAAAATTTAAACGTGAATTTATTTTGTGACAATGTAATTACATTTTGTTTTATGTATTTGAAAGGATTTCTTATCTTGAAACCCGAGATAAAAGGTTTCCTCCTTTTAAAACAGATTACAAAGGGTAAGAACCGGGTCTAAATTCCATTAAGCTGTGCATGGGAATACCAGGACTTCCAGACGTTTAAATTAAATTCGAATCCTGACTAATTCTTGTAAAATTAACCCTGACAAAAAACATCAGGCGGATTTCAACAGACTATGGCGCCTAAACGTTTTCCTTTTATACTGGGTAAATAACATCAGGGTTCTTAAAGAAGCCTTTTGTATACCGTAATGTACAATTTTGTAGTACGAGATTCTCCTTTAGCGTTTCCTGGCCAAAGAAAAAATGAAATGGCGAGGGTTTATTACACAACTGGTTTACAAGGAGCTAAAGGACGTTAAGCAAAGAGGTATTTTTGATTTAGAAACGTAGAGAATGCAATAAATCATTGTTGAAGTGACTTGAAAATAGATGAGGTCGCTGATTTCTAAGGGACAATGCACTCTCGAGATAATCGATATACGCATTCCGACTTGGCGTCGCGACGTTCCACTACTAACTTTATTTCTGAGAAGGTTTATTGGAGTTAGTAGGGCATTATTGAAGCGTGGTTCATTTAGTGATGAATTCGCGTAAAAACTAAATGGAGAAGCGAAGTGGTTCGAGAGAATGCTTGAATGATCTTCGTGTTGAATTTGTCTGTCTGGGATATTTGAAACGGTGACTTCTTTTGTGAGTATATCTTGATACGCTCATAATGCCGGAAAGCATTGTCAGTAGTTGAATTATTATATCATTTTATAAAGTTTACAATATCTTAGGGCTTAGAAAAGTTTCGTTTGCTTATGGAAAAATGAAATTTATTTCTGTGGTAGTTGAATTAACTTAAAATTCATTCTTCGATAAGTGACAGACATAAAAGTCAGGTTTTTGTTAGTTGAATTTCTAAATATACGTTCCAGAAATGTGTCTCCTTTTCGTCTTCGCCAAAAGCTGTACCTTTGGAAGAAAATATAAATAGGAAAAGATGGCGGAACTTGAGTGCAAAGTCAGAGCACACAAAGGAATCCATGATAATTCTAGGTAAAGCAAGTACAATTTAGGAACATGCAAAATCATATGTTGACCCATATTATGTTAGAAATGATAGCAATTGAACCTTTTACTAACTTTGTTAAACAAAACGCGATTGAAATATCTTTGACATTGGTACCGGTTTGTTCACAGTTTTTCTTTCTTAAGGTTTCTAATGATGTGATTTTAGCCTTCGTTCGTCGCATTAACTCTAAAGCTGTTGGGAATGACAAAATATTAACCTATGATTCTCAATATTTCCCTTTCTGTTCCTAAAGCGTTTACCTCAATTATTAATAAATATTTCAATCTGCTTATTTTCGAATGCCTTCGAAACATTCGCGTGTTAGATCATTACTGAAGACACTTGACACTTATACCAAATTGTTCTTCCGAGTACCAACCGATAAGCATTCTTCCAACACTATCTAAAGCAATAGAGTAGATAGCACTGTATCAAATGACATTTCCTGTAAACTTGATATGTTGCAGTATTGGTTTCGTACAAATTACAATACTTGCACTGCTGCACTGAAACTTGCTGATGATATCTGTCAAAGTATTTAGACGTTTAACTGGTTAAATTAAATAATTAATTTAACGCAATGAAAATAGATGCAAGCGACAGCTCAAAAGGTGTGTATATACTTATTTATAAGATGACTAAATCCACAACAAAATGGTATTCGTTATCCTTTTGCTTTGTACTATTCTTTTTGTATATTGCAGTAGTAAATGCCAAGAAGGGCGGGTATATTAATAAAGAGCAAAAGCAGTTGTTGCTGGAGATATTAAAGAAATACCCAAATATATTAACAAATAAGTTTACATCTGACTTTACATACAAAGACTATCAAGAAAAGTGAATAGAAATATCTGAGATATTAAATTCGGTACCAGGGGGAGCTCGCAAAGAGTTGGAAATCTTGGAGAAAAGTATGTATTGACAAAATGTATGAATAGAAAATAAAACATTTTCCATTTTAGACATGGCAAGATAGTAGCAGCCGCACCAAAAAGAAGCTGCAAGAAAGTAAACGGCATGCAATGGAAACAGGTGGAGATAAACCTTATACCAACACCTTGGATGATTGCGAGTTAACAGTGTTAGACATCAAAAATGTTTCGGTTGGAGGCGCTGTAGGAGTTAGTGAATTATGCGCAAACTTTCATTTTGAAAATAGCTCTGATAAGGCAGACTTAATGCAGGAAGATTCAGGCAGGGACGTGGTCGACGATTATACGTCTGATCTCATAATACCTCCAGTAACACAACCTACCAAAATTCATTTAATGAGACGGAAGCTGTAACACTACTTCCAAAAAATAGATCGAAGGCGAAACAAACTGTTCGAGCTGTTCAACATTTTGAACAATCTACGAATGAGCAGAATGCTAATTATAAATATTATACAACCGAAAAGTTAAGGCTTATGAAGGAACATCAAGCAGAAGTTTTGCAATTAAAGTGCAGAAAATGTGAAGCTCTGGAAAGATTAGCATCTGCTGTTGAACTGCTAGTAGAAAATTTGCAATGAAGTAGTTTGTATTATAATTATCCTGGAAAATAACTTTTTAAATTATTTTGTGTTGTAGTTAATTTTAAATTTTATTAATAAGACACGTTTGAATAAACAATTTATTGCTTTTTAATGTAAATGTTGTATAATTCTATTTCTAACAGGTCTTGCTGCTGCAAGTTTTCATTCACACGCTGAGCTACTCTGTTCATATCTTGTTGATTTTCTTCGTATTCCTAGTTATACATACCAAAATCAATATCAACAGGGAGATCATCAACAATTTCTGGTAGGCCATGGCACAGATTATTCACATCTTACAGATGCGAAGGCTTTGTCGGATCGTTTGAAGTTTGTAGGACAAAATTCAATAACCTTGAACGCAATTCGCCATTAAATATAAGGTTTTTTGCGGGAAATTTGAATGTTAATAATAAAATCTACTATAATGTTTTTAACAGTAACATAACCTCAATATTATTTTCGCATACCAGAGTACACACAAACTATGACGGCTAACACTTTTGTTAGCAGTAAATAATTTCTAACAGTAACCACACAGTAACTACGATAGTGAAATTAGCGGCCAAAAGTAGCGGCCGATTATAGAAGCAGTGATTCTGAACCAGCCACACTCTATAGTATTGTATACTCTAATGTACAAAGACATAACTTTTAACTACGATAGCTATTGAGGCGCGCCTAATTATTGTATTTATAGTGAAATTCTACCAAAACAACATGATGTCGCTAAAGACACGCTAAATGATGATTTGTAGGGGCACTCATAAATTGCTACTGGGGAATGTGCTTGCGTTGTGTGCATTTCAACCAAGTAAAATAATGTTTCAAATGGTTCAGTGTAATCATAAATAATAGCGCAGCTAAATGCTGAGGCGTAGGGATACCGAAAAATATCCCGAGGATGTAGCTTGCGTTGTGCGTGTGGGTGGTGGGCGAGCGGGCGGTTGGATAGGCGGGCGGGCGGGCGTGCAAACGGCCTGGCGCGCTTGCGGGTGGGCAGGCGGGCGGGCAGGTGGGGATGGATTATTTAGTATAAAAGACGGCTTTTTAGAATTTTGAATCAGTCTCAGCTGTATATTTGAATGATGTACACCAAGCAATCTTTAGAGAAAGCACGAACTTTTGTTCCCATCTAATATACGAGCAACATTTGCCGGTCCATCTAACTGTGGGAAAACAAACGTCTTAATCTACCTCATTTTGAACAAAAGCGGACTTCTCAAAATGTGAATGTGTTTTCAAAAAGCCTCTATCAATCAAAATATGAACTGTTAAGAAGTGTATTCGAACCTTTAAAAGAAGAAATTGGTTACAACGAATATGAAAACTATGATGATATAATGGGCGCTAGCGATACCAAAAATGATTCAATTATAGTGTTTGACGATATTCCTGTGAACGAACAAAGCAAAATCACGCAGTTTTTCTCCCTTGGTAGAGATAAGAGTATCGATTGCTTTTACTTTTGTCAAATCTATGCCAGCGCTGTAAAACATGGGCGTAGAGATAACGCGAATGTTATCGTAATCTGGAAGCAGAATGAAACCAACCTCAGACATATATTTTTAAATCATATAAGCGGTGACATGACATATCCAAAATTTTAACAAATTTGTCAGCGATGCTGGAATGGTGGTGACTCAAAACATAGTTTTTCTACTATTGTAAAACTTTTGATGTCGATAGAGGGCAATATAAGAAAAATTTCGACAAGTATATAAATATAGAAGAAGACGTTAATGGTTAGTTCCAATCCGAAGTTTTATGATGACGGACGTTAGAGATTTTATTGCAAATATACGTAAGCTCCATCTTAAGCAGGATGCCGTTTGTGGAGCAAAAAAAAGGATATACTATTTCTTAACGAGAATTCAAAGAACCTCGTAAACAATTGCTTGAGCCTTTGCAAATCACCGCTTCCCAGTTAAAAGAAATAGCGGAAAAGATGACGAAACTTATAAAGGAGATTAAAGTTGAAAACAGAGACGAACTTTAAAAAAAAAATTAAGTTGCCAGTTGATGACGAGCCTGCACAATCTTTATTATGCGGACGTGTTGGTTAAAAATCAAGACGAAAATATAGACAAATCGGTTTATGGAGTAAAATATCACTCCGAAAAAGACGAATGGAGTTTGGTGAAAAGCGTGCTGGAGATTAATCCGGAAGCAAGCGAAATCACCTGGAGGGGCGTAACTTCCTCCACGTAATTAATTAAATAAGCGGGTGGATTAAACAATTTAGTGTAAAGAAATTATCAGGATACAATATTGCGGGACTAAATTGGAAGCGATAAAGCGGTTGTATTCTGGTTGTCTTGTACAAGTTACAGTATAAATGTTTAATGTTAATTAAGTGCACAAACTCATATAAACAAAAAGTCAAAAACTCACCAGAATTTCTTGGCTTTCGGTGCTATAGGTGATTTCGACACGTACAATCCACGGTTAACACACAGTTGCGGTTTATGTTATATTTTTAAGCGGTAAAACAAAAGTTTAGGCACTTCTTGAGTGCTCTGCGGTCACACACGATCCACGTTTTCTATAATAATGCACTCTTGCGGACCAGGTGTTCGTTCCAAGATAAATTTGGTTCTATCTATCGCGCACTATCAGTGTTTATTTCAAATACACAACGATACTTTTGGCGCGAACTAAGACACATATAGATTAACTATAAGTCGCCGAACCATACTCCCCGCCTTGAAAGTAGGAAACTTTCAAAGGAATGAAAAAGGAATGGAACCCCGCCTTGAAAGTAGGAAACCTTCAAAGGAATGGAACAAAAAAATAAATTAATAAAAAAAATAAAAAAACTCAGTGCTTGCTCAATACACAAGTAGTGCAAGAGTTTATGTAAGCGGTAAACCTTTATAGGCGGATGAATAAATTCGGTTGAAGAAATGCGGGTAAGTATAATAGTATTTAATTATTGGGTGGGCAACGGGCAAAGTTTCACAATTGCTCGTTTAAAGGAACTGTTTTTTGTTTTGACAGTGGCAACTCTAACAACGCCATCTTGGCCGGGATGAACTTCCTGGATCATACCTAAGGGCCATCGCCACGGAGGAGTATCATCTTGATTAATAAGAACTATAGTCCTTACCTTGATGGGATTACTAGAAGTGCACCACTTTTGACGACTTTGTAGCGTATGCAAGTAGTCTGTCTTTCATTTTTTCCACTCAAGGAAGAAAGAAGGATTAGGTCTACACATTCAGATATAATAATAGTCTAAACTCCAATCGCGTGCAATATGTCTACTGGAACAATGTACATGAATGAATCGACTGGCTAAAATTACTGATCACATCGAAACAAGCTGGAAATACTAGCGAAGAGAACATTAACGAGATGGTGTCCATAATAGAGAGAAGAAGGTATAATACAGTGAACTCAGTAAATAATTACACAGTTTTAAAATGCCCATCGACCGCTTTAGACGTTCAGAGCGTAGAGATACCGATATTCGACGTGGGCTTCCAGGTCGAGGATTTCTGCTAACATCGAATGGTGATGGTTACGGTATGCAGCAAAAAGACTAGTGAAATCATCAGATCCGAAAGAAGATTATGATCTAGTTAATCAGAGAAGCACTGTAGTGGAGAAGAAACAATTAGTTTTCGTAAAAGAAGGCTAGTTGATGTAATGGAACCTATAGACGATAGTGATTGTGTTAATAAGAAATTTGTATTCAAGCTCGTGAATCAAACCTTTTGATACTGTCTAAAAAGTTCAAATGATACACAACGTAAAGATAAAATCTTCAATGCAAGAAACCAGCGTATCACAATGCTTGCTTACCCAGGTGAAACCGCTGATGTAGCTAATAAACAATATGTAGATGAAAAATTGCAGAAGCTTATATCTGATTTTAAAAGGTTTATAGTGTTTTCTATCAATTTGACTACGGCTCCTGACGCAAACGAAAAGGAGCTCGGTCTCACATTTTCATCGATTTACGAGGTGGCACCAGAAGCCATAAAAAACAAATACTACAAACCAAAGCTTCAGTTTATGCCAAAGGTGCAGCTAGATAATGATAGCTCTATTAGTTTAATATCGGTGTTAAATAAAAATGAGTAAGGAAATCATCGTTAAAGAATTATTTAAACCTGTAAGAAAAAATTTTCTGCGTCATCACACAAATCTGAAACATGTGAAACGCGGTCTTATCCAGCGGACTTGTGCGAATGCCAACCTTACTCTCGTATGAACAATGGATACAGATATATTCTAATACCGGTGGATTGCTATACAAAATTTGCATTTTCAGAACCATTAAAAAACAAGACTGGTCCAGAAGTTACAAATGCTATGAAAAAAATATTAGACAAAATGCTGCATGGAAATATGACCTAGGTCATAAATCGAAACGTAAATATACATGATTTTAAAAACTTTGAGTGGTTTTATTCCCAAAGAAGATTAAGAAAAACACAAAGGTCAACCTACAAACGGATCAGGGGCTTGAATACTATAACCGCTCCTTTAATCAACTTATGCAAAAATATAAGATAAACCATTATTCTACGTATTCCGCAATCAAAGCCGGTTTCTGTGAAAGATTAATAAGAATAATCAAAAACAAGTTGCACAGATTTTACTTACAAGGCAGTCATAGATGTTTGGATATTTTATCTAAAGTTATGGAAGAATAGAATAATATGCCACATCGTGCTATTAATATGACACCCATGGAAGCGGAAGAGCACCCAGAAAGAATAAAACTACAAATCAGCGATATAAGTGTTACAAGTCGAAAGAAATTACATTGTATTTGAGAAATTGTACGTATATCAAAATATAAAGCAGTATTTGACGGAGCACTTTATCCAACATAGAGTACAGAACTGCTCAAAATTGTTAAAGTACAACAAACGAGATCGATGACCTATCTATTACAAGATTTAAATGGACGACTAGTTCAAGAGTGTTTCTACGCTGAAGAAATTTAGACCACAGCGGCACCCGACACGTGCCTAGTGGAAAAAGTTTTACGGAAACGGAAGCATGGACAGGAACTACTGCTTGCATAACTTGGTGGTGGAGGGAGAAGCTGGATTAAGAAAACAGACTTGCTTTAGTATATATTGATGGAGCTACCGCAAGTTTGATTATTTGAGAATCAACCATCGACAAGCACGCTGCACTAATGTTTACATCCTGGACACATGAGGCTTCCAGTATAAAACAAGCGAATTTTTTTATTAAAGAAGTGGCAGTTTTTGACATGAAAAACGTCAAAGTATGGCACGAAATACTAGAGATGCCTTTAGACTATAGCTATTTAAGTGAAGATTTCAGGAAACATTGCGCATGGCTTCAGAAGCACTTGCACGGGCCTAGCTGGGAAACCCATCAACAAATTTGTTATCACCAAACGTTCTCACGTTATACTTGCAAACTATTATACCGCCTTATTGTAACGTATTTTTTTTCTAGTTACATTTCGTTCAATAGAATAAAAATAAAACAGCTATAATTTAAAATATTTAATTTGTGAATTACCGTCCAATAGAAATTAATGTATAAAATTCATAATAACACATAGATTCTTTTACGTTTATGCTCTAAAGTTTGTTACTAAGCTCTGTCAAGTTGTCAATTGGCATTTCATTATCAGCGTTCGAAAGGGCAGGCTGCTTTGCAGGATAAGTGAAGTCGAGATGGCCGTGTGTAAGCACGTGGCTTCTAACAAAGTTAGAAAAAAGTAAAGAATTGATAAATTCTTGGTGTCTGGAGGTCGAGCCTAACAGCGGTTGCGTGAGCATGATTTTCGATAAGCTTCGCTCCGACCAGTTCAGTTGATCCCTACAGGCCTAAGAAGATGGAAGGCCCTTTGGACATCATTTAGACAGTTGGTATATATTAATTAAATAAATTATACTAATACTTTTCATCTTAGTGCAATATCTTAAGGACATATCTTGTATAATATCTCCAATAGTAACTTAAAACAATTTCTTAAGGCAATATTTTAAAGCAAGAATATATGGTTTCGTCCTATTTAATATAACATGCAGTAACGTAGAAAGTGATTTCACATGTGTTTCGTATATTTCAACCTTACCGATGAATAACATCAAACAAGGATATTATGGTTGGTTTTGTAATATAGTCGTTGTATTCCAAACAACTTTAATGCTTATGGAAATTTCCGACAGCTGAGGTCAAGGTCCAGTATTTTTAGTTCAGAGCAGTTTCGTAGCACGTGAGTGTTCTTTAAGATTTAATAACTTTGAAAATACAGTAAATTACTATAAATTATCTAACATTAAATATTTGAGTAACGTAAAAAGAAAATAGTTTTTGAGGAATCAGCGAATTAAATAATATGTCGATTGCTTGTCAGAATGTTTGCACATGTACGCTAATAGTATATTTAATAAAGTTTTGAATGACATCCTATGTCAGATATAAAAAAACATAGATTCACTTTTCCTATCTAGACGCCATATGCTGTCTTAATTTAATTTAAAATATGTTTAAAGATTTTGAGGTCATGAACTTGCACTTTCATCGACATATGAAATTTGCGTACTTATTGTTGAATAAAAATAAATTAGAATAATTACATTCTACAATGTCTGCACTTTGATAATTAAATTATATTGTGAAGATCAAGGAAGTACTTCGCTGATTGAAAGAAAATTATGTATTATGAATAACTTAGAAGTTCTACGTCAATCTAATTAAATTCTATAGAAAAAATCCATTCAGAGATCTTCTTAATTTTGAGTGCAAAACTTCACTAGTCTATTTCTGTTCTAGAAAATTGTTATGAGAAAATTTTATAAAGATACAAACTTAAATATTGCAGTTATATATATATATATATATATATATATATATATATATATATTCAGAAATTTATCCTAATAGAATCTATTTTGTTTTTGAAAGACGTTTTATTATTTAACATTCAAAAATTGCAAGTCATCCCGGATTAGAAATTGTGCGTAATGAAAACAAATTCTCTCAGAATATATTTTAGAAGCCTAAATTCTATTATTTTATTTTTTGGCAAATATTTTTGAGGACACAAATGGTGTCCATGTTGTACTCTTGTTTGTTCACAGGTAAAGCCGAGACATCTGTATGACATCTGGTGTTTGAGGTCTTGGTAAGTGTGTCCTAAAGAGTGAAATTCAGGTTTTATGGCTATGTTAGTGGTGTTAAGATAAGGTTTCCGCATTCCCCTTATACAAGCACAGTTAAATTTTGTTGGTTATTGTATTGAAAAATACGGTGGCGCTCATTAAATATATTTTTGGTCTTTTATCAACCCATGACCCAAGCTCATGATCTACCCAGAGCAGTAGATAGGTAGGGCCGGTCCTAATTCAAAACGGGTTCAGACGTATTTTCCATATGTAAAATACACGTGCACCGTTTTGAATTAGGATCGGCCCTATATAATTTCAATGTAAAATAGTTGTGAAAACATGAATTCTTATATACTTTCAATGTAAAATACTTGTGGGCAAGTTTTGAATTAGGATCGGCTTTATATTACTTTCAATGAAACATATTTCAAAACACACGTAAGTTGAAAAATGTAAGTGCAGAGAAAATGTGTGTAGCTGTTTTGAATTCGGTTTTCTAGCGAGAAGTTACACGTGCACCGTTTTGAATTAGGATCGGCGTTATATACTTTTAATGTAAAATGTGAAAACATGAATTCTTATATACTTTCAAATGTAAAATACTTGTGGGCACGTTTTGAATTAGGATCGGCTTTATATTACTTTCAATGGAACATATTTCAAAACACACGTATGTTGAAAAATGTAAGTGCAGAGAAAATGTGTGTAGATGTTTTGAATTTGGTTTTCTAGCGAGACAGTATGACAGATGCAAAATATCGCATTCAAGTCAATTGTGTTTTAATTAAAGTGGATTCTGATTTATGTTTAGAGGCTGCAAATACACATGGGCCGGTTTCAATTCAAAATGTGTTCACTCTTGTGATAGGTTGAAAAGTGGGTTGGCAAAGTACGCAGATGGTGGTAATCTGCTATATAAGGAGATTGCTCCTAATATTAATTTAATTAGTCAAAGAAAAGCAATATGGATTTTAATACTCTTAATAAAACCACATATCGCAAACCTTATATAAATTCAAAAGATCTTGTAGTGAATAAGAGGTTTGAAGTTTTAAAAGTGGAAACAATCAAGACAAAATATGGAGAAAGAGTATTAGTGGAAACAAAAGAGTTCAAGAGTATATTGCCATTGAGATATTTTGAATACCTTCAAGCACATGGAGTGAAACAATTAAATGAAAGTATTGGCTCGAACAAACACGTATACATAACTAGCAAGGGATCGATCGGTCTAACTGTCAACATAGAATTTTCAGAATAATATGTCACTAACTTAAGAAATTAGTTTATTATTATAACACATCTAAGTCGATTGTATAAAGAATGATGTATCAAACTAAAGTGGGTTCTGATTTATGTGCGTTTTACTTTGAGTTTACTACTTTGTATAGAGAAAGTCTTGTTTCAAAAAAGAAACTTTAATAAAATACTTTTTTATTTTACAAATTGATGAATATTTTGATCTAACTATTTATAAATGAAAAAGTATTTATTAACTCCCGTTCTTGAAGTATCTGCTGCTCCCTCGCCTCTAGTTCCTCTCTTTTTTGCTTTATTATTTCTAGTTCCAAATCTATACGACGCAGTAGCTTCTCTCCCCGCTTTTTAAATGCGTTAAGCAACTCTACTGTGTCATCTTCGTAGGATTTGTCATCTTCACAGCAAACAGCCATATTAGATTCTGTACATAACTTTTTCATAGCCAACATGTTTCTGCCTGATCTGTGAGCATAACATAAAAAATTATTGTAGGTTCACCTTTTCTTTTGTATACTACCTGATGTTTCTGAGAAGATCAGAGTATGTCAACGATCCGACGATAGCCTCAGAATTTCCAGAATGGTTTTTTGATCTAATGTAACTTATAAATTAGTAATGTTTTAAAACACATGTATAAATGTAAAAAAGCACTTACCGTGATATATCTATTACGTCACTATCAAAAATAGCAGCAGTGTCGAGTTGAGGCGAAGAAGAACCAAAAACTTCTTTAATCAAGTCTTCGTCAGAATGTAATATAATTTGCTCTAGAACTTTTACGTTGGTACTATTACAATTTTTGATTGATGATAAGTTACTCATTTTTAAAAGTTGCTAGTAATAGTAACTAATAATTATACAAGAGATCTGATTGAATACTATTGGTAAAATCTACGTGAAGTATTTATATTAAATAATAAACTGATCTGTTAAAAAAAATTAAAAATTTGCATCGTTTTCTGAAAAAACTCGGCTCTGTATTCTATTCTAATGAACAAAACAGTATGTAAGCGAATATAATTATACCTCAGCAGAAATAATAAATTAGATTCATTGTCTGAAAAAGAAATTCCAATGAAGGCGCATAATAAAAACCTAAATTAGATTAATTTCGTTTTAGATTACCGCTGACATAATTTATATGCATATATAGGTAATTGTGTGTTTACGCGATTTATGCCAAATAAGAAATTTTTTAAAGGTACTGCTCAGCAGAAATAATGAATTAGATTCATTGTCCGAAAAAGAAATTGCAATGAAGGCGCAAAATAAAAACCTAAATTAGATTAATTTCGTTTTATATTACTGTTAGTGGTTAATGGGATTAAGGAGATGATATATAAATATGCTAATTACAGGGAAGGACCAATTGCTTTTTGTAGCAATAACGATGACGGTGGAGCGGTTATGTAATAACTAAACAACTACATTACATGTGATTTTTCCAATGCTCCACCCGAAGGTACTACATTGGCCAGGAAGCGAGTTTTTGTTACCTGGAAAATTTGGAATTTTGCCGAACCCTTGCTGTTCCAAGCAAGGTAGGGATCTTTAACGTGCGTGACAACACTCACACACGGGACCTCCATTTTACCTCTCATCCGAACGAGGGTGTATTTTTGTGAAAAATGCTCGCCTAACATTTTTCAAGCGGACCGTGTCGGGATTCGAACCCGGGACCTTGGGCGTAGTAGTCACACTAAACAACTACACCAAACTACTTAATAAAGGGTATAAATACCTTTTATCCTGTGCCGCTGTGGGCAATAAAACGTTCACGCACAAAAGCTTTCGACGGAGAACCAGTAACACGCACGAATCGTGTCGGTCTCGCTTTCAAAAGCTCTAATACAACCGGCTTCTGCAAGGGTTCGAATGCGACTCACTTCACGCACTGCCTGCCGGTATATAATGTTTCACTGACAACTGTAGGATGCACGCACTGACGGTATTTATTGTCACAAAATACCGAATTGTTCGATGATGACGTAACAGTTAGCATAATTTATTTTCCATAAAAATTAACAAAAATTGACTTTATATGCATATATAGGTATATAGTAATTTGTGTGTGTGTGTGTGTGTGTGTGTATTTACGCGAATCATGCTGAATAAGAAATTCTTTTACCTTAGCAGAAATAATGAATTAGATTCATTGTCTGAAAAAGAAATTGCAATGAAGGCACATAATAAAAAAACCTAAATTAGATTAATTTCGTTTTAGATTACTGCTGACATAATTTATATGCATATATAGGTAATTGTGTGTTTACGCGATTTATGCCGAATAAAGAAATTTTTTTTAAAGGTACTGCTCAGCAGAAATAATGAATTACATTCATTGTCTGAAAAAGAAATTGCAATGAAGGCGCATAATAAAAACCTAAATTAGATTAATTTCGTTTTATATTACTGCTAGCATCATTTATTTTCCATAAAAAAATTTTTCGTTTTAAAAATGATGCAATGCAAATGATCCTTAACTAGTAATATATATAGAATACGTTTTAGATTACCGCTGACACAATTTATATGCATATATAGGTAATTTGTGTGTTTATACGATTTATGTCGAATAAGAAATTCTTTAAAGGCACTGTTATATGATAAAACTGCAGAATGTTTTTTTAATACTGGGGTTTTAAAAACCATGAGTGCGTGTAAATTATTAAACAAAGACGGTTTAATCTGAGACATTTTTTAAATTTGCTTTGTTTTTTATTAAAAGATTTCATATGTAACTATAAAAAATAGCGCTGTAATGATAGTGTATTTTCTGTACACACATTATAAATCAAAGGTCGTATAAAACATTTTTATTACTATACTGCAAACAAGAAATTTTTTTGTCGTAAACGCAGCTGAATGAAAAATGATGTTGTATCCTAATTCTTTTTACAGTTGTTTTGCTTACGTCAGATGATATTTTTATATAAATAGTAAATAGAGCTATACGTATAAAGTAGTGTATTTGATTTGTATATAATCATGAATTCTGAAACCGTGTCCGAGATTAGTAGCGCTATTTTGAGATTAACTGTAGAATGCGTGAATCTAATTAAGTCAGTGAATGAAATAACGAACCACATTTTAATTATCAAAGCAAATATTAGTATATTGAAGCTTGCTATTAAAAATAAGGTATACGAAGACAATCGACAAGAAAATCCTAGTGGGCTGGAACCTAATTTGGCACATCTTAAAATCTACCTTGTACGATTGAGGCACTTAAAACGCTCTTTGGAATATCGTGGTAAAGGTGTTGATGCAACGCTTTCTAGAGGTCATACTCGAAAAAATTTGATTTGGCATGATGTACAATCATGTTTTGGAAGTCGAATAATTACGGGACTTATTACCAATTTAAGTTATAGAGATCCTCTAGTGTTCTTAGACAAGGTGTTCGCTAGTTTTAAACGCAAGAGTGTTGCTTGCTTAAAAAAGTCAATGTTGAAAGTTAATGTAATATTTGCCGCTAACTTTGTTAAGCCTACAACTGGCAAAATAGATTTGAAAACGTTTCCTACTGCAAATCGTCACATCGATATAAATACCAATCTCAAGCTGTGGTATAAGGAGAACGTATTGAACAAGATTTCGAAGCAATTAGAAGAATTTTGCGAGAAAGATTCTGGTTGGGCAATCCAAGAAGTTTTACACTTGAAGGTAAATATAAATAATCATGATCCACTTAAAGGAGGGTGTTCAACGTTTATACCGGTTCCGGACTTTATAAAAAAAAATAGCTGTGGTAAATGTAATAAGTAACGACCAACATTGCATTTTTTGGAGCTTGGTTTCCGCTTTATATCCTGCTAAACAAAATAGTCAGAGAATATCTAGCTATCCACATTTTGATTCAGTATTACGCTACAATTCAATTCAGTTTCCAATCGCATTAAAAGACAAAAAAATTGAGAAGCTTAACAATCTCGCAATTAACCTATATTGTATAGAAAATACTAAAATACTACCATTTTGTTTAAGTAAAAATTTTAAAAGAATTGAACCTATTAATCTGTTAGTTTTAAATAATGATTCCTTACAATATTCTCGTCCGACAAATGCTAATGAGAATCACTTTTATTTTACTTGGATTAAGGATATGTCAAAATTATTTGCAAAACAGTTGTCTTCACATCACCATAGAAAATTTTTTTGTTATAGATGTTTAAATAATTTTAGTACAGCAGCATTACTTAAGCGTCATTCGAATTATTGCGAAAAACAGAATACCTGCTCAATAAGATTACCCGAAGAATCCGAAAAGTATCTAACATTTAAACATTTCCACTATCAAGAAAAAGTATCATTAGTAGTTTATGCAGATCTCGAATGTATATTAGAACCATGCAATGAGTCGGAGGTAATACTAAACACAGTCTCTTACCAAAGGCATATACCCTTTAGTGTAGCGTACTATTTGAAATGCTCGTATGATAATAAATATTCCAAATTTCAATTGTATCGCGGAAAGGATTGTATAGAATGGTTTGTTGCTCAATTGAAACTGATTTCAGAAACGACTAATAAAATTTTCTGTAACCCAAAACCTATGAATCCTTTAACAGAAGAACAAAAGTCAGCATTTAAATTTGCCCTTCACTGTCACATTTGCAATAAACCTTTTAGTATAGATGATATTAGAGTTCGCGATCACTGCCACTTTACAGGTGAATTTCAAGGAGCGGCTCATCAAGATTGCAACATCAATTATCATAATTTTTATATGATACCGGTAGTTTTTCATAACTTATCAGGCTACGATTCGCAGTTCATTATTAAAAAAATTGCGTTAGGGTTTTCAGGTTTGTTAAGTATTCTACCAATAAATAAGGAAAAATACATATCTTTTACAAAATATGTAAATGGTACGAAAGTTACTTTTAGATTTATCGATTCATTCAGGTTTATGGCATCTAGCATCGAAAAATTAGCTTCCTACTTAGATGATAATAAAAAATCCATCACCAGGGAAAATTGTAACACCGATATTGAATAATCTATAGGAACACTGTGGCACAATTTGAATAAAATGAAAAAACCCTTACCACAAAAAATATTTAAAATACCAGATAAGTATTTCGACCACTATGTGGTCATCATCAGTAGGAAATCTGTAATTAAATAATAATTAGCTGTTGTTCTGGAACACTTCAGAGGATATTCTCCTCACCACATAGGCTGAAGTGAACCTTCCCAACATACAATTTACTATATTGTTGCTTCAAACACTATCGAGGATATTCTCCTCACCCGCAGGCGGGTGTTCTCAACAACAAACAAGTGAATTGTGATATTATAACTTAAATCTACTTAATTTATACTAATTCTAAATCTACTGAAGCGGAACCATTTTAATCTTGCTTTCTCATTGGTTGTTGACCAATAGGAAAGCAAAGCAGATACTCTATTGGCCCTTTATCGGTGTTTAAGAGGGTCCTTTATGTTTAACAATTTTAATTGATTCATAGGCATTTAAGGAGGAAAACGTTGGTACCGCTTTTAACAATTTAACATTTTCTAGTTTAAAGGGGTGGCTTGTTTCAAATATATGTTTGGCGACCTGAGACCTTTCATATTTACCATATTTGAAGTGAGCAATGTGTTCTTTAAATCTTGTTGTTATATTCCTCTTAGTCTGACCAATATATTTTTGAAAACACCCTGGCCCTGCACAACTAATTTCATAAATCCCCGACTTTTGCAATTTTTCCACCTTGTGTTTTGGATTACCTAACAAATCTTTAATTTTATTAGTATTAGTAAAAGCAATTTTAAAATTAATCTGTTTGGATATTTTATCAAGACCCTTTGTGGTTTTGTGAAATGGAAGTTGAACATATTTAACATTATCTTTAGAGGTGGTTGATTGCAAAGTCGTTGATTTACGGATGTTAATTCTACTTTTACACTTTCTAAAATATTATCTATAATATCAGAAGAGAAACCATTGTAATTCGCTATTTGCTTAATAAGAGCAAATTCCTTATTAAATCTGTTTTTATTTAAAGGGAAATTCAATAATCTATTAATTAAAAAGTTAAATGAAGCCAATTTATGTTGTATGCTATGATTGGAGGAAGACAAAATAAAACGATTTTCGTTGGTTTCTTTTCTATAAATGTCAAATTTCAGTTTATTACCATTTCTAATTACTAATGTATCTAAAAAGGGTAATTGTCCATTATTTTCTAGTTCATACGTAAATTTTATGCTTTGAAATTTTGAATTCAATTCTCTAAGAAAGTCATCAACATTTGACTTAGTAGTGTCAAAAACTGCAAAAATATCATCCACGTACCTTAACCATATTCTTGGGAAGTATTTGGAGGTTCTTTTAATTCGGTCTCAAAGCGAGACAAATAAATTTGCTATGAAAGGTGATAAGCTATTTCCCATTGCAGTTCCTTCATGTTGTTCGTACAACTTGTTGTTGAATTGAAAACAGTTCTGGGACATGCAATGCGAAACAAGCTTGATATAATCCTCTACTTTATCATCATCAATATCACTATCTATAAGAACATCCTTCAAATATGTTAAAGTACTTAGTATTGGAACACTAGGAAATAATGAACTGACATCAAATGAAATTAAGATTTCGTTCTCTTCTAATGTGATATTTTTTACTTTATTAATAAACTCCAAAGAGTTTTGTACAGACAAACTGTTAAACTTTAAATTCTTAAATTCATTTGACAGCCATCGTGATTAATAGTAAGACGGTGAGTTGATACCTGAAACTATTGGTCTCATCGATTTATTATTTTTGTGAATCTTTGGTAAACAGTAAAGTTTTGGCATTTCAGGATTTGAAATTGTTAATTTTAATTTTAGTGTGGGCGAAATTAATTTTGTAAAAGCAGATATTCGATTTCTGAAAAGCTGTAAAGCCCACAAAGTTTTTCCAAATTTCATTAACGTAAAAATCAGCAGTAATTGTAAACGTAGTAACACAATAATCAATTTTGCAAAAGATAAATGGCTTAATTTAGAAATCAAATATCTGTATAGTAAGCTTAGTAGATTGGAACTGGAAACGTATAAATTGCACCTAGCACTAACGTGCAATTTGTCCGAGTCTGGTTTTCAGGAATGGAGTAATTTCCAGAGATTTGTTTTTGAAGTCAACAATCATAAATTGTTAGACAAAATTAATCGTCAAAACACTAAGTTGAAGATTCTTTTAAAGAAACACAATATCAATGTACCCCCTAAAAAACTGGAAATTACTTCACCTCCGTTAGAGTCAATAGTTGTTAACGAATCATCGAAAATCTTTAATAATGAAGAGTTGACTTTCCTTGATCGAGGCCTAAAATTTGGAGTAGATCATTTGAAAACTCCTTTGGAAAACATTATTGCTGGAATCATTTCAAAATTAGATGACAATTCAAAAAACTTTATTAGAAACGCATGCAAAATTCAACTTTCGGCCAACTTACGCACTTGCGCAAGGAATGCCTCAGAACAAACAAGGAAAGATCATCTGATTATTAAAGGTTTACGACAAAAGAATTGTTATTATTTAAAGGCTGACAAGGGGAATAGGTTGGTTATTCTGGATAAACAAGACTATGTTGATAGAGTAGAGACTTTGCTGTCTGAGGGTCCTTACAGACCAATAGTCAAAAAACGTAAAAATGAAGTTCCTTTAAATAAAATGATTAAATCAACAGAGGCTGTTTTGAAAGAATGTCCAAACCTAATTTCGCCCACACTAAAATTAAAATTAACAATTTCAAATCCTGATATGCCAAAACTTTACTGTTTACCAAAGATTCACAAAAATAATAAATCGATGAGACCAATAGTTTCAGGTATCAACTCACCGACTTACTATTTATCACGATGGCTGTCAAATGAATTTAAGAATTTAAAGATTAACAGTTTGTCTGTACAAAACTCTTTGGAGTTTATTAATAAAGTAAAAAATATCACATTAGAAGAGAACGAAATCTTAATTTCATTTGATGTCAGTTTATTATTTCCTAGTGTTCCAATACCACGTACTTTAACATATTTGAAGGATGTTCTAATAGATAGTGATATTGATGATGATAAAGTAGAGGATTATATCAAGCTTATTTCGCATTGCATGTCCCAGAACTGTTTTCAATTCAACAACAAGTTGTATGAACAACATGAAGGAACTGCAATGGGAAATAGCTTATCACCTTTCATAGCAAATTTATTTATGTCTCGCTTTAAGACCGAATTAAAAGAAACCTCCAAATACTTCCCAAGAATATGGTTAAGGTACGTGGATGATATTTTTGCAGTTTTTGACACTACTAAGTCAAATGTTGATGACTTTCTTAAAGAATTGAATTCAAAATTTCAAAGCATGAAATTTACGTATGAACTAGAAAATAATGGACAATTACCCTTTTTAGATACATTAGTAATTAGAAATGGTAATAAACTGGAATTTGACATTTATAGAAAAGAAACCAAAGTAAATCGTTTTATTTTGTCTTCCTCCAATCATAGCATACAACATAAATTGGCTTCATTTAACTTTTTAATTAATAGATTATTGAATTTCCCTTTAAATAAAAACAGATTTAATAAGGAATTTGCTCTTATTAAGCAAATAGCGAATTACAATGGTTTCTCTTCTGATATTATAGATAATATTTTTAGAAAGTGTAAAAGTAGAATTAACATCCGTAAATCAACGACTTTGCAATCAACCACCTCTAAAGATAATGTTAAATATGTTCAACTTCCATTTCACAAAACCACAAAGGGTCTTGATAAAATATTCAAACAGATTAATTTTAAAATTGCTTTACTAATACTAATAAAATTAAAGATTTGTTAGGTAATCCAAAAGACAAAGTGGAAAAATTGCAAAAGTCGGGAATTTATGAAATTAGTTGTGCAGGGCCAGGGTGTTTTCAAAAATATATTGGTCAGACTAAGAGGAATTTAACAACAAGATTTAAAGAACACATTGCTCACTTCAAATATGGTAAATATGAAAGGTCTCAGGTCGCCAAACATATATTTGAAACCAGCCACCCCTTTAAACTAGAAAATGTTAAATTGTTAAAAGCGGTACCAACGTTTTCCTCCTTAAATGCCTATGAATCAATTAAAATTGTTAAACATAAAGGACCCCTCTTAAACACCGATAAAGGGCCAATAGAGCCATCTGCTTTGCTTTCCCTATTGGTCAACAACCAATGAGAAAGCAAGATTAAAATGGTTCCGCTTCAGTAGATTTAGAATTAGTATAAATTAAGTAGCTTTAAGTTATAATGTCACAATTCACTTGTTTGTTGTTGAGAACACCCGCCTGCGGGTGAGGAGAATATTCTCGATAGTGCTTGAAGCAGCAATATAGTAAATTGTATGTTGGGAAAGTTCACTTCAGCCTATGTGGTGAGGAGAATATCCTCTGAAGTGTTCCAGAACAACAGCTAATTATTATTTAATTACAGATTTCCTACTGATGATGACCACATTGTGGTCGAAATACTTATCTGGTATTTTAAATATTTTTTGTGGTAAGGGTTTTTTCATTTTATTCAAACCGATAATGAGTTTCAGTTACTTACGCGTAAAGGCATATTTGCCTATGATTACATTAACTCTTGGGATAGGCTCAATGAAACCGATTTACCCTGTAAAACAGCATTCTTTAATCGTTTGCGCAATGAAGAAATCTCAGATGAAGACTACAATCATGCTAAACACGTTTGGCAAACATTTAATATAAAAACACTAGGGGACTATTCAGACCTATATTTAAAAACGGATGTACTGCTCTTGACTGATATATTTGAAAACTTTAGAAAAACTTGTATGTTCACGTATAAGTTAGATCCGCTTCACTACTTTACGGCTCCTGGTTTAGCTCTAGATGCAATGTTAAAAACGACGAACGTTAAACTCGAGTTGCTTACTGATATTGAAAAAATAATGTTTTTAGAACGGGGAATTCGTGGCGGTGTTTCTCAATGTTCAAATAGATATGCTAAAGCAAATAACAAATATATGAATGCAGATTATGATCCAAATTTCGATTCTAAATATTTAATGTATTTTGATGTTAATAATTTATATGGGGCTGCAATGTCTGAATATCTTCCATATGGAGAATTTGAATTTTTAGATGGTACCAGTCCAGATATAGTACGTTTAGACATACTTAATATTCCCGATGATTCTGATGTAGGATATATTTTTGAATGCGATTTACACTACCCAGTATCTTTACATGAAATTCACAGTGACTTACCTTTGGCGCTTGAACATATGATACCACCAGTACCTTCTAATAAAACAAACTTAAAGAAATTACTTACAACTTTATATCCAAAACTCAACTATATTATTCACTACAAGAATTTAAAAATGTATTTAAGCTACGGTTTAGAACTGAAAAAGATTCATAAGGTTCTACGGTTTAAACAAGCTCCTTGGTTAAAAGAATACATTGATTTGAATACGAAATTAAGACAACAGTCAAAAAACAGTTTCGATATATGCTTTTATAAAAATATGATAAATTCGGTTTATGGAAAGATGATGGAAAACGTACGGAAAAGGAAAGATGTGAAATTAGTGAGCGAATGGGAAGGACGGTTTGGAGCTCGTAGTTACATAGCGAAGCCTAATTTTCATAGTTGCACTGTGTTAGACAAAGATCTAGTCTTAATAGAAATGAATAAATTAGAGGTTTATTTAAACAAACCCATTTATGTAGGTTTCTCTATTCTAGATATTTCAAAAACCTATTTATATGAATTTCACTATAGTTATATAAAATCGCAATTTGCTAACAAAGCAAAACTGCTGTACACAGATAAGGATAGTTTGATATACGAGTTTAGCGTTGAAGATATTTACTCTTATATCAAACAAGATATTCATAGATTTGATACTTCCGATTACGATCCTCATAACAAATATCATATTCCATTATCAAATAAAAAAGTTCCTGGTATTATGAAAGATGAAAACAATGGTGACATCATGCTAGAGTTTGTAGGACTTAGATCTAAAATGTACACTTACAGAGTTCAGGATAGGATAATAAAAAAGTCAAAGGGATCTTCCTTAGCAAGTATTAAGCAAATTTCTTTTGACGATTATAAGAATGCTTTGTTTTATAAACAGACTGTACAGAAACAGCAATGTTTAATTAGATCAGTCAAACATGATGTCTGTACTATTAAACAAAACAAAATTGTTCTTAATCCAAGTGATGATAAAAGAATTCTTAGTACCTCAACCGCTTATACTAAACCTTGGGGGTATAACTATACACTCAGAAATGACTTGTAAAGCTTCAACCACTGGCTCAAATAAAAAATGCAATTTATTGTATCTCGATTAACTAATAATATTTTTTAGTTATAAAACTTCAGTGTTATGTTTATACCTGCACAAGTACGCCGTTTTTCGTTTTTGAATGTATCTAAAAAATAGGATACCTTTCAATCTGCCCGAGTTTGAACTATATTAGTATAAATGTATTGTAGAGAAAAATAGTAGTAGTAACCGTTCTGTTTAAAAAAAAATGCAGTTTGCTACTAACATACCAGTTAGTTTATTTGAGAAATGTATAACAAAACTTTTATTTAAAATTGTCAATGTTTATGGCTGTTTACTAAATCACTTAATAATTCAAACATGTAAAAGATATTGTAAAAACATGTAAAAATATTAATAAATAGACTGTGATTGCTTAATGATTTATTGTTTTTTCATAATTTGTAAAGGTACAGTAATAATAATAATAAAGTAATTATAATATTCTTATGCTGTTTGAGAGTGGATTGTATTTGACTATCTTATCATAAAGTATAAGGCAATGACAAGATGTATTTGGCAAAACGTTTTGTAACGGGCATTTTTGTAGTTTAACATTTTACGCTTCCTTTCTGTTAACGTACTTAAAAATACATCGTTTCTTTGGGATCGCTGTTTGTATAAAAAAAATACTTCAGAATAATTCAGATTTGTATGCAATTTAACTCGTGGGTATTACTTTAAAAGTAGATAATTTGAAGATTGATTTTCATTAATAAATAAATTGCAAGGAATGAATTGTAAATTGGATTATTCGTAAATTACTTTCCAACTTATCGGAAATGATAAACCGCTGTAATTAATTAGTAGATAGGATGGCTGCATTCATTTTATTGGATGTTCCTTATGTTTTTAACAAGTTTAGATAATAGACGATAAAAGGTTGGAATAGCAACGAGTTCATATAAACAGATGGAGAGTTGTAGTTTGTGTTTTGTTCTGATATTACGTGAAAAATACTGTTTCCTTGTTGCTTTACTAATTGTGTTTTGAGTTTGAGTTTGCTCTTCGATCCGACAGATTAATTACGTTAAAAATAGTGTGTGCTGTTTGCTTTGAAAAGGGTCGGATTGTTTTAGTGATACGCTTAGCTTTACTAATTGTTCTTTTTGTTGCTTTTCTGTTGGAAAAAAAAGTGATAGAACTTGTTGACTCGACCGCACGTGCTCGTTTTACGGAACATTGACTTAGTGATACGCGTTGCTTTACTAATTGTGTTTTTTTGTTGATTTATCTTTTTATATTTGAACTGTGTGTGCGATCTAGTCTTCGTGGTCCTTTTTTTGTTATCAGAGTAGTGCATACTTTGGATTAGCCAAATACAGTTTCAAGGTTGAGTGTTTCTAAAAACAAAAAAGATGATACAGTTGTGATATTGTAGTTTCTGAATTTTCTAACCCCAAAGAATCTAAAATAGAACATTGTTTGCGCAAATTTCGTTATTCAAAAGCATTAGATTTTTCTTTGTTACCATAGGTAGCAAATAAAACACCTCACGTTACTGTTAGTTTAATGCATTACATCGTGTTTTGAAAGCCCGTGATTCTAAATTTTTATTACCATTTTTTTTCGATTTGTGTTACAAAATATTTCGACATTATTGTCTCAGGAAATAGAATTAACAATAAATTTATCAATGCTACATAGTTCCATCAGCCTGATAATGTCTGCTGCTAACACTAGTGAAATGCGTAGGTGTGATTATATAAAGTGTAAGAAATTCCATCAACACCTCACAGTCAAGGGTGAAGTGCTTCGTTAGTGCAGGACATCGTGAATCCCACACTACAATTGACAGGAAGCGTTACTGAAGGACTTTATGTAAGTTGAACTATTTCCTACTTGATATGACTTTAAATATCTATCCGTTGTTTTGCAATATCTTCGTCGTTCTGATACCTTTTACAATAGAAGTGCATGCTACTAAGAAAAAAAAAGAAAGAAAAAAAAAACAATCAATACTACTGAATTACTCAATCAATTGTGACTTACCTATTTATCTTTTGTTAACTTTTTGTCTGCTTTATGTTTAATTGGTGTGTGAGGAAACGTTTCTGCTACTCCCCAATATTACCTCACTTTGTGATAAAAATTTTTGTAATGCTTTTATCGTGATTATATTATATAGTTTATCTAAACAGTTTATTTACATTCTACAAAGTACTGAATAACTTAAGACGTTTCATTGCTGCTATGCTTATTCTTTTTTTTCAGGTTTGCTTAACTAATTTTCTTGCAGGTATTGTTACTAACTCCTTACCGCCGCATACCTTATATGTCAGTCTGCTTTCTACAACCCCCCCTACTCTCCGATTGAGCCCGGTCATTTCTTGGATTTTCTTTGGGTTACGCACGGCTACGAGCCAACGTAACATAAATTTGGCGCCCAACGTGGCTGCGACGATTAACGTAACAGTTTCTGCTAGTTTCAAATTCTAATCTAATATCGACAGTACCAGATTTTAACGCTTCGTTTTGTCTAGAACAATCTATGACTACTAATGGTGCAATACTTTGTAAATCTTCAGAATTAAAAAGTGGTTCATTTTCCTTTTCGTAGTATGATTGCTGAAACTGAGCATACATCTCATATAACAACGCAGTCTGTTTATTCTCGAACCTCAAATTTAAGTTATCGTACGGGAAAATTTCTGAATTTAAATATAGTTTCATGTTGGTTAAATAGCAATGATCAAAACGACTATAGTTACTCATGTATCTATTTTTTCGGTTGGTTTGGAAACCAACAATCACAAATCTTAGTTTTTCTAATTGTGTTGTTGTTTTAATGTTCCATGTATGACGTTGCGTTTCTTGTAGAAGTTGATATTCATGCAACTCCCATCCTCTAAACGGAATATGCAAATCCTGATTTTGTGCAACGCATTCTATTAAATTAATTCGTTGAGTATCATCAACGGTCACCCTGGAACTATTGACAGGACATTCCAGTTTATCACCGATTAATCTGTCCTACCTTTTAAATTACCTTGCCGCTGGGATTTTGTGTATGTATCGTCCAGATATTATGTTTAAATTATCGTTAGAAAATACTTTCTACCACCCTGGAATTACCTACGTGACATTTATGTATATCGTCGCTTAATGCGTTTCCTATATTTTAAACTACCTTATCGTTTGGATTCTCTCAAGCTTGGTTGCTACAATTTATGAAGATGTGCGAGAAATTTTTGTTTCCTGCAAGCTGGTTCAAATAACCTACAAACTCTGACGGAGGATACAATAGGAGCACGTGTGGAATTTAGAGTAACTAGTTTCTTTTATTTGTGTTCGGTCTCTTTGTCGCACGTTGTCGTGTTTAATTTTAAGTCGTAAATTTGTAGTTGTAAATCTAATAGTAAAACTGTCATCCCTTGTTCCCTTATATCCTGTCGTAAAAATTCCTTGTGCATGTGTAAATAAGTTGAAAAAGGGGCAGTGAACAAACACTCTCTCATGGATATCGAAGCAGAACAGTCGGTTTTTCGTTCGGTAACGTGAGTTTGTCAATAGTGCCGCGGACTTTATCGATAAACCCCTAAAAAACACAGTGTAAGTGCAAAGTAACACGGACTAAATCTTGCATACAGTCCACTTAGTTGAAGGAAGCAAGGAACTGCAGCTTAGAACAACAAAAACCGCGGAGGTAAGTCGATGTACAAAGTTATAAGACCCCCCGCGCTGAACAATTTGAGTTACAAAAAAACTGCAAGTATGAGTTTAAAAATTTTATTAAATAGTTTCTTACATAAACAAAAAAGGTGATCGAGTTTTTGTTTGAAAATAACCGTATCTGTCTTTAAAACTTTATTCTAAAGTATTTTATATTGCATCTAAGATGCGAATCTATTTAACTTGTGTAAATTAATAATATGTAAATTTTGGTTAACTGCTCACGTATTCTGTGACATAAGGATTTTCATGAAACTTCTTGTGATTAAGAGCTACATACTTAAAAAGAAATCAAATTTCCTTTTACTTATTACCTATGTGAAAAGATAATTACCTAAGTTTATAATTGACAATAAGAATTTTCTTTTGATGCATGACGATAGTCAAAATTTTATCTTATTCTATATTTGCTAACATAAATGAAAATGAATATTAGAATATATGGATGAAATGTTTAAAATAGATACGAAATTATTTGTACTTTATGCATACGTTCGTAGAAATGATCTGTGTTTAAACAAATGCCTTACCTGGACGTTTAATATACAAAATTTTCTTTGAGTATAGTTTTTTTATTTAACTATTCAAACAAAATTTAAGTAATCATTTTTATTTTACTTTATCCAGATATCTTTGCCTCACCCTGAAAGTCTCTTGCGTTCACCGCAGGCTATAAAGGTCGATGCTAGTTTTGCCAGAATATTTTTTATATTCTGCTGTTCACCTACCATTTTACTACCCGTAAAAAAGATAGGGTGCACACTGACATTCAAAAACTAGGTGTAATGCAATCACAAATGAAGCATTTAATTAAATAACTTACATCTGAAAAGAGCGTGGTGTTATAGGTTGAATTTGTAAAACCAATTGTAGAGATAAGAAAAGCTGGTATCTAGTTACCAAAGCTAGCGGTGTTAAGGTTCAAAGGTGCCCCTTAAATCGTGCAAGCCGTTTCGAAAAAGAATTTTGTAGTACGTTCATATAGTCCAAGAGGTTATATTTGAGCGGATTGTAAATTACGTTTAATGATATTGTTGCGAGCTACTATTAGGCAACCCGTCAAACACACAAGCGCTGTAGACTCTGCATAGTCAACAGGATTCGAGAATTCATCTAGCAATCAAACACACAAAACGCCGCCAGCACTGTTTATTCTCAATAGACCGGGAAGCTTCTCGTAATTACTAGAGCATTAGTCATATCTTTAATTCAGGGTATATATAAGACCGCTTATGAATGTAAGAGTTAATCTACATAAGAATGTCGTATATAAATTATATCGTATATAGTGAATGTAGTTGAGCTTTTGAAAGTCCGAGGGTAAACATAAATGCTATATGAGCTGAACGTGTCGAATGTACATGCAGCTTGTAGTATACATAAATAGATAGAAGTGTATTGAAAAATAGTTGTGTTAGTGTTGTTAATGGACCAATCCTTAAGAAGTTAGTTTAGAAGATATTAGTGCTTGTAAATTCATTAGTGTGATAGTGCTTCATTGTTAATTGAACTGAAAACATCTATAAATAAGGCATATACTGTTAATTAGACTTGTGAACAGTAAGTAATAAAGACTCTTGTTATTACTTGTTTTAAATTAGAGAAACGCGGCAGCAGTGGCACGCTTCACTGGTGTCAGGTGTGGGGTATATAGTGATTAATTTATAACACAAGTCTAAAGATATTTAAGTATTGTATATGCCTGTAACAAGAAGTCAAAGTAAGATGGACGCAGAAACTTTAATGAATTTCCTTAAGGATTTTAAATCCGGTATGGAAGGAAAGTTAAGCGAAAATACTGCGAAATTAGACGAAAAGTTAAGTGAAAACGCAGTGAGGTCGGCTAAACTGGAAGTGACACTAAATGAAAACATAGTGAGGTCAGTTGAACTGGAATCAAACCTTGCCGAAAGGTTAAGTGAAAATGCTAAGAAAATGGAAGAAATTTTTGTGAAAATGCTGAAAAAATGGAAAGGTAAGTGAAAATGCTGCCAAAATGGAAGACAAGTTGAATGAAAGTACAACCACGTTAGAACAAAGATTAATGGAAAACTCCATTGCATTGAAAGAAGATTTCACTGAGCAGGTAAAAACAGTTGAGCAAAAGTTGGACAGTAAATTGGTAAAAATGGAAGAAGATGTGATGAGACTACAAGAACAGGCGATTTCACTAACAACTCGGCCACTTGAATTAGTAAACCAAGTTGTAAATCAGAACATTCCAGAAATAAGAAGCATGGTAGAAAGCGAGTCAATACCGTCTAAATTTAAAGTAAAACCACCCACATTCGATGGTAAAACACCTTGGCCCACATATTTGAAACAATTTGAAGCTGCGGCAATAGCCAACGGTTGGTGCAACAAAGAGAAGGCTATCTCTCTAATAGTGGCCCTACGGAGGAAGCCCTTAACATCTTACAAACGATTCCCGATCACCAGCAGAATGACTACGGCCTCTTAACATCGAAGCTTGAGATGAGATATGGAGATGCTCACCTTCAACAGGTTTACCATGCACAAGTTAAGAACCGCTCGCAAAAGACAAGTGAAGGCCTGCAAGAATTTGAAGCTGACATCACCAGATTAGTTAGATTGGCATATCGAACGGCACCAGATAGTTTCCTCGAACAACTGGCTGTACAAACATTTGTGGATGGCGTTAAAGATGGCGAAATACAGCAAGCGCTAAGATTAGCACGGCCAGAAATGTTAGATGATGCACTGGCTCATGCGCTTGAATTTGAAGCAGCTAAGCAAAGATCACGCAGGATGAGTCACCAAGTTCGGTCTGCATTAGAAGAACCCGAGCAATCGCAGAACAGCGTAGAAGAGATAATCAACCGTGTATTTGAAAAGCAAAAGCGGAAAGGCTTGAAAGACAACGACCGCGGAGATGGGGTCTGCGATGCTGGAACTGCGGTGAAGTTGGTCACATACAGAGACGCTGTACTCAACCAAAAAAACAACCGGTTGAGCAGCAGGAAAACTAAAGCAAGTCGACGTAAGGGGGCGAACGTCGACAGCACAACGTAGTGCCCCGGAGATTATCATCGTGCTGCATCGTCGATGGGGACTCTGGACAGCATTTATATCGATGGTAGAATTAATGGTAGGATTGTCCGATTACTTGTGGATACAGGAGCGACAAGAACTATTGTGAGACCAGATTTGGTTGGTCGTGGACAAGTGCTACCTGTATCGGTGTGTCTTCGAACTGCAAGTGGTAAGAAAATTTGTACTCACGGAGAGACTGTCGTTATGTTGGCAATTGGGGACAAACTAATTAATCATCGGGTATTGTTAGCTGAAATCACAGAAGAAGTGATCTTGGGAATGGATCTCATGAGAGAATGTGGGTTTCATGTAAACATGAAAGAAAATGTGCTTCGGATAGATGATGATAAGATTCCATTTCAAGGTACGAGTAATCAGACGATGCAAGTTCGAATGATTTGTGATATGAAAACACTTGAGAAGGCGGAAATGATAGTAATGGGACGCCCGGATGGTACGCTCCGGGAAGGACAAGTATGCATGATGGAAGCAACTGAATCGGGAATGGGTCAGGAGAGATTACTGATTGGAAGAACGCTGGTAAAGTTTCGAAATATGATACCAGTAAGGGTGCTGAACATTAATCCGCATACGGTGACCCTGAAGAAAGACATGATTGTAGGATGTTGCATTCCAGTATGCCATATTCAACGTTGTGTGGACGACACGAAAAATAAACCAGTCAACGGTTGCTCACAGAAATTGCTGGATATGTTGATACCTTCGTGTCAAGGATTAAACGGCCACCAACTGGGCAAGGTAAAAGAACTGGTCGGACGATATCGAAGTGTGTTTGCACTGGATGACAGTGAGAAAGGAAGGACGAATGTTGTGCAACACAAGATTAATACTGGAGATGCGCAACCGATAAGACAACACCCCAGGCAGCTTCCTGTGGCAAAACGTAAGGAAGCCGAGCAATTTATCACCGATATGGAAGAACAGGGAGTGATTGAACCCTTGAATAGCCCATGGGCATCCCCGGTAGTGCTTGTCAAGGAAAAGGACGGGTCGACAAGGTTTTGTGTAGACTACCGTCGGCTTAACAATGTGACAAAGAAAGACAGCTATACTTTGCCCAGAATTGATGACATCTTGGATACTCTATCCGGATCTAAATGGTTTTCGACCTTGGACTTGAAAAGCGAATACTGGCAGGTAGGCTTGGAGCCAAACGATAAAGAAAAAACTGCGTTTATAATTGGATCTGGATTATGGCAGTTCAAGGTCATGCCGTTTGGATTATGCAATGCCCCTGCTACTTTTGAACGGTTTGATGGAATCGATACTGCGTGAATTGTCCTGAAAGACATGTCTAGTGTTCCTAGACGACGTGATAGTGTTAAGACGGTCTTTTGAAGAACATCTTAAGAATCTAGAGGAGATATTCTAAAGATTACGCGGGGCAAACCCTACATTGAGCCACAAGAAGTGCCACCTATTTGGAAAAGAGGTGAAATACCTAGGACATGTCGTTTCGGAGACCGGAATAAGAGCTGACCCTGACAAAATAAAAACGGCCTACACCAGCAAATATACACCAACTACGCAGTTTTCTAGAATTGTGTACATATTACCGACGTTTCATACTTGGGTTTGCGAACATTGCCAAACCGTTAAAGAAATTAACCGAAGATGGACAAGAATATGATTGGAATGGCGACTGCCACAGTGCATTTGAACAACTGAAACGGCTACTAATTACAGCACCAATTTTGAGTTATCCGCGGATGGAGGGGAAATGGTTACTGCAGTTTCGAAATCCTGAAGGGCAAGTTGCAAGGTGGATAGAGCGGCTGCAGGAATATGACTTTGACACAGAACATCGTGTAGGAACCAGCCATCGAAATGCAGACGCTCTATCAAGGAGACCTTGTCCGGTGGACTGCAATCATTGCTCCAAGATGGAAGAGAAGATAAGTATCGTTCATAGAATGACGGTAACCGATGATACTTGGAAACCCGAAATAATACGAGAAGACCAGGAGAATGACGCCGAATTGGGACGTATTATTGAGTAGAAAATTAGAAGACAACGACCAGCTTGGGAAAAATTAGTATTTCAAGTAGGAGCCTGAAGGCATACTGGGCACAGTGAGACTCCTTTGTGATTGAAAATAGAATCTTGAAACGATGCCTAAAATGTGAAGACGCTACTGAGAGACTTCAAGTGATAGTGCCGAAATGCCGAGTACCGGAAGTGTTGCAGCACTTGCACGATGGTATTTCCGGAGGGCACTTTGGCGTGAAAAGAACTCTCGAAAGAGTGAGGGAAAGATTCTATTGGGTGAACTGCAAAGAAGATGTGAAGGAGTGGTGCCGGAAATGTGAGTTGTGTGCCTCTGCAAATGGCCCGGTCACAAAACGGAAAGCCCCAATGAGACAGTATAATAATGTGGGGAATCCTTTTGAGAAGGTAACCATTGATATAGCTGGTCCGTTTCCTGAATCAGAGAAAGGAAATAAATACATCTTGGTTGCAATGGGTTATTTTACCAAATGGCCGGAGGCATATGCTATACCTAATCAAGAAGCCGAGACGGTTGCAGGTGTACTACTCAGGGAGTTGTTTTGTCGTTTTGGAGTTCCGTTGGAATTACACTCCGATCAAGGTCGGAACTTTGAATCAGCGTTGTTTCAATACGTCTGCAAGCATCTTGGAATCAGGAAGACTAGAACCACGCCACTTTATCCCCAATCGGATGGAATGGTTGAAAGAATGAACAGGATGTCAACGAGACTGGGACCAATATTTACATTTGTTCCTACTGGCGTACCGATCTTCGGTACATGACAGCACAGGATAATCGCCCGCTTGCGTAATGCTAGGACGTGAATTACGGCTACCATGTAATCTTCAGTTTGGATTTAAACCTGGAGACGAGATCGCAGGTGAAGATTACGTTAGTAAGCTTCGTGAAAGAACAAATAGCATTCACAAAAACGTCCGAAAGAATATCCAGGCAGCAATCGATCGAATGAAATCACAATATGACACGAGAGCACAAGAAGGTGGTTATCGACCTGGAGATTTAGTGTGGTTGTATAATTCACAAAGAAAGCGTGGGTTGTCGTCAAAATTACAAAGACAATGGGAAGGCCCGTACGAAGTGATGAAAAGGATTAATGATGTAGTGTACCGGATCAGAAGATCTCCCCGTGGTAAACCGAAAGTGGTACACTTTGACCGTTTAACATCCTACGCTGGCAGCAACCAAAAAGGTCCAAATAATGAGAATGGTGTTCGACAAGTTATTAATCATGAGCCAAATGTAGATTTTGAAAGTTTTATGGCGGCGTATGGTGGTTCCGCTAAGGCGAGATTTGGCGTTGTTGTTGAAACACTGCAAGATCTGTTTAGAGCACCAGAAGAGTATTCCCTTGCACATTGCGTAGCTCTTTGGAAATATCAAGAGGAATAGCTGTTGTTTTTAAGAACAAGTTTGGACGTGCGGATAAATTAGTACAACAGCAGCCAACTGTAGGAAAAGCTTTGGTTTTTCAAGATAAAAATCGTTATGTTTACTATCTGGTCACCAAAAATTCTTCATGGCAGAGACCTAGTTATGGACATCTATGGGAGGCTTTGCTAAATCTTAAGGAGCAGATGATGGAAAATGGAGAAACGAAACTAGCGGTGCCCAAGCTAGGCTGTGGACTGGATCGATTAGATTGGAGGATAGTCCGAAATATGCTAGAAGTAGTTTTCCAAGAAACCAACATCCAGGTCCTTGTTTGTTGTTATCAACCGGTTGCCTACCTAGACCAAGAAAAGAGTGTTGACTGTTATTTCCAACGACGCGGTGGATGCACCAGAGGAGATAGCTGCCGATACTGTCATCATTCATCGAATTGGCGTTAAAATGTTACGAGATGTAACGGTTTTTAAGGGGGGGGGGGTAGTGTTGCGAGCTACTATTAGGCAACCCGTCAAACACACAAGCGCTGTAGGCTCTGCATAGTTTCTAGGATTCAAGAATTCTTCTAGCAATCAAACACACAAAACGCCTCCAGCACTGTTTATTCTCAATGGACTGGGAAGTTTCTCGTAATTACTAGAGCATGAGTCATATCTTTAATTCAGGGTATATATAATACCGCTTATGAATGTAAGAGTTTAGTCTACATAAGAATGTCGTATATAAATTATATCGTGTATAGTGAATGTAGTTGAGCTTTTGAAAGTCCGAGGGTAAACATAAATGCTATATGAGCTGAACGTGTCGAATGTACATGCAGCTTGTAGTATACATAAATAGATAGAAGTGTATTGAATAATAGTTGTGTTAGTGTTGTTAATGGACCAATCCTTAAGAAGTTAGTTTAAGAAGATATTAGTGCTTGTAAATTCATTAGTGTGATAGTGCTTCATTGTTAATTGAACTGAAAACATCTATAAATAAGGCATATACTGTTAATTAGACTTGTGAACAGTAAGTAATAAAGACTCTTGTTATTACTTGTTTTAAATTAGAGAAACGCGGTAGCAGTGGCACGCTTCAATATAGTACCATTTAAATTCACAGTTGTTCAAAATCGTTGTTGGTAGCACTATCCTTAATATTTTAAGAACTGTATATCGCCACTCTTTACTAAATTAAATAATCTTAAAATTTTGGAGTTTATATGCGAAAATAACGCGACTTCGCTACACAAACAGCTACGCTTCATATTTCTGAAGTTAATTATCATCGCACCTTTATACAAAAAAGCGCTTGTTATTTGGTAGGAAGTTTAGAGAATACAGTGCGGAATAGGAAAGAAATAATTGGATGAGCGGAATTACAAAAGACTTTTATATAGGTCACAGCAGGTCATCGACAACCCTTGAACACAGAACTTAACCGAGACACGGATGCAATTATAAAGTGAACGATCGTTCAGTGCATCACCTTTTTATTATACAAAATCCTTCAATCAAAGCAAATTGTTCTACAGGAATAAAGGCGAGAAAAAATAATTAAATAGATAAGAATTTGATATCCATTTAGTGTCTGTTTATCACAGTTTAACCCGTACGTTCAACCATCAGTTTAAAAAGTTTGTATTACAAATAAAAGACTTTCAATTAAACCCATTCCAACAAAAACTGTTTTTGCTACAAAAGTTTGGCCAAGCTATGACGTTCAACCGACCGAACAGTTCCAAAGCATAATAAAAAGCTCTAAAGCGCATATTTCAGCAAAATTCACTGGTTTGCATATTCCAAAACTAGTAAATATAAAATATTAAATTTTCTTCACATTATAGCAGTGATATTCGGTTCATAAAAAATTTGCAGTTTGAAAAAAATATTCACTTCTAAATCAACTACACCGAGCATGCGCTTACTTCACCGAAAGCCTCAGATTCAAAAAGTTTAGCAAAACAGTCGCGTTGTTGCGCTGTGGCTGTGCTACACGGTAATTTCTAGCTCTCTGCTTTAAGCTTCTATTTCCACTTCGTAGTACGTGCTCCTTCTAACTTTTCTGACTCCTGAAGGTAAGTTTAGAAAAGTTTAATATGCATTAAATGAAAGCACAAATTTGTTGTTAGGCTTTGATTATCTGAAAATCAAATACAATATTTAATTAATTTTAATAAGGTTTTAGAACGCTTTTAATTGTATCCAAAGACACTGAAGCTAAACTGTAGTCTACTGAGGTTTTTATCTAGTTGTAGTAGGTTATATACTACTATATTTTTCAAAATCTGATATAAATTGTAGACTACTTTAACTTTAAAATTTTCTAGAAGCAAGAGTCTCTAATTAGAGCTTGTACAAGCGACGGGTAGTTGTGAAGTTAAGGTTCTTAATTAGTAGGTTTTAATTGCTATTATTATAAATAAAGGTTTTCTATGCTTTTAACTACAGGATAATTAAGCATGTTAAGCGTGTAGTTTGTGGGTTAGTTTAATAATATATTGTTTACTAATTTGATTCATTTGCTATTGATAACATTAGGATTGTGTTATATTTTAAAAAATATTAGCTTACAGTTATCTTGCAATTTCAAAAGACGTTAAGATCTTCCTTGATATATATATATATATATATATATATATATAAATAAGATGTATCTGTAAATAAACTCTTATTAAAATAATAAGAGCTTATTGACGAATACAAATCGAGCTATTAGTTGTATAGCCATTACAAAACAAAAGCTTTATTATTTCACAAGGGGAGGAATCATCCACTTACCGGTTTCAGCTTCTTTAAGCTTCGTCAGAGTAGATTAGTTTCCAACAACTAATCTACTCTGACGAAGCTTAAAGAAGCTGAAACCGGTAAGTGTATGTTTTCTCCCCTTGTGAAAAAATAAGGCTATTGTTTTGTTAATGGCTATACAACTAATAGCTCGATTAGTATTCGTCAATAAGCTCTTATTATTTTCATAGGAGTTTATTTACAGATACATCTTATTTTTTATTGTGTTCTACACAAATTTCTTATTGCGGACTGCAAATAACATGTCTTTCAATCTCCTGCAGTACAGATTCTGCATCGATATCGATCTCTAGTTATAAACAATTTACTGTAAAACAAAGTTGTTTACGCAGTCACCTAAAACGAAAATTCTATATAAGCGAGTCGCTCAAATTCTGCAAATCTAATATTCATATTCACCAATAAATTCATCAGCATTGCTGTTACTTTTTAAAATTGTATAATTTTCAATGCTTGTTTTTATAGAATATTACAAATAGGGAATAATTCATAATACCAAATGTAAAAATGCCCAAAGGCCTTTGTACCACGAAAATAAAAATTCAAGACTAAAGGTGGTCATAAAATAGTTTATAAGTGTACAACATCCGTTTAAAATTTTAACGTTGTGATGTTTAACGTCATTGCGTTTTTATAAACAGATTTATAAAATTTTTACTAATAAAAACCGCTTAACTAAAGTAGATATTGGAAATTCTTTCCTCCTACTTGACATGCACATTTATTATCCTTCTCATTCTGTTAAATCTATTTTGCAGCATTCTGTGTAATGCTACCACACTCTTCCACAATTCTTCGTTGCAGTTCTGGAGTCCGTGCAAATTATCTTCAACGGTATAGTTTAAGCAACGGACGACAAAATACTCTATATTAGCAAACTGAAACGGCGTATAGACGAAGTCGTTTGTAGGTGAATTCATCAGCCGGAGAAAAGCTGTAGGTTTGCTTGTTGCATGTGCTTTTGCACCGCCTTGTAGAAAACGGTCATGTAGTTTTGAATAAATAAATTTGAATTGTTGATTCAATACCGCTCTGCATCGACGGTCAAAATGAAAACTGAAAATAGTCCCATTTACTTGTATGCGAAGAACTTCGTGCAAACATCGATTGTACGAGGTTATAGTAGATTCAACATAACTAAGCAGATTATCAGCGTTCCACATACCCCGAATGATGAAACCACATTTTTTCTGAAAAAATTTTAAACCAATTTTTTATTAATTAAGTTATTGACAAATCACTGACGTCTGGGCTTGTATGTTAGTAAAAGACTTTGATATGAATGCAGTTTATGTGGATGCAACTCAGTGTATTTTTAGGTTTATTGGGTAGGTTTTATGAAATAGTTCAATTTTTTTTTGTTGAGATAAACACTCTAAAATGTTTGGAGCCTCTATTTCCATATTATGACGACCGCCATTAACAACTTCTGCGGTAAGTATGATTGACCTACCATCAGTATTTTTAAGCGTTCGGGTCTCAGTTTCGTTAAATCCACTAACACAATTTATAATGCAGGTATTAAAATTTTTCAGTGCTACTACTAAGTTTAAAAAATCTATTCCAAAGCCGTTCAAACGTTAACGTTGACTGTAGCCCAAAATTTCATAAACTAGATCAAAAGTTCAAAAATATCCTTGAACTATGTAGTTTTGTATTTTGTTGTGAAAACTATCGATTTTAATTACAATAGTAGTTACCAGAAAGTTTTTCAAATTTTGAAACATGATTTAAATCCATTAGTACCTTTAAACAAAAAAGAGAACAGGTGTAACCTTTCTAATTAATTATCTTTCTAAAAAATTCATGTAGATAAAATTTTCTTGCTAAACTAGACATGAACTACACTCTTATCTCAAGGCCTGCAGTGGGTTCTATGAATTATTATTCCTACTAGTAAAACCATACACTTGATTTAATCCAAGTTCAATAAACAAAAACACATTGCCACTATTTAAGTGAGTAAAAAATATATTAGTAATAATTCTGTAACCAATGTTATTTACAACCAAATTTATACAAAAAAGTAAGTGTTTTGTTTTGAACATTAAAAGATTGCTGCAATGCAAGCAACATAATCAAATTTATAAAAAAAATATTTTAGTTTGGAATGAGGTCGTCATGTATTTAAAGCTAGCTCGTTTTAATTGTTTAACGTGTACAAACTTGAAATCCTTAGGTTAATAATAATTCAGTAAAAAATTAGGTTAATGAAATTTCATGTGCTGTTTTATAAATTTTACACTCACTTTTATCTATGCATAAAATTTAAAATTTTCCTATTATAAGAAGAATAAAATTGGTAATACCTGTTTGCATATGTGGTAAGTAGATAATTGTTGTCACCTGATAAATAAATTGAATAGCTATGTTAGCTAGTGAGCCTCAACCAGAACTCTGTATGATTGATCGACTAAGAACAACACCTGTGCAGATAAATGCTTCAAAAACACCATTGAACAGCGTGCTCGATTAACTACTTTCAATAATTTATGATTCCATCACCAAAATGTAATTTTGCGGATTCCAGGCAAAATAAATTATTAAATGGTAGGTTTGTTATATTGACAGTTGCTAACAATAAACTTTAGAAATGATGCGGCATTGCAGGGTGTGTTCAGAATGACAACGTAGTGGTTAAGATTTACCATGTGCATATTCTATTAAAAAAAACGCATTTCTGGATACCATAGTAAATAAGACAGGATCGAAATTTTCTCCTCGTGCTCCCGGGAAAATTTTAGTATTGCGTGATTCTCGCCATAATTTAGTATTGCAAACTTCTTGCAATAATTTAAGGTCACGCGAATCCATAACTAGATTCCACTTTCGTGAATCCATAACTAAATTAAGTTGCTAAAGTATAAAACCGGCATCAGATTTAACAATTTCCAATTAATAAAAGCGAATTAAACTTACCCACTTTCGGCTTTGCACATTTTAACGACATGCAGAAACTACTTGTGAGCACCAATGTACTTGATGCTTTTTCAGGCCCAGCTCAACTTTACAAGCTGAAGACCCATTTTCGTGCAGTGCTTAAATTAAAAAGGAAGACAAAATTCGCATACCTAACCAAGTAAATAATATCCCTCCTTAGCACAAATGGTTTCAAAAATGTTGTTTTCAAGCAAACACGTTTCTACGAGGTACGTATGTTTATATGGTTGTCTATCTATCAGAACAAGGTAGAATACATTGCCTAACCAACAGTATTGTTAACAAAAAAATTTAAACTGTTACACAGGTTCGAATTAAACTTAAATTTTGCACATCAAGACTCTTTTTTAGGAAATGAGGCAGATTTAAATATAATATAATGATCAATTACTAACGAAGCAAAGTAATAAACTACTGTGCGACAAAATAAGTTGACATCAGGTTGAAGGTCTAAAATGCTTCAATTACGTTTAACGAACGGAATTTACCTTGCGCAGTATATGGATACGAGATAAGCGAATTGCCTTAAGTTATCGGTTTTAATAATAGGTACTATGTTACGGGTAAAATAAGCATTACTTATAAAGTTTGATTTGTCCTGAAGAGGCGGGGATTCCGTATCAATTTATGAGTGTTCCGGTTAATTACAGTGGTGTGGTAGTGGGTTCCTATGGTAGGAATAGTAAAAATAATATACATTTGAAATGGCTGAAGTACAAAACTGCGTTACAATATTCCCTTCTTCGGAAAGGCTTTTCTATTGTCAAAATTAAGGGATATCAAACTGTCTTGTCGCAGCAATCTATTCGATATTTCTTCATCACAGAAAATGATTATTTCAAATAGTTCTCTTTTGTTTTTAATTTCTTAAATTTATTCCACTACAGTTTATTTTGTTCTGCTACGTAAAAAACACTCATTAAGTTTCACTCGGATGAGTGGATATCTTTTTGTAATTAGTTAATTTTTATCTAGTTTATAAATAGATGCAAATAAAATTCAACCTACACCTAGCCGCTGCTGACATTAAATAATTGCAATATAAATACAAATATACTTTTCTTAAAAAAACTAATTTTTTTACATCAAACAAACCAGATGTTATTAAAAAAATCTTAAAAAAACATCAATTCAAGTCCATCAATAATACTATTCTCCATTTTACCCGTTTCTAATACTGAAATACATTGCATTTCTGGAAATGCCCTTAATAACAATACGTATAAGACAGTTAAACACCAACTGATTTGATTAACACTAAATTCCAGCATAAAGCTTACATTTAAAATCAATACGCACATATTTCGTAATCGGTTTCAAATGCTTCCTTGCACAATAATATCATACCTAAATTTAAACAAAACTTGTTCCGACATTAATTCATACTCCAACAAAATAATTGCTTTTACGTTTGATGAATTTTTTACTATATGAATACAAATCCCTTTATATGTAAAATTCACATGTACATAATTATAAATATAAAATCCCCTATTGTAGTCACTGATTAAATTTAAATTTTCCCTTTAAAACTTTCAGGATATTCAGAAACTTTCAGCATTTCTATTTTCTTTTTTCATCTAACACAGTTGCCTTAAGACAACACAAAATCCAAATTATTGGAGGTGTGAACACTCAAGGCTCTAACCCCTTTTAACCTGTCGTCACAACGTTAATTCTACAAACACGTGTTTGAAACACACCGTGCCCTTGCACCGCAATTAAAAAATGCTTTTTGTAGCTATTAACGTCGCTCAACCCATTACTGCTAACTCGTATTACTACATTTCGTCGTTTCTAATTAACTTCCGGAACGTAGCTTTCAACTGTAGTGCTTAGTTAGTTATATCACATTTCTTTCTCTATTCATTTTCACAATGTAGCATTTTATCTATGCCGAATAAAAGATTATTGTGACATTAATTTGTATGTAATTTGTATTATTCTTGTAGTACAGTACTATTTTAATATCCTTGGTCGTCGATACGGACAATATCTGCCCATTGTAAATTATTTTTTTGTGGAAAATGTATACGCAGTGTCCTGTAATATACATATATGTTTTCATTGGTGGTTTTAAATTAAGTCATCCCATCGATGATTACGTTTACAATGTATTTAAAAGAAATAATGTTATAGTTTAATTAACATTAAGTACTCGTGAAGGCTACTATATATGGTGTGCCCATATTTAGTCTGTCCATCTAAATTAAATATTTACATCTACTTATCTGATTTATAGTTTACATATCGTAAACGCTTTGCAACAGCTGCCCTAATTTCTATACTTTAATGTATATTTTTCGCATTGAGAACAATATTGCCGGATCGACACTTATCAAAAGCGAATAATGTTAAGGGCATATGGTGGTGCTTACATACTTACTACATAATATGCTTGGAATGTGTAGTACCTAATTTGATATAATTAAAGTCCGTTAATACATTTTTAATTTTGATACCTATTTATCATTATCTGAACTAAGGCAGTTTACTTACCGTAAATAAAAACTCTGCTACGTTCGCCGCAGGTAATACATGATCACAAAGCGAGTTTTGTTACCTGAAAATAAAAAATATATCACATTCCTATCAAGAAAAATGGCCATGTTTATCTCTAAACACAGAACCTATAATTAACCTATCATTGGAGAATGTATTATTTCAAAAAAATTGTCGTTGAACAAACTTTCCTGTTTTTTATATGAAATTCTTGTCAGCATACTGATTCGCCTTATATTAATATTCTGAATATACGTTCTATATCTGATCTAATGATGTAGATCCTACGGAGGTAAAAACAAGCCAAACGTATTCAACAATAATTTATGTATTTATTGAATTTGGCACAATTGATTCAGGTAAAATATTCCCATTTTTCTTATTCTAAAAATTAGACAAGTGCAATATTTTTAAACAATTTGAACCTTTCCATAAAAAACATCACCCATAATTGAGTAATTAAAACACCAAGGATCCGCACAAAATAGTTTTAATTCTGATGCTTAAAGAACCTCAAGTTCCTTCTTCGAACGGCATAGAATAATTATTATGTTCAAGTATAATGTAAATGTCTGTGTTCTCACTAAGCGATGAATCCCGTGCAAAAATAAAATTCTCGATTTTGTAAAATATTCAGAAATGTTTACCTATTACCTATGTCACTATATTAATGAATAATTTTGCCTAGCATGGAGAAAGTAATTCGAGCATAGAGGATCGAAATCAATATATAAAGTGTTGGTTATTTTGCAAAAAGACAAGCCCGTGACCGGTTTCACTGTTCTTGCAGATCATCAGACGGACACATATCTTTTTGCAAAACAACCAACTAAAGTTCTAAAATAATACACAAATTAAAGTGTATTTATAGTGCAAATATTTCTCATGCGCTCTCTATACTCGAGAATAAGCAACTAACTATCGAAGACTGTTTCCAGTCTCCGACATGATAGTGTAGATGACATTGCCAGACAAAATTTAAATAGCTAGTCAAAAGACAAGATGAAAATTAAATAAACAAAATGACCTGTTACCTACCTAGCACTGGCTTATTTATTTAATATGTCACTATAGCTTATATATAAGATACCATTAGATCCTCTAACCAGAAAAAAATAAGATAGTTAAGCATCACCTGCATAAAAATGAATCGTATAAGATATTGGGGTACGAATTTGGAAATACGAATGGCATTAATAAAATAATCGTTGGTCGTATTTACGTCAAAAGGATTTTGAGGTAAAGGTTTTATGTATTCTTTATTAAAAACCTTTAATTCAATTAATCCATTTCAACATTCTTTTTAAACTATTAGTAGTATGAGGCAGAAGTGCCTCAACGCAACATAGAAATCCTTTAACACCGGAAATTACTACCAATTTACTACAACTAATCTATCATCGTTCCCCTCTTTAAACAGACGCGTGTTGCTTGATAAAAATGTAACGAATAGGGTGTGGGAATATGAAAGAAATTGCTCGATGGGGTGAATTAGGAAAAATTTTTATACTGGTCAAAAGTTGTCGATTACTCCTACACACGGAATTCAACTGTGACATGAATTTAATTATAAGGTAAATGCTCATTCAACGCATCAACTTTTCATAATACAAAATCTTCTAGTGCTAAGAAAACCGTTCTATAGCAGTATACACGAGAATTAAAAAGGCCATTTAGTATCTATTCATAACAGTTTTGCAAACTAATTGCTTCAGCCAACAATTCTAATAAAACTTTGCAGACAAAGAAAAGATTTTCGCTTAACCTATTTTAGCAAAAATACTCTTTTTGCTTCAAAAGTTTAGTCAAACGACGTCGTTCAACTTGCCGAAAAGCGTCCTAGCAGAATAAAACATCTCTAAAGCGCACATATCAACAAAATCCACTGGTTTACATCTATATTAAAACTAAAACTTATAAAAATGAAATCATTAAATTTTCTCCTTTTAAGTAGTGAAATTCCATTCATAAAAAATTTGCACTCTGAAAAAATGTTCATTTTTAAATTGACTACACCGGGCATGCGCGTATTTTAACGAAAAGCTCAGATTCAAAAAGTTGAACACAACAGTGGCGTTGTTGCGTTGTGACTGAGTTACGCGATATCTTCTACCGCCGTGCTTTAAGTTTTCGTTTCCACTTCGTAGTATGCTCGTTTAGAGTTTTCTGAATTTTTGAAGGTAAGTTTTGAAAAGTTTAATAAATTCTCAATAGAATCACAAAAGTTGTTGTGCAGGCTTTTATGATCCGAAAATATAATTTTGGAGTAAAGGTAACTTTACCGCCAAAAACTATATAACTTCAGATTAAAAATGCAAATTTAGCATGAATTCGCTACTAATTTTAATAAAATATTGCAGACAAAAGCTTTTAGGAGAAACTGTAGTCAATTAATGATAATTCTCTAGTTGAAGTGGGTTACATATTACATATTAATGTTTTTCAGGACTTGATACCAATGGTAAACCACAATTATTAAAAAATTTTGTCGTCGTGTAGAGAGCAACAATTAATATTTTATACAAGCCATTGAAAGTTGTAAAATTATATTTAGACATTCGGTTCTTACATAGCAGATTTAAATCGTTTTAGGTCTAAGTTAACCTTTATTGTTTATTTTCTGAGGAATTTTATAAAATTTAACTTTAGTATAACGTAGCAGATTTAAGCTTGCAATTTACAGAATCACAGAATTTTAAAACCTGTGTATTAATTTAATGTATACGTTATGCTATTTTGAATTTAATGGATAATGGTACTAGAGCAGTGCTCAATTTTATAAAAAATATAGCTTTTTTGCATTTTCTAAAGTTAGCTTTGAAGTATTACATGCTATATTTCAAACTCATGTATTGAATGTTGTATTGTTAGTTATAAACAATTTAATAAAATGCAGTTTACGCTGAATTTCATAAAAATACGAATTTTATAAAAGCGACTGTCGTGAATTCTGCAAATCCAATATGCTATTCACAGGTAAATATAGCAAAATTGCAATGATTTTTAAAAATAGTGACATTTTTAATGCTTACTTTTATAGATTATTTCATAAACATTGAATAATTTATAAAATTAAATGTAAAAAATAACACGCCCTTAAAAGTCTTGACAAAAGCTTTTGGCTGTAATTGTAGTTCGTACACATGCACCAGAATAATAAAAATGATTATGAATAATGGTGGTCGTGAAATAGAAATATTACCTTTTACTATGCACCTATAAGTTTTACGTAGTGACGTATAATACTAATTGGTTTTACTAATAATGATCAATAAAATTTTTGTTAACGAAAAGAACGTAAACGTTGGCACAATTTGCGCTTTCTTGGCTATAAATGTTTATTTTTCTTCTCATTTTGTCTTCAAGGTCCCAAGTTCGATTCTTGACACGGACCGCTTGTTCTTAAATTTGTCCGTCCATGATATCTTCATCACATGGCTGCAGAGCCACATTTCAAAAACTTCATTTTTTTCCTGCCCGCATCTCCTAACGTTTCACAGTTTCACAGTGCTGTATGTCACACACATGCTTTCAGCAAGTTTTTCCTTGTTTCTACGTTTGTTGTTTCGAACATAACAGCTGCTTTATCTTGTTAAATGTACCACGGTCTTGTGACTATCTTTTTTTTTTCTCTTTTGCACTTCTTTTACTTTTGCGTTACTTGGCTTCCTAGGTAGCAAAAATCTTTTACCTCTGTATGTTTTATTCTGGTTTTGGTTTATTTGCTCCTCCTTTACACGCTTATTATTACTATTAATAATTTTCGACCTCATTCATATGGTCGTTTGTTTTGTTTTCGAACTTACTTAAGGTCGGTTTGACGTAGCTCTAAATTCTTTCCTATTCTGAACTAGTCTAAAAAAGTCTGCATACCCTTCACAACCTAAATATCTAATACTTTGACTAATATAGCTTTGTATAGGTCTTCTTACTCTATTTTTATTTGGTAGTCTATAATCTAAGACCTTCCTAAAAAGTCCCTCATGTCCTAACTGGTGCCCTATCATTCTATCTCTCCTGACTTTTAATTGTTTCCACATACAGGGTTCCTCACCTATCCTTCTATAAACTTCTTCATTTGTTACTCTATTTGTCCAACTAATTTTTAACATTCTCCTATAACACCAAGTTTCGAAAGCGTCTACCTTTTTCTTATCTACCTCTTTAATTGTCCAAGTCTCACTACCGTATAACAGAAAGCTCCATACGCACGACTTTAAAAAACTTTTTCTATTATCTAAACTAATTCTATTAGCTATTGCTATTAGTAAGTCTTTCTTTTTAAAAATATTTTTCAAGCTTGAGCTATTCTAGCTACTATATCCCTTCTGCTACGTCCGTCCTTTGTAATTATACTACCTAAATTGCAAAATTCACCTACCTCATCTAACTCGGTATTACCTATTTTTAATTTTGGTTTAGAACTGGGCTATAATTCACTTGTCATTACCGTTGTCTTTCTTGAGTTAATTCTCATAATATAGTTACTCTGTAGTATCTCATCTAAAATATTTAAAAACTCTCCTAACCTTTTTCTAGACTCTGCTATATTGGCTATATCATCTGCAAAACGTAACAAGTCTATTTTCCGTCCCTGTACACTAATACCTATCTTTTTTCTCTCTCTAGTTCCCTATAAACATTAAAAATCAAGGGAGATAGTATACAGCCCTGTCTAACACCTTTTCTAATCTTAGCTTCCTTTTCTATTTCATCAAATGTAATTACTACGCTTTGGTTTTTATATAGACTGTATATAATTTTTCTATCCCTATGAGACAGTCCTATTTTTTGCAAAACCCTGAACATAACAATCCAATTAACCCTATCAAATGCTTTTTCTAAATCTACAAACGCAAAATGAGTCTTTTTATTTTTTGAAAGAATTTTTCGATAATTACCCTAATCATTCGTATCGGTTCTCTAGTCCCTCTGTCTTTAGAAAACCATATAGGTCTTCGCCTTAATAATTCTCAGTCAAAGCTTCTACTTTATTTTTAATTATTATTGTTAGTACTTTGGAAGCGTGGAAAGTTAAACTAACCGTTCTAAAATTCTCACACCTATCAGTTCCTTACTTTTTTGGGATTGAGATAATAATATTTTTTTCGAAGTCTATTACGACTTCATCTTGTAACATACTGTTTTAATACGCTTTAATAGTTTTATTATTTCTAAAAATAGTTATTTTCTAGTTTAATTTTAGCATTCTAATTATTAGAATGAAGGCCTTGTAGCATAAATAGGTCTCCAATTGTAGCGGCTGCAAGATCACCCAAGTAGCTTCCCAGCGAAGTTTCCAGGAAGATCTAATCCAAAAGTCAATCAGTTTTCTAAAGGCACTTACGTTAAGGGCACTAAACATGTCAGATTAGTTGCTATCTATGATTAGATGTCAATCATGTTCTAGGACCCTATTTATGTCTGGGTGGTCGGAAGGAATTTTTCAATTAGCGGAACACTCAACTAAAAATTAGTTCGGAGAGCTACTTGTGTGGCAATCTTAGGCATTGGCAGTTTAATTAATCTTAAAGATTTACGACCGGCGTATCCTAAGCCGAGTATGAGAGCCAAGAAAGGGGTTATTTTTCAATTAACTTAAATGTATATAAGGATGCCAGCCGGTGGCAATCGGGGTTGTTTATTTCCAGACGCGTTAGAGTCTGAAGCTCGCGGTCTTTGCAAGATTGAGTAAGTGTTTTTATTTCTCTGAAGTCAAGTGCGTGCCGTAATGTTCTAAGTTAATTATTTTTCTGAGTAAGTAATTATTATATATGGTATTACTATGCATCATACGTCATTTATTTGTTTAAATACAATATCTGTCGACTTTCATAACATACAACTTCGGATTAAATGTCCGTTCCAGTATTTAATCCTTTTAGGTTATTGTTAAAGACCGCATCTTTTGAAGGGTTTCTTATTTTATTGTGTGTCGACGTAGTCCGAGGCTTGTAATAACTAAGCCACGAATTCCGTTATTGTACTATTTGACCCGTGTGAAGGTCATGTTTTTCCTGTTATTGATGACCCCGTGATTAAAGGAAGGTCGTTTCAGTATGCAAGTTAGTTAGACTACGGTAGCGTTAATTAATTATATGTATTGGGGTGTTTGCACCCAGAACTGTTGTTAATATTCATAAAATAAGGACTTTAGAATTGTTTAGTTAAGTTGTGTTGTGCTAGCCGGAAACTTAATAACATTTGTCCCTGTGAAGTGACGTATTTTCTGTCTTGCAATCTTAGTTCATCGCCACGAACAAAGTGCGACGAAAGCTATTACCGCGATCGGTCCATGGGCCGTTTAATTCCCATGGTGGCGCCCTATTGTAAATATTGTTAATCACTGTATAATTTTGTATGCATATGTAATTAGGTTAAGTTAGTTAGTAGGCCGTTTAATAAAACAATTGGAATTTTGTCTTAGTGTGTTGTTGTTTAATGAACCTCCCCTTCTCACCGACTGCAGCAGCTGCGAGGCAATGTCTCGAAACGTGAGGGTACTATAGTGTAAGAGGTCCTTCCCATTTATTATTTATTATTAATTGGATACCCTCACGCGGTAGGTAAATATTATTATTACAATCTGTGTCATATATTACTTATACTAGTTCATATAATCTGTTTAAAGTTTTCTGACTTGCATATTTTATTAATTCTGCGGGTATATCGTCGATCCCCGGTGCTTTATTTAGTTTTAGATCCCTAACAGCATTATCAAATTCCTCTCTTAATATTAAGAACCCTATTTCTACATCCTCTTCTTGGTCGTTCTCTAACTCATCCATATCGTCTCCCTTATATAAATCTTCTAAATATCTTCTCCATCTATTTGCTACCTCAGCTTTATTTATTAGGAGTTCATTATTCTCATCTTTAATACCATTGTTTTTTTTTCTTATCTTCCCCGAAAAACTTTTTAACTGCCCTGTAAGCCCTGTCTGTCTTACCTACTCTCAAATCATTTGGTATTCCCTTACAATTCTTTTCTATCCATTTATTAAGGACAATTAATAAAGTTTATAAGCAGTGTATGAGAACGGATACAATACTTTGTATCCAGACGATAGTAACACTGCGGGTGACAGGTCACAGACGGTCAAGATACCGCAATTACATAGAAAATAGGATTATAATATTGTAACAATGAATAGAATTAAGAATAAGCAGACATGTGCTCTTTAAGTTTCCACAGCCATGTGAGGGGGTAAGGACATCATAAATAGCCCGGGAGCTCCAAGACCCGGCAGTCAGTTAAAGTATTCAGCTTTAGCATTGCAGTTTACTTAGGCGACTCACAATAATTCATTTAAATCAGTTAGAATAATTAATACCAGTTTGTCAAACCTGTACTAAAACAGGTCCGTGGGTTTCGTAATCAATCTAACCATAATTATTCTATCACTAAATTCTAAGTACTCTTTAACTTTACGTCCTAATCTTTTACCTAACACTATTTCTACCCCTGCCTGTTTAGTAGTTGAAGAAGTTGTAATTATTCCATAATTATCTATCCAAAAGTCAATACTATCTGACCATCTCACTTCACTAATACCTACAATTTCCAGCTTTCCTTTTATCATTTCAACTAATAAATTCGTTAACTTATCTACTCTAAGTAATGACCTTACATTCCAAGTCCCTATCACTAAATCGAACAGTTGTTTTAATTTGTTACGATGACGAGCCCAAGTATCCCCTCCCGGAGATCCGAATGAGGGTGTATTTTACCTCCGGACAAGAATTTTACTTGTGAGCTCTCCATCATACATAGTTCGTGTTTTAGGCCGCGCAAGTTAGGTTTTGGCCTTTGGGAGCTGCCTTTTTAAAAAGCCTTCTTCCAAAAACTCTTCTAACAAATTTATTTAAAGTACGGTATCAAAAATATTCTATGTTGAAATTATTGTTAAATGAACTAAATTAAAGCGAGTAGCCTGAACAACCAACAATGCTAAAGTTGTGAAGCTCAAGACTGACTGACTATTTTGGGCTCTACAGGGTATTTATGTTGTCTCTGCCCCTCACATTTCTTGCGGGAACTGGAAAACTCATGTCTGCTTATTTCTTTAGTCATTTATACAATACAAAGTAATTCTTAATTTCTAGTAATTGCGGTTGTATAACCTACTGTGACCTGCACCTGCAGTGTCACGTTGCGTCTGGAATACAATGTATTCACATCCGTTTTCATGTCTTCTGTCTGACTTCTATTAACTTTTTATTATCTATCCCTAAATTATACAATGTTGCAAGTTAACTTAGGATTCAATAATTTCATTCGATTATACATATATTTGATTTGAGATATATGTAACTCGCATACCTGGGAAATGTTATGGTAGGTTCCCATATCTTTCCACAACGCAGTTTTTAAAGATTATAGCAAAAAACCGTATCTGTCACGGCCAACCCTCAACAACCTTGGAAATTATTGAGGATCGCCCGAGACCAACCGACCCTCCTCCAATATCTTTCAGCCAGCAAGGCTTCTGCTCCTTGCTTCGCCTATTAATCGTCTTTTACAATAAGCAGGCTTACTGTTGTAATATTCTTTGTCCCCTACTATAGAGATACTTTACACACTAGTACTTTAATTTTATTTTCGTTGATTTTCAGTCTATTAGTACTGTTTCAATTTCAATAACAGCTGCTTCTAACACTTTCTAGCTAGGTGTCAATACTGCTATATCGTCTGCATATCAATATTTTACTCTTTTATAATGATTTTCAAATATCCTTCTGCATTTGACAGTATCCCTGCTCTAATTCTATTACCGCTGTTTGTTCTTTGTGTAAGTTATGTACTAATAGCCAATCCATGTATCTTATTCCTACCTTTTTGAGTATTTTGGAAATCTTTTCCGGTTTTACATGGTCCAATGTTTTTTCCAGATTTACAGGTCCTATACACATACACTGTTTTCCTCATTATCACTTCTAATGATAAATTGGCCTCCGGTGTTCTCCTATTTTGCCTAGACCCAAACCAATTTTTCATCTCTTTTGTACAATTCTAGTTAATATTTTCGACTCTATCGAAAATTTTTACTACTATACGCACCTCCTTTTTGTGTTATGATTGAAACCTCTAGATAGCTCGCCTGATTCATACATATAGCCGACAACTTGGAACTGACGTTTTGTAACTGTTTGTTCAGCAGTTTTTAGAGTTTCTGCTTAAACTTTATTTGCCCCCGGCACCTTATTATTTTTCGGGCTATTTAATGGTAGCTCAAACTCGTTTAAGAATAGGATAACCACGTCATCTTTTCAATGTCGATTTCCTGAGATAGTGCTTCTAGTTACTGTCCTGCATATAAATTCCCTATATAATCTTGCAATCTATCGACTTTCTTTATATTTATATAATGATGTATTCTCCCACGCCCATGCATTTGTCCTATACGGCTTTATATCCCTAAAATTCATTTTAATTAATTTGTATGCTCCGTTTGTCTTTCCTATTTCCATCTTGGTTTGCATCCCTTTGCACTTATCTTTAATCTATTACTTTTTAGCTTTTCTTCACTTGGGAATTATTTCCCATTTTAGGGCTTTGTATCTCTGTCCTCTGTTTCGCCTGATCTTGTTTTGCATTTTCATGTTTCTTCTATCAAATTCAGAATATTCTTTGTCCACCATAGTTTCTTATTCTCTTTTTGTTTATACCCAAGAATATCTCTTACCGCAATTTCCCAAGTCATCATTTTCAATGTCTGATTCCTGTTCTATGCTGTTAGTTCCCATTTTATGGCTTTGTATCTCTGTTTTCCTGTTTCGTCTGATTTATTTTTGTATTTTCGTCTTTCTTCTATTAAATTCGGGATATCCTTTGTTATCCATGGTTTCCTATTTTCTTTTTGTATATACCCCAGAATATCTCTGGTTGCCATGTGTAGACTGGATTTAATGTTATTCCATTCTGCTTCTACTTCCTTAGCATCAGAAATTTCCTCGATGTCTTTCATCAATTCGTTTGATTTTTTCTCAAGTCATTTGTGGGTATCTTTATTTTTTAGTTTTTCAAAGTCAAAGTGCCTCTTCCAGTTGCTTTTTTCTAATTTTTAAATTTAAGTTCGGCTTTCATAATTACTATGTTGTGATCAGTGTCTATATCTACTTTCGAGTAACTTCCACAGTCTTTTACGGATTCGTATATCATAATCTAACAAGAATGTAATCTACTTGATACCTCCTTGTGTCTCTTGGCATCTTCAATGTGCATCGTCTTCTAGCATGAAGTTGAAATAATGTGTTTGTGATGATTAAATTGTTTTTGTAGCAAAAATTCCACCAACGTTATTTCTGTCGTTCTTCGTGCCTAAACCTCATAAACCTAAAACTGTTCCCCTCTTAGTCCAACTTACGACTGCATTAAAATCTCTGGTAATTATAAAATTTTTATGCTGCTTGACGAATCTCAGTATGTTTTCAAGATCTAGCTTCGATTCCTGATACGGACTGCCTATTCTTAACTTTGTCTGTCCATGATATCTTCATCATACGTGTGCAGTACCACATTCCAAGATCTTTCTTCTTTTTGCTGCCCGCTTCCTTACTGTTCAAGCTTCACGGCCGTACAGTGCTGTGCTCCACGTGTATACTTTCAGCAATTTTTTTTGTTTAACGTTTGTTGCCTTTGAACATAATATTTGCTTTTTCTTGTTAAATTAAGCACCTCCTTGTGCTAATCTTTGTTCTATATCTTTTACACCTTTCCCATCTTGCTTTATTTTGCTTCCTTAGTAATAGAAATCCTTAACCTCTTGTAAGTTCTCGTTTCATATTTGTATTCTTGTTTTTGATCTATTTCCCCTTATTTACATACTAGTATTTCCTTGCTAGATGCTCATACCGTTATATCATATACAAGTCAATGAATATCAACCATTTGTTCCTGTGTAATAATTCCAAATGTCCTTTTGCATTTGACATATAAGTTAAAAATTAACGAAGATAACGAACATATCTGTCTAGCTCCTTTCTTAATATTTACTTCTCCACGTTCCTGCTCTAATTCTATTTTAGCCGTTTGCTGTTTGTATAAGCTATTTTTTCTCCGCCTATCCCTGTAACTCGTTGCACTGTTTTTGAGTATTTCGAACATTTTTTCCCATTTTAATCGAATACTTTTTCCAGATCTACAAACCCTATATACACGTTTTTCTCCATTTTGTTATTGTTTTTTCCATTGTCACGTTTAAAGCTAAAATGGTTTTCCGTGTTCCCATGCTTCGCGTAAATCCAAATTGATCTTCTTTTAGTATTTCCTCAGCTCGTTTTTTCGTTCGTCTTTGTACAATTTTTGTTAATGTTTCTGACACGTGTGCTGTCAAAATTATTGTTCAAAAATTTTCGCATTTATCCGCACCTCGCTCTTTTGGTATAGTGAGTATGATGTTACGTTTGAAATCTTTGGATATCTGGCCTGTCTCAAACATAACTTGCAAGTTAGAAGAGACGTTCCTTTGCTGTTTCTCTAGCAGCTTTTAGAGTTTCTGTTTGCACCTTACCTAAACCCTGTGCTTGTTTATATTATTTTTCAAATTTCGTATAAGCTGCTTCTTAGTACTATCTTCTTGAGTGGGTATTGTGGAATTTACTTCTAAATTCCTCTGTATGTTAAAGAATATACGTATCGTAATTTTTCATAATTAATTTTAACTGACTTTGCAATAATTAACAGTAACTGTAACACTTAGGTAAAGTGATAAAAGTTTAATTTATGTTTGTACGGCAGTACGTATTACTGAGATGCATGTTTTAGAAACGTACAATGCAGTTCAAAAACATTTTGATTACCTTTAAAGCGAACTCGTATAAAATTTTATACGTAACACGTCATGAATTGACAATTTATTTGATTCGCGTAATTTGCAAAGCTCGCTCGCTTCGTTCGATCACTTTGCAAGTCTTACTTGTGCCAAATAAAATTTGTCTTTTCTTAACTAGTTAGCAAATATACTACCTTAATAGCTTGTATCATCCACTTAAAGTTTCTACGTTGTGATATCCAGCGTCATTGTCATAAATGAATTGAAGCAGTAAAGCCCTCGTAAACATTAATAAAATTTTCTCTAATAAAGATTAATAGCATGTTTATTGACACCTAAACTGAATTGAAGTAAATGCTGTAAATGCTTCGCTGTCTTCACAAATATATTCCCATTTATTCCCATGTTGCCAAAACCATTTCTCAACATTTCCGGTGTTACGCTAGCACACCATACCACGTTTATTTGTAAGTTTCTTGCAAATTATTTACAGGACCTTTAAATACCCTATTTTTTAAGTAAAGTACCACAAAATAATCCATAATAGTATTAGTAAAATGGTGGTATATGATTGCAGTTTATGTGAATGCAAGTACAAGTCGTTTCTATGACTGTTCGGCGGGTCCTATAATAAAGTTGTTTTTGAAGACAAATATTATAAAGATTTTAAAGCCTCCAGTTATACATGTTGATGACCGTTATTAATAACTTCTTCGTATGATTGATCTACCTATTAAACCCAATTTGAGGGTTATTAAAATTGTACAGCCTTTTAGAATTTCACGTTGTTATATCGTAACTAAATCATTCCTTAGTTGCCCAGATAGATCAGTGGCGTAACAATGTTGGGTGAGACCCGGTGCAAAACTTTAAAGTGGGCCCAACCCGTTATACGTTTCAAGATACAAAATTAACACCGACCGTCATCGTGGTCTTTGTTCTTACTTTTTTAGTGCGCATTAGGTGCTTAATTTTTAATGAAAGGAGTAAGATAATTATATTTACTTAATACTCTATCGTATCATTGACTAATAAAGTTTCATTATGTTAAATCGTTATTTATAATTATTGGTATCGTAACACTACATCAAAATCGCAATACATTAGATACATCATTTCAACATTTTGTTATCGACCTTACTTAAGGTCGGTTTGACGCAGCTCTAACTTCTTTTCTATTCTGTGCTAATCTAAAAAGCTCTACATACCCTTCACAACCTAAATTTCTAATAATTTGACTAATATAGCTTGGTCTAGGTCTTCCTACATCCTTCTATCTTTTTCCTATCCACCTGGCTCTACATAGATATTAGCAACCTGATGGTTGTTAAAGAACTCTAACATGTTTACATGATTACCATTCATAAGGAAATGAAATATAACCTGGTTATCCGCTTCAAAAAGGAAAAGTGTTAAATTATATGTTATGGTAAGGCTTAAGCAACGAATCGCTGCCAACATGCCAGACTGCTAACCAATTGTGAATCATGTCCTGGTGACATTTAGTTAACTGATTTTTATTTTTCTTTTTGTTTTGTTTTCGAAACTTACTTAAAGTCGGTTTGACGCAGCTCTAAATTCTTTTCTATTCTGAGCTAGTCTAAAAAGGTCTACATACCCTTCACAGCCTACATCTCTAATAATTTGGCTAATATAGCTTGGTCTAGGTCTTCCTATATCCTTCTATCTTTTTCCTATCCACCTGGCTCTACATAGATATTAGCAACCTGATGGTTGTTAAAGAACTCTAACATGTTTACATGATTACCATTCATAAGGAAATGAAATATAACCTGGTTATCCGCTTCAAAAAGGAAAAGTGTTAAATTATATGTTATGGTAAGGCTTAAGCAACGAATCGCTGCCAACGTGCCAGACCGCTACCTAATTGTGAGTTATGCCATGGTGACGTTTATTAAATTATGTTATGGTAAGGCTTAAGCAGCGAAACGCTACCAACATGCCAGACTGCTAACCAATTGTGAATCATGTCCTGGTGACATTTAGTTAACTGATTTTTATTTTTCTTTTGTTTTGCTTTCGAAACTTACTTAAAGTCGGTTTGACGCAGCTCTAAATTCTTTTCTATTCTGAGCTAGTCTAAAAAGGTCTACATACCCTTCACAACCTACATCTCTAATAATTTGACTAATATAGCTTTGTCTAGGCCTTCCTACTCTATTTTTATTTGGTAGTCTATAATCCAAGACTTTACTAAATAGTCCCTCATGTCTTAACTGGTGCCCTATCATTCTATCTCTCCTGACCTTCAATTGTTTCCACATACAGGGATCCTCACCTATCCTTCTATAAACTTCCTCGTTTGTTACTCTATCTGTCCAACTAATCTTTAACATTCTTCTATAACACCAAGTTTCAAAAGCTTCTATCTTTTTCTTATCTACTTCTTTAATTGTCCAAGTCTCACTACCGTATAGTAGAACGCTCCATACGTACGACTTTAAGAAACTTTTTCTATTATCTAAACTAATACTATTAGCTATTAGTAAGTTTTTCTTCTTTAAAAACATTTTTCTAGCTTGAGGTCTTCTAGCTACTATATCCCTTCTGCTACGTCCATCTTTTGTAATTATACTACCTAAATAGCAAAATTCATCTACCTCCTCTAACACGGTATTACCTATTTTTAATTTTGGTTTAGAACTAGGCTGTAACTCACGTGTCATTATCTTTGTCTTTACTGAGTTAATTCTCATACTATAGTTACTCCGTAGTATCTCATCTAAAATATTTAAAAACTCTCCTAACTCTTTTCTAGACTCTGCTATAATGGCTATATGATCTGCAAAACGTAACATGTCTATTTTCTGTCCCTGTACACTAATACCTATCTCTTTTCTCTCTCTAGCTAAGTTTAAAGCTTCCTCAATATAAACATTAAAAATCAAGGGAGACAGTATACAACCCTGTCTAAAACCATTTCTAATCTTAGCTTCCTTTTCTATTTCATCAAATCTAATTACTACGCTTTGGTTTTTATATAGACTGTAAATAATTTTTCTATCCCTATGAGAGATTCCTATTTTTTGCAAAACCCTGAACATAACAATCCAATTAACCCTATCAAATGCTTTTTCTAAATCTACAAACGCGAAATGAGTCTTTTTATTTTTTTGTAACCTTTTTTCGATAATTACCCTAATCATTAGTATCGGTTCTCTAGTCTACTTCTACTCTATTTTTAATTATTATTGTTAGTATTTTGGATGCATGAGAAGTTAAACTAACCGTTCTAAAATTCTCACACCTATCAGCTCCTGACTTTTTTGGGATTGGGATAATAATATTTTTTTCGAAATCTATTGGAACCTCACCTGTCTCATATATTACTTTTACTAGTTCATATAATCTATCTAAAGTTTTCTAACTTGCATATTTTATTAATTCTGCGGGAATATCGTCTATCCCTGGCGCTTTATTTATTTTAAGATTCCGAACAGCTCTATCAAATTCCTCTCTTAACATTGAGAACCCTATTTCTACATCCTCTTCTTGGTCGTTTTCTAACTCATCCATATCGTCTCCCTTATATAAATCTTCTAAATATCTTTTCCATCTATCTGCTACCTCAACTTTATTTATTAGAAGCTCATTATTCTCGTCTCTAATACCATTATATTTTTTCCTATCTTCCCCAAAAAACTTTTTAACGGCCCTGTAAGCCCTGTCTGTCTTACCTACTCTCAAATCATCTTGTACTCCCTTACAATTCTCCTCCATCCATTTATTTCTAGCTATTCTACACTCATGTACTATCTTATTTCTAACTCTATTATATTTTTGCTTACTTTCACTATCCACTTCTCTGAAAGGTTTAAGCTTTCTTCTATTCTCTATTAAATCTAATATCTCCTTTGTTACCCACGGTTTTCTCGCTTCTATTTTTTTCTTACCTATAGTTTGTGTTGCTGTATCATGTACAGTCAGTTTTATTTCTTTCCATCTATTTTCTACGTTCCCTCCTACAGCTATCTCTTTGCTCTTATTATCTAATACTTGTTTATATTCCTCTTTTATCATTAAGCTTACCTAGATCCCATCCCTCTCTTTTAACCTTTCTCAATTTTTTGAATTTTAGTTTACACTTAATTTTAACTAAGTTATGATCGCTATCTATGTCAGCCCCTGGATAACTACGACAGTTTTTAATTTGGTTTCTAAATCTTTGTTTAACTAAAATATAATCTATTTGGTATCTAGCCCTATCACCTGGCGCTTTCCAGGTATATCTTCTCCTAACATGTTGTTCGAATAGGGTGTTTACAGTTACTAATCTATGTTCCTGGCAAAACTCAACTAATCTTTCTCCTCTATTATTTCGTCTGCCATACCCAAATTTTCCTACCATTTTTCCCTCACTACCTTCTCCCACTGACGCATTAAAATCGCCCATAACTATTAAATTCTCATCTGCTTTTACTTTTCTCACTATACTATTTATATCCTCGTATACCTTTTCTACTTCCTCATGCTTGTACTGAGTTGTTGGCATGTAAACCTGAACTAAAACAGTGTCTGTGGGTTTTGTACTCAATCTAACCATAATTATTCTATCACTAAATTGTAAGTACTCTTTAACTTTATGCCCTAATCTTTTACCTAACACTATTCCTACGCCTGCCTGTCCATTAGTTGAAGAAGTTGTAATTATTCTATAATTATCTTTCCAAAAGTCATTACTATCTGGCCATCTCACCTCACTAATACCTAAAATGTCCAGCTTTTCCTTTCTCATTTCGACTAATAAATTCGTTAGCTTATCTACTCTAAGTAATGACCTTACATTCCAAGTCCCTATCACTAAATCGAACTGTTGTTTTATATTCTTACGTTGACGAGCCCCAAGTACCCCCTCCCGGAGATCCGAATGAGGGAGTATTTTACCTCCGGACAAGAATTTTACTTGTGAGCTCTCCATCATATGTATTTCGTGTTTTAGGCCACGCACACCTGGGAAATATTGTGGTAGGCTCCCATATCTTTCCACAACGCAGTTTTTAAAGATTTTAGCAAAAGCCGTATCCGTCATGGCCAACCCCCAACAAGCTTGTAAATTATTGAGGATCGCCCGAGACCAACCGACCCTCCTCCAATATCTTTTTGCCAGCAAGTCCGCTGCCCCTTGCTGCGCCTTTTAATCGCCTTTTACGATAAGCAGGCTTACTATAGTAGTATTCTTTATCCCCTACTATAGGGGAAATGTTTAACATTAATTGACTATATATAAAGCAAACAGAGACCAATATAAAGCAAGTTGGGGCTGTTGCACATTAGGTACCAACAATTACTGATCATAATTTAATATCAGTAACCATTTCTAAAAAACTTAAACATTATAACATTGATAAACAGAAAGTTCACTCCAGAAAATTAAACGATACTAATATACATATTATTCTTAAGCCTGCTTACATGTACATGATTGTTAAATATCACAAATATAGATAGAAGTTTGGATGATATTCTAGATAAAGTTGGACAAGCGTTAGATTATGAAGCTCCTAGCCAATCTCAATATAAATAATGGCCTTAAGTGTGATAATGAAGTGCATACAAAGGCTAAAGAATAAGACTGTGTTCAAAACATTCATGTAAAATAAATGTGACTTAAGCTGGCAAAACTATAACTATATAAAACCTGTAGAAATCAGTTTGTTCATACATTGAAGAGAAAAGAAAGGAAATTTTATGTAAACCAAGTTGATAGTAATAGAAAAGACAGTGCTAAAATATATAGAAAATAATGAAGAAGCTGGTTAGTAATAAAGTAAATGATAGAACATTTAAATAATTGAATTTGAAAATGGCCATGGATACATTATTATAATAGAGAACAATGTTATTGCGGGACACTTTAATGACGTTTTGTTAATAGCATTGACGAAATTGTAAGGGGCATTCCTGACTCAAATTCATAGGGTGAAGGAGCATACCCGCGCCATCTGATTGTACTTAATAGGATAGTGTTAAAGAATTAGGTGTTATAACTGCAGTAGCACTGGTTAATTTGTTAAATTAACGTTTCAGCTGCTGCATTATATTTTGCCTTATTTGCTAAACCTAGTATAAATTTGTTCAGCTTTAGAAAATGTCTTGAAGGAGGCAGATGAAATTTGCACGCATTCATAAATGAATGTGAAAGAAAAAACTTTTGTAATTAGATTTATAGTAAAGTAGGTCTAGTAATAAGTATGTGCGTCTCATGCCTTTGGCGAAATTTGTGCGGTCGGTGCGGCAACAAACAAAACCTGTGCACACTGAGTTTAAGTAAGCCTTAAAATTGAGTGGCTGCTCATTTCCGTTTCCTGGTATCACAACTTTTGCTGCTTTAAAAAACCAGATAGCACCTATAAACCAAAGTAAGTTAAGTCTGCTGTGAATGTGTAAGCTCATAAGCTCTTGTACAATTGGACTTTTTCTTTTTCGTTATTTTTCGTTCTTTTTAAACGTAAGTATATGTTAGGATTTTATGCCGCTTCTACGAATCTACAAATCTATCTTCACCTGGGTTAAACCGTTCAAGCGGTTAGAATCTAGGAATATCGCAACGCACCCCACCTTTAATTGGACTAGACCTCATAGGGGTCACGTCGTTCGTTAAGGTGAACAGTTCTGTATAAAATGCGGTCAAGAGCGGTCGCGCAATATTACTATTCGCAATGCTTCCTATGAGCAATCATTCTAAATGAATATGTAGTTGTTTCTAGTGTTTTAAATGCCTCGCTTTGCGCGGCTATTGTACTATTCTAATTAAACTAATAAATAAAGTAAATGTACATACGTTAATCGAGCACGCTTGTTTTTATTCTACATACATGTCCAATCGAAGTGTTTTCTTTTGCTAAGCTAATTATTGTTAATAAACTAAACCCTAAATCAATATCAGAAAGAGTCGACTTCCAATCCTATTTGTGAAGCAATACCCTTTTTCTTGCCCATGGTCCTTCGAGCCGGATTCTATCAGTGCTAAATAATGGATAATTATTATTTCAAACATTAATTTCAACGTGTTCTATAAACGCAGTAAGTGTGTTCGACTGCAAAAAAGCTATCGTTATGTGCACCCTAACTAAAAGTATCGCGCAGCGCATTCTACTAATGGCTGTAACAGCCCGTCAATGCTTCAAGGCTAAACAGCTTTATGCTACGCTTCCAGCTTAAGGTCAGTTACATCTTTCTACCTTTAAATGATAAGCGACTGCTCACCCCTTTATATAAAATTAACATTATTTTCTACCTTGAGTTTGACTTAGCTTTACTAAAAAAGCTTTCAATTTATTTAAGTACCACAGTCTGAAATATGAGTGAGTGTTAGTCGTTTTTATACATAAAATTTAAACTACTATTATTTAAATTAATGCTTGTTGGTGATGTTTGCGTATCTAAGCAAACAATACTAATCAATAATTACTAAAAGGTTGCAACTTTCATTATATTGAACTTGTAACTAGTTAATACGTGCACTAAGCGTAATATTATATTTACTAAATATATTTATTGCGTTTGAGCTTCTTACTGCATTCCTAAAATTTGTAATTATTGTTTTCGTCATATTAATCTAGACAATGCCTAAACAATATCAAGCTAAGATTGCGTTGGCTACAGCCAAATCGCTAATTAACGAACTAGAAAACTTTGAGCGGTTTCTTGCTACAATTACTAGTGTATCAATTACCCAAACTATTATTACTAATTTGAACTTACGGTTGGATACCATCAAACCAGCCGCAGCAAAATATAGAGAAGTATCTATTGAGTTGACTGCAAATTCAGTTACATCCGAAGAAATAATCTCTGAAGATGACTATTTTGATAAATTTATTGATCTTGTAAGTAAAGCAACTAGCTTATTAAAAAATACTTCTAAACAATCTAGAGTAAGCTCGTCAGAGTCTTTAAGCTCTGCAGCGAGCCCAGGTAGAACTACATCTACCAAACAAATAAATGCTAGATTACCAAAATTAAGTATCCCTAATTTTTCTGGAACTTTCACTGAGTTTCCATCATACCTAGAAATTTTTATGGCACTCGTTCATAATAATCCTAATCTAAGCGACGTAGAACGCTTTCTCCACCTAAAAGGTAGTCTAAAAGGTTCTGCAAGCGAACATATTGCAAATATTGCTTCTTCAGGCGAGAATTACCATATAGCATTCAATCTACTTCAGAATAGATTTAATAATCCTAAATTGATTATACAAAATCACATAAAGGCTATCTTTGACCTTAAACCTATTCTAAAATCTAACGGTTCCGAATTACGTTGTTTGTATGATACGTTATTCAAACACATTAGAGCGTTACGAAAACTAGACACATCTATCGACGAGACTGGAATGTTTGTGTCGCACATTTTAATGACTAAACTAGATGATGGTTCTAGAACAGAATTATCAAAATATAAGCGAAACGCTATACTGAGTCTAAATGAAATAGACGACTTCCTAAAAAATCGTTGCCAATTACTAGAGGAGATTGAGCACGACAAACAAACATGTACTAGTCAGAGTTTTCCTAAAAATCAACAACCTAAAATTAAAACTAACTATAAACAGGCGTTTATTACTACTAGTGAAAGCGGTAATGCATGTCCTATGTGCAAACTAAACCACTTTATCACTCAATGTCCTGACTTTCTAACACTAACTACAAAACAACGTTTTGACAAGGTTTCAAATACTGACTTGTGCAAAAACTGCCTTCGTCATTCAAAACAAATAACTTGCAAATCCAAATCTAATTGCAAGCGGTGTAATAAACGACACAGCACGTTGTTGCATTTGGAAGCTACTGCTAGTGCTTCTCCCACTGAACATAGGAGAAATTCCGAAAATGCCTCCACAGAAACTGTACTAAATACTAGTACTACACTTTCTTGTTTTCCTGCTAGCATGCAGCAAGTATTGCTAGCTACTGCCTGTGTTAAAGTAAAAAATATTCAAAATAAATGGCAACCAGCCAGAGCTATTTTGGATTCCGCTTCACATGCTAATTTCATTACAGATGAGTTTGCTAAAAATCTGGGGTTAAAATTAAATCTCACTAACACCAAAATTATTGGCCTAAATTCAAATTCTTCTGTCTCTAATTCTGTAGTTAACTTGCAACTGACATCTACTACTTGTGGTTACACTGTAAACTTGGAATGTTTAACCATTCCCAAAATTGCCGAAAACCTACCTCTGGTAGCGTTCGATAAGTCGCAGCTGGAAATTCCTAACGGGATCAAGCTTGCCGACACTAACTTTAATAAATCTCTTCCTATAGAGATTCTAATTGGAGCTAGTGATTTTTACTCTCTATTATGTGTAGGACAAATTTCACTAGGTAAGGGTAAACCTACTCTGCAAAAAACGTTGCTTGGATGGGAGATCTCTGGAAATTGTCCAGCCCCACCACACACTAATAATTTAGCTTGCACACATCTGGCTATTAATGGTGCAAGACCTACTATTAAGAGCTTAAACGATTCTGTAGAAAAATTTTGGCAGCTCGAGGGCATAGAACCTCTTAGCGAACTATCTAAACTATTCACGATTTTGTGAAAATCATTTTTCGGAAACAATCACTCAAAACAATACTGGACGTTTTGTGGTTTCTATACCTTTTAACTCTAAGTTAGGTAAACTAGGCTATTCTTTGGAGTTAGCAAAGAAAAGATTTTTCAACTTAGAAAAGAAATTTCTTTTGAACCCTAAACTTAAAATTGAATATTCAAAATTTATTCATGAATATATTTCGTTGGATCATATGTCTAAGGTTTCAACTAATACCGAACCAACAAATCCAACGCAGCTAAAGTCTCTGGATGCCGAACTAAATGTTTCTAACATACCTCCATACTACTTACCACACCATGCTGTTTTTAAGTCCGACTCGTTAACTACAAAACTAAGAGTAGTTTTTGATGGTAGTGCACCTACACATTCTAATGTATCTATTAACGATACACAAGTTGTTGGTCCTGTCATTCAAAATGACCTATTTTCTATACTTATACGTTTCCGTCAACATAAAATTGCGTTAACTGGTGACATCGAAAAAATGTATCGCCAGGTACTAGTGCAGCCTGCTGAGCGTAAGTTTCAACGCATACTTTGGCGTGATGATCCTACTTTAAATCTAGAAACCTACGAACTTAATACTGTGACTTATGGCACGGCTAGTGCTAGCTACCTAGTTACAAAATGCCTACTTCATCTCTCTGATATCTGTAGTAAAACGCATCCTAAGGTTTCAGCTATCCTAAGATCTGATTTCTATATGGACGATCTAATTACTGGCGTTAATACTGTACGGGAAATGCTATCCTTGCAGACAGACCTCACTACTGTTTTAGCTAGTGTTGGTTTTCCTATCAGAAAATTCTTATCTAATTCTACAGAAAACCTAATCTACTCAGGGAATACTGAACTTTACAATATTTCTTTGGGCGAACGTGTGAATGCCAAAACTTTAGGTATCGTTTGGAATTCTACACAAGACGTTATACTGTATAACGTCCAACTTAAATCTAGTACAACTAAAAATACTAAGCGTTCCATTCTATCAATGGTTTCGCAAATTTTTGACCCATTAAGTCTTTTATCGCCAGCCACAGCTATAGGTAAGCTTCTAATCCAAAAGCTATGGCAGTTGAGGACATCCTGGGATGAAAATATTCCTGAAAATTTAAATTCCGATTGGAATGACTTTAAAACACAATTAAGTGCACTTGAAAATTTGCACATCCCTCGGTGTGTAATTCCTACAAATTACATTTCCATAGAGCTTCACGGATTTAGTGATAGTAGCAGCTATGCCTACGGCGCCTGCATTTATGTTCGCGTTATCGATACTGATGGTAACTGTCATTCTAACTTACTATGCTCTAAATCTCGCGTCGCTCCTCTACATGGTGCTACGATCCCAAGATTGGAATTGTGCGCGGCGGTGTTACTAGCCCAACTGGTGGACAAGATAAAATCCGTTCTAACTATCCCTATTGCGCACGTACAACTTTGGACTGATTCAATGATAGTACTGCATTGGATTAAGTCAGCACCAAATAGATTTAAAATATTTGTTGCTAACAGAATAGCTCTAATTCAAGAACTAACTGATATAAATTCGTGGTCTCATATCCCATCTAAACTAAATCCTGCGGATCTTGTGTCTCGCGGGCTAACTATAAATGAGTTACTGGACTGCCCCTTATGGTGGAATGGTCCTTACTTCCTTACGGAACAACGCCACAATTGGCCTACTCAAAGTGCTATTACTAACATCTTGGTTGATTCAGAACTTAAATCTGTATCAAATAATACTGTAGCTTTGCTAAACTTACAGGCTTCAGAATTACTACATAAATATTCCTCACTAAACCGGCTGCAGCGTATTACAGCCTGGATTTTCAGGTTTGTAAAAAATTCTACACCGGGAACAATTCAAACTACTGAGAACTACAAAACAGTCTTAATATCCTTATTAAACTTTGTCAAGCCGAGTCCTTCGGGTCGGTAATAACTCAACTAAAAACTAAGCGTACTATTAAAGCCGATTCAAGCACATTATCATTGAATCCGTTCCTAGATGAAGATAACATACTTAGAGTTGGTGGACGCCTAAAAAATTCCACTTATAACTTCGACAAAAAATTTCCTATTTTACTACCTAAAAAACACAAACTAACTAAATTAATATTCCAACATTTTCATGTTAAACTAATGCACTGCGGACCGCAGCAATTGTTAGCATTTGTCCAAGAACACTATTGGCCTATAACCGGACTAACTACAGCTAAACAAGTCTGCCATGAATGCATTAAATGCTTCCGAGCTAAACCTACTTCTTACCACCCTCTTATGGGCAACTTACCAGCTAAGCGACTTGAGTCTAATACTCCTGTTTTTTATAATGTTGGCATTGATTATGCCGGACCCATTTTAATAAAAGATCGCAAGCTTCGCGGCGCTAAACTTATAAAGTCGTACATCTGCTTGTTTATATGCATGGTCACTAAAGCTATCCACTTGGACTTAGTAACCGACTTGTCTACTCCTGCGTTCTTAGCTGTTCTAAGAAGATTCATAGGCCGCAGGGGCAATCCTAATTTAATTACGTCTGACAATGCTACTAACTTTGTTGGCGCTTCTAAAGAACTAAAAGAACTTACTGACTTCCTTACTAATAAAAATAATAACACTAAAATTTCCAATTTTTTGGCTAGTCATGGAATTAACTGGGAATTTATTACCCCTCGTTCGCCTCATCAAGGTGGTTTGTGGGAAAACAGTATCAAGGCGACTAAGACAGACTTAAAACGGGTTTTAGACAACACTAACTTGACGTACGAAGATCTGCAGACTGTCTTAGTGCAAATCGAGGCTACGTTGAACTCACGCTCTTTTTCACCACTATCTAACGATCCTTCTGATCACAATCGTTTGACACCTGGTCACTTCCTGATAGGCAAACCTTTATGCCTTCTTCCTGAGCACAATCTACTGCAACTAGCTGAAAATAAATTGTCGCTATATCAGCGTATTCAAAAGATTACGCAAGATTTTTGGAAACGCTGGAACTTACTAGTTGTACCTGAGATGCAACGTAGAGTAAAATGGTTTAAAAACTTACCCGAACTTCTAAAGGTTGGTTCTCTTGTACTAATTAAAGAAGATAACTTACCTCCACTTAAATGGTCCCTTGGTAGAGTAATGGAACTACATCCTGCTACTGATGGTGTTCTGCGAAATGTTACTGTGCGTGTACCTAATGGAAATTTAATTAATCGTTCAGTGCATAAGCTGTGCGTGCTACCTAATACAGAGTGAAATTTTGATCTTTGATTGATTTTTTATTGCTTTGATGTTTATCTTAAGAATTTTCTTGTTTTACTGATTTGTATTCTACTTATTGGAAATGTTTACAGCATTTCATGTATTGCTTATATTTACTATTTTGCTAACTTATACTTATACTTGTTTCGAAATCTTGGAGATTTCAAGGCGGCCGGTATGTTAGGATTTTATGCCGCTTCTACGAATCTACAAATCTATCTTCACCTGGGTTAAACCGTTCAAGCGGTTAGAATCTAGGAATATCGCAACGCACCCCACCTTTAATTGGACTAGACCTCATAGGGGTAACGTCGTTCGTTAAGGTGAACAGTTCTGTATAAAATGCGGTCAAGAGCGGTCGCACAATATTACTATTCGCAATGCTCCCTATGAGCAATCATTCTAAATGAATATGTAGTTGTTTCTAGTGTTTTAAATGCCTCGCTTTGCGCGGCTATTGTACTATTCTAATTAAACTAATAAATAAAGTAAATGTACATACGTTAATCGAGCACGCTTGTTTTTATTCTACATACATGTCCAATCGAAGTGTTTTCTTTTGCTAAGCTAATTATTGTTAATAAACTAAACCCTAAATCAATATCAGAAAGAGTCGACTTCCAATCCTATTTGTGAAGCAATTACCCTCTTTCTTGCCCAGTATATTTAAATAATAAATAAGCATTCAAATAATTGCATGTCTTAAACACGGTTTACTATGAAACTGTCTACATATATTAAATTGAAACATTACCCTTGCTTGTTTAAAAAACCGTACATAAATTATCTTGTGTGTTTACACTAAAAAAAAAGTGTCTTAGTCATTTACCTGTTTGATTGTGATATTCGAACGTACTTTTAAAGAAACCTTATGTTTAAAAACGTTTATTGTAGTGAATTGCCCCTTTAGAATATCTTTTGAAAATGCTAAATTAACGGGATCTTGTTGCATTGGTTAAATAACACATTACCTAACTGTTTTTTATAATTTGGAGTGTCTTTTGTAGTTTATTAATGATATATTTCTTTGATTAAACACTAACTTTGCCCTCGTACAGTTCTAAACGTGTTTTTTTAGTGTTTTGGATACTTAGCGTGATTAAATTTGTATATTATAACTTACGAATGCTTTTATAAGAAATTTTTACCTTTAAATATCTTTACCGTATTGACTTCAAGTAGCTTTACCGTTTATTATCTTCTGAATTACCTCAGTATTGTATATCTCATATATATCGTGTCTCAAATATAAATTCAAGATGAATATTTCACATCTTAAGTCCCTCGAGCTCATTTACGAGATTGAGTGTAGAAATATTACCTCCGCCCCTAATCAAAATGATAGACGATCACAACTTAGAGCCATTTTAGCCCAGGAAATGAAAGGCGTCCCTATCTTAAGGAAAATCGTTTCAGATTGGCCTCATAACGTATCTGAAATTAAACTGTCTTTGAACGACATAACTGGTATAATAAATAGAATAGATCCTGGCCCCAGTGATATCGAGCTAAGGCGCTTGGTTTCGAGAATAATGCATGTCAAACAACGCATAGAATTATTGTCCCTATATGACGATGAACAAGCGAACCTAGCTAAACAAAATTTTCTGTCAGAAGTATTATTACTGGAAGGGATTGTTCTTGAGAGACTCAATCCAAACGCAGACGCAGATATATCGCTACCGTTATCAAATCTCGTACTTGCTCAAGCTCAACTAGTAGGAAAATCCATATCTGTTTACAAATGGGGTCTAACTTTTCAAGGGTTCGACTCACAAGTCTCTTTATCGTCTTTCCTTGACAGAATTACTGATTTTAAAATTTCTCGCCAGTGTACCGATCAGGATTTATTTGTTTCAGCAGGTGAATTGTTTTCCGACTCCGCGTTAATCTGGTACCGAAACATTCGAGATCAAATTTCTACCTGGGAGGAGTTAGTTACGTGCTTAAAACGAGATTTTCTTCCGCATGGTTATATTACCGACCTTTGGAACGAGATACGAAATCGAACCCAAGGACCTGACGAAAATGTTGTTTCCTTCATTACCTCATTAGAAGCCTTATATAGTAGACTCGATAATAAACCCTCAGAATCTGAAATTATCGATCAGTTACTTAGAAATTTAAATCCTTGTTTTTCTGAACATCTGGCCTTACAACACATTTCTTCCTTAGCCCACTTTAAAGATTTATGTCGTTCTCTTCAGGAAGTAAAGTTAAGAATTGATAAATACCGTCCTCCCCCAGAAAAACAATCTGTCCTTTTAGATCCAGATATAGCTTGTCAAGTCGAGCTTCTCATAAAGTATCTACCCTTAATGTTCCTTCTACCGTAACAAATAACTTGCTTACCTGTTGGAACTGTAAGAGAAGTGGACATAACTATAATGTCTGCACATACTCCAAAAATATTTTTTGTTATGGTTGTGGTCGCGCAAATATCTATAAATCTAACTGCACGAATTGTAATCCTAATGTATCGGGAAACTCGCGTCGAGATATTCCAACTCAGGGCGTGAATATCTCAAGGAATCAAAATCGTCCTCAACACCAATCATTCAACGGACCCAGACGTCAATAAATTTAAACCATAAAACTACCTCTAACGCTGCACCGTTATTAAATTTATCTAACAATAATATCTCTACTGTTAATGTTCAAAATACCTTACCTTCATTAGAAGAATTATGTTATGCTACCCCGTCTGAATGGTCTAATTGGATAATTAGATACCTCATAATGCATTAGTTACAAAGGCATAATACGTTAGTTCATCATCATTAGGTCTTCAGTCCTAGAACTAGTTAGACGCGTACCATCATTGTTTCCTATTCTGAACTAACCTACAGATTTCCCTGAAATTTGCACAGTTTGCATCTAAAACTATCTCATCTAGGTCTACATTCACCTCTTTTTCCCCATCTCTGCCCGTAATATATCCCACGCTACTCCCCAAAATGTCCCAGAACGTATTCCGCCCTCTATTTCTCTCTTTCCGCGGATATCCTTGTTCTCATACTATTTCTATAACTTATTTGTTATTATCTTTGTGTGTCCATGCTATCGTCCTCATACATCTGAAGCACAGCATTTCAAAAGGCTGCTACCATTTGTCTGTCTGCGTTTCAGACTGCCCGTATTTCATAGGCATATTGTGGTTTGCTACACACATATGCTTTCAACAATTTTCTTCTTGTTCTATGTTTGTTGCCTTACCTCATAGGCGCTGTTCTTTCTTGTTAGATGCAGTTCGATCACCTTCTATTGTTTTACAGTTATACGCCATATTTCTCCGACCTTTAGTGGTTGTGAAGGGAGGTAAGCAACCTGTGGCTGCCAAGTTCCCCCAACACTTAACCATTTAACGATTTAATATATTTTCCAATTTATCTTTTCGCACAGCCAACATTAGTTGGAGATATTTCGCAACCAACAACTAGTTGTTTATACTAATCATCAGATTTATCTGCGCTTATTTTTTCGTCATTAGGTTTTTCGACTCAAAACTGGTTGGACACGTGCCTGCACTTATTTATATTCTGAGCTAGCCTACATAGTTCCCTGAAGTTCTTACACAGCATGTGTATTCAGCTCGTTCCCCTTCTATTGTTTTCTTATTTTATGCCCTATTTTACCGGGATTCAGTGAAGGAGGTTAAGCAACCTGTGGCTACCAAGACATTTGCCGAAATAATGGTTTTCCAGTAAATCCTTTCACACACTTAACATTATTCCAGAATATTGCCCAACCAATTCTTGTAGTTACCTATAATAATCATCATGTTTAAGCACAGTTATCTTTTCGTCATTAGTTTATCCATTTTGGGATTGGTTGGATGCGTACCTCCATTGATTTCTATTCTGGGCTAGCCTACACATCTCCCTAAACCCCTTACAGCCTACATCGTTTACTATCTGTGTGCAGAAGTCTAACCTAGGTCTGCCTCTTCTTTTCTTTTTTCCTATCTCTGCTTCTAATATATTCCGCACTATCCCCTCATGCCGTAGTATGTGGCCTATCATCCTATCTCTCCTATTTTTACCGTTTTCCACATATTTCTTTCTTCCCCTACCATTTTTAGTACCTCTTCGTTCTTAAGTTTGTCTGTCCATGATATCTTCATCATACGTCTATAGCACCACATTTCAAAGGCTTCTACTTTTTTCTTGTCCGCTTCTCCTACTGTCCAGGCTTCACAGCCGTACAGTGCTGTGCTCCACACATATGTTTTAAGCAATCTTTTCCTTGTTTCTATGTTTGTGGTCTTTGAGCACAGTAGTTGATTTTTCTTGTTAAATGTAGCACGGCCTTGTGCTAATCTTTGTTTTTTTATCTTTTGTGCTTTTTCCATCTTGTGTTATTTGGCTTCCTAGGTAGCAGAAATCCTTAACCTCTTGTAAGTTCGTGTTACATACTTGTATTCTTGTTTTTAATTTATTTTCCCCACCTTTGCATACTAAAACTTTAGTTTTAGTTTTGTTAATTTTCATACCGGGTCTCTCTGTTAGAACCGTTTCCATTTCATTAAGAGCAGCTTCTAACTCTTCCTTGCTAGACGCTAATACCGCTATATCATTTGCAAATCTAGGCATATCAATCTTTTGTCACTGCATAGTAATTCCAAATGTCTTTCTGCATTTGACAGTATTCATTGCCTCTTCTATGTACAAGTTAAAAATCAATGGGGATAGGGCACATCCCTGTCTCACTCCTTTCCTAATCTTTACTTCTCTATGTTCCTGCTCTAGTTCTATTACTGCTGTTTGCTCCTTGTATAAGCTATGTACTATTTGTCTATCCCTATAACTCATTCCAATCTTTTTGAGTATATCAAACATTTTTTTCCATTTTACATTGTCGAATGCTTTTTCCAGATCTACAAACCCTATATACACGCTTTCTCCTTTTTCTATTGTTTTCTCCATTAACACTCTCAGAGCTAAAATAGCTTCCCATGTTACCATGTTTCGCCTAAACCCAAATTGGTCTTCTCCTAGTATTTCTTCCGCCCGTTTTTCCATTCGTCTTTGCACAATTCTATTTCATATTTTTGACACGTGTGCTGTCAAACTTATTGTTCGAAAATTTTCACATCTATCCGCGCCTTTCTTTTTTGGTATAGTTACTATGATGCTACGTTTGAAATCTTTGGGTATCTCGCCTGTCTCATACATATAGCTTACAAGTTGGAAGAGACGTTCTGTTACTGCTTGTCCAGCAGCTTTTAGAGTTTCAGCTTGCACCTTATCTGTACCCGGCGCCTTAGCATTTTTCAGACTCTAATGCTAATTCAAACTCGTCTCTAAGTATAGGATATCCCGAGTCATCATTTTCAAGTTACAAAACTATATATTACCTTTATCGGTTTTGGTCTGGTAAACATGAGTGCATGCATGCTGGAAAGTAAGCCATAATCGTGACCTGCCATAACTGTATCATTTTTGACATTTCGGTACGGTAATATATTACCATACCGAAATGTCAATTGTAGACATATGTTATGAAACTTCAAAACTAATACGTAACCGTGGTATCATATCAATCAGTAACAACTTGAACTTCAAAATTAAAATAATACTTAAAAATGTCTTAATATTCTGAAACCCATAAAATCTTGAACACACCGCGGATGCAATAACGTCATAATAGTCTTAGATGTCTTAAAATCCGTGCCCGGAGGGCGAGGATTTCAATTGATATCTGCGGCTGTTATGATACCTATTAAATACCTTGGTATGTTAATAGCTATAAATACACAATTTATTTAAAAAATCATTACGTAACATATGAACACCACAAATTTGACAATTTTCAAATTTGAAAGATGCCTGATATGGCTTTCGTTTCCATCGTAATCGGGATGATTTTGCGAAACTGTGATGTGAATAAGAGAAAAAGCTTTCTCAACTTTTATGGCAAAATAAAATTACAAACAAAATTGTTAATTTTACTTTTTACATCATCGTTGCCAATGATACGATAAAGCTTTGAATGTACTTCGATTATTAACGATTTAAATCCATTCGGACGTTGGCTGTCTGAGCCAAATTATCAGAACACATCAAAATATAAATAAGAAATATTTGCTAATTATTTGCTTTTTTTTGCTGATAAAACCAATTTTTTGCTATATCTGTAAAAAAGATATAAGTGACTAGATAGCTTAATATTAAGCTATCTAGCCAACTAAAAAAAATACCTACACAAAATAAAATAAAAAAATACCATATATAAAATATTTGCTATTTTTTTGCTACCATTTGCAAAAGAAAAAATCAAATTTTCAAATAATAAAATAAATATCAATATCTACAAGAGTAAAGTACATTAAAGAAATTAATTCCAGGCATGACTAAAGGATACCTACGTTTTATGAATTAGTTACTCTTAAAATATGCAACTCCCAAATTATCAGAAAACATCAAAATATATATAGGAATTATTTGCTAATCATTTGTTTTTTTTTGCTGATAAAACCAATTTTTTTGCTATATCTGTAAAAAAGTTACAAGTGGCCAGATATCTTATATTAAGCTATCTAGCCAACTAAAAAAAATACCTACACAAAATAAAATAAAAAAAAAACCATATATAAAATATTTGCTATTTTTTGCTACCATTTGCAAAAGAAAAAAATCAAATTTTCATATAATAAAATAAATATCTATCTACAAGAGTAAAATACATTAAAGAAATTAATTCCAGGCATGACTAAAGGATACCTACGTTTTATGAATTAGTTACTCTTAAAATATGCATACCAAAATAAAATAAAAAAATTAACAATATATAAATTGTTTGCTATTTTTTTGCTACCATTTGCAGAAAAAATCAAATTTTCAAATAATAAAATAAATATCAATATCTACAAGATTAAAGTACATTAAAGAAATTAATTGCTGGCATGACTAAAGAATACTTACGTTTAATGAATTATTTGCTCTTAAAATCTGCAACTCCCAAATTATCAGAACACATCAAAATATATACAGCAATTATTTGCTAATTATTTGCTTTTTTTGCTGATAAAACCAATTTTTTTGCTATATCTGTTAGAAAGTTACAAGTGGCTAGATAGCTTAATATTAAGCTATCTAGCCAACTAAAAAAATACCTACACGAAATAAAATAAAAAATTAACAATATATAAATTATTTGCAATTTTTTTGCTACCATTTGCAAAAGAAAAAAAATTAAATTTTCAAATAATAAGATAAATATCAATATCTACAAGAGTAAAGTACAAAAAAGAAATTAATTGCAGGCATGACTAAAGAATACTTACGTTCAATGAATTATTTACTCTTAAAATATGCAACTCCCAAATTATCAGAACACATCAAAATATATATAGGAATTATTTGCTAATTATTTGCTTTTTTTGCTGATAAAACCAATTTTTTTGCTATATCTGTAAAAAAGTTAAAAGTGGCTATATAGCTAGATAGCTTAATATAAGCTATCTAGCCAACTAAAAGAAATACCTACACAAAATAAAATAAAAAAAAACCATATATAAAATATTTGCTATTTTTTGCTACCATTTGCAAAAGAAAAAAATCAAAATTTCAAATAATAAAATAAATATCAATATCTACAAGAGTAAAGTACATTAAAGAAATTAATTGCAGGCATGAATAAAGGATACCTACGTTTTATGAATTATATACTCTTAAAATATGCAACTCCCGAATTTTTTGCTCGCGAAATTAAATGTTCAAACGATAATAATGGCCTTTTGTCGTTTTTTATATTAATTTCGTGGGCAAAAAAATCAGGATTTACATAATTTAAGAGCAAATAAATCAAGCTACATGATTATGAAATTATGATAGAAGCAATTAATTTTTTAAAAGCACTTTACTCTTGTAGTCTCAGGCCAACTTATATTATTATTATCGTTTGAACGTCTAATTTGGTCAGCATTTAATTTCTTTAATGTACTTTACTCTTGTAGATGTCGATATTTATTTCATTATTCGATATAATTGATTTTTTTCGTTTGCAAATGGTAGCAAATAAATTATATATTGTTAATTCTTTTATTTTATTTTGTTTAGGTATTTCTTTTAGTTGGCTAGATAGCTTAATATTAAGCTATCTAGCCACTTGTAACTTTCTAACAGATATAGCAAAAAAATTGGTTTTATCAGCAAAAAAAGCAAATAATTAGCAAATAATTCCTGTATATATTTTGATGTGTTCTGATAATTTGGGAGTTGCAGATTTTAAGAGCAAATAATTCATTAAACGTAAGTATTCTTTAGTCATGCCTGCAATTAATTTCTTTAATGTACTTTACTCTTGTACATATTGATATTTATTTTATTATTTGAAAATTTAATTTTTTTCTTTTGCAAATGGTAGCAAAAAATAGCAAATAATTTATATGTTGTTAATTTTTTAATTTTATTTTGTGTAGGTATTTTTTTTAGTTGGCTAGATAGCTTAATATTAAGCTATCTAGCCACTTGCAACTTTTTTACAGTAATAGCAAAAAAATTGGTTTTATCAGCAAAAAAAAGCAAATAATTAGCAAATAATTCCTCTATATATATTTTGATGTGTTCTGATAATTTGGGAGTTGTATATTTTAAGAGTAAATAATTCATTAAATGTAAGTATTCTTTAGTCATGCCAGCAATTAATTTCTTTAATGTACTTTACTTTTGAGGATATTGATATTTATTTTATTATTTAAAAATTTGATTTTTTTTCTTTTGCAAATGGTAGCAAAAAAATAGCAAATAATTTATATATTGTTAATTTTTTAATTTTATTTTGCGTAGATATTTTTTTTAGTTGGCTAGATAGCTTAATGTTAAGCTATCTAGCCACTTGTAACTTTGTTTACAGATATAGCAAAAAAATTGGTTTTATCAGCAAAAAAAGCAAATAATTAGCAAGTAATTCCTATATATATATTTTGATGTGTTCTGATAATTTGGCTCAGACAGCTTAATAGACCTTATCGCCTCGTCGCCTGCCAACTTCCTCAATTATTATAAATCGCACAATAATCTTGTTACATTAATAGCTATAATAATTACATTCTCAGTAATTGCATCTGCGAAAATAACCGAGACACCTGTATCCTAGATAAATTTTTTCTGCGTGCTTTTTTTTCTGCAAATGTTGTGATTAATTCCTCAAAGTCTATTGCCCTGGCTTTTTCATTTTCAATAGAAATTAACCAAAGCCCGCTAAGTCTTTCTTGGGACATTGTGCTTCTTAAATAATTTTTAATCAATTTTAGCTTAGAAAACGGTCGTTCCGCACTCGCCACTATTACAGGAATAATTGAAAATAAAATAATCGCCGTTACAACTTGCGAAAAACTAGAGCACATAACACTTTGTTCAACAATTAACAATTTTGCGTGTCCGAAAACGGTGGAAAGAAATTTAATTTTCTCCGTCAAACAACTTCTTAACGATAAAAATTGTGATGGTAGTTCAGGTGAAAGATCACTTGCATAAGAACTGACTAAAACTTGAGACTTCTCATATTTATCTCTTCTTCTGTAGTCGAAATCAATTTAACCGAATAAATTACTTCAAACTTGTTCGATACCATGTTCAGACTTTCTAATCGATTTCTAAATTGTGTGAGGATAATGTCGAGAACTCGATAAAAAAAACATTAAGATATTCCACTGAATCAGTCATTCTCTCAGCTTCGCACAGTTCTTCGTGATATTTGTTGATTTTCTGTTTTCCTTTTTCGGTAAATTCTATTTTGATGCCTCATTTAGTACTTATTTCTTTAGCTTTATGCAAGCGTCGTTAAAACTGTTGCGAAGATTTCGTAATTTAGTAATAGCGTTTTCCAGCAACACTACGGCCTTATCCAGTTGCACGTTATGACATTGTAAAACTTTTAATACGACATTTATAATTTGGAGAAAATCACATTGAAACACTGTAAGAAAAATTGTTGGAGTTCCATTCACTTTTTACGATATAGAAATTGAGTAGGACTGTAATTACATAGGATTTTTAATAACCAACTCAAAATGAAACATTCTGAGTTGGAGACAATGCAAACAATTGGTTTCCATATAATAAAGCAAACAAACACTCACCTTGTCCCTCCAGTAGACTGTATATACGAGTGCTCGTTCTTGTGGGCACATGGACACCATAAACGTGAATTACCTGTTCTTTAATATACAGCCATAAACCAAAATATAAACACTGACTCCAAATCACACGGTAACCACAACATAGGTTATATACATACAAAAACAAGGACGGTACACACATTTAACCGGTAAATAATATTTTACATGATGCTTCCACCAAGTATGAAAAGTAACTCTCTTCATTTTAAATAACAAAAAGAGTGGGAGTAAACTCTCACCAATATACCGGAATTATTCGCGGACTAACCTACCATTATTGATCCGATCAATATACCGGATTTATATGCGAGTTAACCGAACATTCCCCCCACCGTAAAATACCCAATTTTACTCAGATAAAAACACGTAACATAAATTCATCTTAATCAAAACGTCAACAAAAGAAAAATGCATAAACTAAAAAATAAATACTAAATCAAGATTACATAGTTAATAATTGATTAGGAAGAGGACATAGTTGGATGACAGGCCTCTTTAAATAACCTGAAGAGGTTCTGAGAGTAACTACCTGAGTTTTTCCGTCAGACCTGGGATGGAGAGAAACAACCCGCTCCAACTTTCATTGCAAAGCAGGCAAGAGTTCATTACATATCAAAACGAGCATGCCTTCTTTGACAGGATTTCCCTCAAGAAGCAGAGTGTTTAAATATTCATTTCGCCAGCGTTTCCAAAATAGTTGATAAAGCGTTTGTATTTTGTGCCACCGAGATAAACGTGACATGTTGATGTCCGACAGATCTTCATCAAAAAAGGTTCCTAAAGTTTCGATCGTTAAAAAATGATTTGAAGTAATAGCCGTCAATTCGTTGATATCAGAACTATTAGGACACAACGGTCGCGAATTGAGAACAGCATCGATCTGCGAAAAAAGAGTACACATCTCTTCAAAGGTGAGTATGTTGTTTCCAGTAGCCTTTATTACATGGCGTTTAACTGATTTAATGCCTGCTTCTCACAAGCCACCCATATTGGGGGCTGCTGGCGGGTTCAAATGCCAGACCAAATGTTCGGCTTCAATCGCTAAACGCAAATACTGCAAAATTGCTTTATTACTTGCCACAAAATTAGTGCCACAATCACTAAATATATGGATGCACAACGCTCGGGCTATAAAACGACGCAGAGCTGCTAAAAATGCCTCTGCAGAAAGATCAAATGCGCACTCCAGATGAACAGCTTTTCTTGAAAAACAAACAAATTAGCAAAGATAGGTCTTCTATACTTTTGCCCCTCTAATTCTATTGGCGCTAATAGAAAAGGGTCTACCAAAATCAACGCCCACAATCTTGAAAGCCTTTACCTCAGAAACCCTGCTATCTGGCAAATCAGCCATAATAGGAGGAGTGAAAGGAGTACGGCAAACATAATTGTAATTGAGCTTGCTTTATATTTATATCGTGCATGTTTTCTTTTACATTTGGAAAATTAACAGGCTGTTGAAACGTAAACGCTTTCATTTTATTTATATGAGTTTTACTCTCTGCATGCTTTAATAGATCACTCTTTCTAGCGTTTATAACTTTATTGCACGCCTTACATCTGAAAATATATAAAAATTGGAGATTCTTCTTCAACTATTACGCAAGTGTTATATTGGCAAAAAGTGAAAATGGATCATGGAAGATTGTTAACTTACCAGGATTGAGTCTGTGTTGTGATGGCTTTGTCTGTTTCTTCCTCGCATCTTTGTAACCACAAGCAAAAGGAAGGGTCTTTTAACCAGCATTCTTGGAAAGATTTTGGTTTGGACTTGTATTTCTTTTCTTAGCACTTTATTCATTTGTATCAGATAAATTGAAGTCGGAATCTGTACTTGTATTTGTGCTATAGTTATTATTCAGGTTTTCAAACATTACTATAGCAGTTATATGTAATTATACGTACACAATAAATTTTTTATTAAGTTACGATATTACGTTATACCCAATCTGATATGTGAATAACACAAACAGTTAGCAATATTAGAAATTAACAAATTTGATTGACATTAAGCATCATCTACTGCAAAGTGCAAACTAAAACTAAAACTTCTATCAGTTAGATTAGAAGAACAGCCAATTTAAATTTGTAAACAAAAGCAATGAACAAGCAGGAACGGTGATCGAAGGCGAAAACTAAAGATACTACTAAAAGTAGTACCGACGGCAGTCTAAAGCAGGTAGTACTAAAAGATGGTATAAAAAAAAGAAAGAAGAAGAAGGAAGGCCACTAAAATAAGAGAAAAATAATTAGAATACCAATACTGTACCTAAATAATTACGTACGTTGGTCGGCCTTATCGCAAAAGCGAAGAGTCGGAAACGCAAATAAATTCCACAAACGGAAGTGGACAAACGCCACTAACTTCTGTTGTATAATTACAGATCCTCCCCAAGGAGATGCTAAAACAAATGCTCAATACGCACTTATAAAATTACACAACAAAACCAAGAGCGTTCACTTTACTCTTTTACAAGCTTCAAACAAACAATGAATATCGACATCATGCACACTACACCTGCTAGATAAGATAATCGACCCATTCAGAAATAGAAATAGACAAAGAATTAAAGCGAGTTGGAAATTAACCTCGAGAACCGGATAAGATTTTATAGAAAACACAGAATAACTTCAAAACTGGAAAGCTACACGTAACAATTTCTTGGTTCTAAATTTCCCACAAAAATATACATTTTCGTGCTTTTTTCCCCATTTCAAGATTTTTGATGCAAAATTTCCCACGAAAAGGGAAATTTCCCATGAGTTAGCAACACAGTGTGCCTGAGTATGTGGATTGGATAGCGAGGTACTCGTCACCGCGGGAAACCAATAAGCTATGGTTATCTGCAGCTATTTATTTCTAAACGTTTATCATAGTATGCAATAAAATTGTAGAGAATGCGTTTTATTGTACCAAAGAATTCCTAGGTAATGACAAAAAATTATGTGCCTAAGCCTTTTTGTGGAATTCTAGTGTTATAATTACATATGGATTTTCTTGTATCTATTGTTTTTTAATTGATGTTGACTAAATGTGATTCATATTTATACATGTTAAATATACAATATACAATACACAATAAAATAGAATGCAATTTCTTAAGAGACTACCTGGAGGGGCGTAACTTCCTCCACGTAATTAATTAAATAAGCGAATGGATTAAACTATTTAGTATGAAGAAATTATCAGGATACAATATTGCGGGACTAAATTGGAAAGCGATAAAGCGGTTGTAATCTGGTTGTCTTGTACAAGTTACAGTATAAATGTTTAACGTTAATAAAGTGCACAAATTCATATAAACAAAAGTCAAAACTCACCGAAATTTCTTGGCTTTGTGTGCTATAGGTGATTTCGGCACGCACAATCCACGGTTAACACAGTTGCGGTTTATATTATATTTTTAAGCGGTAAAAACAAAAATGTAGGCACTTCTTGAGTACACACGAACAACGTTTTCTATAATAATGCACTCTTGCGGACCAGGTGTTCGTTCCAAGATAAATTTGGTTCTATCTATCGCGCACTATCATTGTTTATTTTGAATACACTACGATACTTTTGGCGCGAACTAAGGCACTTATAAATTAACTATAAGTCGCCGAACCACTACCTGTACTACTATTATGTAGACTATGAAAAAGTAAGATATTTAATATGTAGATGAAGATGAAAAAGTGTTTTAATAAATTATGATGACTGTGCGCAGGAATGTTAAAATAATTTTGCTAGTAAGAACTTGCGGTACGAACATTTTTGTTAGGTACCTGTGGTGTATCAGAGACAATCTCATATATATATATATATATATATATATATATATTACTCATATGTAGACCAGGGTAGAAAATTAAATAATCACATCAAATAATTTTAATCACCATGTAGAAGCTTTGGGAAAAAGTACGCTTTATTAAAACCATGAAGCATAAATAAATTCGGTCGTTTCAGTAAAAATAAGAGATTTAAATCATGTACAAGACGCTTTATATCAAAAGAAACAGTATTAAAAAGCTCTGCGTGTAATTTAATTATTCCTAAAAAAGAAACGAATGGAAATTACGTGCAAAATTTATATTAATTAACCCTGTTTTAAGTAACCGGTATTAAACAAAGTGTACACATAATAATTAACATTTAATTTGTATTCGCTAAAAATGAAAGGATAGAAGTCAATTTTAGTTGGAGTTAATTAAACCATTATTAATAATAAGCATAAAAGTCTGTGAAAATCCAAGATTATAATACCAGAAAATAAAGCTCTGAGAATTAATATTATGTTTGAACACCTGCGTAGTTTAAATGTCATGTACGGCAAAAATTTTGTAGATAACAAATGGTTTCAAAGAATCTTGGAGAAACCGTAGCTTAATAGTTACGAGAAATGCTAAAGGTGGGTTATTTCACACTCCACATGGACTAAAATAATCGATAATAAAGAATATCAATTTGCATCAATAAGAACAGGTTAGATAGGGACAGATAATATGCACAAGACCGAGACACATATAGTAAAAGGCGTGATTTAAGCAACGTCACGAGGGTCACAATTGGTTGAAAATAGGATGCAAATATCAGAGGTAGAAACAACGATTTCTGTATAAAAGTCAATTAGTTATTTCCAGACATTGCGTGCCGTGTTGAAATTTCTGAGATTTAACTGGGGCGAGTACAAAATTCGTAAAAACCGACGCGCGAGCTACGGAATGGGAACATAGCATGCGAAATTCTTTAGAATTGTCCATTTTGGGGACTCGACCAACAGACAGGTTAACTTCTATATATACCCAGGTGAATATGAACAAGCTCTCTTACATCCGCGACTTGATTCAAGATGTTAAACAGTGCATTTTAGTTTGATAAAATAATTTAAAGTTTGCTCGTATATTTTGGTGATTCAAAATAGTTTGTTCTTTACGTGCTAACATGAATATACTTTAGTGCACTTAGATACAAGGTAATAAAATTTAGTATCACTGTACCAAGTAGTAAAATTTACAACGACAAATGTATACACAAAAGTAGGCAGTTTTGGCGTATATTGGTGAAAGAAGTATGAATTTCTTTGCTATTTTTCGGGGGTGTTAATAATTAAATGGTTCATGAATGTGTCTGGATCCACAAAACAAGGGTCAGATATACACAGATGAGTTCCGGAAAAGCCCAGAAACAACTTTAGATGAATGGTGATGGAGAAAATTTTAAAAGCGTTGAGAATCAGAAGCCGTAAATATAATCCAGTTGGAATGGTGTGATTAACAAAAGGGACGATGTACATTGAAGCTACGAGTGCAGTAAACTTCAGGTAAATTATACTTTTTGTTTGAACTTTGATATTTTGGTGTGTCGAATAACTTTATAATTGATTTACTTTAAATGGACATTAGTGAAATTGTACTAACAATAAAATTTTAATTTTAAGGTGAAATTTTGCTTGTTTAAGTAGAAAGGGTATTTAGTATTGATGTTCTGGATTATGATGAAATTTTAGGTATGTCTTTGAGCTCAATTAGACGAACCTGGTTAATTAACGTAAAGGGTGGTAGATGCTCCCTTTGTACTCAGACTCAGGTTTGCATATATTGTTATATTAATTAGTAGGCATCCTACAAGGACTTTAATTCTGGATGCACATTAAATGATAATAAAATTAATCTTGAAATTCTTTTTAAAACTGAAATTTATGCTGAATTTTAATTTGAAATTTTAATGTATTGTGAATATTGATGTAAATAGAGTTAACGTTGATGTTTGTGGTAGGAATGTGTTTGTCTTTTTTTATGAATGAGGATGAAGGTTTAACTAGAGGAGCAGCCGAGGCGATTAACAGAAGAAAGTCAATGGACCAACACAGTTAAGGTAATGAATAGCTTTTTGGTAGGATTCACAGCATTCTTTGGCATTCAATTCATAGGGGCTCGATTCGAAAAGCGGAGTACCCGGATTTAGGAGGATACACAGCATTATATAATATATATAATATATATATATAATTAGATAAATTTATTGGAAGTGACTCAATATTAGCCACAAGGGCATCCTGTCGACGCGTTTCGCCCTAATTGGGGCTCATCAGGACAGGAGTAGCAAGATGTAATATTTACCACGAACACATTATGGGAGTACAGCATCACCTGGACATTTGGCATCCAGACTTTGTAGCCATTTGTCGTGGTAAATATTCATCTGACTCTCTGTCCTGATGAGCCCCAATTAGGGCGAAATGCGTCGACAGGATGCGCTTGTGGCTAATATTGAGTCACTTGCCAATAAATTTCATTCTTTAATATTATTTTAAGACTCATTAAATTTAAATATTCTTTATAATTATAATCTTTTGGCTATGGAAAAAGGCAGTTGAACCGGATCTCCTCCGTGCCGACTGTTGATAAAACCTGCAAAGTCAGGTGAAACAGCACGAAGGTACAAATTGTGAGCTAGGTGATGCTGTACTTCCCATAATGTATTCGTGGTAAATATTACATCTTTGCTACTCCTGTCCTGATGAGCCCCAATTAGGGCGAAACGCGTCGACAGGATGCCCTTGTGGCTAATATTTAGTCACTTGCCAATAAATTTCATTCTTTAATATTATTTTAAGACTCATTAAATTTAAATATTCTTTATATATATTACTCATATTTAGACCAGGGTAGAAAATTAAATAATCACATCAAATAATTTTAATCACCGTGTATAAGGAATTGTATTAAATAATACGCGTTATTAAAACCATGAAGCATAAATAAACTCGGTTGTTTCAGTAAAAATAAGAAATTTAAATTATTTATAAGACGAAGCAGTAGTGAAAAGCTCTGCGTGTAATGTAATTATTCCTAAACAAAGAGAAATTACGTGCAAAGTTTATATTAATTAACCCTATTTTAAGTAACCGGTAGTAAAACAAAGTGTACGTATAATAATTAATATTTAAGTTGTATTCGCTAAAATGAAAAGGATAGAAATCAATTTTAATTGGAGTTAATTAAACCGTTAATAACATATAATACCTATAGAAACTTGTAAAACCCAAGATTAAAATACCACGGAATAAAGCTCTGAGAATTAATATTATTTTGAACACCTGCGTAGTTTAAATATCACATTCGGCGTAAAGTTTGCAGATAATTAATGTTTCAAAGAATCTTGGGGAAAACGTCGCATAATAGTTACGAGAATTGCTAAAGCTGGGTTATTTCACACTCCATGTGGACTAAAATAATCGATAATAAAGAATATCAATTTGCACCAATACGAACAGGTTAGAGAAGGAAAGAGAAAATGCGTCAAGCAAAGACACATATTGTAAAGGCGGATTTAAACAACGTCACGAGGGTCACGATTGGTTAAAAATAGGATGCAAATATCAGAGGTAGAACAACAATTTCTGTACAAAATTAATTAGTTTTTCTCGGACATGCTTGCGTGCCGTGTGGAAATTTTCTGAGATTTAAATGGGGCGAGGAAAATTCGTAAAATTGATGCGCGAGCGACAGACTGGGAACATGGCATGAGAAATTCTTTAGAATTACCCGTTTTGGGGAACAGACCGATAGACAGGCTTTTTGCTATATATACCGAGATGAAGATAAACAAGCTCTCTTAGACTTTTGACGATTCGATGCGTTAAAAGCTCGTACATACGCGACTTGATTGAAGATGTTAAACCGTGCAGTTTAGTTTGATTAAATAATTTAAAGTTTGCTAGTATATTTTAGTGATTCAAAATAGCTTGTTATTTACGTGCTAACATGAATGTACTTCAGTGCACTTAGATACAAGGTAATAAAATTTAGTTTCACTGTACCAATTAGCAAAATTTACAACGACGAAGGTATACACAAAAGTAGGCAGTTTTGGCGTATATATGGGTGACAGAAGCATGAATTTCTTTGCTATTTTTCGGGGGTGTTAATAATTAAATGGTTCAAATACGTGTCTGGATCCATGAAACAAGGGTCAGATAAACACAGATGAGTTCCGGAAAGGCCCAGAAACGACTTTGAATGGATGGTGATGGAGAAAATCTTAAAAGCGTAGAGAATCAGAAGCCGTAAATATAATCCTGTTGAATGGTGTGATTAACTAAAGAAACGATACTTCGAAGCTACGAGGACAGTAACCTTCAGGTAAATTATACTATTTTGTTTGACATTTTTGTGTGTATTGAATGACTTTATAATTGATTTACTTTAAATGGACATTAGTGAAATTGTTCTAACCATAAAAGTTTAATTTTAAGATGAAATTTGCTTGTTTAAGTTAAAAGGGGTATTTTGTTTTGATGTTCGGGAATATGATGAAAATTTTGGTATGTCTTTGAGCTCAATTAGACGAACCTGGTTAATTAACGTAAAGGGGTGGTAGATGCTCCCTTTATACTCAGACTCCGGTCTGCATATATTGTTATATTAATTAGTAGGCATCCAACAAGGACTTTAATTTTGGATGCACAGTAAAATGATAATAAAATTAATCTTGAAATTCTTTTTAAAACTGAAATTTATGCTGAGTTTTAATTTTGAAATTTTAATGTATTCTGAATATTGATGTAAATAGAGTTAACGTTGATGTTTTTGGTAGGAATGTGTTGTTTTTTTTTTATAAATGAGGAGGTTTATAACATTAGGTGAGCAGCCGAGGCGAAAAGAGGATCACAGCCGTTTATGACGCCCAATCTGTGGGACTAGAATTTTTTTGTTGAAAGGACCCAGTTCCCGCATTCAAAGGAGGATTCACAGCATTCTATATATATATATATATATATATATATATATATATATATATTGTCGTGTTATTTTATTTAGGGTCAACGAGTCCCTACGATGGGCACCATAAAATGCTATGATATTTCTGCCCCACGATTGGGCATACCATAAAATGCTGTGATACTTTTTTAGCCCCTATAATTTATTTTATTATTTAGCCCTACGATTTGGGTGTACATAAAATGCTGTGATACTTCACCAGCCCCCACGATGGTTTTATTTATTTTTAGCCTTACGGTTGGGCATGTCATAAAATGCTGTGTTATCCCCTTATTATTAATCAAGCACTTGTGAAATGTTAAGTTAGAGATTTTCTTTGCCTCAACTAGCTGATTCAATTAAATAAAGCAGTTCTACAATACACAATATAATGAATAAATATTTACAACCTTTTTAAAATCTTCCCTTTTTTCAGAATATTTACATATACCAGATTTAAGAAATTGAAGCCAGCAAAACGAACCTTTTGTTATATTTAGAGACTTTTGAAACGTTTCAAGATGCCTATTACCTTTCATAAATTGATCAAAGAAACCCCAGTTTTGTTGGTTCTTACATTTGCGAAAAATTATTGAATTAAAACAATTTACGGAAATAAATTATATCAATATAGCTAACCTGGAGTGGTTCAGTAGTTTTTCTGCATCTCCAAGAGTTTTCGTGCCCAGTCTGAATGTTTAGCGTCGAATTTGGAAGTCGACGTCAAAACCAAAATACTATCCAAATCGTTATTCAAAATCCCATAAGTTAATCCAATAAAAGGTTTTCCATCTCTGTAATTAACAAAACAGTAATAGAACGTATACCATGTAAGTGATTTTACAGGGGGTAATCTCCAGAGTCGTTTCCAGAGACGTGTCCAGGGCCCTCTTTTATTTATTTTAGAAATTGTATAATTTTAGTAAATTTTGTTTACTTACGTCTATAATAGATCGGCTCACTTACACAATTTTTACACTTTTATAAAATGATTTTCATTTTACTTTCGTTCAACTGGTTACGTGAATAATTTAGCACTTTTGTGTATCATGACAACCGAGTTTAAAATGTATACTAACTCGTTGCTCAATTGTTATCGTATTTATAGGCTTTGCCTCTTGTTTGCCATTCGTTGTCTTCACGTGTTGGGGCAACACCATTTGTCTTATCTCTTGTGTACTCCGGGAAATTTGTATGGTTCAAATACTTGAAAGAACGCTTAAATTGTCACGTATTCATTTACATACCAGTACTTTTAATTGAGAAATCCTACGAATCTTTGTTCATTAAATCACGTATTCATTGTTGTTTGCTTATTCTAATCTAAACAGAAAAAAAATTGTGTTTGTTTATTTCCTAGTTAAATTGGATTTTCGAACTAATGTAATACTTTATGTCACGTACGATTTATTCAAATTATGCATAATTTTAGCCTGCGTATAGAATGATATATTTAACGCACTTGTTGAATATTTATCTAGCGAATTCATAAAGGTTTTCCGTTGATTTAATTTTGATGCATTTCGTTACATTTTTAAATCTTATCTTTGCTCGTAACTACTCTTGGATATGCATTTAACCTCTTGTACTATTATATAGAGTATGCGCTCAACTAACAATATGTATAGTGACCCATTTACTCTTATAATATCTGTAATTATGTTCTTTTGTTAACTGGAAGTTTCTTTTATTTATTCTACGACCCCCTTTGACTTAACCTACCCCTAAATTACCCTATAATTATAGCATTAAATATATATATATATATATATATATATATATTGTTGTGATATACTCCTGTGAATGCGGGAACTGGGTCCTTTCAACAAAAAAATTCTAGTCCCACAGATTGGGCGTCATAAACTGCTGTGATCTTCTTTTCGCCTCGGCTGCTCACCTAATTTTATAAACCTCCTCATTCATAAAAAAAAACAAACACATTCCTACCACAAACATCAACGTTAACTCTATTTACATCAATATTCACAATACATTAAAATTTCAAAATTAAAACTCAGCATAAATTTCAGTTTTAAAAAGAATTTCAAGATTAATTTTATTATCATTTTATGTGCATCCAGAATTCAAGTCCTTGTAGGATGCCTACTAATTAATATAACAATATATGCAGACCGGAGTCTGAGTACAAAGGAGCATCTACCACCCTTTACGTTAATTAACCAGGTTCGTCTAATTGAGCTCAAAGACATACCCATATTTTCATCATAATTCAGAACATCAATACTAAATACCCTTTTACTTAAACAAGCAAATTTCATCTTAAAATTAAAATTTTATGGTTAGTACAATTTCACTAATGTCCATTTAAAGTAAATCAATTATAAAGTTATTCAACACACACAAAATGTCAAACAAAATAGTATAATTTACCTGAAGGTTACTGTCCTCGTAGCTTCAATGTACATCGTCCCTTTAGTTAATCACACCATTCCAACAGGATTATATTTACGGCTTCTAATTCTCAACGCTTTTAAAATTTTCTCCATCACCATTTATTTAAAGTTGTTTCTGGGCTTTTCCGGAACTCATCTGTGTATATCTGACCCTTGGTTCGTGGATCGAGACACGTATTTGAACCATTTACTTATTAACACCCCCGAAAAATAGCAAAGAAATTCATGCGTCTTTCACCAATATACGCCAAAACTGCCTACTTTTGTGTATACATTTGTCGTTGTAAATTTTGCTAATTGGTACAGTGATACTAAATTTTATTACCTTGTATCTAAGTGCACTGAAGTACATTCATGTTAGCACGTAAATAACAAACTATTTTGAATCACTAAAATATACGAGCAAACTTTAAATTATTTTATCAAACTAAAATGCACTGTTTAACATCTTCAATCAAGTCGCGGATGTAAGAGCTTTTAACGCATCGAATAGTCAAAAGTCTAAGAGATTGTTTATATTCACCTCGGTATATATAGCAAAAAGCCTGTCTGTCGGTCTGTTCCCCAAAACGGGTAATTCTAAAGAATTTCTCATTCTATGTTCCCAGTCCGTCGCTCGCGCGTCGGTTTTACGAATTTTCACTCGCCCCATTTAAATCTCAGAAATTCTCACACGGTACGCAAACATGTCCGAGAAAAACTAATTAATTTTGTACAGAAATTGTTGTTTCTACCTCTGATATTTGCATCCTATTTTCAACCAATTGTGACCCTCGTGACGTTGCTTAAATCACGCCTTTTACTATATGTGTCTTTGCTTGACGCATTTTCTCTTTCCTTTTCTAACCTGTTCGTATTGGTGCAAATTGATATTCTTTATTATCGATTATATTTTAGTCCATGTGGACTATCTGGGTTAAATAACCCCGTATCGCACATTCTCGTGAATATTAAGCCCCGGTTTCTCCAAGATTCTTTGAAACCATTTGTTATCTACACAATTTTCGCCGTACGTGATATTTAAACTACGCAGGTGTTCAAAATAATATTAATTCTCAGAGCTTTTTAAATAAACCCTGTTTTGTATTTCGTGCTAAAGCATCTGACCGTTTCCAATATCCTTAGAATCGACATGTTTATCTAAACAAATTAAACTGAAATTGCCTTTTAAAATACGCAGGTGTGTTCAAACATCCTACTTCTAACTAACACTTCTAGGATTTGCTTTGTATTGGGTTTTTACAAGTTTCTATCGATATTATCTGTTACTAACGATTCAATTAACTTCAATTAAAAATAATAGCCTTTAATTTTTAGTGAATCCTAACTAAATATTAGTTATTATCTGTACGTTTTGTTCAATACCGGTTACTTGAAATAGAGTTAATTAAGATAAATTTTGCATGTAATTTCTCTTTTGTTTAGGAATAATTACATTACACGCAGAGCTTTTTTTGATATAAAGCGTCTTGTACATGATTTTAAATCTCTTAATTTTAATAAAACGAATGAATTTTTATGCTTCACGCTGTTATTTAATAACGCGTACCTTTTCCAAAAGCTTCTACACAGTGATTAAAATTATTTGATGTGATTATATAATTTTCTACCCTGGTCTAAATATGAGTAATATATATATATATATATATATATATATATATATATATATATTTATAATCTTTATTTGGATTAACGACCTCCTTTTTGATAATTGATTATAATTATGTTTGTGGGTATTAGGTCTGCTTGGGTAAAAGAAAACTCTTCTTTATGGCCTAAACTTTTGCACATATTTAATGCTTTGTCAAAGGCAATAACTAAAAAGTAATACAACTATAATAAAGACACTGGTAGTATTTATTATTTATTATATTTAAGAGTATACATATATGTATATTAATTCATATACATTTACATAATATTCAAGTATACATGTGTATATATAACACCGCTTATTTACACAAGTACGTTTCTTTTTTTATTCTGATTCTTTAGCAAAATCAACTTTTCCAACTATTCATTAGCATTCTGTCAAAAATTTTATTTATTTCAAGCCAATATTTTATTTATACTTAAAATTTTTTTATTCAATTCATTTTTATAAGATTATACAAAGGAACTTAGTTTAAATTTATTTATGGAAGCTAATTTTTATTAATCTCAATGTAAGTAACGCTTATTACTGCCAGTGTTTTTATTATAGTTGTATTACTTTTTAGTTATTGTCTTTGACAAAGCATTAAATATATGCAAAAATTTAGGCCATAAAAAAGAGTTTTCTTTTACCCCAGCAGACCTAATACCCACAAACATAATTATACTCAATTATATATATATATATATATATATATATATATAGTGTAGTAATCTTAATTTATATTTGCAATTACGAAGCCATCTGTCGTGTTAATCTCAAGTAACGGTTACTCGAGTATTTTATAATAGTCCCACGACAACATTACAGTGGCGAAGGGGTTGAAAAAAAATTACAAAAGTGAGGTTAATTACAACCTAAAGCACATTTTTATAAATTATGGAATCAACCTTGAGGGCAGCTACAGTAACGGCATGCCAATATTATGTGCAAGTATTGGTACCTTACTCAGTTTTCACGAAGAAGAATGGAATACCTATGAAGAAATTTTAGAACAATATTTTACTGTTAATTTAATTCCCGCAGAAAGGTAACTAGCCGTATTAATTACAGCAATGGGCAGCGGGGCCTATAAAACGCTGAAGTATTTTTGCGATCCACAATTACCTAAGGATTTAACGTATATGGAATTATGTAGTATATTAAGGAAGCAATTTGCTCCCCCTATTTCTGTTTTTAGGGAACGTTTGGAATTTTACGAGCTCAGGCAAGGTGCTGAAGAGAGCGTTCGGCAGTTCTATGCAAAATTAAAAAACAAGGAATCTACTTGCAAATTTGGTGCACAGCTAGAAGACTTTATTAAAGACAAATTTGTGTGTGGCTTATTGAAAGGGTCTGTAAAGAAATTTCATCGGTATTTGATGGGGAATAAATTTATGTTGTATTCGGATCATAAACCGCTTTTGGCTTTGTTTGGGGAACATAAGGGAATTCCCCAGATGTCAGTTGGTCGTCTACAGCTATTCTTGAGTGAATTTGACTATACATTTAAATATATACCAGGTAAATCTAATGAGGGTGCGACGGACTGTCCAGATTGCCTATAAATGTTAACTATATATCAATTGAGGAAGATAACTTTCATTTTTTGGTAGAGGGGAACATACTCATCGATAGTTTCAGTATTAAAAAGAGATTAGCATGGATATTGTCTTAAGCAGGATTATTCGGTACGTTAGGGAAGGATGGCCTGAAGAGGGCAACAGTAAATTAAAACCATATTTTAATAGGAGAAACAAAATGTATATCGATAATAATTTATTGATGTGGGGATATTGTGTAATTTTGCCAACTAGATTAAGGGGAAAAATGTTAAGAGAATTGCATGCAACCCATATGGGTGTTGTAAGAATGAAAGCACTGGCCAGACAATATGTATGGTGGCCTAAATTAGACAGTGATATTGAAGCATTAACTAAAACTTGTACAGTATAATTATCTAATTTTAGAAATCCTCCTAAATCTATTTTAGTAAAATTCAAAGAGTCTAAAAAAGTATTTCATAGAATTCATATTGATTTCGTGGGTCCATTTCACGGTAAAGTGTTTTTATTAATTGTTGACTCATTTTCAAAGTGGCCCGAAATGTATCAAATGAACGGAATGACGACTAAGGAAACATTAGAAAAATTGAGAGATTGTTTTTCTCGTTATGGGTTTTGAAATAAAATTGTATCTGTTAACGGTACGCAGTTAGTATAAGAGGAATTTGAAATATTTTGTAAGGATAATGGTATTGTTCAGGTTACATCACCACCATACATTCCATCCTTCCACAAATGGAGCGGCTGAAAATCAAGTTCGTACCTTAAAGGATAATTTAACTAAAGCATTGTGATGCTTGTAATAAGGGAATTTCTTTAAGTACTCTAATCAGCAGGTATTTGTTTTCTTACCGAAACACACCCCATTGTACCACCGGGGAGTGTCCTTCTCAAATAATGTTTAAATGAAAGGTTAAAACAAGATTGGACTTCATGATAAAGGAAGGGCGGGATATTGTTCGAGATAATCAAATAAGATTCCATCATGGCAAAAGAGACGTTCAGTTTGTAAAAGGCGAGGTATACTATGTTAGGGATTATAGAGTAGGAAAAGGAAATGTTAGAAGTTTTAGGTGTAAGGAATTATTTATGTAAGTTACTTGAAGAAGAAAATATTATTTGGAAAGGGCATTCAGAGCAAATAGTGAAGTACGGTCAAGTTGATGGTTCTTTGGATAGTGAAGTTAGTGCCATGAGCGTAAGGTTCATACCGAACGTTAGTGTAGTCTCAGTGAAGGGATAAATGGAAATAGTGAGCTTGTAGTTGAATCAGAAATGCTTCAGGGAAGTAGTGTAGATCTTAATGTTAGTGATAAGGAAAATGATGTAACTGTAGTAGTAGAGAGTAAGGTGGACGCAGTTGAAAACAAAATTAGTTGTAAGGTTCTTAATATACCCAGACGTATTATTAAGCCTCCTGATCGCTTAAATTTGTAACTTAAGTTTATATTGTTTTGAAAATTTTCTGTAATCTTATGAGGGAGGTCTGTGACGTATCAGAAACACTCTCATAGACATATATAGATGTTAAAAAATGTCCGTAATAAAATGTTCCAAGATTTTCGTGTAGTAATCTTAATTTATGTTTGCAATTACGAAGCCATCTTTCGATAGTCTCAAGTAACGGTTACTCGAATATTTTACGATAGTTCTACGACAATATTACAGTACCTATTATATACATACAACGAATTTATTGTTATTATCTATTAATTAAGATGTTGTATTATTAAAATCTTTGGGTTCAAATGTTTAATACAGAATAAAATGAATTTAGTTATAATGTGCTTATCTGTCGAGTGTCGCTTTTTGCACTCATAATAAATTGGATACAAATAAAAACATGCATCGAATCTAGTAATCTACAAATTACAGTCTGCATAGACGGAAACTGATTAAGTTAAAAGAAAAATATTATTTCAGTGACATGATTTGTGATAAAAATAAACCGCAAATAACGCCAGACGGGAGTGGGCCCTTTCGTGTATTGGGTGGCCGGGACCTGGTGCGGTGTACCGGCTGCACAAATGTAACTTACGTTCCTGGCCTTGATGGTGTATTTTCCAGATGAAATTATTACCGCGCACTTCTTCAAAAAAGCGTTGTTTGTTAAAAAATTTGGAGAATAAAATGTGAAAGTATAAGCGAAATAATTGAAAGAGCTAAACTATGACGGATTGTTTTATAGTTCACGAGGAGCAGTACAAACGGAATTTAACTGAGACATAAACGCTATTATAAATGAATTTATTCAGTGCATCACATGTTGTTCGATAAAATTTAATCGCTCTACAAATCATCATCATCCTTTTGTTTTCGACCTTACTTAAGGTCGGTTTGACGTAGCTCTAACTTCTTTTCTATTCTGTGCTAATCTAAAAATCTCTACATACCCTTCACAACCTAAATTTCTAATAATTTGACTAATATAGCTTGGTCTAGGTCTTCCTATATCCTTCTATCTTTTTCCTATCCACCTGGCTCTACATAGATATTAGCAACCTGATGGTTGTTAAAGAACTCTAACATGTTTACATGATTACCATTTATAAGGAAATGAATTATAACCTGGTTATCCGCTTCAAAAAAGGAAAAGTGTTAAATTATATGTTATGGTAAGGCTTAAGCAACGAATCGCTGCCAACATGCCAGACCGCTACCTAATTGTCAGTTATGTCATGGTGACGTTTATTAAAATTATGTGTTATGGTAAGGCTTAAGCAACGAAACGCTACCAACATGCCAGACCGCTAACTAATTGTGAGTTATGTCATGGTGACATTTAGTTAACTGATTTTTATTTACTTATTCTTTTTGTTTTGTTTTCGAACTTACTTAAAGTCGGTTTGACGCAGCTCTAAATTCTTTTCTATTCTGAGCTAGTCTAAAAAGGTCTACATACCCTTCACAACCTAAATCTCTAATAATTTGGCTAATATAGCTTTGTCTAGGCCTCCCTACTCTATTTTTATTTGGTAGTCTATAATCTAAGACTTTACTAAATAGTCCCTCATGTCTTAACTGGTGCCCTATCATTCTATCTCTCCTGACCTTTAATTGTTTCCACATACAGGGTACCTCACCTATCCTTCTATAAACTTCCTCGTTTGTTACTCTATCTGTCCAACTAATCTTTAACATTCTCCTATAACACCAAGTTTTAAAAGCTTATCTTTTTCTTATCTACTTCTTTAATTGTCCAAGTCTCACTGCCGTATAGTAGAACGCTCCATACGTACAACTTTAAGAAACTTTTTCTATTATATAAACTAATACTATTAGCTATTAGTAAGTTTTTCTTTTTTAAAAACATTTTTCTAGCTTGAGCTATTCTAGCTACTATATCCCTTCTGCTACGTCCATCCTTTGTAATTATACTACCTAAATAGCAAAATTCATCTACCTCCTCTAACTCGGTATTACCTATTTTTAATTTTGGTTTAGAACTAGGCTGTAACTCACTTGTCATTATCTTTGTCTTTACTGAGTTAATTCTCATACTATAGTTACTCTGTAGTATCTCCTCTAAAATATTTAAAAACTCTCCTAACTCTTTTCTAGACTCTGCTATAATGGCTATATGATCTGCAAAACGTAACATGTCTATTTTCTGTCCCTGTACACTAACACCTATCTCTTTTCTCTCTCTAGCTAAGTTTAAATCTTCCTCAATATAAACATTAAAAATCAAAGGAGACAGTATACAACCCTGTCTAACACCATTTCTAATCTTAGCTTCCTTTTCTATTTCATCAAATCTAATTACTACGCTTTGGTTTTTATATAGACTGTAAATAATTTTTCTATCCCTATGATAGATTACTATTTTTCGCAAAACTCCGAACATAACAATCCAATTAATCCTATCAAATGCTTTTTCTAAATCTACAATCGCGAAATGAGTCTTGTTATTTTTTTGTAATCTTTTTTCGATAATTATCCTAATCATTAGTATCGGTTCTCTAGTCCCTCTGTCTTTACGAAAACCATATTGGTCTTCGTCGTCTACAAATATAAGAAAATAATTTAATGAGTGATTTGGTGCCCATTTAGCACTTATTCGCCATAGTTTAGCAAAGTAATTCCTTTAATCAAAAGTTAGAATACAACTGTGTAGCACAAATAAAAGATTTTCAATTAAACCTATTCCAACAAAAACTCTTCTTGCTTCAAAGGTTTAACCAAGCAACGTCGTTTAACAGACCGAAAAGCTCTCAAGCATAATAAAACAGCTCTCTAAAGCGTATATTTCAGCAAAATTCACTGGCTTACATATATATTGCTTTCAAATCTTATAAATGTGAAAATATTGAATTTTCTTCCCATTTACAGTGGTGATATTTGGTTCATATTAAAATTTGTAGTTCGAAAAATATGTTCGTTTTTAACTCAACTGTTCAGTGCAAGAACGTATTTTATCGACAACCTTAGACTCTGAATGTTTAGTAAAGCAGTCGCGTTATTGCGCAGTGACTGGGTAACACCGTAATTTTTCGCCCTTTGCTTTAAGTTTCTATTTGCACTTCGTAATATGTACTAGTTCTAACTTTTTCTAGACTCTTAAAGGAGAACTTCGGAAAAAAGCACAACATTTATTGTATTGGGTTTTTATGAATTTTTAATTTTAGAGGAAAAGGGCATTTAGCAGTCGTAACTATGTAACATTTAATTGAAAATACAAATCTAGGTAGAACAAGTCTGTCAGAATATCAACTAGGTATTATTCAACGGTTTCATTATTGTATTCCTGTTAGCGTATATATTTTATAATAAACACACTGTGGCAAAATTGTAGTTTATCGATGCTTGATCTCCTGTTGAAGTGGATCGTATTTTGCAGGCTTTACTATCATACTGTTCAGAATCTGATACTAATCGTAGACTACTTCGACTTCAAAATTTTTTTGTGGAACGGGGAAACAACGATTAGTATTTTATTAAAATCGGCGTCTGTCAGATAACTACAGAATAATGAGGCATTCACAAAATGACAGAAATAGTGTAGTAACAATTGGGATAATTCTCAAATTTACTATATATGATGTTATGTTCTTGTTAATTTTAGTTCAGAATGTGTTGCAATTTCAAAAGGAAAAAAGTCTTCCTCAATGAATTTTAAATACGATCAAGTTTTAAAAATTAAACTACAACTTCATGTATATGATACTCAGATCTTCAGTGAAAGAGATTTTACTTTAAAAATGAATCTCTATAAAAGCTAATTATACATAGAAAACTCGCCTAAATTCTACAAACTAAATACGTAGGTTCATAAATAAATTCATAAGATTTCCTGCGACTATTAAAAGCCTATAACAAAAATTTAGTAATTTTGTTACATGCCGTCCCTGCATTTAATATTTTCGCTCGTATTTAACTAAATTTCATATTCCTTACCGTATTCACGGTCATTTGCAAATTTTCATTAACTAATTTGAGTGCTTTCTAAACGTAAACTATTGCTTATTCATCACCCAGTACGTTTTATTAGTACATTAATTATAACTGAAAGTATTGCAATCTATTTTATTTATATTTATTTATATTTATATATATAGCTGTGCGGTTGGCTATCCGCAAATTGGCAATCGGAATGCAAATGAAATAGAACCTCTACAACATTAGGCGGGAATGTGCGGGCGGTCAAGATACACACAATAAAACTCAATCTTGTAGGCTAGGGTAGTTACTCCCTGTATGTTTGCTGTGGTTTGTTTAGCATTTTTCTTAATCTTCTTTGGGAATTAAACCACTCATAGTTTTTAAAATCATGTTTATTTACGTTTCGATCCATGACCTAGGTTTGTTGTTAAAATAATAAAAACTTCAAGTTTGACATTTATGACATAAATTGAAGGTGACTGTGATTTATTGATGTTCGAAATATTTGGTTTTAGTACACTAGGCAAAAATTTACAAAGTTTCAAAGAATGATTGCCTTCAATTTGTGTTGCGGCCTGAAACCGATTTTTTTTTAGGTAGCCAATACGCTTAACGTGAAATCAGCCAATTAATTTTATTGGTTAATTTTATATAAATTTAATAACTTGAGGATTGGAAAACATTTTTTAACATGTTTAGTAGAGGAAAATCAGTGAACCCACCGCCACATTTCCTCCAGAATCCCACATTTCCTCACACATCTGGACCAAAAAGTTTTCTTCGACTAACCATTTTTCATCTTTCGAGATAAATATCTTAAATTTTTCATCTTTCGAGATAAATGAGCATCCACATTTCCTCCCACGTGATAAACCTATTTTTAAGATTTTTTACCGCTAACATTCTGGACCAAATAGTTTTCTTCGACTAGCCATTGCATCTTTCGAGATAAACCTACCTTGTTTGGTATCAATTAACAATAGATTTTCTCAGGTACCCGAATCTTTAAGAATTTTTTAGATTGCATCATCCCCAAGGGAGCTACCCCATTTTTAAGATTTCTTACCAAGACCGATTTCTAACCGTCCGCATAAATTTTCTTAGTCATGCGATACATCTTGTTAGCTTAGAATTTTATGTAGAATTCGAATCTGCAAACAGATTTGAAATCGGACCACGCCCTGCAAAGTTATACTTTAAGCTCTCAAACCTCTAAATTTCGCCTTTGCTCGTATATATTTAACTCCATTTTTTAAAACCTTTTTCGCTACCCAAGGTATATGCTTTAACCAACACAAAAATTAAGGACACAAAAGTTTAATAATTTATTTATCCAATTTACAGTTTAATAAACTATTACAATTTTTACAAAGTATAGCATTATTTCCTGTGTGTAGCCGAAAGTTTAATCTGTAACAAAAAAGAGATTAATGTGTTGTTTAAATAGACGTGTAACAAAAAGAGATTAATGTAAAAAAAGAGGAGACGTGTTTTCAGTCAATAAGACATATTGTCGTTAACAATATGTTTTACCGTCCAGCGACACCACGTGGAGGTAAACACATACCGCCGGGAACAAAGGAAATTTTAAGGATAGGGGAGGGTAGATATGCTTATAACTAACTTACATACTATATATACACAATAAAATATAAACAACTTAACCTATATCCTTATGCCCCCATGCGTAGGTTGATATGCTTCCGGGGATGACGTAACGCTTGTCATCTGCGCCCGATAAACTGATTTTATTAATAAGCTGTGTATAAAGTTGGTGTTTCTTACTCCGGATTGATACCATCGTATTCATGAGGGCATCTCTATTATTAATAACAACATCCCTAAAACTATCTACACTAATCCCCGCCACCACATTACGACTAACACCCTTAATCTTTTTAACAATGTCTTTCTCACTAATAATGCAGTAGGACTTAGCCCTACTACCTACAAATTCCAACACCAAATCCCCACAAAACTCGTCCTTAAACTTACCCAACACCTTTTTGTTTATAAGTGGTATATTGTATTTATTGTTTGGAGGGTAATCACTTGTATCAAAATGCTCAATGTTCGCACTAATGTCACTGTATAAGTCTGGCGTCTCAACACTATAAACTAAAGAGTCTGTATCCGTATAAAGCAGGGACAATCTGGGACCATACAGAGGAACCATGGTACTGTAGTGAAACTCATACATAAGAGTTTTGGACAAATCTAAAATTGACAATCCTGCATAGATTGGTTTATTATAATTAATTTTAACACGATCCATCTGTATAATCGCCAGATTTTCCCCCAACACGGTACAACTGTTAAAGTTAGGTTTAGCTATTAGTCCACTCGCGCACAACTTTTGTCCCTCGTGCTCCCACCGCGACACAATCTTGACATCGACCCTTTTGTCCACGTTCTCCATTGTTTTACCAAAACCGCATTGTTCATAAGTTTGAAAAATCTTTTCAAACGCGTTAGCGGCAGAGGTACGGAGATTCGTGTTGAGATCAATGTAGGGTTTGAGCCACGGTGATTGCTCGAACTCCAACACACGGTGAACTGTAGTTAATTGTAAGCCATTGCGCAGAGCCTGTTGAAGTGCTCGGTAATGGATTACATATTTCTTCTTATCAAAAAGTGTGGTGAGTAGCTTTGGAGTCCTAGAAGACAGTGTTGGTGGAACCATGGTCTCGGGGCAGAAAGGCAAGTCGTTATGCAAATCCTGAAGCTGTTGTGGGTAGTGCAGATCAACCTCTAGGATGTACCCCATATTGTGTGTAATGGGGATATTCAAAATGTTATCTTTCAGATGGTTAACCTGATCGATGTTTAACCACCTGAAAAACCCATGGGTAGTGGGACCCATAGCCCATCCATATAGGTTGTTGGCATCAGGTATGTCAAGTACATGGAGGGTTCACTGGGTTGTATCCTCCATATACTTGTTGTTGGCACGAGCATACCGATGACTCACTGGTAACCACCTCTAATGCCTTTCTTAATAAATGGTGCATATCAACATCGGTTAATAACTCCAACTTCACCCAGTGGTTTCACATTGCATCAAACGAGAGAAGGAGCGTCACGTACTGGCCGGGTCAGATTGTAGTTTTGACAAACGTTTCTGAAATTTTCAAAAGTCTGCCAACAAAACATCGCTCTTTAAATAAGATCGCTGTATTCACCCAAGTTTCGATTTGAAATCCTCCACATTCTGGCTGTTTATAATCCGCATCGCTAATAGTCGTAGAAGATAAGCGTTGAAGAAAGCATGTTTTGCGGGCAAAGAGGTTTCATTCAATACACTTACATCAGAAATGTATGAATACGGGAAAACACCTTTCCTGTCAGCAAACTACGCGATCTGTCGTCTGAAAAATTTTGGACCTCAACAAACTGTTGAGGTTCTAAATTCTTCGTCAACTTATCCAACGATGATGCCATAAAACGAAGCGAATCTATGAAACGCAGCTGGATCGTTGAATTGTGATCATCTTCAGTATCTGCATCTCCTGCTAATCGAACATACTTCGTAAATGAAATATATCGTTCCTTATTTTGGGGATCACCCTTACACGTTCTTTATCACATCCAACTCTTACGATAAAATGTCCATCTAACCACTCAAATTTGAAGAATCACTGGGATAAATTTAGGTACCGTGTATTTAATGTTGCATTGGGATGTGCGGCAAAGCGAAATCTCCTGAGAGGTGGCAGTGATCCCTCACCCTCTCATTTCCCAAAGGTCTTACAGATGCCACACCTCAACCATATGAAATAACAACTCATCTAGGGTTCCATTGGAAGCATGGGGTTTTGTTTTAAAATTTTTCCCAATCGTTGGGCTTCCTCTTTCATCTTTTCCATAAAACTTTTGCGGCTTCAGGTCCTCTGTACAGTTCAAACTTGTTAAACGAGTCATCGTATGAACATTTGATATAGTATGCAAAACTGAAGGGTTCGTGGTGTTGTGTGCTGTTGGTGAAGGAAGAGGTGGGATCCGGAACTGCAGAGCTAATAGGCTTCAACACACTTTCAAAGTCACATAAATCACGAACGGTACCCTTTTGCTTGTGAACGTTCGTGAACTCGAGGATGTTTTGAAGTGGTTCGGCATGGTTGTCACTACATGGTTGCAGTCGTTTGTTGAGTGTTGATGTAATTTGCCTTCGGATGGAAAAACACCAAGCATCCATCGCAAATCCATTTGCGGGTGCACTCAGAGAATCTGCTTACCCATTAGCTTCCCCAAATCTTTGATCCAGCAGTAGTGGGACTTGCAATCCTGAATGTACAGTAGGTTCACATGCCGAACCCTTTTATTAGCGGTGAAATGTAGCGGTCCAACGATAAACTTGCCTTCTACCCCAAAAACGTTGATGCTGATGTCGTTCTGCTCCTCGAACCTGGGAATGTCCTTTATGGGCATGGGGAACAGTACTCCTGTTACGTTGAGTACCGTCGAGTAATGCGGGTAGCTACTGACCCTTTGCGGATCGTGAACACTGTGGTGCAGGGCAGCCACAACACACCAGGCAAAACATGCGTCGTCTTGATTCTGGATGTTAATGACGGCTCCCTTAACCTGAACCCATTTGGGAAGCTCGATATAAGATGAACCCCGCATTGGTTGGTACTTGTTAACATTTACCTCCAAGTACAACGCCTGTTTCAGAGTCCATCCTAAAATTTAATAATTAGAAAAAAAATTAATAATTGTAGAAACTAACCAGAATCTCGTTCTTGGAACTCGTCCGACTTGCCGACATCCTCTCCACAAAGGTGTTGTAGACCGCTCCCAGGTCACTGGAGGAGGTGACCACAACATTTCAGTGTTGAAAGATTTAATATCTTCAACACCCTCTGCCGCAACCATCTTGGTGTAGTCACCAAACAACTCGCAATTAACCTTGAGGGAGGTGTGTATAGCCAGCTGTTCCGACTAAGGCTATGAACCTCTCCTTCTGCTCGCATAGAAAATCCAATAGACCTAAAAATACGAACTAAGCAAACACAAAATACTTATAAAAATACATACCACTAGTATTAGCATTTTAATTCTTATGTAGCGATTCGAGTTTTGAACGCGGTTGCTACTACTTCTACACCTCCATCCAGGACGCGGTTAGCATTAGCTTTGTGTGCGTTTGTGCGTTGGTGGGCTACCGTTGACAACGTCCACATTGCATTCCACATCTCCGCGACTTCTTGGGGCAGGTCCTCAACTGTTGGTGCAGCAGGTCGTTGACCCCGGATGGCCTGCAACGGGGACACCACACCATGTTTGGCGTCCTTGTGCCGTTTTAGGCTATCCTCCGCGAGAAGGATGCAGGGCATGCATCGCAAACAAAAAGACCGGTGGTTTCGATCCCACGTCATGCTGCTGGAACAGATGTCTTTTAAATTATCACCCCTCGAGAAGACAGCCCGCAGACGTTGCAACGAATGATGCCATTTTCTATAAAGAAATTAGAACTGGTCAAAGACTTTTAACAGTTGTAACTAGCCGAAGACTAAACAAAAACTGAATTTATATCGCATTGCATGGTGCTTTTATACCCTGTTGGTAGTTTACTTTTAAAAACCCAGCGTCGTTTAACCTTGAGTAACATTCCATACCAGTCTAATCACGTCGGTAAAAATTAATTTGCTTCTTGCTTACGCACTACAACTATAATTATAGGATATATCACTTTAACTTTCACTTCTACTCTAATTGTTTACAGACATTTCGAGCTTGGAATTTTTAAAAGAAAACATTAATGAAGAAGGCAAGGTCACCTTTCACAATAAACCTTAGAAAGTTTGGGTGATTTCGGTAACAAGGACAGCTCAAATCGTATAAAATACGAACACGATTCCTCTATGTTTAGTACAAAATACAGCATAAAAGTAGATGCAATGATATCCATTAAAGACGGTATAGTAATGTTTCGGCGGAGTTTGAGTGATGCGAGGATTAATATCGAACGTGGTTATATTTATGGTGATGATATCGGATCATGTTATGACGACTCAGGTGGATAAAGTTGCAACAAGCATGGACTGTTTGTGATCAATTCGACCGGAATCAAATAAATTCCCATGAATTATTGGATAAATTTGAAGAATTAAATTTATTGAGAGACTTTATGGAATGCTTTTTGAGCTATATAGAAAAATTATAATTGTAAAAGTTTTGTATGTGTATTTTATGGTAAATTTATAAATAAAAATGTTAATATAATTCGAATATTTATCATTCTAAGTCACCTGAGTACAATTTACGCATGCGCAACAACAACCTCGAAACATTTAAAAGGAGGAGCGCATAGGATTCCTTCTCAGTCATCTCAGTGAAATCAGTGCAAAGCAATGGAGTCTGTAGATGTTAATAATGCACAAGTTTCGTATACCGAAAATCTGATTAATAAGTTTACGTATAGTTTAAGTGAATTGGGTGAACACCCTCATAATGTGGAAATTGGGTTTGTTATAAACCAGAGAATAAAACCCGTATTACGATTGGTGTGTAGCAATAAATATTGTGGCAACCATGTTCTGGAATTGACATACGAAAATTGGTTAGCATTTACAAATTTTCAAGTAGAATTTCAAATCAATGTATTTTCTCGTGACGTACTAAACACTCGATTAAATGGTGCACCGAAATGGAAGATCTACACATACAACTAGGAGGTCCGTTTTTATCACTCTGTCACCAGTGTCTGGATCAACCGAGAGCGAAACGTTCCAGTTAAAAATAATAATGGGTAATAGCTCGATAGTTATAAACGAATTGGAGTGCCGTAAAATATTCCATATGCGAGAGCTGTTTGAGTATCAACAAGCAGTTGGAAAGTCGCAACTTCCAGCATTATACAGCGAATTAGTAGGGTTTGTTGCTAATTCTAATTTAAATGATTGCGATGGGTTTAATACTATGACTGAAGGGAGAAACGAATTAAAATCTTGATTGAAGGCGAAGTTCGAATTGGCAATATTTTATTCTACAACGAATTGAATCAGAGCGCACTAAATGCATTGGAGCTGGTTATATGTTTTCCGGATATATTTGTGCAAGATGTGATGCGTACAAGAACATTAGTGGAAATGTTTAGACGTTTAAATTTGTCGGAATCTGAAGATTCTGGTTATGGTGATAACTAGAAAGAGTATAAAAGACAGCCCAAGAGACGTGGATGTAAATGTATTGTTATTATAAATATATTGTAAATTTTTGAAAAAGTATAAATAGACTCGTTGTTGTTTATTTATTTAGTATAGTTTGAGATTTTTTTGAGTAAACACATGATTATCTGTTCTGGAGAGGGTTTAATCAACAGCGCTATAAACAGGTTACCGTTTGAGCTGCATATTCCAGGTTATCAGTACTGCGGTCCTGGTACAAAGTTGGATGAACGCTTAGCAAGAGGTGATCCTGGAATAAACGAATTGGATAAATTGTGTAAAAACCACGACATTGCATACTCCAAGTACCCCGACGATCTTCCAGCCAGACACCGAGCAGATAAAATTTTAGAAGAAGAAGCCTGAGGGAGAGTTAAGTCTAAGGACGCAAAGTTTGGGGAAAAAGCCGCAGCTTGGTTTGTGACAAACGCTATGAAAGCGAAGAGAAAATGGGTATGGGTTTAAAGAAGAAAATAAGTTTCAAAGGCGGATTCTTGAAGAAAATACGGTCCGCAATAGACCGAGTTGGTTCCGACAACTTGAAAAAGCTACTAGACGTTGGTATTCTAATTGGTAAAAAAATCATAAAAGGAGCCGGTGGGAGAAACAAAATTAAAGTCCCACGTATTATACCCGTTCCACAAAAAGGAGGTTTTCTACCATTGATTCCGATATTCGCGGGACTAAGTGCTCTAGGGCACTAACAGGTGGTGCTGCGGGGATAGCTAAAGCAGTAAGTGATGTCAAGACAGCCAACGAACAGCTTAAGGAGAGCGAGCGACACAACAGATCTATGGAAGCCATTACTGTTGGGAAAAAAGGAAATGGAATGTTTCTAAAACCATACAAAAAAGGCGCAGCATTATTCTTGAAACCGTACAAACAGGGGCGTGGCATTTGTAAAAAAGTATCAAAAAACTAAGCAAGTTACCTCGAAGAGCTCTTACCGATGTAGATATAAGGAAACACGCATCTAACATTCCTCATTTTCGCAACGTCTTTTCTAGAGATCAGTTACAGAAGATTAGACCGCATGTCAACGAATCGGTGTGATTAATTTGGATACCACCAAAGGTTCGGGTACACATTGGGTGGGGTACCGAAAACGCGGAAATAGTGTGTATTACTACGATTCGTTTGGAGACTTGAGACCACCGGAAGAAGTGAAGAGATATTTTCGAGGTTGTAAAATTTACTACAACAGTGTACCGGAGCAGACTTACAACACATACAATTGTGGACATTTAGTGTTAAAGTTTCTTAGTGACAATGGCTAAAACAGTGAGCGTGTTCGGGTATGGTAATGTCATATCGACAGGATCCATTTACCCACCAATTAAATTGAAACAAGACGGTGAATATGCTTTGGGTCTAGTGGGACTGTACACTTGTAACACTGTGCAAAACATACATCCAGGAAACAATAACTTATACTTTAACGATCCAGAGCATCGCAGAATAACCATTGAACCTGGATCATACGAATTAGAAGAAATAAATGCATATATACAGGACGTCTTCAAAAAATGGTTCAGTCAGAAGCCGGACATCAACGAGAACATTGAAAAATATTTTAAACTGAGTGCCAACAATAATACATTAAAGTGTTCTATACGAAGCAGTATACCGATTGATTTTGGGGCAAACCGTAAAACAATATTGGAAGCATCTTGGGGTTTACCAACCGCAAATTGACTGCAGATACCGTACATATCGCTAATCAGCAAGTGAACATAATATCGGTCTCAAACATTTTGTGGAAACCAATATCACCAGCGGATCGTTCAGAAACAATTTTCTTACCCACAGCATATTCGAATTCAGTCTATCTGTACCACCCGGGTATAATCTGGAAAAGGAACCTAACCACGTCATATATTATCCGCTGAGCGTGACAGAAATTGATAATATTACAATCAGACTAGTCGATCATTTGGGTGAATTGGTAAACTTTTCCCCGGAAACATACACCTGTGTGAGACTGGAAATAAAAAGTAGCTGAAAATGCCTATCGATTTTGTATATAAAGCACGCTACAACACCCCCAGACGATTAGAAGTGAATACGGTGTCAAAGCGTCAAGTTGTTGAGAGACTTACAGCAGAAGAAATACGTTTCTTAAAATCTTTGGGATTAAAAGTTATAAATGATGGGAGGCAGAAGTAAACGCAGCTTAGATCTCCACGGTGATGAAAACGTTAAACTTGGAAGGCTTAAGTATGAGGACGTGCCCAAATTGGATGTGTTTGGAGGTTATAAATTAGACGAAACCATAATAAAGAAGATTATTATACATATCTTCCCTTTACATTGAATGCAGAAAACAACGATCGAATTTCAATTGAAATCCAGAGCAGTGATAACATCACATACCCCATGAAAGTTTTATATTTATAAAGGGTACCTATAAGCCTACGGAAACATTAAGGAAGCGTCAACAACTGTAGACCCGATTAGAGCAGCAGAACCAGACCCTAAAGCTTACGAGTTTACTAGAAATGCACCATATTTTCTGTTTGAGGAAATTCAATACAAATTGGGTAATAATCAAATAATAGATGTCTGCCGAATCCCTGGAATTACAAGAACTATTAAAGGTTTAGTATCCATGGAAGAATCAGAAACAAAATCTATTACACATACCGGGTGGAAACCCGATACCATATTCCAAGATGGACGGTTTAGTTGTGCTATACCGCTAAAAACCATTTTGGGTTTTGAAGATTACAAGAAAACTATCGTCAACATGCCTCAAGAGCTGATTTTAATCAGATCCAAGTCGGACGTAAATTGCTACAAGTCGATTGGAAATACAGTAACGTTCAAAATACAACGTATTTCATGGGAGGTCCGCATATAACATTAAGTGACTTCGCCAAGGCGTCGCTGCTTTCGGAAATGCAAAATCAATCATCTATAATGGTTGCATTCAGAAAATGGGAACTACATGAATTACCGTCTCTAACACAATCAAAGTCGCAAGTATGGAGAATTAAAGTATCGAACGAAACAGAGAAGGCTCGGTGGATATTACTGGCGCTGCAAAATGGAAAATATGATAAGAAAGAAGAAAATGCTACAAGCTTTACGAATGCCAATATAACCAATGTCAAAGTGTTTTAAACTCTCAGATGTTCCCTCAAGGTCGATTAAATTTGGATTTCGAGCAGAATGACTACTTGCCAGCGTACCTGTCTTATGCATCTTTTATGGAAAATACTACCCGAACAAATCGTCAAATAAATGTTTAATGGACTACAACAGGTTTAAGGACTCACCTGTCTTTGTAATCGACTGTCGTCATCAATTTGAAAGCATCAAGGATGCAACTGTTGATGTAAGAATGGAATTAGAAGCTTCAAGAAATTTTGAACCGTCGATGAAGGCTTATGCTTTAATTATACATGACTCTATGTTTGAATATAATCCGTTTACGGAAATTGTTAATAGATTTATTCACAATTAAATATTTTGTATATATTTTTAATAAAATTGTATAAAATCTATGTTGTTTTAATATTAATAAGATTTTTGGTGATCCAAGACAGTTTCTCACGTACTCCGGTGTACACAACACCTGTGCCCATGCGCACCCCTGCGCGTGCACACCCTGCCCATGCGCACCCCTGCGCGTGCACACCCCTACCCATGCTGGTATATAAGGGAATATTATTTTCAATTTGAATCAGTTTAAACTTATATTTGAAAGATGTACACCAAGGAATCTTTAGAGACAGCAGTTAGTGAAATACAAAAGGGTATAAGTGTTAACTCTGCAAGTAGGTTATATGGTATACCCAGAAGAACGTTAAGCAGGCATTTAGATCTTCGTAAACCTCAAAAGAAGAATGGTGCTCCTAGGTCGGAAAATGTGAGAGACACGGGTGATGCTATACAAGAAGTTAAAATACCTATACAGAATTATGATAACTTTGCTATTGCTAGTGCAAGAGAGGATGGTAAACATGGTTCATTGTTCCCGTCTAACATACGAGCTATCTTCGCGGGACCATCGAGTTGTGGAAAAACTAATGCTCTAATATCTCTGATCTTGCACGAGAATGGACTTAGATTCCAAAATGTCTATGTATTTTCGAAAAGTTTATATCAACCGAAATACGAATTATTAAGAAACGTTTTACACCATTAAAAGAAGAAATTGGGTACCATGAGTTTGAAAATTACGATGATTTGATCGAACCCAGAGATACCAAAGAAGATTCAATTATGGTTTTCGATGATATACCTGTAAACGAGCAAAGTAAAATCACTCAATTTTTCTCGTTCGGCCGACATAAAGCAATAGATTCGTTCTATCTATGTCAAACTTACGCTAGTGCCTTAAAACATAGACTCAGAGATAACGCTAATGTAATCGCATTATGGAAACAGGATGATACAAACCTTCGCCATATCTTTTCGGATCATATAAGTGGTGACATGACATATCCGAAATTTAAAGAAATGTGTTTACAGTGTTGGGGTGACTCAAAACATAATTTTATAACTGTTGTGAAAGATTTTGATTTGGATAATGGTCGATATAGGAAGAATTTCGACGAGTATATAAATATTTGACATTATTCAAAAACAGCTAGTTCTCATCCAAAGTTTCATGATGACGGACGTTAACAATTTTATTGCGAATAAACGCAGTCTTCATCTTATGCAGGATGCTGTACGAAAAAGTTTGTAGCGTACAAAAGGGAGACGCTACATCTCAGCAAAATTCAAAGAGATGCACAAACAATTGATTGATCCCTTGAAATAACCGCTTCCAAGTTGCAATCGATCACCGAAAAATTCCACACCTACAACAAAGGTTAAAGTTGAAAACATGGACGTACCTATAAAGAAAATTAAACAACTCGTTCCAGAAGAACCGTTCCATCTTTACTATGCGGATGTGTTAGCTAGAGACGAGGACGAAAATATTGACAAATCAATTTATGGAGTAAAGTATAATGCGGAAACCGATACATGGAGTTTGTGGAAAAGTGTATTGGTAATTAACCCGGAAACTAGCGATATAACATTAAATAATGTGATATATCCAGGTACGAAGGGTTTATACAACCTGCTGGTTTACAAAGACATCAGCCCCGAAGATGGCGATTTCAATTTGCATGAAGATTTGCCGAATTACTTGGAAATGATCAAATCTGCGTCGATTTTGAGAAGAAAGTTTAACCCATTTGCGGTGCACGATTTAAGCGGTTCCCAACAAATAACAAAAGTTTAACAAATATGTGCAAAATATCTCACCGAATTTCGGAGGAATCCTGAAAGAAAACAGCCAAAGAGAAGAAAACAGTTCAAGGGAGCGGGTTTAGGCTTTTCTAATCGGTTTTACAAAAGTTTAAATTCAAAGCCGGTGCAATATGTCTACTGGAATAATGTACATGAACTTGTAGATCGGCTGAGATTGTTGAACGCATCCAACCGAGCTGGAAATACAAGCGAGGAAAACATTAACGAGATGGTGTCCATAATAGAAGAGTTGAGAGAAGAAGGTATAATACAGTGAGCTCAGTAAATAATTACATAGTTTTAAAATGCCTATCGACCGCTTCGGACGTTCAGAGCGTAAAGATGCTGATATTCGGCGCGGTCCTCCAGGTCGAGGATTTGTGCTAACGTTGGATGGTGATGGGTACGATATGCAGCAAAGAAGGTTAGTGAATTCATCAGACCCGAAAGAAGATGGTGATTGTGTTAATCAGAGAAGCACTATAGTATTCAAGTCTGGAGAAGAAACAATTAGTTTTCGTAAAAGAAGGCTAGTGGATGTAATGGATCCTAAAGAAGATAGTGATTGTGTTAATAAGAAATCTGTAATCAAGCTCGTGAATCAAGCCTTTCATACTGTCTAAAAGTTCTGATGATATACAGCGTAAAGATAAAGCCTTCAATGCAAGAAACCAGCGTATCGCAATGCTTGCTCAACCAGTTGAGCCATCTGATGCAGTTAATAAACAGTATGTAAATGAAAAATTGGATAAGCTTGTATCTGACTTTAAAACGTTTATACAGTTTTTATTAATTTGACTGCAACTTCGAGACAAATGAGAAGGAGCTCAGTCTTGCAATAGCATCGATTTACGAGGCGTCACCAGCAGCTATAAAAACAAATACTACAAACCAAAGCTTCAGTTTATGTCAAAGGTGCAATTGGATAAAGATAACCCTATTAGTTTAGCAACAGTGTTAAGCAAAAATGAGTAAAGAAATCATCGTTAAGGAATTATTTAAACCTGCAAGAAAAAATTTTCAGCGTCGTCATACAAATCTGAAACATGTGAAACGTGATCTTATCCAATCGGACTTGTGCGAAATGCAGCCTTACTCGCGTGTGAACAATGGGTACAGATATATTATAATAGCAGTGGACTGTTTCACAAAATATGCTTTAGCTGAACCTTTAAAAATAAAACTGGATCAGAAGTTACAAATGCTATGAAAAAATATTGGACAAAATGCTGCAAGGAGAAAATAACTTAAAATCAATCTACAAACGGATTTTGGGAAAGAGTACTACAACCGCTGTTTTAAAAATCTTATGCAAAAATATAAGATAAACCATTACTCTACGTATTCCGCAATCAAAGCTAGTATGGTCGAGCGGTTGATTAGAACAATCAAAAACAAATTGTACAGAAGATTTTACTTGCAAGGCAGTCATAAATGGGTGAATATTTTGCCTAAGGTTATGGAAGAATACAATAATACACCGCATCGGGCTATTAACATGACACCTATGGAAGCAGAAGAACATCCGGAAAGAATAAAACTTTACACCGCTAACAGCGTTTCTAAAAGTTACAAGTATAAGGTTGGAGACATTGTGCGTATATCAAAATATAAAGCAGTATTCGATCGAGGATTTCACCCAAACTGGAGTACAGAACTATTCAAAATTGTTAAAGTACAAAAAACGAGACCGACAACCTATCTGCTACAAGATTTGGAAGGTCGGCCAATTCTAGGTGCTTTTTACGGCGATGAAATTCAGCTCACAGCAGCACCCGACACGTACTTAGTGGAAAAAGTTTTACGGAAACGGAAGCACGGACGCGAATTATTAGTGTCGTGGTTGGGGGATGGTAAAAGTTGGATTAAGAAAACAGACTTGCTTTAGTATCATCCAGATAATTACCTAGATGAAAAAATCATAAAAGGAGGGAGTAAAGTACCTAAACTGGGTATACGGGGGAGATTTGCTTAGAACCCCATTCCCATCTGTGATTTGAAGCAGGAAGCATGTGTTTCATAATCGATTTACAAGGATATCAATACAAAACTAGTGATTTCTATTGCAAGGAGATTGCCATTTTGGATGTAGCGAATAATGTAATATGGCATGAGATACTGGACATGGCTGTGGAGTATAACACCCTAAGTGATGATTTCAAAAAGCAAGTTCGGTGGTTAAAGCAAAGAATCCATGGGCTTAGCTGGGATGGACAGTCCACAAGTGGATATACAAATGTAGGCGATTTGCTGAAAGAAGTCATACCACCCAATGCTACAATCTATGTTAAAGGCGAACAGAAAAGGCAGTTACTGTCAAAATATTTATCAAACAACATTTTAAACATGGAGAGTGTTTTCTTACTTCCAAAGCTCAAAGAATTAAGAAGATTCGGTAATAGGTACAATCACTGTTTAAACCATTGTTTGAATAATTTAAGCTGTTCTAAAGAAAACGTATTGGTATTGAAGCATTTTGTTAATGTATTAAAATTTTAATAAAATATTTTGTGAGAATTGTTTTTATTCTAGCAAAAGCATACCTTTAAAATTTGGAAAAATATATCTGTAATACAGCGCATTACTTTGGAAAAATTAATGTTTTAAAATACAAAGAACCAATAACCGAATACATAATAATTGGTGTTTGCAAATAAATTCAGTTCTACTTTAATAAAAATGTAAACTTACCTTAAATCTTCCTTCAAAACTTTCCACAAAAGAACTACGCGAAACGACGGTTTAAAATTTCGAGGGCTTTACACAAAAGCGTGCGAAACTAATAGAATTTTTCTAATGACATCGCGTTATATACGTTTTGAATCCGTTAATTATACTACTAAATGAGGTTTGTATTTTCCGTAAATACGCACTTTTCAGCACCTCGTGGTATTGGTAATCTACAAACAATTATATCTCGATTTGAAATGCGCGTCATTGAAACATATTATCAACATAATTAATAGAAAGTCCAAGAAAAGAAATTATAAAACAGCATTCAAATGTTCGTTAAGAAATCTAGAATATTTGTTGGATTACGAGTTACAAATGAAATTAATAACACATTGGAAGTTTCCGGAATTTGCGTTATAATGCTACTACCGCGTCACGTAAGGTAATTTAGATTTCAATATGTAATAAGACCCATTTACTTTCACTCATTATTATTGAACAGTACTTAATCTGGTTTATTACATTTTGTTAATTCTGAAATTTAGGTAGTTAATGATGTCATACAAAATTTCTAATTAACATACATGGCTGGTATCTAGCGAAAGTTGTAGCATGCATTTTCAATTACGAATGCATTCTTCTTTCATTACAGGAGAAATTCCATAGATTTCATACCAGCAAAATGCGCTTTCTTTTAGATATTTAAAACACATTACATTGGACATCAAAAGTCGACCTTGCCATTTCTACATTATTGTTAAGCATGCATTGGAATTTTTGGATGCGGTAATTTCTTGTTTAAAGTAACTTAGTTAAATAAAGTATAATTTAAAATTCATAAGTGATTGTATAGTCAGTTATTGCAATTGAAAACACATTCAGGGAATAATTTATTTGCTCTATATATTTTACAGTAGCGTTTCCGAACAAAACTTTCTGCTTTTAATTAAATTTCCTTTGTTCCCGGCGGCATGTGTTTACCTCCACGTGGTGTCGCTGGACGGTAAAACATATTGTTAACAATAATATGTCTTATTGACTGAAAACACGTCTCCTCTTTTTTTACATTAATCTCTTTTTGTTACACGTCTATTTAAACAACACATTAATCTCTTTTGTTACAGATTAAACTTTCGGCTACACACAGGAAATAATGCTATACTTTGTAAAAATTGTAATAGTTTATTAAACTGTAAATTGGATAAATAAATTATTAAACTTTTGTGTCCTTAATTTTTGTGTTGGTTAAAGCATATACCTTGGGTAGCGAAAAAGGTTTTAAAAAATGGAGTTAAATATATACGAGCAAAGGCGAAATTTAGAGGTTTGAGAGCTTAAAGTATAACTTTGCAGGGCGTGGTCCGATTTCAAATCTGTTTGCAGATTCGAATTCTACATAAAATTCTAAGCTAACAAGATGTATCGCATGACTAAGAAAATTTATGCGGACGGTTAGAAATCGGTCTTGGTAAGAAATCTTAAAAATGGGGTAGCTCCTTGGGGATGATGCAATCTAAAAATTCTTAAAGATTCGGGTACCTGAGAAAATCTATTGTTAATTGATACCAAACAAGGTAGGTTTATCTCGAAAGATGCAATGGCTAGTCGAAGAAAACTATTTGGTCCAGAATGTTAGCGGTAAAAAATCTTAAAAATAGGTTTATCACGTGGGAGGAAATGTGGATGCTCATTTATCTCGAAAGATGAAAAATTTAAGATATTTATCTCGAAAGATGAAAAATGGTTAGTCGAAGAAAACTTTTTGGTCCAGATGTGTGAGGAAATGTGGGATTCTGGAGGAAATGTGGCGGTGGGTTCACTGATTTTCCTCTACTATGTTTCTATTTATACATTTGATAGGATGGTTATTAAAGAAGTGTGCGATTACGTTATCGTAAGGCTTAAGCAGTAGTTTTTTATGTTTATTTTGAGGGGGAAAAATCATTATGATTTGGCTACTTCCTTGGTAGATTTTAACATGGTTCTGAGGCGACCTTATGGCGGGTTGTCTCTTGTCAGATACCAATGTTGTTCTATGAATATTTTATATGGTTCTGAGGCGACCCTAAAACGTGTTTACACTTGTCAGATACCAATATTGTTCAATGAATAAAATAATTTCTAAGAGGTCTTTGTTACAAACAAAATTATTGTTGCTTACCTTATTTTACATTTACAGAATTAAACTTATTTTTTTGGTGATCTTTCACCTGGTTATAATTTATTCAAGGTCAGAGAATATCGAACTTTGAACACAAACTACTGGCAAAAAATCCCTCACACAAAAAAAATTATTAGGTTTATCTTAAACTAGATCTAAATACTCTAATATTAGTTAAAAATAAATCTAACAGTGATACTTGCAGAATCCACAAAACGCTTCTCGTAATTAAAAATTCTCTTATTTTAAATTGATCTGCAAATCGGCTAAAAGTTTTCCAAATTAAAAATTCCTGATTTTTAACAGCAATTATCAAAGTATATTTTTGGTTAAATCTTTCCTTCGATTATTTATTACATCTTTAAAATAGCCTTATACTAAAAAATTTTGCCTTTCCTTCGTATTTAATAATTCCATTTTTGTATGTAATTTGGGTTAAAAAACATCACTTCAATATTCATTGCAACCTCCCAACTATGCATAGTTTTATATAGACACACACACACACACACACACACACACACACACACACACATATATATATATATTATATAATTATTTATATAATATATATATATATATATATATTATTATATATAATTATTTATATCGTTACGTCCGGAGCTGAACTTAGCCCCACTTTGCAACATTAAGAAAGTTATATTATTATTATTTGCTTTGGTTCTTTTGTTTAAAATAAATCTGTATACCTTTATACCTTGCCTCCTGCTTTTGACACTACGTTTTTAATTTTAAAATATCTCAGGGTTAATTTTTTTCAAATTCTTCAATACAGATCCAAATTTTAGATAAGTTCTGTATAAAATATGGATTTGCTTATATAATTTTGTTACTAATGATGTCCTTTATTGCAATCTCGCCACACTTCTAAACTACAACCAACTTTAGCTTTACAGTCTGTAACTATATATCACAAAATGTCTGTCTTTCCTGATGTAATATAGAACAACAGTTGTAGTTGAGAAACGAAACCATCACAAGCATTACTATTATTAAAATGAGCGATACCTTTAAAATTTTTCCATACAATGTGGTTGGATGTGCAACTTCTCTCTCACACAGGGTAAATATCTATAATTAATAATGTTAGTACCTCCTAATAATTTTGGTTCTACACAAATGATTTAAACAATGAAATACTAGAACACTGGTTATTTATAATCTCTCTCTCCGAATCCTTTAACGTTGCATACAACCTTTAGTTAAAATCTTTTACTCTGGTTTACGTATTGTAGTGTAACCGACCTGAACCCTGACTCAAACGCCCTCTAAAAACGGCACATCGGGCTCCATGATCTAATATCTAGTGGCAGTGGCTCGGCGAATCCTACGTTGTGTGTGTGTCGTTATCGTGGGACCCAAATTCACACTGGGAAGTTGACGTTAAGGCGGGAAGGTTTGAAATAAAACTACAGCATTTACCTAACTTTACTTTTAATCAAAAGAATAATCAATAAATAGGTCATTCGCATAAAAGCATAGAAAAATGACATTTAAAGCAAGCAGTGCCGTACTCAACCTGGGTGATTGGAGAAGAAGCACGGCAAAGAAAACCCCAAACTGCCCTCACACATCCAACTGCATTTGGCACATCTCGACAAGGAAGGGTAATGTACAAGTACCCAGATCACAAACACTGAAATTTACGGGATGTCAACTGTTACTCAGACATACCACACATGACAACTGAAGAAACGTTAGTGTAGACCAGCTGGTCTTTTTTGGTAGGTAGTGAGGTCGGCTAGGCCAATAGTACCCAGCTAAAGTTGAAAAGGAGGGACACCAGGAAGATAACCTGCACCTGGACTACCAATGCTCCTCCCCGCAAGGACATTAATATTAGTAATATTCAACAAGGCTTAAACACACACGCCCACATACATACATTAACAGTTTCAAGCCCGTGTTACAAAATATTTCACAAAGGCTAGTCGACTTCCTATTATTCGCAAAAGGTACACTACAAGTACATTAACAAAACAACATGAATCGCTAAAATGAACTTATGGTATGATTGCGCATGATTAAAAGGTGCTTATTATTGAATAGACTATCTCCAACATACTCATAAATACAAACGCAAAAGCACGAGATGGTCGGCCATACCACAGGTTCAATTTCATTACATCACAACAATTAGCACAAACGTTAAATATTATTGAATTATATAGGAATATCGGCTAGATAATAGAATAAACACACAACAACAATATAATTAAGTTTAAACCAAGATGTGAGCGATAGAGTTGAATATATAGTTAATATGCTGAAATAAAGCAATTACACATAATAAAAATATCAAATGAGTCACAAATATCAAACAAATACAACAGAAATACAATAGTGTTCATATTCAAACCTAATAATAATTTGATTTAGTATGATGTCAGTACTTTTCATTAATTGTCATCACAGTAATGGTACATTTACTATTGATTCTGCAATAAGTGCAATGCAATGGAAGTTTGAATTCTGTATTAAATACTAAATAAAAATTATTTTAAATATTAGTTTTCGGCCGTTAAACCAAACAACACTCATTTATACAGAAACATGTTAACAAAATCGTAAATCCACATGGAAATTACATATTAGTCCTGATAAGTAAAACAACTATTGTCGGAGTTCCGTAAATTATTTCTTATTCATAAAATCCTTTTATTTTCTATAAAATTAATTACGTTCAAAAATGCTCTATTCCTATTTCATTAATTCATATCAATATTCAATTCCATTTAATTGCCTGTCCAACAGACAGAAAGATAACCTTGAGGCACGTGCAGCGCGGTCTATCGTTCACCTGCCTTCCTTCTAATAAACAAACAACAGAGTCTGCCTCTAGCTTTTCTAAGTTACAGACGTATTCGCGCGGGCTGTAATTACCTTTATACTAAAACGCTGTTCTATAAATTATTTCTAGTGTGCAAAATTAGTAATGAATTCGTTTCTATCGTAATAGTTACTGATTAACTAAATATGAGGCGATCATTATTTGTAGTAATTTCTATTCTCTCCACACAGGTGCGTGTTTTTCCGGATGTATGTAAATTTCTTACACATCGTCCAAACATTATTGATCGTTCCGGTTATAATCGTAATTAATAACCATTTTCTTAATCTGGTATCACAACAAGTTATCTCGTGCTTGTGTGGTATCAATGCAATGACCCTTTCCATTGGCGTATCATAATAAATACGTTAGTGAACTTGATACAACGGCATATGTACTATAAATTCATAATAGTGTGATTTAAAGTAGTGCGTTTTGTACAAACTCCGATAATTCAGAAATTTAATATACTGTAAATTGTGCTTTTCGCTGTATTTCTAATTCTTATTGATGTTATAAAATATTATCCTCTTACTACACGGCGTACGATTAATTGGTTAATCTATTCACTCAATAAAGTTCACCATATTGTCGTTGTGAGTTATTATATTGTCAATAGTGTTCATATCCTACTATTCGGTTCTTCGTATCTTCGTATTTCTTCCCCTAGTGTCTACCTCTCATCGATTACAGTTGACTGCTTCGGGAGGTGGAACTTCGCTCCACCTTCCCTGAGTTACCCGATCAACTATCAAATTCAGAAACAAAAGCAACAGGTAATCATAAAAATATTTCCTTCAATGTTTACATAAATAACGGTTTTACAATATGTACCAAGATCACATTGAAAACAAAGCTGGAATTACAAGATGTAATCAGATTACCTTAAATAACAACTACATTATAAACTTATAAAACATTACCTTTAATATAACCGCCAAGGAAAGTTTTTCGACCTACCATTTTAAAATCTAAAAACAAAGTCCTTTAATCTTGTCGACTAGCTCAATCATCCATACACATGCGCCCCTTATAATGTTAATTTTGATGTCACGGAATGCGTTCAGAAACCTGCAAGTGGTTACTGAGCTATTCTAACAAATACTTTCAAATATTGAAATGTACACTATAATATTTGGAATAATTATCAACCAATGAGAATTGACTTAGATTTACTACCGATCACTACAGTATATAAAATTTTTAGAAGTGTTTTCTCTGCTCCTAGAATGCTGCTACAAATGACTCTAACTCGACCGCCACTACTCCTTTTGATTACTCTTTGAAACTTTCTTCACCTTGATGGACTTGTTATACTCAGAACCTCAGTATTTTATGAATGCTTCTTCCGTTTATTTTTATTTGCTTCGGTAAGCTGCATAACACTTTCAAAATAAATTTATTAAATGAATTTTAGGGGACAACAAGAAATACACCTTCGGCTTTTATTCAAAATTTGGTAAGTTATTTTCAATAATAAGGGTATCCCGGATACCTATATATTTTCATTTTTTATGCCTACTATTTATTTAAATTGAACACATATAATCTACTTTATAGAAACCACAATACTTTGCTCGAAGTTCATTTCAAAATTGATATATAATTCATTTTCATTGGTCAAACTTGTTGATTATAAAATATTCTTTTTTATTACTGTATACTTTCAATATCATTTTAATTTGATGTCATAGTTTTCTATATCACAAGGTCATGCACTATAATCCACCTATATAAAGTTATAGACTATCTACCTACCAGACGAAGGTTCTTATTTTGAAGTACTTAGATTAGTTTCTGAATCATAAATGCTTCACCTTGTCGTATCAAAGTGTCTACCTATATTTTACGTCTTGTCTTGTACGTGTTTTATAACCGTATTTTATTTTATTCAATAGCCCTTATATACAACTTCACTATAACACATACAATAGAAATAAATTCTGAGAACTTTATTTTATTAATATTTAAGCAATTTCAGAAATATGGAGTTTAATAAACTTATATTAGAGAGAAATAGCTGAGGTAAAACTAAATTGTTACTAAGCTGGAACAAGGCAATTTGTTTCAGACAAAATGGCATGTTACATCATAAACCCTTACATTCTACGATCAACTTGCGACACCAAATAATAAAATATGTATGTGCAATAACAATATTACGACAGTTGCATGTACTCTACGAACAAACTGGTAGCATTAATTAAAATACTTTCTTTGTGTACAAGTGAGAAATATGATTTTGTCTTGTACTATTAGGTAAGTGCTTGAATATAAACGGCTAGGAGTCGCAGGCCGACAATTCTAGTAGAATTATATCACAACCAATGATTGTTAATTTTTATATGTAAATATGAGCAGTCACTCGCATTATATAATCTAAGCACTATGTAGTTTTCAGGGTGTTGTAATACAAAAATATCCGTTGTAACTGTATATGTAAACTTGAATACATTCATTAAAGTTGTTAGGACACGTTTCGTAACATACGTGCGAATTAACTTCATTACTCGACTATCAATGATTCGAATTTTCTTGAACGCGTCATTGAGGTTTTCTTCGGTACATTAATCTTATAAATCTAATGTGTCCGCTTTCCTAATATTAGGTCGTACTATATACAACCATTTAATATCTTTGTTGCGTCAATAAAGTGATTTAATAATTATTCGCTACTTGTATTGAAAACTAAATTCTATAAATTATGAGACTGCTGCTAAGGTTGCTACAGAATTGACTTTTATAACAAGCAGTTTACACGCAGTTAAACGTTACCTAAAATACGTGGTAGAAGGGTCTATACAATTCATACCGCCCCTCTTTGAAGGCCATTAGGGCTTCAATTGTAAGATACCTTATATAATAGTTTAAAAAAACATCGTTTCAAATTACAAAGAACAATTAATGCTAATAACACAATGTAAAAACGAATAACATATAATACACATTGTAACTTTGCGGTAATTTCGATAGCTACTGATGGTACAGAAAAGTAGACATGTATACGAAAATTAAAATAACTGATAACAAACAAAACTATTAATTAATGATTTTAAAACAAGACAAACAATTGCTTCAAGTACTTACCTTTGTGGTTATAACGCATCAAAGCATATTTATTTTATAGCGGTCGTTCTGAACGAAATGCGGTTGTAAAAACATTGTTGCAAGCGTCCGTCTAGTACGGAATACAAAAGTCGACTCTTCTAATGGTGAAGCGTAGAACATGTAATTGTGCGGGTTTCTACCACAAAAATCGATACTGCCATGCTTCGTGTGTTTTCCAAGGTGATAAGAATGTTCTTGCACTTGCGAAGAGCAGAGTTTATCAATATCGCGGCAATTTGTACAGGCGGTGTGTTTGAAGTAATACATGGTACATAAAATAACATTTTAAATATACTGGGCGGAGGTAGAAAATCAACAAACTTCGGAAATAAATTAAGTGGTAAATTATACAATATAAACGGAACACACATAATTACATAAGACTTAAATAAGCACTATGCGTCTCCTTTTTCACAATTCGCACTATTTTACTCAATAGGCAGCACACACACACCTTGCTAAGTGCGCGCCTTGTTTCGCCGTTGGATGTACGAACAGTCACCATTCTAATTATTCCATCATTTCCAGGATGGATATTTACAATTCGCCTCAGCTTCCAGTGAAGAGGCGGTAAATTGTCTTCTTTGAGGAAAACCATTTGCCCTTCTTTGTTTGTTTGTAGATTGTTGCCATTTACAGCGACCTTGTAATTGAAATATGTACCAATTCTCTTGATCAGCGCTTCCAAAAATGCTGTCGAAGTTGCTCGATTCTGTCCCAACGAGTTAAGCGATTAATCAAGATATCAGCAATATCTGCTTTTTATAGGGCGGTTAATGGTTCATCAATCAGAAAAATAGCCAGGTGTGAGAGTATTTAGGTCGTGTATATCTGTTGTAATTGGAGTTAAACGTCGGAAATTAAGGGTGGCCTCAATTCTAGTTAAGAACGTATACAATTCTTCGTACGTAAGTAAAGCATCACCTACAATCTTTTCCAAATGATTTTTAGCGGATTTTTCCCCTGCTTTCCATAAACCGCACATATGTGGACTTCTTGCAGGGATAAAATTCCAAGTTATATCAGAAATTATAAAATTTGCTACCTCCGTTTTAAATGTTTTTGAATATAAGAAACTCGATAATTCATTCAATTTTTGCTTAGCACCAACAAAATTAGTGGTGTTATCTGATAAAAATTGTGTTACATGACCACGGCGTGCAATAAAACGTCTTAAAGCATGTAAAAAGCATTCCGTGGTTAGATCACTGGATAATTCGAGATGAATAGCCTTAGTTGCAAAAGAGACAAATAGACCAATATAAGCCTTCGTTTTCTTTTTACTTCTAGTGCCACCAACCTTCAACCAAATTTGGAACTGCTGCGTAGTCCACACTTGATTTAACAAATGGTTGTATAGATGGCAGTCGTTTTTTTGGCAAATCGCCCATTTTTTGAATAATGAGTGGGCACGAAAGGTTTTATTGCTTCACAAATAGGATTGGAAGTCGACTCTTTCTGATATTGATTTAGGGTTTAGTTTATTAACAATAGTTAGCTTAGCAAAAGAAAACACTCTGATTGGACATGTATGTAGAATAAAAACAAAGCGTGCTGGGTTAACGTATGTACATTTACTTTATTAATTAGTTTAATTAGAATAGTACAATATCCGCGCAAAGCGAGGCATTTTTAAACACGAGAAACAATTACGAATTCATTTAGAATGATTGCTCATAGGGAGCATTGCGAATAACAATAATATTACGCGAACGCTTTCGAGCGCATCTTACATAGTACTGTTTACCTTTAACGAACGACGTTACCCCTATGAGAGCTAGTCCAATAAAAGTGGGCTGCGTTGGCATATTCCTAGATTCTAACCGCTTGAACGGTTTAACCCTGGTGAAGATAGATTTATAAATTCGCTGAAGCGGCTAAAACACTAACAATGGGTTTTAGATTAATTCGGTAACATTTAATACATGAATGGAGTACATTTCGAATTATTTGTTGTGCAGAAATTAGCCAGTATGGTTCGCGCAGAGCAGTAAGTGTACATTGATTTCCGGCAAGTAACTGCGATTCTTGATTTTCTTTAATGATCAACATGCTAATGGCATGTTTAGTGGGTAGAAGCAATTGCTGTTTTTTTGTCATATGCAAACTCTGAATTTTGTAAACGGCCACCTACACGCAGTAAATTATTTTTATCTAAAAACGGATCTAAAGTTAATAATTGGTTTTCCTGCTGACAAATTTGTAACCTCGTTATTAAATTCCTATGATTGAATAATTTTTATGATTATATTGTGAGCGTTATTTATTTAACTCTAAACACGTTAAACAACCTGTTAATAATTTGGAGATATTTCTGCAATTATAAATGCATTTTAAACTATACGCAATTACATGCTGAAGTTTAGTATAAGTAGAAAATCGTGTAAAAACTGATAATTCTTCAAGCTAGTAGATGCAACGAGCAGTGTAATTTTACGTTTTTCCGGCACGTCTATTTGACCTAGGTGTGAATTAGAATTGTCCCAGTTGTGATTTTCTAATGTCAACCACTGAGGTCCGTTCCACCATAAATTTGATTCTGGTAATTGTTTTGGTGAAGCTCCATGCCATTCGTCTATATTTGAAGTGATTGAATTTCTGCAACACGATGTACAACAAAAACCATGTATTTGGTTCTGTGGCTATCCAAGCAAGCACAATGTTAGAATTGGTTCAAAAATATCTTTGTGATATTTTTTAAATTTAAATTTTACATTAGTTTTTCTACCAACGAAGCTAAGAGCAGCGCTGCGCATAACTCTATCCTTGGTATTGTTACAGTTTTTAAAGGAGCCACCCGACTTTTGGCACATAAAATTTATGTCAAAATTATCATAATTGCCTTTAACTCTTAAATATACACTAGCCTCAAACCCTTGCATGGAAGCATCCGAAAAACCGTGTAATTCAATTAATTTTACTGGAAAAGTTGAAATAACTTTTTGGGAATATTTATTAATTTTATATGTGAAAGGAACGCATTCGTCCCAGTCTATTTTCAAATTCCTTATTTTAGGAGAATTGATTTCGCCTTTAATATAATAGGAGTACTTATCCAAGAGGATCAAAAATTTGACCTATCGTAGATAAAATTATTCGTTTAGTTAATTATTTGATATTTCGTACTTTATACCTTCGTATTTTAGTAAATCATCTTTGCAATTACAATACAACCCAAGAATTTTTGTATTGTTATTCTTATCAAAATTAACTATGATAATATATGAAGACTGACTTACGTTAGGTAATAAATCTTTATGATTTGAAGCCCATTTTCTAAGTTTAAACCCACTTTGCAATAAAATTGAAGTGATTTGATTTTTCAATATTAAGACTTCTGATATGGTGTTATGACCGCAGAGTAGATCGATCGTCTATATAAAAATTATTAAGAATTGCAGTTGATGCTTCAGGATACATTTTCTGATTTTCATGTGCTAACTGTTGTAAACATCTAACGGCTAAAAATGGTGCGGCACTAGTATCGTAAGTTACTGTATTAAGCTTAAAAATTTGGATTGGTTGATTGTTACAATTTAGCCAGAATATTTTCTAATATGCAACGTCTTCCTGATCGACCTTAATTTGTCTCTACATCATGCTGATATCTACATTAAAAACGTATTGATAAGTTCTAAGGCTCATTAAAATTGAAAATAATTCGCGTTGTAAGGTGGTCCTACTAAAATATTATCATTTAAACTTAATCCGTTACTTGTTTTTGTGGATCAGTCAAATACGACCCTCAATCGTGTTGTAGTTTCATTAAAAACCGCATGATGTGGGAGAAAATATTCCTTTCCATAATTTGAATTTTGTTCATTTAATAACTCTATGTGACCTAATGCAATATATTCATTTATAAATAATGAGTAATCGTTCTTAAAATTTTGTTGCTTATTGAATTTACACTCTAAACTATAAAATCTTCAAAGTGCAATTTCGTTAGACGACCCTAATTGAACCGTATTATTTTTAAAAGGTAGTTTAACTATAAATTTGCCATCGGTATCGCGCTTGAAGGTTTTTTGAAAATGCCTTTTGCATTCCTTTTCTTTAACGGACAATAATGCTGTGGTGCTGTTTAACTCCTCTAGATCCCAAAATTTAGATAATGAGTATGCTATTGTTTTATATTTATCCACACTTAAATTACATAATTTTAAAGCATTTCTAGTAAGTACATCAAGAGGACCACCTATCACCCACCCCAATTTATTTTCGTGAAGGTACGGCGCAACCTATTTTGTGTTACCGGATACAATAATTGTTAAAACAATTCAGCCCATAACAGCAAGTATACAGGTAATGATTTGTTGAAACTTGGGTCAGCTAAATGCAAGTTTCCAGGAATTTGCAAGGTTGACTGATCGTTTGTATTATAGGGTACATTTCCGGTAATGCATGGCACCACTAAACAATTTATGCGAGCTATAAACGGTTTACAGCAGGGTTCTATTGTTACGTTCGCCTCTTGTTGTACAACGGTTTTTTTTGTTTATTTCGCAGATCGTAAAATCAGTTTTGTTAAGTTTTAAACCTAATCTAACACGAGTTACTACAGAAATAAAATTAGACTCTGAGTGAACCTACGTCAAGTATGCACGCCATTGTTGAAAAGATTTCGAGGCATCCTTAACAAGAACAGTGGCTGTTGTTAAAACGACAGTTTTGTTAGAAGCAGCACAGTGATAAGAATTGATAATTTCACTAGGAGTAACTTGCTCTGATATGTGTAATAGGGTGTGATGTCTTTTGTTGCACACCTGACATGCGCTTCTTGATTTACATTCAGACTCTGAATGATTGTCTTTTAAGCAATTATGACAAAGATTTAGTTTTTAATCTTATCTTTTCTTTCTTTGTACGGACATCGATTTTTAACTTAGAACAATGCTATGCGTACCGTTACAGCAACGACAATTAATTTTGTTAACCTTTGAATCAACCTAGGCAGAAGTTCGCGACTTATTATTTGAATTTTGAAATTTCGTTCTAGCATGGTTTTTTTGTAGAACCCGATTTATTCAATGCATTTACCCTTTCAAAAAACTGGCATCTTTTTTCTAAAAAGTTTCTTAAATCTTGAAGTTTTGGTAACTCGGAACACAAAGTTACTTCATATTCCTTATTTGTAAAAAAATCAAGTTTAGATTGAATATTTTCGGAATTAATATTACATCCCAAGGTTCTATTTTACTCCCAAGCTCTTTAAGTATTCTAGGTTAACTGTTAAGTTATCTAACAATTCTCGCACTAAATTTGCATCAGAATTTTTTGTAATAGCTGTAAAATTTAATATTGAGCAAACGTGCTTTTGAACAATTAAACGTTCCTTTTTAAAACGCTTTCTTAGAATATCTACAGCTGCCATGTAATTTTCACCGTTTATCGGTAAAGTTTCGACTGTGCGTAATGCATCGTCTTTTAGACAAGATTTCAAATAAAAAAAAAACTCGTTGGCAATCATTAACCATGTTATTAAAATTATTGTAAAATGCGATATATGCTGAAAATGCACCGCTGTAAACTGGTAATTTCATATTCGGCAAGGTCAGGTAGTTAGACTGTGACTCAAGCGGCAGTGTTTCGCTGCTTGTGTTGGAAGTAGTAGTTTGAATGACACTTAAATTTACACGGTTTTTATTGATATTATCATATTAGCTAAAAGATTAAAATACTGTAATTCGACCACTTCTGATTCCTCGGCAATTGTAGTATTTTTAGAAGTTATTTGTTCTATATGATACTGTTTCAAATTCCTTAAACCATTCCTAGCCTTTAATTGTTCTATATCTCCGCTTTCATTGTTAAAGTTATTCAGGTAGGTTGCAGTTCTTGTAAATTTAAAATTTAGCTTTTAATTGACCACGTTTTGCAATTAGATGGGCTAATTCGGCCATTGTTGCGTAAAAGTTACAAAAATATAGCAATACTCGCACACAATCAAATATATACGCACCCAAACAATGAGTTGGATTAAAGGTATAAATGGATACTGAACTTTTATCTCACCTGCTGATACCTTGTTTTTTTCTGATTAATATTGATTTCTCCAAGGACCCTTGTGGAATGCAGATTTTCCATAAAAAGTTGATTAATATGTGCTGATTTTCACCCGGTTCGAAGATCGACCAAATGTTGCATCAATAGAGGGATTAAATAATTATTAGTATTGAACAACTAAATTCTGTTTATTATAAGACTACAATAGTGAACCTCTTGCTGCTAAGGTTGCTACAGAATTGACTTTTATAACAAGCAGTTTACACGCAGGTAAACGTTACCTAAAATTCGTGGTAGGAGGGTCTATATAATACAATCTCAAATTGCTTTGTTAGAATAGAAACGCCCAAATCATTATTGAAATGTTCTTAAAAACTCCAACGTTTTTGAGAAGAATTATCGTTCTCTTATAACTCGGTATTAGTTTTAAAACTCATTGTTTTTGTTTAGTAATTTAAGTAAACCATTTCTGAAAAAAATTCTAGAAGTCTTGGCTGATGCTGAAATACCGTTCCATTAATTCTGCATCACATCTAATCCTGTAGATCTCGCAAGGGTGTCGTAATTGCGCACATGCTTTCTGTTATATAATGTGGGGAGCAAAGTGGACATGTCTTAACAATGGCGTCTAATAAAATTCTTACTATGCTGAAAGTTGCTTAACGGAATTGCTAAATAGCTGCAAAGCAGTGGCGGACTCCAGGGGATGGTCAAAGGGTGCAAATGCCCCCTGACATACATTTTTGTTGTAGCGCTTTTTTGCTAATAGTCATGTTATAACAAAGCTTTCAGCATTTTCTCTTCGACAAAACTACGTAGAGATAATGGACGATGAAACAAAAAAGATAACTAAACGAGGATGGAGTAAATGGCGCATATTTATTGTAACGTTTTGTGTTTCCTCTCCAGCTATAACGCATATAAATCCTGTATTGTGTTAGAAAAATTTTAGATTCCCTTTTTAATTCAATATAATTCGTATGTCAAGAACTCATAAATAATTAAAAGAAAGTTATCATAATTTTGAAGCACTTTATAGTCCTTTTATTCTAATAATGTAGTAAACAAAATTATCGTTAAAAGTACTCCAGTTTTGTGTTTAACATTATGTTACAAGTCGTACGTGCTTGTTAGAAATTCCATAAATTATCTTCAAGGCGATGTAATTTAGAGCGATTATGGGCACTTGTTGTTTTGAATACTCAAGTGTTGAGGCCCCGTTTGTTCACGGACTACGACAGTCGACCCTTTACCGTCATTGTAATAAGATGTAAAAGTTACTATTGAAGGATGACTTGCGACTCGCATTTCAGTTATGCAGTAAATCGATCCAAATGAGTAAGATAGTTCATCATGCGCAACACAGAGTTGTTAGTTAACACTGAAATTTTTAATTAACACGGAGATCTTTAGTCAACATTGAAGTTTTTAGTTAACACAGAAATGTTTGGTCAACACCGAAAGTTTTTGGTTTATTAATGGCTATGCGTAATAGCTAATTTATTGCGTACAAATTGTATACGAATGAAAACCTACAGTTGGGAGATATCAACGATGGCTCTCCCCTAAGGTGGATTCCACTTTCTTATTTTTATGGTTCTGATCTACGACTACGACAGTCGACCCTTTACCATCCTTGTAATAAGATGAAGATGTTAGTATTTAAGCGTGACTTACGACTCGCATTTCAGTTATGCAGTAAATCGTTCCAAATGAGTTATATAGTTCTTTATGGTTTGTATTTTCAGCTTTTGTATAATTAAAACTAATTTTAATTGGTTTCCTTTAGCGCAACACGAAAGTTCCTAGTCAACACTGAAATTTTTAGTCAACATTGAAGTTTCTAGTTAACACAGAAATTATTGGTCAATACGGAAAGTTTTTGGCTACGCGTAACAGATAATTTATAGCGTACAAATTGTATACGAATGTAAACCTACAGTTACGAGATTTCAACGATGGCTCTTCCCTAAGGTGGATTCCACTTTCTTATTTTTATGGTTCTGATCTTCAGGATATTGCCGTAATATAGTGAACGAGTTTTTGCTGTCATTATGCAGTATTAGAGGCGCACACGTGTTTCAACTTTATCTACTAAAGGGTTTGTACCAATTTGCACTCTACGTTCGAGGTCGGTAAGTCGATTTTTTTGTTATGAAAACCATCTGTTTGACGTACAACGCTAGTAGCTATTTGTGTCTAAATAGAAGATATCCAAGTTTAAGTTGTATTTTTTGTAGCTTTAACTATTGAAAACTAATACCTTAGTAATTACATTTAAATATTTAGATCTTTGAACTTTACACTAAATTAAATTCTTGCTCCATAGGATTGTTAACTAAAACGATCTGCTTAAGAACATAGGATATGAAGCATACCGAATAGACTTTATTATTAGCATTTGCTTATTCACGTTGATTATTTATCATACAGTTGAGTAGTTTCTTATACATGATACTTTTTTAACAAGGCTTAAAATTACTAAGTGAAAGATCCTATTGCATAAGAAATTTATTAAGAATGTACGTCGTTTGATCAGTACTAAAAAAATGACAGTACTAATAATTTTATTAATAAAATATATAATGCCTATTAACTTTAGAGGCTTTCATATAATTAAGACTATAAATAGAATTTGATAAAATTAATTAAATACTCACAAAATTTATAGTAAATTCCTGTCAGTTTGAAACCAAAATTATCTTTAGTTAATATAAGTTTTGTTCTCTAACAAGCCTAATTTTTTTTATAACTTTAGAAGTGGTTAATCACATTTTAAGAGAAACTTAAGAGATTGTGTTTATACTACCTCACACATATTTTTGGATTCTATAAATCTTATATGAACCAAAAGTGCATAAATTTAGTAAGTAAGGTGCCTATGCACCAATGGCCAGTAGCAAAATCTATAAGTACATTGTAACATTCGTTTTTCCTCTGCTAAATTAATGCATAAAAATCATGTGCTGTGTTATAACATTTTTAAATTTACTTTTATAATTTAATATAAATCGTACTTCTACAATTAATACAAAATTAAAAACAGAGTACCATAATTTTGAAACACCCCAATTATTGTCCTTCTTTATTCTTAATCATATAGTAAATACAGCACATAGTTATAAATATTCAGTTTGTATTGTAAAATTTCTACAACGAATCTTCAAGGTGATATCGTATAGCGTGTTTCCGCGCACCTGCTTGCTAAGGCTGTTGTCGACGAGTCGGGCAGTCGGCTTTTGATCGTTACAACGTCAATATAGTAAAGTTCATATCTAAAGCTGACTTTGTAATTTGAATATTTACCTACCGCGTGAGGGTATCCAATTAACAATAAATAATAAATGGGAAGGACCTCTAACACTATAGTACCCTCACGTTTCGGGACATTGCCTCGCAAGCTGTTGCAGTCGGTGAGAAGGGGAGGTTCATTAAACAACAACACACTAAGACAAAATTCCAATTGCTTTATTAAAAGGGCTACTTAACTAACTTAACCTAATTACATATGCATACAAAATTATACAGTAATAAACATTATTTACAATAGGGCGCCACCATGGGAATTAAACGGCCCATGGACCGATCGCGGTAATAGCTCTCGTCGCACTTTGTTCGTGGCGATGAATCAAGATTGCAGGACAGGAAATACGTCACTTCACAGGGGGCAAATGTTATAAAGTCTCCGGCTAGCACAAACACAACTTAACTAAACAATTCTAAGGTCCTTATTTTATGAATATTAACAACAGTTCTGGGTGCAAACACACCAATACATATAATTAATTAACGCTACCGCAGTCTACTTAACTTGCATACTGAAACGACCTTCTTTTAATCACGGGGTCATCAATGACAGGAAAAACATGACCTTCACACGGGTCAAATAGTACAGTAACGGAATTCGTGGCTTAGTTATTACAAGCCTCGGACAACGTCGAAACACAATAAAATAAGAAACCCTTCAAAAGATGCGGTCTTTAACAATAACCTAACGGGATTAAAGTACTGGAACGGGGCTTTAACCCGAAGTTGTATGCTATGAAAGTCGACAGATATTGTATTTAAACAAATAAATGACTTATGATGCATAACACAGCCTTGAGTTCATAGTAATACCATATATAATAATTACTTACTCAGAGAAATAAACTAACTTTGAACATAACGGCACGCACTTGAATTCAGAAAAATAAAACACTTACTCAATCTTGCAAGTCCGCGAGCTTTAGACTCTAACGCGTCTGGAAATAAACAACCCCGATTACCACCGGCTGGCATCCTTATATACATGTAAGTTAATTGAAAAATAACCCCTTTCTTGGCTCTCATACTCGGCTTAGGATACGCCGGTCGTAAATCTTTAAGATTAATTAAACTGCCAATTACCCTAAGATAGCCACACACGTAGATCCCGGAACCAATTTCAGTTGAGTACTCTGCTAATTGAAAAATTGCCTCCGACCACCCTGACATAAGTAGGATTCTAAAACATGATTGACATCTAATCATAGATAGCAACTAATCTGACATGTGTAGTGCCATTGAAGTAAAGTGCCTTTAGAAAAATTGATTAACTTTTGGATTAGACAGACCTTCCTGGAAACTTCGCTAGGACGCTACTTGGGTAGTTTTGCAACCGTTACAATTACAGACATATTTATGTTACCAGACCTTCATTCTAATAATTAGAATGCTAAAATTAAACTAGAAAATAACTATTTTTAGAAATCATAGAACTAATTAGAGCGTATTAAAACAGTATGTTACAACTTGCGAGTCGCAATTTAGTTTTGATAAATCCATCGATCCGATTGCTTGAAACTCATCATGGTTTGTTTTATGAATTTACATTACGAATTATACAGTCATGTACTTGTTTATACACGATAACTATTTACGAAGTTTAACTTTACTAATTTGAAAGACTTAATTACCAACTTATTTTGTATATATGTGAGTAATTTTGTCAGTACTGAAAGGTGACATAAAAAATCTCATATTCATGTTAATGGCATTTTTAGTGCATATTTGCTTTAGAAGCTTTTTCTTTTTTATTTAAACTGTCCAAGGGTAATAATAAATATAAAAATTAATTGAATATTCAGAAACTAATAATAATTATATGTCAAAATAAATCAGAAATAATTTTCAGTTAATATATGTGTACTTAACAGTCTTAATTTCTTTATAAATTTAAACAAGGTTAATTACACTCATGGAAGCACTTAAACAATAGTATTTATTTTGTCCATGCTTAATACTGGATTCTAAGAATTACATATAAACCAGATGTGCATAAATTTAATAAGTAGAGTGTCCATACACTATTACACAAAAGAAAGAAATCATAGATGTATAAAACTTGTCTGATTTATTGATTTTATTTTGAGGCGCAAATTGCTGTCTCTAATATTATTTTATGTATTTTATATTATTTCAGGATAAATGTAGTACCATGTAAAAATACAAAATCTTGTATTTTTACAACAGAATATACTCGTTGAGGTTCCTGTATTTTTCTTAGCGATATTTCTAGTTTTACACATTATTTAAGTACAGTGACGCTCTACCCATCCGTATTTAATTAACGACCCCACCCCCCATAGTCTCGCTGAAGATAGAGTTCAGAGCTAATGCGGAAGTCTTCAAAAGTCAATTGTGTCAATACGGATAAAACAACATCTTCTGCACGACTTTTGTAAGAAAAAATGAATATCTTTTTAAGAGAGTTTCACTAACGTTCCGTGTAGTGAGGCAAGACAAGTTACAACCTCTTTATGATTACCTCTTTGAGTTGATAAAACGAAGTCAAGCAATATTCATATAACGAAAGGAAATAATATTTACACTTCACAATTTTTCTAATCCCTTAAATACACCCTTCAATCAATTAATATTATTATATGGATCACGTATCCCAAAATTTATATCCTTTTAATTTAATTTAAAGTCATCAAAAACAACACCTTTTGCAAAAAATCTGGAACGTTCGAGACCCTTTTATGATTATTACGTAAGTTTCAACGAATTCAATGTTCTTGTTGACTCCTTACAAGCTTTAGAGAAAATTAATATATTCAGTGTTAAAATTTAAATTTGAAAAGATTCCTTAAAACTAGGTAGCCCCGACTTGTGATTTCTTGATGAGTTGTTTCATGTTATGGATCAACACCCCCTTATTATCTTCAATCGAAAACCAATGCTCTGCTTTGTACTCCTTAACGTACGTTAAACCAATATTTTTGTTGCTCTCTATTTTCAAGATTCACCTCGTGCTTTAGTCTATGTTTCTCTGGATACGCCTTGGACCTCTTCACTTAATACCACTTGGAATTCGTAGGTTTCTTAGTATTATGAATTTAGAATTATTCCACTTATCGCCGTAAATTAGAAGTGGACTAGAAATGTAATAGAAGTGGACTAGAATTGTATTAGAAGCCTTACGACCATGGATTAGAAGCCCTTTATCATTATAAACATTTAATTTAAATTAATTAACCAATTTCTACTCACGTTTTCTGCAAAAACGGCAAAAGCTTTTTCATGTATGCTTAACGCAATTCTTACACAGCACTGTTTTTCACTATAATATAAATTTTATTTATCTGACGCCTAAATATTTGATTAAGAGTATTGTGGATTCGACGTGCTTCAAATTGAGACTGACTGTTTTTTATCACTTCTGGGCGTTATATAGCCTTTGCCCTCTACATTTGGATTGGTGTTCCAAGCAGCCATGCAAATTGTTGCGACCAACCATATTTGTTTTAGACATTCCCAGTATATTTTCAAGCTGATTTCTGATAAAACTATTTTGGAGTTCCGTGTCATACTATTATTTACTATTATTTTACGATCCATAATCGCCTTGTTGTTGTTATCGTTGCTGGACTTTTAGCTTATGTCTGTTGTTTTGTGTAGATAAAACTTTTGGAGAATTGTAAAAAAATAAATGATGTAACACAAGTGCTGTTTTCGTTTATGTATTTATTTAAACTCATCTTTGAAAGTGCGTTTTCTTATCAAAGCGCTTATTGTTACTTCTCTCCTACAAGCGTAATTGCATGAAGATTTACTAGGTTTTATCTTATCTTTTGCGTATCTGTTTTATATACTTGTAGAACACTTCTCAACGTAGTTTAATTACAAGTATGATTATTTCTCTGCGGAATACGCGTTCTATTATTGGAAGATATGCTTACTGGCATTGATTAAAGTTAATTACGGTCCATATACAGGGTGTTAAATGCTTGCTATTTACATAATGTGCGAATTATTTATTTTCCTGCTACATGAATGCAGTTTTCTGATTCCCATTGCTATTTACAGTTACTACGCGACCCTTACTACTCAATACACCTCTAAACAACCCCTTATCACAGCATTATATATATATATATATATATATTTTAGTTAGAACGTATACAATTCTTTGTATGTGAGTAAAGCATCACCTACAATCTTTTTCAAATGATTTTAGCGGATTTTACCTCTGCTTCTCATAAACCGCCCATATGTAGACTTCTTGCAGGGATAAAATTCAGAAATTATAAGATCTGCTACTTCAGTTTTAAATATTTTTGAATGTAAGAAACTCGATAATTTATTCAATTTTCGCTTAGCACCAACAAAATTGGTGGCGGTATCTGATAAAAATTCTGTTACATGACCAAGGCGTGCAATAAAACGCCTTAAAGCATGTAAAAAGTATTCCGGGGTTAGATCACTGGCTAATTCGAGATGAATTGCCTTAGTTGCAAAACAGACAAATAGAACAATATAAGCCTTTGTTTTCTTTATACTTCTAGTGTCACCAACCTTCAACCAAATTGATTGTGGTAGTCCACAACTGATTTAACAAATGTTGTTCTTTTGGCAAATCGTCCATTTTTTGAATAATGGGTTTTAGATTAATTCGGTAACATTTAATACATGAATGGAGTATCTTTCGAATTATTTGTCGCGCAAAAATTAGCCAGAATTGTTCGCGCAGAGAAGCAAGTGTACCTTGATTTCCGGCATGTAACTGCGATTCATGATGTTTTTTAATGATCAACTTGTTAATGGCATGTTTAGCGGGTAGAAGCAATTGCTGTCTTTTGTTATATGCAAGCTCTAAATTTTGTAAACGGCCACCAACACGCAGTAAATTATTTTTATCTAAAAACGGATCTAAAGTTAATAATTTGCTACCTTTTGAAATTGGTTTTCCTGCTGACAAATTTGTTACCTGGTTATTATATTTCTGTGATTGAATAATTTTTATGATTATATTGTGAGCGTTGTTTAACTCTAAACACGTTAAACAATTCTTCTTAATCTTCTTTGGGGATTAAACCATATGAGTGGTTTAATCCCCAAAGAAGATTTAGAAGAATACTAAACAAACCACAACAAACATACAGGGAGTATTCACGTTAAACAACCTGCTAATAATTTGGATTTATTTCTACAATTATAAATGAATCCTAAACAATACGCACTTACATGCTGAAGCTCAGTAAAGGTGGAAAATCGTGTAAAAACTGGTAATTCTTCAACGCTAGTAGATGCAACGAGAAGTGTAATTTTACGTTTTTCCGGCAAGTTTATTTGACCTAGGTGTGAACTAAAATTGTCCCACTGGTGATTTTTTAATGTCAACTACTGATGTCCGTTCCACCATAATTTTGATTCTACTAATTGTTTTGGTGAAGCACTACGCGTTATAATGTTAGCGGGATTGTCAGTACTTGCAATATGGTGCCATCCATCTATACTTGTAAGTAAATGAATTTCTGCAACACGATGTGCCACAAAAACTTGCCATGTACTTGGTTCTGCGGCTGACCAAGTAAGCACAATGCTAAAATCGGCCCAAAAATATTTTTGCGATATATTTAAATTTAAATTTTGTATTAATTTTTTCCACCAAAGAAGCTAAGAGCAGCTCTGTGCATAACTCTAACCTTGGTATTGTTACAGTTTTTAATGGAGCCACCCGACTTTTGACACATAAAATTTGTTTCAAATAATTATCATAATTGTCTTTAACTCTTAAATATACAGTAGCCTCAGGCCCTTGCTTGGAAGCATCCGAAAAATCGTGTAATTCAATTAATTTTACTGGAAAGGTTAAAATAACTTTCCTGGGATTATTAATTTTAAATGTGAAAGTTCCATTATAAACTGTTCCCATAATAAAAAAATATTTTGAGGAACGCATTCGTCCCAGCCCATTTTCAAATTCCAAATTTTTTGGAAAATTGATTTCGCCTTTAATATGACAGGTGTAATTAATCCAAGAGGATCAAAAATTTGACCTATCGTAGATAAAATTATTCGTTTAGTTAACCATTTGAGTTTTCGTACTTTATACCTTCGTATTTTAGTAAATTATCTTTGCAATTACAATACAACCCAAGAATTTTTGTATTGTTATTCTTATCAAAATTAACTATTACAATATCTGAAGACTGACTTACGTTAGGTAATAAATCTTTATGATTTGAAACCCATTTTCTAAGTTTAAACCACCTTGCAATAAAATTGAAGTGATTTGATTTTCAATGTTAAGACTTCTGAAGTAGTGTTATGACCGCAGAGTAGATCGTGCATATAAAAATTATTAAAAATTGCAGTTGCTGCTTCAGGATACATTTTCTGATTTTCATATGCTAACTGTTGTAAACATCTAACGGCTAAAAATGGTGCGGCCCTAGTTCCGTAAGTTACTGTAATAAGCTTAAAAATTTGAGTTGGTTGATTGTTACAATTTCGCCAGAATATATTCTGATATACAACGTCTTCCTGATCGACTTTAATTTGTCTGTATATCATGCTGATATCCGCATTAAAAACGTATTGATAAGTTCTGAAGCACATCAAAATTGAAAATAATTTGCGTTGTAAGGTAGGACCTACTAAAATATTATCATTTAAACTTAATTCGTTACATGTTTGCGGATCCGTCAAATACGACCCTCAATCGTGTTCTTGTGGTTCTTTAAAAACCATGGTATGTGGGAGAAAATATTCCTTTCCATAATTTGGTTTTTGTTCATTTAATAACTCTATGTGACCTAATGCAATATATTCATTTATAAATGATGAGTAATCGTTCTTAAAATTTTGTTGCTTATTGAACTTACACTCTAAACTATAAAATCTTCAAAGTGCAATTTCGTTAGACGACCCTAATTGAACCGTATTTTTTTAAAAGGTAGTTTAACTATAAATTTGCCATCGGTATCGCGCTAGAACGTTTTTTGAAAATGCCTTTTGCATTCCTTTTCTTCAACGGACAATAATGCTGTGGTGCTGTTTAACTCCTCTAGATCCCAAAATTTAGATAATTGGCATGCTATTGTTTTATATTTATCCACACTTAAATTACATAATTTTAAAGCATTTCTAGTAAGTACATCAAGAGGACCACCTATCACCCACCCCAATTTATTTTCGTGCAGGTACGGCACATGTATTTGCAACTTATTTTGTGTTACCGGATACAATAATTGTTAACACAATTCAGCCCCTAACAGCAAGTATACAGGTAATGATTTGTTGAAACTTGGGTCAGCTAAATGCAAGTTTCCAGGAATTTGCAAAGTTGGCTGATCGTTTGTATTATAGGGTACATTTCCGGTAATGCATGGCACCACTAAACAATTTATGCGAGTTATAAATGGTTTACAGCAGGATTCTATTGTTACGTTCGCCTCTTGTTGTACAACGTGTAATTTAAATATTTACCTACCGCGTGAGGGTATCCAATTAACAATAAATAATAAATGGGAAGAACCTCTAACACTATAGTACCCTCACGTTTCGGGATATTGCCTCGCAAGCTGCTGCAGTCGGTGAGAGGGGAAGGTTCATTAAACAACAACACACTAAAACAAAATTCCGATTGTTTTATTAATGGGCTACTAACTAACTTAACCTAATTACATATGCATACAAAATTATACCGTAATTAATATTATTTACAATAGGGCGCCACCATGGGAATTAAACGGCCCATGGACCGATCGCGGTAATAGCTCTCGTCGCACTTTGTTCATGGCGATGAACCAAGATTGCAGGACAGAAACTACTTCACTTCACAGGGGCAAATTTTTTAAATGTCTCCGGCTAGCACAACACAACTTAACTAAACAATTCTAAAGTCCTTATTTTATGAATATTAACAACAGTTCTGGGTGCAAACACCCCAATACATATAATTAAATTAACGCTACCGTAGTCTACTTAACATGCATACTGAAACGACCTTCCTTTAATCACGGGGTCATCAATAACAGGAAAAACACGACCTTCACACGGGTCAAATAGTACAGTAACGGAATTTGTGGCTTAGTTATTATAAGCCTCGGACAACGTCGAAACACAATAAAATAAGAAACCCTTCAAAAGATGCGGTTTTTAACAATAACCTAACGGGATAAAATTACTGTAACGGAGCTTTAACCCGAAGTTGTATGTTATGAAAGTCGACAGATATTGTATTTAAACAAATAAATGACTTACGATGCATAACACAGCCTTGAGTTCATGATAATACCATATATAATAATTACCTACTCAGAGAAATAAACGAACTTTGAACATAACGGCACGTACTTGAATTCAGAGAAATAAAACAATTACTCAAGCTTGCAAGTCCGCGAGCTTGAGACTCTAACGCGTCTGGAAATAAACAACCCCGATTACCACCGGCTGGCATCCTTATATACATTTAAGTTAATTGAAAATAACCCCTTTCTTGGCTCTCATACTCGGCTTAGGATACGCCGGTCGTAAATCTTTAAGATTAATTAAACTACCCATTGCCCTAGGATAACCACACAAGTAGATCTCGGAACTAATTTTAGTTGAGTACTCCTCTAATTGAAAAATTGCTTCAGACCACCCTGACATAAATAGGATCCTAAAGCATGATTGACATCTAATCATAGATAGCAACTAATCTGACATGTTTAGTGCCTTGAAGTAAGTGCCTTTAGAAAACTGATTAACTCTTGGATTAAATCTTCCTGGAAACTTCGCTAGGACACTACTTGGGTAGTCTTGAAGCCGTTAGCTCCAAGACCTTCATTCGAATAATTAGAATGCTAAAATTAAACTAGAAAATAACTATTTTTAGAAATCATAGAACTAATTAGAGCGTATTAAAACAGTATGTTACAAACGATTTTTTTTTGTTTATTTCGCAGATTGTAAAATCAGTTTTGTTAAGTTTTAAACCTAATCTAACACGAGTTACTACAGAAATAAAATTAGACTCTGAGTGAACCTACGTCAAGTATGCACGCCATTGTTGAAAAGATTTCGAGGCATCCTTAACAAGAATAGTGGCTGTTGTTAAAACGACAGTTTTGTTAGAAGCAGCACAGTGATAAGAATTGATAATTTCACTAGGAGTAACTTGCTCTGATATGTGTAATAGGGTGTGATGTCTTTTGTTGCACACCTGACATGCGCTTCTTGATTTACATTCAGACTCTGAATGATTGTCTTTTAAGCAATTATGACAAAGATTTAGTTTTTAATCTTATCTTTTCTTTCTTTGTACGGACATCGATTTTTAACTTAGAACAATGCTATGCGTACCGTTACAGCAACGACAATTAATTTTGTTAACCTTTGAATCAACCTAGGCAGAAGTTCGCGACTTATTATTTGAATTTTGAAATTTCGTTCTAGCATGGTTTTTTTGTAGAACCCGATTTATTCAATGCATTTACCCTTTCAAAAAACTGGCATCTTTTTTCTAAAAAGTTTCTTAAATCTTGAAGTTTTGGTAACTCGGAACACAAAGTTGCTTCATATTCCTTTTTTGTAAAAAAATCAAGTTTAGATTGAATATTATCGGAATTAATATTACATCCCATTTTTGCTCCCAAACTCTTTAAGTATTCTAGGTTAACTGTTAAGTTATCTAACAATTCTCGCATTAAATTTGCATCAGAATTTTTTGTAATAGCTGGAAAATTTAATATTGAGCAAACGTGCTCTTGAACAATTAAACGTTCGTTTTTAAAACGTTTTCTTAGAATATCTACAGCTGCCTGTAATTTTCACCGTTCACCGGTAAAGTTTCGACTGCGCGTAATGCATGATCTTTTAGACAAGATTTCAAAAAAAAAACTCGTTGGCAATCATTAACCATGTTATTAAAATTATTGTAAAATGTGATATATTCTGAAAATGCACGGCTGTAAACTGGTAATTTTATATTCGGCAAGGTCAGGCAGTTAGACTGTGACTCAAACGGCTTTGTTTATCTGCTTGTGTTGAAAGTAGTAGTATGAATGACACTTAAATTTACACGGTTTTTATTGATATTATCATATTAGCTAAAAGATTAAAATACTGTAATTCGACCACTTCTGATTCCTCGGCAATTGTAGTATTTTTAGAAGTTATTTGTTCTATATGATACTGTTTCAAATTCCTTAAACCATTCCTAGCCTTTAATTGTTCTATATCTCCGCTTTCATTGTTAAAGTTATTCTGGTAGGTTGCAGTTCTTGTAAATTTAGCTTATTTATTGACCACGTTTTGCAATTAGATGGGATAATTCGGAGATTGTTACGTAAAAGTTACAAAAATATAGCAATACTCACACACAATCAAATATATACGCACCCAAACAATGAGTTGGATTAAAGCTATAAATGGATACTGAACTTTTATCTCACCTGCTGATGCCTTGGTTTTTTCTGGTTAATATTGATTTCTCCAAGAACCTTTATGGAATGCAGATTTTCCATAAAAAGTTGATTAATATGTGCTGATTTTCACCCGGTTCGAAAATCGACCAAATGTTGCATCAATAGAGGGATTACATAATTATTAGTTACTCGTATTGAACAACTAAATTCTGTTTATTATAAGACTACCATAGTGAACCACCTGCTGCTAAGGTTGCTACAGAATTGACTTTTATAACAAGCAGTTTACACGCAGGTAAACGTTACCTAAAATTCGTGGTAGGAGGGTCTATATAATACAATCTCAAATTGCTTTGTTAGAGTAGAAACGCCCAAATCATTATTGAAATGTTCTTACAAATTCCAACGTTTTTGAGAAGAATTATCGTTCCCTTATAACTCGGTATTAGTTTTAAAACTCATTGTTTTTGTTTAGTAATCTAAGTAAACCATTTCTGAAAAAGATTCTAGAAGTTTTGGCTGATGCTGAAATTTCCGAGTGCATGTAACTAACAATACCGTTCCATTAATTCTGCATCACATCTAACCCTGTAGATCTCGCAAGGGTGTCGTAATTGCGCACACGTTTTCTGTTATATAATGTGAGGATGGGGAGCAAAGTCGACATGTCTTAACAATGGCGTTTAATGAAATTCTTATTATGCTGAAAATTGCTTAGTGGAATTCCTAAATAGCTGCAAAGTAGTGGTGGACTTCAGTGAATGGTCAAAGGGTGCAATTGCCCCCTTACATACTTTTTTGTTGTGGCGCTTTTTTGTTAATAGCTATGATATAACTAAGCTTTCAGCAATTTCTCTTTGACAAAACTACGGAGGGATAATGGACGATGAAACAAAAAAGACTACTAAACGCGGAAGGAGCAAATGGCGCGTACTTATTTTAAATTTTGCGCAAGCGCAGATAAAGTTGATGGTTTCAATAAGACTAATATTGGTATAAATATTAATTGTATACGTATAAAGCAAATCAAAACCCAAAACCTTGTAAGAAACTATTTCCAATAATTTAAGTTTAGTTAAAAGTTAAAATAACTGAGTGACGACGCTTGATTATTAGTCAGTAAAATATTGAATTAAATTACCTTTATGTGCAAGAAATGGAACGTTTCTAGTAGCAGATGGTGCCAGCGAGTATAATCTATCAAAGAAAGAATGACATCAGTCAGCGTTAAGAGCGTGCTAATGCATAGACTGGTTTTCAAGCATCCGAAGCGCATGATTTTGCCATGCAAGTGACTAATCTCATTCCTTCTTTGCTAGAAGTATAGTGTAAATTGTTATAACGACTATAAGTGATAGCGTCAAGATTGCAAATATTAAGTGTTTCGCTTTTTTCCCTTGGGCGTTAAACCATTGTGTTTGCTACTTACGCTTGAACAGAGATTTGTGGAAACTATTGATGTTTGGATTTCAAACAGGACAGTTTATGAAAGTAGGTAGAACCGTATAGTGAATTGAAACAGTAGGGTATTTCTTAAAATTCCAAAAGTTTTAGAACTTTTTTGAAAGCTATACAGAGTAAGTAGTGCTAGTGCAAATAATTGGTGGGTTTATCGTTATTGGATTGTGCGTTTTAAATATGAGTAATAAGAGATTATTCAGAAAAAATATTCCTGAATCTAAGGGCGTTAAAAAGACTAAAGTTAATGGTTCCCAGAGACCGAAAAACATTGCTTTTGAACAAGCTCAAAATCATACATAAAACATGGCAAATATTTTTTCTAAAATGGAAAATTAATACTGACAAGTGTAAACAATGAATTTTCTTTTTAGTAAAAGCATAAAATATTACTAATAGGGATTCCAAGATAGAAATTTCAAAAAACGGTTATATAGATCTCATCATAGTTGATGCGACTTCGAATGATACTAGTCTTTCAAAATGTTCCCATGCTACTTATAATGATTGTTGCAGGTTTGCAGGTCAACGCGGTAGATTCGTGTTTTTATTACTTTAGTCGAATGTTCATATATTTTATTTTACAAAACTTAGGGATAAATTGAAGAGGAACTGTCGGAGTTATTATTTATATCAGATATAGATTTACATATTGACTTGAAAAAGTCTTCATCAGAATTCGTTAAAATTCACGAAATTGAAAATCGATCTTCTCAGTCTTTATACAGTCTATCAGATTCAGGTGTACGAGCTACTTTAAAATTAGATATGTCTACCTACAGCGACTAAATTTAATAATGGTATAGAATATCCTACTGACCATTATTTATTCAGAAACATTAATCAATCCCTACCTCTAGTACAAGATATTTTAAGTGCTGGACTTTGTTAACCAGGCATAGATAATCCACACATATTTTTGATGTTGACTTGGATGATAACAAAAACAAATTAAAAAGACTTTTCGCTCATAACTGGTATTTTAAAAAAGAAAATGCGGGAGTCCTCAAAAGGATTTGTTAATTTTCTTACTCAGAGTTATTTTATATTTGTTGCTCGTTGTTTCCAAATAGTCATCACAAAAACTACAATTTGATTTGGTCAAATAGCTCACACGGATTTCAGAATTTTAAAAAAGGTTTAGAAAAAGGTTTGCTCCATAAAAATTCTGATTTGCATAATGAGTCTTACCACAAAATGTGTGTAACTATGTTCCGATTGGAAAAACGTGCAACAATTATTTAGCAGTTATCAAAGGAAAGTGAAAAGCAAAAGGCACTAAATTGTCGAATAGTTAGTACTGTTGTTGCTTGCGTTTTATATTTCGCAAAATCAAATCTAGCATTTAAAGGACACATCAAACAGGGTGGTACGCACTGCTGAAGAACCAGTAAGTGAAAGCAATTACTTAGAATTAGTCAAACTTTTTAGTAAATACATCCCAGATGTAGAACATCACATAAAAACGAGTAATCGCAACGAAACTAAGTTAAGCCACAGAATTCAAAATGAATATATACCTAAATGCTCTGCGTAAGGACACGTTGTCGCTTATTGTAAATAGAGTAATATAATCTACTTACATCATTATTACAGAAGATTCTACTTTGGATGTAAGCAAAATTGACAAGTTTTTCTATCCATAAAACATGTTTATGAAGGTTTTGTTAAGGAAAGATTTATCACTACTGATGTTTTACCATGTTCTCTGACTAATGGTTTCTTTTCACTTATAATGATAAATTTACAGAATATAAGATTAAATATTTCTAATTGCAGAGACCAGGCATATAATGGTGCATGCGCTATGTCCGGAGAGATTAATTGCATGCAAACTAAAATTAAAGAAGTCGTTGTTCAGGCTTTATTTATACACTTTTCAACACACAAGTTAAGTTTAATATTGTCGCATGCTGTAGCATCATGTTTAATGACTAATACGTTTTTTGACACTATTGTAGCTATTTATGTATTTTTGAGTTCTAGTTTGCCACGACTACATACTTTTCAGAAAAAACGATGTTT